>JAIOJX010000004.1:144829955-147250788 GCA_022376925.1 Tragulus kanchil
TTCACACGTGGAGAACTATAAATCTTATTTAATTGAATAAGTGCAAAGTGGTTTCATTTTACCATAAATTTTCAGTGAAATGAGATATTTCTCTGAAAGTCTTCCCTTTATCTTCTGGTTTTATGGATCAGGTTATACATAACAGTTCAGAATTTTTCATAACATATAGGATAAATGTGAAAATACTGAATATATGTGAGATCATAGGAGAAGGTCTTAAATCATGCAATGGATTTTCAGTTACCGTCTGTTGAATGCAATACCTAATCATTTAGTCATAAACTTGTGATGTAATTATGGGATCCATCGGAACCTCAGCTTTTAGTAACATTGTAGAAGAGTGTTTGTAAATAGAATGTAAATTCATTTAATATTCTAAGTGGAGAGTCTCTGACTAGTGGCCAGTAAGGGAGAGTACTGGGAGAAATATTTTTAAAAACTAGCAGAGATTTTGCTAGTTAAGTAAAAATCTACTGAACTAGAGCACCAAAGGAAAGAATACGTTGAGACATATTTTCAGTTCCCATGCATAAGGAACAGAATTTGGAGTTTTACTTTAAATATTAATGTTTTCTATCATAAGAAGTCACCAGGTAGCTTCTATTGTACTTTATTTTTTTGCTTGGAGTCAACAAAATACGTTTTCAAATGTATGTTTTACAATAGATATCTTGGGTGAGTTTTAGTCTCTGTGAGACAAAATGGTGCCAACCTTGAAGTCACTGATAGAATATTTATGAAATTGTAATGAAGTGAAAGTTGCTCAGTTGTGTCCAACTCTTCGCAATACCATCAACAGGAACCTGGCATGTTCCTCTGTCCATGGAATTCTCCAGGCAAGAATACTGGAGTGGGTGGCCATTCACTTCTCCAGGGGATCTTCCCAACTCAGGGATTTAGCCCAGGTCTCCTGCCTTGCAGGTGGATTCTTCATCTCCTGAGCCATGGACTTACAATAGGAAAGAACAAACCTGAATCCATGTAGGCTCTTTTTTTTTTTTTTTAACTTCAATCTTTGTATTCTATTGCTTTTGCTATAAGTTAATCACTAAAGAGGACTTGCCTGGTGGCTCAGTGGAAAGGATATGCTTGCAATGCAAGAGCTGTAGGAGACATGGGTCCCATCGCTGGGTCAGGAAGATCCCCTGGACAAGGGTATGGCAATTAAGTCCAGTACTCTTTCCTGGAGAATCCCATGGACTTCTTAGGAACCTTGTAGGCTACAGTCAATGGGGTTGCAAAGAGCTGGACATAACTGAAGCAACTTAGCACGAACACAATCAATAGAGATGCTCTCTATAGCTTAAAGCTCATGTGTCAGAACCCGACCTCCAGTGTCAAGAGTGTTAAGCTAAAATACCTTTGTTTAGCTGATCAGCACTACCTGAGAATGCCTGGAGAAAAGAAGAAATAACACATGACATCTGGAATCTTGTCAGAACCATCTCCCCTATCACCCAAGCCTAGGCAAGATGGTTCTTCAGGACACCAGTCTGCCATTTTTTTCAGTCTGCTAGTTTCCTAAATAAAGTCACTATTTCTTTCTTTTTTTTTTTTAAAGATTTATTTATTTATTTATTTTGGGCGGGGGTCGGGTTGGGGAGGGAGCAGAGCGGGCGGGCCACTTCTATTGGTCTTTCATTTCTCTATTTTCATCTGTCTTTGTTCTTTGGCTCCTGTGGGCCTCCCGTCGCGGTGGCGTCTGTCGTTGCAGAGCGCTTGCTCTGGGCGCATGCACTCCAGAGCTCCGACTCGGTAATTGGACACATCGGTCCAGCCGCTCCACGGCACGTGGGATCTTCCCAGGCCAGGGATCGAACCGGCGCCCCTTGCACTGCAAGGCGGTGTCCTTACCCACTGGACCACCAGGGGAAGCCCAAAGTCACTATTTCTTGTCCCAACAACTCATCTCTCAATTTTCTCCACTCCCATGCAGTGAGCAGTATGAGCTTGGAGTTAGTAACAGAATAAACACAAAGTGACCAATATATCTCTGGATTTTACTATTAGAATCTTAAAATTAGGGTTTCCCTGGTCATCCAGTGGGTAAAGAGTTCACTTTACAGTACAAGGGGCACCGATGTGATCCCTGGCCCATGAAGATCCCACATGCCACAGAGCAGCTGGATTTGTGTGCCCAATTACGAGCCAGCACTCTGGAGCACATGCATCCATAGGCGGTGCTCTGAAACTAGAGTGGCCACTACGATGGGAGGCCTGAACAGCCCCAAAAAAAAAAAAAGAAATAAAGAGGACTCTTCCTGGAGAATCCCATGGACTTCTTAGGAACCTTGTAGGCTACAGTCAATGGGGTTGCAAAGAGCTGGACATAACTGAAGCAACTTAGCACGAACACAATCAATAGAGATGCTCTCTATAGCTTAAAGCTCATGTGTCAGAACCCGACCTCCAGTGTCAAGAGTGTTAAGCTAAAATACCTTTGTTTAGCTGATCAGCACTACCTGAGAATGCCTGGAGAAAAGAAGAAATAACACATGACATCTGGAATCTTGTCAGAACCATCTCCCCTATCACCCAAGCCTAGGCAAGATGGTTCTTCAGGACACCAGTCTGCCATTTTTTTCAGTCTGCTAGTTTCCTAAATAAAGTCACTATTTCTTTTTTTTTTTGTTTAAAGATTTATTTATTTATTTATTTTGGGCGGGGGTCGGGTTGGGGAGGGAGCAGAGCGGGCGGGCCACTTCTATTGGTCTTTCATTTCTCTATTTTCATCTGTCTTTGTTCTTTGGCTCCTGTGGGCCTCCCGTCGCGGTGGCGTCTGTCGTTGCAGAGCGCTTGCTCTGGGCGCATGCACTCCAGAGCTCCGACTCGGTAATTGGACACATCGGTCCAGCCGCTCCACGGCACGTGGGATCTTCCCAGGCCAGGGATCGAACCGGCGCCCCTTGCACTGCAAGGCGGTGTCCTTACCCACTGGACCACCAGGGGAAGCCCAAAGTCACTATTTCTTGTCCCAACAACTCATCTCTCAATTTTCTCCACTCCCATGCAGTGAGCAGTATGAGCTTGGAGTTAGTAACAGAATAAACACAAAGTGACCAATATATCTCTGGATTTTACTATTAGAATCTTAAAATTAGGGTTTCCCTGGTCATCCAGTGGGTAAAGAGTTCACTTTACAGTACAAGGGGCACCGATGTGATCCCTGGCCCATGAAGATCCCACATGCCACAGAGCAGCTGGATTTGTGTGCCCAATTACGAGCCAGCACTCTGGAGCACATGCATCCATAGGCGGTGCTCTGAAACTAGAGTGGCCACTACGATGGGAGGCCTGAACAGCCCCAAGAATAAAGATGGATGAAAATAAATAAATTTTAAAAAGGAAAACAATAAAAGAGGCAATTTTTTTTTTTTAATTCTGAAAATTAATTTTTTGTCCATTATCTTTAGAATATTTTATCTACTTACCAAATTAGTCCCAAACACAAATACAAATACACACACACATCTTTTAAAAATCACAATATTCATTGGAATATTTCTTGAATGAATACCATTAACTCAAACATGTTACAAACCTGGACATTAGGAGAAAATAATTTTTGTCAAGAAAATTTGCTAAGAATCTGGTCATTTCTTAAATCAGTGAAAACCAAGGAACTCAGAAGACAATTTTAGAAAAATCAGTAAGCCATAAGCAAAGTGCTTTCTTGTGAAATCATATTTTATAAAGATCAAATCTGACATATTCTTCCAGGATTTTTTATTTCTCTTTTGATTTGTTCGGTAATCTCTTTGTTTTTTAGGTATGTGTTGTTTAATCTCCATGTGTTTGTGTTTTTAGTGGTTTTTCTCATGTAATTGATGTCTAGTCTCACAGCATTGTGGTCAGAAAAGATGGCTGATATAATTTCAATTTTCTTGAATTTACTGAGATTTGATTTGTGGCCCAAGATGTGGCCTATCCTGGAGAATGTTCCACATGCACTTGAGAAGAAAGTGTATTCTTCTGCTTTTGGGTGGAAGGTCCTAAAGATACTGATGAGATCCATCCCTTCTAATAGGTCATTTAAGGCCTGTGTTTCCTTACTAATTTTCTGTTTTGAAGATCTGTCCATTGGTGTAAGAAGGGTGTTAAAGTCTCCTACTATCATTCTGTTACCGTCAATCTCTTCTTTTACGTCTGAAAGTGTCTGCCTTATGTATTGGAGTGCTCCAGAGTTGGGTGCATAGATATTTACGATTGCTATGTCTTCCTCTTGGATCAATCCCTTGACATTATGTAGTGTCTTGCTTTGTCTCTTATAATCTTCTTTATTTTGAAGTCTATTTTATCTGATATGATGATTGATGCTCCAGCTTTCTTTTGATTTCTGAAAAAAAGTCTATCGGTGCTCTGAAACTAGAGTGGCCACTACGATGGGAGGCCTGAACAGCCCCAAGAATAAAGATGGATGAAAATAAATAAATTTTAAAAAGGAAAACAATAAAAGAGGCAATTTTTTTTTTTTAATTCTGAAAATTAATTTTTTGTCCATTATCTTTAGAATATTTTATCTACTTACCAAATTAGTCCCAAACACAAATACAAATACACACACATCTTTTAAAATCACAATATTCATTGGAATATTTCTTGAATGAATACCATTAACTCAAACATGTTACAAACCTGGACATTAGGAGAAAATAATTTTGTCAAGAAAATTTGCTAAGAATCTGGTCATTTCTTAAATCAGTGAAAACCAAGGAACTCAGAAGACAATTTTAGAAAAATCAGTAAGCCATAAGCAAAGTGCTTTCTTGTGAAATCATATTTTATAAAGATCAAATCTGACATATTCTTCCAGGATTTTTTATTTCTCTTTTGATTTGTTCGGTAATCTCTTTGTTTTTTAGGTATGTGTTGTTTAATCTCCATGTGTTTGTGTTTTTAGTGGTTTTTTCTCATGTAATTGATGTCTAGTCTCACAGCATTGTGGTCAGAAAAGATGGCTGATATAATTTCAATTTTCTTGAATTTACTGAGATTTGATTTGTGGCCCAAGATGTGGCCTATCCTGGAGAATGTTCCACATGCACTTGAGAAGAAAGTGTATTCTTCTGCTTTTGGGTGGAAGGTCCTAAAGATACTGATGAGATCCATCCCTTCTAATAGGTCATTTAAGGCCTGTGTTTCCTTACTAATTTTCTGTTTTGAAGATCTGTCCATTGGTGTAAGAAGGGTGTTAAAGTCTCCTACTATCATTCTGTTACCGTCAATCTCTTCTTTTACGTCTGAAAGTGTCTGCCTTATGTATTGGAGTGCTCCAGAGTTGGGTGCATAGATATTTACGATTGCTATGTCTTCCTCTTGGATCAATCCCTTGACATTATGTAGTGTCTTGCTTTGTCTCTTATAATCTTCTTTATTTTGAAGTCTATTTTATCTGATATGATGATTGATGCTCCAGCTTTCTTTTGATTTCTGCAAAATATACAAACAACTCAGACAACTCAACACTGAAAAAACAAACAACCCAATCAAAAAATGTGAAAAAGACCTAAAGAAGATATACAGATGGCCAAAAAACACATGAAAAGATGCTCAATGTCGCTTATTATTAGAGAAATGCAAATCAAAACTACAATGAGAGATATCACCTCAAACCAGTCAGAATGGCCACCACTGAAAAAACTACAGATAATAAACGTTGGGGAGAGTGCAGAGATAAGAGAACACTCCTGCATTGTTGATGGGAATGTAAATTGATACAACCACGATGGAAGACAGTATGGAATTACCTTAAAAAACTAAAAATAGAAGCACCATATGACCCAGCAATCCCATTATTAGGTATATATCCTGATGAAATCAATATTGAAAGAGACACCTGTACCCCAATATTCAAGGCAGCTCTCTATACAATAGCTAGAACATGGAAGTAACCTAGATGTCCTTCGAAGAATGAATGGATAAAGAAACTATGGTACATATATACAATGAAATAGTTCTTAGCCATAAAAAGAAATGCAGAAGAATCAGCCCTAATGAGGTAGATAAATCTAGAACCTATTATACAAAGTGAAGTAAGTCAAAAAAAAAATAAAGGACAAATACAGTACACTAACACATATATATGGAATCTAGTATGATGGTACCGATAAATGTACATGCAGAATGGCAATGGAGAAACAGACTTAGAGAACAGATATATGGTCATTGAAGAGAGGGAAGATCTGACAAGAGATATGAAGGTGATTAAGCTGTTAGACTAAAGGAACCGACATGGGGACTAAGCATCAACCTAGGGGGGGTGATAAGGGGGAAAAGGGGAGGGTGGGCTCAGGGGAGAGGGGTCAGGGATACACCTATGACTGTTTGGGGATTATGTATACCTGTAAACAAGAAAACTCTGTAAAACCATAAAACAATAACTTTACTGTATACCTGAAGCTAATGCAACATTGTAAAACAAATATACCCCAATTAAAAAAAATCTGACATAATTCAACCAACTCCTCCTCACATGCTTCACTGTCAATTATCCCTTATTTTCCATATAGTTCTCTGTCATTTCTGTCCTTTGAAGTATCTTTAGAATACTTTCAAATCTTTCATTTGCCAATTTGGACATGAAGCCATACCAAAACCTCTTTCACAGGAAAAAAAGGGTAAAATTGCACTTATTTGTTTTTCTTGTCTTTATTTATCATGACTTATGCAATGTATTAATAGTAACTTTGACTGACCATGTCACATGTTAACCTTGCATTATCAGTATAAGTTTACCATGAAAATAGCTGTAAATGTATTGCCGTTGTTTCCAATTGAATATATGCAAACAAGAAATAAACAAGATGTGACTCCAAATTACACTGAATTGATTTAAACCTAGAACATCTCTTTGGAGATTCAGTAACAATCAGTCTTTATCCATTCCATGGAAGAGTTGATTTTTGAAATTGGACAAATTCATTCTAGTCAATTTTGGATAATGAGATGTGCCATTAAGCTGGGGAATAGTGTTTTCTGCCCCAAATGCAGCTGTACTACAAAGTAGTGAAATAGACTTTCTTAAGTGCTTCACAAATTGATCCTATTCCAATTACAAATTAGGAGCCCCCAATTTTTTCTGAGCTTTGGCTATTGTGACAATGGGCATATATACATATGTATTCCAGTCCTATGATAAGTGTCAAGAACACCGAAAATTTTTAAGTTTTAATTGAACTTGATATACTTATTTTATGTACTTGCCTTGCAGAGTAATGTAAATCCTTTAATACAGACAGAGATTGGCTAATTTAATGAATCCTTCAATGGAAGGACTGACTTCCCCAGTAGCTCAGAAGAAAAAGATCCACCTGTAACGCAGAAGGCACAAGAGATGCGGGTTTGAACCTAGGTCAGGAAGATCCCCTGGAGAAGGAAACTGGAACCCACTCCAGTACTTCTGCCTGGAGAATCCCATGGACAGAGGAGCCTGATGGGTTATAGTCCATGGGGTCACAAAGAATTGGATACAACTGGGGAACTGTCATTTTCACTTTCATTGCAAACCATGACATTGTTCAGCCATCTGCTTTTATAGTTTTATTAGAACAGAGTCATTCTGCTTCATTTGCATGTTATTTATGGATATTTTGATGATTCAACTGAGAAGTTGAATATTTGAGATGAAGGTAGTCTATCTTAAGAAAGGATAAACTACTTACCACGTAGCCCTTTACAGAAAAAGGCTGTGATCCCTTAAGGGGACCTTCCGCAGAAAGGGAAGGCAGCGGGATTGCCCCGGGTTGAACCGGGAGATCTCAGAAAGAGATGAATCTTGACTGCCCGCCCCCCAGCCCCCTGGCTAAGGCAGGGGACAATCAGACGCAACAGGCGTTCCGTCGGAGCGGTTCCGGTTTATTGATGTAGATCTACAGCTTTTACAGGCAAGTGAAGAGGGTTATGCACAGGACTTCCTATAGATTACACCAATCAAGCTAAAGGCCAAGCAATCATTCACGAGAGCGGAAGCCAGGGGAACCAATCAGAAATTTTGACCATCAATTAACAATTTAGATCACGCCCTGTCTCTTCCTGTAGGTGCCATCTTAGCTGCAAACATGTGCTTAAGCTTCTTTAAACAATGTGCTTAAGCTTCCCTTCATTCCCATGTCCCTTCCTGTAGGTGCCATCTTAGCTCCAAACTGCAAACATGTGTTTAAGCTTCTTTATGCTTGCAATGGCTCTCTTTCAATTCAGAGCTCCACAATCCCTGCTTTAGAAATACTATAATGGTAATCATGTCTTTAAGAATGAGAAACAAACCAAATAGCTTCCTGTTGTACAATAAAAGGACATTATGCTCATAAATACATTATGTCTTTCCAGGTCACACTAGTGTTACTTGTCACATTTATCCTAAAAATGCCATCACCATCATGGCAGATATTTACTGCATGTTCTGTTTGTGCAGCAACGACAAGTGGCTGGATCTAGAACCTATCATAAAAAGTGAAGTTAAGGGCTTCCCTGGTGGTCCAGTGGGTAAGGACACCGCCTTGCAGTGCAAGGGGTGCCGGTTCGATCCCTGGGAAGATCCCTCGTGCCGCGGAGCAGCTGGACTCATGTGTCCCATTACAGCTCTGAAGCGCATGGGTCCAGAGCCGGTGCTCTGCAACGACAGAGGCCACCATGATGGGAGGCCCACACGGGCCAAAGAACAAAGATGGATGAAAATAGACAAATGAAAGATCAATAGAAGTGGCCCCCCTCAGCTCCCCTCCCTCCCCACCCACCCCAAAATAAATAAATAAATAAATCTTAAAAAAAAAAAAAAGTGAAGTTAAGTCAAAAAGAGAAGGACAAATACAATATACTAACACACCTATATGGAATCTAGTAGGATGGTAATGATAACATACACAGTGAAGCGATGGAAAAACAGACATGGACAGTAGACATGGATATTGTGGGGAATGGACAGTGGGTGGGAGGCGTAAAGAAAGTAGCATGAAAACCTATACTATCATGTGTGAAAAAAATAGCTACTGTCATTGCACTGTGAGAAAAGGGGATCCTGCAGGGGTGCTATGCAACGGCCTGGAGGGGTGGGATGGGTGGGATATACATATGACTAATCTGGGATCATACGTATCTGTAAAAAAAAAATGTAAACTATCATTTCATTCTCCCTCCAAGCCAATAAGTTAGATAATATTATTAGTTCAATATCCACAGGGAAAAGTTCTCTAGGAAATAATTTCAAGGAAAATAGAGAGTTAAAGATGCAAGAGCTAGGACACAAACAAGAGCTTCCATATACTGAAATCCATGATCTTATCAACTTTATTGATCATCTATGATATTTTGATACTATTTCCTAAGCATTGTATTCTAGATACTTTATTCTTAGTACTGTGAAAGTCACTCAGTTGTATCTGACTCTTTGCAACCCATGGACAAGCCACGGAATTCTCCAGGCAAGGATACTGGAGTGGTTAGCCACTCCCTTTTCCAGGGGATCTTCCCAACCCAGGGATCTAACCCAGGTATCCCACATTGCTGGCAGATTCTTTACTATCTGAGCCTCCAGGGAAATACTCTACTAGGTACTAGCTAATTGGCGATAAATGAAATACAGCCCCTTAGAGCTGAGATTCTAAAGAAAGCTGGGAAGCAAGTAAATAAACAGATAACTAGATTACAACTGTGGTAGCTGCTTTTAAGAAAATGAATACAATGTTGATTGCGGTTTACCTGAGGAATTTAAGATACTAGGGCTAGGGAAGTCATCTCTGAAGCTGAGCTCCAAAACATGAGAAGAAGCCATCAACTGTAATTTCTACAACAGGAGTTTTAAAGGTTTAGAAAGCGCTTGTACAGATGCCATGAGGTGTACAGATGCCTGAAGTGTCCCAGATGCTGAAAGAATCCCAAGATGGCTGGACTACAGTGACCAACCACATGGGACAAGAAGAGGTTAGAACTGTGCTCAGGGGAAACTCATGTTGGACTATGTAGGTCAGGACATGAGTTTTGTTCCATTTTAAATGTAAAAGAAAAACCACTAAATTTTACTTACTCGGCTGACATGAGATTTGCATTTACTAAATATAATTTCAGCTACTATATATTGATAAGTTAGAGTGGAGGAAAGGATAGGGGAAATAGGTAGCTATTTTAGTACATCAGTCAAGCGAGGATACTACCTGTACAAGGGAGTGCAGAAGAGATGAAGAAAAATGGACTTATGTGAGGGAAGTTTATGATGTGAATTGCGGGCTTTGTTGTCAATGGACCCTGGGGGATGGAGGAGATGAAAGGAGCACATGTTTTCCTCTGAGAAGAGCAGAATAGATGGATCATGGGTTTGAAATAGGAAAAGAGAAGAGATTGACTCCGGGATCAAAACTTTTTTTCTTGCAGCATATTCACTTAGCTATTCATATGGAACTTCTAAGCTTAGATGTCAAGAAAGCAGTTGGATATATAGGTCTCATGCTCACAGAAAAGATTAACCCTGGAGATGTAAATTGGCTTCCTGTGGCATTTGAAACCATTCACGTGAGCAGACTCTCCAGGCCATGGAATCTAGACTGAAAAGAGAATCCAGTCCTTGATCTAGCCCTAAAAATCCTTTTTGAGTCTGAGAAAGCAGGATATGCTGGCAAACTAGATGTCCGGGAAACTCTACTGGGCTAGATTGGCGATAATGAAATACAGCCCCTTAGAGCTGAGATTCTAAAGAAAGCTGGGAAGCAAGTAAATAAACAGATAACTAGATTACAACTGTGGTAGCTGCTTTTAAGAAAATGAATACAATGTTGATTGCGGTTTACCTGAGGAATTTAAGATACTAGGGCTAGGGAAGTCATCTCTGAAGCTGAGCTCCAAAACATGAGAAGAAGCCATCAACTGTAATTTCTACAACAGGAGTTTTAAAGGTTTAGAAAGCGCTTGTACAGATGCCATGAGGTGTACAGATGCCTGAAGTGTCCCAGATGCTGAAAGAATCCCAAGATGGCTGGACTACAGTGACCAACCACATGGGACAAGAAGAGGTTAGAACTGTGCTCAGGGGAAACTCATGTTGGACTATGTAGGTCAGGACATGAGTTTTGTTCCATTTTAAATGTAAAAGAAAAACCACTAAATTTTACTTACTCGGCTGACATGAGATTTGCATTTACTAAATATAATTTCAGCTACTATATATTGATAAGTTAGAGTGGAGGAAAGGATAGGGGAAATAGGTAGCTATTTTAGTACATCAGTCAAGCGAGGATACTCCCTGTACAAGGGAGTGCAGAAGAGATGAAGAAAAATGGACTTATGTGAGGGAAGTTTATGATGTGAATTGCGGGCTTTGTTGTCAATGGACCCTGGGGGATGGAGGAGATGAAAGGAGCACATGTTTTCCTCTGAGAAGAGCAGAATAGATGGATCATGGGTTTGAAATAGGAAAAGAGAAGAGATTGACTCCGGGATCAAAACTTTTTTTCTTGCAGCATATTCACTTAGCTATTCATATGGAACTTCTAAGCTTAGATGTCAAGAAAGCAGTTGGATATATAGGTCTCATGCTCACAGAAAAGATTAACCCTGGAGATGTAAATTGGCTTCCTGTGGCATTTGAAACCATTCACGTGAGCAGACTCTCCAGGCCATGGAATCTAGACTGAAAAGAGAATCCAGTCCTTGATCTAGCCCTAAAAATCCTTTTTGAGTCTGAGAAAGCAGGATATGCTGGCAAACTAGATGTCCTAGACATGATAAGAGTACACCAGAAAACTAGATTAAGAACAAGCAATCAATAAAATAGGAAAAAAAATTAGAGTATGAAGTCATGAAATCCATCAGGAAACGGTAACACCTAACTGTGTCAAGTGTAAGCGGATAGGATTAAGTCTAAACCAATTAGGATAAAGATGACTTTTGAGGAGGGCAGCATGTTGCATTCTTTTCCAAATATTTAGGAACAGAGACAAGCTCCTACCATATTTAAGAGTTGATTTCGTATGAACAGAAAGTTCACAATAATAGAAAATGATTTTAACAGTCATTATGCAATGTCATCATGCACTGTTCTTTGGGGAAAAAGAAAACCAAATTTCTATTTTCAGGCAGTAGGTTGCCAGATCTAGTATTCCACTGTGATGGTGACTCGCTTATACTCTGACCTATCCTAAATACAATTAATATTTCTAATTTGCTTCACTGTACTTCAGGATTTTTATTTATTTATATATCACATATTTCCTTAACCATCTGTCATGACTTATATGTCTGACACCGTAATGACACTTAACCCTATCTTTCTCTATGGATACCTCAGTTTAAATTCTGATTCATGCCATGAGATACTTCTAGTTTGTATTGTTTAGTATAGGATAATCTCTGCTTTTCACATTTCTCATACCCAGATACCTCACTAGAAATAAGAATCGTGGGATTCCAAAGTGCAAAGCTTTTCATCGTGAAAGGAAATGTTAAAAAAAAAAAAAGAAAAAAGAAACAACAAACTTTTTTGAAAATGCTTTAGAAAATGTAAAGCCTTGATGTGAATTATGACTTTCGTTGTATGAAATATGGACATGGAAAGTAAATGGGACTGACGAGGGAGACTATTCTGAACAGAGCAATAATAAGAGCTAAGGGAAAAATCAAGAAAGTCTGAGGTGTTTATGTTGGTGATCTTATTGAGGGGAGCCTTTAATAAAAGGAAATAGCGTTTCATTTTACCAATGAGAATGTTAGTATTGATGTACTAGTTAAGAGAGTATTGCTTTTCATCTAACAATTTGAAGGTGCCCTTAATAGGTACTTGTGGTTTCTATGGGAGTAGTAAAATCTTTTTCTAAGTAAAATCTTTTCTAAGATGCCTTAGTTGCATTCGGTTCTAAGTACGCGCGCCCTCTGGTGTTTATTTCAGTATATGTCATTTGACAACCCTTGCCTAATACTTTTCCTCCTAGCTCTCAGAAGAGATCCTCCATTGAAAGCGGGATAGGTCCTACCATTCCTGACACTGATCCAGTGCTCAAGAATCCTGTACACTAGTCCCAGACAACGTGTACTGCACTCCTGCATCCACAAAGGGAAGTCATTCAAAAGGAGGACGCTTATGATATGCACTGTATGTCCATGCCAAATGAACATATACATACGAGTCAACAAATGACAACCGGAAAAGTCTGAGATTCCAGATTCAAACAAACGACTTCCAAAAGTAAATAAATAAATAAATACATACCGTGAGAAGCCTGGAATGAATCGGGAGGTCCATATGGGAGGCAACACTGCCTCTGTAATCCAAAATCCACAATCATAGCCACAAAATCACAAAATCCATGGAATCCATTTAATATACATAATTCCCTTAATTCACATAACAAATGATACAAATGAATGTATTTATAAATCTGAAACAAACTCACAGACTTAAGAAAACAAGCTCACAGTTACCAGTGAGAAAGGGTGGGGGGAGGGGGTGACTGGGAATTTGGGATTGATATGTACATACTGCTATTTTAAAATAGATAGCCAACAAGGACCTACTATATAGTACTGGAAAACCTGCTCAATACTCTCTAATGGCCTAAATGGGATAAGAATTTCAAAAAAAAAAAAAAAAATAGATATATGTAATGTATAACTAACTCATATTGTTGTACACTTGAAACATTGTTAAGAAACTATATTCTAATATAAAATATTTTTTTTATACAGAAAGAAAGGGAAGTAGATTTCATGACGTGTGTCTCTGTGAGATTAGTTCAGTCTGCTGAGGTGCTCAAAATCCTATTTCACTATTTTGCCCCTGAAGTAGCTTCATAGACACTAAGGCTCTGGAGTAGAGCATGGGTGGATCACGGAAGTTAAAAGTATCTTAAGCAATCATTTTGGATAGATATTAGAGCTGTTTTAAACTGTAGTAGTATTTTTTTCTAAATCCACACCAGTTTCTCTGTTAAAGAAATGGAGCTTGACACACACAGTGTTCTTGTAAGTGTCTCAGCAAAAAGGACAACGTGCACTCTTACCATTTAAAATGTGTCCCTAACGGAGGAGCCCAACATAAGTCGAGACACTTCAGGCTGTTTTGGAAAAAGAACTTTAAGTGTATAGCCTACAGCTAATATAATAATTCTAGTGATCTTGTTTCCTTCAAGTGCTTCAAAAGTATCTTCATTTTAAAGATGAGATCATCATTATATTGACTGAATAATTCTTGGGCAGAAAAAAATTTTTTAATAAATGTGGGAAAACTAAAACAAACAGATGGGCATTCTGAGTGTAAGACAGGTTTCAACGGGGAAAGAAAAATAAGAAATGATTATTTGTTATTTTAGCAACTGACTGATTATTTTGGTTTCTAACCAGAGTCTAGTATTACTCGTTTTCTAAAGAGTACTGCTGTATGGTTCCTTTTGTAAACTGTACTATATTCCAATTATTTATTTTAGGATATTTTAGATCTTGAGGTTTTAACACTGGAACTAAGGATCATGGAGCTCGTATCTGTCTCTCATTCAGAGGATGACATGCTCTGTGGTGGAATGGAGAGGACCCTCTGATTCACGTGTTTGCTTTAACACAGAAATGAAAAAAACAGCACAATTCTCCCAAGAGTCCATGTACTGTCAGCATGTCTCCCAGTATGTTTCTTTCCCAGTGTCTCAAAAGTCAGGATCCAGAATCTACAAATTAATCTTTCTGTCCTTCAGGGCAGGGGAGGCTTTCTGCCCTTTCCTGGTTTTCTACATCTCTGGTAAGTGCTGCCAAGTTACAGCAGTAGAATAAAGGTCCTGCCACTCAGAGAACCCTCACAGACCAGCAGGACACGCATCCTGGGAGCATTTGATGAATTCAGAATTTCAGGCCCCAAGTCATATCTTCAGAATCAGAATTTACGTTTAATGATCGCTAGGAAGTTCATGTTCAAATATAATTAAGGCTCTGGAGTAGAGCATGGGTGGATCACGGAAGTTAAAAGTATCTTAAGCAATCATTTTGGATAGATATTAGAGCTGTTTTAAACTGTAGTAGTATTTTTCTAAATCCACACCAGTTTCTCTGTTAAAGAAATGGAGCTTGACACACACAGTGTTCTTGTAAGTGTCTCAGCAAAAAGGACAACGTGCACTCTTACCATTTAAAATGTGTCCCTAACGGAGGAGCCCAACATAAGTCGAGACACTTCAGGCTGTTTTGGAAAAAGAACTTTAAGTGTATAGCCTACAGCTAATATAATAATTCTAGTGATCTTGTTTCCTTCAAGTGCTTCAAAAGTATCTTCATTTTAAAGATGAGATCATCATTATATTGACTGAATAATTCTTGGGCAGAAAAAAATTTTTTAATAAATGTGGGAAAACTAAAACAAACAGATGGGCATTCTGAGTGTAAGACAGGTTTCAACGGGGAAAGAAAAATAAGAAATGATTATTTGTTATTTTAGCAACTGACTGATTATTTTGGTTTCTAACCAGAGTCTAGTATTACTCGTTTTCTAAAGAGTACTGCTGTATGGTTCCTTTTGTAAACTGTACTATATTCCAATTATTTATTTTAGGATATTTTAGATCTTGAGGTTTTAACACTGGAACTAAGGATCATGGAGCTCGTATCTGTCTCTCATTCAGAGGATGACATGCTCTGTGGTGGAATGGAGAGGACCCTCTGATTCACGTGTTTGCTTTAACACAGAAATGAAAAAAACAGCACAATTCTCCCAAGAGTCCATGTACTGTCAGCATGTCTCCCAGTATGTTTCTTTCCCAGTGTCTCAAAAAGTCAGGATCCAGAATCTACAAATTAATCTTTCTGTCCTTCAGGGCAGGGGAGGCTTTTTTCTGCCCTTTCCTGGTTTTCTACATCTCTGGTAAGTGCTGCCAAGTTACAGCAGTAGAATAAAGGTCCTGCCACTCAGAGAACCCTCACAGACCAGCAGGACACGCATCCTGGGAGCATTTGATGAATTCAGAATTTCAGGCCCCAAGTCATATCTTCAGAATCAGAATTTACGTTTTAACATGATCGCTAGGAAGTTCATGTTCAAATATAATTTGAGAAGCACTGGCAGTGGACTAGGAATGAATACATATAAATGTGTACTTTAATTTCAACAAATCCACTGGAAGAATTTCTTCACTGTCCATTGTACCCTGATATTTTATTCAACCTCTAATCTATCCATTACACTCTTCCTCAATCTATCCATTACACTCTTCCTCAAAGCTAGCTCTGCCACCTTCTTCAAACCGGTTTTTTTTTTTTTTTTTGGTCTCTAAGTCATCATTCATTTTTATCCATCTCTATTCCTTGGCCTGTGTGGGCCTCCCGTTGCAGAGGCCTCTCTTGTTGCAGAGCACTGGCTCTGGGTGCATGCGCTCCAGAGCACTGGCTCGTAGCTGGACACACTGGTCCAGCCGCTCCGCA
Organism: Tragulus kanchil; assembly: GCA_022376925.1. Taxonomy (NCBI): domain Eukaryota; kingdom Metazoa; phylum Chordata; class Mammalia; order Artiodactyla; family Tragulidae; genus Tragulus; species Tragulus kanchil. Next base: position 144,846,333 of record JAIOJX010000004.1, read on the forward strand.
GCAGATGGGATCTTCCTGGACCCGGGATCGAACTGGTGTCCCTTGCACTGCAAGGCGGACTCTCCACCCACTGGACTGCCAGGGAAGCCCCAAACTATCTTTATACATTGTTTCTTTTGGAATGTTTATGTCTTAGGCTGGGTCCATTTGCTGGATCTTAAAATTTGGCTTAATTGATTCTTGACTTATTTCCACATTTTTAATCCTCTGTGCCTGGGCTCATCTGCATTCCCTACCGCTCACCTCTGTATATTTATGTTTATATCTAGAATGTTTATATGTGTGTGTGTGTGTGTGTGTGTATGTGTGCATATATAGGATGTGATTATCTTTTACTCCCAGTGAATACAATTTGTGTTATAATTCCTTTTCCCAATGATGATCTTATATAGGAAGGACTCACTTTCAGGACAACATTGACCAACTTCTCTACTGAGAATGTTTAGAATTTCATCATCTAATGCTGAACTTAATTCAGAGTTTGACACCTGAAGGCAGTCGCTGACGTCACTAAAGATCTGAGGGAAAAAAATGTTTGGTTTTGGTGTTCTAAATCCATTACTATAGTAACAGCCTTTAACAGGTCCTGCCACTCAGAGAACCCTCACAGACCAGCAGGACACGCATCCTGGGAGCATTTGATGAATTCAGAATTTCAGGCCCCAAGTCATATCTTCAGAATCAGAATTTACGTTTTAACATGATCGCTAGGAAGTTCATGTTCAAATATAATTTGAGAAGCACTGGCAGTGGACTAGGAATGAATACATATAAATGTGTACTTTAATTTCAACAAATCCACTGGAAGAATTTCTTCACTGTCCATTGTACCCTGATATTTTATTCAACCTCTAATCTATCCATTACACTCTTCCTCAATCTATCCATTACACTCTTCCTCAAAGCTAGCTCTGCCACCTTCTTCAAACCGGTTTTTTTTTTTTTTTTTTTGGTCTCTAAGTCATCATTCATTTTTATCCATCTCTATTCCTTGGCCTGTGTGGGCCTCCCGTTGCAGAGGCCTCTCTTGTTGCAGAGCACTGGCTCTGGGTGCATGCGCTCCAGAGCACTGGCTCGTAGCTGGACACACTGGTCCAGCCGCTCCGCAGCAGATGGGATCTTCCTGGACCCGGGATCGAACTGGTGTCCCTTGCACTGCAAGGCGGACTCTCCACCCACTGGACTGCCAGGGAAGCCCCAAACTATCTTTATACATTGTTTCTTTTGGAATGTTTATGTCTTAGGCTGGGTCCATTTGCTGGATCTTAAAATTTGGCTTAATTGATTCTTGACTTATTTCCACATTTTTAATCCTCTGTGCCTGGGCTCATCTGCATTCCCTACCGCTCACCTCTGTATATTTATGTTTATATCTAGAATGTTTATATGTGTGTGTGTGTGTGTGTGTATGTGTGCATATATAGGATGTGATTATCTTTTACTCCCAGTGAATACAATTTGTGTTATAATTCCTTTTCCCAATGATGATCTTATATAGGAAGGACTCACTTTCAGGACAACATTGACCAACTTCTCTACTGAGAATGTTTAGAATTTCATCATCTAATGCTGAACTTAATTCAGAGTTTGACACCTGAAGGCAGTCGCTGACGTCACTAAAGATCTGAGGGAAAAAAATGTTTGGTTTTGGTGTTCTAAATCCATTACTATAGTAACAGCCTTTAACAGTTCCTGAGAGTAAGAGGGAAAATAATTAACAATACAGTGCTTTTTAAAAAAACTATATTTAATAAGCTTGAATCAGTAATACAGATGGACCAAAAGCATTCACGTAATTTGATTATACACTGTACTAAACTGACATTAAATCTAAAAAACAAAACAACAACAAAAAAACAAACACTCTCATGTAGCTTGCATTGTATGAACTAAAGAAATAAGATATCCAGAAAAGTCATATTTTTAAACAACTTGGCTTCAGGGAAAATATATTAATAAATTATTATCTTTAAAATAAATATCAAAGTAGAATCTATTTAGGATGAAACTATAATGAGTTTCCACCTGTCACAATCCAAAGGAACGAAGCAAAGATGTTATTCAGAGAAGGCATACCTCCAAATAAATTAATTAAAAAATGAAGATGAGTTACATTAATAAACTAAACTCTTAGTTTAAGTAGGAAAGGATCAACAATGAATTTAAAACAGAAGCAGAAAGGTATGAATTAAAAGATAAAACAGAAATCAATGCAATATACAAACAAGCAAGGGAAGAACACTAGAACTGCTGATTACTATAATCAATTATAGTTCCTTGAAATGTTAATGAATGACAAAATATTAGAGGATGGTCATAAAAAAGGTCTCAGGAAGGGAGAAATTATTAATTGCTATTAATAATAATAGCAATGACAAGAGTACAGACAACAGAATGTGGCATGGTCATGATGATGACAGGTTTAAGAAATAAAATTTGGTGTGATCTGTGATTTGACTTGAGTGAATATATGTCAAACTGAGCCTGGAGAATAACACCTCAAAATTGCAAAATTGAACCAGAGCAAATGCTCTAGGTTTCCTAAAGGTAACAGTCACCAGAATTCTGAAGAAATATTTTTATAAGATTGAAGCACAATCCTGATCTGTGTTCGTCAGTCCAGGATGTCATAATGTAATACAAGAGACTAGAAGACTTAAAAAAAAAAAAAAAGTTTTAAGAAATTTTATATAAAATTAACTTTCGGGCTTCCCCTGGTGTTCCAGTGGATAAGGACACCGCCTTGCAGTGCAAGGGGCGCCGGTTCGAGCCCTGGCCTGGGAGGATCCCACGTGCCGCGGAGCGGCTGGACAGATGTGTCCAGTTACCAAGCCGGAGCTCTGGAGCGCATGCGCCCAGAGCCAGTGCTCTGCGACGACAGAGGCCACCGCGATGGGAGGCCCACAGGAGCCAAAGAACAAAGACAGATGAAAATAGAGAAATGAAAGACCAATAAAAGTGACCTGCCCGCTCTCCTCTCTCCCCAACCCAACCCCTGCCCAAAATAAATAAATAAATAAATCTTAAAAAAAAAAAAATTAAAAAAAAAAAATTAACTTTCTCAGAGTTCCAAAGGCTGGAAATCTGAGGTTGGGGTATAAGATGGTCCATTTCTGGTTAGTGCTCTCTTCCTCACTCACAGATGGATGCCTTCTTACGATGTTCTCACATGGCCTTTCTCAGGTGCATGCACACAGAGACAAAGCAACCAAGACCTCTGGTGTCTCTTATAAAGTTATTTTTAGACCTCATGTAAGCTGAATTGTCTCCTTAGAGGCCCAAACTCCAAAAAGGCATGTTGGGAGTTGTGTCTCCAACAGATGAATGTGGGGGACACACTCCATTCCACAGCATTCCACACAGGCCCTGTCTCCCTTCTGTTCCTATCCTCGTACGCAAAACTCATTCATTCCATCCCAACAGCTGTGAAAGTCTGAACTCCATCCAGCATGAACTCTAAAATTAAAATATCCGCTAAGTTATTGTCTAAATTGGATGTGGATAAGATTTGAGGTTGAATTCATTCTCAGGTGAATTTCTCTCCTATGATCCTCTGTGACCAGAGTCAGAAATGTGGCATGGTCATGATGATGACAGGTTTAAGAAATAAAATTTGGTGTGATCTGTGATTTGACTTGAGTGAATATATGTCAAACTGAGCCTGGAGAATAACACCTCAAAATTGCAAAATTGAACCAGAGCAAATGCTCTAGGTTTCCTAAAGGTAACAGTCACCAGAATTCTGAAGAAATATTTTTATAAGATTGAAGCACAATCCTGATCTGTGTTCGTCAGTCCAGGATGTCATAATGTAATACAAGAGACTAGAAGACTTAAAAAAAAAAAAAAAGTTTTAAGAAATTTTATATAAAATTAACTTTCGGGCTTCCCCTGGTGTTCCAGTGGATAAGGACACCGCCTTGCAGTGCAAGGGGCGCCGGTTCGAGCCCTGGCCTGGGAGGATCCCACGTGCCGCGGAGCGGCTGGACAGATGTGTCCAGTTACCAAGCCGGAGCTCTGGAGCGCATGCGCCCAGAGCCAGTGCTCTGCGACGACAGAGGCCACCGCGATGGGAGGCCCACAGGAGCCAAAGAACAAAGACAGATGAAAATAGAGAAATGAAAGACCAATAAAAGTGACCTGCCCGCTCTCCTCTCTCCCCAACCCAACCCCTGCCCAAAATAAATAAATAAATAAATCTTAAAAAAAAAAAAATTAAAAAAAAAAAATTAACTTTCTCAGAGTTCCAAAGGCTGGAAATCTGAGGTTGGGGTATAAGATGGTCCATTTCTGGTTAGTGCTCTCTTCCTCACTCACAGATGGATGCCTTCTTACGATGTTCTCACATGGCCTTTCTCAGGTGCATGCACACAGAGACAAAGCAACCAAGACCTCTGGTGTCTCTTATAAAGTTATTTTTAGACCTCATGTAAGCTGAATTGTCTCCTTAGAGGCCCAAACTCCAAAAAGGCATGTTGGGAGTTGTGTCTCCAACAGATGAATGTGGGGGACACACTCCATTCCACAGCATTCCACACAGGCCCTGTCTCCCTTCTGTTCCTATCCTCGTACGCAAAACTCATTCATTCCATCCCAACAGCTGTGAAAGTCTGAACTCCATCCAGCATGAACTCTAAAATTAAAATATCCGCTAAGTTATTGTCTAAATTGGATGTGGATAAGATTTGAGGTTGAATTCATTCTCAGGTGAATTTCTCTCCTATGATCCTCTGTGACCAGACTTGTGTTTTCAAAATCCAATGGAGGGAAGGTAAAGGATGGCCATTCTCATTTCAGAAGGGAGAAATTGTAAAGAAAAAAAGTCTTGATGGATCCCAAATAAGTGCAAAACCTAGCAAGGCTAATTCTATTAGAGTAAAAACAGCACTGACATATAGTTGCTTGAAAATGTATTACTTTCTGCTGCACAGTAAAGAGAATCCGTCTCACACACACATACATCTCCTTTTTCTTGGATCCCCTTTCCGCTAAGGTCACCATAGAGCACTGAGTAGAACTCCCTGTGTATATACAGTATGTTCTCACTGGTTGTCTTTCATACATAGTAGCCTACATATGTCAACCCCAAACTCCCAACTCACCCCAGCCCTCTGTTCCCCCATAGTGTCTATACATTTGTACTCTATGTTTGTGTCTCTATTTCTTCTATACAAACAGGTTCTCCTGTACCATTTTTTAGGATTCCACATGTGCGTGTTGATATATGTTATTTATTTTCTCTCTTATTTTACTTTGTATGATAGTCTCAAGGTTCATCTACATCTCTGCAAATACCATGATTCAATTCCTTTTTATGGCATAATTTTGTTCCTTTTTCCTTGCCGAGTAATATTCCATTGTATATATGCACCACATTTTATTGACCCATTCTGCCGTTGATGGATACTTAGTTTGCTTCTACAATATTGACTATGGGAAATAGTGTTGCAATGAGCATTGAACCACATGAAACTATTCAAATTATGTTTATTTCTGGGTATATAGCCAGGAGTAGGATTGCTGGGTCATATGTTAGCTCTATTTTCAGCGGGGTTGATTTTGATAAACTTAAGCTGAATTGTCTCCTTAGAGGCCCAAACTCCAAAAAGGCATGTTGGGAGTTGTGTCTCCAACAGATGAATGTGGGGGACACACTCCATTCCACAGCATTCCACACAGGCCCTGTCTCCCTTCTGTTCCTATCCTCGTACGCAAAACTCATTCATTCCATCCCAACAGCTGTGAAAGTCTGAACTCCATCCAGCATGAACTCTAAAATTAAAATATCCGCTAAGTTATTGTCTAAATTGGATGTGGATAAGATTTGAGGTTGAATTCATTCTCAGGTGAATTTCTCTCCTATGATCCTCTGTGACCAGACTTGTGTTTTCAAAATCCAATGGAGGGAAGGTAAAGGATGGCCATTCTCATTTCAGAAGGGAGAAATTGTAAAGAAAAAAAGTCTTGATGGATCCCAAATAAGTGCAAAACCTAGCAAGGCTAATTCTATTAGAGTAAAAACAGCACTGACATATAGTTGCTTGAAAATGTATTACTTTCTGCTGCACAGTAAAGAGAATCCGTCTCACACACACATACATCTCCTTTTTCTTGGATCCCCTTTCCGCTAAGGTCACCATAGAGCACTGAGTAGAACTCCCTGTGTATATACAGTATGTTCTCACTGGTTGTCTTTCATACATAGTAGCCTACATATGTCAACCCCAAACTCCCAACTCACCCCAGCCCTCTGTTCCCCCATAGTGTCTATACATTTGTACTCTATGTTTGTGTCTCTATTTCTTCTATACAAACAGGTTCTCCTGTACCATTTTTTAGGATTCCACATGTGCGTGTTGATATATGTTATTTATTTTCTCTCTTATTTTACTTTGTATGATAGTCTCAAGGTTCATCTACATCTCTGCAAATACCATGATTCAATTCCTTTTTATGGCATAATTTTGTTCCTTTTTCCTTGCCGAGTAATATTCCATTGTATATATGCACCACATTTTATTGACCCATTCTGCCGTTGATGGATACTTAGTTTGCTTCTACAATATTGACTATGGGAAATAGTGTTGCAATGAGCATTGAACCACATGAAACTATTCAAATTATGTTTATTTCTGGGTATATAGCCAGGAGTAGGATTGCTGGGTCATATGTTAGCTCTATTTTCAGCTTTTTAGGGGTATCAGATTTGTGGGATAAGAAGCACTCATTCAGCTTCCCCTGGTGGTCCAGTGGGTAAAGACACCACCTTGCAGTGCAAGGGGCACCGGTTCGATCCCTGGCCTGGGAAGATCCCACGTGCCGCGGAGCGGCTGGACTGATGTGTCCAATTACCAAGCCAGGGCTCTGGCGCGCATGTGCCCAGAGCCGGTGCTCTGTGACGACAGTGGCCACCATGATGGGAGGCCCACAGGAGTCAAAGAACAAAGACGGATGAAAATGGAGAAATGAAAGACCAGTGGAAGTGGCCCACCCATCCCCCTCCCTCCCCACCCCACCTTCCAAAAAAAAGATAAATAAATAAATAAAAAGAATGCTTATAAACAAACAACAAAAAAAGGCGCACTCACTCTCCAAGTGAACCAAAGGAAATGATCTCAAGCTTCCTCCTGCTTCCATCCCTTGGTCTAAGAAACTATTCATTCTTCCTATAGAAAACACCATTTTTTCCTTGTAAAGTTTTTTTTATTCAATGTGGACAGTGAATTCTGGAAGATGACTCCCCATTGTTGTAAAGCATCACTTCTGAGCTAGTGTCTCAAAAGTGACTTTAGTAAGTTGTTTCAATTCACTTTCAGACCGGTAGATTCTCAGCAGTTGATGTAGAGATACAGCTCCACGGTACTGGACCAACTTTTACATATAATGTGGGATTTTATGTCAATGAAATACTTTGACATACAGTGATGTCAGGTAGGACCCCAGAAGCAGGAATGACAAACCCATACTTGGAAAAGCTGTCCATTCTTATGTCAAAACCACTGGTCCTTCTAAGGTGAAAGGGGCTTACAATACATTCATCTTGCTTACCCGTGGCCAACTGGTTTTCTCAAGGAAATTTGCCATTTCAGGGCTTAATATTTGTCTCTGTTGTTGAAAAGTCAAGATTTTTCAACCTTGGTATAGATATGTCATATGTCAGATTCTTACATTATCTATGTCCCAATTTGTGACACAACATTCAAATTATGTTTATTTCTGGGTATATAGCCAGGAGTAGGATTGCTGGGTCATATGTTAGCTCTATTTTCAGCTTTTTAGGGGTATCAGATTTGTGGGATAAGAAGCACTCATTCAGCTTCCCTGGTGGTCCAGTGGGTAAAGAGACCACCTTGCAGTGAAAGGGGCACCGGTTCGATCCCTGGCCTGGGAAGATCCCACGTGCCGCGGAGCGGCTGGACTGATGTGTCCAATTACCAAGCCAGGGCTCTGGCGCGCATGTGCCCAGAGCCGGTGCTCTGTGACGACAGTGGCCACCATGATGGGAGGCCCACAGGAGTCAAAGAACAAAGACGGATGAAAATGGAGAAATGAAAGACCAGTGGAAGTGGCCCACCCATCCCCCTCCCTCCCCACCCCACCTTCCAAAAAAAAGATAAATAAATAAATAAAAAGAATGCTTATAAACAAACAACAAAAAAAGGCGCACTCACTCTCCAAGTGAACCAAAGGAAATGATCTCAAGCTTCCTCCTGCTTCCATCCCTTGGTCTAAGAAACTATTCATTCTTCCTATAGAAAACACCATTTTTTCCTTGTAAAGTTTTTTTTATTCAATGTGGACAGTGAATTCTGGAAGATGACTCCCCATTGTTGTAAAGCATCACTTCTGAGCTAGTGTCTCAAAAGTGACTTTAGTAAGTTGTTTCAATTCACTTTCAGACCGGTAGATTCTCAGCAGTTGATGTAGAGATACAGCTCCACGGTACTGGACCAACTTTTACATATAATGTGGGATTTTATGTCAATGAAATACTTTGACATACAGTGATGTCAGGTAGGACCCCAGAAGCAGGAATGACAAACCCATACTTGGAAAAGCTGTCCATTCTTATGTCAAAACCACTGGTCCTTCTAAGGTGAAAGGGGCTTACAATACATTCATCTTGCTTACCCGTGGCCAACTGGTTTTCTCAAGGAAATTTGCCATTTCAGGGCTTAATATTTGTCTCTGTTGTTGAAAAGTCAAGATTTTTCAGAGTGTCAACCTTGGTATAGATATGTCATATGTCAGATTCTTACATTATCTATGTCCCAATTGTACACAACAAGTAGCTGACACTGGCATATCCACTTGCTAGCCTTGACCTTCAGTTTAAATTGCAAATAAATCTTAAACCTTATACTCAATTTATCTGCCTTCTTACCGTAGAAGGGTAGAAGATTAAATACCTTTTATACCAAGGAAACATTTTGACTTTCATTTCATACTTGGTGTAAAATTGCTTGTTAATTACTTCAGCCTTCCATGATTTGGTCCCCCCATTGCTTTCTACCAACTCTTCACTGTACCTGTGTCCATCCAATGCCATTGTAGGCTGGTGTTTATGGGAAATGGACCTTGGGTTGCATGTTACTGTGTAGAATGTTTACTAGGAAGTTGGTTTTGGAATCAGTACCCCTGGAAGAAAATCAGCAAGAAGTAGAATTTGTGAAGGGAAAGGTTCAGTTGTGATGTATGCCTGAATAACAGGCTCAGATCAACTCAAGGAGGCATTTTAGAACAAAGATGGCCTGGCTGAGCTGTCCCACATTAGTCCAAAATAGCCTGGCCTTCACATTCCTACCACTATCAGTCATTGGATCAGATCAGTCTTCATCCCTAGAAGGATTCTGTCTTTGACTATAGGTGACCTGAGCCTGAAGACTATTCTTATCACTCCTGGTATCAAGTTAAAGAGACAGATATTTGGATGCTGAATAACCATTTTCATCACAATCACATACATGTTTATAACATCAGAAACTTGATATTCCAAATAATAAGTAGTTAAAACATAAGGCAGGAGGCATGCAAACCAGTATTACATATCCTGTTTCACTGAGAAAGTCAAGGAAGTATCACATCAGCAAACATGGTGCAATTCATCATTATGATTAAAGAGAAAAGCAATATGATCATCTTAGTTAATGTCAAAAAGCGCATTTGACAAACCCATACTTGGAAAAGCTGTCCATTCTTATGTCAAAACCACTGGTCCTTCTAAGGTGAAAGGGGCTTACAATACATTCATCTTGCTTACCCGTGGCCAACTGGTTTTCTCAAGGAAATTTGCCATTTCAGGGCTTAATATTTGTCTCTGTTGTTGAAAAGTCAAGATTTTTCAGAGTGTCAACCTTGGTATAGATATGTCATATGTCAGATTCTTACATTATCTATGTCCCAATTGTACACAACAAGTAGCTGACACTGGCATATCCACTTGCTAGCCTTGACCTTCAGTTTAAATTGCAAATAAATCTTAAACCTTATACTCAATTTATCTGCCTTCTTACCGTAGAAGGGTAGAAGATTAAATACCTTTTATACCAAGGAAACATTTTGACTTTCATTTCATACTTGGTGTAAAATTGCTTGTTAATTACTTCAGCCTTCCATGATTTGGTCCCCCCATTGCTTTCTACCAACTCTTCACTGTACCTGTGTCCATCCAATGCCATTGTAGGCTGGTGTTTATGGGAAATGGACCTTGGGTTGCATGTTACTGTGTAGAATGTTTACTAGGAAGTTGGTTTTGGAATCAGTACCCCTGGAAGAAAATCAGCAAGAAGTAGAATTTGTGAAGGGAAAGGTTCAGTTGTGATGTATGCCTGAATAACAGGCTCAGATCAACTCAAGGAGGCATTTTAGAACAAAGATGGCCTGGCTGAGCTGTCCCACATTAGTCCAAAATAGCCTGGCCTTCACATTCCTACCACTATCAGTCATTGGATCAGATCAGTCTTCATCCCTAGAAGGATTCTGTCTTTGACTATAGGTGACCTGAGCCTGAAGACTATTCTTATCACTCCTGGTATCAAGTTAAAGAGACAGATATTTGGATGCTGAATAACCATTTTCATCACAATCACATACATGTTTATAACATCAGAAACTTGATATTCCAAATAATAAGTAGTTAAAACATAAGGCAGGAGGCATGCAAACCAGTATTACATATCCTGTTTCACTGAGAAAGTCAAGGAAGTATCACATCAGCAAACATGGTGCAATTCATCATTATGATTAAAGAGAAAAGCAATATGATCATCTTAGTTAATGTCAAAAATAGCATTTGACATACGCATTTATTATATATCTTAACAAGCAATCAAACAAATGACTATTAAAAACAAAAATCAGAATGAAGAGAATAAATAACAAATTAATTCTAATGCTAATACTGGCAGACTATACAATCAGCTACCTAGAAATTCCAAGATCACCAACTGACACATTTTACAATATAAATTAATCTGCAAGAGCCAAAGTCATCCTTATCTATCAAACTAACCAATTAAATAAGTGAATAAAAAATAAATTTTATTCACAGCAAATGATATATTAAGTACGTAGCTGTAATACTGAAAGAAACTAAAATTTTTATGAACAAATTTATTGAAGGGTTTAAGAACTCCTCTGCAGAAGGAGGTGTCTTATAGATTTTTAAATATATTTTAATACAAAAAAAAAGTATATTAATTACTCCCAGATACTCAATCAACTTGGTATAAACCCAATAAATGGGTTATTTATCTTCTAACAATATATAAATAGGTAGATAGATACAGGGATAGATGTAGAGAACTGAATCATTTTGCTGTATATTTGATACATTGAAAAAGGCATATTGATCTATATATTTACATATATATATATATATATATATGTATAGCAAGGAGATGATCAAATACAACATGAAACACACACATATTTAAGTAGTCCATGTATGAAAAAAATCATTGAGTGAGCAAATTAAATAAATTTTACAACTTCAGTATTTTTTAAACCCATAATATCCACAAAGTAATATAATCGGGAGAAAATAAATTGTATTCTACAAAGTACTATAAGAATGAGTGTCTAGAATACATCAAAATATTTGTAAGTAAAATATAAACATAAACAACTAATCAGTAAGAAAAATATGACAAGGACATTAGCAAGCAAAGGACATAGAAGAAATAAAATAAACAAAGGAAATGTGTTCAGGAATGAAAAATAGGGAAAGGCAAGCTAAAACAATACATATGGCATTATTCAAACATCAGATGGGAGCAATTATAATTGTTCATAGTATCAAATATTAACTATGATGGCAAAGTGACTATTCTAAAAATGAACTTGAAGCAGTTTATATTTATAAGCCAAATGGAAGGGCATTTATTCATACATAAAATACACTTTATTAAAAGACCACTCCCTAGTTTATCTCTTAGAGAAATATGTATACAGATATTCTACTTGTACTGCCAAGTTAGGATTCCAAAATATATTACAAGTGAGACAGCAGTGTCCTACAGAAAAATATGTACATTATAACACCATTTAAAGAAATCTAATGAAGAAGTCAGAACTGTGTTTTTTATCAAACCATATTGAAAAAAAAAGACCCATAATAAAATGATCAGAAAACTGATAGTTTTTGATTAATGGAGTGAAGGAGATTTGGGAGTTACAATAAATAGAACTGGTTGTTATTTTTTTAAGGCTATAAATTCATGTTTTATTTGTATAATTAAAAATACTGAAAGAACAAATTTTATGAACAAATTTATTGAAGGGTTTAAGAACTCCTCTGCAGAAGGAGGTGTCTTATAGATTTTAAATATATTTTAATACAAAAAAGTATATTAATTACTCCCAGATACTCAATCAACTTGGTATAAACCCAATAAATGGGTTATTTATCTTCTAACAATATATAAATAGGTAGATAGATACAGGGATAGATGTAGAGAACTGAATCATTTTGCTGTATATTTGATACATTGAAAAGGCATATTGATCTATATATTTACATATATATATATATATATATATGTATAGCAAGGAGATGATCAAATACAACATGAAACACACACATATTTAAGTAGTCCATGTATGAAAAAAATCATTGAGTGAGCAAATTAAATAAATTTTACAACTTCAGTATTTTTTAAACCCATAATATCCACAAAGTAATATAATCGGGAGAAAATAAATTGTATTCTACAAAGTACTATAAGAATGAGTGTCTAGAATACATCAAAATATTTGTAAGTAAAATATAAACATAAACAACTAATCAGTAAGAAAAATATGACAAGGACATTAGCAAGCAAAGGACATAGAAGAAATAAAATAAACAAAGGAAATGTGTTCAGGAATGAAAAATAGGGAAAGGCAAGCTAAAACAATACATATGGCATTATTCAAACATCAGATGGGAGCAATTATAATTGTTCATAGTATCAAATATTAACTATGATGGCAAAGTGACTATTCTAAAAATGAACTTGAAGCAGTTTATATTTATAAGCCAAATGGAAGGGCATTTATTCATACATAAAATACACTTTATTAAAAGACCACTCCCTAGTTTATCTCTTAGAGAAATATGTATACAGATATTCTACTTGTACTGCCAAGTTAGGATTCCAAAATATATTACAAGTGAGACAGCAGTGTCCTACAGAAAAATATGTACATTATAACACCATTTAAAGAAATCTAATGAAGAAGTCAGAACTGTGTTTTTTATCAAACCATATTGAAAAAAAAAGACCCATAATAAAATGATCAGAAAACTGATAGTTTTTGATTAATGGAGTGAAGGAGATTTGGGAGTTACAATAAATAGAACTGGTTGTTATTTTTTTAAGGCTATAAATTCATGTTTTATTTGTATAATTAAAAAATATAAGACAAAGTCCCTAACAAGGAAGAAAGACAGCAAGGAAATACACCTCCTAGGATTTGAAATAGTGGTAAATTTTAGGTTAGTAATGAGAGCAATAAAATCTGGAATAAGAACTGAGTCCTTAAAATGAATAGGATAGGCCAAAGGAATTTAAGGCTTAGCGAGAGGGAAGCAGAATTGCCAACAGGACGTAAACTACTTAGAAGGCAAAGGACCAGGAAAGAATGCTGATTGTTAAGTGTTTAAATTTGGGAATATCTCACAATATATACAAACAAAATATTAATGTGCATAATATAGTCTAATTGGTATCGATCAATTAAGACATACATGAAAATAATTTTGATTTAGGTGTGAATGTCTTCTACATGCATCTGAAATATTAAACATGCTAGTATCCGCATTGTTTAAAAGCTGTCCTGCTCATGATTTGTATCCTGAGTCTCATGCTGTGAATGAGGGATGGGGTTTCCTCTAAATTCTAAAATAAACATTTAAGGTAATAAAAGTTTAATTCTAAAAGTCTGATATATGGGAAAAATACTTTGGATGATATGGCAAGATTAATCTAAAGTGAAAAGTAACATTTAATATATAAGAGAGTTTTAGTCATTAAGTAAACATGCAATAATTATGGAAAGTTACTTCTTCTTATCTATTTTTCTGTGAACACATATATGTATCCTAAATTAATTTGCAAGTATAAATTTTGTGCTAAATTCTAACCAAAAAAAAAAAAACCCCAAGTAGAAGCCTCCTTTTCACTATATGGACTGTGAGTAATGATATACTCTAAGCCTTAGAAGCAATCAATGGGTTTTCAGTCTTCTCAATATCCCTTATGTTGTGAGTATAAAAACCACAATAGAAGAAAGGTTCACAATTAATGACATAAAATCATAGAAAAATGAGAAACTCATTATTTTAGATGTAGTGAGGAGCGCACTATCTTAACAATCTCCTAGAAAAAGATAATAGTCTTTTTCTTCCAATACAGAAACTGAATTTACTTTTTCAAAATTTTATAACATAGTTTTTGATTAATGGAGTGAAGGAGATTTGGGAGTTACAATAAATAGAACTGGTTGTTATTTTTTTAAGGCTATAAATTCATGTTTTATTTGTATAATTAAAAAATATAAGACAAAGTCCCTAACAAGGAAGAAAGACAGCAAGGAAATACACCTCCTAGGATTTGAAATAGTGGTAAATTTTAGGTTAGTAATGAGAGCAATAAAATCTGGAATAAGAACTGAGTCCTTAAAATGAATAGGATAGGCCAAAGGAATTTAAGGCTTAGCGAGAGGGAAGCAGAATTGCCAACAGGACGTAAACTACTTAGAAGGCAAAGGACCAGGAAAGAATGCTGATTGTTAAGTGTTTAAATTTGGGAATATCTCACAATATATACAAACAAAATATTAATGTGCATAATATAGTCTAATTGGTATCGATCAATTAAGACATACATGAAAATAATTTTGATTTAGGTGTGAATGTCTTCTACATGCATCTGAAATATTAAACATGCTAGTATCCGCATTGTTTAAAAGCTGTCCTGCTCATGATTTGTATCCTGAGTCTCATGCTGTGAATGAGGGATGGGGTTTCCTCTAAATTCTAAAATAAACATTTAAGGTAATAAAAGTTTAATTCTAAAAGTCTGATATATGGGAAAAATACTTTGGATGATATGGCAAGATTAATCTAAAGTGAAAAGTAACATTTAATATATAAGAGAGTTTTAGTCATTAAGTAAACATGCAATAATTATGGAAAGTTACTTCTTCTTATCTATTTTTCTGTGAACACATATATGTATCCTAAATTAATTTGCAAGTATAAATTTTGTGCTAAATTCTAACCAAAAAAAAAAAAACCCCAAGTAGAAGCCTCCTTTTCACTATATGGACTGTGAGTAATGATATACTCTAAGCCTTAGAAGCAATCAATGGGTTTTCAGTCTTCTCAATATCCCTTATGTTGTGAGTATAAAAACCACAATAGAAGAAAGGTTCACAATTAATGACATAAAAATCATAGAAAAATGAGAAACTCATTATTTTAGATGTAGTGAGGAGCGCACTATCTTAACAATCTCCTAGAAAAAAAGATAATAGTCTTTTTCTTCCAATACAGAAACTGAATTTACTTTCATTTTATCTGAAACTGCAAGAGGAAGGATTCTTAAAGGACACTTCATGAAGCAGAAATAACAACAGTGAAGTCTGCTGTGATGTATTAAAATCCCAGGTATGAGACCAGTCCCAAGTAAATGTAAGGAAATTTGTCTTCAAGCCAACGGAGCACTGTTCAACTAGCAGTTATTCTTATTTTATCTTCCAAAAATGAATGCAGGTAATTTTTATCATTGCAATTACTCTTTTATTCTAATGTGTTTATTTTTCCTTTTTCAGGATACAACATATATATATATATATATGTAATTTTCCATTCCATACTATAGAGTATATAGTTATTATCCTATATATAGACTTTTGTTTTTCCCAAATTATGATGTAGCTCTTTAGGGTAAGAATATATGTTTACATCCATAGAGAACCTATGAGTCTATATGCTAAGCAAGTACTCATAATAAATGCTAAAAGTCATGGTTTAATTGACCTGAAAAGGACTATGAAAAATACTTCCATTTCATTTCCAATGAAAACCTGAGGTCAGAAAGGTCTAGATATTTACCCAAGATTAGCTGTAATCTGATTGATTATACTCATATCAAAATAAAATCCAATAAAGTCTATCTTGTACTTGAAAATTCAAAAGCACTACTTTTCATTCAATATCTACATGTCCAAATTCATGATGTATCAAAAGACTCTCATCTCATGAAGTAACGATTAAACATTCAAAATTTTTTAGAATTCTGGAGCCGAGGCAAAAATTCCCTGGTAATTCTCATTAAAGAAATAATACCCAGAAACATTATTTATTGTTGGCATTCATCTGTATCTTCACGTAACTATAACCTTGCCCCAAATTCCAGTATGTATTTTTTTCAGTTCCTTTTAAGAAGCAAAACTTTCTTGTATATCCCTAAAATGTTTTTTTTGGAGTATAAAACCACAATAGAAGAAAGGTTCACAATTAATGACATAAAATCATAGAAAAATGAGAAACTCA
This sequence comes from Tragulus kanchil, assembly GCA_022376925.1. Taxonomy (NCBI): domain Eukaryota; kingdom Metazoa; phylum Chordata; class Mammalia; order Artiodactyla; family Tragulidae; genus Tragulus; species Tragulus kanchil. Next base: position 144,862,873 of record JAIOJX010000004.1, read on the forward strand.
TTATTTTAGATGTAGTGAGGAGCGCACTATCTTAACAATCTCCTAGAAAAAAAGATAATAGTCTTTTTCTTCCAATACAGAAACTGAATTTACTTTCATTTTATCTGAAACTGCAAGAGGAAGGATTCTTAAAGGACACTTCATGAAGCAGAAATAACAACAGTGAAGTCTGCTGTGATGTATTAAAATCCCAGGTATGAGACCAGTCCCAAGTAAATGTAAGGAAATTTGTCTTCAAGCCAACGGAGCACTGTTCAACTAGCAGTTATTCTTATTTTATCTTCCAAAAATGAATGCAGGTAATTTTTATCATTGCAATTACTCTTTTATTCTAATGTGTTTATTTTTCCTTTTTCAGGATACAACATATATATATATATATATGTAATTTTCCATTCCATACTATAGAGTATATAGTTATTATCCTATATATAGACTTTTGTTTTTCCCAAATTATGATGTAGCTCTTTAGGGTAAGAATATATGTTTACATCCATAGAGAACCTATGAGTCTATATGCTAAGCAAGTACTCATAATAAATGCTAAAAGTCATGGTTTAATTGACCTGAAAAGGACTATGAAAAAATACTTCCATTTCATTTCCAATGAAAAACCTGAGGTCAGAAAGGTCTAGATATTTACCCAAGATTAGCTGTAATCTGATTGATTATACTCATATCAAAATAAAATCCAATAAAGTCTATCTTGTACTTGAAAATTCAAAAGCACTACTTTTCATTCAATATCTACATGTCCAAATTCATGATGTATCAAAAGACTCTCATCTCATGAAGTAACGATTAAACATTCAAAATTTTTTAGAATTCTGGAGCCGAGGCAAAAATTCCCTGGTAATTCTCATTAAAGAAATAATACCCAGAAACATTATTTATTGTTGGCATTCATCTGTATCTTCACGTAACTATAACCTTGCAATACCATATCATAGGGAAATTCCCAGTATGTATTTTTTTTTTTTCAGTTCCTTTTTAAGAAGCAAAAACTTTCTTGTATATTCCTGTCAATATATCAGAAATCTGTCAATAAGACACTGCTCAAGGGCTCAAGCATAGTTCTTGTTACTCTCAGAATGTGTTCTTCTCATGACAGTGGCAGAAATACAGGAAAACAAGCTCCACTGCACAGTACATTGCAACCTTTACTTACATCAGGCTGGCTAAGATCCCATTGGTCAAAGCCAGTCACATGGCCAAACCATCAATGGAAACTGGAAATAAATACTATACACAACAAGAGGTGGAGGGAAATTAATATTTGTGGAACTATAATCCACACGATCTCACTGAGTACAATCCCTCACTTTCTGTTCAGAGAAAAACTTCTGTCTAGGTTTTTTGGTGGTAGGACAAATGGACCATTTACATTCAAGAACAACTTCAGTGGTATTTTCTACCAACTTCCCTCTCATTGAAACCCCTACCTCCATACCTTATTCTGCAGCCTGGAATATTACTCAATCACACTAACTTTTATTTAGGTTGGAGAATAGAAAAAGTCACTCTTCCAATTGCTTCTTAATCAATCCATTGTGCTTTAAATCGTTTCTTTTTATTTTTGAGAGCAAAGTGAAATAAAAAATTGAAAATGACATGCCTACAGATTAATACAGACCTAGGTACTTGGAACAATATGTTTAAACAATTTTGGGAGATTAGTAAGAAAAAATGTAAAATTATGAACATAAAACTCGGCCAGAAAGTTAAATAAATATTTACGTAAATACGTAAAATGAGCAAAACAATTACAACAAATTTTTAAAACTTGAAAATCAAAGATTAAAAACAATGGATTTCTGCCTGTAATTTCATAATATAGCATATAATAGTGTTCCTACGTGTCTGTGTAATTTTTCATCATTTCTTCACGTAACTATAACCTTGCAATACCATATCATAGGGAAATTCCCAGTATGTATTTTTTTTTTTTCAGTTCCTTTTTAAGAAGCAAAAACTTTCTTGTATATTCCTGTCAATATATCAGAAATCTGTCAATAAGACACTGCTCAAGGGCTCAAGCATAGTTCTTGTTACTCTCAGAATGTGTTCTTCTCATGACAGTGGCAGAAATACAGGAAAACAAGCTCCACTGCACAGTACATTGCAACCTTTACTTACATCAGGCTGGCTAAGATCCCATTGGTCAAAGCCAGTCACATGGCCAAACCATCAATGGAAACTGGAAATAAATACTATACACAACAAGAGGTGGAGGGAAATTAATATTTGTGGAACTATAATCCACACGATCTCACTGAGTACAATCCCTCACTTTCTGTTCAGAGAAAAACTTCTGTCTAGGTTTTTTGGTGGTAGGACAAATGGACCATTTACATTCAAGAACAACTTCAGTGGTATTTTCTACCAACTTCCCTCTCATTGAAACCCCTACCTCCATACCTTATTCTGCAGCCTGGAATATTACTCAATCACACTAACTTTTATTTAGGTTGGAGAATAGAAAAAGTCACTCTTCCAATTGCTTCTTAATCAATCCATTGTGCTTTAAATCGTTTCTTTTTATTTTTGAGAGCAAAGTGAAATAAAAAATTGAAAATGACATGCCTACAGATTAATACAGACCTAGGTACTTGGAACAATATGTTTAAACAATTTTGGGAGATTAGTAAGAAAAAATGTAAAATTATGAACATAAAACTCGGCCAGAAAGTTAAATAAATATTTACGTAAATACGTAAAATGAGCAAAACAATTACAACAAATTTTTAAAACTTGAAAATCTCAAAAAGATTAAAAAACAATGGATTGTCTGCCTGTAATACAGCTCTATAATAAGTGTTCCTACGTGTCTGTGTAATTTTTCATCATTTCTTCACATAGCAATATAATTATCTATAAGAATAATAGACATATTAGTCAATATTTACTCTTGGATGCTTTATGGTTTAGAAAAACTAGCTTTCATCTTTGCCACTCATGATATCTTTATATAAAACTTCTGAATTTCTGTTAAAAATTGGTTTTAGCGAATATATTTTATATACAAGCTATAAGATTTGAGGGTTTTGTTCAGTAGTTTTATGGCAAGAGAGGGTTTTCATTTTCACAGGCATTTGTAAGAATTAAATCTTCCTGTTTTAATTTTATATGATGTGTGTGCGTGACTTATAATTGAGCAAATATCCCACAGACTCACTCTGAGTTCTAAACATATGACCTTTGGCTGTTTTGTTTTTGTCAGGGTGCTGGTGGAGTCCATAAACATGCTTTTAGAGTACTTTTAAAAGTACTTCTAAAAGTAGGTCCTTAGCAATAACTTCAACGCACAAGATGCCAAAGAAGAAAATGTGATCCTCATCACAAATCTCTTTTCACAAAATCTAGAAATAGGTAACTCATCCAACTCGTGCATTAACTCATGCATAAATCTTGAATTAAAGAAGAGGATAAAGAATAGAGAAGGGAGTGGAGGAAGAACCTCACAAAATTGACCTACTTGCCTTTAAACCGAAAATGTTGTTCATACCTTTTTCCTTCCACTGGGCATGAAGAATAGCTGACCAAGGGCAAGACCGCTGGGTCGAATTAGCCTGCTCATGCAAGTCGACAACCTGAGAGGGGAGAGACAACAGTCACCATCCCTTAGGAAACACATGGAGATATTTACACACAGAGCAGTAAGTACAGCCTAAAGTAGGAGATTTATGGAATTAAGACACAGACATTCTCTGGTTCTTCCTTTAGATGAGAGGCTTAGTCTTGTTAGATGAGTGGGTTTTAATTTCATCTCTGACAGCTGTCACTGCAGTTTATGATTTCGCTATGATTTCTATAGACCTCTGCCTAGCTCTCTATCTTCCTTACACATTAGTTTTTATAATTTCTGGTTGTTTTATTTTCTATCTGAATAAAGTTAACTAAAAAATGTCTACTTCAGAAATTATTTTTAAAGTACATAAGTGTTCCTACGTGTCTGTGTAATTTTTCATCATTTCTTCACATAGCAATATAATTATCTATAAGAATAATAGACATATTAGTCAATATTTACTCTTGGATGCTTTATGGTTTAGAAAAACTAGCTTTCATCTTTGCCACTCATGATATCTTTATATAAAACTTCTGAATTTCTGTTAAAAATTGGTTTTAGCGAATATATTTTATATACAAGCTATAAGATTTGAGGGTTTTGTTCAGTAGTTTTATGGCAAGAGAGGGTTTTCATTTTCACAGGCATTTGTAAGAATTAAATCTTCCTGTTTTAATTTTATATGATGTGTGTGCGTGACTTATAATTGAGCAAATATCCCACAGACTCACTCTGAGTTCTAAACATATGACCTTTGGCTGTTTTGTTCGTGTCAGGGTGCTGGTTGGGTCCATAAACATGCTTTTAGAGTACTTTTAAAAGTACTTCTAAAAGTAGGTCCTTAGCAATAACTTCAACGCACAAGATGCCAAAGAAGAAAATGTGATCCTCATCACAAATCTCTTTTCACAAAATCTAGAAATAGGTAACTCATCCAACTCGTGCATTAACTCATGCATAAATCTTGAATTAAAGAAGAGGATAAAGAATAGAGAAGGGAGTGGAGGAAGAACCTCACAAAATTGACCTACTTGCCTTTAAACCGAAAATGTTGTTCATACCTTTTTCCTTCCACTGGGCATGAAGAATAGCTGACCAAGGGCAAGACCGCTGGGTCGAATTAGCCTGCTCATGCAAGTCGACAACCTGAGAGGGGAGAGACAACAGTCACCATCCCTTAGGAAACACATGGAGATATTTACACACAGAGCAGTAAGTACAGCCTAAAGTAGGAGATTTATGGAATTAAGACACAGACATTCTCTGGTTCTTCCTTTAGATGAGAGGCTTAGTCTTGTTAGATGAGTGGGTTTTAATTTCATCTCTGACAGCTGTCACTGCAGTTTATGATTTCGCTATGATTTCTATAGACCTCTGCCTAGCTCTCTATCTTCCTTACACATTAGTTTTTATAATTTCTGGTTGTTTTATTTTCTATCTGAATAAAGTTAACTAAAAAATGTCTACTTCAGAAATTATTTTTAAAGTACAGTAAGTTAGTCTCCTACATTGCACGCAGATTCTTTACCCTCTGAGCCACCAGGAAGTCCAAGAATACTGAAGTGGGTGGCCTATTCCTTCTCCAGGGGATCTTCCTGCCCAGGCCAGTGTCTTCTGCATTGCAGGTGAATTCCTTACTACTAGCTGAGCCACCAGGAAGTCCAAAATATAATAAACCAGTCACAAAAGACAAATACTGCATTATTTCAACCATATGAGATTCTAGAATAGTATTATTTTAATTATATGAAAATTCATTTAAGCAGAAATTAGAATGGTGGTTACCAAGGTCTGGAGAATGGGGAAAATGGGAAATTTTTGTTTAGTGGTATATAATCTCAAGTTTTGCACGATTAAAAACTTCTGGAGATTGACTGAATATGCTATTGAACTGTAACATTCAGAAATGATTACAATGATATAACTTGTTTTATGCCTTTGTACCATAAAAATAAAAAGAAAGTCTACTTTGCTTCTTTAAACTCCTGACAGCATTATTAGAAATGACAACCATTTTGGCTTCATAACAAATCTTCTGTACCCCTCAGCCATCCTGCAAGGCAGATCACCCCCATGTGCCCTTTCAGTACATACATTTAATAATCCACCAAAGTCATATGAGGTTCTCTGAAGCGTTCTCATACTCTTCAACTAACAGTACAGAAATGGTAATTATACTATTTAACATATATGATAATTTTAATTGTATATTGCTTGAAATTTTAAAACTCCATGCTTGTTTTGGTGGCAAACTGAAAGAAGTGGGACAGTAATATTTTAAGGTCCCAGTTCATTTTAAAAAACAGGCTTGAAGTTATCCCTTGATAAGTGTTCAGTTTAGCAGAATCTTGGGAAATGTATTAGCACATGGTATGCCATCACTATGAGTTTACATTGCGCTTTGTTTTTTAGATGAGAGGCTTAGTTTTTATGGGGACACTCTGCCTGTCACTGCAGTTTATGATTTCGCTATGATTTCTATAGACCTCTGCCTAGCTCTCTATCTTCCTTACACATTAGTTTTTATAATTTCTGGTTGTTTTATTTTCTATCTGAATAAAGTTAACTAAAAAATGTCTACTTCAGAAATTATTTTTAAAGTACAGTAAGTTAGTCTCCTACATTGCACGCAGATTCTTTACCCTCTGAGCCACCAGGAAGTCCAAGAATACTGAAGTGGGTGGCCTATTCCTTCTCCAGGGGATCTTCCTGCCCAGGCCAGTGTCTTCTGCATTGCAGGTGAATTCCTTACTACTAGCTGAGCCACCAGGAAGTCCAAAATATAATAAACCAGTCACAAAAGACAAATACTGCATTATTTCAACCATATGAGATTCTAGAATAGTATTATTTTAATTATATGAAAATTCATTTAAGCAGAAATTAGAATGGTGGTTACCAAGGTCTGGAGAATGGGGAAAATGGGAAATTTTTGTTTAGTGGTATATAATCTCAAGTTTTGCACGATTAAAAACTTCTGGAGATTGACTGAATATGCTATTGAACTGTAACATTCAGAAATGATTACAATGATATAACTTGTTTTATGCCTTTGTACCATAAAAATAAAAAGAAAGTCTACTTTGCTTCTTTAAACTCCTGACAGCATTATTAGAAATGACAACCATTTTGGCTTCATAACAAATCTTCTGTACCCCTCAGCCATCCTGCAAGGCAGATCACCCCCATGTGCCCTTTCAGTACATACATTTAATAATCCACCAAAGTCATATGAGGTTCTCTGAAGCGTTCTCATACTCTTCAACTAACAGTACAGAAATGGTAATTATACTATTTAACATATATGATAATTTTAATTGTATATTGCTTGAAATTTTAAAACTCCATGCTTGTTTTGGTGGCAAACTGAAAGAAGTGGGACAGTAATATTTTAAGGTCCCAGTTCATTTTAAAAAACAGGCTTGAAGTTATCCCTTGATAAGTGTTCAGTTTAGCAGAATCTTGGGAAATGTATTAGCACATGGTATGCCATCACTATGAGTTCAGACACTAAAAGGCATTGGTTGTCATCATTTGACCACGTTCGAATTTGAAATCTTCTTTGTGTTTACGTCTCAAGATGTTGTTAGATTGTGAACCTACTCATTGGCAAATTCAGTGTCCATTCAGGTAGCGTTGTATGGCCTGGATAGTAGTTGGCCAAAATGTATTATCTCCTTTCTCCTACACACAGACTGAGCCTTGCAGTTATGCATGGCCATGTAACTAAATGTTATCCTATGGCGTTTAAGTAGAGATTATTTACTTCAGTTTCTAATCTGGTGCATGAAAATATCCCTGGGACTCTCCAGCAGGCTCTTCCATTCATCTGACTGACATGGTGACACCTGTGGGCTCATGGGAAGCCACAGGTTGAAGACTGCAAAGGAGAAGCAATCTTCTTTTGTGTTTGAAGCATTGTGGGTTGGATTTCTTTTTCACAGCATGTTAACTTACTTTTTAAATAATTTGAGGTCAAATAAACAAGTAAAATAAAGAAATCCCACAAAACAATGGGCATTCAAGTGTAATTCCCCAATGCATATCCTAATTGTCATGGATCATTGAAAAAAATTGTGTTATAGACCCTTGAATACATTAACAAAACTGTGTTATATACCCTTGCCGCTATGAGACAGTCTAAAGGCGGTAAGGTCCTACTAACTGATAGGGGTTATAAATAACATCACATAAAAGTCAACCTCTTCTACCTGCTCAAAATCTGTCAAATCTGAGAATGGCAACTCTGTATCCTCCTCACCTCATAAATGTACTTGTTTATTGGAAAGAGATCTCAAATTCAAATTATCTTAGGAGAGTACATAAGGTAGGGCTGAGCAGAGAGAGAAGTTGACTTGAAAGGCAATTTCACAAAACGTCTGCACTGATCTGATCACATGAAGTACTCTGAAACTGGAACTGTTCTTCAGAAATAAGTCAATTGAGGCAAGTAAATCTGTTTTTTCCACCTCTCCAAGGCCAGTCATTGTATGCGGGCTGCCCATTGCCCTTGACAGACCACTTCTGCTCTGGATGAAAGGGCTCAGCTGATATCTATTGACTGACAATCCCTCCAATCACTGAAGGGAATAAGTCCTTCATGAGTATCTCAGGGTCATGAGGGGACATGAGTCAATCAGCGATGCCCTACAACATCCATTACCAAAGGGGTCACGGATCCGGTTGAGAAAATGTCTAAGAGGAGCCCAAACTGCTAATACTTATGTTTATTCCTGCCAAATATGTGCCATAATCTTTATGAATAGCTGTACTGTTTAACTGTAATTTCACTATTTAATTCAGAAAGGACTTCGGCCAGAAGAAGCAGGACTCATATTCACAAGCTGCATTAATAAGTTGTAGAAACTATTTCCTAAGACAGAATATAAATGGTGAGTACAAGCCCAAGGGAAAAAGGCTGTAAATTTGGGAATGTCCTGCAAGACTGGCTATCACAGACCAACTAACAACCTAGAATAGATATTCAGGATGTTCAATACGTATTTATTGACTGAAAAAGAAATCCATTTAGGCCTTGTGGAGGAACTGTGTTCACCTCTATATCCTCAGGACTTATTACAATTTCTGGCACAGAGTAGAGAGTGAAAATAAAGTGAAGTAGATTTTAGGCTTATGATTTATTTATACTGAACAATGTCATATTTATCAGAATTTATAACTGATACATATGGACCCACAAACTAAATATCATTTAAAAGATGCAAAGACAATTTTCTAGAAATCAAATTTTTTGCAGTACTTTTTTAAGTCACTTTTTATTCTGTCATATTTTGCTGTGTTAACAAGCAGTCCCAACATTTCAGTGACTTATGTTTAGGCTTTACTGCTGTCTCTGAGTGGGTTATAATTCTATTATGTATCTACAAACCAGAAACTAGACTGAATATACAGACCCTAAAGGAATCTTGTGGTGTGGTTCTACTGAGGAGAGTGGAAAGCCAAGGGAAAAAAAACATATGATGGCCCTTAAAGCATGTGTGGATGCAGCACACATAATTTCTACATATACCCTATTGATTAAAAAGAGGCACATGGCCAAGACTGGAATCCATGGTATGGATATTAGACTTCTCCCATAGGAAGCACTATATATCACATGGCAGTTAGCAGGGAAAATGTAAACATCTAATATCTGAGGAAATAAGGATTTGAAACAATTTGCTTACCAAAAATTAAAAGCAGACTTACATGAATCTCTGTAAATGTTAAATGGAAATGGCTTTACTGTAAGATATAACCCATGGAATATTTTAGGTTTGTTCTTCAAAATCAAAAGAAACTATTCAAGGTAATACTTATGTTTATTCCTGCCAAATATGTGCCATAATCTTTATGAATAGCTGTACTGTTTAACTGTAATTTCACTATTTAATTCAGAAAGGACTTCGGCCAGAAGAAGCAGGACTCATATTCACAAGCTGCATTAATAAGTTGTAGAAACTATTTCCTAAGACAGAATATAAATGGTGAGTACAAGCCCAAGGGAAAAAGGCTGTAAATTTGGGAATGTCCTGCAAGACTGGCTATCACAGACCAACTAACAACCTAGAATAGATATTCAGGATGTTCAATACGTATTTATTGACTGAAAAGAAATCCATTTAGGCCTTGTGGAGGAACTGTGTTCACCTCTATATCCTCAGGACTTATTACAATTTCTGGCACAGAGTAGAGAGTGAAAATAAAGTGAAGTAGATTTTAGGCTTATGATTTATTTATACTGAACAATGTCATATTTATCAGAATTTATAACTGATACATATGGACCCACAAACTAAATATCATTTAAAAGATGCAAAGACAATTTTCTAGAAATCAAATTTTTTGCAGTACTTTTTTAAGTCACTTTTTATTCTGTCATATTTTGCTGTGTTAACAAGCAGTCCCAACATTTCAGTGACTTATGTTTAGGCTTTACTGCTGTCTCTGAGTGGGTTATAATTCTATTATGTATCTACAAACCAGAAACTAGACTGAATATACAGACCCTAAAGGAATCTTGTGGTGTGGTTCTACTGAGGAGAGTGGAAAGCCAAGGGAAAAAAAACATATGATGGCCCTTAAAGCATGTGTGGATGCAGCACACATAATTTCTACATATACCCTATTGATTAAAAAGAGGCACATGGCCAAGACTGGAATCCATGGTATGGATATTAGACTTCTCCCATAGGAAGCACTATATATCACATGGCAGTTAGCAGGGAAAATGTAAACATCTAATATCTGAGGAAATAAGGATTTGAAACAATTTGCTTACCAAAAATTAAAAGCAGACTTACATGAATCTCTGTAAATGTTAAATGGAAATGGCTTTACTGTAAGATATAACCCATGGAATATTTTAGGTTTGTTCTTCAAAATCAAAAGAAACTATTCAAGGTAATTCATATGAACCAAAGGTCTTGCAATTGACTTCATAGGAAAGCTCAGTTTGAAAGCTTATAGGTTTCTTTTGGTTCTTGAGGTCAAAAATTGAATGACCTGACAGACATAGATTCCCTGTAGGGCTCCAGAACACTTGCTATATGGATTTTATAAACAATGAAGATGTTAGAGAAGCTCATTTTCTCACTTCTGTATTAGATCAAAAACACAGAACTCCTATGATTTTTGTTCCTTCAAAATCCTACTGAAAGAAACATAAGTTTGGCTGCTGTGGCACCAAAAGCTATTCCTTGGATAAATAAGGGGAAAGTCTGAACTATAGGAACTCAGACATCTCTATAAAAAACATTATCAAAGATAGTGACACAGGTTGTCTTTTGGGAGATAATCTTGAATATTAGGATTCAGAGTTGGAAGAGAATGTCCTTTCCCTGCATACAATTTTGTGCATTTTCTATACTGCACTATATACGTATATTACCTGTTCAAAACATTCAAGCAAGCAAACAAAAACAAATCAGTACTTTTGTTGAACTACACACTTACAAAACTTTCATCTTCATGTCTCCCCGTCTTTCTGCTCATTTTGCCTTGATTGTTTGATAGTCAAGAATGGATATTTAGTTAGTAATCAGTTACATTTCTTATTAAAATGCTATCCAAATAAATGTGTTTTTATTTTTAGACTGTTCTTTTTCTATTCACTTTTTACTGTGTTTTCCAAAAATTATCCTATCTCACAAGTATTTTCAGACAGCTCATGGCTGATTACTACAATCTATCTAAAATTTAAGAGATTGGGAATGATCTTCAAGGAGTTTCTCCTGAATGAATGTAAATAATGTGGCAAACTAAAAGGAAAAGGTACATTCTAAGGAAGGTGATTTACTGCCAAAGTACAAATGTAAACTGAACATGATCAGACTTGAGAAAAATACAGCTGCTATTTCATAATACACAAAGAGAGGATCTGCCGTGATGGAAATGGCTTTGACAATTAAAAGCAGACTTACATGAATCTCTGTAAATGTTAAATGGAAATGGCTTTACTGTAAGATATAACCCATGGAATATTTTAGGTTTGTTCTTCAAAATCAAAAGAAACTATTCAAGGTAATTCATATGAACCAAAGGTCTTGCAATTGACTTCATAGGAAAGCTCAGTTTGAAAGCTTATAGGTTTCTTTTGGTTCTTGAGGTCAAAAATTGAATGACCTGACAGACATAGATTCCCTGTAGGGCTCCAGAACACTTGCTATATGGATTTTATAAACAATGAAGATGTTAGAGAAGCTCATTTTCTCACTTCTGTATTAGATCAAAAACACAGAACTCCTATGATTTTTGTTCCTTCAAAATCCTACTGAAAGAAACATAAGTTTGGCTGCTGTGGCACCAAAAGCTATTCCTTGGATAAATAAGGGGAAAGTCTGAACTATAGGAACTCAGACATCTCTATAAAAAACATTATCAAAGATAGTGACACAGGTTGTCTTTTGGGAGATAATCTTGAATATTAGGATTCAGAGTTGGAAGAGAATGTCCTTTCCCTGCATACAATTTTGTGCATTTTCTATACTGCACTATATACGTATATTACCTGTTCAAAACATTCAAGCAAGCAAACAAAAACAAATCAGTACTTTTGTTGAACTACACACTTACAAAACTTTCATCTTCATGTCTCCCCGTCTTTCTGCTCATTTTGCCTTGATTGTTTGATAGTCAAGAATGGATATTTAGTTAGTAATCAGTTACATTTCTTATTAAAATGCTATCCAAATAAATGTGTTTTTATTTTTAGACTGTTCTTTTTCTATTCACTTTTTACTGTGTTTTCCAAAAATTATCCTATCTCACAAGTATTTTCAGACAGCTCATGGCTGATTACTACAATCTATCTAAAATTTAAGAGATTGGGAATGATCTTCAAGGAGTTTCTCCTGAATGAATGTAAATAATGTGGCAAACTAAAAGGAAAAGGTACATTCTAAGGAAGGTGATTTACTGCCAAAGTACAAATGTAAACTGAACATGATCAGACTTGAGAAAAATACAGCTGCTATTTCATAATACACAAAGAGAGGATCTGCCGTGATGCCACGCTGCATATCTAAAATAACTGGTACACCAAACACATACCGTCATTCTTTACACTCCCTCTTCCTCTATAGATGCACAATTTTCCCTTCCATATAATTCTACTAAGTGGTCGGGAGATACAAGTAATAATTTCCTCTTCCAACATGTGCATTTGTATATGATTAAACAAAAATGACAATGATATATTTTCAAGCTGCATACAATTAAGTTGATATTTGAAAACAACCAAAAAGAACAATGGGGTATATAGTTATCACCATTATTGTTTGTGGTCATGTATTTAAAGCCTGCCAAGGGGAATTATCCTTCAAGCCAATTTTTCTTATGCATGAAATCTTTTGGATGCTTACTTATTATTGTGAAAATATCACTGGTTCTATGTACACAGGAGCTGAAAATAACAGTGCTACCTTTTGCTTAATGTTGTTACTATACAGTCAATATGGCACATACACACTGCTAAATTTAAAATGGATAATTAACAAGGACCTACAGTAAAGCACAGGGAACTCTGCTCAAAAGTATGCAATGACCCAATAATTTGAAAAAGAATACCTATGTGTATATGCATAACTGAATCAGTTTATTGTACACCTGAAACTATCATAATATTGTTAATCAACTATATCCCATTATAAAATATAAAATAAATCATTAGTAAACTTATAAACTACATAGATAAGATTAAAATGATAATTTCTCAAAATGAATGTACATTACTGAACATCTGATTTAAACATTCCTACAATATCCTATCACATTCACCAAAAATTAGAAGCTCACATTAGCATTTGCTCTGTGGCTTAACTATTAAAGTGGCTTGATGTAATAACTATTTATCTGGGTCATGACTGTTCTTTTCTATTCACTTTTTACTGTGTTTTCCAAAAATTATCCTATCTCACAAGTATTTTCAGACAGCTCATGGCTGATTACTACAATCTATCTAAAATTTAAGAGATTGGGAATGATCTTCAAGGAGTTTCTCCTGAATGAATGTAAATAATGTGGCAAACTAAAAGGAAAAGGTACATTCTAAGGAAGGTGATTTACTGCCAAAGTACAAATGTAAACTGAACATGATCAGACTTGAGAAAAATACAGCTGCTATTTCATAATACACAAAGAGAGGATCTGCCGTGATGCCACGCTGCATATCTAAAATAACTGGTACACCAAACACATACCGTCATTCTTTACACTCCCTCTTCCTCTATAGATGCACAATTTTCCCTTCCATATAATTCTACTAAGTGGTCGGGAGATACAAGTAATAATTTCCTCTTCCAACATGTGCATTTGTATATGATTAAACAAAAATGACAATGATATATTTTCAAGCTGCATACAATTAAGTTGATATTTGAAAACAACCAAAAAGAACAATGGGGTATATAGTTATCACCATTATTGTTTGTGGTCATGTATTTAAAGCCTGCCAAGGGGAATTATCCTTCAAGCCAATTTTTCTTATGCATGAAATCTTTTGGATGCTTACTTATTATTGTGAAAATATCACTGGTTCTATGTACACAGGAGCTGAAAATAACAGTGCTACCTTTTGCTTAATGTTGTTACTATACAGTCAATATGGCACATACACACTGCTAAATTTAAAATGGATAATTAACAAGGACCTACAGTAAAGCACAGGGAACTCTGCTCAAAAGTATGCAATGACCCAATAATTTGAAAAAGAATACCTATGTGTATATGCATAACTGAATCAGTTTATTGTACACCTGAAACTATCATAATATTGTTAATCAACTATATCCCATTATAAAATATAAAATAAATCATTAGTAAACTTATAAACTACATAGATAAGATTAAAATGATAATTTCTCAAAATGAATGTACATTACTGAACATCTGATTTAAACATTCCTACAATATCCTATCACATTCACCAAAAATTAGAAGCTCACATTAGCATTTGCTCTGTGGCTTAACTATTAAAGTGGCTTGATGTAATAACTATTTATCTGGGTCATGACTCCTTTGGTAAAACCTTTGTTCTGGGGTGAATTAGGGGCTCTTGGCTCCTCTAGTCTGGACTAGACCTAGCTGATGTTGGCCAGAGTTGTTGGAAAGTCTGTAATCTGCTGTGGATGGCTGCTTTAGGATGACTCCGCTTAGATGGCATATGTCTTCCCCATGGGGTCTCTATTCACCCCAAATTATATTTGGGGTAATTTCTCATGGAAAAATTGGCCGACCCCGCTCCTGACCAAGAACAGATAGGCAAGTGCATAAGTTCAAGTATGTTTTTAAGTAGTTACTTGTGTCATTTTTGCTACTGACAACTGGACATATCTTGTCACAGGTTCAAGATAAGAATCAGAGTGCATGGGAACCACTGAAGGAGTGAACAGAGACAGATGTGCATAAAATGGCACCTGTGACTACTGCAGTCTACCCCAGGTTTAAAATCCATATCATTGACAAATACTGTAGCTTCCTTCCCTTATTCTTTCCCTTCTTCCTTTTCTCCTTTCTCCCTACCTCCCTCCCTTCTTTCTTTCATTTTTTCTTTTATTATCCTTCCATAGTGATATATAGCTTCTTTAATGATTTAATCCTAGTGTTTGGTTTGCCATGTAAATTTTTATGCCTCTTCTGCTTAGAATACTAAGATTTCAGGCAAGATTTTTACCTTTTCCTTTAGTAGACCTTTTGTATAGCATTCAATTTACTCTCTATGCCAGCGAATGACTTATTCTGAGTAAGTTCTTTATACACGACATGGGTACATGCATGACTTCTTCCAAATCAGCATGTAAGAAATAAATCCTATAACTATCTCCCACTGGGAACCATTAAGCTGCTATAACAGTAGCTCGGAGTCAGCTTTCTTGCTTGTAATATTAAAGATCACCTTCCATTCCCTGAGGAATACCTTAAGTTGGGTACTATCTCTCACTTAGCGACCGTAAGTAGCAGCTCTTAGCAAAAAAATATTTTGAAAAATACTCTCCAATATACCCTGCCCTCCTATTACCATATGGACTATAGTTCTTATCACAAGATGTTGTCAACACAGAATTAACCTACTAAGTGGTAAGTGCAGAGATGAAATATAGTGAAATATGATAAGAACTCAGGTATTTTAATAAAAGCAAGCATGTGTGCTCTGTTGCACGGTCATACCCAGCTCTTTGTGATCCCCACAGACTGTACCCTGTCAGGTTTCTCTGTCCATAGGATTTCCCAGACAAGAAAACTGGGGCGGGGGTGGTGGGGGCCGCGGGTGCCATTTTCTTCTCCATTAATAAAAGTACACTGATTTCTAAACACTGAAATAGCAAATGAAATGAAACAGAAAGAAATTTCCCTCAGGTTTATTCAAAAGGAGCCTTGAAAAACTCAAGATTTGTTGAAAAATTACTTGGCAATTACTTCCCTGTTCTCATCATCAAACAGTATCAAGCAACTAAATATGAAATTTTGATTGGGCAGGCTATTAGCTGAATCCTATCCTATGTGCCATTAGAGGAACTGTGGATATGACAGAGATAATATTTCTGATTAATTAATTTTCCTCACTTATTTCCTGAAAAATATTCTAAGATATTCATAGTGTGTAAAATTTGTCATCTTCTACTTCAACTGGTTTTCCACAAAGGCAAAGACAATTCAGTGAGAAAAGGATGACTTTTATTCAACAAACAATACTTGGAAAATTGGATATCCTCACTCAAAAAGATAAATTTAGCACTTATATTGTATAATTCTTTTTTTTTTAATTGAATGAATCATATTCCAAACTGTAATGTCTAAAACAATAAAACTTTTAGAAGAAAGCATACGAGAAAAAAAAGAAAGCAAACAAAAAAAATAGAATAAAAAGAAAGCATAAGAGAACAATCTGTGTGACCTCAGCTTAGGCAAAAAATTCTGAGATACGATCACCAAAGCACAAATCATATTCACAATAATATTAATATGTAATTCTGTAAAATTAAAACGAACAACTATTATATTTCAAAATACACCATTAAGAAAATTAGGATTTTGGAAAAATTTCTTGCAAATCATATTTTTCTTAATTTTCGAAGTATGTAGAGAAATATTACAATGATCAGAACAGAAACTAATTAAAAATGAGGAAAATTTTGGAGAGATATTATCATACGGATAATAGTCACACACAAAAATGATCATGCTAAAAATTATTAATCATTAGGGCTTCCTTGATGGCTCAGATGGTAAAGAATCTGCATGCAATGTAGGAGACCTGGGTTGGGGAGGTACCCTGGAGAAGGGAATGGCCACCTCCTCCAGTATTCTTGTCTGAAGAATTCCATGGACAAAGAAGCCTGGCAGGCTACAGTCCACAGGGTCACAAAGAGACAGAACAGAGCAACTAACACATTAGAGGAATTCAAATCAAAACCACAATAGTATACCACTTCTTACAACTAGGACTGTTACAATGAGAATTAGACAACACAAACTGCTGACAAGTATACGGCAAGCTGGAACCTCTTGTATTGCTAGCTGGAATGTAAACGAGTACAGTCACTTTGAAAAAACAGTATGGCAGTTTATTTGAAAAAAATTAATAAGTGTAACATATGAATAAGTGATTCCAGGAACTTTCCTGGTGGTCAGGTGGCTAAGACTCCACTCTCCTACGGCAGGTGGCCTTAGTTCAATCCCTCGTCTGGGAGTCAGATCCCACATGGGGCAACCAACGGCTCACATGTTCTAACTATAAAGGTCCAGGGGACTCTCAATTCCTCCACTCTCAGCCTTCTTTGCAGTCCAACACTCACACCCATACATGACTACTGCAGAAACTACAGCTTTGACTTTACAGACCTTTACACTCTGTTAATTTAGGTAGTTTCAAGTGGAATGAACATATAACTAGGTTTGCTTGATTTCAAAGGGCAGAATGATGATACTGCAAGGTTTGTACTTGATTCAGCAGCATTATTTGTAAAAGAAAAAAGTGGACAATTTCCTAATGTTTATCAACTGATGAATGGATAAATAGAATACTGTATACAGAAACAATAGAATACTATTCCGCAATGTAAATGTAATGAATTACCAATGCTACAACATGAATGAGACTCAAAATATTATGCCAACTGAAAGACCCTAGAAAAAAAGACCACATATTTTATGAGTCAATTCTATAAAGATAGATCAATGTTTCCTTGGATTTGGGGTAAAACTTCAGATTGACTGACTCCAAATTGGCACTAGGGATCACAATAGGTGATTTAAATAATTTAAAATTGGACTTTGGTGATGACTGCACCACATTAGGGCTTCCTTGATGGTAGAGGAAAGAATCTGCATGCAATGTAGGAGACCTGGGTTGGGGAGGTACCCTGGAGAAGGGAATGGCCACCTCCTCCAGTATTCTTGTCTGAAGAATTCCATGGACAAAGAAGCCTGGCAGGCTACAGTCCACAGGGTCACAAAGAGACAGAACAGAGCAACTAACACATTAGAGGAATTCAAATCAAAACCACAATAGTATACCACTTCTTACAACTAGGACTGTTACAATGAGAATTAGACAACACAAACTGCTGACAAGTATACGGCAAGCTGGAACCTCTTGTATTGCTAGCTGGAATGTAAACGAGTACAGTCACTTTGAAAAAACAGTATGGCAGTTTATTTGAAAAAAATTAATAAGTGTAACATATGAATAAGTGATTCCAGGAACTTTCCTGGTGGTCAGGTGGCTAAGACTCCACTCTCCTACGGCAGGTGGCCTTAGTTCAATCCCTCGTCTGGGAGTCAGATCCCACATGGGGCAACCAACGGCTCACATGTTCTAACTATAAAGGTCCAGGGGACTCTCAATTCCTCCACTCTCAGCCTTCTTTGCAGTCCAACACTCACACCCATACATGACTACTGCAGAAACTACAGCTTTGACTTTACAGACCTTTACACTCTGTTAATTTAGGTAGTTTCAAGTGGAATGAACATATAACTAGGTTTGCTTGATTTCAAAGGGCAGAATGATGATACTGCAAGGTTTGTACTTGATTCAGCAGCATTATTTGTAAAAGAAAAAAGTGGACAATTTCCTAATGTTTATCAACTGATGAATGGATAAATAGAATACTGTATACAGAAACAATAGAATACTATTCCGCAATGTAAATGTAATGAATTACCAATGCTACAACATGAATGAGACTCAAAATATTATGCCAACTGAAAGACCCTAGAAAAAAAGACCACATATTTTATGAGTCAATTCTATAAAGATAGATCAATGTTTCCTTGGATTTGGGGTAAAACTTCAGATTGACTGACTCCAAATTGGCACTAGGGATCACAATAGGTGATTTAAATAATTTAAAATTGGACTTTGGTGATGACTGCACCACAGTATAAATTTATTACAATTCATTGAATTGTGCATTTAAAGTGGGTAGATTTTATAGTCCATAAGTTATAATTCATAATGATGTTAAAAGGATACCAGGAATTGTATTTTCTCAAAATGAAACTGTCAAGGAAATGAAAACTGACATTGGCATATTGGTATGACATAAGTAGAAAAACTAATCTTTTCTTCTCTTAAATCAAGCATCATTTATACCATATAAAACAGAGCAAATAAGAGAGAATAATTTTCCTTTTATAATGTCAATTTGGCATAAGTATTCTAATATTTTCCGTCATTCTACCATTCTGCAAATATGAAATCGTTCAGTTTCACATACATGAATGTTGACTGGGCATTCTAATAGCAGGGCAACTTGCTGTGTTTTCACGTAATGACTTTATCTTATCACTATTCCAGACGCTGGAAGACAGATTTTAAGCTATGATATCTGTCTTTGAGTATCATTCTGCTCTTTGAAATCAAATAAACCCAGTTAGATGCTCATTCCACTTGAAAATATTTAAATTAACAGGGTTTAAAGTCTGTTCCAGTGGTCACGTATGGATGTGAGAGCTGGACCACAAAAAGGGCTGAGTGCTGAAGAACTGATGTTTTCAAATTTTGGTGCTGGAAAAGGCTCGCAAGAGTCCCTTGGATACCAAGGAGATCCAACCAGTCACTCCGAAAGGAAATAAACCCTGCATATTCACTAGAATGACTGATGCTGAAGCTGAAGCTCCAATACTCTGGCTACCTGATGTCAACTCATTGGAAAAGATCCTGATGTTGGGAAAGACCGAGGGCAGGAGAAGGGCATGATAGAAGATGAGATGGTTGGATGGCATCACTGACTCAATGGACATGAGCTTCAGCAAACTCAGGACGATAGTGAATGACAAGGAAGCCTGTCCATGGGGTCGCAAAGTAGACACACTTAGTAACTGAACAACAGCATTATCTCAATTAAACTTTCTCCAAATTTTTCATTACAGTCCTGTAACTTGCTGAACAAATATTGCTATGTTATTTTTGTCTGGACTATATTTCTAGTCATTTTACCTAAGCTTGTCTGCTTTTTGGCAGTCAAGTCTTACTTTAATCATATAGAACCCATACGAAATAAGATCCTTGTTTATACACATTTGCTGCTATTTAGACAGGCCTTTATCACCCAGGACTTTAGAGATTTCAGTTAAACAGTAACAAAGAAGTTTGGCATCCTAATGTGTCGTTTTGTAATGTAATGATTTCTAGTGTTCCTTAAAAGTTTTCCCTAATCATCTTTTTTATTGCAAATGGAATAATATTTGCTCAGCCATTTATCAGAAACTATGCCTCTCTTTGGGTGTCCTTGATAAATATGCTGATTTTAAATGGGCTATTTATAATGTAAACTCCCCAGACAACTCAAAGGAGATTAAGTTTGTATATGGTCTTTTGCAACTGAAAATCCAGTACTTGAGACTTTCCTGGTGGTCTGATTGTTAAGAATCAGTCTGCCAATGCAGGGGACACTGGTTTGTTCCCTGGTCCTGGAAGATTTCACCTGTCAGGGGCAACTAAGTCCATGCATCACAAAGACTGAGCCCTTGTGTCTAGAGACTGACACAAATACTGAGCCCTTGCAACAAGTTAACCCACTGAAATGAGAAACTAAAGTACCACAACAAAGAAAAGCCCCACTCACCCCAACCAGAGAAAGCCCACTTGCAGCGAGGAAAACCCATTGTAGATAAATATATAAATTGTTAAAATGTATTTCATTTTTGATGCAGACTCAAATAAACAAATATTTTAAAATCCAGTATGCCCCCTCAAGCACTGAATGAAATGATGATACAACAATGTATCTTTGTAGTGTGTTATTTTTATGTCTCGACTCTATTTTTAATGAGGAAACACAAACACCTTTCTTCCTATCTCAAGATTTTATTATTTTCAACAGTCGTGTTAGGGCTTTGGGTTAACCGTCCTGTCTCAATGCTGGTCTGTAATATGAGTAAGGACGGAAAATGCCTTTTACCTGCCCACTGCCTTCAAACTCTTTTAAATTTTTCTTTCAATGGCGAGGTCTCCGCAGCAATGGAGGGGCAACAGCGCAGCTGCCTGAAGACCTCCAGCACCTACCCTCATACGGGTGCTCACCTCCCATTAATACTCTACTTTATGTATAAATTTAACTTTATCAAAGGCTAGCTGTGGCTGGGACACAGGCATAGGAGTTTCCTTAATGATATCTGAAGGGGATGCTCATGCACCTAAGAGGAAAAAGAAGCGCAGCGAGGGAGGTGAGCCAGGCAGGTGCTCAGGCGGTGGGTTCCTAAACCACCCCACCCAAGCCCCGCCCACTGGAGTCCTCAGTTTACAGAAGGGCCTTACCTGCATTCGGTTCAGTCCCGAGGACTGTCCAGACGGCCTCACCACCTCACGGGTGCCAAATAGCTACCACCCGGAATAGCTATTATAATGTAAACTCCCCAGACAACTCAAAGGAGATTAAGTTTGTATATGGTCTTTTGCAACTGAAAATCCAGTACTTGAGACTTTCCTGGTGGTCTGATTGTTAAGAATCAGTCTGCCAATGCAGGGGACACTGGTTTGTTCCCTGGTCCTGGAAGATTTCACCTGTCAGGGGCAACTAAGTCCATGCATCACAAAGACTGAGCCCTTGTGTCTAGAGACTGACACAAATACTGAGCCCTTGCAACAAGTTAACCCACTGAAATGAGAAACTAAAGTACCACAACAAAGAAAAGCCCCACTCACCCCAACCAGAGAAAGCCCACTTGCAGCGAGGAAAACCCATTGTAGATAAATATATAAATTGTTAAAATGTATTTCATTTTTGATGCAGACTCAAATAAACAAATATTTTAAAATCCAGTATGCCCCCTCAAGCACTGAATGAAATGATGATACAACAATGTATCTTTGTAGTGTGTTATTTTTATGTCTCGACTCTATTTTTAATGAGGAAACACAAACACCTTTCTTCCTATCTCAAGATTTTATTATTTTCAACAGTCGTGTTAGGGCTTTGGGTTAACCGTCCTGTCTCAATGCTGGTCTGTAATATGAGTAAGGACGGAAAATGCCTTTTACCTGCCCACTGCCTTCAAACTCTTTTAAATTTTTCTTTCAATGGCGAGGTCTCCGCAGCAATGGAGGGGCAACAGCGCAGCTGCCTGAAGACCTCCAGCACCTACCCTCATACGGGTGCTCACCTCCCATTAATACTCTACTTTATGTATAAATTTAACTTTATCAAAGGCTAGCTGTGGCTGGGACACAGGCATAGGAGTTTCCTTAATG
This sequence comes from Tragulus kanchil, assembly GCA_022376925.1. Taxonomy (NCBI): domain Eukaryota; kingdom Metazoa; phylum Chordata; class Mammalia; order Artiodactyla; family Tragulidae; genus Tragulus; species Tragulus kanchil. Next base: position 144,885,135 of record JAIOJX010000004.1, read on the forward strand.
ATATCTGAAGGGGATGCTCATGCACCTAAGAGGAAAAAGAAGCGCAGCGAGGGAGGTGAGCCAGGCAGGTGCTCAGGCGGTGGGTTCCTAAACCACCCCACCCAAGCCCCGCCCACTGGAGTCCTCAGTTTACAGAAGGGCCTTACCTGCATTCGGTTCAGTCCCGAGGACTGTCCAGACGGCCTCAACACCTCAGTGCTGTCAGGGCTGCCTTGAAGTAGCTACCACTGGAAACTCAGCAGAATGCACCCCCCAAATGGAGAAACTGAAGAGCCTCTGACCCTGAAGAGTCAAAGGTCAACGTTAGGTCACTTCCTCTCCCAACCCCACCCACTGTTGTTCCTTGGCTTCTTAAAGCTGTATACACATTTTTTTTTTTTTTTTCTTTGTTGAGGATTGTTTGAAAAGTCTTTATTGAATTTGTTAAAATATTGCTTCTGCTTTATGATTTGGCTTTCAGCTGCAAGTCCTTGGCTTCCCAACTGGTGTGGTGGTAAAAAAAAATCTGCCTCCCAATGCAAAAGACATGGGTTTGGTCCCCAGGTTGGAAAGAAGCCCTGGAGTAAGAAATAGCAACCTGTTCTAATATTTTCAACTGGAGAATTCCATAGACAAAGGAACCTGGGCTACAGTCCATGGGGTTGCAGAGTCAGGCGCTGCTGAGGGACTGAGCACACAAACACGTGGGATCTTAGCTTCAGACCAGGGACGGAACCTGTATCCACTGCATTGCAAGAGGAAGTCCTAAGCCCTGGACAACCAGGGAAGTCCTCTGTGGGCTTCGTTAGACTGGGGTCATTTTAGAACTGTTTAATTCTATCATTCAGAGTCCATCTGAGTTGCAGGAACAAATAAGTGACATACATGGCCAGAAAATAAAAGGCCATATATTTCTGCATGTTTGACCTCATGCCTCAATGGTAACGAAGGTAAAGCTGGAAGTAATCAATAGCTTTAGAAATAACAATCTCTCATTCTTTTTGTTTCTCTTTCCCCGTACTCCTGACCTATATAGTTATGTAAAAAATGATTTCCCCCTTTCTGATTATTCCATTTCAGTGGCAGAAGGTTTACCGTAGAACCTAACATTATGACACAGGCTAACATATATTCTCTTTATTTACATCTCTTCTTAAATATGGAATGTTAAAAGGTAACATTACTGACCCAATTAAAAATAAATGGACTATGAAAATACATATAGAAAAGAGATTCTGGGAACATACATGTCTGTGACTCTGTAAAACCTTTAAAATAAAGAATAAAAAAAAACAAGAAAAGAGATTAAAACTACTAAACTGGAAAACAGAATATTGATAGAAATGCAATATTAGGATTTCCTATTAGTAATTCAGGAATTCCCTCATAGCTCAGTTGGGTAAAATCTCTGCATTCAGTGCAGGAGACCAGGGTTTGTTCCTGGGCTGGGAAGATCCCCTGGAGAAGGAAACTGCAACGCACTCCAGTATTCTTGCCTGGAGAGTCCCATGGACAGAGGAGCATGACCACTCTAGTCCATGGGGTCACAAAGAGTGGGAAATGATTAAGTGACTAAACCACCACCATTAGTACATCCAGTTTTGACTATTTATATTTTACAGAATATTATAAAAGAACATTGTAAAAGGTACTAATTAGGAAATAGGTATTTTTTGTTTAAAAATTAATATAACTATAAGGGAGTATTTTTATCAAAGTAAACAATTGTTTAGAATCACAAAACATTTAATCAATAAAACTTTAGTTGTACACACATTTTATTGATAAAAATATAAAATATATTTGATTTCCAAACTATTTCCTATATCAAATGTTTATATAAGATTTGATTATAAAGTTTAAACATTTTAAATTTATGAAAGATATCAATTTGTTAGAGGCAAACAAAAACATAAAGTTGTCAAATAGAAAAAAATATTCAAATTTGGATATATGTTATACTACTAAGCTATTCACATATGCTTGTATTTTTAGAGTGAATTATATCTGACAGTAGTGAAATTAAGATATTTCATACACTTATTTTTTAACTTCATCTATTATGTGCTCACTTGTATCAGATTCTTTACAACCCTATGGACTATAGGCTGACAGGCTCCTATGTCCTTGGGATTTTCCAGGTAAGAATATTGGAGTGGGTTGTCTTTTTCTTTTCTAAGGAATCTTTGTGACCAAGAATCAAACTTATGTCTCTTACAACTCTTAAATGCAAGAGCATACTCTACCACTCAGCTCACTGTAATGGAGTATTCTATAATTTTTCACACCACTAATTTGCTGTCGTTAATGTTATTCTTACCATGAAGTTGACACAAATATATGACTATATCATGGATTGCCAAACTATTTTTATCTTGCCAAACTATTTTTATCATTTAAATTCTCTTCGTAAAAGGAATATTGAGTTGGATCCATCATTTCTTTATAAGTAATGCTAACTCCAGACTTCCCCATATCAGTCAATAGAAGCAATAGTTCTTTATTTATTTAAACTTGAAATTCAGATTAACTTCATCTTTTGCATTATCATCTCTGTTTTTGAAGTTATGGTCTCTTATTATTTCTTATTTCCAAATTGCATTTGTATGCATTCCTTATTTATCCTAATTCATGCCCTGGCCATCCCTGAGTGCCTTGCTTCATAAAGGTCTGGTCCTTGATTTCCAGAAGATTAAAAAAAAAGAACAACTAAGTATTATAGTGAATATAATGTATATTGACTTGATATGTTTATTAATTCACCACAACACATGTCCTACGCCCATCTGGCTAGTTCACGTAAGTGTCAAGTCTGAATATCTCAATTTTTGTATTTATCCAGTTGTTGTCTTCTTTCAGCTCCCAGTTTAATTCGAACTATATTTTGTGGCCTCCCCAAAAGCCACAGGATTTATCGGTGTGCCCATATTTCTTGAGTTTCTCCTTTTCACGTACTCAGCAATCCCTTGGTCTGTCCCCAGCAATCCTCTGGCCAGTCCCATACCTAACCAGAAAGTTAGGAAGTTGTGGGAAGTCGCATGCTGAAACTTGAATTCACTACTGATTAATATCCCAAATAGAAAAAATATTCAAATTTGGATATATGTTATACTACTAAGCTATTCACATATGCTTGTATTTTTAGAGTGAATTATATCTGACAGTAGTGAAATTAAGATATTTCATACACTTATTTTTTAACTTCATCTATTATGTGCTCACTTGTATCAGATTCTTTACAACCCTATGGACTATAGGCTGACAGGCTCCTATGTCCTTGGGATTTTCCAGGTAAGAATATTGGAGGGGGTTGTGTTTTTCTTTTCTAAGGAATCTTTGTGACCAAGAATCAAACTTATGTCTCTTACAACTCTTAAATGCAAGAGCATACTCTACCACTCAGCTCACTGTAATGGAGTATTCTATAATTTTTCACACCACTAATTTGCTGTCGTTAATGTTATTCTTACCATGAAGTTGACACAAATATATGACTATATCATGGATTGCCAAACTATTTTTATCTTGCCAAACTATTTTTATCATTTAAATTCTCTTCGTAAAAGGAATATTGAGTTGGATCCATCATTTCTTTATAAGTAATGCTAACTCCAGACTTCCCCATATCAGTCAATAGAAGCAATAGTTCTTTATTTATTTAAACTTGAAATTCAGATTAACTTCATCTTTTGCATTATCATCTCTGTTTTTGAAGTTATGGTCTCTTATTATTTCTTATTTCCAAATTGCATTTGTATGCATTCCTTATTTATCCTAATTCATGCCCTGGCCATCCCTGAGTGCCTTGCTTCATAAAGGTCTGGTCCTTGATTTCCAGAAGATTAAAAAAAAAGAACAACTAAGTATTATAGTGAATATAATGTATATTGACTTGATATGTTTATTAATTCACCACAACACATGTCCTACGCCCATCTGGCTAGTTCACGTAAGTGTCAAGTCTGAATATCTCAATTTTTGTATTTATCCAGTTGTTGTCTTCTTTCAGCTCCCAGTTTAATTCGAACTATATTTTGTGGCCTCCCCAAAAGCCACAGGATTTATCGGTGTGCCCATATTTCTTGAGTTTCTCCTTTTCACGTACTCAGCAATCCCTTGGTCTGTCCCCAGCAATCCTCTGGCCAGTCCCCATACCTAACCAGAAAGTTAGGAAGTTGTGGGAAGTCGCAGGTGTTAAGATGCTGAAACTTGGAATTCTACTGACTGATGGCAGCTTACAGCCTAGAAAAAGTATTATTATCAGCTGGAGTCAGAAAACTCAGGTGTGATTTTGTGATTTTGAAAATAGAAAAAGACACAAAAATAAGGTCCACTGAGCATGAATTGTAACCCTGACACTCTCAGTGTGATCTTGAGCAAAGGTTACTTGGTATCTGAACTCAGTTACATCATCTATGAAGTGGTACTAAAAGCACCTTTTTACCCTGCTTTTTCACCATTCACATGACATTATGTCAATCACATACATGATCTTTAAAAATTAATTCCTTCCTCCTAGTCTCAAGTACATTTCTAATCAAGATAATGAGAAAATTATTGAAATACATCTGAAAATTATATAAGTAAGTAAGAATTGATGCCTTTGAACCGTGATGTTGGATAAGGCTCTTGAGAGTCCCTTGGACTGCAAGTAGATCAAACCAGTCAGTCTTAAAGGAAAGCAAGCCTGAATATTCATTGGAAGGACTGATGCTAAACCTGAAGCTCCAATACTTTGTCCACCTGATGTGAAGAGACGACTCATTGGAAAAGACCCTGATGCTGGGGAAAATAGAAGGCAGAAGGAGAAGGGGATGTCAGAGGATGAGATGGTTGGACGGCATCACTGAGGCAGTGGACATGAATTTGAGCATACTCTGGGAGATGGTGAAGGACAGGGAAGCCTGACCTCCTGCATTCCATGGGGTCACAAAGAGTTGGACACAACTGAGTGACTGAACTGAAGTTTGACTTCTACCCGTGTGCAACTCTTAGTCAGATGTTCAATGTGTTCTTTTGTGTTTTTTCTTCAAATTTTTTATTTTTTAAATTTTTTTGGCTCTGCTGTCTTCAATGCTGTGCCCAGACTTTCTTGAGTTGAGGCGAGTGGGAGCTCCTCTTCCCTGTGGTTTGTGGGCTTCGCATTGTGGTGGCTTCTTTGGTTGTAGAGCACAGGCTTCAGGGCCCTCAGGCTCAGCAGTTGTGGTGCACAGACTTAGTTGCCCTGCAACATGTGGGATCTTCCCCAACCAGGGAGTGAACTCTTGTCTCCTGCATTGACAGTTTCTTAACCATTGGATCATCACAGAAGTCCCAGAAGTTCACTGTTTTGTGACAAAGACTTCTGCTAGTTGCATCTTTTCCTTTTTAACACTACATTTATTTCTGTTTCAAATGGAGATGTATTTGTAATCGTGGGGCAGAGTGGCACTTCATTTTAGAATACTCAGTTTATATACAGTTGTTGGTGGTGAAATATTTACTTGCTGTTGATCTTAGCAAGTACATTTCTAATCACAGATAAATTTGAGACATTATGTCAATCACATACATGATCTTTAAAAATTAATTCCTTCCTCCTAGTCTCAAGTACATTTCTAATCAAGATAATGAGAAAATTATTGAAATACATCTGAAAATTATATAAGTAAGTAAGAATTGATGCCTTTGAACCGTGATGTTGGATAAGGCTCTTGAGAGTCCCTTGGACTGCAAGTAGATCAAACCAGTCAGTCTTAAAGGAAAGCAAGCCTGAATATTCATTGGAAGGACTGATGCTAAACCTGAAGCTCCAATACTTTGTCCACCTGATGTGAAGAGACGACTCATTGGAAAAGACCCTGATGCTGGGGAAAATAGAAGGCAGAAGGAGAAGGGGATGTCAGAGGATGAGATGGTTGGACGGCATCACTGAGGCAGTGGACATGAATTTGAGCATACTCTGGGAGATGGTGAAGGACAGGGAAGCCTGACCTCCTGCATTCCATGGGGTCACAAAGAGTTGGACACAACTGAGTGACTGAACTGAAGTTTGACTTCTACCCGTGTGCAACTCTTAGTCAGATGTTCAATGTGTTCTTTTGTGTTTTTTCTTCAAATTTTTTATTTTTTAAATTTTTTTGGCTCTGCTGTCTTCAATGCTGTGCCCAGACTTTCTTGAGTTGAGGCGAGTGGGAGCTCCTCTTCCCTGTGGTTTGTGGGCTTCGCATTGTGGTGGCTTCTTTGGTTGTAGAGCACAGGCTTCAGGGCCCTCAGGCTCAGCAGTTGTGGTGCACAGACTTAGTTGCCCTGCAACATGTGGGATCTTCCCCAACCAGGGAGTGAACTCTTGTCTCCTGCATTGACAGTTTCTTAACCATTGGATCATCACAGAAGTCCCAGAAGTTCACTGTTTTGTGACAAAGACTTCTGCTAGTTGCATCTTTTCCTTTTTAACACTACATTTATTTCTGTTTCAAATGGAGATGTATTTGTAATCGTGGGGCAGAGTGGCACTTCATTTTAGAATACTCAGTTTATATACAGTTGTTGGTGGTGAAATATTTACTTGCTGTTAATTTTTAAGGGCAAAACAGTTTTTCGATGATCTCCAGAAATTATAGTGTTTACTAGTTTGCATTCACAAAGCACTATGCATCGAAGAATTCAACCATTATTTGTTCAGTGGGTCCTGAAAATATTAGCCAAATCTTGAGGCAAAAGTGCTGTTTCTTAACAAAAATCAAGATTTTTGTACCATTGAAATAAAATGTATGAAATTGCTATATTTAGATTTTGTAGGAACAGCCAACTTATTGAAAAAAAACCCTGACGCTGGGAAAGATGAGAGCACGAAGACAAAGGAGTGACAGAGGATGAGATGGTTGGATCTGACTCTTATCACTGACTCAGTGAACATGACCTTAGGCAAATTCCAGGAAATAGTGAGGGACAGGGAAGGCTGCAGTCCATGAGGTCGCAGAGTCAAACATGACATAGTTACTCAACAACAACAACGGCAGAAATAAATACTAGAGAGAACTTCTCTGGTGGTCCAGTGTGTAAAACAAGTCTGCCTTGCAGTGCAAGGGGCACCGGTTTGATCCCTGGCCCAGGAAGATCCCACATGCCGAGGAATGGCTGGGCTGGTGTGTCCAATTACGAGCCAGCACTCTGGAGTGCACGCTCCTAGTGCTGGTACTCCTCAATGAAGATGAATGAGAAATAAGGTATGACTTAGAGGCAAAAAAAAAAAAAAAAGAAAAAAGAAATATTAGAGAAAAGTTTCAGAGTTTTGAGATTATGAAAATAAGCTCTGACGTTCAGCTGACATGACTAAAATGAGTTGAGGCGAGTGGGAGCTCCTCTTCCTGTGGTTTGTGGGCTTCGCATTGTGGTGGCTTCTTTGGTTGTAGAGCACAGGCTTCAGGGCCCTCAGGCTCAGCAGTTGTGGTGCACAGACTTAGTTGCCCTGCAACATGTGGGATCTTCCCCAACCAGGGAGTGAACTCTTGTCTCCTGCATTGACAGTTTCTTAACCATTGGATCATCACAGAAGTCCCAGAAGTTCACTGTTTTGTGACAAAGACTTCTGCTAGTTGCATCTTTTCCTTTTTAACACTACATTTATTTCTGTTTCAAATGGAGATGTATTTGTAATCGTGGGGCAGAGTGGCACTTCATTTTAGAATACTCAGTTTATATACAGTTGTTGGTGGTGAAATATTTACTTGCTGTTAATTTTTAAGGGCAAAACAGTTTTTCGATGATCTCCAGAAATTATAGTGTTTACTAGTTTGCATTCACAAAGCACTATGCATCGAAGAATTCAACCATTATTTGTTCAGTGGGTCCTGAAAATATTAGCCAAATCTTGAGGCAAAAGTGCTGTTTCTTAACAAAAATCAAGATTTTTGTACCATTGAAATAAAATGTATGAAATTGCTATATTTAGATTTTGTAGGAACAGCCAACTTACTGAAAAGACCCTGACGCTGGGAAAGATGAGAGCACGAAGACAAAGGAGTGACAGAGGATGAGATGGTTGGATCTGACTCTTATCACTGACTCAGTGAACATGACCTTAGGCAAATTCCAGGAAATAGTGAGGGACAGGGAAGGCTGCAGTCCATGAGGTCGCAGAGTCAAACATGACATAGTTACTCAACAACAACAACGGCAGAAATAAATACTAGAGAGAACTTCTCTGGTGGTCCAGTGTGTAAAACAAGTCTGCCTTGCAGTGCAAGGGGCACCGGTTTGATCCCTGGCCCAGGAAGATCCCACATGCCGAGGAATGGCTGGGCTGGTGTGTCCAATTACGAGCCAGCACTCTGGAGTGCACGCTCCTAGTGCTGGTACTCCTCAATGAAGATGAATGAGAAATAAGGTATGACTTAGAGGCAAAAAAAAAAAAAAAAGAAAGAAAAAAGAAATATTAGAGAAAAGTTTCAGAGTTTTGAGATTATGAAAATAAGCTCTGACGTTCAGCTGACATGACTAAAATTTGGACTCCACTGATTATTATGTTTATTATATATTAGTTAGCTTCACTATGTAAACTGGGGAAAATAATATTACCATCTTCTCATGTATCATAAAAATATAAGTAGAATAGTTATCCCTATGCCTGACAAATAATAAGTGCTCAGTAAACATCCCATTTATATCAGTAATAGTTGTTGTGGTGTTTTATTATTTTTAGATGAGTAGTCAAATGTTCTATTTCCTGATATACTCTTTGGCAGTTGGTTTTATCCGTTTATTTTGAATTGTCAGCTTACCCTAGAGAATCTGGGTGTCCAGACTTCATATGAATCCCCAAATGTTTGACATCCAGTTCCGCAGATTTATCTTCTCCTTCTGCCCCTTGTTAATGATATAACTGTTAGCCTAGAATATCAGATGATATTGTGTTTTCTGGGCCCTCTGATTTCAGGTGCAGTTGAAAGGGACAGATCCCTGTGGTTTCGATCCATTTTCCCGTTCATGGTGAATGCCTCAAGTGAGGAAATGCTTGTCTTTGCTTACTGCCCTCTGACTCTTTTTACACTGAAAAGAAAGGTGGGAGTCCCCAAGCTTCATGGGTATATATTGCCAAAGAGGGACCATCTAGATCAGTGAGGGAAGGGAGCTTCTGCCCTTGGACTGGAAATGCTTGGGGGATTCTGTAAACTTCTATGAACCCCTAATGGTATCAAGCGAAATTCCTCCCAGTGGAATAGGCCCCTATGCATAGACTCTGACAATCACCCTGGCAAATAAATTATGTGCACATAACACTTTGAAGAATCCTCTGCTTTAAGCAGAACAGCAGCAAGGAGGCATAATCTCTGAGATTTAAAACAATGAACCTTCTGGTCTCTCCTGCTCTCTACTGTCAGTATCCAGAGTTTAGTAAAAATGAAACAAAAAAAAAAAGCCTCTCAGTTATTCATATGCAATTCCTTATACTCATTTCTTTTTCTGTTTTAAGCTAGTTTCATTTCACAATAAAGTATTCCAAAGATAAAGGAAATATGACCATTACCCAAGACATGCAAATCATCTGGTAGGCAATCTCATCTCTTTATATTTCAGGGTCAGAAAGAGAATGTGGTAGATTGTATTATTCTTCAAAATAATCACCAGTCTTCTCATGCTTCTCTTCCTCTCAAAAGGTTGCGCATCTCTGTCACATTGACATCATGTCACATTGTCACTATGCTTAGCAATGTGTCTGTAACTTTCTTCGGCCAAGGAAATATAAACAGAAGTGATTTATGTCACTTCCAAGCAGATGTTATTGCTGTTTTTGTTGTTTGAATGAAAATCTACTGATTTCTAGGTTTCCTTTCTTTATCTGTGAAATTGGAATTGTCCCAATTAGCCTGGGTGGTCCTGGACCAAATAAATTATAAAGCAAAGCTCTGTGTGTGTGTGTGTGTGTGTGTGTGTGTGTGTGTGTGTGCATTCAGTTGCTGAGTTGTGTCTGACTCTTTGTGACCACATGGATTGTAGCCCACCAGGATCCTTTGTCCATGGGGTTTTTCAGGCAAGAGTACTGGAGTTGACCAAAAATAGACATGCTAAAGAGATAGAGATACTTATTAAGGGATAACAGCAGGCATCCAGGGAGGAGCTCAGAAGCTCAAATAAAAACAATGACAATATGAGAAAGATAAATGATAACATAATGCTTTTAGTATTTAGGAAGTCTAGTTGATGGAACTTGTTGAAGCAATAATTGTAGGTGTAACAGTGACAGTGTTTGAATTCTTGTCCATATTACATCATGTTTTAATTTTTCATAGCCTTGTGATTAATTTCCTTTGCTTACTTTCGGTCTCTGCCTTGCCAACAGAATAATCTTATAGCTTAATTTTGATGACATCATTTCTTTTGTAAACAGCCTTCCATGGCTCCCTATTTCTAAAGAATTAAGTTCTATCTTCTAAGCCTTAGCTATCTGTCATAAATTTTTAATACTCCTCTTCTACTTTCCAAGATTTCTTTAGAGATTCTACTTATTTTATTGTTCTTACCCCAAAATGGTATTTGAATGTCCAGTGAAGTGCCTTTTCCCAGTCATCACTTTTGCCTTAGCACTCACTTTTTAAAAGTATATTAATTCTACTTCTTTGTGGTATTACATTAGGTTAGGTTCATACGTGGTTGCATACAACACCTAAATCTCATTGGCTTACAAATAAAAGCTTTATTACTCTCCCAGCTACATGGTCATCTTGCAGTAGCTAAGGCTCCCCTGTGCTCTAGTCTCTCAATCATCTAGGCTGATAGAAAACTTCTATTTGAAGTGAGACAAACGTATATCTATTCCCCAATATCTACAGAGAAGTGATAATGTTCCTGACCATTCATGTTTCAAAGCATGTCATATCTCAAATCTGAAGAAGAGAATTATGTCCTTCCTCCAGAATGGAGCAGCAAAACCCTGTAAAAAAATACACCGACATAATTTTCCACATCATCATTTTTAATCTTTTCCAAATTCCACTCATTTCAATCAGTCTGATCTTTTCCACTCCACACCAAATTTAAATGTGACCTCTTTCTCAACTCTTACCATCTGTATTGATATAGGCCATCTTGTAATGCCCCGGGCAGGAGTCCACAGGTTTTTCTAAAGCTCAATTCTGCCGCTGTGGCACAAAAGCAGAGTGAAAGTGATAGGTGTCCCTGAGCTCCAACTAAGCTTTGTTTTCCAAAGTAGGTGCTGGTCTGCTGCAGTAGTTTGCAGAACACTTTCTTTGAGCAGGGACTCTCAAATTGAATGTGCCTTGGAAACGACTGAAGGAATGTTAAAGCCATATATTTGGGGATACTAATTTTGGAGTTTTGACTCAATACAAATGGGGAAGGTTTTGAGACGTTGCCCTTTCAATAAGTTCCAAGGTGATGCCTTTGGTACTGGTCTGGAAATCACACATTGGAAATCTCTAACCTGCAGAACATGGCATTTTCTGTATTTGTCCGTGAGCTCATTCGCTTTAGTGGTGTCCTACTCCTTGCAGTCCTGTGGACTGCAGCCTACCAGCCTCCTCTGTTCAGAGGATTCTCCAGGCAAAATACTGGAGCAGGTTCCCATGCCTTCTTCCAGGGGATCTTCCCGACAGGAAGATCAAACTCTTCTCTACTTGTGTCTTCTGCATTGCAAGTCGATTCTTCACCCACGGAGCCACCTGGAAACCCATTCTGTATTCAGTAACTCAGTATTTGTGATCAGCAAAACAATTTAAACAAACAAATAAATTCTATAATAAAATGAAGAAATAAACAATGATTATGACTTTCATTTATCAGCACATCCTCTTCAAAAGTCAGTGACTATATATAACCAAAAAGCCCGAATAAAATTGGCTACATGAGTGAGTTACAATAAAGTCAGTATCGCCCTTTCTATAGTGACACAGCCTACAGTGCAATTTAAACAAACAAATAAATTCTTGATTTATCTATTCCCCAATATCTACAGAGAAGTGATAATGTTCCTGACCATTCATGTTTCAAAGCATGTCATATCTCAAATCTGAAGAAGAGAATTATGTCCTTCCTCCAGAATGGAGCAGCAAAACCCTGTAAAAATACACCGACATAATTTTCCACATCATCATTTTTAATCTTTTCCAAATTCCACTCATTTCAATCAGTCTGATCTTTTCCACTCCACACCAAATTTAAATGTGACCTCTTTCTCAACTCTTACCATCTGTATTGATATAGGCCATCTTGTAATGCCCCGGGCAGGAGTCCACAGGTTTTTCTAAAGCTCAATTCTGCCGCTGTGGCACAAAAGCAGAGTGAAAGTGATAGGTGTCCCTGAGCTCCAACTAAGCTTTGTTTTCCAAAGTAGGTGCTGGTCTGCTGCAGTAGTTTGCAGAACACTTTCTTTGAGCAGGGACTCTCAAATTGAATGTGCCTTGGAAACGACTGAAGGAATGTTAAAGCCATATATTTGGGGATACTAATTTTGGAGTTTTGACTCAATACAAATGGGGAAGGTTTTGAGACGTTGCCCTTTCAATAAGTTCCAAGGTGATGCCTTTGGTACTGGTCTGGAAATCACACATTGGAAATCTCTAACCTGCAGAACATGGCATTTTCTGTATTTGTCCGTGAGCTCATTCGCTTTAGTGGTGTCCTACTCCTTGCAGTCCTGTGGACTGCAGCCTACCAGCCTCCTCTGTTCAGAGGATTCTCCAGGCAAAATACTGGAGCAGGTTCCCATGCCTTCTTCCAGGGGATCTTCCCGACAGGAAGATCAAACTCTTCTCTACTTGTGTCTTCTGCATTGCAAGTCGATTCTTCACCCACGGAGCCACCTGGAAACCCATTCTGTATTCAGTAACTCAGTATTTGTGATCAGCAAAACAATTTAAACAAACAAATAAATTCTATAATAAAATGAAGAAATAAACAATGATTATGACTTTCATTTATCAGCACATCCCTCTCTTCACAAAAGTCAGTGACTATATATAACCAAAAAAAAGCCCCGAATAAAACTGTATTGGCTACATGAGTGAGTTACAATAAAGTCAGTATCGCCCTTTCTATAGTGACACAGCCTACAGTGCTGTAAATATTATATTTTTCTATGCCTCCTTCACACGACAGACAGGTAACAAAATTGTTTTGCTTGTAGTCTCCCTGAGCTATTTCAGCTTGTCACGACACACAAAGCATGGCTACACCAAATGCACCAACCCATTTGTGTTATTTCAGTGGAACAAAAAGATCTCAAAAAGACACATTAATCTGATTCTTATTTAACAGTGACATTGAAAAGACATTATTATGTGTGCAGTTGTTCTAGTACCAATTCTATTTGTAGTTATACATATTTTTAAAGTACCAAAGAGATTCTGTACTCGTGAGATTTTGATATACTTAGATTAAATGATTGTCTCCAATCCTGCTGCATTCTTGACATATATATGATGAACTGACTTACGTTCTAAGGGAAAAACAAAACAAAACGATTCCCCATAAACTAGTTTAAGCAAGTTTCTATTTAGTAGTTAGCACATCAATAGTGAAATTGTTGGAGGTTAAAAGTGCACAACTGCCTGTTGACCCACATGTTAATAATCAGAAGCCTTTTACACCCTTGCTGGCTCTTGGGATATACATTTGGCACACTGCTCCTGGCAGTAGAAGCCACATCCAAGATGCAGGCTTGAGAGGGTAATATGTTATTGAAACCATCTGGAGTCCGTATACTATCGAGCCCTGTTAAAATCTCTGTAAAAACTTGTAAGATTTTAGTGGGCAAGTGGAGAATTTTCAGCAGCCAAAGGTAAACCTTGTATGTAAGTTTCTTTGCTTATTACAACCTGCACTTACCCCTGGAGTGTCCAGTCTCTTTCTTACTGGCTCAGCTTTCTGTGCCCGGGAGTCAGTTTTGAATTTCACCCATGGGGAGAACTCAAGGTTCTGACCCTTTAGAAATGTTAAGAAAGATCATCACAGATAAAAGCAGGTGTTGCGCTTTGGGGATTTTGGAAGAGGTAGCATTATTGTTTTCAATCCTTTTTTACTCCTCTTTCTAAGATTCTCATTAAAACAATAAATTGCAATTATGCTGAAATTCCCCAGTTAGAGAAGTCAACTGATCCCTTTTATAAACCATCATTGCTGATATTACATGTGCTGTAAATATTATATTTCTATGCCTCCTTCACACGACAGACAGGTAACAAAATTGTTTTGCTTGTAGTCTCCCTGAGCTATTTCAGCTTGTCACGACACACAAAGCATGGCTACACCAAATGCACCAACCCATTTGTGTTATTTCAGTGGAACAAAAAGATCTCAAAAAGACACATTAATCTGATTCTTATTTAACAGTGACATTGAAAAGACATTATTATGTGTGCAGTTGTTCTAGTACCAATTCTATTTGTAGTTATACATATTTTTAAAGTACCAAAGAGATTCTGTACTCGTGAGATTTTGATATACTTAGATTAAATGATTGTCTCCAATCCTGCTGCATTCTTGACATATATATGATGAACTGACTTACGTTCTAAGGGAAAAACAAAAACAAAAACGATTCCCCATAAACTAGTTTAAGCAAGTTTCTATTTAGTAGTTAGCACATCAATAGTGAAATTGTTGGAGGTTAAAAGTGCACAACTGCCTGTTGACCCACATGTTAATAATCAGAAGCCTTTTACACCCTTGCTGGCTCTTGGGATATACATTTGGCACACTGCTCCTGGCAGTAGAAGCCACATCCAAGATGCAGGCTTGAGAGGGTAATATGTTATTGAAACCATCTGGAGTCCGTATACTATCGAGCCCTGTTAAAATCTCTGTAAAAACTTGTAAGATTTTAGTGGGCAAGTGGAGAATTTTCAGCAGCCAAAGGTAAACCTTGTATGTAAGTTTCTTTGCTTATTACAACCTGCACTTACCCCTGGAGTGTCCAGTCTCTTTCTTACTGGCTCAGCTTTCTGTGCCCGGGAGTCAGTTTTGAATTTCACCCATGGGGAGAACTCAAGGTTCTGACCCTTTAGAAATGTTAAGAAAGATCATCACAGATAAAAGCAGGTGTTGCGCTTTGGGGATTTTGGAAGAGGTAGCATTATTGTTTTCAATCCTGTTTTACTCCTCTTTCTAAGATTCTCATTATAATATTCAATAAATTTGCAATTCACTGCTAAAAGAAATTCCCCCCAGTTAGAGAAGTTAAAGTCAACTGAAAATACCTTACCATATTTAACTACACCAACTTAAAGTAGACTGAACTCTTTTTAGCACCTCACAGAATCTGGACCAAGTTCTATCAGCGTGGAAAGAGGTAAACAAACTAGCAGAAATGCCTTGAATAAGCTTGTTATCAACAATTAGCAGCTGGTCCTTGTTGAGACAACATTTGGAAAATGAGCCAACTTCCAGGTTGGGTTTCATTTTCTGGAGCCACACAAATGAAAGAATCACGCGACTGAGAGCAGTGAGGACTAGAACCTAAGCCATTTGCCTCCTAGCCTGGGAGTCCTCCCATAGTGAATGGTCCTCACTTAACCGCCGAAGCGCCAGCGCTAACTAACCCAGGTGCCCTCACTTTCTTCGCGCCCCATCTCCACCCTCCACGAAGCTCCTTTATGGAGTGTTCTGAGAGCCTTGATTCCTTCGAACCACGATTCGGTGAACGCTAGCAGGGAAAAAGAACAACCGAGAAGCATTTCAAATGTAGGATTCAGTTACTTTTCACAACTCGCTGCCGTGTCAAAGGCACGCTGTGTTTTGTTTTGCGGGCGGGGAGGGGACGGGAGGGAATCCTGGGCCCCCATTGGCTGGCCGCGCGGCGCTGCAGCTGAGCTCCAGCCGCTCGCCTAGCAGCTCTGATCTGAAGGGTAAACGTGGAGGGAGCCACGGAGAGGGGTCCAGGCGTTTCTGAGAAGAGGGGCAGCCGCTTCCAGGAAGAAAGTGGTGTCTACTGGCTGCCCGGCTTGGAAGCCCTTTTGTGACGGAAAGGCGACACAATGCCACGCAGTTTGCTGCTCCAGTGATTTAGAAGAATCAGACAGAGATAAAGAGAGGGAGAGAGAGAGAGAGCGAGAAAGACAGCGAGAGCGAGATCTCACCTTCATTGCAAAGCCTGGCTTGTTGCATCCTGCTGCTGCTCTTTCTGCTGGTGGTCCTGCAGGCGCCGTTTCTGCCGTCAGGTAAGCGCCTCCCGCTTGGAGAGTCATCCTGTTTTACTCCTCTTTCTAAGATTCTCATTATAATATTCAATAAATTTGCAATTCACTGCTAAAAGAAATTCCCCAGTTAGAGAAGTTAAAGTCAACTGAAAATACCTTACCATATTTAACTACACCAACTTAAAGTAGACTGAACTCTTTTTAGCACCTCACAGAATCTGGACCAAGTTCTATCAGCGTGGAAAGAGGTAAACAAACTAGCAGAAATGCCTTGAATAAGCTTGTTATCAACAATTAGCAGCTGGTCCTTGTTGAGACAACATTTGGAAAATGAGCCAACTTCCAGGTTGGGTTTCATTTTCTGGAGCCACACAAATGAAAGAATCACGCGACTGAGAGCAGTGAGGACTAGAACCTAAGCCATTTGCCTCCTAGCCTGGGAGTCCTCCCATAGTGAATGGTCCTCACTTAACCGCCGAAGCGCCAGCGCTAACTAACCCAGGTGCCCTCACTTTCTTCGCGCCCCATCTCCACCCTCCACGAAGCTCCTTTATGGAGTGTTCTGAGAGCCTTGATTCCTTCGAACCACGATTCGGTGAACGCTAGCAGGGAAAAAGAACAACCGAGAAGCATTTCAAATGTAGGATTCAGTTACTTTTCACAACTCGCTGCCGTGTCAAAGGCACGCTGTGTTTTGTTTTGCGGGCGGGAGGGACGGGAGGGAATCCGGGGCCCCCCATTGGCTGGCCGCGCGGCGCTGCAGCTGAGCTCCAGCCGCTCGCCTAGCAGCTCTGATCTGAAGGGTAAACGTGGAGGGAGCCACGGAGAGGGGTCCAGGCGTTTCTGAGAAGAGGGGCAGCCGCTTCCAGGAAGAAAGTGGTGTCTACTGGCTGCCCGGCTTGGAAGCCCTTTTGTGACGGAAAGGCGACACAATGCCACGCAGTTTGCTGCTCCAGTGATTTAGAAGAATCAGACAGAGATAAAGAGAGGGAGAGAGAGAGAGAGCGAGAAAGACAGCGAGAGCGAGATCTCACCTTCATTGCAAAGCCTGGCTTGTTGCATCCTGCTGCTGCTCTTTCTGCTGGTGGTCCTGCAGGCGCCGTTTCTGCCGTCAGGTAAGCGCCCCCTCCCCGCTTGGGAGCTGCATTGTGTGTGATTGCTTCAGGGTACACGCGCAAAAAATTCATACAGGATTAGTAAAGTGTTGCCTAGCGTAATCAGAAGCTGGAGGGAGGCTGCCCACAGACCTGGCGTCTGAATTAGGAACCGGTGCGTGGTTTTGCTTTGGGAAACTTTGGTAAGTTCTAAACAAGTCTCTCCCCCTTTAGAGCCAGGGGTTGAATTAAAAAGAGAGCGAAAGAAATGCTTTAGCCGCTAAGGTACCTTACTTTGTTTGTTTAAATGTTCATGGGAAAATAATGCTAGGTGTTCAACTGTTTATATTATAAAATGGCTTTATTAATATCGTTGGAACAGTAATTGATTTTTTTAAAATGGCTTCTGTAAATGCCTCAACTGAGTTTTATTAAAATACAGTAATACCCCTACCCTCTTCTCTACTGATTTTAAACTTAATTCTTCATGAAAATGAAACGACTGTACAGCAATGTAAATGTTTCAATAGCTGGTCTTTCTGTAGATAGCTATTTGAGTTTACTACCACAAAACTAATTTGGGACAAGTGAAAGAGTTACGGATTACTAGATCTGCTCTGGATTGCATAATAGGCATTTAAAAATTATTTAATGGTATTAATCATTTGAGGGTGGATTTAAAAAGTAGGAAATATCTATTTATATAGGACATGCAAGTAAATTCATTTCACAGACACCATCTGCATTTTATAAATATTTTCTTCTTTTTAAATATTCTTATTTGTGTCTTTTTCCATCTGAATTATGGTGGTTTCAGAGTCTTTGTAGTCCAGAGTGCTTGATATCTCCTATCCTATAGACATGTGTATATGTTCTCTCTGGGGGAAGCCCTTTTGTGACGGAAAGGCGACACAATGCCACGCAGTTTGCTGCTCAGTGATTTAGAAGAATCAGACAGAGATAAAGAGAGGGAGAGAGAGAGAGAGCGAGAAAGACAGCGAGAGCGAGATCTCACCTTCATTGCAAAGCCTGGCTTGTTGCATCCTGCTGCTGCTCTTTCTGCTGGTGGTCCTGCAGGCGCCGTTTCTGCCGTCAGGTAAGCGCCCCCTCCCCGCTTGGGAGCTGCATTGTGTGTGATTGCTTCAGGGTACACGCGCAAAAAATTCATACAGGATTAGTAAAGTGTTGCCTAGCGTAATCAGAAGCTGGAGGGAGGCTGCCCACAGACCTGGCGTCTGAATTAGGAACCGGTGCGTGGTTTTGCTTTGGGAAACTTTGGTAAGTTCTAAACAAGTCTCTCCCCTTCAGAGCCAGGGGTTGAATTAAAAAGAGAGCGAAAGAAATGCTTTAGCCGCTAAGGTACCTTACTTTGTTTGTTTAAATGTTCATGGGAAAATAATGCTAGGTGTTCAACTGTTTATATTATAAAATGGCTTTATTAATATCGTTGGAACAGTAATTGATTTTTTTAAAATGGCTTCTGTAAATGCCTCAACTGAGTTTTATTAAAATACAGTAATACCCCTACCCTCTTCTCTACTGATTTTAAACTTAATTCTTCATGAAAAATGAAACGACTGTACAGCAATGTAAATGTTTCAATAGCTGGTCTTTCTGTAGATAGCTATTTGAGTTTACTACCACAAAACTAATTTGGGACAAGTGAAAGAGTTACGGATTACTAGATCTGCTCTGGATTGCATAATAGGCATTTAAAAATTATTTAATGGTATTAATCATTTGAGGGTGGATTTAAAAAGTAGGAAATATCTATTTATATAGGACATGCAAGTAAATTCATTTCACAGACACCATCTGCATTTTATAAATATTTTCTTCTTTTTAAATATTCTTATTTGTGTCTTTTTCCATCTGAATTATGGTGGTTTCAGAGTCTTTGTAGTCCAGAGTGCTTGATATCTCCTATCCTATAGACATGTGTATATGTTCTCTCTGGGGAGGGAACTGACATACTTTTGGCTGATTCTGGGACCATTGAGATGATTTTCAGTTTCTCATCATGTATTTTTAAGCTCATTCACAAACTGCTCAGCTAGAAAATTACCTTATATCCTGAGTGTGAAAAAAATTAAATACAGTAAATTCTGAAAATATGTTTACAATTTTGAATTACACTGTAGATGACCAAAACATGAAAATCCAACCATGCCAAGCAGATATGAGTTTGTTTGATCTTTTCAGCCCACCTAATCATTTTTAAGATTGTCAGATAATCTCAGACAACACAGCTGCCCAGAAATATTGAACCTCATCCTTCAATAACATCATTTATTCATTAAATTATCCTAAGCAAGTTGAGAGTCATTTTAACTTATATGTATTTATTTTGATTTCTATAAAAGAAATTGAAATGAGTCCATTTTATTATAAATATTTCTATGATGCCAGAAGAAGGTCTCTACAGAATCAAAAGGCAGATGGTTACTCTTCCCAAGCCAGAGAGAGCAATTGCTTGATGAATTGTTTTAGAATGCTCAAGAGCATAACCACAGACAAAGTAGGAGCTTTCTATTTAACTAACCAGCACATTCGCTGGTTCAGTAAAATCTAGGGGCCATTCCTCTACCTGCTGTAGAAATTACTGAAGTAAAAAGAGGTTTCATATTAATTTGAATATCTAGTTCCAGAAGATAATGCATTTTCTCTCTTATTAATAACTCTTACTTTCAAGACTAACTTCCAGATATAATCAAAGTTAATCCTTCCAACACTAACACGCCAATGATAAGCTCCTACCTTATTAAAAAAAAATCCCCCGCCCCTTTTTTTTCTGTTGTGTTCAGCAAATCTCTGGTTAGTGGATTCTTAACTTCTGCTGTGTACCATTTTCAAGCAGTAGGGGCAAGTTTTCAAGCCAAGAATGCTTTTCTTTTTTTCTTCTTACTACACCTCATTCCTTGTAGTGATCTGCTGAGAGGTGTGATCATTTTACATAATTCCCACAAGAAGAGCTGAATTATTAGAAGGTGGGTTTCATTTGTTCTATGTGTGGGATGACACATATTGAGTTCTTATCACAGCAAAAGCACTCCTTAATTTATGGGGAAAAATCCCTGTTGATGCTTCATGTGACATACTTATACCTCATTAGGACTGCATCCTTAAAGGATGGAGCCCAAAACTAATCCCCTTAGGTTGAGCGTCTTTTGCATCTGATATTTTGGTAGAAATGTGTTTCATGTCATTGTCTGTGATCCTGGTTGAAAACAATCATTTATCATTTTGTGCTTGGTAAGACTATGTCACTCCTCCCCCTTGAAATGCACTGTAATGAACATCAAATCACTCTGATGAAAAAGAACTGCAGATAGACTGCTTGAACTGTTCTTACGTGAAAGGTGAAGCATTTTACACCTATGCCATTTAGATGTCATGTCATTAAGGCTAGCAGTTATGATAGTAAGATGTACTGAGTGATGCTTATTCTCAGAAGTAAGCCATGTTGTCATGTAAAATATCAAATCTAAGAACTTGTGTAATAAAAATGACCTACTAGTAGATGCTGCTGCAAATACTTTATACTTCGGAAGGAAAAGTATGACTACACATGTCTCCTTCAAGGTAAGATTCTATTCTTCCTTTTGTCTTTTAACAAATTATAACTATTTTGTAAACTGATTATGTCCTGTATTAGGATGTCGGTGTTGCCACAGGAATAGAAAACATTTTGTTTATAATATGGAACCAACTGTTTCTATTTATCTTAAACTGTTAGATGGCAATTATTTCATCCTTCTTGTTAAACAAATACAAAGTTTTCATTTTGTGAATCAGGCTAACTTACATGTAGGAAAAGTAAACTTAATCATATAAATAAGGAATGAATGTTTATGATTTTTACTGGGAATGTTCTTTTACTTTAGTTATATGTAATAGAACAATTTACACTCATAGGTTTTAAAAGCATTTTAGCTTTTAGTTTAAAGCAGTTGCATTTTTTTCTGAATTATTATGCTAAAAGTGGGATATATCATCACAAGACTTCAAAAGGGAAATATGTATGTATGAATGTGAATAGTGCTGCCTATGGTGAATATCAATAGTGGTTACTCAGAAGTTTTTTTTTTTTTAAGTATCACATGATTAGATGACTAATAATATGGAGTAATGTTACTACATATTAATGAAATTGAAAAATCAAATGACAAGTGAACTTCATGTGACATACTTATACCTCATTAGGACTGCATCCTTAAAGGATGGAGCCCAAAACTAATCCCCTTAGGTTGAGCGTCTTTTGCATCTGATATTTTGGTAGAAATGTGTTTCATGTCATTGTCTGTGATCCTGGTTGAAAACAATCATTTATCATTTTGTGCTTGGTAAGACTATGTCACTCCTCCCCCTTGAAATGCACTGTAATGAACATCAAATCACTCTGATGAAAAAGAACTGCAGATAGACTGCTTGAACTGTTCTTACGTGAAAGGTGAAGCATTTTACACCTATGCCATTTAGATGTCATGTCATTAAGGCTAGCAGTTATGATAGTAAGATGTACTGAGTGATGCTTATTCTCAGAAGTAAGCCATGTTGTCATGTAAAATATCAAATCTAAGAACTTGTGTAATAAAAATGACCTACTAGTAGATGCTGCTGCAAATACTTTATACTTCGGAAGGAAAAGTATGACTACACATGTCTCCTTCAAGGTAAGATTCTATTCTTCCTTTTGTCTTTTAACAAATTATAACTATTTTGTAAACTGATTATGTCCTGTATTAGGATGTCGGTGTTGCCACAGGAATAGAAAACATTTTGTTTATAATATGGAACCAACTGTTTCTATTTATCTTAAACTGTTAGATGGCAATTATTTCATCCTTCTTGTTAAACAAATACAAAGTTTTCATTTTGTGAATCAGGCTAACTTACATGTAGGAAAAGTAAACTTAATCATATAAATAAGGAATGAATGTTTATGATTTTTACTGGGAATGTTCTTTTACTTTAGTTATATGTAATAGAACAATTTACACTCATAGGTTTTAAAAGCATTTTAGCTTTTAGTTTAAAGCAGTTGCATTTTTTTCTGAATTATTATGCTAAAAGTGGGATATATCATCACAAGACTTCAAAAGGGAAATATGTATGTATGAATGTGAATAGTGCTGCCTATGGTGAATATCAATAGTGGTTACTCAGAAGTTTTTTTTTTTTTAAGTATCACATGATTAGATGACTAATAATATGGAGTAATGTTACTACATATTAATGAAATTGAAAAATCAAATGACAAGTGAACTTCATGTAATATTCTACTTTTTGTGAGATCTCTTGACAAATATTCTAAGTATACATTTATTCAATTATTAATATCACTTAACAATCATTTGATTTAATAAGCACCTGTCCAACTATGGAACAGCATCTCTGGTGGCTCAGATGATAAAGAATCTCCCTGCAATTCAAAAGACCCCAGTTCGATTCATGGGTCTGGAAGATCTTTTGGAGAAAAGAATGACTATCCACTGCAGTATTTTTGCTTAGAGAATTCCAAGGACAGAGGAGACTGGTGGGTTACAGTCCGAAGGGTCGCAAAGAGTACGACACAAATGAATGACTGTCTCTCTCTCTCTCTCTCTCTCACACACACACACACACACACACACACACAAACTACTGAAAACAGGACCTATGTTTACTATTTTTATAAATTTATTTTCACTGAGGTTTCCAACATTCTGTCATATATCTTGTGTGTGTGTGTGTGTCTGCGTGTGTGTGCTCAGTCATGTCTGACTCTTTACAGCCCCAAGATGATAAACCACCAGGCTCCTCTGTCCACAGAATTTTCTGGGCAAGAACATCATAGAGGGTTGCCATTTCCTACTCCAGGGAATCTTCCCAACCCAGGGATCAAACCTCTGTCTCTTGTATCTCCTGCATCGGCAGGCAGATTCTTTATGACTAGCATGACCTGAGAAGCCCTATATCTTATGATATTAATGAGTATGTTAAAATGGAATCTGCAGTATGCTTTAGTTTTTTTTTTTTTTTTTTTTTTAACCAAAGGATTGTGGTTTTCTTTCATAGCCCTTGCTTTTTGAATATCTAAGTTGTTGTTCTGTAAATGTATTTATGTTACCTTGAACGGAAGTGGTGTTTCATTTGAGCCATGTAACCTTTCTTAAAATATGTACATCTCATGCATTTATGTGTAAAGATTCTAATGAGAGAAAGTGAAGCCCTTATCGGTGCAATGGTACTCATTAGAGAAATACAGAACTTACATATCAATTGATAAATTCAAGTGTGCAAATGAATGATGCATGCTTAGTTCTAAGTACCAAAGATACAGTTAAACATTAGGGCATAAGTTGTGAATACAAACTTATCCATAAACTAGGATGCTACTTACAAGTATAATTGCATGTATGTTCAGTCATGTTTGACTCTGTGACCCCCTGGACTGTAATCTGCCAAGCTCCTCTGCCCATGGAATTTTCCATGCAAGAATACTGGAGTGAGTTGCCATTTCCTACTCCAGAGTGTCTTCCCTCCCAACCCAGGAATCGAGCCCGAGTCTCTTGTGTCTCCAGCATTAGCAGGCAAATTCTTTATCACTCTGCCACCTGGGAAGCCCACGAATATAATTGATTATACCTTATATGTGCCCTGTAATCAATGAAGTTTATAGCTCCTATTTGCTGAAAACTTGCATAAAATGTTTTGTCTTCCATTTGCTTATGAGAGTTATGATATATTGTCTGCATGACGAGGTGCAAAGTCAAAACTTGGAAGTCAAACAATGATTTGAATGCCAATTTTGAGATTATTCTATGGGCATTATAGGGCAAGCTACTTAATTTTGATTCTTGGTTTCTTCTCCTGACTTAGTATATTACTACATAGACAGTGCTCACTAGTCTTTTTCCTTTTAAACTCCCATGACTATAACAAGCTAGATTGGTGATTAACTAAAGCCAGAACTGGCCTACTGGGTTCAATGAAAGGCTGCAGTGATCAGGATTTTTCATGTATTGGAATTCACTTGGCATATTGGGATAGAGGTGATTTTCAGGTCACCTAAATTTAAAACGTTCTTTTATTTTTTGGCAAGTGTGCTTTTAATAGACAGGCATGGATGTTTCTGATAGTTTAAAGAATCATTGAAGTTTAGATTGTATTGAATCTTTTTTCCACTGTATTTCAAAAGGATTAGAAGTCAGGCAAAGAGGAGAATGAGTGTCATGGATGGTTTGTACACAGATAAGTTTTGAGCTGTATACAAAATAATTAGAGCTGGTTTTACGAGGAATTGGTATTTGAGCCATAACTTGACGTAGGTAAGAGAGATTGTTGTTTAGTCACTAAGTACTTTAGTCAGATGATTCTTTTGTGACCCCATGGACTATAGCCCACTAGGCTCCTCTGTCCATGGGATTTCTGAGGCAAGAATATTGGAGTGGATTGGCATGCCCTTTTCCAGCAGCCCAGAGATCAAATTTGGCATTATATCTCTGGCATTGGAAGACCCACATGGAAGACCCCAAGACCCTCCTCAAGTCCTCTGTATAATGATTTAAGATTTTAGATGGTAGGTACAGAGATCTCCTTGTCTTGCTGCTGCTCAAGGAAGGCCTTGTATGTGTTTCATTGCCCTACACCTACCAATCTGAAGTGGTCTGCCTTTTTCTTCTGGCCTCTATTAGCAGGCAAATTCTTTATCACTCTGCCACCTGGGAAGCCCACGAATATAATTGATTATACCTTATATGTGCCCTGTAATCAATGAAGTTTATAGCTCCTATTTGCTGAAAACTTGCATAAAATGTTTTGTCTTCCATTTGCTTATGAGAGTTATGATATATTGTCTGCATGACGAGGTGCAAAGTCAAAACTTGGAAGTCAAACAATGATTTGAATGCCAATTTTGAGATTATTCTATGGGCATTATAGGGCAAGCTACTTAATTTTGATTCTTGGTTTCTTCTCCTGACTTAGTATATTACTACATAGACAGTGCTCACTAGTCTTTTTCCTTTTAAACTCCCATGACTATAACAAGCTAGATTGGTGATTAACTAAAGCCAGAACTGGCCTACTGGGTTCAATGAAAGGCTGCAGTGATCAGGATTTTTCATGTATTGGAATTCACTTGGCATATTGGGATAGAGGTGATTTTCAGGTCACCTAAATTTAAAACGTTCTTTTATTTTTTGGCAAGTGTGCTTTTAATAGACAGGCATGGATGTTTCTGATAGTTTAAAGAATCATTGAAGTTTAGATTGTATTGAATCTTTTTACCACTGTATTTCAAAAGGATTAGAAGTCAGGCAAAGAGGAGAATGAGTGTCATGGATGGTTTGTACACAGATAAGTTTTGAGCTGTATACAAAATAATTAGAGCTGGTTTTACGAGGAATTGGTATTTGAGCCATAACTTGACGTAGGTAAGAGAGATTGTTGTTTAGTCACTAAGTACTTTAGTCAGATGATTCTTTTGTGACCCCATGGACTATAGCCCACTAGGCTCCTCTGTCCATGGGATTTCTGAGGCAAGAATATTGGAGTGGATTGGCATGCCCTTTTCCAGCAGCCCAGAGATCAAATTTGGCATTATATCTCTGGCATTGGAAGACCCACATGGAAGACCCCAAGACCCTCCTCAAGTCCTCTGTATAATGATTTAAGATTTTAGATGGTAGGTACAGAGATCTCCTTGTCTTGCTGCTGCTCAAGGAAGGCCTTGTATGTGTTTCATTGCCCTACACCTACCAATCTGAAGTGGTCTGCCTTTTTCTTCTGGCCTCTATTACTAGGACCAGTTTCAGATTTCACCTGAGTTTGTGAACCAACATAGAGATGATGAAAATTTATAGTATAAAAGGCTCAGGAGAAAGATGAGCATTTAGAAGATGTATTTAGTTTTAATAATGCAAATAAAATAGTGTTCAATAACAATGCAAATGAATTAAATATCAGATAGTTTTGACTGATATTTTAATATTTATTAAAATATTTTATGTCAAAAAGGATTGTTAAGAAATATTAAAAATGTGATGCTAATTAATTTATCCAAGTAATACTTTAAAATGCAACTGAAGGAAATACAAATGCTTGGTAAATGTTGAGAACAAGAGGAAATTAGCCTTAGTAAACTCTATTCCATGCTTTCCATGTGACACAGTGGTAAAGAATCTGCTTACAGATGCATGAGATGCAAGATATGTGGGAAACATCCACTGGAGGAGGAAATGGCAACCCACTCCGGTATTCTTACCTGCAACATTCTATGGACTGGCAGGCTATAGTCCATGAGGTTGCAAAGAGTTGGATACAAGTGAGCACACACACACAAAGACTCTATTCTGCCCTTGAAAAACAAACCAAAAAAAAAGTGTACTATCACAACCACTAAGTTGTATGATGCATTTAAAACTATTTCTAGGAAAAAGTCTATGAATGTTTCAAGTAACAAGCAAATGGTAAATCTAAAATGAGATGTCCTCCTGCAACTTTGTGAGTTAGTATTTACTTTGATGAAGGGTAGCCATGACTCCAAGGTATGTGATTTCAGGCAGATTTAAAAGTAAGATTGTACTCAAGCTCTGTTTTCTCTAATTACTTGCAATAGGATAATGAATGAAAAGTGAAAAATAAACTCTTGGAAAGGTTTTATACTGTATGTTTACCTAGCCTAGAATGGGAATCCCAGAATAATTTTCTGAAATAGAGGAGTGTCTCACAATGAAGCACCTAGTTATCCTAATCAGCAACCAGTATTTGTGCTAAAGTGCTTTCTAGATGGTCACTACTATATAAGATCTTCACTTAGAAGGAATATCAGTATTAGAAGTTTAGGACATACAGTGAATTTTTATATATAGTAAGTATAAACAAAATGCACCTTAATAGCAATATTAAAATATTCTGCATGCTAAATATTCTGAAGTTAAGTAGCTTCAGTCATGTCAATATTTCACATTTTTAACAAGGAATTATATATGCTAGGTTATATAATACTGGTGGTGAAGGAAACAAAGGTATAAATTATAATAATTAATGGTGTGGAATCTGCTAAAGCCCAGAGGTTTACACACACCTCTGGGCAGTGATAGTGTAAACAGGTGTTTCTTTTGAAAAACAAAAGCTAAAGTCAGTTACGTTCAAAATATACAGTCACACCACAGAAGAAAAGGTTCAACTCATAGAGGCGGGGCTATATTACAAAATGCGAAATCTTTTTGGAGGAAAATTTGTCAGTATCCATCAAAACTTAAAACCCAGAAATTCCAATACTCAGATTATATTCTGCACAAATATTTTCGGGTGCATTTCATTGCCCTCTGATTTTATTGTTTTCTCTCTGACTGTGGCTGCTGCTTGCGTTCCTTTGGTGAGCTCTCTGTCTTTAGACTTAAACAGCCACCCTCTGGACATCACAGGTAACACAGGTGTTAGGGGTACTGACCTTCCATGCAGTTTAAAGTCTGTCTGTGTTTCCCAGTCAGCCCTCTACAGTCCCTGTCCTTCTGTATCAGCAGTTTTGCATCTGTGAATATAGCCAACCACAGACCATGGAGTATTTACTGTTGAAAGAAATCTGCAAAATATTATTGAAACTGTTTTTTGATGAAGGGTAGCCATGACTCCAAGGTATGTGATTTCAGGCAGATTTAAAAGTAAGATTGTACTCAAGCTCTGTTTTCTCTAATTACTTGCAATAGGATAATGAATGAAAAGTGAAAAATAAACTCTTGGAAAGGTTTTATACTGTATGTTTACCTAGCCTAGAATGGGAATCCCAGAATAATTTTCTGAAATAGAGGAGTGTCTCACAATGAAGCACCTAGTTATCCTAATCAGCAACCAGTATTTGTGCTAAAGTGCTTTCTAGATGGTCACTACTATATAAGATCTTCACTTAGAAGGAATATCAGTATTAGAAGTTTAGGACATACAGTGAATTTTTATATATAGTAAGTATAAACAAAATGCACCTTAATAGCAATATTAAAATATTCTGCATGCTAAATATTCTGAAGTTAAGTAGCTTCAGTCATGTCAATATTTCACATTTTTAACAAGGAATTATATATGCTAGGTTATATAATACTGGTGGTGAAGGAAACAAAGGTATAAATTATAATAATTAATGGTGTGGAATCTGCTAAAGCCCAGAGGTTTACACACACCTCTGGGCAGTGATAGTGTAAACAGGTGTTTCTTTTGAAAAACAAAAGCTAAAGTCAGTTACGTTCAAAATATACAGTCACACCACAGAAGAAAAGGTTCAACTCATAGAGGCGGGGCTATATTACAAAATGCGAAATCTTTTTGGAGGAAAATTTGTCAGTATCCATCAAAACTTAAAACCCAGAAATTCCAATACTCAGATTATATTCTGCACAAATATTTTCGGGTGCATTTCATTGCCCTCTGATTTTATTGTTTTCTCTCTGACTGTGGCTGCTGCTTGCGTTCCTTTGGTGAGCTCTCTGTCTTTAGACTTAAACAGCCACCCTCTGGACATCACAGGTAACACAGGTGTTAGGGGTACTGACCTTCCATGCAGTTTAAAGTCTGTCTGTGTTTCCCAGTCAGCCCTCTACAGTCCCTGTCCTTCTGTATCAGCAGTTTTGCATCTGTGAATATAGCCAACCACAGACCATGGAGTATTTACTGTTGAAAGAAATCTGCATATAAGTATCCCCTTGCAGTTGAAACCTATGTTGTTAAAGGGTCAGCTATAAGTATATTTGTTGTTGTTTAGTTTCTAAGTTGTGTCTGAGTATTTTGAAACTGCACGGACTGTATGTTGCCCACCCGGCCCCTCCGTCCATGGAGTTTCCCAGGCAAGACTACTGGAGTGGGTTGTCATTTCCTTCTCCAGGGCATCTGACTCAGTGTCTGAACCTGCATCTCCTATGTTAGCAGACAGATTCTTTACCATTGAGCCACCAGATAAGCCCTGCAAGTAGATTCTGTCAAAACTTCCTGGACCCAGCCCAAGGCCCTGCTCACCTCTCTATCTAGAGACTCACTGAAGAGTGATCTTGTTTAGTAACAACAGAGGCTTAAATGGCATCAGAATGCTTCTTTGTACATTGGTGTCTTTGTCTCCAGTGCCTATGCTGAGCATCAGATTCCAATCTCAGACCTCATGGACTATAGTCTGCCAGGCTCCTCTGTCCATGGGATTTTCCAGGCAAGAAGGCTAGAGTTGGGTGCCCATTCCATTCTCCAGGAATCTTCCTAATCCAGGGATCTAACCCAGGTCTCCTGCACTGCAGGCAGATTCTTTACCATCTGTGCCACCAGGGGAACAAGTCCTGATAGGAAAGTCCTTGGTTTGTTTTACAAGAGTACCTATCCCACATTGAGGATCCCATCCTTACAACTTTAATCCTAATTACCTCTCAAAAGCACTATCTCCAAAGACCATTATATTGAGGGCTACCAACTCAACATATGTGTCCTCTGAATTTGGTGGAGGGAGAGTCATAGTTTTAGTCTATAGCAAGATCTGATACTTTAAACACAACTTGTTCGAAACTCAAGCTCTTGATTTCTGGCCGTTCTTACCACAGCATAAATATAGTAACTTTAAAAAATTCTCTTCATTCTAGTAAACTATGTAATTATTCATTCATTTTTTAAATTACCTTGGGTCTGATTCTGAGACCTTGCCTTTCTCACATTTTCTAAAGTCTACCCAGTTGCATCTGTGAATATAGCCAACCACAGACCATGGAGTATTTACTGTTGAAAGAAATCTGCATATAAGTATCCCCTTGCAGTTGAAACCTATGTTGTTAAAGGGTCAGCTATAAGTATATTTGTTGTTGTTTAGTTTCTAAGTTGTGTCTGAGTATTTTGAAACTGCACGGACTGTATGTTGCCCACCCGGCCCCTCCGTCCATGGAGTTTCCCAGGCAAGACTACTGGAGTGGGTTGTCATTTCCTTCTCCAGGGCATCTGACTCAGTGTCTGAACCTGCATCTCCTATGTTAGCAGACAGATTCTTTACCATTGAGCCACCAGATAAGCCCTGCAAGTAGATTCTGTCAAAACTTCCTGGACCCAGCCCAAGGCCCTGCTCACCTCTCTATCTAGAGACTCACTGAAGAGTGATCTTGTTTAGTAACAACAGAGGCTTAAATGGCATCAGAATGCTTCTTTGTACATTGGTGTCTTTGTCTCCAGTGCCTATGCTGAGCATCAGATTCCAATCTCAGACCTCATGGACTATAGTCTGCCAGGCTCCTCTGTCCATGGGATTTTCCAGGCAAGAAGGCTAGAGTTGGGTGCCCATTCCATTCTCCAGGAATCTTCCTAATCCAGGGATCTAACCCAGGTCTCCTGCACTGCAGGCAGATTCTTTACCATCTGTGCCACCAGGGGAACAAGTCCTGATAGGAAAGTCCTTGGTTTGTTTTACAAGAGTACCTATCCCACATTGAGGATCCCATCCTTACAACTTTAATCCTAATTACCTCTCAAAAGCACTATCTCCAAAGACCATTATATTGAGGGCTACCAACTCAACATATGTGTCCTCTGAATTTGGTGGAGGGAGAGTCATAGTTTTAGTCTATAGCAAGATCTGATACTTTAAACACAACTTGTTCGAAACTCAAGCTCTTGATTTCTGGCCGTTCTTACCACAGCATAAATATAGTAACTTTAAAAAATTCTCTTCATTCTAGTAAACTATGTAATTATTCATTCATTTTTTAAATTACCTTGGGTCTGATTCTGAGACCTTGCCTTTCTCACATTTTCTAGTCACTGTTGAGTCTACCCAGTCCATGGCTTTATAATGCAAATATGTCTTTCATTTACTCTCTTCTCACCTCTACCATAGTTATCTTGATTCAACTACTGTTTTTGGGGCTCTAATCTGGTCTTTTAAAGACTGCATCTACTGTTAACTTCCTCCCCCAGCAATTTATTGTGCAATAGCCTGATGTAAACCCTCCAGTGTCATGGTCAAGGTACTTCATGGCTTAAAGTTGATACCTGGCCTATTCTCTCTATTTTCTTTTTCATTATGCCCAGTTCATGCCCGTCATAGGGAATTTGCCATCACCCAGATTCTTCCTTTACTTCGTGTAGATCTTGATTTAAATATTCTTGCTTCAGAGCTTTAACTAGTCTATTAATAGCACTTCTTTCTCCAGAATTATCTCTATTATCTATTTAATTTTATTTAAATCAGACCTGGATTCAACTTACATGATGCTGCCATATGTTATCTGTCTTCCAAAGTAAAACACAAGCTCCCTGATGGTAGTCCTTACTTGACACTTAGGAGCTTTTAGTAAGTATTTGGTTTAATGAATGAGAGAATGCATATAAATTTACCTAAACATATACACACACATATATAAGAGGAGTTGAATCAATTTGCATATGATATGTTAACAGTGGTTGCATTCAGGGAGAAAAGTGAGATGTACTATTGAATTATGTGATTTTTAGTGTAATCATCCTTATAATGGGGTCCATAAATGTAATGACTGCTGACTAATCATGCCATTATATTAGTATTTGGTACTAAAACAATGTTCTCTTCTTAAAATGATTTAGGGAATAAAAAAGAATACATTTGAGTGTCAGTCTACAAAGAAATGGTTTTAAAATTAAAACAGAATAATTTGGACAAATACTACTTATCTTTTCACCTCGAGATTCAATACTATTTCATTGTGTATGATGTCCCTCATTCCCCATGGTGCCTACAATTAAAACAAACCTCCCAAGATACACTAAAAAGGGGAAAAAAGGGCTGTAAAGATTTGTCTTAATTGGCTCTGAGATAGAGTTCTGTTATCTGTAGAGAACAGAGAAGAATCAGTATTAACACCTGGGCTCATGTCAATGCAAAGTCCAGAGCTCCTGAAGTAACAATTAAATGGCTTAATCTTAAAACCCTCCAAGGTTTAATTCAGTAGCTCTCTTCAGAAGGGCATTGCTAATTCTTCCTGAATTGCTGCTGCTGCTAACTGTACTGCCTTAATTTGAACAGTATTCAAAATTCCATTCTCTCTAATGGAGTTAATTGCATTATGAAAGTCAGCTTAGAGTGGAGACTTATTTCCTCTTGTGGAGTATCTCTCTACAGAATCCTTTTTTTTTTCCTTTTCAACTTAGCACATGCACATTTATACCGCATAATGTTGTCACAAATGTAGTGTGCCCTGTTTAAACCAAGTTTCAAAGAATCTTCTTTGAAATATTTATACACAGACAAAATCATGTTAAGCTCTCCCTAGTGCCTACAGTTCTGGACATCTGATCTAATAGACTCCAAGTCCTTGGAACGTTTACAAATCTCTGAGCCTTTAAATAGGCTGTGACCTGTTCATTTAGTGGGTTACTTCAGTAAAGTGAGGGCTCACTTAGGTTAATGATGGATCATGGTGCTGTTTGATTTGCAGTGAGTTAAATTGCCTATTATTTCCTAACATCCATGTGGGTCATGTTATCACATCCAAATTATGAGTCAGGCTCCTTTCTTTTGTTCCCGTAGCATTCCAAAAAGGTGAGCTTTTAGTAAGTATTTGGTTTAATGAATGAGAGAATGCATATAAATTTACCTAAACATATACACACACATATATAAGAGGAGTTGAATCAATTTGCATATGATATGTTAACAGTGGTTGCATTCAGGGAGAAAAGTGAGATGTACTATTGAATTATGTGATTTTTAGTGTAATCATCCTTATAATGGGGTCCATAAATGTAATGACTGCTGACTAATCATGCCATTATATTAGTATTTGGTACTAAAACAATGTTCTCTTCTTAAAATGATTTAGGAATAAAAAGAATACATTTGAGTGTCAGTCTACAAAGAAATGGTTTTAAAATTAAAACAGAATAATTTGGACAAATACTACTTATCTTTTCACCTCGAGATTCAATACTATTTCATTGTGTATGATGTCCCTCATTCCCCATGGTGCCTACAATTAAAACAAACCTCCCAAGATACACTAAAAAGGGGAAAAAAGGGCTGTAAAGATTTGTCTTAATTGGCTCTGAGATAGAGTTCTGTTATCTGTAGAGAACAGAGAAGAATCAGTATTAACACCTGGGCTCATGTCAATGCAAAGTCCAGAGCTCCTGAAGTAACAATTAAATGGCTTAATCTTAAAACCCTCCAAGGTTTAATTCAGTAGCTCTCTTCAGAAGGGCATTGCTAATTCTTCCTGAATTGCTGCTGCTGCTAACTGTACTGCCTTAATTTGAACAGTATTCAAAATTCCATTCTCTCTAATGGAGTTAATTGCATTATGAAAGTCAGCTTAGAGTGGAGACTTATTTCCTCTTGTGGAGTATCTCTCTACAGAATCCTTTTTTTTTCCTTTTCAACTTAGCACATGCACATTTATACCGCATAATGTTGTCACAAATGTAGTGTGCCCTGTTTAAACCAAGTTTCAAAGAATCTTCTTTGAAATATTTATACACAGACAAAATCATGTTAAGCTCTCCCTAGTGCCTACAGTTCTGGACATCTGATCTAATAGACTCCAAGTCCTTGGAACGTTTACAAATCTCTGAGCCTTTAAATAGGCTGTGACCTGTTCATTTAGTGGGTTACTTCAGTAAAGTGAGGGCTCACTTAGGTTAATGATGGATCATGGTGCTGTTTGATTTGCAGTGAGTTAAATTGCCTATTATTTCCTAACATCCATGTGGGTCATGTTATCACATCCAAATTATGAGTCAGGCTCCTTTCTTTTGTTCCCGTAGCATTCCAAGTCATTACAGGAAATCTTAGTGGATAAGGCTGTGAAGCTTTACGTCTGATAAACTGTAGATGAATTATTATTTTTGCCAAGCATATGAAATTTCAACTAAGGATCCATTTCCTCATGAGAGTATCAGCAGCTTATTCAAAGGTTATCTGAGCATCATGAACTGAAAGGCAATTTCTCTATCTCCCCGTCCTCTTGGTTAAGCATCCTTCAAATAAAACTCACGTTTACCATCTATTGCTGTTCCCTGATGCATATATACATGTGTGCCTGCAGACACAAAGAGACAGGTAGAGGTTGAAATAGACCATGCATTTTAAAAGTGCTACCACAATGATAAATGTCATATAAAGGGGCCAAAATCTGTTTTATGTTTCCAATATGGTGATTGTTTCCTTTTCATATCTATTTTCTGCTGATTCTATACATACTTTTTAGAAGTACCTGTTCATTTTTAAGGAAAACTTACTGCAAAGATATTTTAAATGGTTTTGAAGTATTTCTTCAATGCCTTTACATTTCATGTTTATCACCTTGGTGTGTGCATGTGTGCTCACAGACAAATGTTTGAAACAACTTTTTTGGTAAGATCTTGAAAACTAGCTAGATGTTTCTGATAGAAGAAAATAAACTCTTGTCATTAATCCTTCCTAATACTTGTATGCTATAGAGAAAGCTATATAAAATATGAATAACAGGAAGAAATCAACTTCACTTATTTTTGTTCTGCAATTTATGTTGTGGAAATGACAGCCATGGAGGAGGTGGGTGAAGAATGGCAAGTTCTTCTGTGTTTGGTGCTAATTTTACAACACGATGGAAAAAGAGAACATTGTGCTGTACTCAGGATATCTAAGTGAATTTGTTCAAAGATGGCCTGATAGTTCATGTAAACATGGACAACTAGTATGTTATGAATATTCTTACAAAAAGACTTGGGAAAAATTCCCTAGTATTGGGAGTTTACAGGAAATTCCCCCCAAAATTATTGTATTTTGTTTCCTGGTTACAAAGCTATAATTGGTAATTTTAATGCAGAGCCAGGCTATTTTTATTGATGGTTACTTAACGAATTTTTGTAAATACATCAACTCTTCCATTCTTTAATGCCAAGGAAAGTTTCAAATTCCATAAAAGTGAAGAAAAGTGATTTTAGGCTGAAAGATAGAGCCAAATTCTCTTACCAAAAAAATATACCAGTGCTTCTCTGGTGGTCCAGTGGGTAAGGACACCACCTTGCAGTGCAAGGGGTGCTGGTTCAGTCCCTGGCCTGGGAGGGTCCCGCGTGCCGCGGAGCGGCTGAACCGATGTGTCCAACTGAGGAGCTGGAGTTCTGGAGCGCACGTGCCTGGAGCTGTTGCTCTGTAAGGAGAGGGGCCACTGCGATGGGAGGCCCACACAGGCCAAAGAACAAAGATAAATAAATGAAAGATTGATAGAAGTGGCCAAAAAAAAGTACCAATTATTCCTGGACAGAAATTAAAATAAGAATATTAAAGAATGTATGAAGATGTTTCCTTTTTCTTGGGCTTATTACACATTGTTTAAAATGCATTCAACATCATTAGTTTAAAATGTTTCAACTGTATCAGATGTTTTTACCATGACAAAGTCCATTTGAATATTTTTTTATAGACTTTGTTTTTAAATATTATTCATTTATTTTTGGCTATTTTAGGTTTTCACTGATGCTGCAGGCTTTTCTCTAGTTGCAGGGAGTGGGAACTGCTCTCTAGTTGAGGTGGACAGGCTTGTTGTGGGGACTTCTTTTGTTGTGGAACTTGGGCTCTAGGGTCACACGGGCTTCAGTAGTTGTGGTACATGGGCTCAACAGTTGTGACTCTGAGGCTCTAGAGCACAGGCTCAATAGCTGTGGCTCACAGGCTCAGTTGCTCCACAGCATGTGGGATCTTCCCGGATCAAGGATCAAACCCATGTGTCCTGCACTGGCAGGTGAACTCTTCACCACTGAGCTACCATGGACAACTAGTATGTTATGAATATTCTTAAAAAGACTTGGGAAAAATTCCTAGTATTGGGAGTTTACAGGAAATTCCCCAAAATTATTGTATTTTGTTTCCTGGTTACAAAGCTATAATTGGTAATTTTAATGCAGAGCCAGGCTATTTTTATTGATGGTTACTTAACGAATTTGTGTAACTACATCAACTCTTCCATTCTTTCATGCCAAGGAAAGTTTCAAATTCCATAAAAGTGAAGAAAAGTGATTTTAGGCTGAAAGATAGAGCCAAATTCTCTTACCAAAAAAATATACCAGTGCTTCTCTGGTGGTCCAGTGGGTAAGGACACCACCTTGCAGTGCAAGGGGTGCTGGTTCAGTCCCTGGCCTGGGAGGGTCCCGCGTGCCGCGGAGCGGCTGAACCGATGTGTCCAACTGAGGAGCTGGAGTTCTGGAGCGCACGTGCCTGGAGCTGTTGCTCTGTAAGGAGAGGGGCCACTGCGATGGGAGGCCCACACAGGCCAAAGAACAAAGATAAATAAATGAAAGATTGATAGAAGTGGCCAAAAAAAAGTACCAATTATTCCTGGACAGAAATTAAAATAAGAATATTAAAGAATGTATGAAGATGTTTCCTTTTTCTTGGGCTTATTACACATTGTTTAAAATGCATTCAACATCATTAGTTTAAAATGTTTCAACTGTATCAGATGTTTTTACCATGACAAAGTCCATTTGAATATTTTTTTATAGACTTTGTTTTTAAATATTATTCATTTATTTTTGGCTATTTTAGGTTTTCACTGATGCTGCAGGCTTTTCTCTAGTTGCAGGGAGTGGGAACTGCTCTCTAGTTGAGGTGGACAGGCTTGTTGTGGGGACTTCTTTTGTTGTGGAACTTGGGCTCTAGGGTCACACGGGCTTCAGTAGTTGTGGTACATGGGCTCAACAGTTGTGACTCTGAGGCTCTAGAGCACAGGCTCAATAGCTGTGGCTCACAGGCTCAGTTGCTCCACAGCATGTGGGATCTTCCCGGATCAAGGATCAAACCCATGTGTCCTGCACTGGCAGGTGAACTCTTCACCACTGAGCTACCAGGGAAGCCCAGTTTGAATGTTTTTGATGACATACTACAAAAATATCAAGAGCTCTCATAGTCTCTATTCCCCATCCTTTATTTCTCAAAATATTCAACTTTATCCCTGGTTCCATATTTAAATATCTAGGTGGCTTAGCATTTCTAATTTTATTATGGAATTTCATCTGCATTTCTGGATGATTATTTGCCTTATATTTTAACATTCTAGAGCTATCTTATCAAATTCCTGACTGCCATGTACTCTTGATATGTAAAGTCAATGGACCAGTCAATATTTGTTTCTAGGTTATTTTCTTGATCTTAATTCTGGTCACTGACTACTCTCAGCCTCTATAATGGTTACAGCATTTCAACACTCCCTTGTGGAAAACTTCCGGGACTATGACTTTCACAGGTAGCCTGATATTGGATGACGCCAGCCTACTCTTGAGCTCTATAATCTCTCTCTATCCATGTTAACAAAGACAACGTTCATTTCCATCTTATGTTGCATAGAGTTTGTTTTTAGCTATGTACGCATAGTAATCTTAGCCATCTACCACTTAAAATACATTTGAGATTAGTGATTTAACACTATCCATTTCAAGTGATATGTTTTTAGCTTTAAAAAGGCCATCTGGACACAAAGTTTTATACAAGTCATGATAGAGTTTGGGATTCCGTAACAGTTCCATGGATGCTATTCGGAGGATTTTTTCCTTTTTAAATATAACATGCTAAATGTTTTCATCAATTGTCAACTGATGTATTTTGTCGCTTAGTTGATAACTGCTACTCTTCCTGTTTAAGTGTATTTCATAATTTATAAGTGTAATATATGCTCACAGAAAAGGAAACCAGTTATTGCTAAATGTGTGAAACTGAAATTTTCACCTCCCTTTCTCACCTGTTATCCCATCTCACAGAGATAACTGCTCACACCAGCAGTTTCCTGTATTTTCTTCTTGAAACTTTTGTTGTGGAACTTGGGCTCTAGGGTCACACGGGCTTCAAGGGATCAAACCTGAGGCTCTAGAGCACAGGCTCAATAGCTGTGGCTCACAGGCTCAGTTGCTCCACAGCATGTGGGATCTTCCCGGATCAAGGATCAAACCCATGTGTCCTGCACTGGCAGGTGAACTCTTCACCACTGAGCTACCAGGGAAGCCCAGTTTGAATGTTTTTGATGACATACTACAAAAATATCAAGAGCTCTCATAGTCTCTATTCCCCATCCTTTATTTCTCAAAATATTCAACTTTATCCCTGGTTCCATATTTAAATATCTAGGTGGCTTAGCATTTCTAATTTTATTATGGAATTTCATCTGCATTTCTGGATGATTATTTGCCTTATATTTTAACATTCTAGAGCTATCTTATCAAATTCCTGACTGCCATGTACTCTTGATATGTAAAGTCAATGGACCAGTCAATATTTGTTTCTAGGTTATTTTCTTGATCTTAATTCTGGTCACTGACTACTCTCAGCCTCTATAATGGTTACAGCATTTCAACACTCCCTTGTGGAAAACTTCCGGGACTATGACTTTCACAGGTAGCCTGATATTGGATGACGCCAGCCTACTCTTGAGCTCTATAATCTCTCTCTATCCATGTTAACAAAGACAACGTTCATTTCCATCTTATGTTGCATAGAGTTTGTTTTTAGCTATGTACGCATAGTAATCTTAGCCATCTACCACTTAAAATACATTTGAGATTAGTGATTTAACACTATCCATTTCAAGTGATATGTTTTTAGCTTTAAAAAGGCCATCTGGACACAAAGTTTTATACAAGTCATGATAGAGTTTGGGATTCCGTAACAGTTCCATGGATGCTATTCGGAGGATTTTTTCCTTTTTAAATATAACATGCTAAATGTTTTCATCAATTGTCAACTGATGTATTTTGTCGCTTAGTTGATAACTGCTACTCTTCCTGTTTAAGTGTATTTCATAATTTATAAGTGTAATATATGCTCACAGAAAAGGAAACCAGTTATTGCTAAATGTGTGAAACTGAAATTTTCACCTCCCTTTCTCACCTGTTATCCCATCTCACAGAGATAACTGCTCACACCAGCAGTTTCCTGTATTTTCTTCTAGAAACTTTCTCCCAAATTGCTTTTCCCTTTCACCACACTAGCAATTCATTCTCAGTTTTATTTGCTGGTTTCTTCTTTTCCCCCTTAATATTGAAGCTGCTTTGGCTTTCTCCTGTCTATCTACACCCACGCCTCCAAGTGATCTCATCTACACTCATAGTTTTGAACACCATATGTTGACACCTCCCAAATATATATCTTCAGTACAGTTATCCCCAAATCCAGTCTCCTATACCAACTGCTTTCTTGGCACATGTTGCACTTGTATACCTAACAGACATCTCAAATTCACATGTCCAAAATGATCTTGTTGGTCGTCACTCAGAAATATATTCTCTTCTCAGATTTTACCCTGCCGATTGACAAACACATACTTTTAGTTGCTCAAGCTAAATTTCTCAAGCTCTCTTACTTCCTCCCTTTCTCCTTCATGAAATATTTAATTTGACAGGAAATCCTGTTGGCAATACTTCCAAAATACATGTGGAATCTTCCCAATTTTCAGCAGTTTTACTGTTCTCATCATGATTCTAGTAGTAATGATTGCCTACATAAATTATTGCATTCATTTCCTAAATTGTGTCCTTCCTGTTCTCTAAAGGATAGCATCAACATCCAGCATCATCCTTTGGATTATTTTCAGTTCATGTCACCCGTCTGTTCAAAACCAGCAATGGCTCCCCATTGGCCACAGAGGAAATGGCAAAAGTCCCCTTTGATCCGTGACTCCTCATCTTATTTCTGGTCTGTTCTCCCTACATTCTTCCCTTTGCTCATTCTACTCACACAGTTCTTCCTTTTTGCTGAAGTTACAAGACTTATTGGGGTTTCTTTGGTGACTCTGTAGTAAAGTATCCACCTGCTAATGCAGGAGACTCAGGTTTATCCTTGAGTGAGGCGATCCCTGGAGAAGGATATAGCAACCCACTGCAGTATTCTTGCTGGGCAAATCTCATGGACAAAGGAGCCTGGTGGGTTACAATGCATGGAGTTGCAAATTAATCAGATAAGAACAACAATAGCAACAAGGCAAGTTCCCACCTTCAAATTTTGTGTATTGAAATCCCAACACTACTATATGATGGTACTGGGAGGTGGGGCCTTCAAGAGATAATTCATGAATTCATGAGGGTGAAACCCTTTTGAATGGTGACTAAACAATGACAGGGCTTTTTTACTAGCTATTCCTTCTGCTGGAATTCTATTTACCTAATGTCTACTTGCTTAGCTGCCTGTAATTGCATTTAAAAAAAATATATATATATATTCTTTATTTTAAAGATTTTATAGAGATTTGTTGTTCACCAACATGTATGTTCCCAGATCATTCATATGCATATCCCTGGACCCTCCCCCCACATTGTAATTGCCTTTAAGGTCCATCTTCTCCATAAGATCTATTGTTGCT
Organism: Tragulus kanchil; assembly: GCA_022376925.1. Classification (NCBI taxonomy): domain Eukaryota; kingdom Metazoa; phylum Chordata; class Mammalia; order Artiodactyla; family Tragulidae; genus Tragulus; species Tragulus kanchil. The sequence continues at coordinate 144,925,635 of JAIOJX010000004.1, forward strand.
ACTCTATTTAATTGTGCAAATTGCACAAAATCATCAGATAATACAGCCACTTTTATTCTGTTTTACATTTTCCATATTGTGTTTACAATTTATTTCCATGTGTCCTTTCTGGAATGTAAACACTTGAAGAATAGGGGTCTTTACATGTTGTGCACTGATCTAAGAAAACAAGAACAGCATCTGGCAGATTAGCACATAGTAAGCAGTTGATATATATTTGCACATAAATTTTGTATATGTAAATGACCAAATTATCCCAGATTTCTTACATGACTTTTGTTTTATAAACACGCATGAGCCTATATTAGCATGGGCATACACAGTCATTCTTTAAAAGAAAAATAAAAAATGTAGATCATTTTCTGTATTTCTTTATAAAAAAGAAATACACAGTTGAATTTTATGACCATGAAACACAATAGCCACAGCCTTAGTTTGTTCTGGTTTGTTGGTGTGTGTTTGTGATTTTGTGGCTTTAATTGTGTTTGATGAATTGAGATCAGAGTTTTCACTTGACTGTTTCTAAGACTACCTCTCAGTGATGGTGGAGGATAAACAAAGAGAATAAATAAAAATAACCTCTACCTAATGTTCTTTTGGCATCTAATAGTCATGTACTTTACCCTTTGAATGCATTAGTGTTCAGATATTTACAAAACAAGATATATGAGCACATGTATAGAAACAAGTGTCTATTCGTGTGTTATGTGTTTGTTCTTAAATTGACTTAGAGGAAATCAGACTATGTAAATTCCCAGAGGTATGTCATTTCAAGTGTACATTATATAGAGAAGCATTCTACATACTCATGCATATCCAGATTTAAAGAGCAGTGGTGAGAGAGGGATAGGGAGATGCACATAATTTATATGATGTTTATAAAGAATTTAAGAATTATACCCATTTATATGAATTATAAAATTTAAGTTTACAAATAACTTAATAAATATTGACCCTTTTTTGTTGTTACACAAAGAATCTATGATATACCAAGAAAGAAAGAGAAAGAGTAAATAAACTACTGAATAGTTGCGTGTGTGCTCAGTTATGCCTAACTCTTTGAGACCTCATGAACTATAATAGCCACCATGCTCCTCTGTCCATGGTATTCTCTAGGCAAGAATACAGGAGTGGATTGACATTGACTCCTCTAGAAGGCCTTCCCGACCCAGAAATCAAACTTGCATCTCCTACATCTCCTGTATGGGGAGGTGGATTCTTTAGCCCTTGTGCCACCTGGGAAGCATGAAACAATGTTATATTGACATAGAAAATGGGAGTGAACTTTAAATGTAAATGGCAAGCTTACATAAAAGGCTAAACTATAGATTTTATGAAATGCTATAAATCTAAAATATAGATTTTATTATCTTCAGTTAAATGCCCTTGTATCTGACTATCCTGGTCCATTGGGCTGCTATAAAGAATACCCAAATATTTATTTTTCACAGTTTTAGAATCTAAGAAGTCCAGGTAAAGGCACTTGCAGATTCTATCTGTGAAGACTTTGTTTCCTGATTCATTGACCTCAGTCTTCTTGCTGTCCTCGCCTGGTGGAAAGGGTGAGATAGCTCCTTGGGGTCACTTCAATTTAGTTCAGTGGCTCAGTCGTGTCTGACTCTTTGCAACCCCATGGACTGCAGCATGCCAGGCTTCCCTGTACTTCACCGTGTCCCAGAGCTTACTGAAACTCATGTCCATTGACTCAGTGATGCCATCCTACCATCTTGTCCTCTGTCATCCTCTTCTCCTTTTGCCTTGTATTTTCCCCAACATTATGGTCTTTTCCAATGAGTTGTCTCTTTGCATCAGCAGGCCAAAATACTGAAGCTTCAGTTTCAGCATCATTCCTTCCAATGAATATTCAGGTTTGTTTTCCTTTAAGATTGACTGGGTTGGTCTCCTTGCAGTCCAAGGGACTCTCAAGAGTCTTCTCCAACATCACAGTTCAAAGGCATCAGCGGTTTGGCACTCAGCTTTCTTTACAGTCCAGCTATCACATCCACACATAATTACTGTGAAAACCGTAGCTTTGACCATATGGTCTTTTATCAGCAAAGGGATGTCTCTACTTTTGACTACACTATCTAGGTTTATCATAGCTTTTCTTCCAAGGAACAAGAGTCTTTTAGTTTCACGGCCCACAGTCACCATCTGCAGTAATTTTGGAGACCCCCAAAATAAAATCTGTCACTTTTCAGAGGAAACAAGAGTCTTTAGTTTCAACGCCTCTATGTACCTGGGAAGGGCATGAAACCCAAATTGCATCTCCTACATCTCCTGTATGGGGAGGTGGATTCTTTAGCCCTTGTGCCACCTGGGAAGCATGAAACAATGTTATATTGACATAGAAAATGGGAGTGAACTTTAAATGTAAATGGCAAGCTTACATAAAAGGCTAAACTATAGATTTTATGAAATGCTATAAATCTAAAATATAGATTTTATTATCTTCAGTTAAATGCCCTTGTATCTGACTATCCTGGTCCATTGGGCTGCTATAAAGAATACCCAAATATTTATTTTTCACAGTTTTAGAATCTAAGAAGTCCAGGTAAAGGCACTTGCAGATTCTATCTGTGAAGACTTTGTTTCCTGATTCATTGACCTCAGTCTTCTTGCTGTCCTCGCCTGGTGGAAAGGGTGAGATAGCTCCTTGGGGTCACTTCAATTTAGTTCAGTGGCTCAGTCGTGTCTGACTCTTTGCAACCCCATGGACTGCAGCATGCCAGGCTTCCCTGTACTTCACCGTGTCCCAGAGCTTACTGAAACTCATGTCCATTGACTCAGTGATGCCATCCTACCATCTTGTCCTCTGTCATCCTCTTCTCCTTTTGCCTTGTATTTTCCCCAACATTATGGTCTTTTCCAATGAGTTGTCTCTTTGCATCAGCAGGCCAAAATACTGAAGCTTCAGTTTCAGCATCATTCCTTCCAATGAATATTCAGGTTTGTTTTCCTTTAAGATTGACTGGGTTGGTCTCCTTGCAGTCCAAGGGACTCTCAAGAGTCTTCTCCAACATCACAGTTCAAAGGCATCAGCGGTTTGGCACTCAGCTTTCTTTACAGTCCAGCTATCACATCCACACATAATTACTGTGAAAACCGTAGCTTTGACCATATGGTCTTTTATCAGCAAAGGGATGTCTCTACTTTTGACTACACTATCTAGGTTTATCATAGCTTTTCTTCCAAGGAACAAGAGTCTTTTAGTTTCACGGCCCACAGTCACCATCTGCAGTAATTTTGGAGACCCCCAAAATAAAATCTGTCACTGTTTCCATTGTCTGTCCATCTGTTTGCCACAAAGTGATCTTAGTTTTTTGAATGTTGAGTTTTAGGTCAGCTTTTTCACTCTACTGTTTCACCTTAATCAAGAAGCTCTTTAGTTCCTCTTTTCTTTCTGCCCTCAGGGTGGTGCCATCTACATACCTGAGGTTATTGATATTTCTCCTGGAAATCTTAAGAGATCCCCTGAATAGGATCTCTTATCACAGCATTAATTGTATCCATAAAGGTTCCACTTCATGACCTAATCACCTCTCAAAGGCAACAGATGGATTTTATAAGACACAATACAGCTACCTTTGATGGAAGGTTTTGTTGTGGTTGTTTCAATATTGATATAATTAACTGTTGTATCTGTTGTATTCGTTAGGCTCAGTCACACAGCCCACTCTACATTTTATTAGAAGAGAGGATTCATTTTTAGAATGAATTTACACAACTGAAGGTGAGCTGAGGAAGTGCAAGTTTGGAAAGGGGAGGCTACGGATTCTTCCTGAAGCTTTAGTGGGGATGGAGCAGTCAAAGCTGGCAGAGAAATCTGGGGATCCGAGCATGAAGGGCCACTATGGTGGAGAGTCATGACAAGTTGCTTAACCAAAGGTCAACAAGGAGCTCATCCCTCAACAGAGTAACTGCTGCCAAGAAAATGAGGTTGGGTCTGAGGCTGTGGGGATCAGTGTGGGCAGCCTTTAGGAACAGGAGGTAACAAAGCAATAGAGCAGAGTGAGCACCAGCTGGATCCACTTGTCTGCCTCTGGGTCTGTCCATCAGATATATTACCCCAATGGTCTTTGAGAATATTGGTGGCTCCTTAACTCTGTCTTTCAAATTTTTCTGGTCAGTTCTCCTCAAAATCCATATGGAAACATATTACGTGTTTCATATATATATATTTCTTCTTTTTATGGCTGAATAATTTTTCATTACATATCCATTGCATTTTCTTTATCCATTCATCTGTTGTTGGTCACTTAAGTTGTTTTATGTCTTGGCTATTGTAATAATACTGCAGTGAACATGGGAGTACAGGTATCTTTTGTAGATTATGATTTTGTTTACTTTGCGTAAATGACAAGAAGTGGAATTTCTGGTCATATGGTAATTATATTTTTAATTTTTTGAAGAACTACACATTTCTTTCCACAGTAGTTGCACCAATTCACATGTCCACCAGCAGTGCAGAGAGTTAACCTTCTCCACAACCTTGCCAATGTTTTCTTGTATTTTTGATGTCATTCTAATGTGTGTCAGGATATACTGTGATTTTGACTTGAACTTTTCTAATAATTATTAATGTAGAGTACCTTTTCATCTCTAGGTCATTTATTTCATGGTTCATATGCAGTGGCATTTACAGTTAATTGATCACAGCCAATCAGATAGCTTTCTGTCAGTCAGGAAAATAATCATTTGAATCAGACTGTCTCCATTCTGTAGGGAGATATTGAATGTCCCTCTGTACCTCATACAATGATGTCCTTTAGACTTGGTTTCTCTTCTGGTCTGATTCTTTTCACTAGATTTAAAATTTGCTATTATACAAACATTCTTTGTATAACTTCTTTGGAAGGAAAAATATCATATAATTCCTGTACAGACATTATTATAGTAGACCAACAACTCACCCTGTTTTTCTGGGGGGGAAAAGGATATTGTAGTTTTAAGAATATTGACATCAACTTGCCTCTGACTTAGTTTACCAAATGGAATTTGACCCATACTGAGAATAATTTGCCTAAAGGGGAATTTGATTACAGAATCTTTCCTCCCCAACCCTTCTTTCTTTGCCATGTCAACAAGCAATTGTGGACCCATGGACTGATTTGGAAATGAACTGATGAGCCATTACATAGAGACAGCTGCCCTGGAAATTTGCCCAGACTCACAGTTGTGTTTGTTTGAGTAAGAAATAGATACAATAAAGGAAGGTGGGACTAATGATCTGTTAGTGAGAGATGCTATAGTAAGTGCATATACAGTCACATTGCCAGAAATAGGTTACAAGTGAAATAATGCTGTTGAAAATTGTTAGATTCACAGAGAGACAAACACAACTAATGAATGATCACAGAATAAACTCAGCTCCTTATTAGTAAGATTATTCTCCTTGATCTAGCTCTGAATCAAAGAACAAATTAATTTTGGCTATTGTAATAATACTGCAGTGAACATGGGAGTACAGGTATCTTTTGTAGATTATGATTTTGTTTACTTTGCGTAAATGACAAGAAGTGGAATTTCTGGTCATATGGTAATTATATTTTTAATTTTTTGAAGAACTACACATTTCTTTCCACAGTAGTTGCACCAATTCACATGTCCACCAGCAGTGCAGAGAGTTAACCTTCTCCACAACCTTGCCAATGTTTTCTTGTATTTTTGATGTCATTCTAATGTGTGTCAGGATATACTGTGATTTTGACTTGAACTTTTCTAATAATTATTAATGTAGAGTACCTTTTCATCTCTAGGTCATTTATTTCATGGTTCATATGCAGTGGCATTTACAGTTAATTGATCACAGCCAATCAGATAGCTTTCTGTCAGTCAGGAAAATAATCATTTGAATCAGACTGTCTCCATTCTGTAGGGAGATATTGAATGTCCCTCTGTACCTCATACAATGATGTCCTTTTAGACTTGGTTTCTCTTCTGGTCTGATTCTTTTCACTAGATTTAAAATTTGCTATTATACAAACATTCTTTGTATAACTTCTTTGGAAGGAAAAATATCATATAATTCCTGTACAGACATTATTATAGTAGACCAACAACTCACCCTGTTTTTCTGGGGGGGAAAAGGATATTGTAGTTTTAAGAATATTGACATCAACTTGCCTCTGACTTAGTTTACCAAATGGAATTTGACCCATACTGAGAATAATTTGCCTAAAGGGGAATTTGATTACAGAATCTTTCCTCCCCAACCCTTCTTTCTTTGCCATGTCAACAAGCAATTGTGGACCCATGGACTGATTTGGAAATGAACTGATGAGCCATTACATAGAGACAGCTGCCCTGGAAATTTGCCCAGACTCACAGTTGTGTTTGTTTGAGTAAGAAATAGATACAATAAAGGAAGGTGGGACTAATGATCTGTTAGTGAGAGATGCTATAGTAAGTGCATATACAGTCACATTGCCAGAAATAGGTTACAAGTGAAATAATGCTGTTGAAAATTGTTAGATTCACAGAGAGACAAACACAACTAATGAATGATCACAGAATAAACTCAGCTCCTTATTAGTAAGATTATTCTCCTTGATCTAGCTCTGAATCAAAGAACAAATTAATTTTAGCTATATTTTTAATCCTAATACCAGAATAATATTCAAACATTATTTAACTCCCCAAGTAAATTGTATGATTCATTTGAAATATTAGCATATTTTATAATGCTAATAATCATTCTTTTCAGATATACTAGTTTTCAATAATTTATGCGTCTGTGAATAATTAGATTGTTTTCCATTTCCAGAATATTTTTTTTTATTCAAGAATTAGAAGATATAACATACGTAAGAATTCTGGTCCTAACAAAGCAAAATTAAGTATATTATATGTGACAGAGTTTGATAGGAAGAAAGATAGGAATAGTAAACATGTGATAATTAGATTTCCATTGAGTTTTCCTCCAAAAAGTTGTACATTTTTTTACAGAGGACTGACAAATTCTTTTAGAAAAAATCTTCAAAATGCTTCCTCATTGCAGTGTTTTGTTAAATAGAAATGCAAATTTTATTAAAAAATTTGTGGTTCTCTGTTTTATGAGCACATTCAGTGCTTTCCATTTGCTGAAATGCTGAGTTTATATTCCACAGTGACTTTTCTTCCTCCCTCCTTTACTTCTTTCTTCTAGATTTTTATATATAATATAGTAATCTAAGACTTCCAGAAGCAGGATTCATTTTTCCTAATAAAAGTTTTTGTTCACTATTACCCCCATTAAACTAGTTCCTTAACACATCTCTCCACACAGTGTACAATAATAACATTTAAGGAGTGTGATACCTTAATTTCTTATGCAAATGCCCCCCTAATTTTAAAATTTTCCATGAAAGCATTTGATCCCATTGATCTCCATTCTTTCAACATACTTCTTATTCTTATTTGTAGATCTATTATAGAGTTTTACCAACATAATCATATACTGTTTCAATTTGCTTATAAAACAATCATTATTTATTGCGCACCTACTATTTTCCAGTCACTCATCCTGCCCTGTAAATAAAATGATGAACAAGATTAGCATAGTCCATTTGCCATAACTTACTTCCACACCATAGTTACAGAGGTCCTCAACCTCTGGAATCTAATGCCTGATGATCAGAGGTAGAGTTGATGTAATGATAATAGAAATAAATCTATTTATATTTGCACAATAAATGTAATGTGCTTGAGTCATCCCCAAACTATTCTACCCATCACTGATCAATAGAAAAACTGTCTTCCATGAAACTATTCCCTGATGCCAAAAAGATTGAGGGCCACTGTTATATGCTGAATGCCTCATCCTTTCTAAAAATATTATTAAAATAATAATCCTGTATAAAACATTATTTAGTATTCTTGCTAGTGGGCTTCCTTGGTGGATCAGTGGTAAAGAATTGTCTGCAATGCAGGAGACTCAGATCTCAGATCTCTTGGTGTGGATGATCTCCTGGAGTAGCAAATAGCAACCGACTCCAGTATTTTTGCTGGGAAATCCCATGGACAGAGCACCCTGGTGGGCTACAGTCCATGGTTTCACAAAGAGTCAGAAACAACTAAGCAACTAATACATTCTTGCTAGTAAAGTCTAATATGTAGTTGATGTGATTGCAGTTTCTTACAACATCCATTCAATATCAATAATTAATTGGCTTCTGAGATATTTAATGAGTGTCTGCTTTCTGCAAAATGAGTGTAACCTCCTTTATTCAGGGCCGTGTTGAACTTTTCATTGGCTTCATATTGAAAGGGAATATGATTTGAAAGGGGAGCTTTTAAACTACACTTGTTTTAAAATCATAGCAAAAGAGTACATTGTTTTTATGCTAAATGTGCTCATTGCAATTAACATACATAATTAGTACATACCTGGGAGAGCTCTTCCTGGAAGCATTTTCCTTAGTGTTGAGGTCAAATTAATTAAGTACTTGAATTTTCTTCTGTAAATACGCTGTCATTTTTTGTTGTCTTTCCTGTAATTATTATAAAGCATTCAGTTCATTAATGTTCCCATTGTGCACCGAAAATCACCACTCAGGCTTTCAAACATGGAGGACCTGAACAAGCCATTTATTTCTCTTTCCTGCTTCCATAACTGGCATAGTAGAAACTGTACTCATGTCGACCATTCACCTATTCCAAAACATGAGGAGGTTTAACAAGTGAATGATGAGTTTTATAATTAAAGTTTCAGTAGACACAACAAAAATACTTTCTGTTCAGGAGCTGAAAGTCAAGGATTGATGACTGAATTATCTGATGATCACACTGTTGAGCTTATCTCATGGGGAGACAGGGAATGCAGAGTTCATCGAGTGATTTTTCTCAGAAGATTAAATGGATGATACCCTGAAATTCCAGTGGGTTTATGCTGAATGCCTCATCCTTTCTAAAAATATTATTAAAATAATAATCCTGTATAAAACATTATTTAGTATTCTTGCTAGTGGGCTTCCTTGGTGGATCAGTGGTAAAGAATTGTCTGCAATGCAGGAGACTCAGATCTCAGATCTCTTGGTGTGGATGATCTCCTGGAGTAGCAAATAGCAACCGACTCCAGTATTTTTGCTGGGAAATCCCATGGACAGAGCACCCTGGTGGGCTACAGTCCATGGTTTCACAAAGAGTCAGAAACAACTAAGCAACTAATACATTCTTGCTAGTAAAGTCTAATATGTAGTTGATGTGATTGCAGTTTCTTACAACATCCATTCAATATCAATAATTAATTGGCTTCTGAGATATTTAATGAGTGTCTGCTTTCTGCAAAATGAGTGTAACCTCCTTTATTCAGGGCCGTGTTGAACTTTTCATTGGCTTCATATTGAAAGGGAATATGATTTGAAAGGGGAGCTTTTAAACTACACTTGTTTTAAAATCATAGCAAAAGAGTACATTGTTTTTATGCTAAATGTGCTCATTGCAATTAACATACATAATTAGTACATACCTGGGAGAGCTCTTCCTGGAAGCATTTTCCTTAGTGTTGAGGTCAAATTAATTAAGTACTTGAATTTTCTTCTGTAAATACGCTGTCATTTTTTGTTGTCTTTCCTGTAATTATTATAAAGCATTCAGTTCATTAATGTTCCCATTGTGCACCGAAAATCACCACTCAGGCTTTCAAACATGGAGGACCTGAACAAGCCATTTATTTCTCTTTCCTGCTTCCATAACTGGCATAGTAGAAACTGTACTCATGTCGACCATTCACCTATTCCAAAACATGAGGAGGTTTAACAAGTGAATGATGAGTTTTATAATTAAAGTTTCAGTAGACACAACAAAAATACTTTCTGTTCAGGAGCTGAAAGTCAAGGATTGATGACTGAATTATCTGATGATCACACTGTTGAGCTTATCTCATGGGGAGACAGGGAATGCAGAGTTCATCGAGTGTCATGTCCTTTCGTTCAAAAAAGATTAAAGTGGATGGTTGTGTGTCTTATATGGAGTATTTGTGTTTAGTGGAATTTTATCTCCTGAAGACTTTTACTTGATTTGTGAAAATAGCCATGCTTTGCATCATTGACTGCTTGGTCAATGAAACAGTGATTTTTACAAAATTGACAATGGAGTTTTGGTGAGCCATAACACATCTTGATTTAATAAAATGTCAATTGAATCATTATATATTATGACTATAAAATTATTTGGCTATTATATATCTAAAAGGTAATAAATTATTCCCACAGAAAACATTTCAAATAAAACTTTAGAATAAATTAATTCAGGAACACTGTTTGAAATATTTTCACTCATGTACCAGTTCTGACTTTGCAAGATCTCAATAATGTAATCAAAATATTTTGTTATGCAGTTTGTAATGAGGTGTTTGAGCAATTCCTTAACAGTAAGAGGGCTTGTCACTGTTAATTGTAGTATGACTTTCACATCATTACTTTTACATAGTTTACTTTTTAAATCTAGTCTGAGATTTTACAAAGTAGGTGGCATTCAGAGCATTTATACTGAGTTCTAACTATGTAGCAAGGGGACTGTGCCCTGGTCTGAAGAGACTGTGTTGAATGCAGTCTTATCTTTGCTTTCCTTACTTTGCTCTCTGGTCAGTGGCTACCAACCCACTGTGTTGTGACACTGTCAGGGAAATAGAAAATATCTGGATCTTGTTACACTGACTGTATTCACTACATTCCCTAGTTTTATGAGGCATTACATCTAGATTCTAACTAAAGTTTAAAGCACAGTCCAAACTACCAGCTATCTGTTTGGGAATCATGAACAAGTAGTTCATTGAGACTAGGGGAACAAATGAGTCACATGAAATCACCACTCAGGCTTTCAAACATGGAGGACCTGAACAAGCCATTTATTTCTCTTTCCTGCTTCCATAACTGGCATAGTAGAAACTGTACTCATGTCGACCATTCACCTATTCCAAAACATGAGGAGGTTTAACAAGTGAATGATGAGTTTTATAATTAAAGTTTCAGTAGACACAACAAAAATACTTTCTGTTCAGGAGCTGAAAGTCAAGGATTGATGACTGAATTATCTGATGATCACACTGTTGAGCTTATCTCATGGGGAGACAGGGAATGCAGAGTTCATCGAGTGTCATGTCCTTTCGTTCAAAAAAGATTAAAGTGGATGGTTGTGTGTCTTATATGGAGTATTTGTGTTTAGTGGAATTTTATCTCCTGAAGACTTTTACTTGATTTGTGAAAATAGCCATGCTTTGCATCATTGACTGCTTGGTCAATGAAACAGTGATTTTTACAAAATTGACAATGGAGTTTTGGTGAGCCATAACACATCTTGATTTAATAAAATGTCAATTGAATCATTATATATTATGACTATAAAATTATTTGGCTATTATATATCTAAAAGGTAATAAATTATTCCCACAGAAAACATTTCAAATAAAACTTTAGAATAAATTAATTCAGGAACACTGTTTGAAATATTTTCACTCATGTACCAGTTCTGACTTTGCAAGATCTCAATAATGTAATCAAAATATTTTGTTATGCAGTTTGTAATGAGGTGTTTGAGCAATTCCTTAACAGTAAGAGGGCTTGTCACTGTTAATTGTAGTATGACTTTCACATCATTACTTTTACATAGTTTACTTTTTAAATCTAGTCTGAGATTTTACAAAGTAGGTGGCATTCAGAGCATTTATACTGAGTTCTAACTATGTAGCAAGGGGACTGTGCCCTGGTCTGAAGAGACTGTGTTGAATGCAGTCTTATCTTTGCTTTCCTTACTTTGCTCTCTGGTCAGTGGCTACCAACCCACTGTGTTGTGACACTGTCAGGGAAATAGAAAATATCTGGATCTTGTTACACTGACTGTATTCACTACATTCCCTAGTTTTATGAGGCATTACATCTAGATTCTAACTAAAGTTTAAAGCACAGTCCAAACTACCAGCTATCTGTTTGGGAATCATGAAGAAGTAGTTCATTTAGACTAGGGAAAAAAAAATGAGTCACATGAAACCTAAATGAATGACTGGATGTAGAAAGAATGCATGGGAGATACATTTTCAAGAGTAAAGTTTGAATTTCAAAACAAATGTTTGCTGTTTTTTAAAGAATCTAATCTTAAAAAACAACTGTGAGTTTTATTAAAGACGCTTATCAAAAGTGAAGAGATAATTATGGTAGATTTAATTAGAGCATCATTGTTCTCTGTAGACTCAGACCCCAGATAGTATTTATACAAAAAATGTTTGTTAGTGGTTAAAATATTTGCTGCTTCTCATTCTCCATGATTTCCCCTGGGTCTCTGGAAAGACCACATACTGTTTAAAAAATTTATTTATTTATTTATTTATTTATTTTGGCTATTCTGGGTTTTCACTGCTGCCACAGACTCTTCTCTAGTTGCAGGGAGTGGGGGCTACTGTCTAGTTGAGGTGAGCAGGCTTCTTGTTGCAGTGACTTTTCTTGTTGTAGAACTTGTGCTCTAGGGCTCATGGGCTTCCGTAGTTGCGGCACGTGGGCTCCATAGTTGCAGTTCTGAGGCTCTAGAGCACAGCTCAGTAGTTGTGGCTCACCGGCTTAGTTGCTCCGCAGAGTGTGGGATCTTCCTGCATCAGGGATTGAATTTGTGTCTCCTGCATTGGCAGGTGAACTGTTTACCACTGAGCCACCAGGGAAACCTGACCACAAACTTTTTAAGTGTTGAAATGAATGACAGAACAAAGTAAAAATAATGTATTATTATTTTAGCTATCTTCTTAAATGAATACATTTTACTATTTTGTTGTTATTATATTTTACGCTATTATTTTTTATATTTCCTCATCCTTATGTATCTGTTTGTGTTTTCCATCAGGAGTATCTCCCATTGAGACTCTGGTAACAATTTATACATCTCTTTGCTTATCTTACCCCATACATTCTTTTCTAGAAAAATCACAGGTCTGATAGTTTTTTTTTTTTTTTTTTTTTGTGGGGGAGGGGTTTGGGTTGGGGAAGGAGAGGGGCAGGCGAGCCACTTCTATTGGTCTTTCATTTCTCTGTTTTCATCCATCTTTGTTCTTTGGCTCCTGTGGGCCTCCCATCGCGGTGGCGTCTGTTGCTGCAGAGCACCAGCTCTGGGTGCATGCACTCCAGAGCTCCGGCTTGGTAATTGGACACATCGGTCCAGCCGCTCCGCGGCACGTGGGATCTTCCCAGGCCAGGGATTGAACCAGCGCCCCTTGCACTGCAAGGCGGTGTCCTTCCCAGGTCTGATCGTTTTAATGGACAAGTATAGGTTAAATAATTTCAAATGGACATCTAAGGCCGTGGCTAATTCCTTAAACTTCTGACTTTGCTGAGACTTAATGAAACTGTGGCAGTTGCATTCCTGCGTTTACTCCCAATACTTTCAAAAATATTGGCTAATATTTTCAAATATTTACTTAATGTCAGATATATCTTACGTATATTATCACAGTTAATGTTCCAGTAACCTTCTGCAATATTATGTTTTTCATTTTCTATATGAAGACACCACATTTCTGAGAGAGATAAATTTAATGGCAAGGTCACAAAACTGCTAGGTGGAGTAGCTGAGGCTGGATGCCATTATTGTAGGTGTGATTAATGCCTCCTCTATTTTTCAGCAGCATCAGGAAAAACATCTTCCACCCAGTCATGTAAACTTGTCATCTGGGAGTCTCCATGACTCTTTTTCTTGTCCAGTTTCCCATCTACTCAGTTTCCAAGACTAAATAAGTTAAATTCTAAATACCACACAAAGTTATTTCTATTTGCCATTGCTTTCACCTGGGCTCTAATTATTTTTCTTGCAAAGTTAGATTGTCAATTGTTTTTCTTTTCATAGCTCAACTTTTGAGATAGCTAACACAGTATATCCAAGAGAAATTGGCCATACAACTTTTGTGTGAACCCCTCAATTTACCTTCTTTTGGCTTATCTGAAAGAAGACTAAACTTGTTCTGTTTCCTACTTTTTCCAGACTCATTTGAAACACTCATATCCACACATACCTGTGCATGTGTACACAAGCACCTATATTTCTCTGCCATTTCTGTTTTATGTCTCACAGCAACCTACATTTTTCCTGTACTAAAACAAACACCCAGATATACAACTTAATAATTCACTTAGAAAGCCTTCCTTGAGCTTTCCCCACCTTCAAAATGAGGGAAGATGTTTCCTTTTTTTTTTTACAATGGAAGTCTATGGTTTTCCTCTCCTTTCTCTTATAATACTGTTTGATTTATTGCTTTGTGTATCTCTCAGCTTAGATTATAAACACTTGAAGGAATCAGTAGGACTGATTCACCTATGAACACAGAGTATGGCCTATAATAGGAATTCAGTTGGGATCTTCCCAGGCCAGGGATTGAACCAGCGCCCCTTGCACTGCAAGGCGGTGTCCTTCCCAGGTCTGATCGTTTTAATGGACAAGTATAGGTTAAATAATTTCAAATGGACATCTAAGGCCGTGGCTAATTCCTTAAACTTCTGACTTTGCTGAGACTTAATGAAACTGTGGCAGTTGCATTCCTGCGTTACTCCCAATACTTTCAAAATATTGGCTAATATTTTCAAATATTTACTTAATGTCAGATATATCTTACGATATTATCACAGTTAATGTTCCAGTAACCTTCTGCAATATTATGTTTTTCATTTTCTATATGAAGACACCACATTTCTGAGAGAGATAAATTTAATGGCAAGGTCACAAAACTGCTAGGTGGAGTAGCTGAGGCTGGATGCCATTATTGTAGGTGTGATTAATGCCTCCTCTATTTTTCAGCAGCATCAGGAAAAACATCTTCCACCCAGTCATGTAAACTTGTCATCTGGGAGTCTCCATGACTCTTTTTCTTGTCCAGTTTCCCATCTACTCAGTTTCCAAGACTAAATAAGTTAAATTCTAAATACCACACAAAGTTATTTCTATTTGCCATTGCTTTCACCTGGGCTCTAATTATTTTTCTTGCAAAGTTAGATTGTCAATTGTTTTTCTTTTCATAGCTCAACTTTTGAGATAGCTAACACAGTATATCCAAGAGAAATTGGCCATACAACTTTTGTGTGAACCCCTCAATTTACCTTCTTTTGGCTTATCTGAAAGAAGACTAAACTTGTTCTGTTTCCTACTTTTTCCAGACTCATTTGAAACACTCATATCCACACATACCTGTGCATGTGTACACAAGCACCTATATTTCTCTGCCATTTCTGTTTTATGTCTCACAGCAACCTACATTTTTCCTGTACTAAAACAAACACCCAGATATACAACTTAATAATTCACTTAGAAAGCCTTCCTTGAGCTTTCCCCACCTTCAAAATGAGGGAAGATGTTTCCTTTTTTTTTTTACAATGGAAGTCTATGGTATCTCTCTCCTTTCTCTTATAATACTGTTTGATTTATTGCTTTGTGTATCTCTCAGCTTAGATTATAAACACTTGAAGGAATCAGTAGGACTGATTCACCTATGAACACAGAGTATGGCCTATAATAGGAATTCAGTTATGCCTGCACTGAACTAAAATATGCCACACAAATTGTATATAATAATTGATATGAGGAAAAATAATTTTGCTATGGCTAATTAAATTGAACTTTTGTTGATGTTAGTTCTGATTTTAGTATATTTAGCTTGGTTCTTAATATTTAGTGTTACTTGTACATATTATGCAGCAGTGATTCTGTAAAATACAATACACACAAATTTTAAAAAATTGCATTTAGATTTTAAAATCAAATTTAAATATGTTTCTCATTAAATTCACTTCTAAGAACAATTTGGAAAACCACTCACAATCTCTTTTTAAAAATAATATTTTAAATTTATTTTAATTGGAGGATAGTCACTTAAAATATTGTAATTGTTTTAGAATCTCTTTTTTAATTATATAAAATCATAAGAGAGCTAGGCTAGTGAGGAAGGTAGAAGGGGGTTTCAGGATGGAGGGGACACTCCATTATTCATGTGTGGGAAAATTCATGGAGGCAGGAACCTGGCAGGCCACAGTCCATGGCATCTCAGAGTTTAAACACAGCTGAGTGACTGAACAACTAGGCAGAAATACATTCAACTAAATTTTTATAGAATCTGTCTAATACAGTATTCAAAATAGAGCAAGGTTTTTTGTTAGATTCATATTGGTACCGAGTCCAAACTCACTCTACTCGCTTCCAACATTTGACTGAGCTTTTTTTGAAAGAAGACTAAACTTGTTCTGTTTCCTACTTTTCCAGACTCATTTGAAACACTCATATCCACACATACCTGTGCATGTGTACACAAGCACCTATATTTCTCTGCCATTTCTGTTTTATGTCTCACAGCAACCTACATTTTTCCTGTACTAAAACAAACACCCAGATATACAACTTAATAATTCACTTAGAAAGCCTTCCTTGAGCTTTCCCCACCTTCAAAATGAGGGAAGATGTTTCCTTTTTTTTTTTACAATGGAAGTCTATGGTATCTCTCTCCTTTCTCTTATAATACTGTTTGATTTATTGCTTTGTGTATCTCTCAGCTTAGATTATAAACACTTGAAGGAATCAGTAGGACTGATTCACCTATGAACACAGAGTATGGCCTATAATAGGAATTCAGTTATGCCTGCACTGAACTAAAATATGCCACACAAATTGTATATAATAATTGATATGAGGAAAAATAATTTTGCTATGGCTAATTAAATTGAACTTTTGTTGATGTTAGTTCTGATTTTAGTATATTTAGCTTGGTTCTTAATATTTAGTGTTACTTGTACATATTATGCAGCAGTGATTCTGTAAAATACAATACACACAAATTTTAAAAAATTGCATTTAGATTTTAAAATCAAATTTAAATATGTTTCTCATTAAATTCACTTCTAAGAACAATTTGGAAAACCACTCACAATCTCTTTTTAAAAATAATATTTTAAATTTATTTTAATTGGAGGATAGTCACTTAAAATATTGTAATTGTTTTAGAATCTCTTTTTTAATTATATAAAATCATAAGAGAGCTAGGCTAGTGAGGAAGGTAGAAGGGGGTTTCAGGATGGAGGGGACACTCCATTATTCATGTGTGGGAAAATTCATGGAGGCAGGAACCTGGCAGGCCACAGTCCATGGCATCTCAGAGTTTAAACACAGCTGAGTGACTGAACAACTAGGCAGAAATACATTCAACTAAATTTTTATAGAATCTGTCTAATACAGTATTCAAAATAGAGCAAGGTTTTTTGTTAGATTCATATTGGTACCGAGTCCAAACTCACTCTACTCGCTTCACGACAGGCCAATGAATTTGAGAGACTCTTGAGGCAGGGAAAACGATTTTATTCGGAAAGCACTGACCAAGAAGATGGCAGGCTAGCACCTCAAAATAAACCATCTTATTGGGGTTTGGCTGCCAGGTTCTTTTACAGATCAGAGGTGGTGAGAGGTGAGGGAAGCAAAGTAAAAGGCCATTAATCTTGCAAACATCTCCCAGAATGGCAAGTCTCAGGCAGGGGATGTGTTAATTTCTCCTTTCTCATCCACAGGAAGACAGATCTGAACAAAAGCATTTTACTTTAACTGTCAGGCAGAGGTGCAGGGTCTTTGTGATAAACCATTAAGTATAACTACAATAATAAAAACAATGGAAAGCAAGTCAAAGAGCCAGTTTGCTACATGGATCCGGAATAGGTTTTCTCCCTATAATATGACAGAAATCTGTGTTTTATCTTCCTTACCATGCAATAATAGATAAAATGGTCTATGTGTATTAAATCTTTCAGTGATATTAAGTGAGAAGGAAATTAATTTCATTTGAAAAACAAGGCTTTGATTCAACATTAAAAATATAGTCAACCTTTAGTAATTATGTCATTATCATAGTATATATTCTAATAATTGATATATAGGTTTTATCCTAATGTAAATTAAAAAAGAAGGCCTCTAATGTTATAGAATCCTTGGTTTTTCAGATTTATCAATATTAGTAATCTGTCATAATACTGCTGTATAAGAGATCATCCATAATAAGCATGTATTCTCTTGCTCATGTGTCTGTTTGCTGGGATTTTGTTGCCCAAGGCTAGTTTTATCTCAGGAACTCTGCTTCAGGTTCTGTTAGCTAACTTTAGGTCACTGTACATATAAATAAATTCATTCTGAAGACATAACTGATGTGAAAACTTGTGGAATACTGTGATTTATGAGATCATATTTATAACATATCAAACATATCTGGATTTACCCAACCCTGAGAATATTAGCTAAGACTGCAGATACTAATAGTTCACTAACTTCACCCAAAGTCTTCCAGCTTATCAAAAATAGAAACAGAATTTAAATATATTTATGTCTGAATACAACATCTGTGCTTTTTCTCACTATAGTGTGTCTGCTTCTTTTCCAATAACTCATCTATTAGTAGAATTTCTATTACAGCAAATGCATTATGAAATTGGCCAAACTTCCTTTGATTCCTTCAATAATAAGAACCAAATGTTTCTTGAGACTGCCACCTTGACCTTCAGAAAAGTTGAAAAATTATCTTCATCTTGCTTCTTTTTGATAATACTCATTTAAGCCATAGAAAAATATAGAAAAATAGCATTTTTCCTTCAAGAATATTTATATAATCCATAGAATATCTATTAAATCAATGAAAGACATATGCATATATAGGCAGTAACTAAATTTAATGTTCCTACCTTTTTAACGCAGCCTCAAATAAAATACGTTTCACTTGTAACATTCTTATGTCATATTGCTCTGTATAGCTGTACATATATTTCTATGTGCGTAGAAAAACTTTTGATTTTCTGGGACAGAATGCAGTGAGAATCTTGTCTTTTATCCACTCGAGCTGCAAATAATTAGACCTCAGGTCACATTTATTGATAATCGTAAATATTTATTTATTTGCCTACTATTCTTCAGTTCAGTCATTCAGGCATGTCTGACTCTTTGCTACCCCATGGACTACTGCTTTCCAGGCTTCCCTGTCTTTTACCATCTCCTGGAGTTTGCTCAAACTCATGTCCTTTGACTCAGTGATGCCATTCAACCATCTTGTCCTCCATCACCCTTTCTTTTCCACCTTCTATTTTTCCCAACATCAGGATCTTTTCCAATGAGTCCTCTTTTTGCATTAGGTGACCAGAGTACTGTAGCTTCAGTTCAGCATCAATCCTTCCAATGAATATTCAGGGTTGATTACCTTTAGTATTTACAGGTTTGGTCTCCTTGTAGTCCAAGGGACTCTCAAGAGTCTTCTCTAGCACCACAGTTCACAAAGCATCAATTCTTTCTTGCTCAACCTTCTTTATCTACCCACTCTCTCATCCATGACTAGGGAATGTGACTATGGGAAAATTGTAGCTTTGATGATAATGGGTTTGTGTCGACAAAGTGATGTCTCTACAATATTACTGAACTCATTTATTAGTTCTATTAGTTTTTTAATAGATTCTTTGAGGTTTTCTCTAGATAGAAGATCTATGGTATTATTTAATATTACTAGAATTTATTGTTATTTTGCTATGATATCATATAATCTTCCTTTGTTCTTAAATATATTCTTGATAATTACATAGAGAGAGTTTGAAAGTTTCACATACAGTTACTATTTGCTTGAAAATGTGATTAACATCACAATCGGAAAGAATTTCGTTGGTTATACTATGATGAGTTGACAATTTTCTTTTGATACCTTTAAGGTACTATTCTGGTATCTTCTGGTTTACATTGATACCATAATTAGTAAGCTTTAATTACAATCCCTTTGAAAGGGATTACTTTTTCCTCTGGAAGCTATCATAATCGTCTCTATATTCTGTATTCTGATTTACATCATCATATTGATTTTTTTGCACTGATTTTAATTCGTTTCACTTGGGATTTATTTTACTGTGGGATATTTGGGTTGGCATTTTTTTTGATCATTCCTGAAGTAATTCAGATGCTGTCTTTCAAATGTTGCTTCTGTCTATATTTTCTCCAATATTTTTGGAGCTTCTAATTATTCACTTTAACCACATTTTCCCATTTTTAACTTGATGATCTTTTTAGTATGTAACATTGTATATAATTCATTTTGTTTAATAAGTTTTTACTTATGTCTAGATGGCTATTAAAGAAAACCACTTGCTCTTAAGTTACATTTATATTATTATTTTATGTTTGTATTTAATATTTGAATATCTTATATATTCGTTCATTTTCTGTGTTTATTTTTCATTTTTTCTTTATTCTTTTTCCCTTTGTAAAGTTTTAAAACCTTGAACATTATTTTGTGTGATATTTGATGAATTTATATATTTTTATTTCTCTGATTAACTTGTTCTGCTGGCTTATACTCATGGCAGTTTGTTTCCTTGTAGGCTATAAATGTGTGTGTGTGTATTATCTGTGATATTATTTATTTTCAATATTAAATACAGGTATTTTTCTGAATTCCTGCATAACTCTACTTTGATGATACATGGGGACAAAGTGATGTCTCTACAATATTACTGAACTCATTTATTAGTTCTATTAGTTTTTTAATAGATTCTTTGAGGTTTTCTCTAGATAGAAGATCTATGGTATTATTTAATATTACTAGAATTTATTGTTATTTTGCTATGATATCATATAATCTTCCTTTGTTCTTAAATATATTCTTGATAATTACATAGAGAGAGTTTGAAAGTTTCACATACAGTTACTATTTGCTTGAAAATGTGATTAACATCACAATCGGAAAGAATTTCGTTGGTTATACTATGATGAGTTGACAATTTTCTTTTGATACCTTTAAGGTACTATTCTGGTATCTTCTGGTTTACATTGATACCATAATTAGTAAGCTTTAATTACAATCCCTTTGAAAGGGATTACTTTTTCCTCTGGAAGCTATCATAATCGTCTCTATATTCTGTATTCTGATTTACATCATCATATTGATTTTTTTGCACTGATTTTAATTCGTTTCACTTGGGATTTATTTTACTGTGGGATATTTGGGTTGGCATTTTTTTTGATCATTCCTGAAGTAATTCAGATGCTGTCTTTCAAATGTTGCTTCTGTCTATATTTTCTCTCCAATATTTTTGGAGCTTCTAATTATTCACTTTAACCACATTTTCCCATTTTTAACTTGATGATCTTTTTAGTATGTAACATTGTATATAATTCATTTTGTTTAATAAGTTTTTACTTATGTCTAGATGGCTATTAAAGAAAACCACTTGCTCTTAAGTTACATTTATATTATTATTTTATGTTTGTATTTAATATTTGAATATCTTATATATTCGTTCATTTTCTGTGTTTATTTTTCATTTTTTCTTTATTCTTTTTCCCTTTGTAAAGTTTTAAAACCTTGAACATTATTTTGTGTGATATTTGATGAATTTATATATTTTTATTTCTCTGATTAACTTGTTCTGCTGGCTTATACTCATGGCAGTTTGTTTCCTTGTAGGCTATAAATGTGTGTGTGTGTATTATCTGTGATATTATTTATTTTCAATATTAAATACAGGTATTTTCTGAATCCTGCATTGGGTTACCTTTGCTCTAAAGGAAATATACATGTCTTTCAGGTACCTAATGGAATTCTCAAGCCAGGTGGATTTTAGACAAATTCTCAATTCATTGATTTGTTGAACCATCCAGTTTATTATGGGCACAAACATATACAAAGGGTGCCTTTGGATGGGTATATTTGAGAGAAAAGAACAAAGGGTAGATGAGAATGAATGGAGGGCAGGATGGTGGGCTGGAAGGAAGTTTTGTTATATTCACACTGTGTACAATACACAATATGAAGCAAATAGACCTATTTTGTAGAAAAACTATGATAGAAAAAGATCTTTGGATAAAATCTAACTACACAGGACTGTGAGAGAATCAGAGGGAGATGCCAGGTCTAGACTTTGGAGTGGGTTTGAATGGCTGCTTTTACATCATATTCTTTAAACCTCACTGGGACAGTATGTCTAGTCTAATTGAAAATATATCTTTAAAAGGCACAGACTGCTGTTTGCTGAAGGTTTTTGATTCTGGTCTAGTTTTCTGATATTCAAAAGGCATTGTTGAGTATATACTATGCTTTTCTGCAGTCTGATTTTTATGTTCTATTTTTGAGCACAGCCCACATACTATACAATTCTTCTACTTTTCATTCTTCAATACCTTTTCACTTTCCATGGTCCACAAAATCTATTTCAGGGCTTATTTGGAACATAACTAGCAACATGCCTGAAATGAATTTGAGATGAACAGTTCTAAAATTTAAGAATACCAAATATATACTCTATGATTTCTTTTAAAGCATAAGTTATGATATAAAGCAATACAGTTTTACATATTATAGGCATGACTAATAAAATATAAGGAACTTGTTAAGCATAATATATGGTAGTTTCTACTTAGGTGATTGTAGGTTTATTAATATGACATGACTTAAAGGTATACATAAAATATTACACAAGGACTTCCAGTTTATTTATTTATTACAGTTTACATTTGTTTAAAATGGAGTTGTGATTTTTCATGGCATATTATTTTTACAGTTAAAAAATAACATAATTATGTTAAAGAAAAAAGGTGTGTACTGCTTAAAAATAATTTTTTTCAGATTATTAACATGCATCACAGAATTCACAAAGGCATCTGGTAAAATTTTGACCAGCTCAGATCTTATTTTTCTTTTATTGTTCTTACTCCCATGGTGGATGTTGGCCCAGTCTTAAAAGTTTTCTACAAATGAATACTTTCAACAGACTTTAATGGTTTACATGCAATTTACGGTGCTATCCATGTCCTGTAACACAGTGATCATTAACATTAAGGTAAAACTTAATAAACATGTATCATATAGTCCTGTCAACACTGTAAATAGGTCCAGAATTAATATCATCAAATATATATATGAATAAATTTAACTGGATACATTGGAGGAAAAATGAAAGGTTTGCTCTAAACTCCAAAATGTTTGTTTTCTAATGTGTTATTTTATAATTTTACACATGAATTTCTTGATTATTATTTCATAGCTACAGGTATTACCTTCCTGAAATAATGCCTTATATTTCATAAAGAATTCAAACACTTTAATTTTTGAAGCCCCTCTATATTAGTCAAATAATTATTGGCTTGAATAGAGCAAAGGATTGATGTTGAAATTATGACACACAGGTTTTATCCTCTTCCAGTGAAGGGCATTAAATTTAGGACTGAATTTGGTTTTTTGACGAGTGTGAAAGATGGACTAGCTAAATAATCAAATCAATATAGCTCATTATAGAAATTACATGGTACATGTAAAACTGTAAAGCAATACAGTTTTACATATTATAGGCATGACTAATAAAATATAAGGAACTTGTTAAGCATAATATATGGTAGTTTCTACTTAGGTGATTGTAGGTTTATTAATATGACATGACTTAAAGGTATACATAAAATATTACACAAGGACTTCCAGTTTATTTATTTATTACAGTTTACATTTGTTTAAAATGGAGTTGTGATTTTTCATGGCATATTATTTTTACAGTTAAAAAATAACATAATTATGTTAAAGAAAAAAGGTGTGTACTGCTTAAAAATAATTTTTTTCAGATTATTAACATGCATCACAGAATTCACAAAGGCATCTGGTAAAATTTTGACCAGCTCAGATCTTATTTTTCTTTTATTGTTCTTACTCCCATGGTGGATGTTGGCCCAGTCTTAAAAGTTTTCTACAAATGAATACTTTCAACAGACTTTAATGGTTTACATGCAATTTACGGTGCTATCCATGTCCTGTAACACAGTGATCATTAACATTAAGGTAAAACTTAATAAACATGTATCATATAGTCCTGTCAACACTGTAAATAGGTCCAGAATTAATATCATCAAATATATATATGAATAAATTTAACTGGATACATTGGAGGAAAAATGAAAGGTTTGCTCTAAACTCCAAAATGTTTGTTTTCTAATGTGTTATTTTATAATTTTACACATGAATTTCTTGATTATTATTTCATAGCTACAGGTATTACCTTCCTGAAATAATGCCTTATATTTCATAAAGAATTCAAACACTTTAATTTTTGAAGCCCCTCTATATTAGTCAAATAATTATTGGCTTGAATAGAGCAAAGGATTGATGTTGAAATTATGACACACAGGTTTTATCCTCTTCCAGTGAAGGGCATTAAATTTAGGACTGAATTTGGTTTTTTGACGAGTGTGAAAGATGGACTAGCTAAATAATCAAATCAATATAGCTCATTATAGAAATTAAATGGTACATGTAAAACTGTAACCGAAGTGTCAACTGACAAATACTTGTAATCTATAGTTTTATAATTAAAATTTTTAATCAATTTTTCATGTAATTGAAATATAATATTTGTGAATCAAAAGATTGAAATGTTTAGTTTGAGAATATAGGTGAAATGAATAAAGGAAGCATTTGGTTTCTCAAAATTATATCATTTATTTTTAAAAGTCATATGTAGCAAAAAAGAAGGCTTATTATATATGTCTAATAAGAGCACAGTTTTTTTAATACCGGGTTTCTAATGTGAGTAAAATAAACTCAGAAACCTGAGCAGAAATACTAAAACCAGAAGCTGCATTCTCTTTGTGTAGAGCCCACCCTGGGGAGAGGCTATTGGGAAGTTAGGGAAGATCAATTTCAATGTGAGTTAGAAAAGTTCAGTTTGAAAAGAAAACTGTTCTTCCACATTGGAATATTGAGCAGGCAGAAGAAAATAAATTATTAAAATATCCTATGAAAAGATTCTCCTCAGAGGAATCATTAATCATATCTGTTTCTTTCCTATTTATGTAGCAAATACTTGGAGATATGCCTGACCTTTACATTACTGAGCAGTTCCAAAAGAAAATGCTCCACCCAGATATCAGTGGGTCGACAAGATGTGTGTGGGCCTCCCATTGACTCTAAATGTGGGTTGGGGTGAGGGCAGATGAGTCCATTTAGAGTCTTAGGCTGAGGGAGGCTATGCAATTGCCATTTGAGCTAAAATTAATGTCAGTTTATTGTCTTGGGCTACATCTAATCAATGCTTAAAATGTGTGAAAATTCAGTATGTTAATTTACCTATTTTGCATGGGAGCAAGTAAATGGTTTTACTCAATAGTAACTAGGCTTGGCTTAATTGTCCAAGAAAAGTAGATGCTTTGCTCTGTGGTTCATGTCAAAAGTGACAAATTGATCTTTCTTGGATTATTAGTTAAAATATTCCCATTTGCCTTTTCAGCCTCATTGGCTAGGTGATCTCTCTGCAATTAGGAAGCCTAGCTCTTAGAAAGATTTCAAAAAGATATTCTGCAATCCAGGAAGAGGTAAATCTCTAAGCTGTCTGGACAAGTCCTTGGTTTGAATCCTCAGGATAACTCCCCAGGAGAGCTCAGATGCTTCCCTACGCTTGATTGATTCTTCTATCAAATGGGAATAACAAAACCACCCATCACAAGGCAATAAAATTCAATTTCAGTCAAATATCTCAACTCAAAGCAAATTTTAAAATAAGAACCTAGCTCTAGATCAAGTAAAGTTAACAAGAGAGGAAAATGAAGTTTATTTTGCAGAGGCATGGTGCTGAAGAAGAGGATTTTATTCCATATTTGGGAAATCAGATTAAAACTGATTCAAAATAATTTCATTAGCATTCTCTTTCCTGTTGTAACTTCTGCCCATGAAGGGCTTTTATTTTTAATCAAGAGTTTAACCCTGTCCATCATCTGCATATATATTTTTTTCAGGCCTGGAGCATTGTTTGGATTTCCCCTAATACTATACCTGCCTAATTTCTTCTTGCTCTTTGATCATCTGGGTTACTTAGAATTTTCCTTAGGTTTTCTTTTTGTAGGATGTGACAATGTATTCTGTTTTATAGATCTTCCAATTTTCTTCTGTCTTATAAACTTCATCATTATTGATTGTAATTACTCATTGAAATTTCAACTCCTTTCTCTATTATAATTTACCTAAAATGAAAGACTCCTCAGTCAAGATCATTGTTGTCTCTAGTTTCAGTGATGAAATCTCTCACATAATTGATGTTCAGATATAGAAGAATGACAAAAGGAAGAACAATCTATTTTACTTCTTTG
The DNA here is from genome assembly GCA_022376925.1 of Tragulus kanchil. Taxonomy (NCBI): domain Eukaryota; kingdom Metazoa; phylum Chordata; class Mammalia; order Artiodactyla; family Tragulidae; genus Tragulus; species Tragulus kanchil. Next base: position 144,951,702 of record JAIOJX010000004.1, read on the forward strand.
TTACTAACTCCTCAGATTTCACTGTTAAGAGGTTCCCTTCTCTTCAACCAGCTTCACTTATCAAGAGTTATGTTTTGTTCCCTCCTGGCTGGAGCAGAAATTGACTGATCATCACCAGCTTATTTCAGGATCGAATCCCAATTCTTCTGTACTTGGTCTTCATTTTCTCCTTCCTAAGCAAAAGTCAGAATCTCTACTCTATGCCAGAAACACTAGGTGTGCTGTTAATATTTTTTGTTATGTTTGACACTTCTAGGAAGCCTAGCTCTTAGAAAGATTTCAAAAAGATATTCTGCAATCCAGGAAGAGGTAAATCTCTAAGCTGTCTGGACAAGTCCTTGGTTTGAATCCTCAGGATAACTCCCCAGGAGAGCTCAGATGCTTCCCTACGCTTGATTGATTCTTCTATCAAATGGGAATAACAAAACCACCCATCACAAGGCAATAAAATTCAATTTCAGTCAAATATCTCAACTCAAAGCAAATTTTAAAATAAGAACCTAGCTCTAGATCAAGTAAAGTTAACAAGAGAGGAAAATGAAGTTTATTTTGCAGAGGCATGGTGCTGAAGAAGAGGATTTTATTCCATATTTGGGAAATCAGATTAAAACTGATTCAAAATAATTTCATTAGCATTCTCTTTCCTGTTGTAACTTCTGCCCATGAAGGGCTTTTATTTTTTTTTTAATCAAGAGTTTAACCCTGTCCATCATCTGCATATATATTTTTTTCAGGCCTGGAGCATTGTTTGGATTTCCCCTAATACTATACCTGCCTAATTTCTTCTTGCTCTTTGATCATCTGGGTTACTTAGAATTTTCCTTAGGTTTTCTTTTTGTAGGATGTGACAATGTATTCTGTTTTATAGATCTTCCAATTTTCTTCTGTCTTATAAACTTCATCATTATTGATTGTAATTACTCATTGAAATTTCAACTCCTTTCTCTATTATAATTTACCTAAAATGAAAGACTCCCTCAGTCAAGATCATTGTTGTCTCTAGTTTCAGTGATGAAATCTCTCACATAATTGATGTTCAGATATAGAAGAATGACAAAAGGAAGAACAATCTATTTTACTTCTTTGTTACTAACTCCTCAGATTTCACTGTTAAGAGGTTCCCTTCTCTTCAACCAGCTTCACTTATCAAGAGTTATGTTTTGTTCCCTCCTGGCTGGAGCAGAAATTGACTGATCATCACCAGCTTATTTCAGGATCGAATCCCAATTCTTCTGTACTTGGTCTTCATTTTCTCCTTCCTAAGCAAAAGTCAGAATCTCTACTCTATGCCAGAAACACTAGGTGTGCTGTTAATATTTTTTGGAATGTTTGACACTTCTAATATTTTATTTCTATGGCCTTTTTTTTATCTCCAAAATTATTTGGCAGAAAATAATGTACAATTTGTTGGAGTTTTTAGTATTATTTCTCTTTAGATACAAAATTATCTTTACTATCAACACTACGTTTTATACAGAAATTTATTCATACATTTCAATGATCTGCTGATCATCGTGAGCAGTATGCCACTAAATAAGACATAACAAATTAAGCACCACATTTTTGTAGTAACCCCAGATTGAAAAAAATCTCAGGAGAGCCTTTGGCTTTAACACAGCAGTAACAACAATACACCAGAAATTTGCTGGAAAAATTATGCTTAGCTATGAATAAAACTAAATGAACTTCAGAAAAATTTTAAAATTTCTTATAGCTTATATTGCCTTTATATTAAATTATTCTTTGAGAATAGCTTGATTTATATCTATTGAGTTAAGGAATTATTTGTTATATAAGGGATCAGTTAATTAGTAAATGAACAATGGTATTTATGTATTATCTTACAAATGAAGCATGTGCATTTGCAGAGGAGGTTAACTTGGTATTAGTATATAACCATGTAGGGTCAGGGTTATGCCCTCCTCTTCACAAAGGTCGATTTTCCACTTAATCCCAAACTACTTTCTACCATCACCTAACAATGTGCAATTTACAGAATATGTCATATTTTCATACTTTCATAAATGTTAACCACCCCATTCCATAGAAAATTAAATCCTTTACAATCCTGGTCTAAAGCTAAGTTTGCCTTCCTTAAAAATCTAGTCCAACAAAAAATGGTGGATTGGGATGGTTATTTGTCATTTGCTTCTTTAAAGCCACTGTTTATTTTTCTGTGCCACATCTTTCTATTCTGGAAGACGGACCTAAGTGGATCACTCCAGCTATCTTCCCTGACCTCTCATCTTGTCATTGAATATGACCAGTACAATAAGAACCAGAACCTTAACAAATATATCAGTTTTTATTTCTACAATTATTCTGTAGAAGTCACTGGTCTGATCCAAGTGGCCACTGCATAATTCTTCTCTTCTGGTGTTATTCTTTTTCTCTCTTCTTATTGTCTTCCACCTGTGACAGTCCAGCACCAGGATCCTGTGCTTCCCAACTCAGTACCCACATCTTTGTAAAATAGTTCCCTTTAAGGTAAATATTCCTCAAGAAATTTATGAGGGAAAAACAGTAAAAAGCATTTCTTTGGTGTTTTTTTTAAGACCATGCCTGACATCCCCCATCCTTATGGGTAATAGTAATCACTTACATCTTGGGTTCAATGGAGTTCTTCACATATACCTCTGCTGATCATTGAACAAATAATTGCAGCACACCAAGCAACAATACTGATGTGGCTGTCAACCTCCAAGGCCAAGATGAAACTCGTCTGTTGATTCTGCTCCCGGTACCTATATTGGGTGCTGATGGCCCATGGCATAGTTTTATGAGGATTGATTAGCAACCAAGAACAGTGAGTGGCAGATTGACTGCTGTGAATTCAATCTCAAGACCATTCCCCTCTGTGTTTTCTATCTTCTCTAGCTAAATAATCTGTTCCTCTCTCCTAGTTTTTGTATTTTGTCAACCTGCAAATAAACTTCTCACTTCTGTTTCTAATTGCTCTTATCTTCTCTTGGTTCTAGAAGGTAAAATGCTGCTAACAATGGCTCTGTCTTTCAGTTATGTTGAAGAGGTCTTTAAGCCTTTGTTTCTGCTTTAGTGTTCACTGTGACAATAAAAATGCCCCTTGGGACATAACAGTTAAAAAAGAAGATGGGAGAAATGTACAAGAAGCAGTCATTTTAATATCTGCCAATGCAACCTTGATACATTTGTACGTTTTTATCTTCACCTAAGCCCTGAAGTTGTCTGATATCTAAGACTGTGTCTTATCTATCTATGAAAACTCAAAAATTAGCAGTTTGTTGTCCTTTGGGTGTGCTTACTAAAGCTTTGCTGAGTAAAAGACACTAAATATATTTTTAGAGATATTTTTCATCACAAACATACAGAGCTTGTCCTAAAAGCTGTTATTTTCTTTTGGGTTTCAGCATTTTATTTGTCTGTTGCTGTCACTGAGTACATGAAAGCTCATGGTTGTGGAAATACAAACTTCATTTGATCCATGCTGGCTATGTTCAGCTAAAGATACAGGAGCATTATATATGTGTATACAACACACGCATGTGTGCACACATCATATTTTTAAATAATTACTGTAAGCCATACTAATGTCTAATCTCAATTTTGTTAAATATTCCTCAAGAAATTTATGAGGAAAAACAGTAAAAAGCATTTCTTTGGTGTTTTTTTTAAGACCATGCCTGACATCCCCCATCCTTATGGGTAATAGTAATCACTTACATCTTGGGTTCAATGGAGTTCTTCACATATACCTCTGCTGATCATTGAACAAATAATTGCAGCACACCAAGCAACAATACTGATGTGGCTGTCAACCTCCAAGGCCAAGATGAAACTCGTCTGTTGATTCTGCTCCCGGTACCTATATTGGGTGCTGATGGCCCATGGCATAGTTTTATGAGGATTGATTAGCAACCAAGAACAGTGAGTGGCAGATTGACTGCTGTGAATTCAATCTCAAGACCATTCCCCTCTGTGTTTTCTATCTTCTCTAGCTAAATAATCTGTTCCTCTCTCCTAGTTTTTGTATTTTGTCAACCTGCAAATAAACTTCTCACTTCTGTTTCTAATTGCTCTTATCTTCTCTTGGTTCTAGAAGGTAAAATGCTGCTAACAATGGCTCTGTCTTTCAGTTATGTTGAAGAGGTCTTTAAGCCTTTGTTTCTGCTTTAGTGTTCACTGTGACAATAAAAATGCCCCTTGGGACATAACAGTTAAAAAAGAAGATGGGAGAAATGTACAAGAAGCAGTCATTTTAATATCTGCCAATGCAACCTTGATACATTTGTACGTTTTTATCTTCACCTAAGCCCTGAAGTTGTCTGATATCTAAGACTGTGTCTTATCTATCTATGAAAACTCAAAAATTAGCAGTTTGTTGTCCTTTGGGTGTGCTTACTAAAGCTTTGCTGAGTAAAAGACACTAAATATATTTTTAGAGATATTTTTCATCACAAACATACAGAGCTTGTCCTAAAAGCTGTTATTTTCTTTTGGGTTTCAGCATTTTATTTGTCTGTTGCTGTCACTGAGTACATGAAAGCTCATGGTTGTGGAAATACAAACTTCATTTGATCCATGCTGGCTATGTTCAGCTAAAGATACAGGAGCATTATATATGTATGTGTATACAAACACACGCATGTGTGCACACACATACACACACACATAGTGTTTTGAAATAATTACTGTAAGCCATACTAATGTTAATTCAATTTTTTTCAAAGTAAATGAATTTCATAATGCTGGGACCACATATCACAGCTATAAAGATTACGATAAGAGAATTCTTCATGTCCTAGAACTGCCATATTTACTTGGATAAACATTTCACAGAACATTTTGACATCTTACTACTTTAGCTGTAGATATTTAATTGGTACTTTTACAGAAATATTTTCTGTCATTGCTTTGTTAAAAGACACCAAGTAATTAAGCCTCTGAAATCATATTTCTTGATTGTTAAAAACCAAGTTATATTTTCTCAAATGTCAGAATCACCCCTCCTCAAAGGACAAGATCTACCTTCTGCAGTTCTTAAGCAGGCTCTTCCTTGTAACAATTTCTTTTGATCAAGTTAGAGCAAATTGTAAATTTTGGTCTGCTGAATGAATCACTTTTTTCTCTTAATTTCTTTTTCTTTTTTAATGTTAATTATTTTATTCTATACCAGTTTCCCTATATCCAACTCTGCTTAATGTTTTATTTAGTATGAGCACAAAATTCATGAATACGCATGTTTCTAAAATCTATATACACATTTATTTTAAAGTATTTTATTTAAGAGATGTGTCTTATATTCATGTATCTCTTTCTAGAATATGCCCTTTATAAAATTGTGTTATTTTACATTTTTATATTGGATTGCATGGTTAGGTTTGACAGAGAATAAGCACAGAATTATTCCATATTCGGAAGTTGTGTCTGAGCTCATGTAACTGACTCTTGTCATAGAAAAAGAGAAACTTGTAACAGTTTCCTAAATATATTTAAAAGGCTGCATTTCAAATTAAAATTACTTCAATTTCAAAAATCAAATGATGCAGCTGTAGAGTCTTCAGAATTATTTTTAAAGTTTCTTTGCCATCAGATAGATTTGAAAAATTTGTTCTACAGTATCAGTCTTTTCTGACATACTTCACAGTGTAACTACTTCAAAATAATCTATGAAAAAATCTGTTATATATTTGCCTCAGGAATTGAATATTTTGCCAGGAATTGAATATTTTGTGAAGATTTAGTTTATGCTAGTTATAATGGAGTACATTGTGGGGTATTCTTTTTACCCCTAGTTCCATTACATGTAAGAATAGCATGCATATATATTAACACAAGCCTCTTGCTTTAAAAGTAAGATCATTAAAATCTTATTTAACTCTACTTTTTAGTATTCAACAAAGTGAGCTATTTACAACCTCTTTAAAAAGACCATACAGGTATCATTCACCTTTCTTATTCATCAAGTGTGATTCAAATCCATTATGTAATAAGATGGTTTATTATAAAGCAGACAGTTTAATCTCTAAAGTATCATTTGCCTCTGCTTTAAATGACTTCATTATGTTTACTAGACTATTCAGTATTGAACAAGGAAACACACATGTGGAGTAGATAGTATGACTGTAATTAATTCTTATAACTTTCAAGTGAATTCTTCATGTGGATAATGTGAATTACTCCAAACAGTTATATGCAGTCTTTTATATAACTCAGTTACTTGAAATTGTGTGGTGTTTCCACACGTAAATAGGATTGTTTTCATCTCTTATAATTTAAATATTTTTATCTGCATAGAAAATCCCTCCACTGTTATTTATTATATTGGAGGTTTATTTAAACTTGCTTGTAATGTATGGGTTTATAGTCTCAAAATATATAAACATTCATATGTGTAGATAGGCACTCAGGGGAATGCCTAAAATCTCAGAGAATTATAAAATTGTGTTATTTTACATTTTTATATTGGATTGCATGGTTAGGTTTGACAGAGAATAAGCACAGAATTATTCCATATTCGGAAGTTGTGTCTGAGCTCATGTAACTGACTCTTGTCATAGAAAAAGAGAAACTTGTAACAGTTTCCTAAATATATTTAAAAGGCTGCATTTCAAATTAAAATTACTTCAATTTCAAAAATCAAATGATGCAGCTGTAGAGTCTTCAGAATTATTTTTAAAGTTTCTTTGCCATCAGATAGATTTGAAAAATTTGTTCTACAGTATCAGTCTTTTCTGACATACTTCACAGTGTAACTACTTCAAAATAATCTATGAAAAAATCTGTTATATATTTGCCTCAGGAATTGAATATTTTGCCAGGAATTGAATATTTTGTGAAGATTTAGTTTATGCTAGTTATAATGGAGTACATTGTGGGGTATTCTTTTTACCCCTAGTTCCATTACATGTAAGAATAGCATGCATATATATTAACACAAGCCTCTTGCTTTAAAAGTAAGATCATTAAAATCTTATTTAACTCTACTTTTTAGTATTCAACAAAGTGAGCTATTTACAACCTCTTTAAAAAGACCATACAGGTATCATTCACCTTTCTTATTCATCAAGTGTGATTCAAATCCATTATGTAATAAGATGGTTTATTATAAAGCAGACAGTTTAATCTCTAAAGTATCATTTGCCTCTGCTTTAAATGACTTCATTATGTTTACTAGACTATTCAGTATTGAACAAGGAAACACACATGTGGAGTAGATAGTATGACTGTAATTAATTCTTATAACTTTCAAGTGAATTCTTCATGTGGATAATGTGAATTACTCCAAACAGTTATATGCAGTCTTTTATATAACTCAGTTACTTGAAATTGTGTGGTGTTTCCACACGTAAATAGGATTGTTTTCATCTCTTATAATTTAAATATTTTTATCTGCATAGAAAATCCCTCCACTGTTATTTATTATATTGGAGGTTTATTTAAACTTGCTTGTAATGTATGGGTTTATAGTCTCAAAATATATAAACATTCATATGTGTAGATAGGCACTCAGGGGAATGCCTAAAATCTCAGAGAATAAATAATATAAATGTCACCACATCATTCAAATTGAATCACTCAAATTCTTATATAGTGCTTCTCTGTTATTTTTCCTGTGTGTAAGTCATTCAAGATTTACCTCAGTGTTTTACATGCCTTAAACAAATTTTAAAATCAATACAATTGCCAAAAAAGTATATAATAATATATAGTATACATAAAATAACCACAAATTGACTAGTCATACATATAAAAAACCACATGTTAAAGATAGAAATTCAGCAATACCTTTTAACCTTTTGTCATGCTGTTTCTCAATTGTATTCTAGGTTCTCTTCTTTAGATGTAGTTATTTCTGAATAACTTTCTTTGGTGTTTATTTCTTTCTTAAATTATATTGCAAACTTTGAATACATTTTTGTGTAATTGGAAACATTCTGCAGATAATCAGATTGGGAGATCAGCCACACTGACAAATGAAGCTATAGTACATACACTTTCATGCTATGTAGTGCATTATTATACAAATGTTACCTCATTTATCTACTGTTCTGTCACTTTGTATTTGACATATTTCCTTCTGTTAACATAATGCTATGAATCAGTATGTACATGTAAAGATTCTCTAGTAGTGGCAATTGTTACATCATGGATTTGCACATTTTAAAATGTGTCAGATAATATTCAGCTATACTATCCAGTTAATAGCATTTTACATCCTTACCAAGCAGTGTACAGCATTCCTACTGCTTCATATTCTTGCCCACTCGCCATAGCTCTAACTACTTCTAGGCACACTTTTGAAGACTTACCAAACATTCCTAGCAAGTGGAAGATAGTAGATGTAATTAATTCTTATAACTTTCAAGTGAATTCTTCATGTGGATAATGTGAATTACTCCAAACAGTTATATGCAGTCTTTTATATAACTCAGTTACTTGAAATTGTGTGGTGTTTCCACACGTAAATAGGATTGTTTTCATCTCTTATAATTTAAATATTTTTATCTGCATAGAAAATCCCTCCACTGTTATTTATTATATTGGAGGTTTATTTAAACTTGCTTGTAATGTATGGGTTTATAGTCTCAAAATATATAAACATTCATATGTGTAGATAGGCACTCAGGGGAATGCCTAAAATCTCAGAGAATAAATAATATAAATGTCACCACATCATTCAAATTGAATCACTCAAATTCTTATATAGTGCTTCTCTGTTATTTTTCCTGTGTGTAAGTCATTCAAGATTTACCTCAGTGTTTTACATGCCTTAAACAAATTTTAAAATCAATACAATTGCCAAAAAAGTATATAATAATATATAGTATACATAAAATAACCACAAATTGACTAGTCATACATATAAAAAACCACATGTTAAAGATAGAAATTCAGCAATACCTTTTAACCTTTTGTCATGCTGTTTCTCAATTGTATTCTAGGTTCTCTTCTTTAGATGTAGTTATTTCTGAATAACTTTCTTTGGTGTTTATTTCTTTCTTAAATTATATTGCAAACTTTGAATACATTTTTGTGTAATTGGAAACATTCTGCAGATAATCAGATTGGGAGATCAGCCACACTGACAAATGAAGCTATAGTACATACACTTTCATGCTATGTAGTGCATTATTATACAAATGTTACCTCATTTATCTACTGTTCTGTCACTTTGTATTTGACATATTTCCTTCTGTTAACATAATGCTATGAATCAGTATGTACATGTAAAGATTCTCTAGTAGTGGCAATTGTTACATCATGGATTTGCACATTTTAAAATGTGTCAGATAATATTCAGCTATACTATCCAGTTAATAGCATTTTACATCCTTACCAAGCAGTGTACAGCATTCCTACTGCTTCATATTCTTGCCCACTCGCCATAGCTCTAACTACTTCTAGGCACACTTTTGAAGACTTACATCTTCCCAATAGCATTTCATCACATAAATGCTCTGCTGCTGATTAGCTGTCTCGCGTTTGATTTGGATGTAAAGAACAGTGACACCACCCACACATCACAAGGGGATTAGAGATGTGTCTCTCACATGAAAAAAACTTTGTAGGCAGAGCAGAAAACTTTCGCAAACATATGTATTCTGGCTTGAGAGCGCAGAGAGACAAGGCATGCATGCTTCTTTTATGGTGGGTTAGGAGTGTAGCCAGAGTATGCTTTAATCTTATGTGGTTTGAACTTCCTGCTAATGCTAATAAACGGAGCATTTGGGCTTTCTTATCAGCTTTTCCAGATGGCAGCAAGCAGGAGAAGAGAGAAGGGTGAGGCTTAAAAGCTCTCAACAATCAAACATTAAAAATTTTTCTCACAATTAATGATGTTGTACCTGTGATCAATGTACCCAGTGTAATGTAAGATATTAATAGGCAAAATTGGATGTGGGGCATATGTGAATGCTCTGTGCTACCTTTATTAGAAATCTGTAAATATAAAAGTCTTCTAAAATTAAATGTTTATTTTAAAATGTGAATAATAAATCATTTGAATGAAAAGGCAAAAAAGCACTAATATTCTTTATAGCATGTATAAGAAAGCATAAAGTGAATCCACTCAAATGCATTTAAAAAGGAAATGCACTCATTACCAATATCCTTGTAGTCTTAGCTACTCTGGAGTGATCGCAGTAGTTAAAAAGAGCAAGAAGTCCTTGCTTATCAAGAATGTGAAAATTTTACTGAACTGGTGATGCATATTTTCCTTATTAGTAGACCATTCACATTCTCAAGCATGATTTAAAATAGTAAAAATGTACAAATTGGTTCTTCAGATAAAATTGTAGCTTCTGTCCCTAGAAATCTGGTAGATAGAATAACTTGAAATGGTGCCTGATAGAAATGTTTATAAAGGCAGTCATTTAACCAAAAATATTTTGATTCCAGAGAAGAACTTGAGAGAGAGGGAGGAAAAAAAAAAAAAAAACCCGAAACTCCCCCACTGGAAAAAAGCCATTTAGGGTGGTAAGTGGAAAAGTTGTTGATGGACTTTTCTGTGATAGGGAGTTGGGAGAAATGTGGATCTTTGAAAGCTAGAGGCTTGGGTTGTAATCCACTCTTAATGCTGGGACTGTGGATCTTTTTGATAAGTTTCCATTTCAAGTCACTCATAAATTGGTAGCCTTGAAACATTTGGCACATTAAATGAAACTGTGAACTAAAAATAAAAATTTTTTAAAAATTACCTTATAATACAAATTTCATAGCATAAAATTCTGCTCATCATTGATGCTGCTTAAAGGGCAGGGGGAATGTTTAAGAGCTCAGATTATCTCATGTATTTGAGATGCTAGTTTATACTATTTACCTGGTCTGGGAACCACCTAAAAGAGAAATTTCCTCAAAATTGATCTGTAACTGATTATATTTCTGAAATGACTGGGATAAGCAAGTGAAAAGTCTCTGAAAATGCAAGACTCAACCTGCTACCTAGGGATGTCCCTGGAATAAATCTGTTTAAATATTTCTTCACAATTCAAATTAACACCAGAGAATAGGGGAAACCATACTATGGTGACTAAGGGTTCATGATTCATTAAATAGCATTAACTTGTAATATATGATAAAACAATATGAAGCAATAACAGACGTTTTAGAATTTTATATTAAATTTAACTAGCACAATTAGATATATAGGTGAAGAGTGGATCAGTGAATTAGAAGACTGTAGGAAATGGTATGACACAGCAAGATTGAGACAGGGAAAATATTATGGATGTTAAGTTTAGAATTAGATAGCATACATGTATTTATTAGAGATTTCAGAATGAAAATGTCAAGAAAAACGAGAGGTGGTATACACAGAGAAAAGGAATAAAAACTTCTTAGAAACTGATTTCAAAATGGCTCAAGCAAAATGAATTAAAATAAGTGCACATCTGAACATTATGAAACTGTCGAAGAACGAAGAGGGTATTGAAACAGCAGCCAGTAAACAATAACATCTAATAAATGAAAAATCCAGTACAAATGACAGTAAAGAGATCAAACCAGTCATTCCTAAAGGAAATAAGCCTTGAATATTCATTGGAAAGACCAAAGCTGAAGCTGAAGCTCCAATACTTTGACCACCTGATGCAAAGAGACTATTCATTGGAAAAGACACTAATTCTGGGAAAGGTTGAGGGCAGGAAGAGAAGGGGACAACAAAGAATGAGATGGACAGCATCACTGACTCAGTGGACAAGAGTCTGAGGAAGTTTTGGGAGAGGGTGAAGGACAGGGAAGCTGGAATGCTGTAGTCCATGGGATCCGAGTCGCTCACGACTGAGTGACTGATCTGAACTAAATCTTCTAACAGCAACAATGGAGCTGAAAATCAAGGATGTCTATTTTCAGAGTATTGGATGTATTTGTCAAAAATATTTATATATCACAAATAAGTGTTAAAAATAGAGAGTGAGATAAATTTTTTTTAAACATAAAGTTCTATAAGTGACAATCCACATTCACTGAAAAAAAAAAAAACGTAAAGAGTCTGCTTCAGAATTTGAAAAACATAAGTTCTGAATAAAGGACAAAGGATTCAAGATACTTTGGTGAGCAAAGTAGATAAATACACACTAGTGAATCTAAACTAGTCATGGCAATTTAAAGCAACAATAAAATCAAAATTTCATGTTTCTAAATCAAAGAAAACTGATAGGCAGTCTCCAATGGGCATAAAATATTCAGTTTTATTATCTTTTTAAAAGTTGAAAACTTGAATATCTCATATAAAATCTCTGCTGAAACCTTTTACTACTCAGTTATATTAAATTTAACTAGCACAATTAGATATATAGGTGAAGAGTGGATCAGTGAATTAGAAGACTGTAGGAAATGGTATGACACAGCAAGATTGAGACAGGGAAAATATTATGGATGTTAAGTTTAGAATTAGATAGCATACATGTATTTATTAGAGATTTCAGAATGAAAATGTCAAGAAAAACGAGAGGTGGTATACACAGAGAAAAGGAATAAAAACTTCTTAGAAACTGATTTCAAAATGGCTCAAGCAAAATGAATTAAAATAAGTGCACATCTGAACATTATGAAACTGTCGAAGAACGAAGAGGGTATTGAAACAGCAGCCAGTAAACAATAACATCTAATAAATGAAAAATCCAGTACAAATGACAGTAAAAGAGATCAAACCAGTCATTCCTAAAGGAAATAAGCCTTGAATATTCATTGGAAAGACCAAAGCTGAAGCTGAAGCTCCAATACTTTGACCACCTGATGCAAAGAGACTATTCATTGGAAAAGACACTAATTCTGGGAAAGGTTGAGGGCAGGAAGAGAAGGGGACAACAAAGAATGAGATGGACAGCATCACTGACTCAGTGGACAAGAGTCTGAGGAAGTTTTGGGAGAGGGTGAAGGACAGGGAAGCTGGAATGCTGTAGTCCATGGGATCCGAGTCGCTCACGACTGAGTGACTGATCTGAACTAAATCTTCTAACAGCAACAATGGAGCTGAAAATCAAGGATGTCTATTTTCAGAGTATTGGATGTATTTGTCAAAAATATTTATATATCACAAATAAGTGTTAAAAATAGAGAGTGAGATAAATTTTTTTTAAACATAAAGTTCTATAAGTGACAATCCACATTCACTGAAAAAAAAAAAAAAACGTAAAAGAGTATGCTTCAGAATTTGAAAAACATAAGTTCTGAATAAAGGACAAAGGATTCAAGATACTTTGGTGAGCAAAGTAGATAAATACACACTAGTGAATCTAAACTAGTCATGGCAATTTAAAGCAACAATAAAATCAAAATTTCATGTTTCTAAATCAAAGAAAACTGATAGGCAGTCTCCAATGGGCATAAAATATTCAGTTTTATTATCTTTTTAAAAGTTGAAAACTTGAATATCTCATATAAAATCTCTGCTGAAACCTTTTTACTACTCAGTTGGGACAGCTGCATTTTTTTTTTTTTTAATTAATTCTTACTGGAGTAATGATAGTCGATGAGGTACTTGGACAGCATCACTGACTCAAGGACATGGATTTGAGAAGACTCCAGCAAACAGTGAAGGACAAGGAATCCTCTCATGCAGACATGGGTCCCAAGGAGCCAGAAAAGACTCGGCTACTGAATAGCAACACAACAACAACATAATTGATTTACAATGTTTTGTTAGTATCTGTATTATAGCAAAGTGAATCAGTCATGAATTGTCAAATAATACCTTTGACCCAAGGTGCTTCCCATGAGACCCAGTCCTCTGGTGTACTGAAATATTGCAACTGAAGGTTTATGGAGAATAAGAAAATCTGACCTTATCCAGTTATAAACAGTAAGAAATAAAATAAAATCCTTTAATCAAGAAATTTCAAGTTATATAAGAAATGGCTGTTGATGTATCAGTAAAACAGAAAAAAAGATACAAATCAAAATTGAAATTGTGTTTATATTAGTATTTATAACAGGCAGTTCACAAAATGCAAATATAGCTTCAGCAAGCTTTGAAGTTTTGAGTCTCTTGAGCTGAATTAGATTCTAGCTCAGCTGGGAAAGAATCCACCTGCAGTGCAGGAGGCCCTGGTTTGATTCCTGGGCTGACAAGATCCCCTGGAGAAGGGATAGGTTGCCCACTTCAGTATTCTTGGACTTCCCTGGTGACTTAGATGATAAAGAATCTGCCTGCAATGCAAAAGACATGGGTTTTATCCCTGGTTGAGAAGATCCCCTGGAGAAGGAACAGGCTACCCACTCCAGTATTCTTGTCTGGAGAATTCCATGGCTTGCCCATGGGTCTTAAACAATTGGACATGATTGAGTGATCTGACGTGACTTCTCAATGATGACCAACTCATTTTCCCAGACCTCTCTCCTAATGCATTCATTTATCTGACAATGAAATCCATTCAAGCATAATGATGCATCAAAAGTTAGTTATATTAAAATTTCCTGTGTGCAGTCACTCAGTTGTACCTGACTCTTTGCTGCCCCATGCACTGTAACCCACCAGGATCCTGTGTCCATGGGGATTCATCAAGCAAGAATACTGGAGTGGGTTGCCATTAACTCCTACAGGGGGTCTTCTCAACCCAGGGCTAGAACCCAGGTCTACCACATTGCAGGCAAAACTTAATTATATTAAAATTTCCTCAATATGTGTAGGTATTCCTAAGTAGTCTTCTAATTTACAATTTTTTATTAGATTTCAAACAATAAGAGTCTGAGGGCAGAAAGTTTGCTTATTAATATATACCTGTTATTTTGTATTTTGTAAATATATATACATACTAGGACTTCTAAATATATTTGTGTATCCTAGCAAAAATTGTTTTCAATGTATTTAATAAATAGTCATGAAATGAAAGTGAAGGAATACTGTATGATAGACAAATATATACATGTATGTGTGTGTGTAAGGATATGTTTTTACATATATGTGTGTATATTTATATATATGTATGTATATATTTCCTGTTAGAGGTTTCAATGGGATAGTTTTTGAGGATTGTAGTAATTCAGTTAAAGAGCAGAGGTATTAATATTCTAAAAACATGTTTCATATAGAAAGTTTTCTCATTGTACTATCTCATAATCCCTACTTGAACATAAAAGTTTCAGAGCTAGTCGTCTCTATCTTCTTTAGGGTATTAGTTTCCGATCCATTAACTCTTAACAAGTTAACACAAACACATGTATATATTAAAACAAAGTATTGAAAGTGCTATATAATACCAAGATAGAAATTACAAATCACAGTATGTTTACATCAGCAACCTCTGAACTGATCTATTCATTTTTGAAAAGAACAGATTTCATTTCTGCATGACTTGTGATGTTTCTATAATTTTTTATGATGTATATCTAAAAGGGCTATCAAATGCTAAGAATTGTTATTACAAATTCATTTGCTACTGAGAAAGGAAATGCTTAAACATTGGGTCCGGTGAACCCAATATCCATGGACAGTTTATTTTAATCATCAAAATGAGAATTTTAGCTAGAAGATAAAAATAAAACATTTATAAAACATACTACATATCATTATTTGAGAAAGGATTTCCATTATTAATGCAAAAACATTTGCATAAATATATGAAACTAACAACTAGTGCAATAATATAAAACTAATAAATCTCTCATTGGATTATCTTGTGAGTAAAGTTGAGATTTTGCAAATTTATTCTAGTGTCAGGTTTTTATACCTATTTTTCCAAAATGTGTTTTGCAGTACAAATCAAAGTGTGTTTGTATATTTATGCATCTGTCATATTATATGTAAATGTATGTGTCTACACATATAAATAGGGAAAAATTTGGATTTTAGAGAGTTCATCAGTAAATTAGTGTGTTTAAGCTAGTATATTTTTAAGTAGTGCACCTTTACCAGTGATATTTTCATCAAATTGGTTATCAAATCATAGACTCTATAGTAAATAGGTTGAGACAGCTAGATTTAAGTCATAATTGAAGAGTAGAAAGACTGGATATAGAGGAATTGAAGAAGACTGGTCTAGATTAAACATTATAAAGTGAAATTAAGGATAACCATTCGGGTGTTTTTCTAAGGAGAGGATTAGAATAATATTTGTATGTAATGTTAGAACCACAATAGATGAGAGTAGGATAAAAAACATTCTTCTGTTCTAGCCTGAGGCTTTGTTAGTGAGAGGCTATTCACTGTTCAACAAGAAATAACAATGTACGTAGAACTTTACTGAGAAAATGAAGTATGCTGTTTTTTCCTCAGAGGCAATCCTATGAGCCAAGACAATTATTGCCATTTTATTTCCGATACAAACACATGTATATATTAAAACAAAGTATTGAAAGTGCTATATAATACCAAGATAGAAATTACAAATCACAGTATGTTTACATCAGCAACCTCTGAACTGATCTATTCATTTTTGAAAAGAACAGATTTCATTTCTGCATGACTTGTGATGTTTCTATAATTTTTTATGATGTATATCTAAAAGGGCTATCAAATGCTAAGAATTGTTATTACAAATTCATTTGCTACTGAGAAAGGAAATGCTTAAACATTGGGTCCGGTGAACCCAATATCCATGGACAGTTTATTTTAATCATCAAAATGAGAATTTTAGCTAGAAGATAAAAATAAAACATTTATAAAACATACTACATATCATTATTTGAGAAAGGATTTCCATTATTAATGCAAAAACATTTGCATAAATATATGAAACTAACAACTAGTGCAATAATATAAAACTAATAAATCTCTCATTGGATTATCTTGTGAGTAAAGTTGAGATTTTGCAAATTTATTCTAGTGTCAGGTTTTTATACCTATTTTTCCAAAATGTGTTTTGCAGTACAAATCAAAGTGTGTTTGTATATTTATGCATCTGTCATATTATATGTAAATGTATGTGTCTACACATATAAATAGGGAAAAATTTGGATTTTAGAGAGTTCATCAGTAAATTAGTGTGTTTAAGCTAGTATATTTTTAAGTAGTGCACCTTTACCAGTGATATTTTCATCAAATTGGTTATCAAATCATAGACTCTATAGTAAATAGGTTGAGACAGCTAGATTTAAGTCATAATTGAAGAGTAGAAAGACTGGATATAGAGGAATTGAAGAAGACTGGTCTAGATTAAACATTATAAAGTGAAATTAAGGATAACCATTCGGGTGTTTTTCTAAGGAGAGGATTAGAATAATATTTGTATGTAATGTTAGAACCACAATAGATGAGAGTAGGATAAAAAACATTCTTCTGTTCTAGCCTGAGGCTTTGTTAGTGAGAGGCTATTCACTGTTCAACAAGAAATAACAATGTACGTAGAACTTTACTGAGAAAATGAAGTATGCTGTTTTTTCCTCAGAGGCAATCCTATGAGCCAAGACAATTATTGCCAGTTTATACAGGAGAAATGAACGATCTGCATTTTTGAAAAATCACATAGATAAATAGGGAACTCCAAATTTCAAACCAAATATTATCATGTCTAATTAGAAATAATGCCCTGGTTCAATATTTGGGACTGAAAGTTAAAGGAGACAGAACAGTAAACATCTGCAATATTTTAGGCAAAGGGAGTTTCCTTGATCATAAGTATGAAATTCTTGATTATTTCTATATAGGTGATAATTCCTTCTTGAATGCTCTTCAGGGACTCACAGAAATCTAATTTTCTTACTCTAATTTTTTGTTCAGCTTCTAGGAGTACGTTCTGAGTAAAATATATCTAATTTCCTTACTTCACTAATGCATTATTTTATTATTATTGGCCCCAGAAGCTAATTAATTGAGAACAAAATTTTCTGGCCTGATGACAAGTAAATACTTCCTTCAGGATATTGCCTAGTAATAGTCTTCTGTGTTCCACAAAAGCTTCCCCTGCTTGCTGTGTCAGACATGGACAAAACCACTTTATATTCACTCTTTGCAACGCACTATGTGATTAGACACAGGTCAGTTTTTACCAAACATAATTATTTTCTGAAATGTCTCTTTTGTTCTGCCAGATTATAGCTCCTCACTGACTATTTTACATATATTTAAAACATAGAAACAAGGAAATTAAGGAAAGAGACCAACTATTTTTAAATAAATAAATAACTACAAATACTAAGTATATCCAGAGAAATCTGTAAATGTGATGAGTCTCTGGTATACAAGAGTGTATTTCCTCAGAATTAAATCCAAATTTCACATTGATAGAGAAATCAGCATTGCATGTATTTATTAAAGTGTACTTGAAAAAATGTACTTACAGAGATTCTGAAATATATATGTATCTTCACTCTCTCAATCTATTGATTTTAGAAATTTAGTTAGTGTCTGAGTTGTCAGTGAATATGACCTAATACGAATTTTAAATATAATCATTTGAAATAGTTTCCTGCTATAACAAATTACCATAAATTTAGTGGCTTACAAAACCTACATTTTTGATTAACATTTTTGGAAGTCAGTATTCCTATAATCAAGACATCAATGTTCTGACAAGTCAGAGTTCTAAACTAAAGTTTCTTATTTCTGGAAGTCTCCAAGAGAATCTGTTTCCTTGCCTTTTTCAGCTTCTAGAAACCATCTGCAACCCTGTGCTTGTGGCCCTTTCTCTCTGCAAAGTCCACCGTTCCTCGCTCTGCAGTCCTCATACCTTCTCTCTTTTGCTCTCTGACCACCTTTTTGTAAGAACTCTTGAGGTTGGGGGCCTCACCAGAGTAATCACCACATCAGGAGATCCTGACCTTAGTCACATCTGCAGAGCCCTTTTTGCCATCTTGTACGTGACATAATCACAGGATCCAGGAATGAGGCTGTGAGCAGAATAGCATGTGTGTGTAGGAGAGGTTGGGTTATTTGGTTTACCATACCTTTTAAAAAAAAAAAAAAAAAAAAAACAACAAAAAATCCCTGTTCCTTGGATATGGACCATGTTTAAAGTCTTTATTGAATTTGTTAAAAATATTACTTCTGTTTTATGGTTTGATTATTTGGCTTTGAGGCATGTGGGATCTTAACTCCATGACCAG
Organism: Tragulus kanchil; assembly: GCA_022376925.1. Taxonomy (NCBI): domain Eukaryota; kingdom Metazoa; phylum Chordata; class Mammalia; order Artiodactyla; family Tragulidae; genus Tragulus; species Tragulus kanchil. The sequence goes on from JAIOJX010000004.1 coordinate 144,970,662, forward strand.
GAATCAAACTTGTGCATTTGCTGCATTGAAAGACAAAGTCTTAACCACTGAACCACCAGAGAAGTTTCATCACAGCATTGTTAGGTATTTTTCCACATCTGTTTCCTTCTATCGTCTGTAAATCTCTGTCCCTTTCTGTGAAGCTTGCATTTAAAATCAAGTTTAAAAAATAGATTCAAAAAAATAAGCAGTAACTGGTCTTATTATTCTCCTTATTATGCTCCTATTGCTAATAGGAGGAGACTTGGCAAGAGAAATCTGCACAATAATAAGACCAGGCATGTGTGAACAGGACCTATGAACTGTTTGGCACAGCTGTTTTTTTGGAATGTAGGTCATTATAGATGACCATATATGGAAAGATTGAGAGGTAAATAGCAATTAGGCTTAAACAGACTTGGCATTTTAATAGATTTTTTCACTGACATTTTGAAGGTAGCATTTCAGTGATGCACCTTAGGTGTCAAGGTCAGTGAAAAAACTTATGATGATACTTAAAAGAAATGGAGATGACCAAAATTAACGCATTAAAAATAATGGTAAATGGGCTTCCCTGTTGGTCCAGTGGGTAAAGAGTCCACCTTGCAGTGCAAGGGGCACTGGTTCGATCCCTGACCTGTGACGATCCCACATGCCATGGAGTGGCTCGACCGGTGTCCAATTACAGTCCAGCCCTCTGGAGCGCCTGTGACAAGAGGAGCCGCTGCAATGGGAGACCCACACAGGTTAAAGAGTAAAGATGGATGAAAAATAAATAAATAAAAAATGAATAAAAAAAAGAGGCCAAAAAAAAAAAAAAACAGGAAAGAAATTTTAGGAAGGGTAAGAAGTATTAAGAAGAGGTTTTGCCAGTATACAGTGCCTGGGAAGGAGGGAGAGTTTTCTGCCATGCTTATGCCTCTTTTTAATAATACACAAGGGGAACTGCAAATGAGCAACAGAGGCACTTAAAGAGTGACTACATGTCATCCCTTCAGTCTTATTATGTTGTGGCTTCAGCAAATATTTTTAAGCCTATGTCACAATCTACTCTGTTTTTAAACATTAGAGGAATATATCAAAGAAATGCAGTAGATTGATTTTGATCAAAGCATTACTCCTAAGATCCTGGTGACCAACACATCAATTTGAACTTGTGATAAAAGATATGGATTAATAACTGGGTGAAAGATGGTATCCAATGGTGTCAAACTAAAGAGGGGATTCTAGCATCAAGCCTTCAGGATCTAAATTAAGTTCTGTTTCATTCAATACTTGTAACCTATTCACATTGTAACTTGAAAATTATAAAGTAGTTATAACCACCAGATTTCTGTATGATAAAAGTCTGGGAGGATTGGTACATGCCTTATATTGGAGAATAAAGACTCCATAATATTTGGACAACAAAGAGAAAAGGATCAAAACTAATAAGCATTTAAAAGTGATGAATGTAAGGTCCTGTTTTCAGTTCCAAAAACACAAATATACAAAGGACAGGATCACTTGGCAATAGCATGTGCAAAAGAGGTGGTGGATTTTGCTTGACAGGAAGATCAATATCAGTCAATAATGTGATGTAGCTCCAGCATAGCTAATAGGATTATATGTTTAATGAACAGAAATGCAGTAACTGGACTGAAGAATTCACAGGCCATTCAGGAATCTTGGCAGTTATGGGTACCAGACTTGGAGGTTTGTGGTGAAATTAGAATAAATTCAGAGAATGACAACCACATAAATGAAAATAATTATTATTGAAGGCCTCTTAGGTAACTAACAATTACATAATTATTTGTCCAATTACAGTCCAGCCCTCTGGAGCGCCTGTGACAAGAGGAGCCGCTGCAATGGGAGGCCCACACAGGCCAGAGCATAAAGATGGATGAAAATAAATAAATCAAAAACCAATAAAAATGGCCAAAATTAAAAAAAAAACAGGAAAGAAATTTTAGGAAGGGTAAGAAGTATTAAGAAGAGGTTTTGCCAGTATACAGTGCCTGGGAAGGAGGGAGAGTTTTCTGCCATGCTTATGCCTCTTTTTAATAATACACAAGGGGAACTGCAAATGAGCAACAGAGGCACTTAAAGAGTGACTACATGTCATCCCTTCAGTCTTATTATGTTGTGGCTTCAGCAAATATTTTTAAGCCTATGTCACAATCTACTCTGTTTTTAAACATTAGAGGAATATATCAAAGAAATGCAGTAGATTGATTTTGATCAAAGCATTACTCCTAAGATCCTGGTGACCAACACATCAATTTGAACTTGTGATAAAAGATATGGATTAATAACTGGGTGAAAGATGGTATCCAATGGTGTCAAACTAAAGAGGGGATTCTAGCATCAAGCCTTCAGGATCTAAATTAAGTTCTGTTTCATTCAATACTTGTAACCTATTCACATTGTAACTTGAAAATTATAAAGTAGTTATAACCACCAGATTTCTGTATGATAAAAGTCTGGGAGGATTGGTACATGCCTTATATTGGAGAATAAAGACTCCATAATATTTGGACAACAAAGAGAAAAGGATCAAAACTAATAAGCATTTAAAAGTGATGAATGTAAGGTCCTGTTTTCAGTTCCAAAAACACAAATATACAAAGGACAGGATCACTTGGCAATAGCATGTGCAAAAGAGGTGGTGGATTTTGCTTGACAGGAAGATCAATATCAGTCAATAATGTGATGTAGCTCCAGCATAGCTAATAGGATTATATGTTTAATGAACAGAAATGCAGTAACTGGACTGAAGAATTCACAGGCCATTCAGGAATCTTGGCAGTTATGGGTACCAGACTTGGAGGTTTGTGGTGAAATTAGAATAAATTCAGAGAATGACAACCACATAAATGAAAATAATTATTATTGAAGGCCTCTTAGGTAACTAACATTACATAATTGACTTATTAAGTTAATTTTATTGTCTCAAAAAAATAAGGTAAAAAAAAAGGAAAGAAGAATGTTAGGCAGGTGATGATGCTAGAATATGTATAGGTGAGATTAGAAGTTATCTGCTTGTTAACCAAGGGGCCCCTTGGGTACAGTGATCCTGATGGTTCAGCATCTGTGTTCTAACTGCATCATAGGTCAGCAACTGCATTTGCTGTGCTGACAGCTTAGATGGATGTATCTCTCAGAGCCAACTCAATTTCACTAAGATCACAAAACCAGGTTTTATCCAATTTGGCAGGTCAATAGTTCTCAGAGAGGGGAAAAAATAAAGCTCTTAATATTATAACGATATAACTAAAAACTAATAAGGGAACAGCTCTTTCTGTTTTTTGGTCATCATACTTTGCCCCTGTCAACATGATAGCCCAGTTGTAATCAGAAGGCAACTTGATGCATCTGTTACTATAATACGTCTAGATCTGGTGTAAAACCTACACATGAAAGCCCTGATTCTAGACATGCTTAACTCTAAAAGGTGCTTAGTTGAGTACCCATCATTGTTTATATGATTAAAATTAATGTCCCCAATTAACTCTGACATAGCATTGATGCATCTCAATTTTAGAAATGTTATAAGATGAACAAAATGACATGCTCTAGAATTGATGAAATATGTTATATACAGTCCTGTCAATCTGAAAAATGTTTGGTTATATTAAAGGGATTTTGCATGATTTTGCTCTAAAGCATTAAATGTAAACTGGACTATTCGGCCATAATATTATTTGCCTCATGTTTCTTTAGGTTTGTTGACTAAAATTTATCTAGATATATAGCCACCATCCCAGAGAACTGAAGGAAGGTTCGTCTTGGGCATAATTGGGGCTCTTCCCTTCCATAGAGTTCCATAAGAATCTAGAACACCTATCTCATACCGTTTGAAGAGCAAATTTCCTTCAGTGTAGTCCCTCATGGTTACCACAGATATCCTCTCAGGAAAAGCTGAATGATACTAAGGCAAATGACCGGTTTTCTCATGCTTAGCAATTCACGTTGGGTCTATGCTTTGCTTCTTCCCTTTTGCCAAAGATACTTGTTCTGAGGCAAGTATGTCTCAGTAAGAAGCAGTTTCTGACCCTTCATAAAATGGCTCAATTAATTTAGGTGTTCATAAAAGACAAGAAAGTATACTCAGGTAAATTTGCTTTAGCCCTGTAAGTTTTTCTGCCCACAAATATCTGACAGATATTCTGAAACTGTGTGGGGAAATTTAAGAGTAGGTCAGAGAAACATTGCAGAGAAATCATACATTAGTGTCTCTGTAATATTTCCTTCAGATATTTGAAAGATTGCCAAGGCAGAAGAGGGATTCATTTTAATTTCACATATATCTAAGGAGTAATATAAAAGTAATGGATAAGATTTTCTTTGAATCTGTTTATATAACAAGGAAATGTATAATTTAATAATCTAACATTCTCAGTGAAGGGGACATCTGCCACAGCAATGAGTATTATTTGGGGATGTAATGAGATGACTTCTTAAGATCAATTCTGTAAAGGGAGTATAAATATCAGAATCCTTCATTCAACAAATGCCTACCTACCGTGAATCACGATTCAGTAGCAGTGTATTAGTTGTGGTAATTACAGCACTGAAAAAGCTTTGATATGATGGAAGTTACATAGATCACTTTGCTAGGTTATTCTTCTAACTTGTGAGTACCTTTTTTGTGATTTAATTGGAGGGTAATTGTTTTGCAATGCTGTGTTGGTTTCTGCCTTTGACTATTTTAGCAGTTCAAATCAGCCTAGTATACCTTAAGAAAGTGGTTTTTGCATGATTTTGCTCTAAAGCATTAAATGTAAACTGGACTATTCGGCCATAATATTATTTGCCTCATGTTTCTTTAGGTTTGTTGACTAAAATTTATCTAGATATATAGCCACCATCCCAGAGAACTGAAGGAAGGTTCGTCTTGGGCATAATTGGGGCTCTTCCCTTCCATAGAGTTCCATAAGAATCTAGAACACCTATCTCATACCGTTTGAAGAGCAAATTTCCTTCAGTGTAGTCCCTCATGGTTACCACAGATATCCTCTCAGGAAAAGCTGAATGATACTAAGGCAAATGACCGGTTTTCTCATGCTTAGCAATTCACGTTGGGTCTATGCTTTGCTTCTTCCCTTTTGCCAAAGATACTTGTTCTGAGGCAAGTATGTCTCAGTAAGAAGCAGTTTCTGACCCTTCATAAAATGGCTCAATTAATTTAGGTGTTCATAAAAGACAAGAAAGTATACTCAGGTAAATTTGCTTTAGCCCTGTAAGTTTTTCTGCCCACAAATATCTGACAGATATTCTGAAACTGTGTGGGAATTGAAGAGTAGGTCAGAGAAACATTGCAGAGAAATCATACATTAGTGTCTCTGTAATATTTCCTTCAGATATTTGAAAGATTGCCAAGGCAGAAGAGGGATTCATTTTAATTTCACATATATCTAAGGAGTAATATAAAAGTAATGGATAAGATTTTCTTTGAATCTGTTTATATAACAAGGAAATGTATAATTTAATAATCTAACATTCTCAGTGAAGGGGACATCTGCCACAGCAATGAGTATTATTTGGGGATGTAATGAGATGACTTCTTAAGATCAATTCTGTAAAGGGAGTATAAATATCAGAATCCTTCATTCAACAAATGCCTACCTACCGTGAATCACGATTCAGTAGCAGTGTATTAGTTGTGGTAATTACAGCACTGAAAAAGCTTTGATATGATGGAAGTTACATAGATCACTTTGCTAGGTTATTCTTCTAACTTGTGAGTACCTTTTTTGTGATTTAATTGGAGGGTAATTGTTTTGCAATGCTGTGTTGGTTTCTGCCTTACAACAGTGTAAATCAGCCAAAACTAGATTTACATTTCCCTCCATTTTGAGCTTCCCTCCCAGGCTGCTCCATCCCACCCCTCTTGGTCATCACAGAGTGCCAAGTTGGGCTCCCTGTGTTATACAGCAGCTTTTCACTATCAGTTTGGCACATGGTAGTGTATATATGCCAACACTCCTTTCTCAGTTCGTCCCACCATCTTGTTCCCCCACTGTGTCTACAAGCAGCCTTTGGACTAATCCATCTGTAAGCTGGCAAGGTGGATCCTTTGGAGAATTAAAAGAGCTACTGATTTGTCTTGGCTTCCTCTTCAAATTATAAGAATATCTAATCTTTGTTCAACCCATCACTGAATCTGTTGTCTCTTTTCCTAATTGTTATCATTACCCACTCCTAAATTATTTTTTTTTCTTTCTCCATCCTTTCTTTTTAATGAAAAACCCTTCCTGTCATATATGTCACTTGCTCAACGGGACACTTTCTTTCTGTTTTGTGATGAAGCGACCAATTGCTTTTCAACCGTTTCAGCATCATTTTTAATGTTAATTCTTTTAGAAGAAATATCTTTCTCTAAGGCATATTGTCACTTTAAAATAAGCTTTTGTCTCTGTATGTTAGCTGTTTGTTAAAAGTTCAGGAACTGCTATTGTCAGTTCAGTCATTTCGGTCTCTTAGTCGTGTCTGACTCTGTGCGACCCCATGGACTGCAACGAGCCAGGCTTCCCTGCCCTTCGCCATCTCCCAGGGCTTGCTCAAACTCATGCCCATTGACTCAGTGATGCCATCCAACAATCTCGTCTGCTGTCGTCCTCTTCTCCTTTTCCCTTCTATTTTTCCCAACATCAGGGTCTCTTCCAGTGTTCACATCAGGTGGCCAAAATTTAAAGCTTCAGCTTCAGTATAAGTCCTTTCAGTGAACATTCAGGGTTGATTTCCTTTAGAATTAACTGGTTTTATCTTCTTTTAATCTATTAGCAAATATTAATTTTATTTCATTTTGTATCTGTATCTGATAGGAAAGGGTAAGGATTCCTAAATTCTTTTTTAAAATTTTATAATTATTTTTATTTTGCTTTTTACTTTTACAGAGTTGTGTTGTTTACAGATACATATAATCCCAGATTAGTCATATGTGTATCCCTGGCTCCCATCCCTCCTCCAGCCGCCTCCCAGTTCCACCCTTCCAGGCCATCTCACAGTGCCCCTACAGGATCCCTATTCCCACAGCACAATGACAATAGCTATCTTTTTCACATACGATAATATAGATTTCCATGTTACTCCCTCTGTGCCGCCCACCCACTGTTCATTCCCCTCAATGCCCATAAGTCTGTTCTCTATGTATGTTTTTCCATTGTTTCACTATGTGTGTTATCATTACCATCTTATAGATTCTGTATATATTTGTTAGTATGTAGATTCTTGATTATTTTGCTGTGTAAGGTTTTATTCTGTTTCAGATAAGTCTGCTAACCAGGGAAAAATGTAAAATTGGAGAAATACATACTTTACAATTTATATTTTATCTTATAATTAAATATGCAACTATTACAGTGACTTTATCATTGGTAAAATGTTCATATTGCATCTACTCAACTTCTTTGTTGTATTTAAAAAAGAAATCTTTCAGTTTTAAAATTTGTGCAATTTGACAGTTTATCATCCAGCAAAACTAGCCTGTTGTAAATCAGAGATATAAAATCACAAAGCCTATGAAAAGTTGTGTCAAGCATGAAATTAATACTTCTGAGACTTTTTACGAGAAATATATTAAATTCAATAAGTTGCTTTGTTCCAGAACCCTACAGACTTTAGTGAAAAATAACTATAAATTTGTCTCTTTTAACTAAAAAGAAACATTCATATTAATATTTATGTGCTGATAATGTTTTATTGCAATTTACTGCTACATTTTTAAACTCTAAATATAATTTGTGTTTGCAATTCTTGCTTTCCTGGGTTACACACATTTATGCCTCATCATATGTTAAAAGCTTGTTGTTCTTTACTTTTAATTTTAATTCTTAAATTTTAAAATGTTTCATTATGCTGGGCTTTAACTATATACAACATGTGATATACAACTGGTATAAAATTCCGTCATGATTCCTTAACTGTAAAATCAAATTAGAGTAAAATTCCCTACACTTTTGTATTTCTCCCTCTTTTATTTCATTTTTTTCTTTCATTCCTTGCTCTTACTTTGAAATATTTTCCTTTTTTTAATTGTTTCCTTTTTCTCATTTTTATATGCAAAATAAGGATTTTTAGTTATGACCTCTTTTTTAAAATATTAAGCCTATTCTGAAAACTTAAACTATGATGTTCATTTATTTGATTTTGTGTGCTTAGTTCTTCAGTCATATAAAATGTTCATTAATTAGTCTTGAAGAAATAAATGCTTGATTCTATATTCTCTCTCTCTCTATGTATATATACATACATAGTCTCACATACACACATACATACATATACTATTTTAACTTGATTATTTTCATTTGTTTTCTTCATAATGTGGTAAATGGACTTTAAGGTGATACCCAAAATACTTTTCTTCTGCCCTGCATTTGTTTTTGCTGTTGCGTCCAACTCTTTGTGACCCCAATGCTGTAGCATGCTAGGCTCCTCTGTCCTCTCTGTCTCCCAAGTTTGCTTGAATTCATGTCTGTCGAGTTGGTGATGCTATCTAATCATTTCATCCTCCGCCATCCCTGTGCCTCAAGCTTTGTGTAATTCCCATTCCTTGAGTGTGACTGAATTGACTGGCTTGTCTCTAATGAATACAATAAATAAGAATTCTTGGTATACCATTTATAGATTTCAAAAGAGACTGGAGTCTGTCTTTCTTGCCCTTTTAGGTCCTCTTGCCTCCCCAGAGGAAGGCCAGTGGCCATATTTTGACCTGCCCTATCAGTCAGTTAGTTCAGTCACTCATTCATGTCTGACACTGCAACCCCATGGATTCCAGCACACCAGGCTTCGCTGTCCTTCACCATCTCCGTGAGCTTGCTCAAACTTAATGTCCACTGACTCAGTGATGCCATCCAACCATCTCGTCGTCTGTCATCCCCTTCTTCTTTTGCCTTCTATTTTCCTCAACATTAGGGTCTTTTCCTATGAGTCCTGCTTCGCCCCAGGTGGCCAAAGTTTTGGAGGTTCAGCTTCAGCATCAGTTCTTCCACTGAATATTCAGGATTGATTTCCGTTAGGGTTGACAGGTTTGATCTCCTTGTAGTCCAAGAGACTCTCAAGAGTCTTCTCCAAAACCACAGTTAAAAGACATCAGTTCTTAAGCACTCAGCATTCCTTATGGTCCAACTCTAACATCCATACGTGACTACCGGGAATATGTCCAAATTGCAAGTACTGGTCACTCTGGACAATAACCATGAGACTTTTAAAATATTAAGCCTATTCTGAAAACTTAAAAACTATAAAATGTTCATTTATTTGATTTTGTGTGCTTAGTTCTTCAGTCATATAAAATGTTCATTAATTAGTCTTGAAGAAATAAATGCTTGATTCTATATTCTCTCTCTCTCTATGTATATATACATACATAGTCTCACATACACATACATACATATACTATTTAACTTGATATTTTCATTTGTTTTCTTCTTTTTAATTTTTTTTTGGTTTTTTTTAAATGGACTTTAAGGTGATACCCAAAATACTTTTCTTCTGCCCTGCATTTGTTTTTGCTGTTGCGTCCAACTCTTTGTGACCCCAATGCTGTAGCATGCTAGGCTCCTCTGTCCTCTCTGTCTCCCAAGTTTGCTTGAATTCATGTCTGTCGAGTTGGTGATGCTATCTAATCATTTCATCCTCCGCCATCCCTGTGCCTCAAGCTTTGTGTAATTCCCATTCCTTGAGTGTGACTGAATTGACTGGCTTGTCTCTAATGAATACAATAAATAAGAATTCTTGGTATACCATTTATAGATTTCAAAAGAGACTGGAGTCTGTCTTTCTTGCCCTTTAGGTCCTCTTGCCTCCCCAGAGGAAGGCCAGTGGCCATATTTTGACCTGCCCTATCAGTCAGTTAGTTCAGTCACTCATTCATGTCTGACACTGCAACCCCATGGATTCCAGCACACCAGGCTTCGCTGTCCTTCACCATCTCCGTGAGCTTGCTCAAACTTAATGTCCACTGACTCAGTGATGCCATCCAACCATCTCGTCGTCTGTCATCCCCTTCTTCTTTTGCCTTCTATTTTCCTCAACATTAGGGTCTTTTCCTATGAGTCCTGCTTCGCCCCAGGTGGCCAAAGTTTTGGAGGTTCAGCTTCAGCATCAGTTCTTCCACTGAATATTCAGGATTGATTTCCGTTAGGGTTGACAGGTTTGATCTCCTTGTAGTCCAAGAGACTCTCAAGAGTCTTCTCCAAAACCACAGTTAAAAGACATCAGTTCTTAAGCACTCAGCATTCCTTATGGTCCAACTCTAACATCCATACGTGACTACCGGGAATATGTCCAAATTGCAAGTACTGGTCACTCTGGACAATAACCATGAGACTCAGCCAACAGCCGTGCGTGTGAACTTGGAAACCTATTCCTCAGTTGGACCTTCAAATGTCTGTTATAGGTAACACCTTATGTGTAGCTTAGTGGGAAACCTTGAGCTTGGAGTACCCGTAGAAACTATGAAATTATAAAAGTACTTTTTGAAAAATTGATGTATAATTCCTTTACAATGGTGTGTTAGTTTCTGCTGTACAATAAATTGAATTAGCTATATAAATATACACACATATGCCCCCTCTCTCTTGAGACTGCCTTCCACACCTGCCATTCTATCCCTCTAGGTCATCACAGAACACTGAGTTAATACTCCCTGTGCTATATAGCAGCTTCCTACTAGCTATGTATTTTACACACAGTAGTGTAAATATGTCAATCCTAATCTGCCTATTTGTCTCACCCTCTACTCCTATGACCATGTCCCAGGTCTGTTCACCATTTCTGTGCTTCTGTTTCTACCCTGCAAATATGTTCTCCAAAGTGAGCATACAGATGACCAAGAGGCACATGAAAAGGTGCTCAGCATTACTATTTATTAGTAAAATGCAAACAAAAATTGCAATGAGGTATCACCTCATAATGACCAGAATGGCCATCATCAAAAAAATCTGTAAATAGTAAATGCTACAGAGTATGTGGAGAATAAGGTACAATCTTGCATGGTTGTTGGGAATAGAAATTGACACAGCCACTATGGAGAGTAGTGTGGAGGTTCTGTAAAAACATTGTTTTAAGGCAACAACTTTTGGGATAATTTGTTATCCAAAAATGGATTGCTAATATTACTACTGCTGTGTCTTTCTGGCATTATTTAGGATTGAAATTCTTAAAAAGGAAAAACTCTGTGCTTTTTACAGATGATAGTAAATGATGTAAGGTAAATAGGTTAGGGTGACCATTCTGTAGGCTACCAAAAAGTGTCACATTGGGGCATCAGGAAATCATACAGTAGGATACAAATGGCTTTTAATGTAAGTACAATGGAATTGCACTGTGCTCAAATTCATTAGAATAAAATGGAATGGAAGAAAATACAACAGGAGAGAACATGATAGAACATATCTACTCGTTTTTGAAGTAATCAGAATAAGTGTCAGTCTTGTAAATGTGTCAGTCACACGGGTCCTAAAAACATGTACACATTCCGTGATTTGCTGGTGGGACTCTCAGTACTCAGAGGCAGTTGTGCTCACAGCGATAGTTCATTAGCAGAATCAACAGGGGAACAGATGGATTAGGCTGAGACATAGATTTTCTGTTTACTCAGAGGCAAAATTGTGCTCACAATGGACGCTATAATAACTAAATATACACATATGCCCCTCTCTTGAGACTGCCTTCCACACCTGCCATTCTATCCTCTATGTCATCACAGAACACTGAGTTAATACTCCCTGTGCTATATAGCAGCTTCCTACTAGCTATGTATTTTACACACAGTAGTGTAAATATGTCAATCCTAATCTGCCTATTTGTCTCACCCTCTACTCCTATGACCATGTCCCAGGTCTGTTCACCATTTCTGTGCTTCTGTTTCTACCCTGCAAATATGTTCTCCAAAGTGAGCATACAGATGACCAAGAGGCACATGAAAAGGTGCTCAGCATTACTATTTATTAGTAAAATGCAAACAAAAATTGCAATGAGGTATCACCTCATAATGACCAGAATGGCCATCATCAAAAAAATCTGTAAATAGTAAATGCTACAGAGTATGTGGAGAATAAGGTACAATCTTGCATGGTTGTTGGGAATAGAAATTGACACAGCCACTATGGAGAGTAGTGTGGAGGTTCTGTAAAAACATTGTTTTAAGGCAACAACTTTTGGGATAATTTGTTATCCAAAAATGGATTGCTAATATTACTACTGCTGTGTCTTTCTGGCATTATTTAGGATTGAAATTCTTAAAAAGGAAAAACTCTGTGCTTTTTACAGATGATAGTAAATGATGTAAGGTAAATAGGTTAGGGTGACCATTCTGTAGGCTACCAAAAAGTGTCACATTGGGGCATCAGGAAATCATACAGTAGGATACAAATGGCTTTTAATGTAAGTACAATGGAATTGCACTGTGCTCAAATTCATTAGAATAAAATGGAATGGAAGAAAATACAACAGGAGAGAACATGATAGAACATATCTACTCGTTTTTGAAGTAATCAGAATAAGTGTCAGTCTTGTAAATGTGTCAGTCACACGGGTCCTAAAAACATGTACACATTCCGTGATTTGCTGGTGGGACTCTCAGTACTCAGAGGCAGTTGTGCTCACAGCGATAGTTCATTAGCAGAATCAACAGGGGAACAGATGGATTAGGCTGAGACATAGATTTTCTGTGTTCCCTTCCACCTCCACTCTGGATACGTGCCAGAGAGAGGTCATGCAGACTGTACTACTTAACCCAGCAGCAAAATGCATAAACATGTGTGCAACCCAGGAAAACCTGCTTGACACTCAAAGCCCAAGATTTTTGCTGAGATTTTATTGGTCATGTAAGAGCAACAACCAACCATGCACCCTGAAATGCCAGATTTCACAAAGGAAAGCAGGTGTTCAGCCAACCAGGTTGGGTTGAAATACAGCTGGGTTCCCAGCTGCCAGTCATGGGCCAACTCCACAAACCGGCTGCGCTGAAGATAGTGACTTCAGGTCGACTGTGTTAACTCTTTCCTATGCAGTGTGTGTATACATTTACATAATTGAATATAGAATTATTTCTTATTATATAGTCTGAAATGGAATGGCCTTTAAACATATTGATTCTTTAAGGACCATTCCATGTTTCATATTTGAAGTTTTCCTTAATTTCTTCTTTTGAATGTACTTGGTATTATTTATAACTTGATAAGGGAATGTGTTAGAATCTTGAAGCTGTTATAATCATGGACATTCATTCCTATTTGCCCTGCTAATTTGGTGGTCTGTGACAATAGTCATTAGGTTTGTATCCACCCAACACTGTTAGAACAAACACTATAGTCATACATAGATTTCTTTTGAGCAGGTATTTACACACTGAGCCTCGTGGGCCAAATTTGGACTACTAACTGCTTTTGTAAATAAAGTTTAATTTTTTACCAAGCTATAGTTGAGTTACAGAGTTTAAAGTGTACGCCAAAGTGATTCAGTTATCATTAGCCATATATATGTATTATTTTATAATATATGTATATTGTTTCTTTTTCATATTCTTTTACATTATAGTTTATTACAAGATATATGAGATATGGTTCTCTGTGGTATATAGTAGGCCATTGTTATTTATTTTATATATAGTAGTATGTCTGTTAATCCCAAACTCTTTTTTAATCCCTTTGTGGTCCATCTCTCACATCCATACATAACTACTGGAAAAAACATAGCTTTGATTATACTGACCTTTGTTGGCTAAGTCATGTCTCGGGTTTTTTTTTAATGCACTCTCTAGATTTGTCATAGCTTTCTTCCAAGGAGATAACATCTTTTAATTTCATGGCTACAGTCACTGTCTGCAGTGATTTTGAAGCCCAAGAAAACAGAGGTTATAAATAAATAGAAAGTTACAACATATAGTAAGAAACTTGAAATACCCAACCAGGAGTCCACAAAGAGCTTTGCTGTGTTAAGGAAAACACTATAGGCAAAAGCAGGTATGCTATCATTAAATTATAGCCATACATTTGCTAGTAATACAACAATACTTGTACAGGAATATGAGTAGAGAAAAATAAACACATGTGCACATGGTCAGTTGTGTTTGACTCTTTACAACTCCATGGACTGTAGCCCATCAGCTCTGTCCATGGAATTTTCCAGGCAAGAATACTGGAGTAGGTTGATATTTCCTCCCTCAGGTTATCTTCTCCACCCAGAGATCGAACCCATGTCTTCTGCATCTCCTGCATTGACAGGCAGATTCTTCACCTCTGAGCCATCTGAGAAGCACCAAGAAACATATAATGATCTTTAAATGATCTTTAACAAAACTTATAGCGTCCCTTGTGAAAAAAAGTGGTAGTAAAACTAAATGTCAATAGATATACTGAACATATGTAAGAAATAAAGGTATAAATATTTAAACTATAATAAAAATATAGAGAAGAAATAATTGAGTGGTCTACCCCAACCACACACATAGCAGAAGAAAATATTTCTTGTGGATGACATATAAATACATATTTGTGATTTTAAAAGCCTTTGGTGTAACTTATCAGTAGAGAACTTGGTCTATTCTGATGGGAAAAGGAAGGGGAATCGTGATATTACATAAAATGAAGTAGCTGTCATTGTGGGCACACATTTAGCTTATTCAGATGAGTCTTAAGACTCAACTCGTCAAACCATGTTTCTGTACAAGTCATTTACTTCAAATTGTTTCACAGGCATTTACATTGTTTGGAAAACATCTTATTAGACCAAGACTCATGACCATGTCTGCTGCTTTATTTTCTTGTGTTCTTTTAGCAAGTTAGGCATATTTGTAAAAATTTCTAATATTAAATAAATAATATTAAGTATAGCACAGTTACATACATTATTTTTATATTGTGCCTTATATTTCCACAGATAATTTCTGAAACAAAATTGTCTGTCTTTATTCTCTAATGCTGTGAGTATGCAAGTCTATAGCCATAGAACACTTTAATTAATATTATGGTTTTAAACTCTAGCAGAGAAAATCTATTTTCAGTGAATCATCTGATTTTAACGAGACCTATCCGAGCCTAGTTTTCTACATGGGCTAATAAAGCCCAGATGAGTCATGGAACTCAGCGAAGGTTTGAGGAGCTGAGGTGAACTTGTTTCTATTAATTTCTAGTTATTCACGGTTTTGCCTTTACTTAAGGATGAAATTGACCAAGAGAGTGTCTTTCATATATTTATAAACAGAGGTGAACTTTTCCTTGGCATTTTATGAACATTCCTTATGGTATAACATTTAAAGTGACTGATGTATATTTAGAAATGTGTTTTAATGCTTAAAAGGTCCAAAATGTAGGTTTGATTTTGAACCTTGGTCCCCTAAGTAAGATTTAGTTATTTGCATATATCAAAAGTCTCAAAATTTAGTTTTTGCCTTGTGCAATAAAGTAACCAAATGCTTTTTAATTTGTTAAAAAGTATATTGAATTATAATTGAATTGAAATGTTGTGTTAATTTCTGCTATACATAAAAGTGAATAAAGTATGTTATTTTTCATATTTTTTCCATTATGACTTATCACAGGATATTAAATACAGTTTCCTGTGCTATAGAGTAGGACCTTGTCACCCTTACATTTTTTTTTTGGGGCCACTTCTATTCGTCTTTCATCTATTTATTTTCATCCATCTTTGTTCTTTGGCCTGTGTGGACCTCGCATCGCAGTGGCCTTTCTCGCTGCAGAGCACCAGTTCTGGGCTCATGCGCTCTAGAGCTCCGGCCCGGTAGTTGGACACATCAGTCCAGCTGCTCCACTGCACGTGGGATCTTCCCAGGCCAAGGATTGAACCAGCACCCCTTGCACTGCAAGGTGGTGTCCTTACCCACTGGACCACCAAGGAAGCCCTACTTTTACTTTGTAAAGCATGAAATAATAGCATCTAAATCTGCTTCAATTTGATTTTTATATTATACTTAACAAATGAAAAGATTCAAGTATAATACATTTTAATGAAAGTATTGGGGGAAAGTACACAGAATAAGTGACTGAAATTTCATATTTATATGAATTCACATTCCAGTACTGAGAAAAATTTTTTGATCTCATTGTAAAGACTTAAACTGTACCCTCTAACACATGATCTACAACTGCTTCTCAACCAAATCCAATCCATAATTTCCACATACATTTTCCAACTAATAACAGATAAGAAACAAACAAAAATCCAGAATTGTTTATTTCATAGAAGATTTTATCAAATGTCAGAGTGGACTGCCAATAATAGGTAAGCTAGTTCATAGATAGGAATCTTAAAGTTGTAAGACACCCATTTCTTTCTGAACACACTTTTTGCACAATTATCTTCATCCCATTTCCCCAAGTTCATTGCCTGCCATTTAAAACTTGACTGTCACCATTCTTCTCTGGAAATGTAGTTTTCTGGCCCCAAAGCAGGGGAAATTAATGGGTTCAATTACTCTGGACTACAGAGTGGAATCTATTAGGGGAAAAATTGCACTCACTTATTTCCAAAGGAAAGCTGTCTGTTGCTGGTGAGGATAACAGCTAACAAAGCTTTTCAATTGAAGGCTGAAGTTAAAATGGAGGAAAACAGGTCAGTAGAAAGGCAGAAATGAAAAATGAAGAATTCATTGGTGGGAGGAGATTTGAGGGAAGTCAGCTTAAAGTGAAGAAACACAGCCAAAGCAAAGAAACAGACCAGAAGGAGGAAAAAAGGAAGACATTGGCAGAAGACTCATTATATAAATTACACTTACCCTGTGCCCCAAGCACTTTTCAGTTTTAATTCCTGTTACTGAACCAAAGAAGGGCTCAAATTTAAAATTGATTACCTTTCTCGCTGCAGAGCACCAGTTCTGGGCTCATGCGCTCTAGAGCTCCGGCCCGGTAGTTGGACACATCAGTCCAGCTGCTCCACTGCACGTGGGATCTTCCCAGGCCAAGGATTGAACCAGCACCCCTTGCACTGCAAGGTGGTGTCCTTACCCACTGGACCACCAAGGAAGCCCTACTTTTACTTTGTAAAGCATGAAATAATAGCATCTAAATCTGCTTCAATTTGATTTTTATATTATACTTAACAAATGAAAAGATTCAAGTATAATACATTTTAATGAAAGTATTGGGGGAAAGTACACAGAATAAGTGACTGAAATTTCATATTTATATGAATTCACATTCCAGTACTGAGAAAAATTTTTTGATCTCATTGTAAAGACTTAAACTGTACCCTCTAACACATGATCTACAACTGCTTCTCAACCAAATCCAATCCATAATTTCCACATACATTTTCCAACTAATAACAGATAAGAAACAAACAAAAATCCAGAATTGTTTATTTCATAGAAGATTTTATCAAATGTCAGAGTGGACTGCCAATAATAGGTAAGCTAGTTCATAGATAGGAATCTTAAAGTTGTAAGACACCCATTTCTTTCTGAACACACTTTTTGCACAATTATCTTCATCCCATTTCCCCAAGTTCATTGCCTGCCATTTAAAACTTGACTGTCACCATTCTTCTCTGGAAATGTAGTTTTCTGGCCCCCAAAGCAGGGGAAATTAATGGGTTCAATTACTCTGGACTACAGAGTGGAATCTATTAGGGAACAATTGCACTCACTTATTTCCAAAGGAAAGCTGTCTGTTGCTGGTGAGGATAACAGCTAACAAAGCTTTTCAATTGAAGGCTGAAGTTAAAATGGAGGAAAACAGGTCAGTAGAAAGGCAGAAATGAAAAATGAAGAATTCATTGGTGGGAGGAGATTTGAGGGAAGTCAGCTTAAAGTGAAGAAACACAGCCAAAGCAAAGAAACAGACCAGAAGGAGGAAAAAAGGAAGACATTGGCAGAAGACTCATTATATAAATTACACTTACCCTGTGCCCCAAGCACTTTTCAGTTTTAATTCCTGTTACTGAACCAGAAGATTTGTATTGATTCTGGGACATGCAAAAATATTTAATCTTTGGAATGATTAATGAGATTAAATATGACCAAGTTCCTTGCCACACTTTTAAGCCACGAAGATTTGCTTAGAAAAACCAAGCTTCAGTTTTATTTTGTTCCTTTGAGTACAGCACTTTGCATAACATCATACAAAATTGGAATACACATTTTATATTTATAGAGGATTCAAAATATATTTGAAAATGTAACAACTTGAGTATTTGGAATAATGAGCTGACTGATTGTGATCATGCATGGTTCATCCAAATATTCACCCTTTTCATCAGTGCGTCACATTTATAGGAATGAATAAGGTTACACACGCTTCCTTTGCCCAAAAACACTTATTTTGTCAGCACTGATTGTGTTTAAGCTGACAGTTGGCTGTTCCTATTATTTCTACAATTACTATTTATAAGCCCTGAAAGCAAGCATTTCTACCAGAAGTATATGGGAAACCATTTTTACCAAAAATTATAAGTGCATATTTATCCATAGATCATGCATTTTAAAAACCAAAAGCCAGCATTACAGTTTGGCTATGAGTAAATTTTACTTTGCTATAGAGAAGATAGACCTATATAAATACAAAACCGTAGAAAGTATTGAATGTCTATCCATTCAGTTCAGTCTCTCAGCCATGTCATATGCTTTGTGACCCCATGACTGCTTCATGGACTCCCACCCTGGACGCTGTCTCTCACATCTCCCAGGACTTGCTCAAACTCATGTCCATTGAGATGAGTTGGGTGATCAATCCACCCATCTCATCCTCTGTCAGCCTCTTCTCCTTGTGTCTTCTATTTTTCCTAGAAGCAGGGTCTTTTCCCTGATGAGTTTTCTAGGATCTGAATTCTGTATGAGGCACTGAGGATACAAAGATGGAAAAATAATAGCTGTCTTCATTGATCAGGTTATTCATTGTCTTAAGTTTTGATAACGATTTTTTAATGTTATAACGAAGTTCCCTGATCAAATGAGTGACTCAGAATAAAACAATAATTAATTAATTTTATTTTATTTTATGTGACTAGGTGCATATAACCTAAATTTTTATATAATCTTTTGGCATACATAGATAATGTCCCTTGTGAAATGTATGTGTTTATGGTAATATAGTTTCCCATAGGTCCAAAACATATTTAAATATAAATAATTTGGTAATAGCCATTTCTATGCTTTTTGCTTACTGTTTTTCAACTAGAAAACTTTGATAAACATCAAAGTACTACTGCTAAAAAAGGAGAGATGTTTAGATTCCAAGGTAGACAATTTAGTTTTACAGCATTTTTTCATGATTGAAGCACATACAGTTTATTGAAAACTGAAAGTATAAGGCAAACCTGAAACTTGTAGTATATTTATTTTAAGCTCTCATAAGTGTGCTATATTAATGAAGAGAAACTTTGGACTAGCATTCTGTCTTTGGCCTTGGAGATGAACATATATATTGTGTGTGTGTGTGTGTATACTATATATATATATATATATATATATATATATTTGTTCTAAGCATAAAATTGGAGTTTAGTGGTTACTCAACATTTGAAAGACAAACTGTTAAGTAAGAAAATTAAAGAAAAAATTTACGTGGATACTCTTAAATACTCTTATTTTTTGAACTTTTCTTCTCTTTGCGGAACATGACATTGCAACCAAATTGTTTCAAGTCACCAAAATCTGTTAAACTGCAGCCTCTCTGAAGAATGATTTAAAATGTTCAATCTGTGAAACTGATTCAGAAGTAGAGATTGATTTTACATGCTGATTAAAACATAACCTATCTTTTTGAATAAAAATGGAAATTAGAAAAATTTAAGTGACAGCTTCACTTTGAAAGGTATTACATGTGATTGATTTGAAACATGCTATGTTTTTATAAATCAATCCACTTGTTTTTGTTAGCTTTCATGGCAAGTTAATTTGCAGGAGGAGTGCTGAACCCCCTCCTGGTAGAACTGTCTCAAAAATGACACGCCTGGCCTCTTGCTCGCCCTCCTATTCTCATCAAAGACAGAATGATTCAGGGTCAACCAGAATGACCCAAATGGTGGGAAAAGTATAGCCGACTCTCAGCCATTTCCTCATCTTCTTTGAGAAATAGATCTGCTTATAGCAGATGGACATCCTTTGTTTCTTCTTCTTTTCCTTCCTTTCTTGCTGTGAAGAACAGGTCCCCATGAGAAGGGCCTCGATTCTTTGAACTCTATTCTGTGAACAGTGACTTTTCCTCTAGATGTGGATTAATGGGAGCATTGAGACAGTAGCAAGGACAAAAACTGAAAGGTCTAAGTTACATGAATCATTGCAACCAAATTGGATAAAAACATCTGTAAATGTTTTTTTTTACAATTTTGGAGTTATAAAAATTTTTCCAAATGTATAATTTTACTCATAAAAGAATATAACATTATTGTTATGGCAAACTAATCTGTTTAAAGGAAATATAGCTCAATTGAGAAAAATTAATTTACAACTTGTATAGGAAAAATGATTTCCTTACACTTGGGAATTTCTTTCTAATTGTGAAAAAGAATATAATTCTTTCCTGAAACCTCTACTACCAGGAAAAAGAGTAAATTGCATAAAGGATGTTCATAGAAAAGAGTCAGAGTCAATAAGCAAGTGAAAGCTGTTCATTCATAGCCACTGGAAAAGTAGCACAGTAGTTCAGATAATATAAACAAAATCATGCTTAACACTATAGTATACATGTCTGTCCTTTAATGATAATAGCTCACTTTATAAAATTCTGTTATATAAAAGAATATTTCAATAATCCTAGTAGGAAATATTATGCTTTTTGTAACCAAACCACCAAAACAATCTTTATAGAAAAATACATTCATTGAGCAACAACATTGAAAAAGGAATTTATGTAATGGACAACAGTTTACAAGATACATTGGATGATATACTAAGTGCAATGTATTGATGGTTATATTATTCATTTCAGGAAAAGAGATGATTAGATTGGTAGTATTAATAGTTGACTGAAGAAACAAGGGTAAAAGTCATTCTTTAGAAGATTTTTCCCTTTCTTCACTCTTTCTTCATCTATTATTTCCTTTATGGAAAATGGGATGACTCATGAGTATCTAGCACTTACATTACACTGAAGCAGAATGATTCAGGGTCAACCAGAATGACCCAAATGGTGGGAAAAGTATAGCCGACTCTCAGCCATTTCCTCATCTTCTTTGAGAAATAGATCTGCTTATAGCAGATGGACATCCTTTGTTTCTTCTTCTTTTCCTTCCTTTCTTGCTGTGAAGAACAGGTCCCCATGAGAAGGGCCTCGATTCTTTGAACTCTATTCTGTGAACAGTGACTTTTCCTCTAGATGTGGATTAATGGGAGCATTGAGACAGTAGCAAGGACAAAAACTGAAAGGTCTAAGTTACATGAATCATTGCAACCAAATTGGATAAAAACATCTGTAAATGTTTTTTTTTACAATTTTGGAGTTATAAAAATTTTTCCAAATGTATAATTTTACTCATAAAAGAATATAACATTATTGTTATGGCAAACTAATCTGTTTAAAGGAAATATAGCTCAATTGAGAAAAATTAATTTACAACTTGTATAGGAAAAATGATTTCCTTACACTTGGGAATTTCTTTCTAATTGTGAAAAAGAATATAATTCTTTCCTGAAACCTCTACTACCAGGAAAAAGAGTAAATTGCATAAAGGATGTTCATAGAAAAGAGTCAGAGTCAATAAGCAAGTGAAAGCTGTTCATTCATAGCCACTGGAAAAGTAGCACAGTAGTTCAGATAATATAAACAAAATCATGCTTAACACTATAGTATACATGTCTGTCCTTTAATGATAATAGCTCACTTTATAAAATTCTGTTATATAAAAGAATATTTCAATAATCCTAGTAGGAAATATTATGCTTTTTGTAACCAAACCACCAAAACAATCTTTATAGAAAAATACATTCATTGAGCAACAACATTGAAAAAGGAATTTATGTAATGGACAACAGTTTACAAGATACATTGGATGATATACTAAGTGCAATGTATTGATGGTTATATTATTCATTTCAGGAAAAAGAGATGATTAGATTGGTAGTATTAATAGTTGACTGAAGAAACAAGGGGTAAAAGTCATTCTTTAGAAGATTTTTCCCCTTTCTTCACTCTTTCTTCATCTATTATTTCCTTTTTATGGAAAATGGGATGACTCATGAGTATCTAGCACTTACATTACACTGAAGCACAATGGTGGGAATTCCCAGGTAGTGGAGTGACAAAGAATCTACCTACCAATGCAGGAGATGCAAGAGGCACAGGCTCCATCCCTGTGTTGGGGGAGAGCCCCTGGAGAAGGAAATGGCAACCCACTCTAGTGTTCTTACCTGGAGGATCCTATGAACTAAAGAGCCTGATGAGCTACAGTCCGTAGGGTCACAAAGAGTCAGACATGTCTGAGAACACACACAAGCACAAATGTATCACACGAAACACTTTGAAGACAGCACAGAGTCTAAAGACTAGGATAGCTGAAAGCAGAGAGATCATGCATGTACACAAGAGACTAAAGTGTATATAGAAGAAGCCAACTAGGCAAGCTTTTCATTAGCTGTACATAGGATAAGTCAGATATGAACAGGATGGTGTACAATTCAGCTGTATCCCATGTAATATTTCTAACTAGAAACTATTATCTGAATTGCTGGTTTGTCTGCCTAGATCTCTAATATCACTTTTTTAGTTCATCAGTTTAGTGTTGTTACCGATGAAAATACTGATAATTTAAAAGAGGCCAATTTGCCATAAAGGTGTAAACTGGACATTGAGGTAAATTTGTAATGTATATTAAAAACTTAGCACATCAGTCACAAATTATTTCTCTGATTTTGAATACTCTGTCCTTTTCATAGCCCTAAATTTTCTCAAAACTCCCATATCATACTTTTTGTCCCTAGAAAATTCTGTTTCTCAAACTAAATTTAAAGTATATTTCTCTCTGAAAATCGTTTCCCATCTCAGTGTGTGGCTAGAAATCAGTTCTCTAGTGCCTATATATCTCTTGTAAGCAATTATCATATGTAATAACATATTGCATTGTCATTTCTCAGTGCCTTACTCCCCCAATTTCACACATTTGAGCACATATACACTTGTTCAAAGGCTTTGAGATCCTTGCAGAATAGACAGGGAACAATTTACTCCTATGTTACTAGATTCTTTCAGGTAGTAGGTGCTAAACATCAATTTTATGGAATTAATGATTAAAAAACAAACATAATCAAAAGATATAAAATTGGAGAATGCCAAAAACTTTATTATTGTTATATGTATTTATTTGTAGTGGATTTGTTGACGTACTGTTTATTTGTTTTAACTAGCCCAAGATCTGGATGAATAGTCTAGTAGTTCTGCTTCTTTGCAGAAAGTCCATGAATTTACTTAGTCTATTTAAAGGTAATAAATACTAGAGTAATTATGAAGAAGTAATAGGGCCATACAATAAACAAATAATATGCACATTGTAGTATGTGTAGAATATGCTATTTATACTTTAATTTGCCTCCTGTGTCTTACCAACCTCTGCATAGATCTCATGAAGTCAGTTTATACAATGTTTACCAATCTTACCAAATGGGAAAAATTATATTTACCTCATTGGTATTATTACCCACAGTTTCCTGTTGCCCTTCATTTGATTTTAGTAAAAATTTACACTCTTTAATTATTTCAATATTTTAACTCTCTGAATTAAATAAAAATAATATTTTAGATTGGTTAAAATAAAATTTTCAGTCTGGCTAATAAAAGCATTTTTTTTTAAAACTGCCTAGATCTCTAATATCACTTTTTTAGTTCATCAGTTTAGTGTTGTTACCGATGAAAATACTGATAATTTAAAAGAGGCCAATTTGCCATAAAGGTGTAAACTGGACATTGAGGTAAATTTGTAATGTATATTAAAAACTTAGCACATCAGTCACAAATTATTTCTCTGATTTTGAATACTCTGTCCTTTTCATAGCCCTAAATTTTCTCAAAACTCCCATATCATACTTTTTGTCCCTAGAAAATTCTGTTTCTCAAACTAAATTTAAAGTATATTTCTCTCTGAAAATCGTTTCCCATCTCAGTGTGTGGCTAGAAATCAGTTCTCTAGTGCCTATATATCTCTTGTAAGCAATTATCATATGTAATAACATATTGCATTGTCATTTCTCAGTGCCTTACTCCCCCAATTTCACACATTTGAGCACATATACACTTGTTCAAAGGCTTTGAGATCCTTGCAGAATAGACAGGGAACAATTTACTCCTATGTTACTAGATTCTTTCAGGTAGTAGGTGCTAAACATCAATTTTATGGAATTAATGATTAAAAAACAAACATAATCAAAAGATATAAAATTGGAGAATGCCAAAAACTTTATTATTGTTATATGTATTTATTTGTAGTGGATTTGTTGACGTACTGTTTATTTGTTTTAACTAGCCCAAGATCTGGATGAATAGTCTAGTAGTTCTGCTTCTTTGCAGAAAGTCCATGAATTTACTTAGTCTATTTAAAGGTAATAAATACTAGAGTAATTATGAAGAAGTAATAGGGCCATACAATAAACAAATAATATGCACATTGTAGTATGTGTAGAATATGCTATTTATACTTTAATTTGCCTCCTGTGTCTTACCAACCTCTGCATAGATCTCATGAAGTCAGTTTATACAATGTTTACCAATCTTACCAAATGGGAAAAATTATATTTACCTCATTGGTATTATTACCCACAGTTTCCTGTTGCCCTTCATTTGATTTTAGTAAAAATTTACACTCTTTAATTATTTCAATATTTTAACTCTCTGAATTAAATAAAAATAATATTTTAGATTGGTTAAAATAAAATTTTCAGTCTGGCTCAGCAGCATGCCAAACCCAAGCATCTTCTTGGTTCCTGAAATGACATTTTCAAGTGGATCATTGTGAACCACCATGACCTCAAGGTACTGTGAGTTTGTGTCAGTGATATACTGATATCAGACATGACACAAATCTAGTTTGGATTGTGAGATGTTTTAACCTGTAACTTCTATGTAATAAATTTTAAGGTTATAATGTATCTCAAGGCTGATCCATCTAAGAACAGCCATGTAAGGATTTTACTTTACTTAGAGACAGACATGGGCTATTCCATTTAATTCATTGAAGTAATAATTACCCGTGCAAGAAATATCTATCTATCTATCTATCTATATGTATATACAAATATATGTTCATATTGCTTATACATATGTTTGCACATGTATATGTGTAGTATGTAATTAATGGGTAACAATACATTTTAGTGTTTAATATTTTTACTATATATAGAATTTTGAGCCTGAATTTCCCTTCTGAATCCAGAACATTATTAAAAACAAGCATCTTTGAATGTCATTAAGCTATTCTCCAAGTACTAGTATTTTTACAGTAATCAAACAGCATTCTTAGTACTACGTGAAGTACTTTGAGGCTGAACCATGAGATATGTCAGGACTTCAGTTTTATACAGATACACTAGCTATGAATTGTCCACATCCTATACATTAACCAAGCATGATTTCTGCCCGCTTTACATGGCATTTGTGTTATCCACTTGTATGCTGAGTTTGAGCTTAGATGATTTATGATAGACACTATAATTTAGTTTGGGACAATTAATGTGTTTCGCATGGATAGTGGTGAGTGCAGTCCAGTTGAAAAATATCCTCCTTCCTGATTAACTCCAGAAGAATTTTAAAATTTATTGCTATAATAGGAAATATTGAAATATAAATTTAAGTAAAGCATTTAATCTATACTAGGTACACCATAAATATCACTATGAAGTTTAAATATTCCTCACCAATTACAAAGGAAATTTTCTTTGGTATTATTACCACAGTTTCCTGTTGCCCTTCATTTGATTTTAGTAAAAATTTACACTCTTTAATTATTTCAATATTTTAACTCTCTGAATTAAATAAAATAATATTTTAGATTGGTTAAAATAAAATTTTCAGTCTGGCTCAGCAGCATGCCAAACCCAAGCATCTTCTTGGTTCCTGAAATGACATTTTCAAGTGGATCATTGTGAACCACCATGACCTCAAGGTACTGTGAGTTTGTGTCAGTGATATACTGATATCAGACATGACACAAATCTAGTTTGGATTGTGAGATGTTTTAACCTGTAACTTCTATGTAATAAATTTTAAGGTTATAATGTATCTCAAGGCTGATCCATCTAAGAACAGCCATGTAAGGATTTTACTTTACTTAGAGACAGACATGGGCTATTCCATTTAATTCATTGAAGTAATAATTACCCGTGCAAGAAATATCTATCTATCTATCTATCTATATGTATATACAAATATATGTTCATATTGCTTATACATATGTTTGCACATGTATATGTGTAGTATGTAATTAATGGGTAACAATACATTTTAGTGTTTAATATTTTTACTATATATAGAATTTTGAGCCTGAATTTCCCTTCTGAATCCAGAACATTATTAAAAACAAGCATCTTTGAATGTCATTAAGCTATTCTCCAAGTACTAGTATTTTTACAGTAATCAAACAGCATTCTTAGTACTACGTGAAGTACTTTGAGGCTGAACCATGAGATATGTCAGGACTTCAGTTTTATACAGATACACTAGCTATGAATTGTCCACATCCTATACATTAACCAAGCATGATTTCTGCCCGCTTTACATGGCATTTGTGTTATCCACTTGTATGCTGAGTTTGAGCTTAGATGATTTATGATAGACACTATAATTTAGTTTGGGACAATTAATGTGTTTCGCATGGATAGTGGTGAGTGCAGTCCAGTTGAAAAATATCCTCCTTCCTGATTAACTCCAGAAGAATTTTAAAATTTATTGCTATAATAGGAAATATTGAAATATAAATTTAAGTAAAGCATTTAATCTATACTAGGTACACCATAAATATCACTATGAAGTTTAAATATTCCTCACCAATTACCAAAATGATTTAATCTTAAGCAAAATAGCATCACACAAACTGAACAATGAGACTACAAAATATTTAGAATGGAAAATATATTCTAAAGCTAATAACCACCTGCTGTTTCTAATTGCACCTTATATATGTATGTCTTAGAAGTTCTTCATTCTCAGTCAATGACACTTTGTAACTAAAGGAATTAAACAGACACTATATTTAATATTCTTACTTAACCTAAGGGTTTGTTAGCATTGCCATGATGATCAATAGTATACATCACATGGAAATATTACTCTACTTTGTCTTTTGTCGTTGGAATGAGGAAATAAAAATGATTCCAGCCAAGTGAAGCCTAAAGTAAATGTATAGATTCTCAGTTATGAGAAATCTTCAAGAGTTGCTGACAAAATCGAAACTTGATAAAAATAGGATGCCCTCATTCTCTTCATGCTAACTTTATTTTTGCTTTTCTTCGACTTTTCTCCTCTTGTAGACTTTTTTGCAAGTGTCTATGAGAAACAGATATTCAGGCCATTCTTTCTCCCAGTACTGTTTATCAGTATTCAGGAAAGGACTCTTTTGAAATCAGCATTTAAAATTAACATAGTTAAAAGGTGAATGGGATATTTTAAAAGATCATGCCTATGGGCATGCAAAGACCGGTGGGCATGCAAACTCTGAGTTGTCTGTGGGCAACTCCAAGGCACCCCTTGTGTTGATTGTGCCATTAATGCTTGAAAAAGCAACAGTCAATACAACCCAATAAGTGCATCATGTTTTATATGGGTCCGATTATAAGATGTTGGGATGTATGTATGCCAGCCTGTCTGTATTTAAACAAAGAAGATTTCAGACACTGGCTTTCAGTTGGCTCAAATTTAAGGCAAACTTAAATGGCCTGTGAAGTATATAAATCACTAAGTATTCTTTCTACACCAAAAATCGTCAAGTCCTATCTCGGATTTCCATAAAATCATAAGAAAACATTAGAGTTATTTTACTACAGGGCCAATACTATTCAGGGCATCTACCATAAAATTTTGATTTAATTTCTTAAAGCAATAAAAAGAAGTTTAAATATTCCTCACCAATTACCAAAATGATTTAATCTTAAGCAAAATAGCATCACACAAACTGAACAATGAGACTACAAAATATTTAGAATGGAAAATATATTCTAAAGCTAATAACCACCTGCTGTTTCTAATTGCACCTTATATATGTATGTCTTAGAAGTTCTTCATTCTCAGTCAATGACACTTTGTAACTAAAGGAATTAAACAGACACTATATTTAATATTCTTACTTAACCTAAGGGTTTGTTAGCATTGCCATGATGATCAATAGTATACATCACATGGAAATATTACTCTACTTTGTCTTTTGTCGTTGGAATGAGGAAATAAAAATGATTCCAGCCAAGTGAAGCCTAAAGTAAATGTATAGATTCTCAGTTATGAGAAATCTTCAAGAGTTGCTGACAAAATCGAAACTTGATAAAAATAGGATGCCCTCATTCTCTTCATGCTAACTTTATTTTTGCTTTTCTTCGACTTTTCTCCTCTTGTAGACTTTTTTGCAAGTGTCTATGAGAAACAGATATTCAGGCCATTCTTTCTCCCAGTACTGTTTATCAGTATTCAGGAAAGGACTCTTTTGAAATCAGCATTTAAAATTAACATAGTTAAAAGGTGAATGGGATATTTTAAAAGATCATGCCTATGGGCATGCAAAGACCGGTGGGCATGCAAACTCTGAGTTGTCTGTGGGCAACTCCAAGGCACCCCTTGTGTTGATTGTGCCATTAATGCTTGAAAAAGCAACAGTCAATACAACCCAATAAGTGCATCATGTTTTATATGGGTCCGATTATAAGATGTTGGGATGTATGTATGCCAGCCTGTCTGTATTTAAACAAAGAAGATTTCAGACACTGGCTTTCAGTTGGCTCAAATTTAAGGCAAACTTAAATGGCCTGTGAAGTATATAAATCACTAAGTATTCTTTCTACACCAAAAATCGTCAAGTCCTATCTCGGATTTCCATAAAAATCATAAGAAAACATTAGAGTTATTTTTACTCATCATGTGTGTCCTCAATCCACTTATTGACCAGGATTAGTCTGAGGAATTTGTTCATAATATAGCTATGTAGCTTTTCAGTTTCCTCCTCTAAAGAAAAATCGAAATAGAATAGCTTTCTGCATGTGAGCATTAGAGGTAATTAGAAAAAAGTGCTTTTTTTTTTTTTTTTTTTTTAAAGAAAAAGCTGTTTTTTGTTTGTTTTGGTAGGGTGGGAGGAGGTTCAGGGTGGGGGAGAAATATGTATACCTAGGGTGGATTCAGGTCAGTGTGTGACAATAAACAACAAAACTCTGCAAAAAATTAAAATAAAATAAATTACAAAAAAAAAAGATCATATTGAATGCTGATGTCAAAATAGTCTACGCAAAGAGAGGATATAATACTTTAAAGAAGTTATATTTAAGATATTTTAGTTTTAGTCCTTTAACAGTTTTTGCCAGGTTCCCTCGTAGTTCATCTGCTAAAGAATCTGATTTTTATTTCACTATAAAATAATGGTATCAAAAGAAGAATATCTAATTAGTTGTTGAGGTATTTGTTTAATTTCATATGGGATTGGTTTTCTCATAAATATAGGATACAGTTTATCTAATATCTTCTTCACTGTATACCTCAACAATTTAAAAATATATAATCTAAAGGTTTTTGTGGTTTTTTAATTAATAACTTTTTAATAGAAAGATAAATGCTTTATAGAATTGAGTTAGTTTCTGTCAAAGGTAATAATGCCCACTCTTACCACTTTTATTCTACACAGTTTTCATAATTCTAGCCACAGTTATCAGAGAAGGAAAAGCAAACATAAAGAGTTTAAACTGTAAAGGAAAAAATAAAACTGTCAATGATGGCATGTGGCATCATGTAATATATAAAAAATTCAGGAACTTCCCTGGTGGTGCAGTGGCTAAGACTCCATGCTCCCAATGCAGGGGGCCCGGGTTTGATCCCTGGGCAGGGAACTAGATTCCCACATGCTACAACTAAGACCCAGCATAGCCAAACATAAATAAAGTATTTTTAAAAATCCTAAGGACAACACCAGAAAACTATTGTAACTTATGAATTAATTTGTTTAAAATACAGAATACAAAAGTCATACATAGAAATTTGTTGCATATCTATACACTAACGGTGAAGTATCAGGAAGAGGAAGTAATAAAACACCCCCACTTACTCTCACATCAAAAAAAAAAAAAAGATATAAGAACAAGCCTACCTACAGAGGCAAAAGGCCTGTATTTGGAAAGCTCTATGACTAATGGAAAGATAAACTATTATTAGATTGAAAGAATTAACATTATTAAAATGACCATATCACCCAAGGCTATCCACAGATTCAATGCAATTTCTATCAAAATACCAATGACTTTTTCCACAGAGCTATAACAAATAATTTAAACATTTGTACTGAAGCACAAAAAATCCCAAAGAGCCTAGACAGTCTGGAGAAAGAATAAAGCTAGAAAAATCATACTGCCTGATATTAGACTATAGTACAAAGCTGTAGTAATCAATATTATATATATTATTGTATAGTATTGCAGTGGCCTAAAAATAAACATATAGATTAATGGCACAGGATAAAAAACTCAGAAATAAACCCATAGGCGACCTATGGTCACCTAATCTATGACAAAGGAGGCAAGAATATACAGTGGAGAGAAGACAGTCTCTTCAATAAATGGTGCTAGAAACCAGACAGCTAAATGTAAAAAACAAAAACAAAATTAGAACACTCACCAATACCATTTACAGAAATAAAATAAGAATCGATTAAATACCTACATGTACAATTGGATACTATAAAATTTCTAGAGGAAAACATTGGTGGAATATTCTTTGATATAAATCACAGTAACCATTTTTGAATTTGTTTCTCAAAGAAAAATATTAAAGTGAACAAATTGTTTCTAATCAAACTTAAAAGTGTTAATACAGCAAAAGAAACCATAAATAAAACAAAAACACAACCTACAGAATGGGAAAAGATTTTTGCAAATGATATGACCTTTACAGCATTATAGAATCATGAGATTCAAATGACAGAACAGAATCCTGGGCAAGGTAAAGAACTTAATATCGTTTCTCTTAGGTTCACGTTAGACTTCTGTAGTGGCCCTAGTGGTAAAGAACTTTCCTGCCAGTTCAGGAGACATAGAGACAAGGGTTCGATCCATGGACTTGGACAATCATCTGAAGAAGGGCATGGCAACCCATTCCAGTATTCCTGCCTGGAGAATCCCACGGACAGAGAAATCTGGTGACCTCCAGTCCATGAGGTTGCAAAGTCAAACACAACTGAAGTAACTGAGCATGCATGCACACACAGTTTCAAATTACTGAAGTGTTGACATTGTGAATTCCTGTTATAAAATTCTCACAAAACAATACTTTAGTCTACAACTTTAGTGATTAACAAAAGCAGTACTACATGGATAAATCACTACATTTCAAATTTATTTACATTATAAATGAGGCTTCTCAGGTGGCACAGTGGTAAAGAATATGCCTGCAT
Organism: Tragulus kanchil; assembly: GCA_022376925.1. Lineage (NCBI taxonomy): Eukaryota > Metazoa > Chordata > Mammalia > Artiodactyla > Tragulidae > Tragulus > Tragulus kanchil. The sequence continues at coordinate 145,002,141 of JAIOJX010000004.1, forward strand.
TCTTTAGGAAACAGCAACCTGTTCCAGTATTCTTGCATGGAAAATCCCTTGGACATAGGAGCCTGGTGGATTACAGTCCATAGGGTCACAAAGAATCAGACATGACTGAGTGCACACACACACTATTTCCATTCATCTTTGTTCCTTGGCCTGCTTGGGCTTCCCATCGCAGTGGCCTCTCAAATTGCAGCGTGCCAGTTCCGGGCGCATGCGCTCCAGAGCTCCAGCTAGGTGGTTGGACACATCCGTCCAGCCACTCCACGCACGTGGAATCTTCCCAGGCAAGGGATCAAACCAGCGCCCCTTGCAGTGCAAGGTGCTGTCCTTACCCACTGGACCACTAGGGGAAACCCAATAACTGAATGTTTTTGAAAGGAATTTTTCAGTTCTATTTATTTTAGAATGCATTGTGATACACATTTAGTTTCCAGCTGATAGTATTTGCAAACTGCGTTTTACTTAGATTTGAATTAAGATATGGCCTTTTTGATGTGGTCTTGACTATAATTGAAACAACAAAATAGACTATATGAATACTATAATTTATAATAAATAGAGCCTGAGATTAAATAGCTACATTAAGTTCAAAGTGGATGTGAGTTCAGTCTTTCTACAATATCCTAATAGTAAGAAACGTTAGGTAATAATTTCAAATACCAAGATCAAATTTTTCTGAATTTTTTCACTGACTCTATAACTGCAATGCCTGGTAACTTCAGTGAATTATACAATCAGTTTATTAAGAAGTACTTTCTTTTTACTCAGAGACCATAGTTTAAATGACTATGCTTCATACTGAAGCTGTGAGGTAAATGAGAAAAACTGCTTTTAAAAGGAAAATAGTTAAAGTCCTTGTAAAATTCATTATTTTTATATGAAGCTTTGAAATAAAGGAAAACGTATACATTGTTTAACTCAAGTAAGCTTTCATTTCCCAGCCTCCAAACAATATATATACTTTGAAGTGTTGACATTGTGAATTCCTGTTATAAAATTCTCACAAAACAATACTTTAGTCTACAACTTTAGTGATTAACAAAAGCAGTACTACATGGATAAATCACTACATTTCAAATTTATTTACATTATAAATGAGGCTTCTCAGGTGGCACAGTGGTAAAGAATATGCCTGCATTCTTTAGGAAACAGCAACCTGTTCCAGTATTCTTGCATGGAAAATCCCTTGGACATAGGAGCCTGGTGGATTACAGTCCATAGGGTCACAAAGAATCAGACATGACTGAGTGCACACACACACTATTTCCATTCATCTTTGTTCCTTGGCCTGCTTGGGCTTCCCATCGCAGTGGCCTCTCAAATTGCAGCGTGCCAGTTCCGGGCGCATGCGCTCCAGAGCTCCAGCTAGGTGGTTGGACACATCCGTCCAGCCACTCCACGCACGTGGAATCTTCCCAGGCAAGGGATCAAACCAGCGCCCCTTGCAGTGCAAGGTGCTGTCCTTACCCACTGGACCACTAGGGAAGCCCAATAACTGAATGTTTTTGAAAGGAATTTTTCAGTTCTATTTATTTTAGAATGCATTGTGATACACATTTAGTTTCCAGCTGATAGTATTTGCAAACTGCGTTTTACTTAGATTTGAATTAAGATATGGCCTTTTTGATGTGGTCTTGACTATAATTGAAACAACAAAATAGACTATATGAATACTATAATTTATAATAAATAGAGCCTGAGATTAAATAGCTACATTAAGTTCAAAGTGGATGTGAGTTCAGTCTTTCTACAATATCCTAATAGTAAGAAACGTTAGGTAATAATTTCAAATACCAAGATCAAATTTTTCTGAATTTTTTCACTGACTCTATAACTGCAATGCCTGGTAACTTCAGTGAATTATACAATCAGTTTATTAAGAAGTACTTTCTTTTTTTACTCAGAGACCATAGTTTAAATGACTATGCTTCATACTGAAGCTGTGAGGTAAATGAGAAAAACTGCTTTTAAAAGGAAAATAGTTAAAGTCCTTGTAAAATTCATTATTTTTATATGAAGCTTTGAAATAAAGGAAAACGTATACATTGTTTAACTCAAGTAAGCTTTCATTTCCCAGCCTCCAAACAATATATATATTTTAAATGTTTTAGGTGTAATTTTGTTCAGTATTACTCACTGCAGGTGGCTAGGTATAATCATTGTTATTAATTTTGGTTCACAACTTGTGATAAGCAAGATAGTACATTAAAAATCATAAGTAAATATTGCATAATGATTATAAATTTCATATATTTAGGTGATTACTATATTATAGAATTGTCTTCCTTTTTAAATAAATTCTGATTTGAATGGGTTTGGTTGGATTTAATCTATTTTGCCACTTAGTAAGCCTAATATTCTCTTGAGATATCTGCATCTTGATTTAATTTGCTTTCTTTGGTTTATTTGAAAATGCAAACAGAAGAGTTCTATCAGTTCAAAACATAATATTTTTGTGTTGAAATGTCAATGTTAAGGAGTCATTCTAAAATGACTATTGATTAATAATCTATTGCATATATACAATTAAGCAGCATTCAAAGTACAAGCTAATTTTATACTTACATACAAAGACCTCAAGAATCTTGGATGTTTTGTCTTTCTACCATTCAGTGTCTTAGTATTCAAAAGGGTCCAGAACTTTATAAAATTGTATTAAATAGCATCAATTCCTAGGCAAAATGGATTTTTTAAAATCCACAAGCATGAGGTATAGTCTGTCTTGCCAAGAGTCCAATTATGGTCAAATACATAAAATAAGTATAAAGTTGTGTAGGTGTATTATGAAATATGCATATAAAATTATGCAAAGGCATTTAATGAATACTGTGTACCCACTGCCTATCTTAAGGAATGTAATCTTATATATTAAGTTGATGTCTCCTGAGTACATATTCCATTTTCCCTTTCTCTCTCATCCCATCAGACTTTCTAGAGTACTGTTTTAAATATATTAATGTATACAAAATAGACTTATAATTTGCCTATTTTTAGCAGTATGACTTTATAATTCAATATATGTTCTAGTATTCATGTGTATTTAACAAATATAGTCAATTTCACATATTTTGACTGTTGTACAATTCTACTATATGTATCCTGACATTTATTTTATTCATATCATGTTGATTTAATATTTTTTACCTGAAAATGAATCTATTATAAAGGTTCTTATGCGTATCTATCTGTGTCTATACAAGCAAATTTCTGTATTATCTAGAAGTAGAATTATTGTGTATGTGGAATGAACATTTTTGAATGCACATATATTGAGATGGAATGTAAAGAAACTATCCCTATTGCCTGCATTCTTGTTAATACTTAGAAATCTTGTGGTAATTTTGATAGGATGATAGTTAAATTGAACTTTTTTCATGAAATTTTCTTCAATTCCCAAGTTTTTGATTTATCTTTTTCCTTTCCCATTTTCCCTTTGGTAATCATATGTTTGTTTTCAATATCTGTAAGTTGATTTCTGTTTATAAATAATTTCATTTGTTTCTTTTATCTTTTAAAATTACATTTCACATTTAATATTTAAACTTTAATGTAGGTGACTTCTTAAAAGATTTCTTGATGCTATTTGCTGTATCTTGTTTAAAAAATCATACATGCTCTAAGAACATAAGTAAAATATATTCTAAAAGTTTTGAAAATTTACTTTATACAGGTATTCCTTTTTAGCAAGAAATTTAAGGGATATATATAATTGCAAAATAGATATTCAAAGTCTATTGTCAATAAAATTGTCTCATCATTCTTTAAAAATTAAAATGAGTGATGTGTGATATGTACACATACCAGTGGATGAATCACCAGATTTTATATTTATGAAAAATGTCAGTAAAGTACTGAACTATTTTAAACTATAGTACATGTAAGAAACTAGATATGAGTATACATGGTAATTCTAGTGAGGATATCTGTTGTGTCAGATTATATCTTCTATAAGATTTATGTTTCAAAAGGCATAAATAGTATCATTCTGATGTATAGATTTTACCAGATCTCTGTAGAAAGGAAACTAAACATACACGTATACCCAAGGTAAACAGCAAGCTCTTTTCGAAACTCCTAAGTATTTAAATGGCAGTAAAATAGTCTAGCTGACTATTTGGTAAAAAATAGTCTAGGTGACACGTTTCTTGGACTTTAAGTTGTAAGAATGATTAACTCTAGAAGATACAGGTAATAGTCACTACTTCAAGTCATATGCGATTCTAAGTCTCTCTCAGTCTTCTATAAATATGTGAATTATGCAGGCCAAAACAGAGGTCTCATATTCAACCAGGTGATAGACTGTCTCCAGTAGATCTGTATCAGCAAAGGCTTTCTTATGTAATTAATTACTACATGGAATGATAATGAAAGAAAAAACTATCCCTATTGCCTGCATTCTTGTTAATACTTAGAAATCTTGTGGTAATTTTGATAGGATGATAGTTAAATTGAACTTTTTTCATGAAATTTTCTTCAATTCCCAAGTTTTTGATTTATCTTTTTCCTTTCCCATTTTCCCTTTGGTAATCATATGTTTGTTTTCAATATCTGTAAGTTGATTTCTGTTTATAAATAATTTCATTTGTTTCTTTTATCTTTTAAAATTACATTTCACATTTAATATTTAAACTTTAATGTAGGTGACTTCTTAAAAGATTTCTTGATGCTATTTGCTGTATCTTGTTTAAAAAATCATACATGCTCTAAGAACATAAGTAAAATATATTCTAAAAGTTTTGAAAATTTACTTTATACAGGTATTCCTTTTTAGCAAGAAATTTAAGGGATATATATAATTGCAAAATAGATATTCAAAGTCTATTGTCAATAAAATTGTCTCATCATTCTTTAAAAATTAAAATGAGTGATGTGTGATATGTACACATACCAGTGGATGAATCACCAGATTTTATATTTATGAAAAATGTCAGTAAAGTACTGAACTATTTTAAACTATAGTACATGTAAGAAACTAGATATGAGTATACATGGTAATTCTAGTGAGGATATCTGTTGTGTCAGATTATATCTTCTATAAGATTTATGTTTCAAAAGGCATAAATAGTATCATTCTGATGTATAGATTTTACCAGATCTCTGTAGAAAGGAAACTAAACATACACGTATACCCAAGGTAAACAGCAAGCTCTTTTCGAAACTCCTAAGTATTTAAATGGCAGTAAAAATAGTCTAGCTGACTATTTGGTAAAAAATAGTCTAGGTGACACGTTTCTTGGACTTTAAGTTGTAAGAATGATTAACTCTAGAAGATACAGGTAATAGTCACTACTTCAAGTCATATGCGATTCTAAGTCTCTCTCAGTCTTCTATAAATATGTGAATTATGCAGGCCAAAAACAGAGGTCTCATATTCAACCAGGTGATAGACTGTCTCCAGTAGATCTGTATCAGCAAAGGCTTTCTTATGTAATTAATTACTACAATGGACTAGACATATCATTCTCCCCATGTAATTGTTCTTCCCTCACTGGAATCATACTTATATTCTGTATTCAGTAGACATTTTAAAATTGACTCCTGAGTATATCATTAGTATCACTCAGCTGCTTCAGTTTCTAAAGGTGTGCATTTTGGGTGTGAACTTCCTTTAATAATGAACAGGGAGCAGTCTTTGACTTGGTATTAGGTGTACAGAGATTGGCCTTACCTCATAGACTTCTGTTGCTTGTCTATTGTTCTTAATCATGGGAATAAGAATAAAGTGAATATATTCTTTAGCTAAAGTTTGATTATCATGGGATCTTAAAATGTATTGTTTTCACTAATGGTGACTTTTTTCATGGACAGTGGACATATGGACATTGTGGGGAAGGAACAGAGGGTGGGAGGTGTAAAGAAAGTAGCATGAAGGCCTGTACTATCATAAGTGAAGAAAATAGCTATAGTCATTGCTCTGTGAGAAAAGGAGATCCTTCAGGGGTGCTGTGTGATGGTTGGGAGGGGTGGGAAGGGGGGGTATATATATGACTAATCTAAGAACATATGTATCTGTAAACAACAAAACTTTGTAAAAATTAAAAGTAAAATAAAAGTTAAAAAAAAATTGGTATATTGAAGCACAATGCATTCAATAGATATATCCTCACTAGACATAGTATATACCTGAATGTCAGTTTTTATTTTATTTTATGAATATAAAATACATTCTAATCCCCCCCTTCCAGGAATCAGTGCATATCTTTGTTATATAATGTTAAAGTCCGCTAATCTGTAACGATTTCTCTTTTCATTTTATGATCTCAGTATTTGTAAAGAGTATTAGCAAGTTATTTAATAGAATGAAATCAACTATGAATATTCATTGGAAGGACTGATGCTGAAACTGAAACCTCCAGTACTTTGGCCACCTGATGCAAAGAGCTGACTCATCGGAAAAGTCTCTGATGCTGGGAAAGACTGAAGGCAAAAAGAAAAGGGGAATCAGAGAATGAGTTGGTTAGATAGCATCACAGACACAATGCACGTGAATCTGAGCGAACTCTGAGAAATAGTGGAGGACAGGTGAGGCTGGTGAGTTGCAGTCCATGGGGTCACAGAGTCAGACACGACTTAGCAACAGCAACCCATAATTAGACTTTTCCAGATATTTCTTCATGACTGCTTTCATTTTAGGCAAGAATACCATAGAAGTAATGTCATATACATTTAGGGTATCGTATGAAAAGAAATGTGATAATGATGTGTCCCATTAGAGTTAAGGTTCAGTTCTAGCCTTTATTAAGTTGATTAAAGTGATAATTGATTTATGTTTTCCAGTATAGATCCATTATTTTCCATTATATGTAAAAGGTAATTTGGTGATGAATATTTAATATTATATAAGATCATATTCTTCATTATACCTTTGCTGTCTAATTTCATTGTGCATTTTGACAATTAATTCTACATTTATTAGAATTCTACTATAAGGCAAAGACTTTGCCTCTTTCTTTCCTTTCTTCCTTCCTTCCTCCCCTCCATCTTTTCTTTCTTCTTTTATTTATATAACCTTGCTAACAAGGAATATGTGTGTGTGTCTGCATGTGTGTGTGTGTGTATGTATGTATGTATATATATACATACACACACACACACACATATATATATTCAACAATTAGATATCACTCTCAGGTTTGGCAATTATTGGTGAAAATTTTATTCCTGTATGATAGTATTCAGTGATTTTATGTGGGAGGTGAAGCTAAAGAATTTAGGAGAAAAGACACAAAATATCTAAAATTTACTCATAAATGTTTCATTAAAACATACATTGAATGTTAGAGCGTAAATAGTAAAGGAAGTGAGGGAAAATGTTAACAACATAAGAATTTGGATAGAGAATGTATGGAATTTGTTGAGGATTTCTTTCAACCTTTCAGGAAAAATCAAATTATTTCAAAGTTAAATGTGAACCGTGATACTGTATGTAAGTACATACTGAAGTTTTATTGAGTTTCTTATGTAAATTTGTAAAGCTCATATCATCTCAGCATTTTATAGAATATAAAAATGCTTAAAGTTATGTAAGCCATAGAGTGAGGGACCCTGAAGGCAAAAGAAAAGGGAATCAGAGAATGAGTTGGTTAGATAGCATCACAGACACAATGCACGTGAATCTGAGCGAACTCTGAGAAATAGTGGAGGACAGGTGAGGCTGGTGAGTTGCAGTCCATGGGGTCACAGAGTCAGACACGACTTAGCAACAGCAACCCATAATTAGACTTTTCCAGATATTTCTTCATGACTGCTTTCATTTTAGGCAAGAATACCATAGAAGTAATGTCATATACATTTAGGGTATCGTATGAAAAGAAATGTGATAATGATGTGTCCCATTAGAGTTAAGGTTCAGTTCTAGCCTTTATTAAGTTGATTAAAGTGATAATTGATTTATGTTTTCCAGTATAGATCCATTATTTTCCATTATATGTAAAAGGTAATTTGGTGATGAATATTTAATATTATATAAGATCATATTCTTCATTATACCTTTGCTGTCTAATTTCATTGTGCATTTTGACAATTAATTCTACATTTATTAGAATTCTACTATAAGGCAAAGACTTTGCCTCTTTCTTTCCTTTCTTCCTTCCTTCCTCCCCTCCATCTTTTCTTTCTTCTTTTATTTATATAACCTTGCTAACAAGGAATATGTGTGTGTGTCTGCATGTGTGTGTGTGTGTATGTATATATATATATACACACACACACACATATATATATTCAACAATTAGATATCACTCTCAGGTTTGGCAATTATTGGTGAAAATTTTATTCCTGTATGATAGTATTCAGTGATTTTATGTGGGAGGTGAAGCTAAAGAATTTAGGAGAAAAGACACAAAATATCTAAAATTTACTCATAAATGTTTCATTAAAACATACATTGAATGTTAGAGCGTAAATAGTAAAGGAAGTGAGGGAAAATGTTAACAACATAAGAATTTGGATAGAGAATGTATGGAATTTGTTGAGGATTTCTTTCAACCTTTCAGGAAAAATCAAATTATTTCAAAGTTAAATGTGAACCGTGATACTGTATGTAAGTACATACTGAAGTTTTATTGAGTTTCTTATGTAAATTTGTAAAGCTCATATCATCTCAGCATTTTATAGAATATAAAAATGCCTTAAGCAGTTTATGTAAGCCATAGAGTGAGGGACCCTGAGGAACCTGTGGTAGAAAATCTAGACTTTAATTAGCTAACCGATACAAAAGGAAACTGGTTGTATTTCTGTATCTTAATCATCATTCACAGCCCAAGACTGTTTGTTCCTTGTGGTTCTAAAATATTATATTATGTAAGTAAGGTTGATTTCACTAGATGAAATAAAGATAGCTAAATTTTACAAAGGAAATGGTCACTCAGGGATCAGAAAGAAAACAATCGAGTTTTATCTAAATTTGAAGCATCTTTAGCCAGTATCTTACACTTCTTATGGCAGGATGGAAGAAATTACTTGTGGGTCAGTCTTTTAAGCTTTATACTCTTACTGTCATAGATTATAAACCAAAAGATTGAACAGGTTGCTAAATGAGAGACTGATTTGATTGAACAAATTTAAGAGGTTCAGTCAGAAAAGACTGTGAAACTCATGTGCAAGAACTATTGGTACATTTCATTTTTCATGTTTGTAGGAATTTGTACTCAGACTTTTTGCCTTTTTTTTTTTTTTTGCCTTTTAAATGGAAGTGACCATATTTAATTATTTAAGTATACTTGGTTACATTTACAATTAAATTATAAGCAGATTATAATTCTTTCACATTATTTCATAAATTAATTCACAGTCCAAACAGGAAGATAAAAAAGTGAATGCTTCCCTTTATATTTTGATCAGAAGATACCTTCTGATCATTTGTGTTACTTGAACTAACGACAAATATATCGCATAGAAGTATGCTTTCTCACTGATTTACATAAAACATAAAGCAGCTTTTTCTTATTTTGTAGATGAGGGACGGTAAAGTCTTACAGAAGTGCTTTTCAGATGTAGGTCCTATTTTTAGAGACAAGCTTAAACTATAAGAATGTTCAATTATTCAAAATATTATGAAGACATCCTGAGATTGTTAGATTATAATACAGATAAAAAGAGAGTAGGTTCTCAACTCTTGGCATTCCAAAAGATCACTAATATACACAAACACACACACACACACACACACACACACACACACACACTCTCAAGTTAAGCACAGGATATTAGACGTATGGCAGTGAGGTAGGAATATCAAGATTCTTGATAGAATCAAGATAGATTCTAGGTAGAATCAAGGTAGATATGAAGATTTTTATTAGTTGCCTTAGAAGTGCAGATATAAACACAGGCATTTAGTATTTCATGTTTTTAGGTTTTGGTCAACTGGGCTTACATAGTTTAACAAGGTATTTACTTGCAGGCCAGTGGGTGAAATTGAGCAGTTTATAATAGCATAGTTTAGAATTGGTGTGCAGGAAAAGGTGTGGATCTCAAAGCAAATCATGATGACTAAATTGTTTGAAAATAAAATTGTTTGCTCAGGTAAGATAACTAATATTCTGATAAAGACTTGTTTGCCTAGATGAATAAACTCTTTGTTCAGGTAAATATGTTCATAGGAATTTCCTGAAGCGAATAGTAAAATTACTGGTTTACAGCCTTATCTTCCTGGAAAAGAATGTCTTGGATAAAACAAATATCAGCGTGGCACAAATGGTCTCAGTTTTAAGTCCTGATCTTTCAGTGATGTGTATTCAAGTGGCCGAAGCTCGTTTCAAGGTTATAAATGTTTCTCTTGATATAAAAATGATGATATAACTTTCTGCCCCACTCAGGATATATTAGCAAGTAAATTATTGAGAGTAATAAGTCTAATTTTAGTGTAAGATGGATGATTTATCAGTGTTTTTAAAATAGATAATGCTATTTATTTTAAAAAGTTTAAAACACAATGATGTAATACTATTTTTAAGAACTATTGCCTGAGGCACAAATATTGAAGTAAAAAAATGTGTAAGATAGAATTAATTTCTCTTTTTCTTAAGGGAATATCAGTAAGAATCTACTAATATAATGATAATTATTTTCACATAAAAACCATACACTTTAGAAAACTGACTTCCTTTATATCCATACATCAAAAAATTAGATAACACATATGCATACATGTGCAGCTGTGAACACACACATATAATTAGTATTAAAGACATAGGCTGGGTTTTGGGATAAGAAATAATTTACTTTATCAGTTTGCTGACTAGTTGTATAACCTGGAACAGTTTCATTTTTAAGGTTAAATTATGCATGTTTGTGTATGTATTTGAAAAGTTGTAGATTCTGAAATTCTGTAGAAGTTATGGTTATTAAGGCATAAGTCATATACAGATTACTATTTGAAATTGAATAGTTTTATGGGAAAAACCCTACATTTTGTTTTTCATTATGTTTTCTTTTTTTTTTAAGATTTATTTATTTTATTTCTGGGGGCGGGTTGGGGAGGGAGGGGAGCAGGCGGGCCACTTCTATTGGTCTTTCATTTCTCTCTATTTTCATCCGTCTTTGTTCTTTGGCTCCTGTGGGCCTCCCATCGCAGTGGCCTCTGTTGTCGCAGAGTGCCGGGTCTGGGCGCATGCGCTCCAGAGCTCTGGCTCGGTAGTTGGACACATCGGTCCAGCCCCTCCACGGCACGTGGGATCTTCCCAGGCGGGGATCGAACCGGCACCCCTTGCACGGCAAGGTGGTGTCCCTATCCACTGGACCACCAGGGAAGCCCTTATGTTTTCTTTAGGATTAACTATTCAACAAGAGGAATAATTTGAAGACCTTTTAAATAAGCAATTAAAACACCCTTTTTTTTTTCTGATTAGAGTGGCTTTCCCAGATGAACTAACTTTTGGTATAAATAGATTGGTTTAAAGTATTTCCTGAATCAAAAATAAAATGTTTATTAGTTTGCACACATGTCTGTTGTTGGCATAAATACTAAGGCCTACTCTGACTCATACATTCATAGGAGATTTGGCAGAAAAGTCACAAAGACATTATAGAGCATATTCTTATCATAAGCCTCTTAAACATTTTTTAATGCTTCAGTTAGAAGGACGAGCACAGAAAGATATTTTCTTGTGTAGTCAAACATCTAGAAGATTTCAGTGCAGTGAGCTTTTAAAATGTTTTCATAAAAGTTTAGTTCACTTTGAAAAACATTTACACAGTACTTAGTATTGTGGATATTCATTTGTTTGTAATCACAGAGTCTGAGGTGGCATGCCGCAGGATGCATGCGCTTCATAAAACTATATAAAGGTAACCCTGCCCCAAGCAGTTTTCCTATTAGGCTGAAATACAAAATGTGACTTCATTTTAACAGGTTTTTTATAAAGATTTAAGGGATGACATAAGTAAAACATTTTAAATTTGACGTTCTGTGAGATCTGGGCTATAAATCAGAAAGACTGCTCCTTCTTGAATCATCATGAACAAGGGAGCATCCATTTGATGCTCAGTTACTTTGTTACCTAGGATTTTTTGAGATGGAGACCTGTAAATTTGAATGTAAGTACAGACTCTTTCATATGTCACTTATTAAGGAATGAGAGGTGAAGTATGACTAAAAGACAGTTATATATGAGGATAACAAAACGTCTGAGCCCTATTTGAGAAACAATGTAAGAATGCAAAGCAAATCACTAAAGCAACAGGCACTTGCATGAATAATGAAAAGAGTTTTTAAAATTTAATTTCCCATAGGAACACAATTATTGTCAACCATAAAAAAAGTATTGAATGATTTTTGTGTGTGTTGTGGGTCTGGATATTTGTGTTCCACACAGATGAGGTTGTGCTCTAATTATATGTCTTGTTTGTATTGAATTTCAATTATTGCCATGCAGAAGAATGTCTGCAGGACATATGTTTAAGCAATGAGCTCATTATAAAATGTAGTCTCTTTCTGTGAAAATAATATACCATACTGTCTGACTTAATTTATTCTTTCATGCATCTATTTTTTAAGTATCTATTGAGTATTTGTTATTTGCTAGTCATTGTTTTGGGGCTTCCCAGGGGGCACTAGTGATTAAGAACCCACCTGCCACAGCAGGAAACAGAAGAGACATGGGTTCAATCCCTGGTTCAGGATGATTCCTTAGAGAAAGGAATGACAACCCATTCCAGTATTCTTGCTAGAAAAATTCCATGGACAGAGGAGCCTGGCAGGTTATAATCTATGGGATCACACACACACACAATGCTTGTAAACAGTGTGTCATTTATTTATAATTGATAGCTTTCTCAGAAAGACCCCTAGAAAAAAAGTCAAGGAAACTAAGGTTGTTTAATTTATTGCCATAAGAGATGTGATGACAGATGTATGTATCGATTTGTCTAGGCACTAGTACCCAATTATGTCTTAAAAATAATTCTGGATACTGTTGTAAAGATTTTTTTGTGAAATGAACATTTAAGCCTATAGACTTTAGTAAAACAATTGTGCTCCATGAGTGGGCCTTATTAAGTTCTGAAGAGAAGTGAAGACCTTAAGTAGAAGACCGATCTACTCCAAGGAAGTGAACATTCTGCCAGCATAAGGCCTTTGGGCCTGAATTGCAGCATTATTTCTTCTCTGGGTTTCCAGCCCATCCTTCAGATTTTAGACTTGCTGGCCCCACAATCCTATGAACTCATTTCTTAGGATAAGGCTCTCTGTATAGATGCATCCTATTAGCTCTGCTTCTCCAGAGAGCTGGAGTAGCACAAGTGATAACAGCATCATGACAGAGTCTGAAGGACGTCTCAGGAGGGAGTGATCAGGAACAGATACATATAGAGTTTAATTAAAACTAATTTCTACTCTTTCTGACTTGTCTCACTCTGTATAATAGGTTTTAGGTTCATCCACCTCATTAAAATTGACACCATGTTCCTTTTTATGACTAATATTCCATTGTGAATGTGTACACAGCTTCCTTATCCATTCATCTGCCATGGGATATCTGGCTTGCTTCCATATCTACTATTGTAAATAGTGCTGTAATGAATATTGGGGTCCATGTGTCTTTTTCATCTTGGGTTTCCTGGAGGATAGGGTGGGAAAAGCAGTGGGAAGGGGGAATTAGGATGGAGGGGACATATGTATACTGATGGCCAATTCATATTGATGTATGGCAAATACCATCATAATATTGTAAAGTGATTATCCTCCAATTAAAATAGATAAATTTTTAAAAGAACAGCAAAAATGTTTTTTAAGGATGAATTTAATTCCAGTGTTGAAATTCAAGGAACAGGTTGGATTGGGTATCATTTATGGTATGATAGTTCTTTGTGAATGAAGGAAAAGAGAAAAGGGCATTGAGGCAAGTACCAATTGATAAGGATGCTGTTTTGCTTACATTTATATCACCAAGAAGCAGACTTCCGGGGCAAGCAGCAAAGCTATTGTGCCACTTCATAGTGTTTTGATTTTATAAAAAAAGCAGGTTTCTCATAACTGTTTAGAATGGGGACAGGAACATGTCATTTCATTTCTAAGGTGTGTATAAACTAGAGATTAAAGAAAATATGAAGAGTAAGATAAGGCTTTTGAAGAAAGTCCGTTTGAGGTGGCCTCTTTGAAATCAACCTACGTGTCTTTTTTTTTTTTTTTAATCTGAAATTAAAAAGTAGCCTTGGTACTGAAATACTGAATCACAAGCTAAAAGGCCAAGTTGCCCTCATTAACTTGGTGATTTAGTTAAGTGTTTTGGTTTCTCTGGGATGAATTTATTCATTTTTTTTTAATGTCAAAATGTTTAAGATGTTATACAGTCTTAAAATCAGTATTTTCTCAATAGATAATAAAAATACAGAATATAAACTCCAAATATAAGACTCACAGGATGTCTGATGGAGCATTATTGAAAGTGAAGAACTGGGACAAACTGGAGAATGTCAATTTTCTTAACAAAGAGTAACTCGTGGAAGTGTATAGAATATAGAGATGGTTGATCAGTTGTGTCTGATTTTTTGTGTTTCCTTGGACTGTAGTCCACCAGGCTCCTCTGTCCATAGGATTCCCTAAGACTACTGGAATGGATTTCCATGCCACCTTCTAAGGGATCTTCCCAACCCAGGAACTGAAGCCAGGCCTCCTGCTTTGCAGCTGGATTCTTTGCCATCTGAGCCACCAGGGAAACCTAATCTTGGACTTATTGAATACTATTTAATTCCACCTAATAAGAGAATTCTTAATTTTATAAGAAAAAGTAAAGATGGCAGTCTCTGACAAACAAAAATCTATATAATAAATGGATGTTAGAGCCCTTCATATAATGTTTAATCTTGACTTTTGTAATTTACAGCTTTCTAATTTTTTTTTCATTTGGATATAATTTTTGTTTGACTTGTTTACTTTGTGTACGTTGGGTCACACAGTATCATGCACACTTCTGCTACTTCTGCTAGGAATTGTGGGTGGTCCTATTAAGACATACTTTGCCAGGATGGTCTCAGATATTTGCCAGAACAGTGACGGTGTGTTAGAAGTACTTTTCTTTACTTCAGTTGCATGTGAGATAAATAACACTCCATAATGTGTTAGTGTTGCAGTTATTTAGCACAATTAATGCTGCACTGTACCCTTGTCCTGTCCCCTCACAGTTTTATGGCACCTGGATGCCAAGAAGCTTGTGTCACAGGTATCAGCAGCTGCCTTTGTTATCAGTCTCCAGCAGGGCTTCTGTTAATTATCTTGCCATAGTGTCTGAGGCAGATAGCGATCCTTCCTAAAGAGCAGACAGATTTAAAGAGGCAGAATTAATTAAAATTGATTCACACATTCTGTCATGTAGAGGTCTGTGGGGAGCCTTTCTTTCCTACACCCCTCTTCGCTTCATGATGTTGTACAACATGGTACAGGTGGGAATCCCTACCATGGAATACTAATTATGGAGCTTGAATGGGATTAGCCACAGTGATTGGCAGTGTAATGCTTGAGAGGGTTTTAAAATTTACTTCATTTACAGGATTTCTTGAGGGACCAATTCTTTCATCTAACTTTTATAAGTGGTTATTGAGAGGTTGACAAAGCTGAAAATCCAAGGTCACTAAGGATTATCAGAAAAGTTACCAATGAATTACCTATTTTAACAGTTGACTGTTCAACATTGTAGACTTTTAAAAGGAATGTGAACTATGGGAAAGAAAGGTGATAGAAAGATAAGCATATCAGTGTGTTAACATGTTTTTACTTTTTCAATTGAGAGCCAATTATACAATTTATACCTAAACATGGATAAATGGCTAATCAGAAATCAATTGGATAATCACATAAACTTTTATACTACATGTAACTAACTATTGCCAATTTCTGTCAAACTGTGAAACAATATTATCTTTAGTCAAAACAATAATTATCTAATCCTGGACACCAGGGGTTGTGTTTTTATTTTTCACCAACTTTGATGTCACCTCTAAGCTGCAATAACAAAGAAACCCTGACTATGTAAGCAAAATACGTATTATCTTGTGTGTAACTTATCCAAAGATTTAAGCAGTATAAATACTGTCTTTGATGTAGCAATTCATAGAAGAGTGCTTCAGGATTGGTAGTGTGTCATATTCATCTTTAACACAACTTAGTCTGTGTGTTCTTGTCCTACTCCATCACATCTTCAGGAAAAAGAAAGTACCCTTGTTCTTTTTTGTCCCTCACAGTTATTAAATTGCTGCACTGTACCCTTGTCCTGTCCCCTCACAGTTTTATGGCACCTGGATGCCAAGAAGCTTGTGTCACAGGTATCAGCAGCTGCCTTTGTTATCAGTCTCCAGCAGGGCTTCTGTTAATTATCTTGCCATAGTGTCTGAGGCAGATAGCGATCCTTCCTAAAGAGCAGACAGATTTAAAGAGGCAGAATTAATTAAAATTGATTCACACATTCTGTCATGTAGAGGTCTGTGGGGAGCCTTTCTTTCCTACACCCCTCTTCGCTTCATGATGTTGTACAACATGGTACAGGTGGGAATCCCTACCATGGAATACTAATTATGGAGCTTGAATGGGATTAGCCACAGTGATTGGCAGTGTAATGCTTGAGAGGGTTTTAAAATTTACTTCATTTACAGGATTTCTTGAGGGACCAATTCTTTCATCTAACTTTTATAAGTGGTTATTGAGAGGTTGACAAAGCTGAAAATCCAAGGTCACTAAGGATTATCAGAAAAGTTACCAATGAATTACCTATTTTAACAGTTGACTGTTCAACATTGTAGACTTTTAAAAGGAATGTGAACTATGGGAAAGAAAGGTGATAGAAAGATAAGCATATCAGTGTGTTAACATGTTTTTACTTTTTCAATTGAGAGCCAATTATACAATTTATACCTAAACATGGATAAATGGCTAATCAGAAATCAATTGGATAATCACATAAACTTTTATACTACATGTAACTAACTATTGCCAATTTCTGTCAAACTGTGAAACAATATTATCTTTAGTCAAAACAATAATTATCTAATCCTGGACACCAGGGGTTGTGTTTTTATTTTTCACCAACTTTGATGTCACCTCTAAGCTGCAATAACAAAGAAACCCTGACTATGTAAGCAAAATACGTATTATCTTGTGTGTAACTTATCCAAAGATTTAAGCAGTATAAATACTGTCTTTGATGTAGCAATTCATAGAAGAGTGCTTCAGGATTGGTAGTGTGTCATATTCATCTTTAACACAACTTAGTCTGTGTGTTCTTGTCCTACTCCATCACATCTTCAGGAAAAAAGAAAGTTAGATGTGGTTCAAAAGGGCATATTACCTTCAGAAAGGAATAAGGATTTCTTTCTTAAAAAAAGTAGGATACTAAACTTATAAATATCACCTTTTATTTGTGTATAATTAACCAATCCTCAGTCACATGCTACTTTCCAGGGAAATGCATTTTACTATGGAGGAAGCAGAGGACGGATATAGGAAAACAGCTAGATGACTAAGAAATGCAAAAATAAAAGGAACAATTAAAACCAGTCATTTGAATTATTTAATGATGCCCTGAGATTTCCTTATGGTTCTCATGATTTCATATTTTATATATTAAGAATCCTTTTAAGAGTTAAAAATATAATATGGAAGATAAATCAAGATTTAGATAACAAAATAAGTCACATGAAATATTCTTTCTTTTTCATATAGTTAGCAGGTATTAAGAAATATCTAAAATATTCTATGCAAATGTAAACTAAACAAAAAAAGAAATAAGGAATGGAGTAGAAAGATAATTTACCCATGACATGTATTTCTTCCAAATGCTATATATCTTAAAGTGATGAAAATATGTCATTCCCTATACTCAAATGAAGATTTCTAAGTAGAATTTATACTCCCTTGAAAGTTATAATATATAAAAGCGTTGCTGTCGTCATATGTTGTTACTGTTGTTCATTCACTAAGTCTCTTTGTGACCCCATGGACTGCAGCACGCGAGGCTTCCCTGTCCTTCATTCTCTTCCAAGATTTGCTCAAACTCATGTCCACTGAGTTGGTGATGTCATACAGCATCTCATCCCTGTCTTCCCCTTCTCCTGCCGTCAGTCTTTTTCCACATCAGAGTCTCTTCCAATAAGTCAGTTCTTTGCATCAGGTGGCAATTTCAGCTTTAGCATCCGTCCTTCCAGTGACTATCCAGGGTTGATTTACTTTAGGACTGACTAGTTTACTAATCACATTACTTCAAGGCAGATACAAAATTTGTCATTTTTAAAATAATAAAATTTTTAGAGAAGATTTATAGCATTAAATTTTCTTAAGGAACTTCTAGTGGAATTCCCAAGTTAAGAACTGAAATTATAATAAAAGCAAAGACTAATATTACCTTATATAACATTCTTTTTCACAGTTCTAACAGTTATCTGCAAAATTCAGAAAACAATTTAGAACAAATTAATTTCAAGTGTGTTATATTTGATATTGTTTGGAGGCTATACATGAACAAGTATATACCCCTCAACAGGAAGTAATGCAAGTCATAACATTCGAGAAATATGATCTTATTACATTTCCTACATAGACATTTGGGTAAGCAAAGTTTAAAAATGGAAACTTTTAGGTTGTTCTCTGTTTAACGCAAAACTGGAATGTTATCAACACTGTTATGAATTTAAAATTTCTGGGCTTTTTTATGTTTACAATTTTTTTTTTAATATTTATTTATTTGACTGTTCTGGGTCTTAGTTGCAGTATGTAAGATCTAGCTCACTGACCAGGGGCTCAAACCCAGGCCTCCTGCATTGGAAGCCAGGAGTCTTAGCCACTGGGCCACCAGAGAAGTCCCCAAAATTTCTGTTTTTAGTAAAAATAGTTTTATTGCACGAATTAACACATTAGTTTTATTTTTTAGTTTTACTGTAACTGGCTTTTTATGTACTATATTTGGAATAAAGAAATTTTGATTGTATCTTGATTATATCAAGATAGTCACAACTCTGAGAATGGTAGAAAGTTAGATTTATGATCACTTTCAAGTTGGAGAACTTTACTGAGAACAGATGTGAAGTTCATCTATGTTTGTTAGCGTTTCTCTGAAACACTATTAGTTGGGAGAACTTATATATCCACAAGTACCCTTGACTTTATCTCCAGAGAAAAGTAAATTGATGCCTGTTTTCTCAAAATAACCTAATGCAAAGTGACTAGATGACAAGAGATTAGTAATTCTTCAATGTAGTGCTTGTGAGGTGAAGATGTAGAATTTGAGATAGAAAGGACCACTTGTAGGTACATAAATATATATTTTGTAGCTACATGTATATATTATTTATATGGTTTATAGCTATATGAAAGGCTATAAAGGACTGATTTTTTAAGATTCATACTTTAACATGGAGATTGTCATACTGAGTGAGTTAAGTCAGAAAGAAAAAAACAAATATCATATGGTATCACTTATATGTGGAATCTTGACAAATGGAACAAGTGAACTTATTTACGAAACAGAAATAGAGTCACAGATCCAGAAAACAAACTTACGGTTGCCAAGCAGTGAGGGGAGATAAATGGGAAGGTTAGGATTGACGTATGAATACTATTTTATTTAAAGTGGATAACTAGTAAAAACCTACAGCATAACACAGGGAATTCTACTCAGTACTCTGTTATGAGCTATATGGGACATGAACCTTAAAAAGAGTAGGTGTATGTGTATGTTTATATATATATAAATATATATATGACTGATTCATTCTATTTGGTAAAAATTAATACAATATTATAAATCAATCATATTTCAATAAAAATTAAAATTAGAAATGAATTCAAATTTTATTTACACTTATACCACTTTAATTATATGAAAGCATATAAATAGTTAATAATTTGAAATAGCTTAAAAATAATAGTTTGAGCTTAAGGTTTTGGATTTTACGCTATAGCATGCATTCATCATATTGCTTAAAAGTTAGATATTAGTTTTGAGATGAGAGCTGTGGCTTTCTGGTTTGGAATGGGAGTTGGAGGAAGATAGAGGCCATGTGTGGTAGTAGTTAAATTTAATTTACGCTTCCTCTGTTCCCCTCCGCTTCCATAGCTTGAGGTTATGGTTTCCTGATGCCAACGGGTCAACAAACTTCTACTGATCTTTTTGATTTGTTGGGGCACTTTCAAGTTGGAGAACTTTACTGAGAACAGATGTGAAGTTCATCTATGTTTGTTAGCGTTTCTCTGAAACACTATTAGTTGGGAGAACTTATATATCCACAAGTACCCTTGACTTTATCTCCAGAGAAAAGTAAATTGATGCCTGTTTTCTCAAAATAACCTAATGCAAAGTGACTAGATGACAAGAGATTAGTAATTCTTCAATGTAGTGCTTGTGAGGTGAAGATGTAGAATTTGAGATAGAAAGGACCACTTGTAGGTACATAAATATATATTTTGTAGCTACATGTATATATTATTTATATGGTTTATAGCTATATGAAAGGCTATAAAGGACTGATTTTTTAAGATTCATACTTTAACATGGAGATTGTCATACTGAGTGAGTTAAGTCAGAAAGAAAAAAACAAATATCATATGGTATCACTTATATGTGGAATCTTGACAAATGGAACAAGTGAACTTATTTACGAAACAGAAATAGAGTCACAGATCCAGAAAACAAACTTACGGTTGCCAAGCAGTGAGGGGAGATAAATGGGAAGGTTAGGATTGACGTATGAATACTATTTTATTTAAAGTGGATAACTAGTAAAAACCTACAGCATAACACAGGGAATTCTACTCAGTACTCTGTTATGAGCTATATGGGACATAAACCCTTTAAAAAAGAGTAGGTGTATGTGTATGTTTATATATATATAAATATATATATGACTGATTCATTCTATTTGGTAAAAATTAATACAATATTATAAATCAATCATATTTCAATAAAAATTAAAATTAGAAATGAATTCAAATTTTATTTACACTTATACCACTTTAATTATATGAAAGCATATAAATAGTTAATAATTTGAAATAGCTTAAAAATAATAGTTTGAGCTTAAGGTTTTGGATTTTACGCTATAGCATGCATTCATCATATTGCTTAAAAGTTAGATATTAGTTTTGAGATGAGAGCTGTGGCTTTCTGGTTTGGAATGGGAGTTGGAGGAAGATAGAGGCCATGTGTGGTAGTAGTTAAATTTAATTTACGCTTCCTCTGTTCCCCTCCGCTTCCATAGCTTGAGGTTATGGTTTCCTGATGCCAACGGGGTCAACAAATAGTAATGCACAACATCTCTAACAGTGACTAAACTGGGAAGACCCTATTTCTAGCAGACATCTTCTTCAACAGTGTATTATGCCCCACGATACCTGTAATACCACACCTAATCAAATAAAACTATGTCATTCTATTACTAATTCCTATACTACTTTGCTATTGTTTAAGCATGAAAAGTCATATTTAAATTTTCTACCTTAAAATATAATATTCTCATATGAATTTGCAATTATTCTGATGACAAAATCATGACCTTACCATAGTTTTCTTTCTTTTACCAAAGGAGAATATGACTGAGAAAAAATAAAGTACATATTTGATTAACTCAGAAAGATGATTTTTAGGTAGTTTTGTGAAAGTTTTTAATTCCTTCTTGTTACAATTGTTTTATTTTAAAATTATAAGGAAAATATTGCAATTTGATAATTTTTGTTCAAGTATGTCTTAAATACTACCATTTCAGCAATGTAATCTTTTTTTTATACTTTTGTTAGTTTTCTATCTGCTGCTATGGCAAGTTACTGTAAATATAGATCATAGTAACATAAGTTACAAATTCTGACAGTTTTGTAGGTTAGAAGTCTGATACTGTGTCGCTGGGTAAAAACCAAAGTGTTGGCAGGATTCTTTTCCTTTGGGAGGCTCAGGGAAGAATCCATTTCCTGGCCTCCGTTCCCTCTAGGTCTTCCGCATTCCTGACCTTGTGACACTTTTCTTCTGTTTTCAAAGACAGTCACACTGCATCCTTCTTTCCCCATTCTCTTATCACTTTTCTGTCTGACTTCTGCCCTTCTGCCTCAGTAAGTCACTCATAAGGACCCTTGAAATTATATTGGATTCACCAATAATCTATGATAATCATCCCATTATTATATCCTTCCTTATTTTCAGTATAATATTAAGTTTTGAAATAGCTTAAAAATAATAGTTTGAGCTTAAGGTTTTGGATTTTACGCTATAGCATGCATTCATCATATTGCTTAAAAGTTAGATATTAGTTTTGAGATGAGAGCTGTGGCTTTCTGGTTTGGAATGGGAGTTGGAGGAAGATAGAGGCCATGTGTGGTAGTAGTTAAATTTAATTTACGCTTCCTCTGTTCCCCTCCGCTTCCATAGCTTGAGGTTATGGTTTCCTGATGCCAACAGGGTCAACAAATAGTAATGCACAACATCTCTAACAGTGACTAAACTGGGAAGACCCTATTTCTAGCAGACATCTTCTTCAACAGTGTATTATGCCCCACGATACCTGTAATACCACACCTAATCAAATAAAACTATGTCATTCTATTACTAATTCCTATACTACTTTGCTATTGTTTAAGCATGAAAAGTCATATTTAAATTTTCTACCTTAAAATATAATATTCTCATATGAATTTGCAATTATTCTGATGACAAAATCATGACCTTACCATAGTTTTCTTTCTTTTACCAAAGGAGAATATGACTGAGAAAAAATAAAGTACATATTTGATTAACTCAGAAAGATGATTTTTAGGTAGTTTTGTGAAAGTTTTTAATTCCTTCTTGTTACAATTGTTTTATTTTAAAATTATAAGGAAAATATTGCAATTTGATAATTTTTGTTCAAGTATGTCTTAAATACTACCATTTCAGAATGTAATCTTTTTTATACTTTTGTTAGTTTTCTATCTGCTGCTATGGCAAGTTACTGTAAATATAGATCATAGTAACATAAGTTACAAATTCTGACAGTTTTGTAGGTTAGAAGTCTGATACTGTGTCGCTGGGTAAAAACCAAAGTGTTGGCAGGATTCTTTTCCTTTGGGAGGCTCAGGGAAGAATCCATTTCCTGGCCTCCGTTCCCTCTAGGTCTTCCGCATTCCTGACCTTGTGACACTTTTCTTCTGTTTTCAAAGACAGTCACACTGCATCCTTCTTTCCCCATTCTCTTATCACTTTTCTGTCTGACTTCTGCCCTTCTGCCTCAGTAAGTCACTCATAAGGACCCTTGAAATTATATTGGATTCACCAATAATCTATGATAATCATCCCATTATTATATCCTTAATTTGGTCACATATGAATAATCCAGTTTGTCCAGTTTGTGAGGTTACACAATGACAGGTTCCAGATATTAGAATGTGATATTTTTTTTTTTAAATTCTTTATTTTAAAGATTTTACAGAGTTTTGCTGTTCATCAACACGTATGTTCCCAGATCATTCATATGCATATCCCTGGACCCTCCCCCCACCCAGTTTCCCCCTCCCACCCCTCCAGACCATCGCCCCAAGTGATTGTAGGTACTCCTATTCCCTTAGAAAAATGACAATAGCTATCTTTTCCACACATGACAGTATAGGTTTCCATGTTACTCCCTCCATGCCTCTCTCCCACTGTTCGGTCTCCACAATGTCCTTATGTCTATTCTCTGTTTTTCCATGAATCATGTGATATCTTTAAGGAAGTAGGAGGAATATTGATCTGCTTGCCTCATTGCTCATTAATTTTTTTCAACTGCCACACCTTAGAAACAGCTCTTTCAGGCTTGAAAGAAATAATAACTTGAATCTATACTAGTTTCATTTTCATATTCATATTATTTCTGTATTTTCTTTCTTTTTGTATTACTTTCAGGTTATCATTTTTTATTATTTTCTTGCTTTTACTAATACAATACATAATTTAAAAGTTCAAAATAATTCAAAAACAAAAAAGTTGTTTCCTTATGCTTTTAGAAGACCGATTTAGAGATTATTTTTCTTTCCACTGTTTTGTTAAAATTAGATTTGGAATATATTCTGATTTATTTTAATTCCTTTAAGGTAATAAAGAATAAATCCATCCTCCCAGAGACAATACAATGATTTAAATGATGTGATTTTCTTTAAATAAAATAATATGTGTTAAATATACATATATTATTAACACATCTATTTAACACGTATTATTGTAGATATTATTACACAATTTATTATAAATTAAGAATGCTTAAAAAGTATATCAAATTACCAGGAAAAGTACATTTAATTCATACCTTCAACTTATTAATCAGAATAGAATTAAAAATTTTTATTTTTTTATACTTCTAACAATAATAAGTTTAAAAAGCATGGATATTCTCAAAACCAATAACTTTTAAAAATTGTTCAATAGCAAAAGGAAAATAATTTCATTAATAAAACACATTGTATATGTTGGAATTATAATGGAATAAAATATTTGCTGAGCTTTACTTCATAAACAGAATTCTTCAGCCCCTTTCAGTCATCAAAACTGCAGCACTAAATTGGTACCATCACTTTCCCAAATTATAAATAAAGATGAGGTTAA
This sequence comes from Tragulus kanchil, assembly GCA_022376925.1. Classification (NCBI taxonomy): domain Eukaryota; kingdom Metazoa; phylum Chordata; class Mammalia; order Artiodactyla; family Tragulidae; genus Tragulus; species Tragulus kanchil. Next base: position 145,026,662 of record JAIOJX010000004.1, read on the forward strand.
GAGCAGTTAACCTACTTATCAACATTAATGATAGTTAATTAAAAATTAGGTCAGCATTTGTAAATCAAATGCTCTTGCTGATATTCCAAACATATCATATTACTTCTTCTACACTTCTATACTTTTCCATCTTCAAACTTTATATAAGAATGCATTATTTTCTTCATTCTTCCACAAGAGTGAAATGACTGGGAGAAAAGTCCTAGTACAAAACTAAAAATGCAGCATTTAAGATGTTAACTGAGAATCTCAGAATTTATTATAATTTTCATGTATTACCATCAAAGATGTCACCAATGCACAGCCAGCAAGTTCTCTGTAACCTATCAGTTATAGGAAACTGATATGATATAAAAAGCACCAGACATATTGTAACATATAATATTTCACATGAAAACTGGTAAATGCAACAATAGGATGAACAAGTACTTGTGATGAACAAGATATTAGAACACTAGACTAGCAAACTTTGATTTAAGATTTGTCATACATAAAATACTTTCTGAATAAAACTAATGAGCATAAAGTTGCAATAAAGATATGTTAACTAACCTAAAGAATATACAGTGGTTTCCCTGGTGGTCCAGTGGCTGTGATCTACATCCCCATTCCAGGGGGCCCAGATTCAACCCCTGATCTGGGAATTAGATTCCACATGCTGCAACTAAAGATCCTGCATGCTGAAAAACTATGTATGATTTATGGTTACAAATTTTAACCATTTTCTTTGACTTTAGTCTTTCCTCTTCAGGCCATTTACCACACTGTTGTCAGGCTTTTGCAGGTATTGTTTCCAGTCTACATTCTACTTCCACCATCTCTTTCTCTGTTTTCTCTCTTTCTTTTTTTTTTAAGATTTATTTATTTATTTACTTTGGGCGGCGGTCGGGTTGGGGAGGGAGGGGAGTGGGCGGGCCACTTCTATTGGTCTTTCATTTCTCTGTTTTCATTCGTCTTCGTTCTTTGGCTCCTGTGGGCCTCCCATCACGGTGGCCTCTGTCGTCGCAGAGCACCGGCTCTGGGCGCATGCGCTCCAGAGCTCCGGCTCGGTAATTGGACACATCAGTCCAGCTGCTCCACGGCACGTGGGATCTTCCCAGGCCAGGGCTCGAACTGGCGCCCCTTGCACTGCAAGGCGGTGTCCTTACCCACTGGACCACCAGGGGAAGCCCTCTCTCTTTCTTGATGATCTCCTTTGGATCCCACCTTAGACTCAGCACTAACCGGATTCATGCTGTTTCCACACAGAATCATTGTTTCTGTTCAGTTTCTAGGCTGTGTCCAATTCTTTCCAACCTCATGGACCGCAGCACACGAGGCTTCCTTGTCCTTCACTGTCTCCCAGAGTTTGCTGAGATCCATGTCCACTGAGTTGGTGATGCTATTTAACCATCTCATCCTCTGCTACCCTCTTCTCCTTTTGCCTTCAATCCATAGAGAATCCATAATCCCTATTCTTCCCGCCATCTGGAATACTCCCTATACAGTTTGATTTTGCCTGTTACTTCTATGAATTCCCGTCTTTATGACTTTGAATCCATACACTGTGTTGGGTTCTTATCCTAGTATCCAGAACAGAGTATTACAAACATTCATTTTGCAAGCACATAAAATACTTTCTGAATAAAACTAATGAGCATAAAGTTGCAATAAAGATATGTTAACTAACCTAAAGAATATACAGTGGTTTCCCTGGTGGTCCAGTGGCTGTGATCTACATCCCCATTCCAGGGGGCCCAGATTCAACCCCTGATCTGGGAATTAGATTCCACATGCTGCAACTAAAGATCCTGCATGCTGAAAAACTATGTATGATTTATGGTTACAAATTTTAACCATTTTCTTTGACTTTAGTCTTTCCTCTTCAGGCCATTTACCACACTGTTGTCAGGCTTTTGCAGGTATTGTTTCCAGTCTACATTCTACTTCCACCATCTCTTTCTCTGTTTTCTCTCTTTCTTTTTTTTTTAAGATTTATTTATTTATTTACTTTGGGCGGCGGTCGGGTTGGGGAGGGAGGGGAGTGGGCGGGCCACTTCTATTGGTCTTTCATTTCTCTGTTTTCATTCGTCTTCGTTCTTTGGCTCCTGTGGGCCTCCCATCACGGTGGCCTCTGTCGTCGCAGAGCACCGGCTCTGGGCGCATGCGCTCCAGAGCTCCGGCTCGGTAATTGGACACATCAGTCCAGCTGCTCCACGGCACGTGGGATCTTCCCAGGCCAGGGCTCGAACTGGCGCCCCTTGCACTGCAAGGCGGTGTCCTTACCCACTGGACCACCAGGGGAAGCCCTCTCTCTTTCTTGATGATCTCCTTTGGATCCCACCTTAGACTCAGCACTAACCGGATTCATGCTGTTTCCACACAGAATCATTGTTTCTGTTCAGTTTCTAGGCTGTGTCCAATTCTTTCCAACCTCATGGACCGCAGCACACGAGGCTTCCTTGTCCTTCACTGTCTCCCAGAGTTTGCTGAGATCCATGTCCACTGAGTTGGTGATGCTATTTAACCATCTCATCCTCTGCTACCCTCTTCTCCTTTTGCCTTCAATCCATAGAGAATCCATAATCCCTATTCTTCCCGCCATCTGGAATACTCCCTATACAGTTTGATTTTGCCTGTTACTTCTATGAATTCCCGTCTTTATGACTTTGAATCCATACACTGTGTTGGGTTCTTATCCTAGTATCCAGAACAGAGTATTACAAACATTCATTTTGCAAGCACATGTGTATTTTTTCTTCAACTGGCACACATTGTAATGGCTTTATTAGCTGAATTTCTTCCTAAAATTTTTCGCTGTTTCCTGTTATTTTTTACTGATTCAATTGCTTGCAGGAAATTGTCTTCATTCTTTTGGTTTGATAATGGATGATTGCCAGGTTATTTTTGTCGTTGAAATTATGAAGTCATAGTCAAGTGCTTTTGAGTTAAAATAATCAATCTGGATGCTCCACTTCAATTAGGCCTCACAAGATTAAGGATTGCTTAATAATAGATTTGAAGCTTATAAAAAGAATGTATGGATGATCATTAACAGCTGTTTCCTTTTTCATTAAGAGGAAAAAAATGAAAAATAGGCATAATAATTGTAACAGAAGGGCTTCGAGTTAGATAATTTGTAGGGGTTTTTATTTCTTCAGTCTTTTGTTAACAAAAAAAGAAATGTTGCTGAAACTTTGTAAGGGCTAAGAGAATAGTCATATTTCTCAAAGTTAAAATTTAGATGTGTGAAATAGAATTAATTTAAGGGACTTATCTTCAGCGCATCTAAAAAAATATGTATTTTCACTGTGTCTTTTTATTCCCATTCCTTCCATTTCAATTGTGTTCCAGTACCTAGCAATATGCTTCTCTAATAGTCATTTTGCCTTCTGTACTTTTTCCTCTTCCATTTGTTCACAGAATTTTGATTTTTTTCATTTGTATAGCACCTTAGACCATTCTTTTTTTTTTTTTTTTTTTTCATGTTAGACCATTCTGCTGCTGCAGATATTCTGATGCCTCTGTTTTGTATTTAAAATAAAATCCAAACTCCTCATCAAGGACCACAAAAGTCAATGTCATTTACCCATCATTTCCCCTGATGATCACTCCCTCACTCACTATATTCAAACTATTGGATTTATTTCTGTTGTTTATGTTTATCAAACATCTTCATAGATTAGTCTTTATAATCAGTTTTTTGCTTGAATGTGTACCCCTCCTCCCCCAATTTCAGCATACCTGGCTCTTTCTCATCAGATGTCTGCCAAAACATCACCTTTTCAACAAGAGTTTCGGTGATAATTCCAATTTAGTTAAGGGTGCTTATTTTGTATTCTTCTTACCTTCTTTTTTTATTTCCTCCATTCAAATTGACACTGAAAAATCATGATGTATTTAGGCATTCATATGTGTATTGTTTTCTTTGTCTGTCTGAGATAGATGCCTTACCTCCTTTTTTCACATCATCCTCAGAACTTGAAACAAAGAGCAGACATAGCTTATAGATGAGCATATGTAGAAAGTCTCATGTTTAGAGCACCACTAGGCCCAAGTAGCAGGAGCAAAAGGAGAAGGCATAATGCTTCATGAAAAGCATTGTTAATGCAACTTTCATACTTTTTGACTTCTTTGAAAGTCTAATTATTGAGATCATTCTGTTATTAACTAATGTGTTACATGTACATTAAAGTTATTTTTTTCCTGAAATGTTCCATATTAAGAAATATTAAAAGAATCTCTGTGGGTTTTGGAGCACAAACATTTTCTCTATTAGGGCTATTCATGGAGAAAATTTCATAAATCTATGTCTAAAACAATATTAATTGTACCTGCCATGAAGCAAAAACAAAATGAATAGTAGCTATTGCTGTAACAGAATAGCTAGTTAAATAGCTTGTACTAGATTTGTTGCTTTTTCATTTGAACATCTCCACATGGAAATGATAGAAATTAATTTAAACATTACAGCTTCTGTGAGCTGACTTTCTTTACTCTTGTAGCTTATTAGTTTTCAAAAATAACATAACAGTATGACGTCTTATATATACAGAATATCCTCCAAAAAGACTTTTGTGTACCAAGAGTCTTCAAACAATAATTATATAATATTTATGTTTATATAATGACACCTGTTATTCCACAAATAATAAAGATATACAGGAGCATCTTATCATAAGTGTTCCAATAAACTATGACCAAAAAGTTACTGTGAAGTGTTATACAATTATTGGATATATTTTCCTAGCTGGGATCATACTCCAAACCAAACAACTTCAGAGTTATCAGTGAACACATGACATTGATACATTTGAATAATCAACTTAAACTGCTTGCAAACTTCTTTCAAATGGCTATAGGAAACATTAATATTCTACATAATGGTTCTGTTCATTTAAAAAATTATGATCAATCTCCAGAGTTAACAGCTGATTTTGTTTCTAAAATCAAAATTTATATGACATCCAGATAAGTGATATTAAGTAACTTATTAGGTGAAAATACTCATTGATATGAAAAACTTTTAACAGTATGATGGCATCACCAGAGGTCCAACTGAGAACATGTATTTTGAGGAGGACAAGAACAGGTATTTTGAACACATTGTTTATTTTGGTCATGATCTAATGATTTCATCTTTGTGAATGTTATTGAACTCAAAAAATGGACTTCCCAGCTGGCACTAGTGGTAATTTGATCATTCTCATGCTTATGAAAAAAGAGAAGTGCTCATGTTTAGAGCACCACTAGGCCCAAGTAGCAGGAGCAAAGGAGAAGGCATAATGCTTCATGAAAAGCATTGTTAATGCAACTTTCATACTTTTTGACTTCTTTGAAAGTCTAATTATTGAGATCATTCTGTTATTAACTAATGTGTTACATGTACATTAAAGTTATTTTTTTCCTGAAATGTTCCATATTAAGAAATATTAAAAGAATCTCTGTGGGTTTTGGAGCACAAACATTTTCTCTATTAGGGCTATTCATGGAGAAAATTTCATAAATCTATGTCTAAAACAATATTAATTGTACCTGCCATGAAGCAAAAACAAAATGAATAGTAGCTATTGCTGTAACAGAATAGCTAGTTAAATAGCTTGTACTAGATTTGTTGCTTTTTCATTTGAACATCTCCACATGGAAATGATAGAAATTAATTTAAACATTACAGCTTCTGTGAGCTGACTTTCTTTACTCTTGTAGCTTATTAGTTTTCAAAAATAACATAACAGTATGACGTCTTATATATACAGAATATCCTCCAAAAAGACTTTTGTGTACCAAGAGTCTTCAAACAATAATTATATAATATTTATGTTTATATAATGACACCTGTTATTCCACAAATAATAAAGATATACAGGAGCATCTTATCATAAGTGTTCCAATAAACTATGACCAAAAAGTTACTGTGAAGTGTTATACAATTATTGGATATATTTTCCTAGCTGGGATCATACTCCAAACCAAACAACTTCAGAGTTATCAGTGAACACATGACATTGATACATTTGAATAATCAACTTAAACTGCTTGCAAACTTCTTTCAAATGGCTATAGGAAACATTAATATTCTACATAATGGTTCTGTTCATTTAAAAAATTATGATCAATCTCCAGAGTTAACAGCTGATTTTGTTTCTAAAATCAAAATTTATATGACATCCAGATAAGTGATATTAAGTAACTTATTAGGTGAAAATACTCATTGATATGAAAAACTTTTAACAGTATGATGGCATCACCAGAGGTCCAACTGAGAACATGTATTTTGAGGAGGACAAGAACAGGTATTTTGAACACATTGTTTATTTTGGTCATGATCTAATGATTTCATCTTTGTGAATTTCCATGTTATTGATATTCTCAAAAAGGGAGCAATGGACTTCCCAGCTGGCACTAGTGGTAATGAACCCTCCTGCCAAAGCCAGAGACCTAAGAGATGCAGGTTAGATCCCTGGGTCAGGAACATCCCCAGGAGAAGGAAATGGGTACCCCTCCAGTATTCTTGCATGCAGATTTCCATGGACAGAGGAGCCTGGCAGACTATAGTACAGTGGGTCACAAAGAGGCAGACACGACTAAAGAGATTTAGGGTACATACTGCTGTTCTTGTGAGTGATCTCACAAGCATTCTTCGATGAGTGTTATCTTAAGGAAATATTTCCTTGTATCTATGCTCCTCTCTAACCTATGAGGCTCATCTTCCCTTTCCTGAAAGTTAAACTATTTGTCTCTCTTTTTCCTTCTTAATTCTTCTAGCAATCCCCCACACCTCTTTAAAGTCGTTTGTTATCTCAACTTTCTGAAATGCAAAGGGTGGCTTTATTTCTAGTTCTTATCCCAGGGTTATAAACCTTGGTATCATATTTTCTCAAACTACTGTTTTGAGTAAATGTTTCCATACCATTAAATGTTAAGTATCTATACTAAATGTTAACTGCCATTAACATTGAGGTTTTTCTTCTGAACTGCAGAGTCACATATGTGGGGGTCAGATGACTTTGTCTACATATCTTGAAGATGATTTCCTATTCTTTTGTTGAAAATCTCTTTTTTCCCCTTACTTTCCTACTTTCTCGACGTACTTCTAAGCCTAAGTTCTCTGCTTCAATTATATTATTAATAACCCAAAGTAGACTATCTGTCATAGTTCACATTAATCCATCTCTTATCCTTCCCTCTATTAGTTACCACTAACTTTTCATTCTGACTTAGAAATAGTTCTTTGCATTTTGTCTCGTACCCAATTACATCTGTGTGTGTGTGTGTGTGTGTGTGTGTGTATCATAGACTGCAAGATGTAACTGTATGTACATATATATATATATATATATATATATACACACACACACACACACACTTATATCCTTTAGCTTTATTCCATTGCTGTTATCATGAAGGTTTCCCAGGTGATAGAGTGGCAAAGAATTCCCCTGCCAATGAAGGGCATGTGGGTTTAACCTCTGACTCAGGAAAGTTCCTGGAAGGAGGAAATGGCAACCCACACCAGTATTCTTGCCTGGAAAATTCCATGGACAGAAGAGACTACTGACAGGCTATAGTCCATGGGGTTACAAAGAATCGGACACAACTGAGCTCACACACAAGCACAAGATCACTTTATTTGAACTACTGCCATGGCTTTTTAACTGGATTCTCTGCCCATTGTTCTTGCCTATCTAATCCAATGACTTTTATGATACCAAATAAAAATTAAATGTTACCCATAGTTTAAAGGTTGCACGTAGCTTAGTATTATCTAGATATCAAGTCTAATTTCCTCATCATGATAATCATGTCCTCCACACTGTGAACAGTTTTCCTTTTCAGAACCTATGAGGCTCATCTTCCCTTTCCTGTTCTTTTTTTTTTAATTCTTCTAGCAATCCCCCACACCTCTTTAAAGTCGTTTGTTATCTCAACTTTCTGAAATGCAAAGGGTGGCTTTATTTCTAGTTCTTATCCCAGGGTTATAAACCTTGGTATCATATTTTCTCAAACTACTGTTTTGAGTAAATGTTTCCATACCATTAAATGTTAAGTATCTATACTAAATGTTAACTGCCATTAACATTGAGGTTTTTCTTCTGAACTGCAGAGTCACATATGTGGGGGTCAGATGACTTTGTCTACATATCTTGAAGATGATTTCCTATTCTTTTGTTGAAAATCTCTTTTTTCCCCTTACTTTCCTACTTTCTCGACGTACTTCTAAGCCTAAGTTCTCTGCTTCAATTATATTATTAATAACCCAAAGTAGACTATCTGTCATAGTTCACATTAATCCATCTCTTATCCTTCCCTCTATTAGTTACCACTAACTTTTCATTCTGACTTAGAAATAGTTCTTTGCATTTTGTCTCGTACCCAATTACATCTGTGTGTGTGTGTGTGTGTGTGTGTGTGTATCATAGACTGCAAGATGTAACTGTATGTACATATATATATATATATATATATATACACACACACACACACACTTATATCCTTTAGCTTTATTCCATTGCTGTTATCATGAAGGTTTCCCAGGTGATAGAGTGGCAAAGAATTCCCCTGCCAATGAAGGGCATGTGGGTTTAACCTCTGACTCAGGAAAGTTCCTGGAAGGAGGAAATGGCAACCCACACCAGTATTCTTGCCTGGAAAATTCCATGGACAGAAGAGACTACTGACAGGCTATAGTCCATGGGGTTACAAAGAATCGGACACAACTGAGCTCACACACAAGCACAAGATCACTTTATTTGAACTACTGCCATGGCTTTTTAACTGGATTCTCTGCCCATTGTTCTTGCCTATCTAATCCAATGACTTTTATGATACCAAATAAAAATTAAATGTTACCCATAGTTTAAAGGTTGCACGTAGCTTAGTATTATCTAGATATCAAGTCTAATTTCCTCATCATGATAATCATGTCCTCCACACTGTGAACAGTTTTCCTTTTCAGTGCCACTTTCTGTGGTTTTTCTGTGTTCAAGTTCCAATTTAGAGTACAATATACATTTTTCTTCACATGAAAGATATGTACACTGGTTAGAAATGTGTCGTCAGAGAGGTACATTTAAGCTGTATTTGGTGAATGAAGGAGTAAGAAGATGAAAATTTTTGTTATTGTTAGTTGGGAAATTGCATGTATGTATAGAGGAGTCGGTATGAGTTTATGTAATTCAAAACTGATTGTGCTATAACATACTGGTTAAGTACTATCTATTTGTAGTTGACTGTGTAACATGTCACCTGACAGATGTATGCATTTATAAATAGGTGGAGGTGAATAAGGCTACTTCTTAGTACTGATTTTTTTGAGGTGGGGGCAGTTTGGGGAGGGAGGGGTGGGCGGGCCACTTCTATTGGTCTTTCATTTATCTATTTTCATCCATCTTTGTTCTTTGGCCCGTGTGGGCCTCCCATCATGGTGGCTTCTGTTGTCGCAGTGCACCCTCTGGGCACATGTGCTCCAGAGCTCCAGTTCGGTAATTGGACACATAGGTCCAGCTGCTCCGTGGCACATGGGATCTTCCCAGGCCAGGGGGCACACCAGCGACCCCTGCACTGCAAGGCGGTGTCCTTACCCACTGGACCACCAGGGAAGCCCAGTACTGATTTTTATATTTCACCAGAATTTATTTTTGTCTTTTATCCCATAAAGTATTCATATCAAGTGTTTGGGAAAAATAATTACATGCAAAGTAGTTTTTGAAGTTCCCCTGCCAATGGGCATGTGGGTTTAACGTCTGACTCAGGAAGGTTCCTGGAAGGAGGAAATGGCAACCCACACCAGTATTCTTGCCTGGAAAATTCCATGGACAGAAGAGACTACTGACAGGCTATAGTCCATGGGGTTACAAAGAATCGGACACAACTGAGCTCACACACAAGCACAAGATCACTTTATTTGAACTACTGCCATGGCTTTTTAACTGGATTCTCTGCCCATTGTTCTTGCCTATCTAATCCAATGACTTTTATGATACCAAATAAAAATTAAATGTTACCCATAGTTTAAAGGTTGCACGTAGCTTAGTATTATCTAGATATCAAGTCTAATTTCCTCATCATGATAATCATGTCCTCCACACTGTGAACAGTTTTCCTTTTCAGTGCCACTTTCTGTGGTTTTTCTGTGTTCAAGTTCCAATTTAGAGTACAATATACATTTTTCTTCACATGAAAGATATGTACACTGGTTAGAAATGTGTCGTCAGAGAGGTACATTTAAGCTGTATTTGGTGAATGAAGGAGTAAGAAGATGAAAATTTTTGTTATTGTTAGTTGGGAAATTGCATGTATGTATAGAGGAGTCGGTATGAGTTTATGTAATTCAAAACTGATTGTGCTATAACATACTGGTTAAGTACTATCTATTTGTAGTTGACTGTGTAACATGTCACCTGACAGATGTATGCATTTATAAATAGGTGGAGGTGAATAAGGCTACTTCTTAGTACTGATTTTTTTGAGGTGGGGGCAGTTTGGGGAGGGAGGGGGGTGGGCGGGCCACTTCTATTGGTCTTTCATTTATCTATTTTCATCCATCTTTGTTCTTTGGCCCGTGTGGGCCTCCCATCATGGTGGCTTCTGTTGTCGCAGTGCACCCTCTGGGCACATGTGCTCCAGAGCTCCAGTTCGGTAATTGGACACATAGGTCCAGCTGCTCCGTGGCACATGGGATCTTCCCAGGCCAAGGGTCAAACCAGCACCCCTTGCACTGCAAGGCGGTGTCCTTACCCACTGGACCACCAGGGAAGCCCAGTACTGATTTTTATATTTCACCAGAATTTATTTTTGTCTTTTATCCCATAAAGTATTCATATCAAGTGTTTGGGAAAAATAATTACATGCAAAGTAGTTATTAAAAAAACCTTTTCCTTTCCCATTTGGATTTCCTGGAGTGCAAAATGCAACTGTATTCTGCTCTTAGTAGTAAAATAAATTGGATTTAACTTTACAAATATAAATCATCAAATTTCTAGGTAGTAAATCTATAACATTTCTTCCTTGGTTTCATTGTTTTATCTCTCTTTTAGCATTTTAGATTTGCAAGACCATTAAAATCATTCACTTTAGACTAAACAGAACTTGGGGAAACATCCAATACCAACCAAGTTATTTTATATTTCATCAAAATATGAAATTCTCCAACTTTGCAAAGCACTCATTAAGCATTCTATGAGCTAACGTTATGATCTTATGTGCTTTTCCAGATTAGTTTTTTACCTTATTTTATCTCTTACTGAACCTATGATGAAACATCCAGGCTATCCTACCTCTGTGCTCTGGGTTGAGTCATTGCTTCACCTTACATATTCTTTGAGATGCTACAGAAAAACCTGCATGAACTTTTCTGCCAACACAATACTTCCAGTGTGTATCTGCAAATTCCAAGTTACAATCCAATATGTCAGTTTGCTTCAAAACACCTACCAGAGCTAAATACCACAAATTTACTGACTACACGCAGGTGCTTTAAAACATTGTGCTTAAAACCCAAGTCATTATCTTGCATTGTGCTTCAAGTATGCCTTCATCAAAATCATTTTGTACTATGCCTTTTTATGTTCGTCTCCTTAACCAGTGGATTTCAAGGGCAGATTCTGTGGCTTGAGCATTGGCCTGGAATGAAGGCAGTCAATAATTAATGAAGTGAAAGAGCCCCTAATAACTATGTTTTTGTGAAAGGTTATTTTTGTTTTCTTTCACTTTTTCATTGCAATAAAACTGCATTGTTAAAGAAGAGATTTGGAGGCACATATGATCATGAATGTAATATTAAGATTTCTTCATATTAATGTTAGTATCTGTGTGTGCTAAGTTGCTTGAGTCATGGCTAAGTCTTTGGGACCCAATAGACTGTAGCTGGCCAGGCTTCTCTGTTCATGGGATTCTCCAAGCAAGAGTATTACAGTGGGTCGCCATGCCCTTTTACAGGAGATCTTCCTGACTTAGGGATATAACCCAAGTCTCTCATGTCTCCTGCACTGGTAGGTGGGTCCTTTTCCACTATTCCCACCTGGGAAACTCTGATGGTATCTGTAGTCTCTAGTAGTATTTCTCTGGGATTTCATTCTGTACACATTGAACTTGAAATTGAGTCTTTGGGATACTCTGCACAGAAAGTTTGTTTTAGATCTTAAAAGGGTGTTTTTCTCCCTTTGAATTATAAAAGATAGCCCAAGTCTTTTATTAAGCTTCTAGTAACAAAATCCAAAAGAAAACAAAATGTGCCTTATTTTCCATTTACACAGTATTGTATGCTGAGCAGGTCATGGTTTTGAGATCCTGCTTTTATCTTCAGTTTTCTTTTCTTTCCACTTGGGTCTCACAAATGTTTTCCTTAGGTTCTCATTTTCTGTGGGGCCAGTGTTACCTGTATTTTGGGAGCACTTTGCTGCATCCAATCTACTCATTTATGTCTCATGTATTCCATCATTTTCTTTTATACAGAACCACTTCCCATTCTGAAGTGTTTGAGCACTACCTCCTATACTTCACTTTAAACATGACACATCTTATCTTACAATCCAATATGTCAGTTTGCTTCAAAACACCTACCAGAGCTAAATACCACAAATTTACTGACTACACGCAGGTGCTTTAAAACATTGTGCTTAAAACCCAAGTCATTATCTTGCATTGTGCTTCAAGTATGCCTTCATCAAAATCATTTTGTACTATGCCTTTTTATGTTCGTCTCCTTAACCAGTGGATTTCAAGGGCAGATTCTGTGGCTTGAGCATTGGCCTGGAATGAAGGCAGTCAATAATTAATGAAGTGAAAGAGCCCCTAATAACTATGTTTTTGTGAAAGGTTATTTTTGTTTTCTTTCACTTTTTCATTGCAATAAAACTGCATTGTTAAAGAAGAGATTTGGAGGCACATATGATCATGAATGTAATATTAAGATTTCTTCATATTAATGTTAGTATCTGTGTGTGCTAAGTTGCTTGAGTCATGGCTAAGTCTTTGGGACCCAATAGACTGTAGCTGGCCAGGCTTCTCTGTTCATGGGATTCTCCAAGCAAGAGTATTACAGTGGGTCGCCATGCCCTTTTACAGGAGATCTTCCTGACTTAGGGATATAACCCAAGTCTCTCATGTCTCCTGCACTGGTAGGTGGGTCCTTTTCCACTATTCCCACCTGGGAAACTCTGATGGTATCTGTAGTCTCTAGTAGTATTTCTCTGGGATTTCATTCTGTACACATTGAACTTGAAATTGAGTCTTTGGGATACTCTGCACAGAAAGTTTGTTTTAGATCTTAAAAGGGTGTTTTTCTCCCTTTGAATTATAAAAGATAGCCCAAGTCTTTTATTAAGCTTCTAGTAACAAAATCCAAAAGAAAACAAAATGTGCCTTATTTTCCATTTACACAGTATTGTATGCTGAGCAGGTCATGGTTTTGAGATCCTGCTTTTATCTTCAGTTTTCTTTTTCTTTCCACTTGGGTCTCACAAATGTTTTCCTTAGGTTCTCATTTTCTGTGGGGCCAGTGTTACCTGTATTTTGGGAGCACTTTGCTGCATCCAATCTACTCATTTATGTCTCATGTATTCCATCATTTTCTTTTATACAGAACCACTTCCCATTCTGAAGTGTTTGAGCACTACCTCCTATACTTCACTTTAAACATGACACTAGAAATCAATTTATTCAGTTGTATACAGAAAATAGAACTTATGCTCATCAGAACATTTATTCCATTTAGAAGAAAAAAAAATACTTGGGTCTTGTGGTTTTGCTTTACACACATTTTATTTGAAGACTTTTTTTTTAGTGTTTATTCCCTGAAAAAGTTTTAAACATTTATTTCTCCAAAGTTATCACAATGGCTAGTATCTGTACTTTAACATTTTATCGGTTTCTCTCACTTATGATGGCAAATGTTTGGCATTGATGGGAAGCTATTCTTTTCTACTCTAGTTTATCTAGGTGTAGATAAATATTTCCTGAATTAGCAGCATATCATAATTTGAAAAATATACACTACTCCTACAACTACTTATAATTTTATTACTAAATTATTATTGAAGAAAAAATGGTCCTTATAAATAAGAATTTATTGATTATATTATTTGTAAGACAAAGTTAAAAAACCTAGGAATGATGAGGTATTATTTGCTAGTCATCTGTTTTGCAATGCTCTTCCTGAAGAAACTTGAGCCATAAGAAATCAATATGCAACTTCATTTATAATTAAACTACTTATGAAAGACGACAAAATATTCACTTTTGTACACTGGACATTTGCTTTGAATACTTAGAAATCATCCTAATTTTTAAAATCACAGGTTTTTTATTATGGATAAAGCCTCTCTGAAAAAGAACATGTATTAATGTATTCGTTTTAGTATTTTAATCATTTTATTTCAATCAATATTTTAGCCATTGTTCTTATGTATGAATTATTTATCTCTCTTGATATTTTGAGCTTTCGTTTACTTTTGCCCATATCTAAATTGTTAAGATATTAATTGGTTTCAAGATTTGGAAGCAATGAGAGGGATGAGCTAGGACATCAGAATGAAGGCAAATATTAGAAGATAAAGGGGAAATTTCAGTCACTAACGTCTCCTTCTACTTATGCAGTGCTGAGTTTTTAAGTCTTCCGATCCTGTGTACATCTTCCTTTGGAAGGATGGTCTATGTGTGTCCATCTTTATCTTCCTAGAACCAAAGTTTGAAGTGTAAAAACTATAATGTAAACAACTGAGGCTAAATTTTCTTATTTAAACATTCTATAGAATTTTGGAAATGTATTTTGCTCAGAACTAGATAGCATGCTGATTTGAGAGATTATGCTATGATACTGGATCAATACAGGTATAGTCAATAACAGTTTAACACATTGTGGTGATAGAGAAAATTAAATAGAGAAGAAGGGACAAGATACTTAGGCTTACTAAATTTTAAAACAATAATATGTGGCTTTAAATGCATTGCAATTACCTACAGCAGGTGGTGTAACTAAATATATACACGCACACCTGTAACGCTGGAGTGTTTTTACTGATAGTTTTACAAATGACAGTAAAACTCCTATCTGCAACATTGACACTATATCCATATTTGTACCTTAATAAATTAAAACTTACTTATAATTTTATTACTAAATTATTATTAAAAAATTTATTGATTATATTATTTTGTAAGACAAAGTTAAAAACCTAGGAATGATGAGGTATTATTTGCTAGTCATCTGTTTTGCAATGCTCTTCCTGAAGAAACTTGAGCCATAAGAAATCAATATGCAACTTCATTTATAATTAAACTACTTATGAAAGACGACAAAATATTCACTTTTGTACACTGGACATTTGCTTTGAATACTTAGAAATCATCCTAATTTTTAAAATCACAGGTTTTTTATTATGGATAAAGCCTCTCTGAAAAAGAACATGTATTAATGTATTCGTTTTAGTATTTTAATCATTTTATTTCAATCAATATTTTAGCCATTGTTCTTATGTATGAATTATTTATCTCTCTTGATATTTTGAGCTTTCGTTTACTTTTGCCCATATCTAAATTGTTAAGATATTAATTGGTTTCAAGATTTGGAAGCAATGAGAGGGATGAGCTAGGACATCAGAATGAAGGCAAATATTAGAAGATAAAGGGGAAATTTCAGTCACTAACGTCTCCTTCTACTTATGCAGTGCTGAGTTTTTAAGTCTTCCGATCCTGTGTACATCTTCCTTTGGAAGGATGGTCTATGTGTGTCCATCTTTATCTTCCTAGAACCAAAGTTTGAAGTGTAAAAACTATAATGTAAACAACTGAGGCTAAATTTTCTTATTTAAACATTCTATAGAATTTTGGAAATGTATTTTGCTCAGAACTAGATAGCATGCTGATTTGAGAGATTATGCTATGATACTGGATCAATACAGGTATAGTCAATAACAGTTTAACACATTGTGGTGATAGAGAAAATTAAATAGAGAAGAAGGGACAAGATACTTAGGCTTACTAAATTTTAAAACAATAATATGTGGCTTTAAATGCATTGCAATTACCTACAGCAGGTGGTGTAACTAAATATATACACGCACACCTGTAACGCTGGAGTGTTTTTACTGATAGTTTTACAAATGACAGTAAAACTCCTATCTGCAACATTGACACTATATCCATATTTGTACCTTTTTTTATGACAAATCTCTTTTAAACCAGGTACATACACAGTAAAACAGTGATATTGCTCAGTCTTTTTGATGTTGCTTTTTTGTGCTACTCTTTAGCAGGAAGGGGAGATGAATTTATTTTGTCTCAATAGGTGGTATTCTTGTGGGGTGTAGGGGAATGATAACTGGATATCTCCAAACAGCCTCTGAAGACTGAATAACAGAAGAAAGATATGCGTTATGATTGTCTATATTTCAATTAAATGCTTACTTTAAGTGGTACTCAGTAGATACAATTTCCATATATACAAGCTGTGTTCATGCTATACTCATACAAAAATTATACTTTGAAGAAATTAACTACCAAATACTAAACTGTTTCGTTTCAATTGTAAGATGAATCAATTGTTATACTTCATACACTGTAGATATTTTTGATCTTTTAAATTGCTCTTTCATAATAATAAGTTGCTAGAATAACAAACTATACAGCGTATTCTAAGTTATAGGATTTTGCTAGTCCTAGGTAAAAGATTTAATTTTGAAAATGTGTCATATATTCATAAATTGATCTTTACCTTTAACATAATTGCATTTTAAAAAATTGCAATGAGATTCTTGTCTATTTGCTTTACTTTTCAAAATTTAATATGATGATGGTAATTTAATTTATGTAAGAACAACAAAGAGATATTGGAATCAGAGTCGGGTGACATTTCTGACATCACAATTTAGTGAAATAAAAAAAGGTTTTTTTATTGTAAGTATAAGCAGGTCAAGGAGGAGTCTAAATTATCTTCCTAGAACCAAAGTTTGAAGTGTAAAACTATAATGTAAACAACTGAGGCTAAATTTTCTTATTTAAACATTCTATAGAATTTTGGAAATGTATTTTGCTCAGAACTAGATAGCATGCTGATTTGAGAGATTATGCTATGATACTGGATCAATACAGGTATAGTCAATAACAGTTTAACACATTGTGGTGATAGAGAAAATTAAATAGAGAAGAAGGGACAAGATACTTAGGCTTACTAAATTTTAAAACAATAATATGTGGCTTTAAATGCATTGCAATTACCTACAGCAGGTGGTGTAACTAAATATATACACGCACACCTGTAACGCTGGAGTGTTTTTACTGATAGTTTTACAAATGACAGTAAAACTCCTATCTGCAACATTGACACTATATCCATATTTGTACCTTTTTTTATGACAAATCTCTTTTAAACCAGGTACATACACAGTAAAACAGTGATATTGCTCAGTCTTTTTGATGTTGCTTTTTTGTGCTACTCTTTAGCAGGAAGGGGAGATGAATTTATTTTGTCTCAATAGGTGGTATTCTTGTGGGGTGTAGGGGAATGATAACTGGATATCTCCAAACAGCCTCTGAAGACTGAATAACAGAAGAAAGATATGCGTTATGATTGTCTATATTTCAATTAAATGCTTACTTTAAGTGGTACTCAGTAGATACAATTTCCATATATACAAGCTGTGTTCATGCTATACTCATACAAAAATTATACTTTGAAGAAATTAACTACCAAATACTAAACTGTTTCGTTTCAATTGTAAGATGAATCAATTGTTATACTTCATACACTGTAGATATTTTTGATCTTTTAAATTGCTCTTTCATAATAATAAGTTGCTAGAATAACAAACTATACAGCGTATTCTAAGTTATAGGATTTTGCTAGTCCTAGGTAAAAGATTTAATTTTGAAAATGTGTCATATATTCATAAATTGATCTTTACCTTTAACATAATTGCATTTTAAAAAATTGCAATGAGATTCTTGTCTATTTGCTTTACTTTTCAAAATTTAATATGATGATGGTAATTTAATTTATGTAAGAACAACAAAGAGATATTGGAATCAGAGTCGGGTGACATTTCTGACATCACAATTTAGTGAATACATCATGAAACAACTAAAAAAGGTTTTTTTCATTGTAAGTATAAGCAGGTCAAGGAGGAGTCAATAATTTTCAGAAAGCCTAATATTGAGAAATATTTCATATTTATATCAGGTATATGTGGCTGTCCATAATTATTAACAATGTGCCAGGTTATTTTCATGCATTCTTCATATGTAAAGTTGTTCTCATTTCAACCTATCAGGAATGTGCTATTATAATCTCCATTTAAAGTTGAGGAGACAGATTAAGGGTCTCTGAGCTTCTCCAGGGTCATACAGGTAGTAAAGGACTTTATACTCTACTTGCTAACACTGAATACTTAAATGTTATGATAAAGGGGACGTTTCATAGTTTAAAAAAAAGATCAAATTAAAAATAGTTTCTTTTAGCTGATTACAGATTATTTGGAAAAGTTAAATACCTACCCAATGGCATGAATAAAAATAGATTCTTGTTTAAAAAAGAACCACAACAAAGGAAAACAAAACACAGATGACTATGTTTAAATTTTTTGAGACAAGCATGCCTTAAGGTGACACACCATTAATACCGTCACATTATAAAAATCTCTTACGTTTCATTAGGAAAAAAGTGATTTCTCACTAGAACAATGAGATAAACAGTACAATCAGATGAAATTTTCATTATCAGTTAGAACTAATAAGTAGCCAAATTCAAATGAATGAATATTTTAGTGATACAAATGAATTTCATAACAGAGAACCAGTTCTGTAATACTGGTATGGTACAAAGCAGTACATTTTCTAGTAAGGCAATTTGTCATTCCATGTCAAAAATATTAAAAAAAGTACCTTCTCTTTGAACCATACATTCTACTTCTAAAAGAATATTACAAATGTATTTCAAATTAACAGAATGTTTAACAGTAGTAACCTGACAAATTAAACAGAATGTTTAAATTGATCTTTACCTTTAACATAATTGCATTTTAAAAAATTGCAATGAGATTCTTGTCTATTTGCTTTACTTTTCAAAATTTAATATGATGATGGTAATTTAATTTATGTAAGAACAACAAAGAGATATTGGAATCAGAGTCGGGTGACATTTCTGACATCACAATTTAGTGAATACATCATGAAACAACTAAAAAAGGTTTTTTTCATTGTAAGTATAAGCAGGTCAAGGAGGAGTCAATAATTTTCAGAAAGCCTAATATTGAGAAATATTTCATATTTATATCAGGTATATGTGGCTGTCCATAATTATTAACAATGTGCCAGGTTATTTTCATGCATTCTTCATATGTAAAGTTGTTCTCATTTCAACCTATCAGGAATGTGCTATTATAATCTCCATTTAAAGTTGAGGAGACAGATTAAGGGTCTCTGAGCTTCTCCAGGGTCATACAGGTAGTAAAGGACTTTATACTCTACTTGCTAACACTGAATACTTAAATGTTATGATAAAGGGGACGTTTCATAGTTTAAAAAAAAGATCAAATTAAAAATAGTTTCTTTTAGCTGATTACAGATTATTTGGAAAAGTTAAATACCTACCCAATGGCATGAATAAAAATAGATTCTTGTTTAAAAAAGAACCACAACAAAGGAAAACAAAACACAGATGACTATGTTTAAATTTTTTGAGACAAGCATGCCTTAAGGTGACACACCATTAATACCGTCACATTATAAAAATCTCTTACGTTTCATTAGGAAAAAAGTGATTTCTCACTAGAACAATGAGATAAACAGTACAATCAGATGAAATTTTCATTATCAGTTAGAACTAATAAGTAGCCAAATTCAAATGAATGAATATTTTAGTGATACAAATGAATTTCATAACAGAGAACCAGTTCTGTAATACTGGTATGGTACAAAGCAGTACATTTTCTAGTAAGGCAATTTGTCATTCCATGTCAAAAATATTAAAAAAAGTACCTTCTCTTTGAACCATACATTCTACTTCTAAAAGAATATTACAAATGTATTTCAAATTAACAGAATGTTTAACAGTAGTAACCTGACTTAAGTTACTGAGCATAAACATACCAAGTAAAAAATACTTCAAGTGTTCAAGAGACTGACAAGAAATTTGCTGTATTTAGAATAAAATTGTGTCAAGCCATTGAAGAGTTTTCTCTAATACAGATTTTGTTTTTTCATGAGTTAGAGATAAAAATCATTATGCCAGAGAAATACTTTTGAAAATGTCTTGCTGTCTTTAATACATAAATACACATTTAATGTACAAAATATAAAAGCATTACTATTTCAAAATATATTACTACCGTGTTGTTGTTCAGTCACCAAGTCATGTCCGGCTCTTTGTGTCCCCATAGGCTCCGGCATGCCAGCCTTCCCTGTCCTTCATCAGCTCCTGGAGTTTCCCTGAGTTCATATCCCCTGCACTGGCGATGTCATTCACCCATCTCATCCTTTGTTATGTTCTTCTTCTGCCCTCAATCCTTCCCAGTATCAGTGGAAACTACAGTGACCCCTACATAAAATAATCAGTATGTTTCCGTGTCAATACCTTTAATAATTTGTCTTCCCCAAATATTAACTTGAACTTGCATTCTTAGAAATAGAAAATGCTTAAAGTCTAGTTGAGTGAAACCTGAGAAACATACGTTAGTACTCATGAGAGACAACCATCTGATGATTTGTGTTTCACTAATTCTATTCTATTTTATCAGATCAGTATTCCTTCTCTGCAGAAGAGTTGTCTCTCATACAAGATTTTATGTTTAATAACATATTTTAGTTGAAGTCTGTATTGAGAGTAATGTGAGGTGGGAATGGGTTTGGAGTTTGAGGTGGGAAGAGAGAGAAGGAGGGAGAGAGGGACACAAAGTTTAGTGTAAGGGATTGACTCAGATGATTATGGAACCTGTGGAGTGCCAAACTCTGCAAGATGAGTCAGGAAGCCTGAGACCAGGGTGCATTTATAGTTTGAGTCTGAAGGCCTGACAGCCAGGAAAAACTGATGGTGCGCTTCCAGTCAGAAGGCCTGCAAGCCCCAAATCCAGGAAAAGTCCGAGTTTCAGTTCAAAAACACTAAAGTAAGGGAAATTCTACTCAGAGGAGAGTCAGTCTCTTTGTTTTATTTTGGCCTTAAACTGATTGGATAGTACCTGCCACAGCTGTTAGGGAGAATAATCTGTTTTACTCAGTGTACACATTTTAAAGTCAGTCTCATTCAAAAGCACCTTGACAAGAATACCCAGCACAATGTTTGATCAAATATCTGGACACCGCATGACTCAGTCAAATTGACATATAAGATTAACCATCTCATAAAGGAACGTTTCTATGCATGAGTCTATGACTGTATATATGTTTCTGTATGTGTGTGAAATGATATATCATATTGTATATAAGTGTCCTTTTAAATTGATATTAAGCCATTACGATGTCCATAAATGTACTTGTGTCCACTAATTCGTTCTTGTTGGTTTGATAGATCAACAGTAGCAAGTGGAAACTTCAACATTTTAAATGTACTGATCGAGCACAGTCCTGAATCCTTTTTTTGTTATGTTCTTCTTCTGCCCTCAATCCTTCCCAGTATCAGTGGAAACTACAGTGACCCCTACATAAAATAATCAGTATGTTTCCGTGTCAATACCTTTAATAATTTGTCTTCCCCAAATATTAACTTGAACTTGCATTCTTAGAAATAGAAAATGCTTAAAGTCTAGTTGAGTGAAACCTGAGAAACATACGTTAGTACTCATGAGAGACAACCATCTGATGATTTGTGTTTCACTAATTCTATTCTATTTTATCAGATCAGTATTCCTTCTCTGCAGAAGAGTTGTCTCTCATACAAGATTTTATGTTTAATAACATATTTTAGTTGAAGTCTGTATTGAGAGTAATGTGAGGTGGGAATGGGTTTGGAGTTTGAGGTGGGAAGAGAGAGAAGGAGGGAGAGAGAGGGACACAAAGTTTAGTGTAAGGGATTGACTCAGATGATTATGGAACCTGTGGAGTGCCAAACTCTGCAAGATGAGTCAGGAAGCCTGAGACCAGGGTGCATTTATAGTTTGAGTCTGAAGGCCTGACAGCCAGGAAAAACTGATGGTGCGCTTCCAGTCAGAAGGCCTGCAAGCCCCAAATCCAGGAAAAGTCCGAGTTTCAGTTCAAAAACACTAAAGTAAGGGAAATTCTACTCAGAGGAGAGTCAGTCTCTTTGTTTTATTTTGGCCTTAAACTGATTGGATAGTACCTGCCACAGCTGTTAGGGAGAATAATCTGTTTTACTCAGTGTACACATTTTAAAGTCAGTCTCATTCAAAAGCACCTTGACAAGAATACCCAGCACAATGTTTGATCAAATATCTGGACACCGCATGACTCAGTCAAATTGACATATAAGATTAACCATCTCATAAAGGAACGTTTCTATGCATGAGTCTATGACTGTATATATGTTTCTGTATGTGTGTGAAATGATATATCATATTGTATATAAGTGTCCTTTTAAATTGATATTAAGCCATTACGATGTCCATAAATGTACTTGTGTCCACTAATTCGTTCTTGTTGGTTTGATAGATCAACAGTAGCAAGTGGAAACTTCCTGAGTAGAGGCATTTCTTCAAGTTATCTGCTTTGGATATCCTGTAGAGAAAAATGGAAGAGCAATCCCTCATCTATACTTCCTTGAAGACCTTTCCATAGATTTTCTGAAACTGAGACTGACATTCTTTTTTTTTTTTTAAGTCATACTTCCTTTCTCCTCTTTATGTCTGTTTTTTGTTTTTTGTTTTTTTTTGCATCTAAGTCATCATTTTATTTTGCATCCGTCTTTATTCTTTGGCATGTGTTGGCCTCCCATCACTGTGGCCTCTCTTGTCACAGAGCTCAGGCGCTGGGTGCACGCGCTCCAGAGCATGGGCTCGTAATTGGACACATTGGCCCAGCTGCTCCTCAGCATGTGGGATCTTCCTGGGCCAGGGATCAAACTGGTGCCTCTTGCACTGCAAAGCAGACTCTTTACCCACTGGACTATCAGGAAAGTCCTGATTCTGATTCTTTATCAGTCTATTCTCTTAGAACAAGCCATATGGACTCATTTGCTTTTACCTCATAATTATTATACTTTGGTCCTTGTTTAAGGCAAAAGGATGAGCACAGACAGCCATCAGGACTTTTCTTCCTCTGAACATTGCCACATCTGAATGTTACTCTTACATCTGCTGAAATAATCTTTATAAGACTGAGGGAGGCTACCTTAAAAGCAAAATGTTTACATATTGTAGATGAGACAACAGAGACTGAAAGGTAGCCTATGGGACTATTAACCCGCTGTATCACTGAATTTTGCAGACAAGTCTACCTCTAGAATCATCTGGGAACAGCTGTTAGGAGAATAATCTGTTTTACTCAGTGTACACATTTTAAAGTCAGTCTCATTCAAAAGCACCTTGACAAGAATACCCAGCACAATGTTTGATCAAATATCTGGACACCGCATGACTCAGTCAAATTGACATATAAGATTAACCATCTCATAAAGGAACGTTTCTATGCATGAGTCTATGACTGTATATATGTTTCTGTATGTGTGTGAAATGATATATCATATTGTATATAAGTGTCCTTTTAAATTGATATTAAGCCATTACGATGTCCATAAATGTACTTGTGTCCACTAATTCGTTCTTGTTGGTTTGATAGATCAACAGTAGCAAGTGGAAACTTCCTGAGTAGAGGCATTTCTTCAAGTTATCTGCTTTGGATATCCTGTAGAGAAAAATGGAAGAGCAATCCCTCATCTATACTTCCTTGAAGACCTTTCCATAGATTTTCTGAAACTGAGACTGACATTCTTTTTTTTTTTTTAAGTCATACTTCCTTTCTCCTCTTTATGTCTGTTTTTTGTTTTTTGTTTTTTTTTGCATCTAAGTCATCATTTTATTTTGCATCCGTCTTTATTCTTTGGCATGTGTTGGCCTCCCATCACTGTGGCCTCTCTTGTCACAGAGCTCAGGCGCTGGGTGCACGCGCTCCAGAGCATGGGCTCGTAATTGGACACATTGGCCCAGCTGCTCCTCAGCATGTGGGATCTTCCTGGGCCAGGGATCAAACTGGTGCCTCTTGCACTGCAAAGCAGACTCTTTACCCACTGGACTATCAGGAAAGTCCTGATTCTGATTCTTTATCAGTCTATTCTCTTAGAACAAGCCATATGGACTCATTTGCTTTTACCTCATAATTATTATACTTTGGTCCTTGTTTAAGGCAAAAGGATGAGCACAGACAGCCATCAGGACTTTTCTTCCTCTGAACATTGCCACATCTGAATGTTACTCTTACATCTGCTGAAATAATCTTTATAAGACTGAGGGAGGCTACCTTAAAAGCAAAATGTTTACATATTGTAGATGAGACAACAGAGACTGAAAGGTAGCCTATGGGACTATTAACCCGCTGTATCACTGAATTTTGCAGACCAGTCTACCTCTAGACATCATGCTGGGGAATGCAAACAAACAAGCATTCATATAGTTTAAGCCAGCTCGATTTGAAATGTTCCCATGTTTGCCACTCCTAAATGATATAATGCTAGTAATAAAAAGAACAAATATCCAAAATAACCTACCTGTTTCATTACAGTGATCGTGATTTAGTCATTAAGTCATGTCCAACTCTTGTGACCCCATGGACTATAGCTCACCATGCTCCTCTGTCCGTAGAGTTTCCCAGGCAAGAATACGGGAGTGGGTTGTCATTTCCTTTTTGAGGGGATTTTCCTGACCCAGGGACTGAATCACTGCAGGCAGATTCTTTACTTCTGAGACACCAGGGAAGCACTAAAATGTGCGTTGCATCTTTAGAAACATGTATGTTCGATATTGTAAGATCTGTCTTTATATATTGCTACAGATTTTCAAAGTGTAAGCAATGCTTGACCCTATCTTGAGTATGTTTCATAAAAACTTTTTCATTGAAAGTCATGTAGAAATTTTCCTTCAAGTGGGCTTGCTTTTAAATAAGATTATACAGTAGAAGAACAATGAATAGCTCTTACCTTCAAACAGATAATTCACTTTTTTTCCGAACCTTTCAGACTAAATATCACTTGAGTATTGCTAGATATTAGTCTCAAACATTTTCTAGAAAATCTCTTCTTCTACATAGCTAAGAGGTTATATTGTGGAAGATTTTTAAATTAGAGTGGAGAAGGTATTTGAAATCCCTGATTGTTTCTAAAGTATACCACAGTTATATTTTGTTCTTATGAATAGAGATGTATAATAACACAGCTGTATTTATTTAATGAAGTATTTTTCAAGACAGATTTTCTCTTACAATAGCACTCAGATACTTCATTTAAGAGACCAGAGTTCATACTTTGGTCCTTGTTTAAGGCAAAAGGATGAGCACAGACAGCCATCAGGACTTTTCTTCCTCTGAACATTGCCACATCTGAATGTTACTCTTACATCTGCTGAAATAATCTTTATAAGACTGAGGGAGGCTACCTTAAAAGCAAAATGTTTACATATTGTAGATGAGACAACAGAGACTGAAAGGTAGCCTATGGGACTATTAACCCGCTGTATCACTGAATTTTGCAGACCAGTCTACCTCTAGACATCATGCTGGGGAATGCAAACAAACAAGCATTCATATAGTTTAAGCCAGCTCGATTTGAAATGTTCCCATGTTTGCCACTCCTAAATGATATAATGCTAGTAATAAAAAGAACAAATATCCAAAATAACCTACCTGTTTCATTACAGTGATCGTGATTTAGTCATTAAGTCATGTCCAACTCTTGTGACCCCATGGACTATAGCTCACCATGCTCCTCTGTCCGTAGAGTTTCCCAGGCAAGAATACGGGAGTGGGTTGTCATTTCCTTTTTGAGGGGATTTTCCTGACCCAGGGACTGAATCACTGCAGGCAGATTCTTTACTTCTGAGACACCAGGGAAGCACTAAAATGTGCGTTGCATCTTTAGAAACATGTATGTTCGATATTGTAAGATCTGTCTTTATATATTGCTACAGATTTTCAAAGTGTAAGCAATGCTTGACCCTATCTTGAGTATGTTTCATAAAAACTTTTTCATTGAAAGTCATGTAGAAATTTTCCTTCAAGTGGGCTTGCTTTTAAATAAGATTATACAGTAGAAGAACAATGAATAGCTCTTACCTTCAAACAGATAATTCACTTTTTTTCCGAACCTTTCAGACTAAATATCACTTGAGTATTGCTAGATATTAGTCTCAAACATTTTCTAGAAAATCTCTTCTTCTACATAGCTAAGAGGTTATATTGTGGAAGATTTTTAAATTAGAGTGGAGAAGGTATTTGAAATCCCTGATTGTTTCTAAAGTATACCACAGTTATATTTTGTTCTTATGAATAGAGATGTATAATAACACAGCTGTATTTATTTAATGAAGTATTTTTCAAGACAGATTTTCTCTTACAATAGCACTCAGATACTTCATTTAAGAGACCAGAGTTCAATAGATAATATAATCTTAGCATATTGAAATTTGGTAACATGCAAGTGTGCTCTGAATCACAAAATCATTTAGCCAAGCCCAACCATCTCCTCCCCAACTCTAAGAAAGCCAACTATTAAAACATCTGCAGAAATAATCCGTAATGAATTCCATAAAGTACACATTCATGTTTTTCATATCTTTGGCCCACATCTCAAATATATCAGCTGTAAAAATAGAGAAAACAAATTATCTAGAGAAGTCATTTTATTGAATCTATGTACATTATGTAAATATTTTGTATGTATATTTACATGTGGGCCCAAAATAAGTAATGTAATCAGTGGAAAATATTTCTTTTTTTAAATTTTTTTTTATTCTTTATTTTAAAGGTCTTACAGAGTTTTCTTGTTCACAGACATGTATGTTCCCAGATAAGTCATATGCATATCCCTGGTCCCCACACCCCCAGTTCCCCCCTTCCCACTCCCTCCAGACTATTGCCTCATGCCATTGTGAGCACTCCTATTCCCTTAGCGCAATGACAATAGCTATCTTTTCCACACATGACAGTATAGGTTTCCATGTTACTCCCTCCATGCCTCCCGCTCCCTATTTCTTTCTCCACAATGTCCCTATGTCTATGCTCTGTCTGTTTTTCCATGAGTTCACTGCGTGTGTTATCAAGACCATCCTACTAGATTCCATATATGTGTGTAAGCATATACTGTATTTGTCTTTCTCTTTTTGACTTACTTCACTTTTTATGATAGGTTCTAGAGCCAGCCACTTCATTAGGACTGAGTCATCTGCATTTCTTTTAACAGCTGAGTAGTATTCCATTGTATATAAGTACCAGAGCTTCTGTATCCATTCATTCGTCTTTGGACACCTAGGTTGCTTCCATGTTCTGGCTATTGTATAGAGAGCTGCAATGAACATTGGGGTACGGGTGCTTCTTTCAGTTTTGATTTCATCAGGATATAAGCCTAATAGTGGGATTGCTGGGTCATAGGGTGCTTCTATTTTTAGTTTTTTAAGGAATCTCCATACTGTCTTCCACAGAGGCTGTATCAATTTACATTCCCACCAGCAATGCAAGAGGGTTCCCTTCTCCGCACCCTCTCCAGCATTTATTGTCTGTAGATTTGTTGATGATGGCCATTCTGATGGGTGTGAGATGATATCTCATTGTAGTTTTGATTTGCATTTCTCTAACAATAAGCGAGGTTGAGCATCGTTTCACGTGCTTTTGGGCCATCCGTATGTCCTCTTTGGAGAGGCGTCTCTTTAGATCTTTTAGTGGAAAATATTTCTATTCATATACATATTATTTGAATCTCACTTTGAAACTTTCAACTACAAGCAATGCCTTATGTGGTTTTTCATGTCTAGTTTAGGTACCATGCTGTGTCTTTTTAGATTTCAAGGAAACTTGCTAGTTAGCATATTGTAAAGATCAAGTAAATATTTAATAATGACTTCTAATAATCACTTCCATATCACAATAAGAATCAAAAGCAGTCATCACTTTAAAAAATTTCAGACATAATTGGAATTGAGTGTTTCATATACTTAATGAATATGTAAGTAGAAAGGGAGGGAATATTCAACATGACTACATGGTTGTGTATATATAAAAGAACATTCTGGTCATGCAGGAAACGAGGTTAATACTGAACAAATTAGTGAGGTAATTCAAGCAAAGAAAATCCCCTCTAAGAATAGCTGAATGAGATACATGTTATATAAAAAATTGATATAAAGTTAAAGAAAAAAGGAACTTTTTTCCTGAGTGATACAGTGTTCATTTTCCAAATATGTAAGGCTACACTGTGCCATAAAGAATCTGAATAACTAAGAGTCTTATGTTTCTTATTAGAGACTAGAAAGAATATGAAAATTATATATGAACCTGTTACTGCTTCCAAATAAATTATTTATTATTCTAATTGAGAAATCACAGATTTCATTTAAATTTAACATCTTAAAATACACTGTGTGCTAAGTCACTTCAGTCATGTCTGACTCTGTCTGACCTAATGGACTGTAGCCTTCCAGGTTCCTCTGTCCATGGGATTCTCCAGGCAAGGATACTGGAGTGGGTTGCCCTTTCTTGCTTTAGCACATCTTTCCTACCCAGGGATCAAACTGCCTCCTCTAATATCTCCTGCATTGGCAGTCTGGTTCTTTAACACTAGCGCCACCTGGGAAGTCCTAAATACATTAATCCATGACCATGATTAAAAAAAAAAATACAGGCTTCCCTGGTGGTGAGATGATATCTCATTGTATTTTGTTTGCATTTCTCTAACAATAAGCGAGGTTGAGCATCGTTTCACGTGCTTTTGGGCCATCCGTATGTCCTCTTTGGAGGCGTCTCTTTAGATCTTTTAGTGGAAAATATTTCTATTCATATACATATTATTTGAATCTCACTTTGAAACTTTCAACTACAAGCAATGCCTTATGTGGTTTTTCATGTCTAGTTTAGGTACCATTCTGTGTCTTTTAGATTTCAAGGAAACTTGCTAGTTAGCATATTGTAAAGATCAAGTAAATATTTAATAATGACTTCTAATAATCACTTCCATATCACAATAAGAATCAAAAGCAGTCATCACTTTAAAAAATTTCAGACATAATTGGAATTGAGTGTTTCATATACTTAATGAATATGTAAGTAGAAAGGGAGGGAATATTCAACATGACTACATGGTTGTGTATATATAAAAGAACATTCTGGTCATGCAGGAAACGAGGTTAATACTGAACAAATTAGTGAGGTAATTCAAGCAAAGAAAATCCCCTCTAAGAATAGCTGAATGAGATACATGTTATATAAAAAATTGATATAAAGTTAAAGAAAAAAGGAACTTTTTTCCTGAGTGATACAGTGTTCATTTTCCAAATATGTAAGGCTACACTGTGCCATAAAGAATCTGAATAACTAAGAGTCTTATGTTTCTTATTAGAGACTAGAAAGAATATGAAAATTATATATGAACCTGTTACTGCTTCCAAATAAATTATTTATTATTCTAATTGAGAAATCACAGATTTCATTTAAATTTAACATCTTAAAATACACTGTGTGCTAAGTCACTTCAGTCATGTCTGACTCTGTCTGACCTAATGGACTGTAGCCTTCCAGGTTCCTCTGTCCATGGGATTCTCCAGGCAAGGATACTGGAGTGGGTTGCCCTTTCTTGCTTTAGCACATCTTTCCTACCCAGGGATCAAACTGCCTCCTCTAATATCTCCTGCATTGGCAGTCTGGTTCTTTAACACTAGCGCCACCTGGGAAGTCCTAAATACATTAATCCATGACCATGATTAAAAAAAAAAATACAGGCTTCCCTGGTGGTCCAGTGGGTAAGGACACCGCCTTGCAGTGCAAGGGGCACCGGTTCGAGCCCTTCCCTTGGAAGATACCACGCGGCTGGACCGATGTGTCCAATTACCGAGCCGGAGCTCTGGAGCGCATGCGCCCAGAGCCGGTGCTCTGCGACAACAGAGGCCACTGAGATGGGAGACCCACACTGGCCAAAGAACAAAGATGGATGAAAATGGATAAATAAAGGACCAATAGAAGTGGCCCGCCCGCCCCCTCCCTCCCCAACCCGCCCCCCCCAAATAAATCAATAATAAATATTAAAAAAAAAAATCCAATTTAATGCCACTTTTTTCTCTCTACACAAGCAGAATCTAGTGATTTAACATATCCATTTTTATATTATTTGAAGTTAAAGTCTAAGGAGTATGCCTCAGGTCTCAAAGCAAGTAAGTTTCAGAATCCAGTTTTGCAACTAAATGTTCATGAGCATTCCATTTTAATAGCTTCCTAGTATTAAGGAAGCTAGTATTCCTAGTATTATTCCTTAGTAAAGTGGGGGGAGGATAATTCACTTCTTTTTTGAAATAATGAAATTTGAGATGACAGTCATTCAATTATAGTTTGCACAGTATGACTTTTATCCCTTAAAACAGAACACCTGCATTTGAATATTAAAAATATTTCCTCCTAAAGTATCTTCCCATATGAAGATGGAAAAAGAAAATCAGGTGTGTAATAATTTGTACTCTTAAGCTATGTAAATATTTCAAGGGTTTGACTGGGCATGCATTTAGTTATTCGCACAAAGCATTGTTGAAGCATCAAAACAAGAAAAATATTTCAATATACAACATTTTTTAAAATGACAATGACAAGCAGGAAGAGCATCTGAAAGCATTGATGCGTTAATTTGATGGATTTCATGAAAACAAAATTTAAGGATAGCCACACTGATGGACATGTAGGAGCATAGGATGCCACACAGAGCATTTATAAGAGAAGGTTCTTCTATAAGCAGAAGTTATTTTTCACTGTAGAAAAATATCTACTGGAGTGGATATTTATGGTTTACGATCTATCCTTGAGAATATTTCATCCTTGAGAAGAATGTACATTCTGCTGTTATTAGGTGGAATATTTTCTAGATATCTGTAGGTTTAGTCAATTTTAAGTGCAGCGCAAATCATTATTTCCTTGTTTACCTCCTGTGTAATTCTTTTACATGTTGTTATGGAGTTTTGAATTCTCACTAGGTATATATATATATACATACATACACATATATTTTGGCCAAATAACAAAGATGGATGGAAATAGATAAATGAAAGATAAATAGAAGTGGCCAAAAAAACTTATAAAATGAACAAATATATCATAAATATATTTCATTTTATTAAAAGAAAAGTAGATCTTAAAGAGTGTATTTTCTTCTTTTTTACAGATTAAATTTGTAATTTTTATTATAGTGATTATAAAATAAATTACAAACAAAATTCATTTTTAAAGAAAACCAACAAAACATTTTTCTTTATATTTTATCTCTTGTTTAATCTTCATCTCTTCCTTAATATCTGTCTGTAAGTATGTTTAAATCTTAATTTATTTCAAATATACATATGGTATAATGAGTACCAATGTATTGTTTTTCTTTTTGAAAAAAGCTAATGTACAATAGAATTGATGTATGAATAGTGGAGCTTTACCAAAATCCATGACATTTATTTTTGGCAGTTTAGTATAATTATATGAAAGGTATTATTTCCCATACATTTGAGAAAATTTGGAAGAGCTGGGAAAAAGTGAACCTTTTACTATAGAAAAATAAAAAATTTGATGCTCTGAGATATTTTGTGAATTCATAATTTACTGCTTTCATATTATGTCCTCAAATAGCATGCATATTAATATGTTATCCATTTTAAATAACAAAATTAAAGCAAAATTCCTCTTACATGGAAAGTATCTGTGTTATCATCATGTAAGGGAAGGGTGGCAGAGAGAAATGCTGCTCAGTATCTTACCACTTCAGTTATTTTCATGTAACACTATCAAAGTAGCCAAGTCAGCTCTGAGACACAGCTGTTTTGCTCATGGCGGAACCAGACATTGTCAGTGTAACTACATTTCAAAAAAATTCTTTTTTCCTCTATATTTCCTAAGGCACCTGTCTGTAACCGTAAGATACAACAATAAATCAAAATTGTTGTTATTCAGTTGCTCAGTCGTGTTCAACATTGTGACTCCATGGACTGCAGCATGCCAGGCTTCCCTGTCCTTCACTATCTCCCAGAGTTTGCTCAAACTCATGTCCACTGACTCAGTGATGCCATCCAACCATCTCATCCTCTGTTACCCGCTTCTCCTTCCTCAGTCTTTCCCAGCATCAGGGTCTTTTCTAATGCATTGGATCGTTACATCAGATGGATTTAATACTGAAGCTTCAGCTTCAGCATCAGACCTTCCAATGAATATTCAGGGTTGATTTCCTTTAGGATGCACTGGTTTGATCTCCTTGCTGTCCAAGGGACTCTCAGCATTTTCTCCAACACCACAGTTTGAAAACATCAGTTCTTTAGTGCCCAGTGTTCTTTATGATTCAACTCTCACTTCCATATATGACTACTGGAAAAACCATAGCTTTGACTGGACAGACCTTTGTTGGCATAGTGATGTCTCTGCTTTTTAATACACTCTATGACTCCTCATTTAGTTTCCATATATGACTACTAATCAAAAAAACTTTACCAAAATTTTTCTTTATATTTTATCTCTTGTTTAATCTCTTCCTTAATATCTGTCTGTAAGTATGTTTAAATCTTAATTTATTTCAAATATACATATGGTATAATGAGTACCAATGTATTGTTTTTCTTTTTGAAAAAAGCTAATGTACAATAGAATTGATGTATGAATAGTGGAGCTTTACCAAAATCCATGACATTTATTTTGGCAGTTTAGTATAATTATATGAAAGGTATTATTTCCCATACATTTGAGAAAATTTGGAAGAGCTGGGAAAAAGTGAACCTTTTACTATAGAAAAATAAAAAATTTGATGCTCTGAGATATTTTGTGAATTCATAATTTACTGCTTTCATATTATGTCCTCAAATAGCATGCATATTAATATGTTATCCATTTTAAATAACAAAATTAAAGCAAAATTCCTCTTACATGGAAAGTATCTGTGTTATCATCATGTAAGGGAAGGGTGGCAGAGAGAAATGCTGCTCAGTATCTTACCACTTCAGTTATTTTCATGTAACACTATCAAAGTAGCCAAGTCAGCTCTGAGACACAGCTGTTTTGCTCATGGCGGAACCAGACATTGTCAGTGTAACTACATTTAAAAAAATTCTTTTTCCTCTATATTTCCTAAGGCACCTGTCTGTAACCGTAAGATACAACAATAAATCAAAATTGTTGTTATTCAGTTGCTCAGTCGTGTTCAACATTGTGACTCCATGGACTGCAGCATGCCAGGCTTCCCTGTCCTTCACTATCTCCCAGAGTTTGCTCAAACTCATGTCCACTGACTCAGTGATGCCATCCAACCATCTCATCCTCTGTTACCCGCTTCTCCTTCCTCAGTCTTTCCCAGCATCAGGGTCTTTTCTAATGCATTGGATCGTTACATCAGATGGATTTAATACTGAAGCTTCAGCTTCAGCATCAGACCTTCCAATGAATATTCAGGGTTGATTTCCTTTAGGATGCACTGGTTTGATCTCCTTGCTGTCCAAGGGACTCTCAGCATTTTCTCCAACACCACAGTTTGAAAACATCAGTTCTTTAGTGCCCAGTGTTCTTTATGATTCAACTCTCACTTCCATATATGACTACTGGAAAAACCATAGCTTTGACTGGACAGACCTTTGTTGGCATAGTGATGTCTCTGCTTTTTAATACACTCTATGATTGTTGTAGCTTTTCTTCCAAGGAGCAAGTGTCATTTAGTTTCAAGGTTGTAGTCACCATCCGTAGTGATTTTGGAGCCAAAGAAAATAAGGTCTCTCACTTTTTCCATTGTCTCCCCATCTATTTGCCATGAAATTATGGCCCAGATGCCATGATTTTCATTTTTTGAATGTTGAGTTTCAGCCAGCTTTTTTACTGTCTCACCTTCATCAAAGAGGCTCTTTAGTTGCTCTTTACTTTCTGCCTACCATAAGGGTGGTATCATCTGAATACCTGAGTTTATTGGTATTTCTCCCAGCAATCCTGATTCCAGCTTGTGCTGGATCCAGACTGGCATTTCACATGGTATACTCTGCATAAAAGTTAAATAAGCAGGGTGACAAGATACATCCTTGATGGACTCCTTTCCCAATTTTGAACTGGCCCATTGTTCCATGTAGGTTTCTAACTGTTGTTTCTTGACCTGCATGCAGGTTTCTCAGGAGACAGGTAAGGTGGTCTGGTACTCTCGTTTCTTTCAGAATTTTCCACAGTTTGTTTTGATCCACAGTCAAAGGCTTTAGCATAGTCAATTAAGCAGGAGTAGAGGTTTTTCTGGAATTCTCTTGCTTTTTCTGTGATCACCCAGATGTTGGCAGTTTGATCTCTGGCTCCTCTGCCTTTTCTTTTCTTCTTCTTTTTTTTTTTCTCCTCTGCCTTTTCTAAATCCAGCTTGAACATCTGGAAGTTCTCAGTTCACAGACTGTTTAAGCTTAGCTTGGAGGATTTTGAGCATCATCTTGCTAGCATGTGAAAACAGTGCAATTGTGTGATAGTTTAATCATTCTCTGGCATTGTCCTTTTTAGGGTTTAGAATGAAAACTAGAGCAAAGAAAATGTTAGACAAAGAAGACTTATCATTGTTAACCTTATATAAGATGATTACTTCTTTTCTAAAGTGTTTGGAGGACCATAACCATGGGATGTGCTGAAGACCTTGCACTAGGACTTGCTCCTCTGTAGGTCTTTCCTGCTCTGAACAGCTTCCCAATAGTCAGTATTTTACCTTCTAAATTCTCACTGAGTCATCCTGTGCTAATCTTTTATGTCCTGCCTACAATTTCCCCAGTGGCTTGAACTTTCCCAGTTGCTCAGAATTTTAAAACTCTGCCTGAAATGCAGGAGGTACAAGAGACCTGAGTTTGATCCCTGGATTAGGAAGATGCCCTGAAGAAGGGGATGGCAACCCACTTCAGTATTTGTTCCTAGAGAATCCCATGGACAGAAGCTGAATGAGGAAGCAGAATATTAGCATGAAAAATAATAATATCCATTAAATTTTACCATTTCTTGACATTTTTATAATACTGAAAGGGCAAATGAATATATGGATTCTGCATTATTTGGTTAATAGCATTCATTAAGAATATATAAAGAAATATGTCTATCATATGTGAAGCTCCAGGATAGATTAGTTTTCTTAATAATTGTTTTAATTATATAATGCTACATTTTAAAATGTCTTTGCTTAAGGTATCATAATTTTATTGTAATTTTTTTGAGATATCTTGTTTTTCAGTAGAAATATAGCTCTTTTTTTACATAACTCAAGCTTGTTTGGTTATATTGCATTTCTAATCTATCTTTCTCCTTTATAACTATGTCAAAGTTACCTTATTTTCTCACTTAATAATTATTTATTACAGTAGCTTTGAAATTAATTATACTAATATTTTAATGAATTAACTTAGGTAAAAAGAGTTGAAGAGCAAATATTTTGAAATAAAACTAAATGCAATCTTTTGAATTTTATAATTATGTTCTGTGATGTAAAGGTATTTGCTTGATATTTTATTATTTGTTTTCTAGAAAAAGATTAAGTGGATAGAGATCAGAGTATAGACCTCTTTTTACTTGAAATTAATTTCCCAATATAGATTAAAGTGAATATTGTAACATAAGATTAATATACACATGACTATACTTAGAATTAAAAATGTAAGATAAAATATAGAATATTCAATGTGAAAAATGATATATAATACCTGCTATTTTATTATAAAAACCAGTGAAAGGCCACTGGGAAATAAAAACAGATTTAGTAAAACCTTGGGATGATTCTAAAATTTTATGAAATGCTTTTGTCATTATATCTCCTGGAAAGAAGCAAAGTAGTCTTAACTATCTGAAGTGTGCTGCTCTGAACCCAAGCTTCCCAATAGTCAGTATTTTACCTTCTAAATTCTCACTGAGTCATCCTGTGCTAATCTTTTATGTCCTGCCTACAATTTCCCCAGTGGCTTGAACTTTCCCAGTTGCTCAGAATTTTAAAACTCTGCCTGAAATGCAGGAGGTACAAGAGACCTGAGTTTGATCCCTGGATTAGGAAGATGCCCTGAAGAAGGGGATGGCAACCCACTTCAGTATTTGTTCCTAGAGAATCCCATGGACAGAAGCTGAATGAGGAAGCAGAATATTAGCATGAAAAATAATAATATCCATTAAATTTTACCATTTCTTGACATTTTTATAATACTGAAAGGGCAAATGAATATATGGATTCTGCATTATTTGGTTAATAGCATTCATTAAGAATATATAAAGAAATATGTCTATCATATGTGAAGCTCCAGGATAGATTAGTTTTCTTAATAATTGTTTTAATTATATAATGCTACATTTTAAAATGTCTTTGCTTAAGGTATCATAATTTTATTGTAATTTTTTTGAGATATCTTGTTTTTCAGTAGAAATATAGCTCTTTTTTTACATAACTCAAGCTTGTTTGGTTATATTGCATTTCTAATCTATCTTTCTCCTTTATAACTATGTCAAAGTTACCTTATTTTCTCACTTAATAATTATTTATTACAGTAGCTTTGAAATTAATTATACTAATATTTTAATGAATTAACTTAGGTAAAAAGAGTTGAAGAGCAAATATTTTTGAAATAAAACTAAATGCAATCTTTTGAATTTTATAATTATGTTCTGTGATGTAAAGGTATTTGCTTGATATTTTATTATTTGTTTTCTAGAAAAAGATTAAGTGGATAGAGATCAGAGTATAGACCTCTTTTTACTTGAAATTAATTTCCCAATATAGATTAAAGTGAATATTGTAACATAAGATTAATATACACATGACTATACTTAGAATTAAAAATGTAAGATAAAATATAGAATATTCAATGTGAAAAATGATATATAATACCTGCTATTTTATTATAAAAACCAGTGAAAGGCCACTGGGAAATAAAAACAGATTTAGTAAAACCTTGGGATGATTCTAAAATTTTATGAAATGCTTTTGTCATTATATCTCCTGGAAAGAAGCAAAAATGTAGTCTTAACTATTTCTTATTCCATGAAGATAGTATTACTAGAAGTTTCCCTAATTGATTATACTTTCTGAATTGAACTTCAAATAAAATGTTACTTGTACTGAATATGGGCTCTATTAGCATTACCTTAAAATTCTATATTAAGTGCACAGAGCATTCCCATCCTAGCGGGAACAACTCTACAGAGCTTTGAAAATTCTTCTTGCATAGAAAAGGATAATATGAATATAGCAAGATTTTGTTGCTATGACAACCATGACTTCTCTATTTCTAGTCTTTTTTTGCACTTAAACTTTCATCCTTCAGGTTGTATTGCCATTTTCCCCTGCTAATCTATCTGATACATATGTGAAAATGCTGACTAAAGTATAGCAAGGAAAACATATTCATAGAGTTTTAGAAATATTATCCCTTTGAAAAGAAACTTTAAAGAAAAACAATGCTGACTCCAACACACCAAATATTTATTTCCAATAATACCACAATATATATGTGTATAGAGAATATTATTAAGAGTATATGGCTGTGTTAAAATATTTAATCTTAGAAAAAGGCAAAAGCAAATTAAACATAATAAATTTTCTTATAAATACATTTTACCAAATGACACAGGAAAGATTTTTGTTGGATTCAAACGATGGATCATTTCATCTCACTTATGATATATATGCACATCTATCTATATCTACATGTTAAGTAATTGATCTAAATATCTTATTTGTAGCATAAATATATATGCACACATGCATCCTGTCACTTTCGTTGTGCTTGACTCTGTGAAATCCCATAGAGTGTGTAGCCCTCCAGGGTCCTCTGTCCATAGAATTCTCCAGGAAACAATAACACACACACACACACACACACACACATTTAAATGTTGCTGTTTTTTTGTGTAAAGTGATAGATCTAATTTCTACAGCCATGCTTTGAAGTGGTACTTAAGTCATTAAGTCATGTCAGATTCTCTGACTCTAGTCTACCAGGCTCCTCTGTCCATGGATTTTCTAGGCAAGAATAATGGAGTGAGTTGCCGTTTCCTTCTCTGGGGGATCTTCTCCACCCAGGAATCAAATTTGGGTTTCTTGCATTGCTTGCAGAGCTTTTAAGTAAAACTATTCCAATTATTTTGACAAGGGTTCTTGTCTCAGCAAGTTTAAATAGTTTACATAATTTAAGTGAAATGATTAAAGAATTATTAGATAGAAAATCATAGTTTGTATTCATACATAGTTTGTAATTACTGCTAAATAATATCTGAGCCAACTTGGTCTAGTACATGTTATTAATCATTTAGAGATTACCTGATAACTTTGGTATACATTTCTTTAGATTGATATTCAGTCTTTAAAAGAACAAAAGTCTACACTGAAGCCCAGGTTAGTATGTGCATGCTCAGTTGTGTCTGATTCCTTGTGGGCCTATGGGCGATGGCCCACCAGACTCCTCTGTCCTTGGAATTTTCCAGGTAAGAAGAGTGGAGTGGGGTGCCATTTTCCCAACCAGGAGTCTTCCAGACCTAGGGCTCCAGCCCAGATCTTCATTCTGGTTTCCCCACATCCCCTATTTATTTCCAATAATCCCTTATGTGTATAGAGAATATTATTAAGAGTATATGGCTGTGTTAAAATATTTAATCTTAGAAAAAGGCAAAAGCAAATTAAACATAATAAATTTTCTTATAAATACATTTTACCAAATGACACAGGAAAGATTTTTGTTGGATTCAAACGATGGATCATTTCATCTCACTTATGATATATATGCACATCTATCTATATCTACATGTTAAGTAATTGATCTAAATATCTTATTTGTAGCATAAATATATATGCACACATGCATCCTGTCACTTTCGTTGTGCTTGACTCTGTGAAATCCCATAGAGTGTGTAGCCCTCCAGGGTCCTCTGTCCATAGAATTCTCCAGGAAACAATAACACACACACACACACACACACACACATTTAAATGTTGCTGTTTTTTTGTGTAAAGTGATAGATCTAATTTCTACAGCCATGCTTTGAAGTGGTACTTAAGTCATTAAGTCATGTCAGATTCTCTGACTCTAGTCTACCAGGCTCCTCTGTCCATGGATTTTCTAGGCAAGAATAATGGAGTGAGTTGCCGTTTCCTTCTCTGGGGGATCTTCTCCACCCAGGAATCAAATTTGGGTTTCTTGCATTGCTTGCAGAGCTTTTAAGTAAAACTATTCCAATTATTTTGACAAGGGGTTCTTGTCTCAGCAAGTTTAAATAGTTTACATAATTTAAGTGAAATGATTAAAGAATTATTAGATAGAAAATCATAGTTTGTATTCATACATAGTTTGTAATTACTGCTAAATAATATCTGAGCCAACTTGGTCTAGTACATGTTATTAATCATTTAGAGATTACCTGATAACTTTGGTATACATTTCTTTAGATTGATATTCAGTCTTTAAAAGAACAAAAGTCTACACTGAAGCCCAGGTTAGTATGTGCATGCTCAGTTGTGTCTGATTCCTTGTGGGCCTATGGGCGATGGCCCACCAGACTCCTCTGTCCTTGGAATTTTCCAGGTAAGAATATTGGAGTGGGGTGCCATTTTCTCATCCAGGGAGTCTTCCAGACCTAGGGCTCCAGCCCAGATCTTCATCTGCTACATTCACAGGCAGATTCTTTACCACTGAGCCACCTGGGAAGCCCAAGCTCACACATGAGTAATACATCCAGTTTTCAAGTAAGCTAAGGAAATACTATTTTCAATCATCGATGTTTTAAATTTATTGATGCTTAATCCATTGAGCTTTTACAGGTATAGATAGGTAAGTGACAATTTCTTTAAAAGTTTTAAAAAGATTAGTTCTTTGATATATTTTGTATAGAGAAAAGTTCTCTCTCCTAAAAATTGTTTGTGTGTATGAGTGAGTGCGTGTATGTGTCTGTTTGTGTTTACCTATATAGAAAACTGCTCCAGAAAAATACATTCCATTTTGGGAAAATTTTAGAATGAAGACTACAATGCAAAAAACTTCAATAAGTTATGGATTCATGATGTATACTTGAAGCAGGAGCTGTTTGCTATATAAATTAGTTTTTAGATGATTTAATTCCCACACTTTTTAAAGATTATATACAGATACATACTTCATAGAAATCTTACATAAGTTTCTTTTTAACTCTAACATTCTAACAGGTAATCCAGTCTCTATAAAAGTCAGTCTCTCAGGAAATGTCATATTCATTCTTCATGCCTAATCGGGAGGGAAGAATTGCTACCATTCTTATAGTTACGTATTTACTTCATGAATGCCACATACACATAGGATTGTACTGTGTTGAGTTAGTTGTGATAGGTGGTATTATCATTTTTGACAGGGGAAGATTCTGGAATTCATAAAAATAACTAATTTCTCCAAGGATGTACAATATGTAAATTGCACATCCAGCGAGGTAGGTGCTGGGGTAACTGAACCAAAGTTCATTTTTCCTAATAAGCTGAATTTTTAAATGAGGAAAGAATAGTCAACAGGGTATAAGAATTAATAAACAGAAACCTCATTTAAAATGAAGTCAAGAGGACCGAAGGAAAACTCGCACACCCTCTACTTCATGTTAACACAGACCAAAGAGAAAGTGTTTTCCCTCGTAGCTCAGCTGGTAAAGAATCCATCTGCAATGCAGGAGATCTTGATTCAACCAGACTCAGGAAAATTGGAGTGGGGTGCCATTTTCTCATCCAGGAGTCTTCCAGACCTAGGGCTCCAGCCCAGATCTTCATCTGCTACATTCACAGGCAGATTCTTTACCACTGAGCCACCTGGGAAGCCCAAGCTCACACATGAGTAATACATCCAGTTTTCAAGTAAGCTAAGGAAATACTATTTTCAATCATCGATGTTTTAAATTTATTGATGCTTAATCCATTGAGCTTTTACAGGTATAGATAGGTAAGTGACAATTTCTTTAAAAGTTTTAAAAAGATTAGTTCTTTGATATATTTTGTATAGAGAAAAGTTCTCTCTCCTAAAAATTGTTTGTGTGTATGAGTGAGTGCGTGTATGTGTCTGTTTGTGTTTACCTATATAGAAAACTGCTCCAGAAAAATACATTCCATTTTGGGAAAATTTTAGAATGAAGACTACAATGCAAAAAACTTCAATAAGTTATGGATTCATGATGTATACTTGAAGCAGGAGCTGTTTGCTATATAAATTAGTTTTTAGATGATTTAATTCCCACACTTTTTAAAGATTATATACAGATACATACTTCATAGAAATCTTACATAAGTTTCTTTTTAACTCTAACATTCTAACAGGTAATCCAGTCTCTATAAAAGTCAGTCTCTCAGGAAATGTCATATTCATTCTTCATGCCTAATCGGGAGGGAAGAATTGCTACCATTCTTATAGTTACGTATTTACTTCATGAATGCCACATACACATAGGATTGTACTGTGTTGAGTTAGTTGTGA
Source organism: Tragulus kanchil (assembly GCA_022376925.1). Taxonomy (NCBI): domain Eukaryota; kingdom Metazoa; phylum Chordata; class Mammalia; order Artiodactyla; family Tragulidae; genus Tragulus; species Tragulus kanchil. The sequence goes on from JAIOJX010000004.1 coordinate 145,068,178, forward strand.
TAGGTGGTATTATCATTTTTGACAGGGGAAGATTCTGGAATTCATAAAAATAACTAATTTCTCCAAGGATGTACAATATGTAAATTGCACATCCAGCGAGGTAGGTGCTGGGGTAACTGAACCAAAGTTCATTTTTCCTAATAAGCTGAATTTTTAAATGAGGAAAGAATAGTCAACAGGGTATAAGAATTAATAAACAGAAACCTCATTTAAAATGAAGTCAAGAGGACCGAAGGAAAACTCGCACACCCTCTACTTCATGTTAACACAGACCAAAGAGAAAGTGTTTTCCCTCGTAGCTCAGCTGGTAAAGAATCCATCTGCAATGCAGGAGATCTTGATTCAATCCGTGGGTTGAGAAGATCCCTTGGAAAAGGGAATGGCTACCCACTCCACTATTCCTTGTCTGGAGAATCCCATAGCTCGTCCATGGGTCACAAAGAGTCAGACACGAGTGAAGAACACTTATTTTCGCTTTTAACTCTCAAGAGGAAGAGTAGTACCTTTGAATTTTTTACCAGGAACAGTTATTACTTCACTATATAGCAGGAGGAAAGATTTTTTTTTTTGTTCAGTAACAACCCAACCAATGGAAGTCTGTCACAGCACAGCCGACCAGAAGACACTACACTTTGAACTGCCAGTTTTCTCCAAAACACTCTTCTTTTATAATATCCCCTCCCAACTCCTCCTACTCTTTTATAGAAGAAAGATCTGACCTGCTTGGGGTTGGCCATGTATTGCATGCCCTGAAATGTAATTCTTTCCTGTTCCTGGATAAGTCCATTTGGTTGGTAAAATAACTCATTGTTTTATTGTTTTAGGTTGGAGGGAGAATAATGTATCATAATTGGAAATTAAATTATTTTCATTGAAGTAGTAATGATATCTTAGCTTTACAAAACACTTACACGAATGCATTGCTCTTTTGAAAAATTTACATGGTTTTTCATGTAGTGGACACAACAGTACTATGTGGTGTGTATCCTATGTACTCCATTTTATATTTTAGAAATTGTGGCTTAAATTGGTAAAGTCATGCACTTTGTCAGTGCTGATGCTGGTATATGAATTCAGGCAATCTGACTCCAAAAAATGTTCTATTAAAGACAACAAATATTGTTGGTGAAATTGTATCATTTGAATTAAAAATGCCTTATTTCTTATCTATAAATGCTGAATTTCTACATGGTTTTGGATAAGTTACTATATTAGGGGTCTCCTCAGAAAAAGGATCAAGAGGATGTGTATATGTAAAGAAAGAGATTCATTTTAAAGAACTGACTCAGGCATTGTGGAAGCTTGGTGAGTTCGAGAATCTGATAGAGGCAGGCAGGATAGAGGCTCAGGACAAAGCTGCAGTTAGAATCCAAAAGCTGCCTTCTATGGAATCAGGAAGAAACAAGGTCGCACATGAAGCCCAAAGGTCCTATACTAGAGAATTCTCGCTTGTTTTCAGGGAGCTAAGCCTTTTGTTTTGTTTAGACCTTCAACAGAGGCAAATTCACAACATGGAAGACATTCCTTTTTAATCAAAGTCTACCCACTTAAATATTAATATATGCCTTATCCAAAAACACCATCATGGAACTATTCATAAATGTTTTAATGAAATATCTGGACATCATGGCCCAGGCAAGATGACACATAAAATTATGCACCACAGTTACTTAGCTTATTTGTACCTCACGTTTCTTACCATTTAATACTAAAAGTTAACATTATTTTTAATGAAGATGAAATTCATATAAAGTAAGTAAACATTTAATGTGAGGAGTGTAGCTGCATTTAGAACATGCACAATATTGTACAACTCCTCCTGAAATTCCTGGGGATAATGTCTTTCCTGTTCCTGGATAAGTCCATTTGGTTGGTAAAATAACTCATTGTTTTATTGTTTTAGGTTGGAGGGAGAATAATGTATCATAATTGGAAATTAAATTATTTTCATTGAAGTAGTAATGATATCTTAGCTTTACAAAACACTTACACGAATGCATTGCTCTTTTGAAAAATTTACATGGTTTTTCATGTAGTGGACACAACAGTACTATGTGGTGTGTATCCTATGTACTCCATTTTATATTTTAGAAATTGTGGCTTAAATTGGTAAAGTCATGCACTTTGTCAGTGCTGATGCTGGTATATGAATTCAGGCAATCTGACTCCAAAAAATGTTCTATTAAAGACAACAAATATTGTTGGTGAAATTGTATCATTTGAATTAAAAATGCCTTATTTCTTATCTATAAATGCTGAATTTCTACATGGTTTTGGATAAGTTACTATATTAGGGGTCTCCTCAGAAAAAGGATCAAGAGGATGTGTATATGTAAAGAAAGAGATTCATTTTAAAGAACTGACTCAGGCATTGTGGAAGCTTGGTGAGTTCGAGAATCTGATAGAGGCAGGCAGGATAGAGGCTCAGGACAAAGCTGCAGTTAGAATCCAAAAGCTGCCTTCTATGGAATCAGGAAGAAACAAGGTCGCACATGAAGCCCAAAGGTCCTATACTAGAGAATTCTCGCTTGTTTTCAGGGAGCTAAGCCTTTTGTTTTGTTTAGACCTTCAACAGAGGCAAATTCACAACATGGAAGACATTCCTTTTTAATCAAAGTCTACCCACTTAAATATTAATATATGCCTTATCCAAAAACACCATCATGGAACTATTCATAAATGTTTTAATGAAATATCTGGACATCATGGCCCAGGCAAGATGACACATAAAATTATGCACCACAGTTACTTAGCTTATTTGTACCTCACGTTTCTTACCATTTAATACTAAAAGTTAACATTATTTTTAATGAAGATGAAATTCATATAAAGTAAGTAAACATTTAATGTGAGGAGTGTAGCTGCATTTAGAACATGCACAATATTGTACAACTACCACCTCTATTGAGTTCCAAAATGTTTTCGTCACCTCACAATAATACATGTAACCATTAAGTAGTTAGTACCCATGCTAACTATCAATTTTCTTTGTGTCACTGTGGATTTATCTGTTTTGAATACTTCATGTAAGTAGAATTGTACAAGATGTGGCATTTTGTGTCTGGCTTTTTGTATTTAACAATTTTTTTTGGCTTATTCACGCTGTAGCACCATAGCATGTGTCAGTATGTCTTCCCTTTTTATAGTCAAGTAATATTGTAGTATGTCTACATATGACAACGTATTCATTCTTTCATTTGCTGATGAACATTTGCTTAGTTTCTATCTCTAAATCATTATGAATAGTGCTTCTAGGAACATTCACGTACAAATTTTTATTACTTGTTTAAATTTTTCTTGGGTATATACGTATGAAAGGAATTGCTGAGTTATATGATAATTACATGTTTAACTTTCTGAGCAACTGCCCAACTCTTTTCCCATCATGACTGCATCATTTCCCATCATTCCTCCAAGCAATGGACACGTGTTCCAATTTCTCCACATGCTCCACAATGTTTGGTATTTTCCGTTCATGCGAGATACACAGATTAATGTTCCATCAGAGATGTCAGTCCCCTAGTCTCAGAAGCCTATTCATGTCACTTGACACAGCAAGAGAGACCTCTCAGACATAAACTAAGGAAACTGAGATGGGGAAATTATCCTGAATAAATGTGTTGTGTACTTTGTTGCTCAGCTCATTGGGGAAGAAACAAGGTCGCACATGAAGCCCAAAGGTCCTATACTAGAGAATTCTCGCTTGTTTTCAGGGAGCTAAGCCTTTTGTTTTGTTTAGACCTTCAACAGAGGCAAATTCACAACATGGAAGACATTCCTTTTAATCAAAGTCTACCCACTTAAATATTAATATATGCCTTATCCAAAAACACCATCATGGAACTATTCATAAATGTTTTAATGAAATATCTGGACATCATGGCCCAGGCAAGATGACACATAAAATTATGCACCACAGTTACTTAGCTTATTTGTACCTCACGTTTCTTACCATTTAATACTAAAAGTTAACATTATTTTTAATGAAGATGAAATTCATATAAAGTAAGTAAACATTTAATGTGAGGAGTGTAGCTGCATTTAGAACATGCACAATATTGTACAACTACCACCTCTATTGAGTTCCAAAATGTTTTCGTCACCTCACAATAATACATGTAACCATTAAGTAGTTAGTACCCATGCTAACTATCAATTTTCTTTGTGTCACTGTGGATTTATCTGTTTTGAATACTTCATGTAAGTAGAATTGTACAAGATGTGGCATTTTGTGTCTGGCTTTTTGTATTTAACAATTTTTTTTGGCTTATTCACGCTGTAGCACCATAGCATGTGTCAGTATGTCTTCCCTTTTTATAGTCAAGTAATATTGTAGTATGTCTACATATGACAACGTATTCATTCTTTCATTTGCTGATGAACATTTGCTTAGTTTCTATCTCTAAATCATTATGAATAGTGCTTCTAGGAACATTCACGTACAAATTTTTATTACTTGTTTAAATTTTTCTTGGGTATATACGTATGAAAGGAATTGCTGAGTTATATGATAATTACATGTTTAACTTTCTGAGCAACTGCCCAACTCTTTTCCCATCATGACTGCATCATTTCCCATCATTCCTCCAAGCAATGGACACGTGTTCCAATTTCTCCACATGCTCCACAATGTTTGGTATTTTCCGTTCATGCGAGATACACAGATTAATGTTCCATCAGAGATGTCAGTCCCCTAGTCTCAGAAGCCTATTCATGTCACTTGACACAGCAAGAGAGACCTCTCAGACATAAACTAAGGAAACTGAGATGGGGAAATTATCCTGAATAAATGTGTTGTGTACTTTGTTGCTCAGCTCATTCATGACTGACTCTGCAGCCCCCTGGACTGCAGCGCATTAGACTTCTCTGCCCTTGGGATTGTTCAGACAAGAATACTGAAGTGAGTTACCAGGGGATCTTCCCAGTCCTGGGACTGAACCTGCCTCTCCTATGTCTCCTGCATTCCAGGCATAATAGAGTTGGCCATATTTAATCACAAGTGTCCATTAAAAAGTCAGAGAAGGAGATGTGAGCACACAAGCAGAATGTCAGAGTCAGAAAGCTAATTAAAAGTGCTAGATGTCTGTCTGGAGAAGGCACCAAAAACCAAGGAATGAAAGCCATTTCTAGAAATAATTGAATACAAAGACAATCAAGAAACGCTACCCTTAGGACATCCAGAAAGAACAAAGTCCTGACAGTGTCTTGGTTTTATCTAACTAAGGCCCATTTCAGACTTCTGACTTGGAAAATTCTAATAAATGTGTTGTTTTAAGCCACTAAGTTTGTGGCAATAGTTACAGAAGCAACAGGTTACTAATACATTTAATGTATTATATTCAAACTGCAAAAAGTCTAAAACAATCAGATCATAAGGAGCCAGAGGAAAATATCTGTTAAATAAGTTAAACATATAATTAAAAGCCTTACACATAGAGAAAGTACTTGTGACAGAGGGTTTCAGTGATGAATTTTATGAAACATTTAAAGAATAATATCAATCTTCAACAGTTTTTAAACTTGTTGTATGAGCTCAAAATTATCCTAATGCCAAATCAGAGAAAAACACTACAAAAAGAATATGACAGACCACTATCTCAAGAACGAAGATACAGAATCTTCAATGAAATTTTTCCAAATCAAATCATACAATGTTTTAAAAGGATTACCCACAATGACCAAATGTCAGAAAGGATTCATTCAAGGAACTTCAGCATAAATGCATGGAAAATTTCAAAACAATTTGATCATATCCATTGATCACAAAATCCTACCACAGACTAATTCATATTAAGTACTCTCAGCAAACCCAGAATAGGGAAGACTTCTTTACAAATAATTCTCTTCAGCTAGCACCACATTTAATGGTGAGAGAATAGACACTGTCCCATAAAATCAGGCCTCAGGCAAGTAAATCCTCTCTCATTACACTTATTCAGCCTAGTACTGAGAGTATGAACTAGTGCAGAATGACAAGGGGAAAATAAAATCAAAAAAATTGAAAGGAAGAAATAAAACCATCTTCATCCGTAGATAACATTATTATTGTTCCTTTATGATTGCTCAATTTTTTTTTTATTTATGTAAAAACTTCCTATACCTTTTCTCATGTTAATTTATTTAATTAAAATCATCACTGCACATAACTGATAGAAATATAACTTGTGGATCTTGAAAGATATAGCATAGTTACTTTTCCTGGCAGAATTATTTTTGGATATATTTGGGGTTCCTATTATAGTAAAAGAAATAAAATTGAAAAAACAGAAGAGCACCAAAAACCAAGGAATGAAAGCCATTTCTAGAAATAATTGAATACAAAGACAATCAAGAAACGCTACCCTTAGGACATCCAGAAAGAACAAAGTCCTGACAGTGTCTTGGTTTTATCTAACTAAGGCCCATTTCAGACTTCTGACTTGGAAAATTCTAATAAATGTGTTGTTTTAAGCCACTAAGTTTGTGGCAATAGTTACAGAAGCAACAGGTTACTAATACATTTAATGTATTATATTCAAACTGCAAAAGTCTAAAACAATCAGATCATAAGGAGCCAGAGGAAAATATCTGTTAAATAAGTTAAACATATAATTAAAAGCCTTACACATAGAGAAAGTACTTGTGACAGAGGGTTTCAGTGATGAATTTTATGAAACATTTAAAGAATAATATCAATCTTCAACAGTTTTTAAACTTGTTGTATGAGCTCAAAATTATCCTAATGCCAAATCAGAGAAAAACACTACAAAAAGAATATGACAGACCACTATCTCAAGAACGAAGATACAGAATCTTCAATGAAATTTTTCCAAATCAAATCATACAATGTTTTAAAAGGATTACCCACAATGACCAAATGTCAGAAAGGATTCATTCAAGGAACTTCAGCATAAATGCATGGAAAATTTCAAAACAATTTGATCATATCCATTGATCACAAAATCCTACCACAGACTAATTCATATTAAGTACTCTCAGCAAACCCAGAATAGGGAAGACTTCTTTACAAATAATTCTCTTCAGCTAGCACCACATTTAATGGTGAGAGAATAGACACTGTCCCATAAAATCAGGCCTCAGGCAAGTAAATCCTCTCTCATTACACTTATTCAGCCTAGTACTGAGAGTATGAACTAGTGCAGAATGACAAGGGGAAAATAAAATCAAAAAAATTGAAAGGAAGAAATAAAACCATCTTCATCCGTAGATAACATTATTATTGTTCCTTTATGATTGCTCAATTTTTTTTTTATTTATGTAAAAACTTCCTATACCTTTTCTCATGTTAATTTATTTAATTAAAATCATCACTGCACATAACTGATAGAAATATAACTTGTGGATCTTGAAAGATATAGCATAGTTACTTTTCCTGGCAGAATTATTTTTGGATATATTTGAAGAGAAGATTCCTAAAACTCCTACTAGTAAATTAGTGAGTTTTTCTTGTCAAGTGATTTCTTCTACAGTAGCAATTTTCTTCACCTTACTCCAAGACCAGGGAGTGGGTGATATAGGGAGTGAACTTCAAGTCAGTATGTGGAAAAACATTTTTTTTGTTGTGTTGGTAGAAAGTGATTTCTACACCCTAAATAAATGAGTTAACAACATTTCAAAGAGTTTGAAAAAAGACAGCTTTGATCCAGTCAAATATTGAGTCAATTCTGCCACACTTCACCCTTATTCATACTATAGACTAGAGCTAGGTTTTTATGACACTTAATTACATAATATGTGAAAAGCTGTGCACATAAGAATTGTTCTATATTTAGTTTTTTTCTTTTCCTCTAAACTAGGATTTCTCACCTGTCTTTGCAAATGTGTCTTTATAGGATAGGTATACTTTTGTTTTCATTTTTTTCTTACCGTGTTGGTCTTAAAATGTTGGAAATTCAGAGGTCAATACATAGCACCACATACCAAAGTACTGAAGAATTCAAAGTAAACACTGAAGGCCCAAGTGGCAGCCAAGAATAGTGAATATTTACTGGGTGATGAGAACCCGCTAAGCATTGGTTGCTTATTAACCCACAGAAATTTTACAAACACACACACACATAAACACACACACATAGCTTGATGAAGGAGGTTGTGTCATTTTCATATAAATTTGAGGAAACTGAGAAACAAAGTGGTTAAGAAACTTGTCTAAAATTGCATAGCTGAGCAGTCAGGGCTGGGAATCACACCCAGGTAACATGTCTTCACAGGTTTAAAATTTTATCTGTTAAATCCTTGGCTGGAGACTGGGAGCCCTTGTAAGTAGTGGCAAATGGACCTACTGGCACTCTCCCACTCTTTAAGGCTGCACACAGCCCTCTGTTTCATCTTGGGAGAGCAATTTGAACAACCTTTACTGCAAGCTGGTCAATTCCAAAATAACAGAGAAGAGGCTAAAATAAGTAGTCCTTGGTTGTTTCTACCCATCTAACTAATCAAATAGAGTCACTTCTGTTCAGGAAGGAACCAGTGAAGCCCGCGTGTTTCTGGAAAATAGATTTCTCCACTAGGAAGTATGAGAAGTTTGAAATGAATTCCCTCTTAATTAATGACAAAGATACCTTATAGCTTATTATTTGTTTTCATTTGTGATTGTGACCATGCTACAGTATGCATTGTAAATGATTATGGACTTGGGCTTATAACAGAAGAAGGAAGGCTGATTCTACATGGAAATGATATGTAGTTCATCAACAAAGTTTTATATTGGAGAAACTATGACATCATGGTTGCATATAAATGAACCAACACAGTACTCATAGAAGTTAAAAGAGGAAAGGTGGTGGGAGAAATGAATCACAATATGACACACAGGATGAATATACTGAACTAAAAAAATGATTCCCCCCAAAATGGCAATTTAATTTCAATAAAAGATTACAGTTCATATAAATGTACACTTTTAAATTGTTCTTATTTTGAACATATTTTAAAAATATACTAAGGATAAAAGCTTAAAATGAGGATGTTCATACCATATTTTATTTCTGAAAATATAACATTATTCTAAAACTCATTAAGTAAACAATGATGACAAATGATTTTTGTTTTTAACCCCTTTAGAAGAACTATGGGAATAACACAAGATCAAGGTAAATTTAACCATAATTTGAAATTTACTTAAGATCAACTGATATTTGAAAGTGTATTAGTTATCTAATCTATTGTCGTCCTCAAGAAGGATAACATCAGTGACTATCTTGCCATGATATAACTGTGAGAAACTATTTAAGACTTTTTATGATTGCTTAAGTATAATAATTATTGTGTCATAAATATATAAAAGTATACATATTAAGTATTATTAATGAAAGGAAAAGTTGCTCAGTTGTGTTCAACTCTTTGTGACCCCGTGAATGAGCCATGGAATTCTCCAGGCAAGAATACTGGAGTGGGTAGCCATTCCCTTCTCCTTAAGGCTGCACACAGCCCTCTGTTTCAAAATTGACAAATGATACCTGGGAAAAAATAGCTTTTCACCCATCTAACTAATCAAATAGAGTCACTTCTGTTCAGGAAGGAACCAGTGAAGCCAGCGTGTTTCTGGAAAATAGATTTCTCCACTAGGAAGTATGAGAAGTTTGAAATGAATTCTCTTAATTAATGACAAAGATACCTTATAGCTTATTATTTGTTTTCATTTGTGATTGTGACCATGCTACAGTATGCATTGTAAATGATTATGGACTTGGGCTTATAACAGAAGAAGGAAGGCTGATTCTACATGGAAATGATATGTAGTTCATCAACAAAGTTTTATATTGGAGAAACTATGACATCATGGTTGCATATAAATGAACCAACACAGTACTCATAGAAGTTAAAAGAGGAAAGGTGGTGGGAGAAATGAATCACAATATGACACACAGGATGAATATACTGAACTAAAAAAATGATTCCCCCCAAAATGGCAATTTAATTTCAATAAAAGATTACAGTTCATATAAATGTACACTTTTAAATTGTTCTTATTTTGAACATATTTTAAAAATATACTAAGGATAAAAGCTTAAAATGAGGATGTTCATACCATATTTTATTTCTGAAAATATAACATTATTCTAAAACTCATTAAGTAAACAATGATGACAAATGATTTTTGTTTTTAACCCCTTTAGAAGAACTATGGGAATAACACAAGATCAAGGTAAATTTAACCATAATTTGAAATTTACTTAAGATCAACTGATATTTGAAAGTGTATTAGTTATCTAATCTATTGTCGTCCTCAAGAAGGATAACATCAGTGACTATCTTGCCATGATATAACTGTGAGAAACTATTTAAGACTTTTTATGATTGCTTAAGTATAATAATTATTGTGTCATAAATATATAAAAGTATACATATTAAGTATTATTAATGAAAGGAAAAGTTGCTCAGTTGTGTTCAACTCTTTGTGACCCCGTGAATGAGCCATGGAATTCTCCAGGCAAGAATACTGGAGTGGGTAGCCATTCCCTTCTCCAAGGGATATTCCCAACCCAGGGATTGAACCCAGGTCTCCCACATTACAGGAAGATTCCTTACTGTCTGACCCACCAGGGAAGCAAAATATTATTAAGTACTATAATGCTAATTTTTGATACATGTGATACAAATTATTTCAGGTGATTTGCGTGTATTCATTTTATCAGAATAAGCACATTTAATTTTATCAATGTTTTAATCTGTGTAAAAACTTTTGTTTCCCTGGGGGTGCTGTACTAAACTACCACAAAGTAGATGATGTAGAACAACAGAAATTTATTGTCTCACAGTTCTGTAGTCTAAAAATCTGTGGTTAAAGTGTCACCTGACTTGCTTTCTCCTGAGAGCTGTGAGGGAGAGTCTGTTCTATGACCCTTTCCTAGCTTCTCAGGATTGCTGGATTCTCTGGCATCCCTTGGCTTAGGGAGCATGACCCTGATCCCTGTATTCATTTTCATTGTGAGTGCCTGTAATTAAATACCACCTTCAAATTGGATTAGGAACCCACCCTACTCCAGTATGACCTCATGTTAAGCAAGTCCATCCTCAACAACCCAATTTTCAAATAAAATCATATTCGGATGCACTGTGGATAGAATTTCATTATAGACTAAATTGGATCCCATCTGACATTCATTTGTTAAAGTTGTAATACTCGGTGACTCAGAATTTGACTATATTTGGATATAGACACTACAAAGCTCTAAGTAAGTTGAAAACAGTTTATTAGGGTAGATTTTAGGATTTACCCTAAGGAGTTTCTTAGGCCTTAATCCAGTATGCCTGGAGAAGGGAATGGCAACCTATTCCAATATTCTTGCCTGGAGAATTCCATGGACAGGGGAGCCTTGCAGGCTATATTCCATGATGTCTCAAAGAATTGAACATGGCTGAGTACTAATATACTTTATTCCAATATGATTCATGTCCTTTTAAGAAGAGGAAATTAGAGCACAAATACACACAGAAGGAAAACCATGTGAAGACACAGGGAGAAGATGACTCTCCAAGTCAGAAAGAATGGCCTCATATGAAACCCTGGCAGATATCAATTACTGGATTTCTTACTTCTAGTCTCCAGAATTGTGAGAAATATTATTAAGTACTATAATGCTAATTTTTGATACATGTGATACAAATTATTTCAGGTGATTTGCGTGTATTCATTTTATCAGAATAAGCACATTTAATTTTATCAATGTTTTAATCTGTGTAAAAACTTTTGTTTCCCTGGGGGTGCTGTACTAAACTACCACAAAGTAGATGATGTAGAACAACAGAAATTTATTGTCTCACAGTTCTGTAGTCTAAAAATCTGTGGTTAAAGTGTCACCTGACTTGCTTTCTCCTGAGAGCTGTGAGGGAGAGTCTGTTCTATGACCCTTTCCTAGCTTCTCAGGATTGCTGGATTCTCTGGCATCCCTTGGCTTAGGGAGCATGACCCTGATCCCTGTATTCATTTTCATTGTGAGTGCCTGTAATTAAATACCACCTTCAAATTGGATTAGGAACCCACCCTACTCCAGTATGACCTCATGTTAAGCAAGTCCATCCTCAACAACCCAATTTTCAAATAAAATCATATTCGGATGCACTGTGGATAGAATTTCATTATAGACTAAATTGGATCCCATCTGACATTCATTTGTTAAAGTTGTAATACTCGGTGACTCAGAATTTGACTATATTTGGATATAGACACTACAAAGCTCTAAGTAAGTTGAAAACAGTTTATTAGGGTAGATTTTAGGATTTACCCTAAGGAGTTTCTTAGGCCTTAATCCAGTATGCCTGGAGAAGGGAATGGCAACCTATTCCAATATTCTTGCCTGGAGAATTCCATGGACAGGGGAGCCTTGCAGGCTATATTCCATGATGTCTCAAAGAATTGAACATGGCTGAGTACTAATATACTTTATTCCAATATGATTCATGTCCTTTTAAGAAGAGGAAATTAGAGCACAAATACACACAGAAGGAAAACCATGTGAAGACACAGGGAGAAGATGACTCTCTCCAAGTCAGAAAGAATGGCCTCATATGAAACCCTGGCAGATATCAATTACTGGATTTCTTACTTCTAGTCTCCAGAATTGTGAGAAAATGTATTCCTGTCTTTAAGCTACCCAGCCTGTGGCACTTGTAATGGGAAGCCTAGTGAACTAATATGGACTTCAAAATATGAATTTTTGGAAGGTATGATTTGACCCTTAATAGAAACTAACTATTCTCAGTTTTTCTTTTTTTTCCTTTTCCCTTCAATACTTTTTCTGTATTTCATCAATATTTTTGATTTGCTTTTACTTATGGTCAGGGCTGTTAGATGGAACTAGTGTTAAAGAATCTGCCTGCCAATACATAAGATACATGTGTTCGGTCCCTGGATTAGGAGAATCCCCCGGAGGAGTAAATGGCAACCCACTCCAGTATTTTTGCGTGGAGAATCCTATGGACAGAGGTGTCTGGTGGGTTGTGGTCCATAGGCTCGAAAAGAGTTGGACATGACTGAAGCAACTGAGCATGCCTGGTTAATAGTAACTTCATGTTTAAAACAATTCCCCTGTGGACTTTTAATTAAGATGAATGTTTTTTCAATGTTAATAGTTCTGTCTGAAAATAGAAGTCTGAATTTGAGAAAAATTATTTTATTGCAAATTGATCTAGAAAGAAAAAATAGAATTAATTGTTAGAATTTAAAAATACATGGGCTTCCCTGGTGGTCCAGTGGGTAAGAGTTCGCCTTGCAATGCAAGGGCACCAGTTCGATCCCTGGCATGGGTAGATCCCATAGGAGCAGGCAATGGGGTGATTGGACCTTGACATTCATTTGTTAAAGTAATACTCGGTGACTCAGAATTTGACTATATTTGGATATAGACACTACAAAGCTCTAAGTAAGTTGAAAACAGTTTATTAGGGTAGATTTTAGGATTTACCCTAAGGAGTTTCTTAGGCCTTAATCCAGTATGCCTGGAGAAGGGAATGGCAACCTATTCCAATATTCTTGCCTGGAGAATTCCATGGACAGGGGAGCCTTGCAGGCTATATTCCATGATGTCTCAAAGAATTGAACATGGCTGAGTACTAATATACTTTATTCCAATATGATTCATGTCCTTTTAAGAAGAGGAAATTAGAGCACAAATACACACAGAAGGAAAACCATGTGAAGACACAGGAGAAGATGACTCTCCCCAAGTCAGAAAGAATGGCCTCATATGAAACCCTGGCAGATATCAATTACTGGATTTCTTACTTCTAGTCTCCAGAATTGTGAGAAAATGTATTCCTGTCTTTAAGCTACCCAGCCTGTGGCACTTGTAATGGGAAGCCTAGTGAACTAATATGGACTTCAAAATATGAATTTTTGGAAGGTATGATTTGACCCTTAATAGAAACTAACTATTCTCAGTTTTTCTTTTTTTTCCTTTTCCCTTCAATACTTTTTCTGTATTTCATCAATATTTTTGATTTGCTTTTACTTATGGTCAGGGCTGTTAGATGGAACTAGTGTTAAAGAATCTGCCTGCCAATACATAAGATACATGTGTTCGGTCCCTGGATTAGGAGAATCCCCCGGAGGAGTAAATGGCAACCCACTCCAGTATTTTTGCGTGGAGAATCCTATGGACAGAGGTGTCTGGTGGGTTGTGGTCCATAGGCTCGAAAAGAGTTGGACATGACTGAAGCAACTGAGCATGCCTGGTTAATAGTAACTTCATGTTTAAAACAATTCCCCTGTGGACTTTTAATTAAGATGAATGTTTTTTCAATGTTAATAGTTCTGTCTGAAAATAGAAGTCTGAATTTGAGAAAAATTATTTTATTGCAAATTGATCTAGAAAGAAAAAATAGAATTAATTGTTAGAATTTAAAAATACATGGGCTTCCCTGGTGGTCCAGTGGGTAAAGAGTTCGCCTTGCAATGCAAGGGGCACCAGTTCGATCCCTGGCATGGGTAGATCCCATACACGGAGCAGCTAAACCAGTGTGTCCAATTAGGAGCGGAGCCCATGTGCCCAGAACCAGAGCTCTGCAAGGAGAGCAGCCACTGCGATGGGAGGCTCACACAGGCTGAAGAATTAAGATAGATGAAAATAAATAAATGAAGGACCAATAAAAGAGGCCAAAATTAAACAAAACAAAACAAAACAAAAACAACAAAAAAGAAATACATTTACCTTAAAAAAATACATTTAAATTCAATATAAATAAAGACTTTTCAAGAGTTAAACAGGCCTAACGATATTGCCTTTCGCTTCCAAAAGTAAACCTGAAGTTTAATAAGTAAAGAATGCGATTGAGATTTTGCCAAAAGTTTAATTGCAGAATCCATTTATCCTCCAGCTCAAATGTTTTAGAATTTTTTTTCTCTGAAAGTAACTTAAAAACTTGTGTTTTAAATTTCTATTTGATTTTACACTGATATGCATTGAATTATGTATTTGTCTTTCCATAGGAAATGAAAAGGTGATATATAATTTACATTATTTTATAAAATACTATTTTAATAACAATAATATGCTTATTTATTTTGTAAGCTGTAACATTCATTTTATTTTTTTTAATTTTATTCCTAAATTTTAAGTAACCTTATCTTTCAAACAGCTTCTACATCTAGCACAAGGTAGCTTAGAGCACTGGTTCTCAAATTTGGTTCTATAATAGTATCGCTTACAGAGTTTACACTGAGCTGATTATTGCATCTTATCTCTAAGGACTTTGATTAATTAATCCAGTGAAGCCAGGTGTAGGACTTTTGAAAAGTATATCTTCAGCATATTAAAATGTAGGAAAGTTTAAGAACTATTATTCTTAAAAGTTGCTTTTGACAAAAATGAGGCAGTGGAGAAAGATAGCACATTTAGCTCAAGAAGCTAGCAGAGGGCTTCCCCTGGTGGTCCAGTGGGTAAGGACACCACCTTGCAGTGCAAGGGGCGCCAGTTCAATCCCTGGCCTGGGAAGATCCCACGTGCCGCAGAGCGGCTGGACTGATGTGTCCAATCACCGAGCCGGAGCTCTGGGGCGCATGCACCCAGAGCTGGCACTCTGTGACGACAGAGGTCACCACGATGGGAGGCCTACAGAAGCCAAAGAACAAAGATGGATGAAAATAGAGAAATGGAAGACCAATAGATGTGGCCCGCCCGTCCCCATCCCTCCCCACCCCACTCCCCCAAAGAGACATAAAATAAATGTTTTTTTTTTAAAGAAGCTAGCAGAGAACACAAGTTAGCAGAAAACAACTTCCCAGTTATTGGCAACAACATGGTTCTAATATTTTAATTATTAGTAGCCATTAAATAAAACTGATAAATTCGACTACAGATACAAGACCCAAAATTAATGGGTATTCTTTCTTCTGTGTTTTATTTTTGCCTGTGTCTATATATGTATATGTATATATATATGTGTGCATATATATATATATATATATATATTAAATTTGGTCTATTTTATTGGTTTCTTGTTTATTTATTTTTCATCCATTTTATTCTTTGGCCTGTGTGGGTCTCCTGTTGCAATAGCCTCTCTCATTGTAGAGCTCTGGCTCTGAGCGCATGCACTCCAGAAGGCTGACTCCTAATTGGACACGCTGGTCCAGCTGCTCCACAGCCCGTGGGATCTTCCCGGGCCAGGGATAGAACTGATGCCCCTTGCTCTGCAAGGCGGACTCTTTACCCACTGGACCACAAGGGAAACCTTGTCTGTGTCTATATTATTGACAGTTTTATTCTATAATAGTATCGCTTACAGAGTTTACACTGAGCTGATTATTGCATCTTATCTCTAAGGACTTTGATTAATTAATCCAGTGAAGCCAGGTGTAGGACTTTTGAAAAGTATATCTTCAGCATATTAAAATGTAGGAAAGTTTAAGAACTATTATTCTTAAAAGTTGCTTTTGACAAAAATGAGGCAGTGGAGAAAGATAGCACATTTAGCTCAAGAAGCTAGCAGAGGGCTTCCCCTGGTGGTCCAGTGGGTAAGGACACCACCTTGCAGTGCAAGGGGCGCCAGTTCAATCCCTGGCCTGGGAAGATCCCACGTGCCGCAGAGCGGCTGGACTGATGTGTCCAATCACCGAGCCGGAGCTCTGGGGCGCATGCACCCAGAGCTGGCACTCTGTGACGACAGAGGTCACCACGATGGGAGGCCTACAGAAGCCAAAGAACAAAGATGGATGAAAATAGAGAAATGGAAGACCAATAGATGTGGCCCGCCCGTCCCCATCCCTCCCCACCCCACTCCCCAAAAAGAGAAATAAAATAAATGTTTTTTTTTTAAAGAAGCTAGCAGAGAACACAAGTTAGCAGAAAACAACTTCCCAGTTATTGGCAACAACATGGTTCTAATATTTTAATTATTAGTAGCCATTAAATAAAACTGATAAATTCGACTACAGATACAAGACCCAAAATTAATGGGTATTCTTTCTTCTGTGTTTTATTTTTGCCTGTGTCTATATATGTATATGTATATATATATGTGTGCATATATATATATATATATATATATTAAATTTGGTCTATTTTATTGGTTTCTTGTTTATTTATTTTTCATCCATTTTATTCTTTGGCCTGTGTGGGTCTCCTGTTGCAATAGCCTCTCTCATTGTAGAGCTCTGGCTCTGAGCGCATGCACTCCAGAAGGCTGACTCCTAATTGGACACGCTGGTCCAGCTGCTCCACAGCCCGTGGGATCTTCCCGGGCCAGGGATAGAACTGATGCCCCTTGCTCTGCAAGGCGGACTCTTTACCCACTGGACCACAAGGGAAACCTTGTCTGTGTCTATATTATTGACAGTTTTATTCTATAAAATTTTGATAGGTAAAATGAGGCATTTATTTTTACTGTAATGAAAAACTTTTAAATAACCAAAATAGTAGAAGTATCTATCTGATATTTTTCTGGTGTTAGTTTCCACTTGTCTAAATACCAATTACTTAAACTCTAGAATTCCCAACTTTAAGATGAGCAAAGTCTTTTGAACAGCTACATCTGTTCAGATCTCACAGATGGCCTTTTGTGCTTTTTTCTGAGTTCTTTATAATTATGTGTGACACTGTTCTTCTTTGAGAGTTGGTGTGAATGTTCTAAAACATTATATTTTAACTTGAATTCAAACATGTTCAAAAAGGTTCACAGTAAAAGCTGTAATCTTATCCTCTGTATGTGTAGCTCTAGGGCTAAGATTAATTTTTCTTACATTGTCTTCTACTTACTGCTAAAACATTTTTCTAAAAGTATTGTCATTGATTGGGAAAAACAAATATAGCTCACTGAAAACTGATCCCAGGGTAAGACAATTTGTCTCATTTATGATAATAAGTTTCTAACTATCTACTCCAGAGTTTTAAGACTAAATGAGGGTAAAAACTTTTTGTTGTTTCTCTTTTATTTATTTGCTTTTTACTTAAGTATCTGTTTTTAACTTGGCCTTATGATTAATATAGGCATTATATAATGAGGCCCACTATTTATAAAATATACATAGTCCTCAGAGATTGAAACAAATAAATAGGCTTCTTTTCAGTTATTTATTTATTTTTTTTTTACTATAAATACATTCTTCTGAGTTTTGGGTAATAATAAAAACTAACATTCTGAAAACTGTTTGCTATACAAGTTTTAATGTTGTAAGTGACTTTACGAACCCATGTCTCTTACATTTCCTGCATTAGCAGTTGAGTGCTCTTTACCACTAGTGCCACCTGGGAAGCCTTTTAATATAAGGGAAATAATTATGAATTATGTAAGTAGGACAATGTAATACAAGAGCCCTTAAAGCAAGAATAGAAGACACAGAGATTTCAAAAAAGAAAACACATCTTGCCTTTGTGGCCTGAAAGGGGCTATGTCAATGTGTGAAGGAAATGACTCCTGTCAGTCACTAGTAAGTTCAGAAAGACTCTCAGGACTCAGTTGAGAACCACTTCCTGACCACCAACTTGATCTGGGGTTTATGAAACCCTGGGAAGAAATGCTGCCACATTCTTCTCCAACTTGCGACCTACAGAAACTATGAAAAAAATAAGTGATTTTTCAGATGCTAGACATGTGATACATTGTCGTGACAGGAATACAAGTTTCATACAGAAAACTAACATGACAGTGAAGACGACTGGTCTAAGGTTTAGAGAACCCAGCATTTTGGAAGGCTTTGCCTTGGGGACATTGTGTAATTCAGAAGAAGAGACTGGGAGAGCAAATGACACCACATCACCTTACATCTTAAGTAAAGTAAAATTAAAACCTGGATCACACTGCCTTTCAGACTGTGGTAAAAATCTAAGCTTTGGCTGGGGACCCTGAAGAACTATACCTTAGATTTAAGGCTGGAATCAGTAAAAGAGTCATCATGTGAACTCTAGCATGACTTCAGTCAATTCGTGAGTGCCAGTGGACCTCATTCCCTGAAGCTGGGTTAAGCCAGTGAATCTCGACTGGTGATGATTTTTCCTTCAAAGAACATTTGGCAGTGACTGGAGATATTTATGGTTGTTACAACTAGGGAAAAGGGGCTGCTGTAGATTTTTAATGAGCAGAGATCAGGAAAGTTGCTCAATCCCCTATAATGCATAGAGTAGCTCTCCCACAACAAATATTTATCTGTCCCCAGTTGCCAATAATCCTACAGATCATACATCCTGTGTTAAATTGATCCCGGATGGTTATTGCCTACAGATGCCTAGGAAGAGCAAAGACACATCTCTGGAATAATTTAATAGTATGCTAGTCCTCAAGTATCACTACCAACAATTTTATGAATAAAATATTCTATATAAAATAAAAATTAACAAAGCATTTGAAAAGATAAGACAGCATAAAGTACAACCAAAATGAAATACAATTGAAAGAGACTGAGAAAACTTCTTGATGAACAGAATCATCATCTACTTTAAATAACTGTCTATTTGACTTGAATAATAAATGACAGGATTAAAAAATTTGGCAGAGAACTGGGGCACATAAAATTTACATAACAGAATTGTTAAATGGAATAATAAAGGTGCCAAATAAAGTCACTAGAATTGAAAAAAATGCAGGAACTGCAATTTGAGAACACAATCGGTGAGTTTAAAACAGAGTAAATAAGATAAAGGGAAAATTAGAGGATCTGGATCAAAGAAGCACAGAGATCTAAAAAGATTTTTAAAAATTGTGGTTTATAAACTATATTAAAAATAGAATTAGAATATACACATTTATTTAAATTATCATAGGAAGATAAGAAAAGCAATGTGGCAGCAGTTCTATTTGAAGCAGTCATGGCTGAGATTTATTAGAAATGAATTAAAAACATTTATAAATTCAAAAAATTCAACTTTTCAACAAAATACATGCAAGGTAATTTGCAATTACACAATTGTTACTAGCAATGTAAGAATGCAGAAAAAAGCAGAAGACAGTAAACCAAAAAACTGCATAAGAATAATGATATATTACATTCAGAGAAACAATTGGGAGCTGATCACTATAAAGAAACAACAGAAACCTGAAGACCGTGCAGTGTCTTCAGTGTGAAGAAAGAAATTAAAAGAAAAATTCAACTTAAAATTCTTACATAGTTAAAATATCCTCTAAGAAATCATTTCATTTTCAGACAGAACAGAAAGGAACTTATTACCAGGACAGAGAAGCTTAAATAAAGGTTAGATTATTCTTCTAAAACAATACTAGAGCACATGTCAAAGATACTAGAAGAAACAACAGGTCATAAGATGGTAAATATGTGATAAAGCGAGATGAATGCTAACTGGATAAATAATATCATATATAAATAAAATGTAAAATACTATGAAGTAATGAATGTAGTGAATAGTGTTCTAATTTCCCTGTCTTGTCTGATGGGATAAGTAAAAATGCTAAGTAAAGTAAATTGGACTATCTTCTTTTTTTAGCTGATAATTTAAAAAAAGTATAACAACCATGATTTGAGGGCTTCCTTGGTGGTCCAGTAGGTAAACAGTCTGCCTTGCAGTGCAAGGGGCATCAGTTCGATCCCTGGCCCATGTGCCACGGAGCAGTTGGACCAATGTGTCCAGTTATGAGCCTGTGCCCTGCAATAAGAGAAGGCACTGCCATGGGAGGCCCACACATACCAAGGAATAAATATGGTTGAAAAATAAATGATGACTTAGGGGCAAAAAAAGAGCATGATTTGAATTCTCCAATTTTTTGCCTTTGGAAATAGTTATCAAGAAAAACATATACTAAAATAGATGGATCAACAGTTAAGTAATAGGAGCAATTAATATTCTATTTAATGATTTTTTTTTTGTAGATAGTAAACAACTAGCAGACACATTATGAAAGACCTGTTCAAGATGTTTTACACTGAGTATTACACCTGACAAAGATCAAAGTAATCGTGACAACAATCTCCATTTCATTCATTTTATCTCACTGTAACAATAAATTAGTGTCTGAATAATGCTTTGAGGACACTTAAGCAAAATGATGTTTATTGCTAGTATTATATTATATATTTTAAGAGAATAAGAATGCTTATAAAACAAAACAATGAATAAACATTTGTTTCAGTTTTTAATTTACTGCACTATAGGTCCTGTCTGTACTGCTTCTAGAATGAAGGTTTGAAATTGTTTTTTTTTCCAGGGAGGATTTGAGTCATAAATCTCTGCAAGAATCTGTTGAATTTTACTGAAATAAGCAAAAATAAAAAAAATCTTTGTGATCTTTGCAGTGCTATCTGCCTGGAAATTGCAATGCACCTAGTAAAAATGACCAAAATTCAAAATGTTGATTATTCCAAATGCCAGTGATAATGCCAAG
Source organism: Tragulus kanchil (assembly GCA_022376925.1). Classification (NCBI taxonomy): domain Eukaryota; kingdom Metazoa; phylum Chordata; class Mammalia; order Artiodactyla; family Tragulidae; genus Tragulus; species Tragulus kanchil. The sequence continues at coordinate 145,089,448 of JAIOJX010000004.1, forward strand.
CAATAGAATCCCCATTCATGATTGATGGGGAAATGCAAAGTGACGTGGCCACTTTGGAAGATAGTTTTCCATTTCTTATTTACCCAAATAAGTTGAACAATTATATCTACATTAAAATCTGCACATGCATTTTTAGAGCAGCTTTATTTTTATTTATTTTTTATTTTTTTTTTTTAAAGATTTACTTATTTATTTACTTTGGGCGGGGGTCAGGTTGGGGAGGGAGGGGAGTGGGCGGGCCACTTCTATTGGTCTTTCATTTCTGTATTTTCATTCGTCTTCGTTCTTTGGCTCCTGTGGGCCTCCCATCGCGGTGGCGTCTGTTGTCGCAGAGCACCGGCTCTGGGCACATGCGCTCCAAAGCTCCAGCTCGGTGATTGAACACATCAGTCCAGCCGCTCCGCGGCACGTGGGATCTTCCCAGGCCAGGGCTCAAACCGGCGCCCCTTGCACTGCAAGGCGGTGTCTTTACCCACTGGACCACCAGGGGAAGCCCGAGCAGCTTTATTTTTAATGTCAAAACATGGAGACAGCCAAGACATCCCTTAGTAGGTGAATGGATAAATATACTATGATATATCCAGACCATACAATATTATTTAGGGTTAATGTGGAGGAGGAAATGCCAATCCACTCCGGTACTGCCTGGGAAATCTCATGGACAAAGGAGCCTGGTAGGCGATAGTTCATGGGGTCACAAAGAGTCAGAGAAAACTGAATGACCAACACACAAAAAGAAATCAGCTATAAAGCCATGCAAATATATGAATGGAACTTAAATATTTATTACTAAGTGAAAAATAAGATGATCTGAAAAGGCTGTATACCATATGACCCCAGACATTATACCTTGGAAAAACCCAAACTGCAGAAAATGTAAAAGCAAATGTAGTTGTCAAGTTTGGAGATGAAGAATTGATCAACTGGGCAGAACAGAGGATTTTTAGGGCACTGAAAATCATTCCATATGATACAAAAATCTTTGTGATCTTTGCAGTGCTATCTGCCTGAAATTGCAATGCACCTAGTAAAAATGACCAAAATTCAAAATGTTGATTATTCCAAATGCCAGTGATAATGCCAAGCAATAGAATCCCCATTCATGATTGATGGGGAAATGCAAAGTGACGTGGCCACTTTGGAAGATAGTTTTCCATTTCTTATTTACCCAAATAAGTTGAACAATTATATCTACATTAAAATCTGCACATGCATTTTTAGAGCAGCTTTATTTTTCCTTGGCCTTTTTTTTTAAAGATTTATTTATTTATTTATTTTGGGCGGGGGTCAGGTTGAGGAGGGAGGGGAGTGGGCGGGCCACTTCTATTGGTCTTTCATTTCTGTATTTTCATTCGTCTTCGTTCTTTGGCTCCTGTGGGCCTCCCATCGCGGTGGCGTCTGTTGTCGCAGAGCACCGGCTCTGGGCACATGCGCTCCAAAGCTCCAGCTCGGTGATTGAACACATCAGTCCAGCCGCTCCGCGGCACGTGGGATCTTCCCAGGCCAGGGCTCAAACCGGCGCCCCTTGCACTGCAAGGCGGTGTCTTTACCCACTGGACCACCAGGGGAAGCCCGAGCAGCTTTATTTTTAATGTCAAAACATGGAGACAGCCAAGACATCCCTTAGTAGGTGAATGGATAAATATACTATGATATATCCAGACCATACAATATTATTTAGGGTTAATGTGGAGGAGGAAATGCCAATCCACTCCGGTACTGCCTGGGAAATCTCATGGACAAAGGAGCCTGGTAGGCGATAGTTCATGGGGTCACAAAGAGTCAGAGAAAACTGAATGACCAACACACAAAAAGAAATCAGCTATAAAGCCATGCAAATATATGAATGGAACTTAAATATTTATTACTAAGTGAAAAATAAGATGATCTGAAAAGGCTGTATACCATATGACCCCAGACATTATACCTTGGAAAAACCCAAACTGCAGAAAATGTAAAAGCAAATGTAGTTGTCAAGTTTGGAGATGAAGAATTGATCAACTGGGCAGAACAGAGGATTTTTAGGGCACTGAAAATCATTCCATATGATACAATAATGGTGTATAATTTTTTTTTACATTTATCAAAATGCATAGAATGTACAAAACCAAGAGTGAGCTTTAGTGAAACTATGACCTTTGAGTGATAATGATGTGCCACTGTAGGCTCTGGTGGGGAATGTTGATAATGGGGAGGCTATGTTGAAGGAAATGGTGAATGGAGATAAATAAAACACTGTATGCTCAATTTTGCTGTGAACCTAAAACTGCTTTAAAAATAAAATTTTCTTATGGTTGTCAGGAGGAAAGATGGGGAAGAGACAGGAAGTCTGGGATGGACATGTGCACACTGCTATATTTAAAATGGATAGGGCTTCCCTGGTGGTCCAGTGGGTAAGGACACCTCCTTGCAGTGCAAGGGGCGCCGGTTCGATCCCTGGCCTGGGAAGATCCCGCGTGCCGCGGAGCGGCTGGACCAATGTGTCCAATTACCGAGCCGGAGCTCTGGCACGCATGCGCCCAGAGCTGGTGCTCAGCGACAACAGAGGCCACAGTGATGGGAGGCCCACACGGGCCGAAGAACAAAGATGGATGAAAATGGACAAATGAAAGACCAATAGAAGTGGCCCGCCTGCTCCCCTCCCTCCCCACCCCACCCTCCTCAAATAAATCTTAAAAAAAATAAAATAAAATAAAATAAAATGGATAACTGACAAGGACCTACTAGAACTTTGCTCAGTGTTATGTGACAGCGTGCATGAGAGGAGAGTTTGCGAGAGAATGGATACATGCATATGTATGTCTGAGTCCCTTTGCTGTTCACCTGAAATCATCAGAACATTTTTTAATCGACTATGACCAACACACAAAAGAAATCAGCTATAAAGCCATGCAAATATATGAATGGAACTTAAATATTTATTACTAAGTGAAAAATAAGATGATCTGAAAAGGCTGTATACCATATGACCCCAGACATTATACCTTGGAAAAACCCAAACTGCAGAAAATGTAAAAGCAAATGTAGTTGTCAAGTTTGGAGATGAAGAATTGATCAACTGGGCAGAACAGAGGATTTTTAGGGCACTGAAAATCATTCCATATGATACAATAATGGTGTATAATTTTTTTTTACATTTATCAAAATGCATAGAATGTACAAAACCAAGAGTGAGCTTTAGTGAAACTATGACCTTTGAGTGATAATGATGTGCCACTGTAGGCTCTGGTGGGGAATGTTGATAATGGGGAGGCTATGTTGAAGGAAATGGTGAATGGAGATAAATAAAACACTGTATGCTCAATTTTGCTGTGAACCTAAAACTGCTTTAAAAATAAAATTTTCTTATGGTTGTCAGGAGGAAAGATGGGGAAGAGACAGGAAGTCTGGGATGGACATGTGCACACTGCTATATTTAAAATGGATAGGGCTTCCCTGGTGGTCCAGTGGGTAAGGACACCTCCTTGCAGTGCAAGGGGCGCCGGTTCGATCCCTGGCCTGGGAAGATCCCGCGTGCCGCGGAGCGGCTGGACCAATGTGTCCAATTACCGAGCCGGAGCTCTGGCACGCATGCGCCCAGAGCTGGTGCTCAGCGACAACAGAGGCCACAGTGATGGGAGGCCCACACGGGCCGAAGAACAAAGATGGATGAAAATGGACAAATGAAAGACCAATAGAAGTGGCCCGCCTGCTCCCCTCCCTCCCCACCCCACCCTCCTCAAATAAATCTTAAAAAAAATAAAATAAAATAAAATAAAATGGATAACTGACAAGGACCTACTAGAACTTTGCTCAGTGTTATGTGACAGCGTGCATGAGAGGAGAGTTTGCGAGAGAATGGATACATGCATATGTATGTCTGAGTCCCTTTGCTGTTCACCTGAAATCATCAGAACATTTTTTAATCGACTATGCCCCAATATAAAATAAAATCTACTAAAAAATAAAGATTAAAACATCATGTTAAAAATGAGTGTATGTTATAAAATATGTCTCTTCTAAATATAATGTAGAAGAGAAATGTATGGATCTTAATTCAGTTTATTCTGTCTGGCTTGTGACCTGAAGAATATATATCTATTAATTTTATTTTTTGAAGCATTATAGATTTGACGTATAATTTAATTAGACACTTACAGGATGAATAGGTCAGAGCTAAGGATAAAAGAGAAATTGAATTGTGTTGATTTCAGAGTTATCGTGGATATATAAATGATAACAGTGTCTTCAGAGTCTCCTGCACCATGCTGTTGGTGGTGTTTACTCGCTCAGTCCTGTTCAGCTCTTATGTGACCCCATGGACTGTAACCAGCCACTCTTCTGTCTGTGGATTTTTCCAGGCAACAATACTGGAATGGATTGCCATTTCATTCTCCAGGAGATCTTCCCGGCCAAGGGACTGAATTTTGCATCACCTGCATTGGCAGGTGAATTCTTAACCCCTGAGCCACCAGAGAAGCCCTCCTGCACCACAGCAAAGCATAATTTTGTAAACATCATAAAACATTAAGCATATCATGAATTCATCCATTCTTTTTTTGTAATCAACAACTAGCAGCATAAGCTTTGATAGCACTTTATAGTTGACAAAGCATGTTCACACAGTGTTTTGTTTTTACAAGTGAGAAACTGAAGTTCAAAGATAATTTATGTTTGATATCAAACAGTTAAGAATTGTAAGAATTGCATTCAAATCTGTAATTGATTTTCTGTTTAATATTTTGAATTTCTGTTTACTATTTCAAAATATTATTTCCAATTTTCTATTTCACTATTTCACTTCATGGAATCAATCAGAAGTGTTAATATATAGCCTAAAACAGTTTTAAAGAGAACAGAATCCCAACACATTAAAATGAAGATGGTTTTAGTTTTTAATTCTGTGAATTTGATGAGTTGAGCTTCTGATAAAAATAAAAATTTGCATGAGAGGAGAGTTTGCGAGAATGGATACATGCATATGTATGTCTGAGTCCCTTTGCTGTTCACCTGAAATCATCAGAACATTTTTTAATCGACTATGCCCCAATATAAAATAAAATCTACTAAAAAATAAAGATTAAAACATCATGTTAAAAATGAGTGTATGTTATAAAATATGTCTCTTCTAAATATAATGTAGAAGAGAAATGTATGGATCTTAATTCAGTTTATTCTGTCTGGCTTGTGACCTGAAGAATATATATCTATTAATTTTATTTTTTGAAGCATTATAGATTTGACGTATAATTTAATTAGACACTTACAGGATGAATAGGTCAGAGCTAAGGATAAAAGAGAAATTGAATTGTGTTGATTTCAGAGTTATCGTGGATATATAAATGATAACAGTGTCTTCAGAGTCTCCTGCACCATGCTGTTGGTGGTGTTTACTCGCTCAGTCCTGTTCAGCTCTTATGTGACCCCATGGACTGTAACCAGCCACTCTTCTGTCTGTGGATTTTTCCAGGCAACAATACTGGAATGGATTGCCATTTCATTCTCCAGGAGATCTTCCCGGCCAAGGGACTGAATTTTGCATCACCTGCATTGGCAGGTGAATTCTTAACCCCTGAGCCACCAGAGAAGCCCTCCTGCACCACAGCAAAGCATAATTTTGTAAACATCATAAAACATTAAGCATATCATGAATTCATCCATTCTTTTTTTGTAATCAACAACTAGCAGCATAAGCTTTGATAGCACTTTATAGTTGACAAAGCATGTTCACACAGTGTTTTGTTTTTACAAGTGAGAAACTGAAGTTCAAAGATAATTTATGTTTGATATCAAACAGTTAAGAATTGTAAGAATTGCATTCAAATCTGTAATTGATTTTCTGTTTAATATTTTGAATTTCTGTTTACTATTTCAAAATATTATTTCCAATTTTCTATTTCACTATTTCACTTCATGGAATCAATCAGAAGTGTTAATATATAGCCTAAAACTGTTTTAAAGAGAACAGAATCCCAACACATTAAAATGAAGATGGTTTTAGTTTTTAATTCTGTGAATTTGATGAGTTGAGCTTCTGATAAAAATAAATTTGGTAAAATTTGAAGGAAAGCAATTTGAGAAAATCTATAGGATTTCATTTTAAATTTCAATTCAGTTACTTCTGTTAGTAGCAGGGTATTTATTCCAGCAATAACACAGCTGAATTTGTGATTTGTTGTTGGTCAGTCACTTAGTCATCTTCAGGTCTTTGCAACGCCATGAACTGGAGCACACCAGGCTTCCCTGTCCTTCACTAACTCCCAGAGTTTGTTCAAACTCACATCCATTGAGGCAATGATGCCATCCAAACACCTTGTTCTCTGTCATCTTCCTCCCCTACCCTCAGTCTTTCCCAGCATCAGGATCTCTTCCAAAGAATTGACTCTTCACATTAGGTGGCCAAAATATTGCAACTTCAGCATCAGCATCAGTCCTTCAGTGAATATTCTGAATTGATTTCCTTTAGGATTGACTGGTTTGATCTCCTCACCGCCTAAGGGACACTCAAGAGTCTGGAAACAATCTAAAAATAGAAGAATGATCAGTTGAACCATAATATCTCTAAAAGGTGGGCCACTATGCAGCCATATAATTTGACAATTCTATTTTAAAGAATTTGTAGTGACATCAAAATGCAATTTGGGGGAAAATATGAAATGATATGTTAACAATAAATAAGTCTAAATTCTCTTTTATAATGATTATCAATAGGGACCCCTGTTTCAGAGTGCCTGAGTGCATATTCTGTCTTTGGTAGTTGCTGCCTCTGTGATGCCAAGAAGCTTACATAACCTTTGTGTGCCTCCGTTTGTTCAACTGTAAAATGGAGTAAATAGTAGCATATATTGATCAAGTTGTGAGATCTGAGGATAGGATAGTCATAAGTAGCTCAAAAAGGGACAGTATTAGTTGCTCAGTCATGCATAACTCTTTGCAACCCCATGTGCTGCAGCTCATCAGTCTTGTCTGTCCAGGCAAGAATACTGGAGTGGGCAGCCATTCCATTCTCCAGGAAATTTTCCCGATCCAGGACTTGAACCTGGATCTCTTGAATTGCAGGCAGATTCTTTACCATCTGAGGCATGAGTGAAGCCCAAATAGCTAAAAAGTGTTCTCAAAACATAGTATATTTGCTTATTATTATTACCTCATGAACTGAAAATGCTGTTACTATATTTCTTCTCTGTCAGATTTCTTTTTCAGAAACTGTACGTTAAGAAATCAGAGGAAACTTTTCCTAAACTCACCTACCAATTCAGAATCTCTTCCCTTTTCCCATGTGTAAATATCCCTGAAGAATATTTTAAAATAGGAAGGAGAAATAAATGATCTTTCTTAACTTACTGTTTCAACATGTAGAATCAACACTGGGAGTTACAAAGATACTGGCAATGATGACTGTGACAAGAGGTGTCCTGAAGTCTCAGGCCTTTGTCTTGTGTGAGGGGCCGTTGCTGTGTCATCTGTGCCTGGAACCTTCACAACCATCTTCGCTCGTAGCTCCTAACTGCACTGCTATTGAAATTTTAATATTTTTGTAGATGTTTTCTTTATCCACTCTCAGGCCCCAATTTGGGATTAACATTTTTAACTAACCCTCTGTCTTCTGTTACCTTGGGCAGTTTATAAACATTCACACAGACCTATAAGCTAGCAATTATTCTTTCTACTCCCAGTTTTTCTAGTAATATATATAATACACTTTGTGCAAAGCAGGTACGGTTATGTAAATATGATTGAGGGCTGTGGGAAGCATGGGAATATATTTATTTTACATCCAACCCCTTTCTACGCTTTGTACCTTTGTGAAATTTTGAAATGTTCTCCACTGAATATGTCTTGCATTTGTAATAATAAAAGAGGCTATAAAATGAAAGTCTTAGAAACCTTTTAGAGGAGAGAATTAGCAATTATCTTCTTTACAGTAGCATTATATTTTCTGATCTTCCTCAGAGTTTCTGTAGAGACATGCTGAATTATATGGCCCCTCAAATACAAAGTGTTTCTCAGTGTTTACAAGCTATATTTAAGGGATGCCCCAGTGAAATGCAAGCCCTTCAAATTTAGGATTTATATTTTAAAAATAACTCTGTTCCATTCTCCAGGAAATTTTCCCGATCCAGGACTTGAACCTGGATCTCTTGAATTGCAGGCAGATTCTTTACCATCTGAGGCATGAGTGAAGCCCAAATAGCTAAAAAGTGTTCTCAAAACATAGTATATTTGCTTATTATTATTACCTCATGAACTGAAAATGCTGTTACTATATTTCTTCTCTGTCAGATTTCTTTTTCAGAAACTGTACGTTAAGAAATCAGAGGAAACTTTTCCTAAACTCACCTACCAATTCAGAATCTCTTCCCTTTTCCCATGTGTAAATATCCCTGAAGAATATTTTAAAATAGGAAGGAGAAATAAATGATCTTTCTTAACTTACTGTTTCAACATGTAGAATCAACACTGGGAGTTACAAAGATACTGGCAATGATGACTGTGACAAGAGGTGTCCTGAAGTCTCAGGCCTTTGTCTTGTGTGAGGGGCCGTTGCTGTGTCATCTGTGCCTGGAACCTTCACAACCATCTTCGCTCGTAGCTCCTAACTGCACTGCTATTGAAATTTTAATATTTTTGTAGATGTTTTCTTTATCCACTCTCAGGCCCCAATTTGGGATTAACATTTTTAACTAACCCTCTGTCTTCTGTTACCTTGGGCAGTTTATAAACATTCACACAGACCTATAAGCTAGCAATTATTCTTTCTACTCCCAGTTTTTCTAGTAATATATATAATACACTTTGTGCAAAGCAGGTACGGTTATGTAAATATGATTGAGGGCTGTGGGAAGCATGGGAATATATTTATTTTACATCCAACCCCTTTCTACGCTTTGTACCTTTGTGAAATTTTGAAATGTTCTCCACTGAATATGTCTTGCATTTGTAATAATAAAAGAGGCTATAAAATGAAAGTCTTAGAAACCTTTTAGAGGAGAGAATTAGCAATTATCTTCTTTACAGTAGCATTATATTTTCTGATCTTCCTCAGAGTTTCTGTAGAGACATGCTGAATTATATGGCCCCTCAAATACAAAGTGTTTCTCAGTGTTTACAAGCTATATTTAAGGGATGCCCCCAGTGAAATGCAGCTTCATTTAGGATGATATTTTACAATAACTCTGTACCAGAATGATGCAACAGGAATAGAAACACCAGAATTATACACTTTGCTCATATGTGACTCAAGGTGTATAAACACATATGGGCAAAAACACAAATCTAGCATCAATTTTAGAACTTTCCCTTAGAGAGCAGTTATTTTCATCTGTACACTCATTCTTCTTTCATACTTGATATGCAAGTACACACTATTTCCTGAGTGAATATGGATATACATCTGCTTCAAGGGAACATATGTACGCAGGAGCTAAAGACTGCAGCTATGTGTACTCCTATTTGGCAAGACATCTGGGTGGATTTATTTTACCTAATTTAACTGCAAAATGTATGTATTCCCCTTGAATTTGTGAATATCTAAATCAATGGCAATCTCTTGATCCTGCCCTGATTTAGGACTGATGAGATTGTACATTTCATAATGATAATTGAAAATGTAAGGGTGAGATGTGTATTTTGACTGTGTAGAGTTAAGGAAAAGTCACTTATTTATTTTTAAAGACTGTGGTCTTTAATATAAAGAGTGGTTTTAAAGCAAAGGGCGTCACAACATGGCTTCCTTATATGAGACTGCAAGGGGTGGAGTGGCTTAAATGTGCACAAGAGGGCCAGCACAAACACTGCGACTCCATGTGTCAAGTTACTTACTTAAGACATGGTCATGCTAATCCCATGCTAGGCAATGTGATTGCTGTTGGGGATACAGGGATGCATGAGATATGCTAGTGATTTCTAGGAGCTCACCGGGTGGGAGGGAAACAGATCAGGAAGTATAGCCCAATTGGGTACATTCTATGATGCATATTCCAATAGTATCAAAATGGTGAGAGGAAACACTCGAGCATATAATCTTAAAACAAAGGGGATGAGAATGTGTCTCTAAGAATCTGTCCATTGAAGACTTACTTTGGAGATGTCACAAAGGTCATTCTATTCAATTTCACCTTATTCTCCATAAATGAAAAAGTCTTAGAAACCTTTTAGAGGAGAGAATTAGCAATTATCTTCTTTACAGTAGCATTATATTTTCTGATCTTCCTCAGAGTTTCTGTAGAGACATGCTGAATTATATGGCCCCTCAAATACAAAGTGTTTCTCAGTGTTTACAAGCTATATTTAAGGGATGCCCCAGTGAAATGCAGCTTCATTTAGGATGATATTTTACAATAACTCTGTACCAGAATGATGCAACAGGAATAGAAACACCAGAATTATACACTTTGCTCATATGTGACTCAAGGTGTATAAACACATATGGGCAAAAACACAAATCTAGCATCAATTTTAGAACTTTCCCTTAGAGAGCAGTTATTTTCATCTGTACACTCATTCTTCTTTCATACTTGATATGCAAGTACACACTATTTCCTGAGTGAATATGGATATACATCTGCTTCAAGGGAACATATGTACGCAGGAGCTAAAGACTGCAGCTATGTGTACTCCTATTTGGCAAGACATCTGGGTGGATTTATTTTACCTAATTTAACTGCAAAATGTATGTATTCCCCTTGAATTTGTGAATATCTAAATCAATGGCAATCTCTTGATCCTGCCCTGATTTAGGACTGATGAGATTGTACATTTCATAATGATAATTGAAAATGTAAGGGTGAGATGTGTATTTTGACTGTGTAGAGTTAAGGAAAAGTCACTTATTTATTTTTAAAGACTGTGGTCTTTAATATAAAGAGTGGTTTTAAAGCAAAGGGCGTCACAACATGGCTTCCTTATATGAGACTGCAAGGGGTGGAGTGGCTTAAATGTGCACAAGAGGGCCAGCACAAACACTGCGACTCCATGTGTCAAGTTACTTACTTAAGACATGGTCATGCTAATCCCATGCTAGGCAATGTGATTGCTGTTGGGGATACAGGGATGCATGAGATATGCTAGTGATTTCTAGGAGCTCACCGGGTGGGAGGGAAACAGATCAGGAAGTATAGCCCAATTGGGTACATTCTATGATGCATATTCCAATAGTATCAAAATGGTGAGAGGAAACACTCGAGCATATAATCTTAAAACAAAGGGGATGAGAATGTGTCTCTAAGAATCTGTCCATTGAAGACTTACTTTGGAGATGTCACAAAGGTCATTCTATTCAATTTCACCTTATTCTCCATAAATGCTAAGGCTGAGGCAGCAGCATATGGGTGGAGAAGGCCCAAACAGACCACATTGTCTCAACATCTGAAGTGTTGTTGGCGAGAGGTGGGGTGAATTGAGAGATAAGGATTGACATACATACACTGCTGTTGAGAGCCTACTCTAGAGCCCAGGGATCTCTCCTCAATGCTTTGTGGTGATTTAAGTGGGAAAGAAATCGAAAAAGCAGAAGATATTTGCAAACATATTGCTGATCTACTTTGCTGTACAGCATAAACTAACCCAACATTGTAAATCAACCATATTCTAATAAAATTAATTTAAAAAATAAAAATAAAGTGTTGTTGAAAGTAATAGGGAGAGGCTACTGTTCCTTTGAGCCAAGGTGGCCTGAGAAGACCCAGTGAAGTCAGTGTATCTGAGATGAAGCTCCAGCACTCAAGAAACACGCTGTCCATTACAGGAAACATATACATGAGCATATTATTGGCATGAAGAGCAAAAATTTGAAGCCTAAAACATGCATAGAGCATTGGAAGAAGCACAGAGAATGGAGAAGCTACCCCTCATAGGAGGCCTATTGATAAATATGTGATATTTGTATGTGATATAAACATAGTGATATTTATAATGCTATATGCATAGAGTTATATTTTCAGTGTAAGGCCAAGTATTATCAAATGTTTTAGTGCTTTTTCTCAGAAGAGAGCAATTTAATCTATTATGTCTTAAATGCATCTCTATTTATCTTGAAACACCTATGAGATACTTTTTTTAATTTTATGAGTATTTAGTCCCAGTGTGTAAATTTTCTTAATTAATATTGTACACAATATCCCTGTATGTATTTTCATGATTGATTTTAATTTTGTTTGTGAATATTTTTAGTTTTAGTCAGATATAATTGACACACAACACTGTATAATTTTATAGTGTACAGAATAATGAGCTGAATTACATATATGATGAAATGATACAATAAGTTTAGTTAATATCCACAGTCTCATATAGACCCCAAAATTCTTTGTGATGAAAACTGTTAAGATATATTCTCTCAGAAGTTTTCAAATATACCATATAGCAATCTTAACTATAGTCATCATGCTATATGTTACCTCCCCAGTATTTATCTTAATTATTTGTTCTTTGATCCAAGGGGACAAATAGCATTACACAAAGGTCATTCTATTCAATTTCACCTTATTCTCCATAAATGCTGTTGGGAGAAGGCCCAAACAGACCACATTGTCTCAACATCTGAAGTGTTGTTGGCGAGAGGTGGGGTGAATTGAGAGATAAGGATTGACATACATACACTGCTGTTGAGAGCCTACTCTAGAGCCCAGGGATCTCTCCTCAATGCTTTGTGGTGATTTAAGTGGGAAAGAAATCGAAAAAGCAGAAGATATTTGCAAACATATTGCTGATCTACTTTGCTGTACAGCATAAACTAACCCAACATTGTAAATCAACCATATTCTAATAAAATTAATTTAAAAAATAAAAATAAAGTGTTGTTGAAAGTAATAGGGAGAGGCTACTGTTCCTTTGAGCCAAGGTGGCCTGAGAAGACCCAGTGAAGTCAGTGTATCTGAGATGAAGCTCCAGCACTCAAGAAACACGCTGTCCATTACAGGAAACATATACATGAGCATATTATTGGCATGAAGAGCAAAAATTTGAAGCCTAAAACATGCATAGAGCATTGGAAGAAGCACAGAGAATGGAGAAGCTACCCCTCATAGGAGGCCTATTGATAAATATGTGATATTTGTATGTGATATAAACATAGTGATATTTATAATGCTATATGCATAGAGTTATATTTTCAGTGTAAGGCCAAGTATTATCAAATGTTTTAGTGCTTTTTCTCAGAAGAGAGCAATTTAATCTATTATGTCTTAAATGCATCTCTATTTATCTTGAAACACCTATGAGATACTTTTTTTAATTTTATGAGTATTTAGTCCCAGTGTGTAAATTTTCTTAATTAATATTGTACACAATATCCCTGTATGTATTTTCATGATTGATTTTAATTTTGTTTGTGAATATTTTTAGTTTTAGTCAGATATAATTGACACACAACACTGTATAATTTTATAGTGTACAGAATAATGAGCTGAATTACATATATGATGAAATGATACAATAAGTTTAGTTAATATCCACAGTCTCATATAGACCCCAAAATTCTTTGTGATGAAAACTGTTAAGATATATTCTCTCAGAAGTTTTCAAATATACCATATAGCAATCTTAACTATAGTCATCATGCTATATGTTACCTCCCCAGTATTTATCTTATAATTGGGTATTTGTTCCTTTTGACCATCTTCATATAATTTCCACCAACACTCACTGCCACATCCTACCTCTGGTAGGTACAAATCTGACCTCTTTTCCTCTGAATCTGTTTTGAAGCTTTTTTTTTTTTTTTCATATTTCACATATAAGTGAGATCACTCAGTATTTGTCTTTCTCTATTTGAGATATTTCATTTAAAACAATGCTCTCAAGGCCTATCCATTTGTCAAAAAGGGCATGATTTCATTTTTTTATGGCTAAATTCAATGGAATTATTATCATATGTACGTATAATACAATTTCTTTATTCATTCATCTATCAGTGGACACTTAGGTTGTTTCCATGTCTTGGGTATTATAAATAATTCTACAGTAAACTTTAGGTATATATATTTCTTCAATATTTATCTCCTCTTTTAACAAGGAAAACGTCCATGATGTAGGAATGTTTTGAGTAAGAACTAATTCAGGTCCTCTCTATTATTCTATGATCTGAGTTACTATAAGAAGTTGTAGGCTGCAGGTGTTTCTTTCAGTTCCAGAGAGAGTAAAGAAGAAAGGACACAAAGAAAGTGTCTTATCAGAATGGGAGGCCAGGTCCAGCAGTTAACAGAAGTAATAAGATTCATGTGTGGGTAGACATTATTCTTTGATTTTTCAAAGAATATTGGTTATGGAATATTATTCCATATTGATTATGGAGCCCAGAAAATGAAATCTAACATTGTTTCCACATTTTCCCCATCTATTTGCCATTAAGTGATAGGACCATATGTCATGATCTTTGTTTTTTGAATGTTGAGTTTTAAGTTAGATTTTTCACTCTCTTCTCTTACCTTCATCAAGAGGCTCTTTAGTTCCTCTTCACTTTCTTCCATTCAAGTGGTATCATCTGCATGTCTGAGATTGTTGATATTTCTCCCGGCAATCTTGATTCCATTTTGTGATTCATCCAGTCTGGCATTCCGCATGATGTACTGTGCATATAGATTAAATTTACAATTCAAGCTCTTGTTTCTTGTTCTGCATACAGGTTTCTCAGGAGGCAGGTAAAGATGTTCAAATATCCATATAGCAATCTTAACTATGTCTCTGCAATGTTGTTTCAAACCTTTTGACCATCTTCATATAATTTCCACCAACACTCACTGCCACATCCTACCTCTGGTAGGTACAAATCTGACCTCTTTTCCTCTGAATCTGTTTTGAAGCTTTTTTTTTTTTTTTCATATTTCACATATAAGTGAGATCACTCAGTATTTGTCTTTCTCTATTTGAGATATTTCATTTAAAACAATGCTCTCAAGGCCTATCCATTTGTCAAAAAGGGCATGATTTCATTTTTTTATGGCTAAATTCAATGGAATTATTATCATATGTACGTATAATACAATTTCTTTATTCATTCATCTATCAGTGGACACTTAGGTTGTTTCCATGTCTTGGGTATTATAAATAATTCTACAGTAAACTTTAGGTATATATATTTCTTCAATATTTATCTCCTCTTTTAACAAGGAAAACGTCCATGATGTAGGAATGTTTTGAGTAAGAACTAATTCAGGTCCTCTCTATTATTCTATGATCTGAGTTACTATAAGAAGTTGTAGGCTGCAGGTGTTTCTTTCAGTTCCAGAGAGAGTAAAGAAGAAAGGACACAAAGAAAGTGTCTTATCAGAATGGGAGGCCAGGTCCAGCAGTTAACAGAAGTAATAAGATTCATGTGTGGGTAGACATTATTCTTTGATTTTTCAAAGAATATTGGTTATGGAATATTATTCCATATTGATTATGGAGCCCAGAAAATGAAATCTAACATTGTTTCCACATTTTCCCCATCTATTTGCCATTAAGTGATAGGACCATATGTCATGATCTTTGTTTTTTGAATGTTGAGTTTTAAGTTAGATTTTTCACTCTCTTCTCTTACCTTCATCAAGAGGCTCTTTAGTTCCTCTTCACTTTCTTCCATTCAAGTGGTATCATCTGCATGTCTGAGATTGTTGATATTTCTCCCGGCAATCTTGATTCCATTTTGTGATTCATCCAGTCTGGCATTCCGCATGATGTACTGTGCATATAGATTAAATTTACAATTCAAGCTCTTGTTTCTTGTTCTGCATACAGGTTTCTCAGGAGGCAGGTAAAGTGGTCTGATATTCCCATCTCATTAAGAATATCCCACAGTTTGTTGTGATCCACACAGTTAAGGACTTTAGCATAGTCACTGATGCAGAGGTAGATTTTTTTTTTTTAATTACCTTCCTTTTTCTATGATCCAATGTATGTTGCTAATTTGATCTCTAGTTCCATTGCCTTTTCTAAATCCAGCTTGTTCATCTGGAAGTTCTTGATTCATGTAATATTCACAATAAATGTATCTAGTAAACATGTATGAGCTCAAGGAGCCATTCTTAAAATGTAGGATGTAGTCATAAAGTATAAAATTTTGTTGTCTCTAGGGCTATGCATGTGAATTAAACAAATAAATACCTTAAGAAAAGACCAAATGGTAAAATACTCTCAATTTAAATAGAATTTCATCTATGGTATATGCTTATTTTTATTCATGGGTGTAAACACTAATCTTTCAGGAAATTTCAGGAACAATATTAATATTTAGACAAAAGGTCTATAATAAAAAATATTAAAGCATTTTGTGACTGAGAATGCAGTAGTTCTCTTCTCGTAAACCTCAGACCAAACAAGGAAGCATTATAGTGACCTGGTCTCTTAGAACCAGTAGAAGCCTATTCCTCGGCTCCTCTTTTTAACCTACTTTAGCAGATAATACACATATTTATTCCAGAGACAGCAACACTCTAAGAAATGAATTTTGAAAAACAATTTCTGTCCATATATAATCTACCTATCATTTCTAAACTTGCCAGGTACATTGGGTCACATCTGCACATCTTTTATTCTTTTTGGGTGTATGCTCCAGTTACCCATATCCTCAACCCACTCTTCATCAGTCTATCAAAAAAGGCTCAGCTACTTTATTCCCTCTGATTTTGATAACATTTTGGTTTTCACTTCAAATATTCTGCACTTGATTGAGTTTTACCTGTTTTAAGGAATCCATTCAAGTGGTATCATCTGCATGTCTGAGATTGTTGATATTTCTCCCGGCAATCTTGATTCCATTTTGTGATTCATCCAGTCTGGCATTCCGCATGATGTACTGTGCATATAGATTAAATTTACAATTCAAGCTCTTGTTTCTTGTTCTGCATACAGGTTTCTCAGGAGGCAGGTAAAGTGGTCTGATATTCCCATCTCATTAAGAATATCCCACAGTTTGTTGTGATCCACACAGTTAAGGACTTTAGCATAGTCACTGATGCAGAGGTAGATTTTTTTTTTTTAATTACCTTCCTTTTTCTATGATCCAATGTATGTTGCTAATTTGATCTCTAGTTCCATTGCCTTTTCTAAATCCAGCTTGTTCATCTGGAAGTTCTTGATTCATGTAATATTCACAATAAATGTATCTAGTAAACATGTATGAGCTCAAGGAGCCATTCTTAAAATGTAGGATGTAGTCATAAAGTATAAAATTTTGTTGTCTCTAGGGCTATGCATGTGAATTAAACAAATAAATACCTTAAGAAAAGACCAAATGGTAAAATACTCTCAATTTAAATAGAATTTCATCTATGGTATATGCTTATTTTTATTCATGGGTGTAAACACTAATCTTTCAGGAAATTTCAGGAACAATATTAATATTTAGACAAAAGGTCTATAATAAAAAATATTAAAGCATTTTGTGACTGAGAATGCAGTAGTTCTCTTCTCGTAAACCTCAGACCAAACAAGGAAGCATTATAGTGACCTGGTCTCTTAGAACCAGTAGAAGCCTATTCCTCGGCTCCTCTTTTTAACCTACTTTAGCAGATAATACACATATTTATTCCAGAGACAGCAACACTCTAAGAAATGAATTTTGAAAAACAATTTCTGTCCATATATAATCTACCTATCATTTCTAAACTTGCCAGGTACATTGGGTCACATCTGCACATCTTTTATTCTTTTTGGGTGTATGCTCCAGTTACCCATATCCTCAACCCACTCTTCATCAGTCTATCAAAAAAGGCTCAGCTACTTTATTCCCTCTGATTTTGATAACATTTTGGTTTTCACTTCAAATATTCTGCACTTGATTGAGTTTTACCTGTTTTAAGGAATCAATTTCTGTGCTGTTTTGAACTCTGAGACACGTACTATCATTTATCCCTTTCCATTGGCTCCTATACAAATCACAGTGCTTGGTAAAGACCCATGAGACAATAAGTGGTGAATAAGTAACATAACTAACACTTCACACAGGTTTTTTTTTTTTTTTAATCAAGGATGAATTCCTCAGGTGGAAATGGCTTCCTGTTCTTCAGTAAGCAGAATAAATAATATCAAAGTATAACTTCTGAATATGTGCTTAGGCAGCTGAGGTATTCAAATTATATTCCTCAGAGAAACTAGAGAGGGATCATTAACAATTGCTTGGATATACTGATTAATGTCAGATGTCCCAAATAATATTGTGATTTTAAGGTTTAATTTTTGACAAGCATTTGAGTGCCAGTGCTGCTGATTAAAAAGGAGTTTAGATGCTCCATATAACAGATGTCCAGGATGGCAAAGTTAATGCTATGTTAACAGAAAGTTTGGAAACGTTAACTTGTACTTTGCCCAAACAGAAATTCAATTCTCTTACACATGGGACAGACTTTCCAAGGCTGGTGATTAGGCCTGGCATTCCTTCTAAAATGAGATTTGAATATTTTATCCACTCAAAATATTCCAGGTTCAACCCAAGGGTTTGATTCCAAATAGCATGGGAAAGATAATTTTGGCCTGAGCACTTTGTTGGAACAGGTTTCTTTAAATGAATGGGCTTCAGTGTGTTTACTAAATAACATCTGATTTAAAATATCATTGCAACATTAGGTGGGCCTTTTGTGGTAAATTACTGTTCCATGTACAATGTGGCAGTAAAGAGGTCTTTATTAGGGTAGGATAATTTAAACATTTATAAATTGCCACAGTTTTAAGTTAGAATTAGACTTTTTTTCTCTTCTCTCTCTTTATTTTTTCTTATACATATGTACCAAAAGGTCTAATTGCTTCTTAAGTGAACTGTTATCAGATAAGAGAGCTGATTTTATGATTATTTTGCTAAAAAGTCAGTACCATAATTGGATATCAGTAATATATGGAGTGGGCTTTAGGTCAAAGGAGAAGAGCTATCTTTGTATCACGGGGAGATACCTTTTCCAATTACACACCCACTCATACCAGATAGTGAATAACTCTCCCATCAGACTGGGGCTGTTTAGAAAATAACCTAAATAAATCCTTTGAAGAGAATGTGTAGGGCTCTGAGGATATGAGTCAACTGATGGTCTAATTAGAATCAGGTGCTTGGAGTGCTGCACATGCAAAACAAACAGAACATTCTAGCAGAGATGAAGCCAATAAAAAGAGAATCAGCAATAGTTTGAATGATGGATGTCCGGTTGAAGGAATGGATCAGGGCATTATAGAAATAGTTCTGTGGAATATGAAAAGATAACATTATTGAAGAAACTAGAGAGGATCATTAACAATTGCTTGGATATACTGATTAATGTCAGATGTCCCAAATAATATTGTGATTTTAAGGTTTAATTTTTGACAAGCATTTGAGTGCCAGTGCTGCTGATTAAAAAGGAGTTTAGATGCTCCATATAACAGATGTCCAGGATGGCAAAGTTAATGCTATGTTAACAGAAAGTTTGGAAACGTTAACTTGTACTTTGCCCAAACAGAAATTCAATTCTCTTACACATGGGACAGACTTTCCAAGGCTGGTGATTAGGCCTGGCATTCCTTCTAAAATGAGATTTGAATATTTTATCCACTCAAAATATTCCAGGTTCAACCCAAGGGTTTGATTCCAAATAGCATGGGAAAGATAATTTTGGCCTGAGCACTTTGTTGGAACAGGTTTCTTTAAATGAATGGGCTTCAGTGTGTTTACTAAATAACATCTGATTTAAAATATCATTGCAACATTAGGTGGGCCTTTTGTGGTAAATTACTGTTCCATGTACAATGTGGCAGTAAAGAGGTCTTTATTAGGGTAGGATAATTTAAACATTTATAAATTGCCACAGTTTTAAGTTAGAATTAGACTTTTTTTCTCTTCTCTCTCTTTATTTTTTCTTATACATATGTACCAAAAGGTCTAATTGCTTCTTAAGTGAACTGTTATCAGATAAGAGAGCTGATTTTATGATTATTTTGCTAAAAAGTCAGTACCATAATTGGATATCAGTAATATATGGAGTGGGCTTTAGGTCAAAGGAGAAGAGCTATCTTTGTATCACGGGAGATACCTTTTCCAATTACACACCCACTCATACCAGATAGTGAATAACTCTCCCATCAGACTGGGGCTGTTTAGAAAATAACCTAAATAAATCCTTTGAAGAGAATGTGTAGGGCTCTGAGGATATGAGTCAACTGATGGTCTAATTAGAATCAGGTGCTTGGAGTGCTGCACATGCAAAACAAACAGAACATTCTAGCAGAGATGAAGCCAATAAAAAGAGAATCAGCAATAGTTTGAATGATGGATGTCCGGTTGAAGGAATGGATCAGGGCATTATAGAAATAGTTCTGTGGAATATGAAAAGATAACATTATTGAAGAAATTAGAGACTATAAATGAAAGAATTGGATTGAATTTTACTTGTAGAATGACATACTGGAAAGTAGGGCAGCAATAATGAAATGAGTCTTAGGTTTGAATTACTAAATATGAATACTGATTTAGAGCCATGAGTTAGAAGGGAATAACTTCATACCTCTAACCTTGAAAATATGTTGGCTCTAGCATTAGAATTTCCAGGAGCAATGGAATGTGTAAAACTGGGATTTTGGTGGTCAGGATAAATAACCTGCCTTGTGTGTTACATAAGAAACTGGAAGAGGATATTGTAGAACTAAGCAATAGAATGAAAAATTGTGTCTAGCAGTACGCAAACCTCTCCCATCTTCTGTCCATCCATCATGAATACACACACATATTGTTATATCTGTATCTGTATAAAACCTTTGTAATATTACATGGATCCCTAGTGTATAGCTGAAATTATGGAGTGGATATTGTATGTTAGACATTTTCCCAAACACTTTACATCTCTCAGCTCACTTAATCTTTCTGTTATTGTTCTCATTTTGTAGATGAGGAAATGAAGGCAGGAAATTTAAAGAAGTAGCCTTGGGTCATATGATTAGTAAGATATAGGGCAAGGATTTGGATCCAAATGTGGAGATCGCCACTATTTCTTTTCTGATGTGAGCTATATGAGTATAGTGTGCTATTGTTGGCCCCCCCAGGCACTAATATGGAACTTATTACAAAATATGTTGTAAATCAAACAGTTGAGCTTAATAGAAATCTTAAAGGAGTTTCCAAATGTTCATTTAAAACTATTTAAATATGTTCTACAATATTTATTTCTTCCAAGGGTTTGTATGGTTTGGAGAGGTAGTGTATTACTTCTCATTGGAAAAATGATTTCTGGACAGTCAGAGCTTGTTTTTTTGTTTTGGTACAAATCCTGTCTTCAGCTCTTATTAGTTTTGTGACACAAAAATCATAATAAAAACTTCATTATGCCTTAGTGTCCTCATCTGATGTGTACATAAGAATATTTTAAAGAGAAAGGGCACTTTAATGTGTACTTCATAAGGTTGTTGTAAGAAATAAACTGATATGTGTAAAATTTTAGAACTTTGTCTGCCACAGAAACCATCAAAATGTTATTTTTATACTATGGTTATTTTAAAGGAGGAGAAATACATATATATATATATATTCATATATATATATGAAATATAAACAAGAGAGCTGAGAAAGAAAGCATGGAAAATTTTACAATTTTACCTGTGAAATGGTCTAGGTCCATGGTCCATAAACAGATTGCCCAAAGACCTTTCGCTGTTAAATGAAGATGTCAAAAAAGGAAGGTTTTTGATAAATAGGATTACAGCAATAGGATACAAAAGAAGGTTTCTGAAGTTTGTAAGTTTTATTGAATATCTTTGATGAAGTTAAAGGGAAAAAATCATGCAACTCTCATAGTCAAATATATATCTATCTGCACACATAAATATACAAATTTTTAGGTGTGGGCATTTGAAATTATATTTCTATGTCAAAGCACTGGACATAGAAAATTTTATTTTCCAATTTAAAACATTTTATCCAACATTTTATCTTGGAAAAGAAGGAAGCATGGTAATAGCAATCACTTGCTGAGCATTTACTATGTCTGGCCCTATTTGAAGTGATGTAAATTAGAACATGGGCATATGCATATGTACTTAAAATTTACATCTCTCAGCTTTTTTCTGTTATTGTTCTCATTTTGTAGATGAGGAAATGAAGGCAGGAAATTTAAAGAAGTAGCCTTGGGTCATATGATTAGTAAGATATAGGGCAAGGATTTGGATCCAAATGTGGAGATCGCCACTATTTCTTTTCTGATGTGAGCTATATGAGTATAGTGTGCTATTGTTGGCCCCCCCAGGCACTAATATGGAACTTATTACAAAATATGTTGTAAATCAAACAGTTGAGCTTAATAGAAATCTTAAAGGAGTTTCCAAATGTTCATTTAAAACTATTTAAATATGTTCTACAATATTTATTTCTTCCAAGGGTTTGTATGGTTTGGAGAGGTAGTGTATTACTTCTCATTGGAAAAATGATTTCTGGACAGTCAGAGCTTGTTTTTTTGTTTTGGTACAAATCCTGTCTTCAGCTCTTATTAGTTTTGTGACACAAAAATCATAATAAAAACTTCATTATGCCTTAGTGTCCTCATCTGATGTGTACATAAGAATATTTTAAAGAGAAAGGGCACTTTAATGTGTACTTCATAAGGTTGTTGTAAGAAATAAACTGATATGTGTAAAATTTTAGAACTTTGTCTGCCACAGAAACCATCAAAATGTTATTTTTATACTATGGTTATTTTAAAGGAGGAGAAATACATATATATATATATATTCATATATATATATGAAATATAAACAAGAGAGCTGAGAAAGAAAGCATGGAAAATTTTACAATTTTACCTGTGAAATGGTCTAGGTCCATGGTCCATAAACAGATTGCCCAAAGACCTTTCGCTGTTAAATGAAGATGTCAAAAAAGGAAGGTTTTTGATAAATAGGATTACAGCAATAGGATACAAAAGAAGGTTTCTGAAGTTTGTAAGTTTTATTGAATATCTTTGATGAAGTTAAAGGGAAAAAATCATGCAACTCTCATAGTCAAATATATATCTATCTGCACACATAAATATACAAATTTTTAGGTGTGGGCATTTGAAATTATATTTCTATGTCAAAGCACTGGACATAGAAAATTTTATTTTCCAATTTAAAACATTTTATCCAACATTTTATCTTGGAAAAGAAGGAAGCATGGTAATAGCAATCACTTGCTGAGCATTTACTATGTCTGGCCCTATTTGAAGTGATGTAAATTAGAACATGGGCATATGCATATGTACTTAAAAATATTTATGAAGTAAGATTTAATTTGGACTCAAAAAAGTCTTGCATGCTAATGAAGTGAATATTTGAAAATGTGGATCTAAAATAGTAACTTTCAATTCAAAAACTGCAAATTCACCTTAGCCTTAAGGATTCAGATTTCTGATGAATGCCCTAAGGTGTTCCATTCAGAGAGTTCAAAGTTATTCCTCGGTACCATCAGACATTTATTTCAAGTGTTTTTTTTTTTTTTTTAAATCATTAAACTATTAATTTAAACTATTAATCATTAAACTATTAATTTTGTTATTTTATAAGCATAGTTTAATTTTCACTAAAAAATAGAGCAAGTATAAAAATTGTTTAAGAAAATTAATTATAATAATTTTCCTGAAACTACATATGTAGGAAGTTATACCTTTCATTTGGTGCAGATTCATTTACTAGGAGTTTATAATAGTAAATATAGTTATAGTTCTATGTTATTTTAATAATTTATGACAAGATATGCTTATTAGTGAATTAAGAGGAATATTTAATGCAAAAACAAGTAAAACTATATTTTTTCCTAAAGATGGATTTAATTCCTTGAAAGACAAGATCCTTTTTGAAGTCTATTTTGTTTGTCGGGTGGTGAACCTTTAAAATTATTGTTAGGTATACATATGGAGTGACAAACACTCCATAAGACTGTTTCCACACCCTGTGATTTCAAATTAATTTCTTGCTGATTTGTTTAATCATTTAACTTTCCACTGTGGTTTGTTGTCTTGAATCCATTACAGAGTAATGTTAATACTGAAATTTCCAATACATTACTTTACTTTGATCTTATCATATGCCAGATGACATTTTAACATACATTTTATTGTTAAAACTCCTTTATTACATATATATTTTTCATTATCATGTGTCTTGAAAAGAAGTAATTTTCTATCTGCACACATAAATATACAAATTTTAGGTGTGGGCTTTTGGTAAATAAGTTTTTCAATTTAACATTTTATCCAACATTTTATCTTGGAAAAGAAGGAAGCATGGTAATAGCAATCACTTGCTGAGCATTTACTATGTCTGGCCCTATTTGAAGTGATGTAAATTAGAACATGGGCATATGCATATGTACTTAAAAATATTTATGAAGTAAGATTTAATTTGGACTCAAAAAAGTCTTGCATGCTAATGAAGTGAATATTTGAAAATGTGGATCTAAAATAGTAACTTTCAATTCAAAAACTGCAAATTCACCTTAGCCTTAAGGATTCAGATTTCTGATGAATGCCCTAAGGTGTTCCATTCAGAGAGTTCAAAGTTATTCCTCGGTACCATCAGACATTTATTTCAAGTGTTTTTTTTTTTTTTTTAAATCATTAAACTATTAATTTAAACTATTAATCATTAAACTATTAATTTTGTTATTTTATAAGCATAGTTTAATTTTCACTAAAAAATAGAGCAAGTATAAAAATTGTTTAAGAAAATTAATTATAATAATTTTCCTGAAACTACATATGTAGGAAGTTATACCTTTCATTTGGTGCAGATTCATTTACTAGGAGTTTATAATAGTAAATATAGTTATAGTTCTATGTTATTTTAATAATTTATGACAAGATATGCTTATTAGTGAATTAAGAGGAATATTTAATGCAAAAACAAGTAAAACTATATTTTTTCCTAAAGATGGATTTAATTCCTTGAAAGACAAGATCCTTTTTGAAGTCTATTTTGTTTGTCGGGTGGTGAACCTTTAAAATTATTGTTAGGTATACATATGGAGTGACAAACACTCCATAAGACTGTTTCCACACCCTGTGATTTCAAATTAATTTCTTGCTGATTTGTTTAATCATTTAACTTTCCACTGTGGTTTGTTGTCTTGAATCCATTACAGAGTAATGTTAATACTGAAATTTCCAATACATTACTTTACTTTGATCTTATCATATGCCAGATGACATTTTAACATACATTTTATTGTTAAAACTCCTTTATTACATATATATTTTTCATTATCATGTGTCTTTTATTGTTGCTTTCTTTATTTTAAGTTTCATTTTTTATCATTTGCTTTTCCTTCTGGATTTTCACAATTTGACAAGTGATTGTTTGGGAAAGCACTATGATAAAGAACACTGTGTAATGCCCTCTGGGATAAACAAACAGTTTGAGATGAAGACCCTTGATACTAGGCAGTCTAATTTGACACAAGACATTCACATATGATGTATAGTTGCCAAAGTAATATTAAGGAAATAATATATGCACATAATTTTGCCAGTAAGTTTCAAATATTTCATTTTTAACCTTCATAAAAATCCTTAGAAGTTATCATTAATCTTACTTTTTGGAGGTTATGAGCAGATCCTTTTCAATGTCAAAATCCAGGTAGGAGCAGCTTTTCTGGCCCATATACCATGATCTTTCCATTAAGGGTGTCTATTAGAATAGATGAAAGACTGGCTAATTGTGAGGGAGCTTTTAAAAAATTTTTAGTTGTGTAATGAGCCTATGTGAATGGTTGCTTATTTTATTTTTGGTTGTAATTTCTCCTTTGCAAATTTGTAAATTCAATTGTATCTGAAGTCAGAAGAAGCCATTTTCATACTTTGTATATTAGACAGAAATCCTTTCACCCAAAGCCTGAATAAATAACATCAGGTATGTTTAAGGAAATCAACTCATTGCTTCTATGAAGAAACCTTATTCTGAAAATCACAATGTTGTTCAATTGTCAGCAGTCATTACAATCTGAGCTCCTCAGGCTGATGGTGTCTTTTTTCCTGTTAGAATCTGAACAGCACACGTGTGGAAGAACAATTTTAAATGTGATGCATAAAAATTGTTTTGAAAGTCAACCCTTACTTTAAATAAACCTAAATATATATTTTTTTATCTTTTGACTCACATGCAGACCAGATTTGAAAGCTAAAATGAAGTATGAAACATAACTTATATTAGATTCTCAAAATTGAAGCTAGAAGCTTGAAATATCTGAGTTAGTTCCTTCGTATTTTTTTCAAATAAGTTTGGGTTCTGTATGGCTTTTCTGGTGGCTCAGATGTTAAAGAATCTGCCTGAAATGCGAAGACCCAGATTCGATCCCTGGATTAGGGAAGATCCCCTGAAGAAGCAGATGGCAACACACTGCAGTATTCTTGCTTAGAGAATTCCATGGACAGAGGAGCCTGGTGGCCTACAGTCCATAGCGTCACAAAGAGTCAGACAAAACAGGGCAACTAACACTTTTGAGTTCTATATTGATTAGGAAACAGACTGGATAGTGAAATCGAAGCAAAAAATATAACCAATAATAAACAGAAGGTTATTTCACTTTCTTATAATAGTCTAGAAAATATAGACTCTACACCACTGTGGCTAATTTGACACAAGACATTCACATATGATGTATAGTTGCCAAAGTAATATTAAGGAAATAATATATGCACATAATTTTGCCAGTAAGTTTCAAATATTTCATTTTTAACCTTCATAAAAATCCTTAGAAGTTATCATTAATCTTACTTTTTGGAGGTTATGAGCAGATCCTTTTCAATGTCAAAATCCAGGTAGGAGCAGCTTTTCTGGCCCATATACCATGATCTTTCCATTAAGGGTGTCTATTAGAATAGATGAAAGACTGGCTAATTGTGAGGGAGCTTTTAAAAATTCTTAGTTGTGTAATGAGCCTATGTGAATGGTTGCTTATTTTATTTTTGGTTGTAATTTCTCCTTTGCAAATTTGTAAATTCAATTGTATCTGAAGTCAGAAGAAGCCATTTTCATACTTTGTATATTAGACAGAAATCCTTTCACCCAAAGCCTGAATAAATAACATCAGGTATGTTTAAGGAAATCAACTCATTGCTTCTATGAAGAAACCTTATTCTGAAAATCACAATGTTGTTCAATTGTCAGCAGTCATTACAATCTGAGCTCCTCAGGCTGATGGTGTCTTTTTTCCTGTTAGAATCTGAACAGCACACGTGTGGAAGAACAATTTTAAATGTGATGCATAAAAATTGTTTTGAAAGTCAACCCTTACTTTAAATAAACCTAAATATATATTTTTTTATCTTTTGACTCACATGCAGACCAGATTTGAAAGCTAAAATGAAGTATGAAACATAACTTATATTAGATTCTCAAAATTGAAGCTAGAAGCTTGAAATATCTGAGTTAGTTCCTTCGTATTTTTTTCAAATAAGTTTGGGTTCTGTATGGCTTTTCTGGTGGCTCAGATGTTAAAGAATCTGCCTGAAATGCGAAGACCCAGATTCGATCCCTGGATTAGGGAAGATCCCCTGAAGAAGCAGATGGCAACACACTGCAGTATTCTTGCTTAGAGAATTCCATGGACAGAGGAGCCTGGTGGCCTACAGTCCATAGCGTCACAAAGAGTCAGACAAAACAGGGCAACTAACACTTTTGAGTTCTATATTGATTAGGAAACAGACTGGATAGTGAAATCGAAGCAAAAAATATAACCAATAATAAACAGAAGGTTATTTCACTTTCTTATAATAGTCTAGAAAATATAGACTCTACACCACTGTGGCTATCTATCAGTGAAAACAAATCAGACTGGATCAAAATTGGGAAAGGAGTACATCAAGGCTCTGTAATGTCACTCTGCTTTATTTAGCTTATATGCAGAGCACATCATGTGAAATGCTGGGCTTGATGAAACACAAATTGGAATCAGCATTGCCAGGAGAAATATCAATAAACTCAGGCAAGCCGATGACACCATCCTTATTGCAGAAAGTGAAGAGGAACTGAATAACCTCTTGATGAAGGTGAAAGAGAAGAATAAAAAACTGGTTTAAAATTCAGAAATCTAAGATTATGGCATCTGGTCCCAGCACTTCATGGCAAATAAATGTGGAAACAATGGAAATAGTGACGGAATTTATTCTATTGGGCTCCAAAATCACTACAGACAGTGACTACAACTGTAAAATTAAAAGATCCTTTCTTCTTGGAAGAAAAGCTGTGACAAACCTAAACAGCCTATTAAAAAGCAGAGATATTACTTTGCTGACAAAGGTCCATATAGTCAAAGCAATGGTTTTCCCAGTAGTCATGTACTGATGTGAGAATTGCTCCATAAAGAAGGCTGAGCACCTAAGAATTAGTGCCTTTGAACTGTGGTGTTGGAGAAGGCTCTTGAGAGTCCCTTGGAATGAAAAGAGATCAAACCAGTCAATGCTAAAGGAAAGCAGCTGTGGATATTGGTTGGAATGTCTGATGCTGAAGCTCCAATACTTTGACCACCTGATGTGAAGAGATGACTCATTGC
This sequence comes from Tragulus kanchil, assembly GCA_022376925.1. Taxonomy (NCBI): domain Eukaryota; kingdom Metazoa; phylum Chordata; class Mammalia; order Artiodactyla; family Tragulidae; genus Tragulus; species Tragulus kanchil. Next base: position 145,117,877 of record JAIOJX010000004.1, read on the forward strand.
AAAAGACCCTTATGTTGGGAAAGCTTGAGGGCAGAAGGAAAAGGATTGCAGAGGGCAAAATTGTTGAATGGCAGCACCAAGTCAATGGATATGAATTTGAGCAAGCTCTGGGAGATGGTGAAGGACAAGGAAGCTTGGTATGCTGCAGTCCAAGGGGTCACAAAGAGTCAGACGTGACTGTGACTTAACAAAAGTTATTCTTTTATTATAATTGCAACTCTCATTCTCTGTTATTGGCTGAATGGTCTGAGCTCTCTGTTTAGCTCAAAACAAACAGTATTTGTTTATTATAAAACTTTCTGAGTTTTATAAATAAATTATTCCATTGATAATCCATCAGTATTTTACAGGATTCCACTTTTTTATAGATTATTCACTTTTAGTTACATCTCCTACTGAGTAAAGATGGTCAGTGCTCTGTCTTTAAACTTCATTGAGAATACTGTTATTAATTTTCATAAATAGTCCATTTCTATAAGAGAGGAATGAGTATTCTCTACTGATTTGGTACAGAAATGGTCATAGTTCAAGATTGTTAATTGTGTTATTTAACTATCACATATTTAAATACTATTTCATTTTCATTTGATTGGGATTTAATGAAAAAGATATCTTCCGTTAAAATCAAGGTTGACTCAAACTCTCCCTGTAGCTGCATCAATTTTTGTTGCAACCTTTTCTTCAGGTCATTTGTTACTGCATACATATTGAAAATTTCTGTATCTTTATACTTACTTTTGTGCACTCCTTTGTACCAAATATAGCTCTTTAAAATCTATTTGTCTTCTTCTGGTTATTATTTGTTCATTATAATTTTTTCATTCTTTGCCTGTTATAAATCTCATGAGGGCCAAATTGTATTCAGAAATTCTTGGTACACTCCCATGCCTTTTATGACCATATGATTGACCAGCTTTCTTGACTTCTGCTGGTGGCAATGTCTTCTCCCATCCATCTCTTCATATTTGTGTGTCCTTCATGTTTAGATCTTAATTTTAGCTCCCACTTGCTAGTCCACAAGACCTGTTCCCTTTCCTCTTGGGATCACAAGTCTAAGTTCCCTGCTTAGGAATACAGGCAAGTGACTTCAGAATTGCACCAATTTCTGGGAAGATTGCATATTGATACGCAGTTCCTGCTGACTTTGTCCCCTCATAAGCACTTTCCTGAATTTCTAGCAACTCCAGTTTTATATAAATGTTAGTCCAGTATTTCTAGTTATTTCAATTTTCATCTCCAAGCTAGGCAATCCTTTTTAATGTCATAAACAGAAATCTCCTCAGATTATTTAGTGCCTTTTATACTCTTTGATAGTAACAAATGATAGTCTACATTTAGAATAACTACTTCTAAATTTATATAATACATTTTTTCTTTTATTTATTTCACTCTAAATATCTCTTGTTTGTTTCTTTACTAAATTCTAAAAATAACCCAGCATGCACTCAGTCATGGTCCAACTCTTTGAGAGTTAACCTGACCATGGAGTTTCCTTTGTGCATGGAATTTTTTCAGGCAATAGTACTGGAGAGGGGTACTATTTCCTACTCCAGGAGATCTTCCCAACCCAGAGATCAAACCTGCATTGCATCTCCTGCATTGACTGGCAGATTCTTTACCACTAGCACTGCCTGTGTAGCCTAATTATAGCATAGGTTTTGGTATAGGATGACTTCATCAAATCCAGTCTAAATAACTGACTCCATACCCGTGGCCTCCATCACTTCTAGGGCCATATTTGTGCTCCAGGCACACTCACCTGAAAATTGTCATGCCTCCTTTCATTGCAGTGTCTTGGCATGTAGTGCACAGCTGCCCCCTTTCCTAGGGATGTTTTTCCTTCCTTTTTATACAACCCTCCAACCTCCTTGTGCTGGATACTTTTTCAAAGGAAAATTCTCTGATATCCTTTGCATTATATGATCAATTATAATTTCTCAGAATAATTGCACAAGTTTTAGCACAATTGTTAATTCACATTTCTATTAATATAGGATTAAGGGGATGTGTTTCTGTGTGTGTGTGGGTTTGAGCAAGAGTGTAATAAAGACATAGGCCTAGTGTGTCCAAGCCAACTTTCTATCTCCATACCCTGTCACAGTGCCTTGTACAAGGTAAACTGTAAATACCTATTTCATAAATGAACTTCTATGTAAATAATCTACTTGAATGACAAAGTCAGGTCACAGATTTTGTTAGTCTTCATTTGGATGTGCAGCATTTTCTGAGATAGTGATGTGTTTATTTACAAGAGACTAGTTTTTCTTTCTCTTTTGGAAAAGGTCAAAAGGTATGTTTTATCTGAAAGCATTTTGAATTTCTAGCAACTCCAGTTTTATATAAATGTTAGTCATTTCTTTTTTCATTTATCTCAAGCTAGGCAATCCTTTTTAATGTCATAAACAGAAATCTCCTCAGATTATTTAGTGCCTTTTATACTCTTTGATAGTAACAAATGATAGTCTACATTTAGAATAACTACTTCTAAATTTATATAATACATTTTTTCTTTTATTTATTTCACTCTAAATATCTCTTGTTTGTTTCTTTACTAAATTCTAAAAATAACCCAGCATGCACTCAGTCATGGTCCAACTCTTTGAGAGTTAACCTGACCATGGAGTTTCCTTTGTGCATGGAATTTTTTCAGGCAATAGTACTGGAGAGGGGTACTATTTCCTACTCCAGGAGATCTTCCCAACCCAGAGATCAAACCTGCATTGCATCTCCTGCATTGACTGGCAGATTCTTTACCACTAGCACTGCCTGTGTAGCCTAATTATAGCATAGGTTTTGGTATAGGATGACTTCATCAAATCCAGTCTAAATAACTGACTCCATACCCGTGGCCTCCATCACTTCTAGGGCCATATTTGTGCTCCAGGCACACTCACCTGAAAATTGTCATGCCTCCTTTCATTGCAGTGTCTTGGCATGTAGTGCACAGCTGCCCCCTTTCCTAGGGATGTTTTTCCTTCCTTTTTATACAACCCTCCAACCTCCTTGTGCTGGATACTTTTTCAAAGGAAAATTCTCTGATATCCTTTGCATTATATGATCAATTATAATTTCTCAGAATAATTGCACAAGTTTTAGCACAATTGTTAATTCACATTTCTATTAATATAGGATTAAGGGGATGTGTTTCTGTGTGTGTGTGGGTTTGAGCAAGAGTGTAATAAAGACATAGGCCTAGTGTGTCCAAGCCAACTTTCTATCTCCATACCCTGTCACAGTGCCTTGTACAAGGTAAACTGTAAATACCTATTTCATAAATGAACTTCTATGTAAATAATCTACTTGAATGACAAAGTCAGGTCACAGATTTTGTTAGTCTTCATTTGGATGTGCAGCATTTTCTGAGATAGTGATGTGTTTATTTACAAGAGACTAGTTTTTTCTTTCTCTTTTGGAAAAGGTAAGGAACAAAAGGTTTAATCATTCAAGAAAGACATTAAATACGTATATGTGCTAGGTATTCCATATTAATTCTTTTACTTAATCTTTGAAAAATGCTGAAGAAGAAGCAGTATTAGTGTTCACATTTTACAAAAGTTCGGTAACCTATTCAGTGTCAAACAGTGAAGAAATTGTGGGTAGGAGTCCAGTTGACTTCAGTGTTGGAGAATAGTTACTTTTCACTGCTGAATTGCTACCTGGAGCTAGGCTCCAAGTCATTTTATTTATTAAGAATAGGTTAGCTTCATTGTATTGGAGTGTATTGAAAACTAAAGAAAAACTAGATTATTTTCCCAATGATTAGGGTTTCATTGAACTAGCATGTGTTTTGGTAAGAGTATTTGTTTTGTATCTGACATAGTCTTGTGATCAAAAGATACCCCCAAGATAAAATTATTATTGATTTAAATTTAGAAAAAAACATATTTTAGCATCAAATATGTAACAAGAGAAAATAGAAAAGTGAAGCAAACATTTTGGTTTATAATTTTAAAAAGGAGAAGGGGTACACGATTTCAGCTTTGAGCCTTGAGTAAATGAATTAAAATATTTCATTTTTACTGAAATTTTAAAAAAGTGTACACAGTTTCCTCACAAAACCAGTATTTTTTTGGAAAGATCACTCAGTATGATGGTTCTGTTGTTACTCTGTTTGCTTCATCCTGTGAGATAAATGCACCATTTTTCCTTCTATGACTTTAATGTCTAAAATGTAGATGGAAGATGGTACACAGGAAAAATAAAAACATGATACTGGAGATCATGTTGAAATAAAGGTGCAATCCTAATTAATGTTAACCATTGTTTCAATAGAGAAGCTGTTTCTTTCCTGTTGTTATTAAACAACAAAAATTCAGGAAAAAATACAAAGAAGTATTTAATTTGCAGAAATAATTGCATTAGCACAGCGAAGGGGTATTAACTATTAGTCTGTATGTTCAACATGGAAATGATTCTGCCAAGTTTTAATTGAAGGGGTTTATGCATATTTAGTAGGCTTAACGTTGTGTCTTCTTGAATCACTCTGTGTGTAATGTGGGTGGGGTGTGATTAGGATGTAATAAGGTCAATTCACAGTGGTGCATCCAAAATGAGGGTCAAGATGTGCATTAAGTGTGACTGGGACACTACTAAAGAAAACCAGTATTGCTGCAGAAAAGATACTCTACACTTAATTCTGGGAGAGATTCCATAAATGAGCTTAGTTTGTTCTTGCTCGAATCCATTTAGTTATGCAGAGTGTAATGGGATATGACGGGGATTTTCTTCAATTTAAGATTAGTGTAGAAAAACAAAGGGATGTAATGTGATTATATATTACCAAAAAATTAAAACCTTGATTTCTCTGGCCTTGATGAATATGAACAGAATTTAAAATGACACAAATTGGAGTCAATAATTCACATGGTAAAACTTTAATATAATGAAAATTTATAGAGATTCTCTTTGTAGCAATATTTTTAAAATAATAGTAATGTATTAAAAACATATGCGTTCATAAATGAGGGCTTTCCCAGTGGCTGAACAGTAAAGAATCCACTCGCAAGGCAGAAGAGGGTTCAATCCCCAGGTTGGGAAGATCCCTTGGAGAATGGCCTGGCATCCCACTCCAGTATTCTTGCATGGAGAATCCCATGGACGGAGGAGCCTGGTGGGCTACAATACATGGTGTGGCAAAGCTTCAAAAGTGACCAAGCATGCAAGCACACATAAATGAAGGATTAAATAAATTACTATGTATTAAATAACTTAAAAATTGCATGGTGTCTCATTGATATATATACATAATGTTTTCTAATACATAAAAGAACTTAAAATGAAAAGACAAAATGCCAAATTTAATTTAAAATACTAAGACAAAGGAAAACAAATAAATCATTGAAAAGTATAATCATGCATCTTCTTTTTATTACAAGTAACCAAGGGACTAATTATAAGTTGAACCACTCAATTGTTAATAAATATTTAGGACTACATCAGGTGTATTTATTTTAAAAGATATAAAACATATAAAAATCAAATGGCGTGTGTGTCTGTACTTCCCAGTGAAAAAGCTACTAATTGAAGGGTTTATGCATATTTAGTAGGCTTAACGTTGTGTCTTCTTGAATCACTCTGTGTGTAATGTGGGTGGGGTGTGATTAGGATGTAATAAGGTCAATTCACAGTGGTGCATCCAAAATGAGGGTCAAGATGTGCATTAAGTGTGACTGGGACACTACTAAAGAAAACCAGTATTGCTGCAGAAAAGATACTCTACACTTAATTCTGGGAGAGATTCCATAAATGAGCTTAGTTTGTTCTTGCTCGAATCCATTTAGTTATGCAGAGTGTAATGGGATATGACGGGGATTTTCTTCAATTTAAGATTAGTGTAGAAAAACAAAGGGATGTAATGTGATTATATATTACCAAAAAATTAAAACCTTGATTTCTCTGGCCTTGATGAATATGAACAGAATTTAAAATGACACAAATTGGAGTCAATAATTCACATGGTAAAACTTTAATATAATGAAAATTTATAGAGATTCTCTTTGTAGCAATATTTTTAAAATAATAGTAATGTATTAAAAACATATGCTCATAAATGAGGGCTTTCCCAGTGGCTGAACAGTAAAGAATCCACTCGCAAGGCAGAAGAGGGTTCAATCCCCAGGTTGGGAAGATCCCTTGGAGAATGGCCTGGCATCCCACTCCAGTATTCTTGCATGGAGAATCCCATGGACGGAGGAGCCTGGTGGGCTACAATACATGGTGTGGCAAAGCTTCAAAAGTGACCAAGCATGCAAGCACACATAAATGAAGGATTAAATAAATTACTATGTATTAAATAACTTAAAAATTGCATGGTGTCTCATTGATATATATACATAATGTTTTCTAATACATAAAAGAACTTAAAATGAAAAGACAAAATGCCAAATTTAATTTAAAATACTAAGACAAAGGAAAACAAATAAATCATTGAAAAGTATAATCATGCATCTTCTTTTTATTACAAGTAACCAAGGGACTAATTATAAGTTGAACCACTCAATTGTTAATAAATATTTAGGACTACATCAGGTGTATTTATTTTAAAAGATATAAAACATATAAAAATCAAATGGCGTGTGTGTCTGTACTTCCCAGTGAAAAAGCTACTAATATAATTAGTACTTTAAAATTAAGCAGTCAAAGTCAATACACTTTAACTCTAAAATGCCTTCATTTGCCCCAAGTTCATTTAATTATTTGAGATGAAAGTTATATTAACAAACATTTTCCAGCCATCTGAAGTCTCTCAAAAATTAAATCATGTAAATAGCATATTTCATATTACATTTTATGGTAGCTTTTCTAGAAAAAAATTCAAGTAAACCATGATGTACAGAAATACCTTTCCATTCACCAATTATAGCATTTTGATAAAGTATAGTAAGATAGAACAAAAAGTGATGATGAAGAAATATTCATTCTTTTTGGTCTTATTAACAAACACATAAAAGTAATGATTAAACACCAAACAATGTGGTAATGTGAGTTTTTCTTTCCATTTTATTATAGCTCTTTATCCTTCTGTGCATATTAAAAAGAAAAAGTAATTATCATCTCCCTTGGTGGCATACATAGCCTTATTTTTTAAGCTGTGCCACTTATTGAATTTGACTATGCTCTGTATTTTTTCCTCCCCCAAATACTTTGAAATTGGGTATTTTTTAAATAATTCCCATTTTGTTTTGCATAAATTGGGAAATGTGTGTTTGTATGGGTATAAGTCTAATTCAGCCTTTTTCAAAAAATTTTCCAGAAAGACTATTTTGCATTCAGATTGTTAGATGGAAACTAAGTGTATATTTCTAACAGTTTCCCAGAAAATCTGAGGATGAGAACTAGGTGACATGATTTTGTGATGGAAAAGTGGAGAATATGTTTTACTGACCTTGTTGATATCCTTGCTGCTCAGATACCCATTAGCTTTGTTGTCCTGAGCAAGTGTATTTAAAATTTTTACATCTCAATTTTGTCTTTTGTTTTGGGGGGATATATAAATTATTACCTCAAAGAACTAAAGGCACTGATATATATCATTATTGTATATACACATTCACACATATAAAGATAGCAAGATCCATATGATATTCAGAGAAGATTAATAAGGACTACATCAGGTGTATTTATTTTAAAAGATATAAAACATATAAAAATCAAATGGCGTGTGTGTCTGTACTTCCCAGTGAAAAAGCTACTAATATAATTAGTACTTTAAAATTAAGCAGTCAAAGTCAATACACTTTAACTCTAAAATGCCTTCATTTGCCCCAAGTTCATTTAATTATTTGAGATGAAAGTTATATTAACAAACATTTTCCAGCCATCTGAAGTCTCTCAAAAATTAAATCATGTAAATAGCATATTTCATATTACATTTTATGGTAGCTTTTCTAGAAAAAAATTCAAGTAAACCATGATGTACAGAAATACCTTTCCATTCACCAATTATAGCATTTTGATAAAGTATAGTAAGATAGAACAAAAAGTGATGATGAAGAAATATTCATTCTTTTTGGTCTTATTAACAAACACATAAAAGTAATGATTAAACACCAAACAATGTGGTAATGTGAGTTTTTCTTTCCATTTTATTATAGCTCTTTATCCTTCTGTGCATATTAAAAAGAAAAAGTAATTATCATCTCCCTTGGTGGCATACATAGCCTTATTTTTTAAGCTGTGCCACTTATTGAATTTGACTATGCTCTGTATTTTTTCCTCCCCCAAATACTTTGAAATTGGGTATTTTTTAAATAATTCCCATTTTGTTTTGCATAAATTGGGAAATGTGTGTTTGTATGGGTATAAGTCTAATTCAGCCTTTTTCAAAAAATTTTCCAGAAAGACTATTTTGCATTCAGATTGTTAGATGGAAACTAAGTGTATATTTCTAACAGTTTCCCAGAAAATCTGAGGATGAGAACTAGGTGACATGATTTTGTGATGGAAAAGTGGAGAATATGTTTTACTGACCTTGTTGATATCCTTGCTGCTCAGATACCCATTAGCTTTGTTGTCCTGAGCAAGTGTATTTAAAATTTTTACATCTCAATTTTGTCTTTTGTTTTGGGGGGATATATAAATTATTACCTCAAAGAACTAAAGGCACTGATATATATCATTATTGTATATACACATTCACACATATAAAGATAGCAAGATCCATATGATATTCAGAGAAGATTAATAATTCATTCAACTGTTTTTTTTATATATAAGCCAAAGAGATTTACCATCATTTGTAAAAATATGTTATTTATATATGATATAAGGAAAATGACATTTTATGAATCCAAACGAGTTTGTGATGCAAAAGAAAACTGATTTATATTGGGTGCATCAGAAAATTCAGCTCTCCAAAAGATGAAAGTCAGAGTATATGCCACTCTTTTGATAACATGGATTCATCCTCTGCCTAATAAATACTTGGGTACGTAGTACCCTAAAAAAGTAAAAGATATGGATGATCTTATCAATAATTGTAAAACACCATGTATTTTTTTTTACAGGAACCTAGATACATTATAACCTTTTTCATTAACTTAGAGAGTTCTTAATTTCCTATTATTTTTATTACTATTATTATTGGTGGTAGTTTAGTCACTCAGTCATGTCCAACTCTTTGTGACTCCATAGACTGTAGCCCGTCAGGCTTTTCTGTTCATGGGATTCTCCAGGTAAGAATACTGGAGTGGGTTGCCATTTCCTTCCCCAGGGATCTTCCTGATCCATGGATCAAATCTGCATTGCAGGCAGTTTCTTTAATGTCTGAGCCATCGGGGAAGCCCAGAATTCGCATCCTGGCAGTAGTATAGTCATTTAGTCAGTATCATTATTATTATGTTATTATTATATATTATAAGTACAAGTTGTTTGTAAGCTGCCATGTATAATGATACTGTGTGTGTTAGTCACTCAGTTGTGTCCAGCTCTTTGTGACCCTATGGACTGTAACCCACCAAGGTCCTGTGTCTATGGGATTTCCTTGGCAAGAATATTGGAGTGTGTAGCCATTCCCTTCAGCGGCACAAAATCAAGCTTTAAAGTAAGTTTTATTACATCGCAACTTCTTGCTTGTGAATTTCTTGCTGTACCATTGGCACTTAGGTGACATAACCCTAACATTTCATGTAATTTCCCTTGAGAGTGTTTTAAAAATAGTTTGGATTTGGCTGGAAATACATTTCATTGCAAATCACAGAAAGTCACTTGACTGGATTAAACAAATGATGTTATTACAAGCCTCATAGGGCTATTTTAAGACCTTCAGGGCAGAAGCACCCTTTAGCTAGATATTATTCCCCCATTTCTTTGCACACAACATCTAGTATTATTTCTTAGCAGCTTCTACTTTTATTGCTTTCACTGTCTCTCTGTGTATATGCAGGAAGATGAGCATAGAAAGATTCCAAGCTTAGAAATCCACAGTTGTGATAACTTTTGGAATCTAATTGTCTCTGAAGAGGATTGTCAGATTTTGGTGGAGATAATTTTTTATATGGGTCATTTTTAAAGTATTTATTGAATTTGTTACAGTACCACTTTATTGTTTTTTGGTATCTTGGGCTTGAGGCACATGATGTCTTAGCTCCTTGACCAAGGATCACACCTGTGCTCCCTGCATTACAGGGCGAAATCTTAACCACTGGACCATCAAGGGAGTCCCTGATGGAAAGACGTTAAATGTCATAAATTAAAACCTAAGTAAGTGATGTGGAGAGCACATCACACACACACACACACACACACACACACACACAGACACACACACAAAACCAATTAGATGGCCATTTTTTGTGAAAGGGTGGTTCTCAAAGAAAACTGATGGTTTTACACTGCACAGCAACTCTACAATGCATCTGCTATATAGCCTAAACTATTAGTCTGTGGTTTTAATAGAAAAATAATATATATATATATAGAGAGAGAGAGAGAGAGAAAGAGAGAGAGAGAGAGAGAGAGAGAGAGAGAGAGAGAGAGAGAGAGAGAGATAGTACACTACCTCTGTTTTCTTTGTGAAGAACCACTGGTGAGTCAAGAGGACATCTGGGATAGAAAACCAGCCACAGTGCTTCCTATTAATTGTAACTTATTTAAGCACAGTTGACTTTTCTGTGATCCTCAGTTTATCGCTTCTCTGCCATATGTTTATTTTGACAGACTGACATATTATCTCAGAAATTTTCCTTGAGAGTGTTTTAAAAATAGTTTGGATTTGGCTGGAAATACATTTCATTGCAAATCACAGAAAGTCACTTGACTGGATTAAACAAATGATGTTATTACAAGCCTCATAGGGCTATTTTAAGACCTTCAGGGCAGAAGCACCCTTTAGCTAGATATTATTCCCCCATTTCTTTGCACACAACATCTAGTATTATTTCTTAGCAGCTTCTACTTTTATTGCTTTCACTGTCTCTCTGTGTATATGCAGGAAGATGAGCATAGAAAGATTCCAAGCTTAGAAATCCACAGTTGTGATAACTTTTGGAATCTAATTGTCTCTGAAGAGGATTGTCAGATTTTGGTGGAGATAATTTTTTATATGGGTCATTTTTAAAGTATTTATTGAATTTGTTACAGTACCACTTTATTGTTTTTTGGTATCTTGGGCTTGAGGCACATGATGTCTTAGCTCCTTGACCAAGGATCACACCTGTGCTCCCTGCATTACAGGGCGAAATCTTAACCACTGGACCATCAAGGGAGTCCCTGATGGAAAGACGTTAAATGTCATAAATTAAAACCTAAGTAAGTGATGTGGAGAGCACATCACACACACACACACACACACACACACACACACACAGACACACACACAAAACCAATTAGATGGCCATTTTTTGTGAAAGGGTGGTTCTCAAAGAAAACTGATGGTTTTACACTGCACAGCAACTCTACAATGCATCTGCTATATAGCCTAAACTATTAGTCTGTGGTTTTAATAGAAAAATAATATATATATATATAGAGAGAGAGAGAGAGAGAGAGAGAGAGAGAGAGAGAAAGAGAGAGAGAGAGAGAGAGAGAGAGAGATAGTACACTACCTCTGTTTTCTTTGTGAAGAACCACTGGTGAGTCAAGAGGACATCTGGGATAGAAAACCAGCCACAGTGCTTCCTATTAATTGTAACTTATTTAAGCACAGTTGACTTTTCTGTGATCCTCAGTTTATCGCTTCTCTGCCATATGTTTATTTTGACAGACTGACATATTATCTCTGAAAAGTTTTGTCATATTTTGGTGGAGATGATTTTTAAAGTTTTTTTTGAAGCAGGTCACTTTTAAAGTATTTATTGAATTTGTTACAATATCAAATTTGTTACAATTTGGGACACCAAAGGGCTCCACTGAGGAAAGAAGGAGAAAGGTAAGGTTCAAAGAATGCTAAGCATACTTAGAACATTTTTACCACATTTTATTTACTTATGGATTATCATTTTGTGTTTAACGCTTCTTTTTTGGCATCTTTTTCATAATTGCAAGGTCTTGGTTAAACATTTCACTTAGACTCTTACTCTGTCAATTATAAATTTTGAGTACCCACCCTTTTTTGGAGAAAAAAAGTTACTAAGTACTGTAAAATATCATTCTAAGATAGTCTTCTATTAACAAAGAGTCAACAAACTAAGGTGAAGGACATTTATCATGGAATAATGTCAGACAGATGGTGTGGGATGTTCAAATTACATTTAGAGGAAAGAGTTTTGCAAGGCTCTGAAAGGAGGAGATGACATTTCAGCTGGGAGTTTAGCTAGAAAAGGACAGTATGGTAAACAAGTTGGAAGAAAGGTTATCTGAAGACATGAAAAGTTAACACAGTGTCTCGGAGTGTGGAACAGAAAATCCCTTTGGCTGTAACAGGTTGTCTTTACACAGACTGTGGAAAAAAGTGTGGGAAATGTTAGTAAGAATTAGAGTATGCATAGATATGGTTTTAAATGGCAAAGATGTGGAATGTTAGTCTTTAACAAATGGAAAACTACTGAAAACTTTTGAACAGAAATGTGAAACAGAAAGGAGACAATGAAATTCATTTCTGTTCTTTAGCAAGTTGGACTGGATCAAGAGGAAAAGGATTGTTTTTCGCATCAAAATAGTTTTTTTTTTTTTTTTTTAACAAGTTTTTCTATTGTGACTGCAAAAGGGGATGTTAAAGCTTTTGGGAAATATTGGTGAGAGAGAAGAAAAGGGAGAGAGAGAAAGGGATAGGTGGAGGGAGAGAGAGAGACAGAGAGGGAGAAAGGAAAAAAAGATTTAATCCACAATGCCACTCTCTTCTGGGTATGAAGGAAAAAATTACAAGAGAAGGAAAGGCCAGGCATTGGAAGACTGACCACAGCAAAGGCTGGAACTGGTCTGAGTGGTGGAAGAGTGCCAAAATTTGCCTTCTACCATTTGTTCCTATCAATCCATGGGTAAGAGAGAATGAAGTGCCTAAATGCTTCCTTTGTGATTGTCAGGGGGTACAAGACACCTCCTAATTAGGGAAAGAACCTGGCAAGGTAAAATAAAAAACCTAGAAGATGATACTCAGCATGTATTGAGCAATTATTGTGTGCTAAGCACTGGCCTAATGGTAACTCATGCAATCCTTACAGCAATCATATGATACACAGTATAATTCTCATCATAGAGCAGATTCTTTTAGCTTCAGAATGGGCACTCCTGGCATTTTATTACTTTGCCAGGGGGAAAAATGGGGGGAAAAGACACACAACATTTAAGCAATGCTGATGCCAAACACAAGTCTCCATTTGTCAAATCACTATCAAAAAAATTAATTATTCATGTGTGCTTAGTCGCTCATTCCTGTCCAACTGTTTTAACCCTTTGGACCTTAGACCCATGTCCATGGGAGTTTAGCTAGAAAAGGACAGTATGGTAAACAAGTTGGAAGAAAGGTTATCTGAAGACATGAAAAGTTAACACAGTGTCTCGGAGTGTGGAACAGAAAATCCCTTTGGCTGTAACAGGTTGTCTTTACACAGACTGTGGAAAAAAGTGTGGGAAATGTTAGTAAGAATTAGAGTATGCATAGATATGGTTTTAAATGGCAAAGATGTGGAATGTTAGTCTTTAACAAATGGAAAACTACTGAAAACTTTTGAACAGAAATGTGAAACAGAAAGGAGACAATGAAATTCATTTCTGTTCTTTAGCAAGTTGGACTGGATCAAGAGGAAAAGGATTGTTTTTCGCATCAAAATAGTTTTTTTTTTTTTTTTTTAACAAGTTTTTCTATTGTGACTGCAAAAGGGGATGTTAAAGCTTTTGGGAAATATTGGTGAGAGAGAAGAAAAGGGAGAGAGAGAAAGGGATAGGTGGAGGGAGAGAGAGACAGAGAGGGAGAAAGGAAAAAAAGATTTAATCCACAATGCCACTCTCTTCTGGGTATGAAGGAAAAAATTACAAGAGAAGGAAAGGCCAGGCATTGGAAGACTGACCACAGCAAAGGCTGGAACTGGTCTGAGTGGTGGAAGAGTGCCAAAATTTGCCTTCTACCATTTGTTCCTATCAATCCATGGGTAAGAGAGAATGAAGTGCCTAAATGCTTCCTTTGTGATTGTCAGGGGGTACAAGACACCTCCTAATTAGGGAAAGAACCTGGCAAGGTAAAATAAAAAACCTAGAAGATGATACTCAGCATGTATTGAGCAATTATTGTGTGCTAAGCACTGGCCTAATGGTAACTCATGCAATCCTTACAGCAATCATATGATACACAGTATAATTCTCATCATAGAGCAGATTCTTTTAGCTTCAGAATGGGCACTCCTGGCATTTTATTACTTTGCCAGGGGGAAAAATGGGGGGAAAAGACACACAACATTTAAGCAATGCTGATGCCAAACACAAGTCTCCATTTGTCAAATCACTATCAAAAAAATTAATTATTCATGTGTGCTTAGTCGCTCATTCCTGTCCAACTGTTTTTAACCCTTTGGACCTTAGCCCACCAGGCTCCCATGTCCATGGGATTTTTCCGGCTGGATACTGGAATGGATTGCCATTTCTTCCTCCAGGGAATTTTTATGAACAGAAATTTAACCCACATCTTCTGTGTCTTCTGAATTGCAGACAGTTTGTTTACCTGCTTAGCTATCAGGGAAGCACAGTCATTCATATATACTTACATTCATAATGCTTATTATCTGAGAAGCAATTGTCTTTGAAATAAAGATACAACAATGATTTAGGAAAGACAATTCTTTATTCTCAAAGAGCTTATATTCTACAAGGAAGAAATACAAAAGTAAATGCTAACCTAAGTACAATGAATAAAACAATGATTTTATTCCATTACTAAAAAAAAAAAATTTATCATCTGCTATGTTATCGACACCCTCAAAATAATAGTATTATAACAGTGAACAAAACAGCAGCTTAAGAGAGCCATCAAGTAACTTGAAGTCTTCTGTGCAAAAGTCCACAATGAACAAGTAATAAATGTTTTATCAGATATGAGTATATTAAATGGCAAGAAGTAAAATAGGTGAATTTTAGGAAAGGTGGGAATGTTTTGTTGTGTTATCTAGAATACTGGGAAAAGAAACTGTCAGATTGAGTAGTGAGGAAAAAAAATTAGAACACAGTGTTTGAACTGAGATTGTAATGAAAACTCCTGGCAGATAAGATCTGAGTTTCGTCCAGGTTGATGCAAAACTAGTAAGAAAAAGGCAAAAGTTTAGGACTTGAAATATATTAAAAATCTAGAGCGAATCTAGAGTTGCTAAATTATACATATCAATGCAGTTTTAGTTGAGTTCAGAGAGGGAGGTAAAACCATGTTATGTAGGATCTTCCATGGGTTGGGGGAGGGTCCAGGGATATGCATATGAATGATCTGGGAACATACATGTCTGTGAACAACAAAATTCTGTAAAATCGTTAAAATAAATGGAAAAAAAAGAAAAAAACAAAAAACAAACAAACAAACAAAAAGTCAATTCTATCTTTAGGACAGTGAGAAGTCATTGAACAATATAAGGTGAGAACTAACAATATATTAAGTTCTTGAAAAACAAAGGTTATAGAATAGGAGTAAAATGTTGGTACTTAAGGAAAAGGTTGTAGCTTTCCAAGACCATAGGATTTGTAGAGTATTAGGATGATTTAGGTTATATTTGGATACAGTGAAATTCTTTGAGTACATGTCAAAAATGCTGTCACTGACCATGCATAAAATTTTGGGTGAACTTGGTGCAAAATGATATATTGTGAATAATCACTTTCAATTGACTACCAGGCATACAAATAATATATATGTCAACTGGGCAGTTGGTAATGGGAGTCAGAAACCTCTAGAGAGGGCTGATTAAGTAATGTGGAAGTTTTAGGCATATGGATAGAATTAAAAATATTGGCATATGACCAGATTAACCATATAAGAAGTGTGGATAGTAAAAAGAATTGGGTTAATCACTGAATCCTGAAGAAAAAGTGTTGAATATAAAGAAAACAAGTGTATTCAGCAGAAAAGGAAGACATTCAGGCTATATTTCTTCTCTGTAAGTAGAAACACGCAGGGAATTATGAAGAGTGATATCCTTAGAATAGCTTACAACTTTCTATTCTTTAAAAAGTGTTTTCAACTGTAATTTTAAGTAGGATTCTAGTTAAAAGCCAATTTATGTTTTAATTAATGGAGTATTCAGATATAGAGAAGTTTGGAGTTAATTAGTGATTGAATGGTGTCACCAAAAATCTATATTATTTCCATATGTGTTTGTTCACAACAATACTGGCTATCTTTTGAGTAGTTGGAAGATGGCTTGTAAGACAATGTGGTTGTTCAGTCACTAATTGGTGTCCCTCTCTTTATGACCCCCATGGACTATAGCACGACAGGCTTCCCTGTTCTTCACAGTCTTCTGGAGTTTGCTCAAACGCATGTCCATTGAGCTTCTGATGTCATCCAACCATCTCATCCTCTGTCACTCCCCCTTCTCTTCCTGCCCTTAGTCTTCCCCAACATCAGGGTCTTTTCCAAATAGTCTCCTCTCCGCATCAAGTGGTCTAAGTATTGGAGCTTCAGCTTTAGCACCAGTCATTTCAATGTATATTCAGGGTTGATTTTCTTTAGGATTGACTAATTTGATCTCCTTGCATCCAAGGGACTCTCAAGAGGCTTCACCAGCACCACAGTTAAAAGCAAATGGATATAACAATTCTACCTATGATATCAGATTCAAAAATACTTACAGGAAAAAGTATATCTTCTCTTCCTGGGTTTTCTACATTGGAAATAATTACCAAATGTCACCAACCTTATTTTACCATATTTAAATAGTATAAACACGTTTGAAACAGTCACTGACAATTGGTAAAGTATTAAAACTCACCAGAAGGAAACAAGGCCTATTTGAACTGGAATTATAGTCATCAAGCCAAAACAATACAATCTTGTGGGGTGTAAAAGAAGATTCCAAAAATATCTAGATTTTTGACAGAAAACAAGAATGTGCAATATATATATGTACTAGACATGTATGTATGTATGTATGTGCAATATATATATATATATATATATATATATATATGTACTAGACAACCTATAGCATTCAGTTGTCCCCTGGTATTTGCAGGGACAGAATTCTTAACACAAAAGAATTGTGTTAATACATGAAGATCCAGGTGGAAATTTCTCAGAGACTTTTGTCAGTATGTTGTTGGTATCCCCCAAATTAAAAGCATACACCAGCAAGTACCTTTTTCTTTATGTGGATGCATCAGATTAGCAAATGATGACAGTAGATATTAATACTGAAATTCTCATATGGTTGGCAATATTTGTATTTAAAAATTTTTTCTTGTTGCACAACAATACTGGCTATCTTTTGAGTAGTTGGAAGATGGCTTGTAAGACAATGTGGTTGTTCAGTCACTAATTGGTGTCCCTCTCTTTATGACCCCCATGGACTATAGCACGACAGGCTTCCCTGTTCTTCACAGTCTTCTGGAGTTTGCTCAAACGCATGTCCATTGAGCTTCTGATGTCATCCAACCATCTCATCCTCTGTCACTCCCCCTTCTCTTCCTGCCCTTAGTCTTCCCCAACATCAGGGTCTTTTCCAAATAGTCTCCTCTCCGCATCAAGTGGTCTAAGTATTGGAGCTTCAGCTTTAGCACCAGTCATTTCAATGTATATTCAGGGTTGATTTTCTTTAGGATTGACTAATTTGATCTCCTTGCATCCAAGGGACTCTCAAGAGGCTTCACCAGCACCACAGTTAAAAGCAAATGGATATAACAATTCTACCTATGATATCAGATTCAAAAATACTTACAGGAAAAAGTATATCTTCTCTTCCTGGGTTTTCTACATTGGAAATAATTACCAAATGTCACCAACCTTATTTTACCATATTTAAATAGTATAAACACGTTTGAAACAGTCACTGACAATTGGTAAAGTATTAAAACTCACCAGAAGGAAACAAGGCCTATTTGAACTGGAATTATAGTCATCAAGCCAAAACAATACAATCTTGTGGGGTGTAAAAGAAGATTCCAAAAATATCTAGATTTTTGACAGAAAACAAGAATGTGCAATATATATATGTACTAGACATGTATGTATGTATGTATGTGCAATATATATATATATATATATATATATATATATGTACTAGACAACCTATAGCATTCAGTTGTCCCCTGGTATTTGCAGGGACAGAATTCTTAACACAAAAGAATTGTGTTAATACATGAAGATCCAGGTGGAAATTTCTCAGAGACTTTTGTCAGTATGTTGTTGGTATCCCCCAAATTAAAAGCATACACCAGCAAGTACCTTTTTCTTTATGTGGATGCATCAGATTAGCAAATGATGACAGTAGATATTAATACTGAAATTCTCATATGGTTGGCAATATTTGTATATTTTGGCAAAACATCTGTGGTACCCTTGTCTGACCAGATCTTAAGCACTAAACCATGTAGTGCTTCTATCCAGCCCTGCTCAGCGTTTAGCATGTCTTCCCCAGGGTCACTGTCCTCCTCCTGTTTGGCTGTTTTTTGAATGCTATAATTCATATGTGCTTTAGGCGTATTGTATAGTAAAGCCTTTTCAATATTTTAATAGATCAGTAAATTTTAGATAGGATCTATGGGTCCTAAATTCCACATTAAATTCCACTTTCTAGTGAATTGCATTAGTGGATGTTTATTGGTATCATATCTAAACAGTTGCTGTAAACTGAAACTATATGACAAAGATAACCAGTTTTAATGATGTGTTTTCAATTATTAAATCAGCAGTGAGTAAGAGGATCTAGAGAACAAAAATTTTTTGTATTGAAGAAAAAATAGATGTATAACTAAGCCTGAATTCTCCTTTTATGTTTCCTCTAGCTTTTTATACACATGAGCAGAAATGTGTAAGCGCTCACAGCCTTTTATTTCTGTCTTGTTCGCATCATTGCTTTAGAGGCAACACACCAAATTATTTTTCAGATCAGGACACCCTCATGCATTTGGTTCACAGAATGCACAACTTACTCCTCTCTCTTAACAAGAAATGCATGTCAAATACAAAGAAATACAGGTATCAGAGCCACAACTATCAGGGAATTATAGGACATTTTTCCAATTCTCTGTTACTGTTTGTGTCTCTGTTCTCTGTTCTCAAGATAGAGAGGAGCTATATCAAACTATAAACGGATAAAACGCATTTCCCTTCTAACCTCATAAACATATGTGCACACATTATTTAGTATTAGGATAAATACTAAATAATTGTCTAATTCTCTTTCATACACATACTACACAGCTGTGTATCTGGGGATGGCATGCAGCTCAACCTAATGTTTTTCAATAAAAATACACTGTAGGGGAGAATAGCATTGATTAAAATTTCTACGATTGACTCATTTAGGGAGATTCATCCTATCAATCCATGACACAGGCATGCTTGTAATTTTTAATATGAATATGAAAAGGGATTTTCAGACTCCAGTAAGGCTGACTCAAGAGAGTACAGGGTTATGTAAGTTAGAAAAGCTAATTTTTCCTAGTAAAATGCTTTCATTTGTGTGTCTGTTAAAAGAATGTGATCTATGTGATCATTTCTAAAACAGAAAGTGAGTCTAGTTATATTCATCTGTTCTTACCTTTGTAACAAACTACCACAGACGCTGTGGATCTAACAATTAAAATCATTTTCTCACAGTTCTGGAGGTTGGAAGTCCAGGATAAAGAATCATCAAGATTCTATTCCCGACTTGTGGAAAGGTGACCTATTGTTGCACACCTTCTTCCTTTTTGTCTAAGGATATAGATGGTGATGAATTAGAGTCAACTTTATAACCAGATGACTGCTTTAAAGGCCGTATCTCCAATTACAGTCAATACTTCAGTGTATGACCTTGGGTGGTGGTGGTGGTGGTCAGTCACTAAGCCGTATACAGTACTTTGAGACCCCGTGGATTGCAGCACGTCAGTCTTCCCTGTCCTTCTGCATCTCTCCAGCCTTTTATTTCTGTCTTGTTCGCATCATTGCTTTAGAGGCAACACACCAAATTATTTTTCAGATCAGGACACCCTCATGCATTTGGTTCACAGAATGCACAACTTACTCCTCTCTCTTAACAAGAAATGCATGTCAAATACAAAGAAATACAGGTATCAGAGCCACAACTATCAGGGAATTATAGGACATTTTTCCAATTCTCTGTTACTGTTTGTGTCTCTGTTCTCTGTTCTCAAGATAGAGAGGAGCTATATCAAACTATAAACGGATAAAACGCATTTCCCTTCTAACCTCATAAACATATGTGCACACATTATTTAGTATTAGGATAAATACTAAATAATTGTCTAATTCTCTTTCATACACATACTACACAGCTGTGTATCTGGGGATGGCATGCAGCTCAACCTAATGTTTTTCAATAAAAATACACTGTAGGGGAGAATAGCATTGATTAAAATTTCTACGATTGACTCATTTAGGGAGATTCATCCTATCAATCCATGACACAGGCATGCTTGTAATTTTTAATATGAATATGAAAAGGGATTTTCAGACTCCAGTAAGGCTGACTCAAGAGAGTACAGGGTTATGTAAGTTAGAAAAGCTAATTTTTCCTAGTAAAATGCTTTCATTTGTGTGTCTGTTAAAAGAATGTGATCTATGTGATCATTTCTAAAACAGAAAGTGAGTCTAGTTATATTCATCTGTTCTTACCTTTGTAACAAACTACCACAGACGCTGTGGATCTAACAATTAAAATCATTTTCTCACAGTTCTGGAGGTTGGAAGTCCAGGATAAAGAATCATCAAGATTCTATTCCCGACTTGTGGAAAGGTGACCTATTGTTGCACACCTTCTTCCTTTTTGTCTAAGGATATAGATGGTGATGAATTAGAGTCAACTTTATAACCAGATGACTGCTTTAAAGGCCGTATCTCCAATTACAGTCAATACTTCAGTGTATGACCTTGGGTGGTGGTGGTGGTGGTCAGTCACTAAGCCGTATACAGTACTTTGAGACCCCGTGGATTGCAGCACGTCAGTCTTCCCTGTCCTTCTGCATCTCTCCAGGTTGATTTTTTTTAGGATTGACTGGTTTGATCTCTTTGCTGTTAAACAGACTCGCAAGAGTCTTCTCCAGCACCACAGTTTGAAAACATCAATTCTTCGATGCACTGTCTTCTTTATATTTCAAATCTCACACCATACATGACTATTGGAAAAACCATAGCTTTGACTATACAGACCTTTGATGGTAAAGTGGTATCTCTGCTTTTTAATATACTGTCTAGCTTTACCATAATACTCAGGTTCAAAGCTAAATCCACATTTGGGGTATGCATTTGTTATAGTATTCCCCCACTCCTGACAACAAAATATATATGGTCAGAGTTCCCCAGAGAAGCAGACCTATAATTCTCTACATATTACATGTTTCTGACTATACAGTTATATCTGTTCTGTCTGCTTATTTACTAGTTAGGGAGAAAGAGAGAGATTTGGGGAATTGACTCACATGAATGTGGAAGATGAGAAGGTCCTCCATCTCCTATTTGTAAACTGGAGACTCACAGAAACCTGGCATATTTCCAGTCTGTGTATGAAGGTCTGAGATCCAGGAACACCAAAGGTGCAAGTTCCTTTCTGAGAGCAGGAGACTGATGTCCCAGCTCAAGGTATCATTGCTTGCTAAGTTGCTTAAATTGTGTTCCACTCTTTGAGACGCTGTGGTCTATAGCCTGCCAGGCTTCTCTGTCCATGGGATTCTCCAGGCAAGAATACTGTAGCAGATTGCCATGCCTTCTACAGGGGATCTTGCCAATCCAGGAATCTAACCTGTATCTCTTAGATCTCCTGAAATGATAGGTGGGTTCTTTTTAGCCTTGGGAAGGCCCAAAAGGTTGGAAGTCCAGGATAAAGAATCATCAAGATTCTATTCCCGACTTGTGGAAAGGTGACCTATTGTTGCACACCTTCTTCCTTTTTGTCTAAGGATATAGATGGTGATGAATTAGAGTCAACTTTATAACCAGATGACTGCTTTAAAGGCCGTATCTCCAATTACAGTCAATACTTCAGTGTATGACCTTGGGTGGTGGTGGTGGTGGTCAGTCACTAAGCCGTATACAGTACTTTGAGACCCCGTGGATTGCAGCACGTCAGTCTTCCCTGTCCTTCTGCATCTCTCCAGGTTGATTTTTTTTAGGATTGACTGGTTTGATCTCTTTGCTGTTAAACAGACTCGCAAGAGTCTTCTCCAGCACCACAGTTTGAAAACATCAATTCTTCGATGCACTGTCTTCTTTATATTTCAAATCTCACACCATACATGACTATTGGAAAAACCATAGCTTTGACTATACAGACCTTTGATGGTAAAGTGGTATCTCTGCTTTTTAATATACTGTCTAGCTTTACCATAATACTCAGGTTCAAAGCTAAATCCACATTTGGGGTATGCATTTGTTATAGTATTCCCCCACTCCTGACAACAAAATATATATGGTCAGAGTTCCCCAGAGAAGCAGACCTATAATTCTCTACATATTACATGTTTCTGACTATACAGTTATATCTGTTCTGTCTGCTTATTTACTAGTTAGGGAGAAAGATAGAGATTTGGGGGATTGACTCACATGAATGTGGAAGATGAGAAGGTCCTCCATCTCCTATTTGTAAACTGGAGACTCACAGAAACCTGGCATATTTCCAGTCTGTGTATGAAGGTCTGAGATCCAGGAACACCAAAGGTGCAAGTTCCTTTCTGAGAGCAGGAGACTGATGTCCCAGCTCAAGGTATCATTGCTTGCTAAGTTGCTTAAATTGTGTTCCACTCTTTGAGACGCTGTGGTCTATAGCCTGCCAGGCTTCTCTGTCCATGGGATTCTCCAGGCAAGAATACTGTAGCAGATTGCCATGCCTTCTACAGGGGATCTTGCCAATCCAGGAATCTAACCTGTATCTCTTAGATCTCCTGAAATGATAGGTGGGTTCTTTATTATGAGGTCCACTTGGGAAGGCCTAACTATCAGATTAAAAGAGGTAATTCTCTTTTCCTCTGCTTTGTGTTCTGTTCAAGCCTTCAGTGGATTGAATGATGGCCAAACAATTTGGAGAGGCCATGCTTAGTTAATCTTCCCACTCCAATGCTAATCTCATCTGGAAGCATGCACACACACACACACACACACACACAGACACTCACACCCAGAAATAATGTTTAAACAGATATCTGGGTATCTCATTGCCAAGTGTAGTTGACATATAAAATTAACCATCACATAAAAGAATTTAATAAAATCTATTTCATTATGTTTATTTGTAACCACAATTTTGCCCTTAATTTGTGTGATTTTAAGAATCAAGAAGATGTTGTGTTTCTACTTTGATGCAAAGCCCCAAGCCTTATCACTTTTCAACTTAGGTACTAATATATGGGGAGTTGTGTTTAATTATTATTAAGTATTATTTGAGTAGAACTGAATATTTGGAATCTAAGTAGAATTACTGACACGTGCCTGTCCAGTTTGAACCACATGTATCTTCCTAATCTCATGTTGATTGTAAACTATTGTTATTTAGAAGAATAAACACTTTTGTAGCCAAAATATGGATCCATTTTTCATTTATGTATTTCCACTTAATGTGGAGAAATTATTTTTCAATTGTAATCACTTTTATTTAGGTTTTATAACCATTTTATTATAATGTTGGAAAAGGAACTCAAAGATATTCTCTCAATATTATGGGCCTATTCCACATATGCTGTCACATAATGATTCTAAGAATGAGGATTTTCTTGGTATATTAATTGTAATGTGGCACATGCATTTCTATTGCTAGCTTAGGTTCAAAGATATTTTGCTGGCCATAACACCTAAATGCACCATCTCCCCTCACATCATTCCTTTTCCACTTATTCTTTTGCCACCTTAATAAGGCTTATCTCTGTAATTTAAAAGTTTGAAATCAGGGCATTTTGCAAATTCTTTCAGAAATACTGAATGAAAGATAAGTATTACTGACACATACTAGAATATTAGCGATTATCCTAGTGTTAACATAATTAGTTAGGGAGTTGTTGTTTACTTGCATCCAGACAACTTGCTCTTTTTTAACTTCTTTTAGTCACAGCTCTAGTTACAATGCAAACTTTATTATTACACTTTGAAATCAATCATTTAACACCTGTTTCAAAAGTAAATAAATGTTAATTGACAGTTTTATTATCATTCAAAACACCTTCTTGCTAATTAATGCTGGGTGAGAATCTCAGTCATCATTTAGTTCTAACCCAGGTGTCAAGAGACTTCAAATATGAGACTTCTGTAATTAATAACATGAAGTGTTATGCCTCCTTTGATGATGTTTATTTATGTTTATATGTTATGGTTTTATATAAAGTTATACAGCATCACAACATACTTAGCACTCTTTTTCGTCCGATGTAACAAGAAAATGTTTCTTCCATTTGCTTGTTTTTTTTTTTTTTTTTGAGAAATTTCCTTTCAGTGGGATAATTACATGTTAGTCTGGTTTTCAGTGATGAGAAAAATACTTGTGTTGGCAGATGTATCATTGGATTTTTGAGAAAAGAATATTATAGAAATGTTCCATTATGGTTGGGTTCACTAATAGTTGGCCAATGAATTAGAACTCTGCACAAGATGAATTCAGAATAAAGAGAAAAAGAGCTCCTAGTTCATGTAATTCACTACTACTTTTTATTTGAAATCTGTGGCAACAAAGTAAATATGAATGCAAAGTTCAACTTATTTTATATAATTATACCCATAGAGCCATTAGGCTACTTCAGATCTTCTAAAATAATTATTATGTTTATGTTTCTAAAAATGTAGTTCCAAATTTTTTCTTTTCCAAATTAAAATTTACTTAAAAGCAAATAACATTTGTCTAGTATTTCATATCTTGCCAGTATTTCCATATATACTGCCTCATTTAATTCTCGTGGAAGCATGGAGAGTAATTGTTAATCTCATGTGACAAAATGGGCAAACAAAATTCTCTAAAGATCACATAGCTGGCAACTTGGAAAGGTTGCCTATGCCTTTGATTAACTCACCTATACTTCTATTTGAACAGGCATTCCCAGGTCTCCATACTCAAATTGGATAATTTGCTGAAATATCTCATAGAACTTAGGAAAAAGTTTTAATTACTGTTTATTTAGAAACATACAACTCTGGAACAGCCAAATGGAAAAGATGAGTAGAATATCATAAGGGAGATGGCGTGATTCCCATGCGCTCCAGGTGTACCACTCTTCCTACAAGTACACCTTAAGCTCTCTAAACCCTGTCCTCATCCCAAAGCTACTGAGGGGCCACAAAAAATTCCTCATTGAAGTGAAACGTTCTCCTTTTGGGCTTCCCTGGTGGTCCAGTGGGTAAGGATACCGCCTTGCAGTGCAAGGGGCGCCAGTTCGATCCCTGGCCTGGGAAGATCCCACGTGCCATGGAGCGGCTGGAACGATGTGTCCAATTACCGAGCCGGAGCTCTGGATCGCATGCGCCCAGAGCCGGTGCTCTGCGACAACAGAGGCCACTGCGATGGGAGGCCCACACAGGCCAAAGAACAAAGACTGATGAAAATAGATAAATGAAATAACAATGGAAGTGGCCTGCCCACTCCCCTCCCTCCCCACCCCACCCCCACCAAAATAAATAAATAAATAAATCTTAAAAAAAAAAAAGTGCTCCTTTCATCCTTATTACTCAGGAAATGCCAAAGGTTTTAGGAGCTCTGTGCTAGCAATGACGATGAAGGTCAAGTATTTTTCTCACTGTACCACTGTACTTGCCTTTAGCAGCCTTCAATCTACAAACAAATGATGACAATAAATCTTAGGATACTGTAACTTTTTATTTGAAATCTGTGGCAACAAAGTAAATGTGAATGCAAAGTTCAGCTTGTTTTATATAATTATACCCATAGAGCCATTAGGCTACTTCAGATCTTCTAAAATAATTATTATGTTTATGTTTCTAAAAATGTAGTTCCAAATTTTTTCTTTTCCAAATTAAAATTTACTTAAAAGCAAATAACATTTGTCTAGTATTTCATATCTTGCCAGTATTTCCATATATACTGCCTCATTTAATTCTCGTGGAAGCATGGAGAGTAATTGTTAATCTCATGTGACAAAATGGGCAAACAAAATTCTCTAAAGATCACATAGCTGGCAACTTGGAAAGGTTGCCTATGCCTTTGATTAACTCACCTATACTTCTATTTGAACAGGCATTCCCAGGTCTCCATACTCAAATTGGATAATTTGCTGAAATATCTCATAGAACTTAGGAAAAAGTTTTAATTACTGTTTATTTAGAAACATACAACTCTGGAACAGCCAAATGGAAAAGATGAGTAGAATATCATAAGGGGAGATGGCGTGGGATTCCCATGCGCTCCAGGTGTACCACTCTTCCTACAAGTACACCTTAAGCTCTCTAAACCCTGTCCTCATCCCAAAGCTACTGAGGGGCCACAAAAAATTCCTCATTGAAGTGAAACGTTCTCCTTTTGGGCTTCCCTGGTGGTCCAGTGGGTAAGGATACCGCCTTGCAGTGCAAGGGGCGCCAGTTCGATCCCTGGCCTGGGAAGATCCCACGTGCCATGGAGCGGCTGGAACGATGTGTCCAATTACCGAGCCGGAGCTCTGGATCGCATGCGCCCAGAGCCGGTGCTCTGCGACAACAGAGGCCACTGCGATGGGAGGCCCACACAGGCCAAAGAACAAAGACTGATGAAAATAGATAAATGAAATAACAATGGAAGTGGCCTGCCCACTCCCCTCCCTCCCACCCCACCCCCACCAAAATAAATAAATAAATAAATCTTAAAAAAAAAAAAGTGCTCCTTTCATCCTTATTACTCAGGAAATGCCAAAGGTTTTAGGAGCTCTGTGCTAGCAATGACGATGAAGGTCAAGTATTTTTCTCACTGTACCACTGTACTTGCCTTTAGCAGCCTTCAATCTACAAACAAATGATGACAATAAATCTTAGGATACTGTAACTGTATCAACATGCAAATAATTCATTAAAGAATAGCATGCTTTTAATTATTCTCTGTTTCTCAATATGGTTTATCTCATGAGACAGTTCTTAAGGGGAGGCTGAGAGAGTCACATATTGACAACTTTCCACTTTCCTTCCTTCCTTTCTTTCTTTTTCTTTCCCTTTTTTTTCTTCATTCAGGGATAAGTAAATGGAGCATTTAAAAAATAGAATTCTTTCCCAAATACCAGGTGATATAGTCAGAAGACCTAACTCAGGGGGAAAATAGGTAAAAGTATGCTATGGAGACTTATTAAAAGACAAAGTGTAAGTATTGTGTTTTTTGTCAAATATCATATTAGAACTTGCATATGTATTAGTGAAGTCGATCCTAAGGCCATTTTAGTGAATTAGGCACTTTTATCAGTGACCCCATCCTACTAATGAAGACACTAAGTTTAGAATAGATAAATAGCTTATTTAGTATGAAAAATTAAATAGTCAGTCTTGTCAACCAATGGCTGAGGTAACTGGATCTCCACATGGAATGTATAAAGTTAGGCCTTTCCCCAAACACTAAAAACTCAAAGTGAATCATAGATAAAAAATCTAAAACTATGTATGATAAAACCCTTAGAAGAAATCATAGACTCTTAGAAGATTTCTTAGAAGAAAACTTCATGACTTTGGGCTAGGTAAAGACTTCCTAGACATACTAGCAAAAGAAGAAACAACAAAGAGAAAATCAAATGAATTTAGTGGCATACAAATTTAAAATACTTGTGTATCAAAGGAGACTACTAACAAAATGAAAAAGAAAACTCACAGTAAGGGAGAAATATTTTCAAGCTAAATATATGAGAATTATATGCAGAATATAAGGATAATTCCTATGACTCAATAATAGACAGCTTAATTTAAAATTGGGCATGAGATCCAAATAATATGCAAATGCAAATAGACACATGAAAATGTTCAATGTCATCAGTCATTAAGGAGATTCAAATCAAAACTATAATGAGGTAACATAACATGTCACACCCACTACGGTAGCTGTAATAACAAGTGTTGTAAGGATTTGGAAAAACTGGAACCCTTGTATACTGATGATGGGAATGTAAATTAGCGCAGTTGCTTTAGAAACAGTTTCATACTTCCTCAAAATGTCAGTGTTTCCACATGACCCACCAATTCAACTCCTTGTGTTTACTTAAGACAAATAAAAACATATGTTCAGATACAAACTAATTCATGATTGTTTATAACAGCATTATACCTAATCTTAAAAGAGTGACAGCAGCCTAAATGACCACCAATGGATGAATGGAACAATAAATATGTTGTATTCTCACAATGGAATAATATTCTATAGTATAATGAAATATTGATTCATACAGCCAGGGTAAACCTTGTAAGGTAAGGTTTACAAGGGTAAATGGTCAGGTATTTTATCCCCTGCATATATCACTGCCATGTCCTGGCAAAAGGGCTTGCATAACTCAATGAAGCTAAGGTCTACGCCATACAGGACCATCCAAGATGAATAAGTCATAGTGGAGTGTTCTAACAAAACATGGTCCACTGAAGGAGGGAATAATAAATCACTCTAGTGTTCTTCCATTATTCCACAAAAAGTATGAAATAGCTTATTTAAAAAAAAGAAAATCTTAACTTTAAAAACTTTAAATGGGCAAAAAGTGATAAAACCCTTAGAAGAAATCATAGACTCTTAGAAGATTTCTTAGAAGAAAACTTCATGACTTTGGGCTAGGTAAAGACTTCCTAGACATACTAGCAAAAGAAGAAACAACAAAGAGAAAATCAAATGAATTTAGTGGCATACAAATTTAAAATACTTGTGTATCAAAGGAGACTACTAACAAAATGAAAAAGAAAACTCACAGTAAGGGAGAAATATTTTCAAGCTAAATATATGAGAATTATATGCAGAATATAAGGATAATTCCTATGACTCAATAATAGACAGCTTAATTTAAAATTGGGCATGAGATCCAAATAATATGCAAATGCAAATAGACACATGAAAATGTTCAATGTCATCAGTCATTAAGGAGATTCAAATCAAAACTATAATGAGGTAACATAACATGTCACACCCACTACGGTAGCTGTAATAACAAGTGTTGTAAGGATTTGGAAAAACTGGAACCCTTGTATACTGATGATGGGAATGTAAATTAGCGCAGTTGCTTTAGAAACAGTTTCATACTTCCTCAAAATGTCAGTGTTTCCACATGACCCACCAATTCAACTCCTTGTGTTTACTTAAGACAAATAAAAACATATGTTCAGATACAAACTAATTCATGATTGTTTATAACAGCATTATACCTAATCTTAAAAGAGTGACAGCAGCCTAAATGACCACCAATGGATGAATGGAACAATAAATATGTTGTATTCTCACAATGGAATAATATTCTATAGTATAATGAAATATTGATTCATACAGCCAGGGTAAACCTTGTAAGGTAAGGTTTACAAGGGTAAATGGTCAGGTATTTTATCCCCTGCATATATCACTGCCATGTCCTGGCAAAAGGGCTTGCATAACTCAATGAAGCTAAGGTCTACGCCATACAGGACCATCCAAGATGAATAAGTCATAGTGGAGTGTTCTAACAAAACATGGTCCACTGAAGGAGGGAATAATAAATCACTCTAGTGTTCTTCCATTATTCCACAAACAGTATGAAAAGCAAAAAAAAAAAAAAAAAAAAAAACCATGACACGAGAAGAGGAGCCTCCCAGGTCGGAATCAGAATGTGTCTAATATGCTACTGTGAAAGAGCAAAGGGCAATTACTAATAACTCCAGAAAGAATGAAGCGGTTGAGCCAAAAAACTGACACTGAGTTGTGGATATGTCTGCCGAAGTAAAGTCTTTCATCACCAGACATATCTGTATTGCATAGGAACATAGACTGTATCTGGTGCCTTCACTTCATGGCATATAGATGGGGAAAAAGTTGAGGCATTGGCAGATTTATTTCCTTTGGTTCCAAAATTACTGTGAATGGTGACTTCAGGCATCAACTTAAAAGATGCTTGCTCTTTAAAAGGAAAGCTGTGACAAACCTAGAGGTCATTTTAAAAAGCAGAGACATCACTTTGCGGACAAAGGTCCATACAGTCAAAGCTATTGTTTTTACAGCAGTCATGTACAAATGTGAGAGTTGGATGATAAAGAAAGTTGAATGCCAAAGAATTTTAGCCTTCAAACTGTGGTGCTGAAGAAGACTCTTGATAGTCCCTTGGCTGGCAAGGAGATCAAACCAGTCAATTCTAAAGGAAATCAACCCTGAATATTCACTGGAAGTACTGATGCTGAAGCTGGAGCTAAAGCTCTAATACTTTAGCCACCTGATGTGAAGAGCCATCACACTGGAAAAACCAGGATGGAAAGGTCAAAGGAAAAGAAGAAGGAGGCAATAGAGGATGAAATGATTAGATAGCATCACAAACTCAATGGACATGAGTTTGAGCAAATTCTGCAAGATAGTGAAGCAGCAGCCTAAATGACCACCAATGGATGAATGGAACAATAAATATGTTGTATTCTAAATAAACATGTATAATGAAATATTGATTCATACAGGGTAAACCTTGTAAGGTAAGGTTTACAAGGGTAAATGGTCAGGTATTTTATCCCCTGCATATATCACTGCCATGTCCTGGCAAAAGGGCTTGCATAACTCAATGAAGCTAAGGTCTACGCCATACAGGACCATCCAAGATGAATAAGTCATAGTGGAGTGTTCTAACAAAACATGGTCCACTGAAGGAGGGAATAATAAATCACTCTAGTGTTCTTCCATTATTCCACAAACAGTATGAAAAGCAAAAAAAAAAAAAAAAAAAAAAACCATGACACGAGAAGAGGAGCCTCCCAGGTCGGAATCAGAATGTGTCTAATATGCTACTGTGAAAGAGCAAAGGGCAATTACTAATAACTCCAGAAAGAATGAAGCGGTTGAGCCAAAAAACTGACACTGAGTTGTGGATATGTCTGCCGAAGTAAAGTCTTTCATCACCAGACATATCTGTATTGCATAGGAACATAGACTGTATCTGGTGCCTTCACTTCATGGCATATAGATGGGGAAAAAGTTGAGGCATTGGCAGATTTATTTCCTTTGGTTCCAAAATTACTGTGAATGGTGACTTCAGGCATCAACTTAAAAGATGCTTGCTCTTTAAAAGGAAAGCTGTGACAAACCTAGAGGTCATTTTAAAAAGCAGAGACATCACTTTGCGGACAAAGGTCCATACAGTCAAAGCTATTGTTTTTACAGCAGTCATGTACAAATGTGAGAGTTGGATGATAAAGAAAGTTGAATGCCAAAGAATTTTAGCCTTCAAACTGTGGTGCTGAAGAAGACTCTTGATAGTCCCTTGGCTGGCAAGGAGATCAAACCAGTCAATTCTAAAGGAAATCAACCCTGAATATTCACTGGAAGTACTGATGCTGAAGCTGGAGCTAAAGCTCTAATACTTTAGCCACCTGATGTGAAGAGCCATCACACTGGAAAAAACCAGGATGGAAAGGTCAAAGGGAAAAGAAGAAGGAGGCAATAGAGGATGAAATGATTAGATAGCATCACAAACTCAATGGACATGAGTTTGAGCAAATTCTGCAAGATAGTGAAGGACAGGGAAGCTGGTACACTATAGTCCCTGGGGTCACAAGGAGTGCGACATGACTTAGGATCTGGACAAGAACATCACAAGCCTTAAAAATACACTAAAGGCCATGTATTGTGTGAGTCTATTATGACTTATAGAGAATTGCAAATGTATAGAAGCAAAATAAATTAGGAATTGCCTAGTAACTGAGGATGGACTTCCCTGGTGGTTCAGTGGTAAGAATTCACCTGCCAATACAGGATATGGCTGTTTCATCCCCGAGTCAGGAAGATTCCCTGGAAAGGAAAATGGCAAGCACTGCAGTATTCTTGCCTGGAAAACCCCACGGACAAAGAATCTTGGCAGGCTATAGTCCATGGGGTCATCAAGAGTCAGACACAGCTGAGCAACTAAACAAGTAACTGAGGATAGAGTGACTATAAATCAGTAGAGGGTTTCATTTGTGGGGATGAAAATATTATAAAATGGTATTATAGTGATGATTTCACAACTCTTTGAATATATTGAATACAATTGTACATTTTAATGGGTGAGTTGCTTTTATGTGAATTGTATTCATTAAGGATGCATTTAAATCAACCAATAGGATAAGAAGCCAAGAAGTGGATTTCAAATAACTAGATAAAATATATCTGTAAAAGTCCACAGAAAACCAATATTTATTTCCAAGTCGGAAACTTACCCTTTTGCAAAGTTAATTCTGCACTTGACTTTTTTGATCCTGTCAGAAGAAAAAAAGCCTCATATACCTTGTTAATTATTATTAACTGAGAAACATTGTTTGGTACTGATTTGATTAAATATGATGATGTAATTTGGTATTGACTCTTGCTGAAGTTTAAAAACCATTGATTGAAGGGATGTGTGAATTTAGGCACACAACTGTGTGTATGAACTATGTGGTATATGTAAAAGTCTAAATTGAATGCAGGCTCAGATATAACTCCAAGAAGCCTAATACCAGTTATTTTAGCCTTTCCATGTACATTCCTTCAGTAGTAGTACAGAGAGAAATTTTCATATTACCCATGCAAATATTTCTTCTAGATATTTAGTAAGTCCAGATTCTTCCATGTTCTTTAAAACCAAATAAAATTGTGGTCTATATTGATATTATGTTTTACGTGGAATAATATAGTTATTAGAGATTTCAGCATTTCTCACTGACTTAAACACCATAATAGCATTGTTCACAATGAGTGTAAATCTAAAACCTCAGCTTTATTTTTTGCTTTTTTTATTTTTCAAACTTTTTGTTTTGTGTTTGAGTATGCTCAGTTTAAACTGTTGTGGTAGTGTCAGGTGGACAAAAAAGGAATGTGGTCTGACATATACATATGTGCATTATCTCCCAAATCCCCATCCTCCATCCAGGATGCCACATAACATTGAACAGAGTCCCCTATGCTATTCAGTAGAATCTTGTTGGATCCTCAGCTTTAACTCACTAGAATTTCTTCTTTCCTTGTGTGTTATTTAACTAAACAATTTTCCTAGTCAAAAGCCAGGGACCTCAGGAAAACAACCTCTATCATAATGTTTGTTAATGTTCCGTTTAGAACCCTGCAACAGTGGGAAGCAAGACTATTAGTGAATAACACGTTGGAAGATGCACATTAAGGTCCCTAATGTTGTCATTAACTGCAGTTATATCATTGTCTTTTTATTAATGTTGGCTTTATATTAAAAAAGAAGAATTAAATTGAGTGACTGGAGAGTCGTGAGTTTACACAATCCTCATGTAGGCTGTAGGGCAAAGGGATGTGAATTGATTTCCTGTGCCTTGATGTCCTGCATCATTTGGGGTGAAGATGGAATCCCTAGAGCTTGGGTACCACGCATCACGTTTGAACTCAAAAAAAAGCCTCATATACCTTGTTAATTATTATTAACTGAGAAACATTGTTTGGTACTGATTTGATTAAATATGATGATGTAATTTGGTATTGACTCTTGCTGAAGTTTAAAAACCATTGATTGAAGGGATGTGTGAATTTAGGCACACAACTGTGTGTATGAACTATGTGGTATATGTAAAAGTCTAAATTGAATGCAGGCTCAGATATAACTCCAAGAAGCCTAATACCAGTTATTTTAGCCTTTCCATGTACATTCCTTCAGTAGTAGTACAGAGAGAAATTTTCATATTACCCATGCAAATATTTCTTCTAGATATTTAGTAAGTCCAGATTCTTCCATGTTCTTTAAAACCAAATAAAATTGTGGTCTATATTGATATTATGTTTTACGTGGAATAATATAGTTATTAGAGATTTCAGCATTTCTCACTGACTTAAACACCATAATAGCATTGTTCACAATGAGTGTAAATCTAAAACCTCAGCTTTATTTTTTGCTTTTTTTATTTTTCAAACTTTTTGTTTTGTGTTTGAGTATGCTCAGTTTAAACTGTTGTGGTAGTGTCAGGTGGACAAAAAAGGAATGTGGTCTGACATATACATATGTGCATTATCTCCCAAATCCCCATCCTCCATCCAGGATGCCACATAACATTGAACAGAGTCCCCTATGCTATTCAGTAGAATCTTGTTGGATCCTCAGCTTTAACTCACTAGAATTTCTTCTTTCCTTGTGTGTTATTTAACTAAACAATTTTCCTAGTCAAAAGCCAGGGACCTCAGGAAAACAACCTCTATCATAATGTTTGTTAATGTTCCGTTTAGAACCCTGCAACAGTGGGAAGCAAGACTATTAGTGAATAACACGTTGGAAGATGCACATTAAGGTCCCTAATGTTGTCATTAACTGCAGTTATATCATTGTCTTTTTATTAATGTTGGCTTTATATTAAAAAAGAAGAATTAAATTGAGTGACTGGAGAGTCGTGAGTTTACACAATCCTCATGTAGGCTGTAGGGCAAAGGGATGTGAATTGATTTCCTGTGCCTTGATGTCCTGCATCATTTGGGGTGAAGATGGAATCCCTAGAGCTTGGGTACCACGCATCACGTTTGAACTCTGAAGGTTTTCAGGGTATTTTCCTAAATGAAACCTTTTTCCTTACTTTAAATCTGTCTTGCACAAGTTTCATTCCAAGTTATCTGTCCAATTTCTTTTCCAGTGAGGAAGGTGATACCAACCAAAGAAGGGAAGGAAGGATCCTGATTTATTTTAGGCACTTAGCTCAATTTGCTTTTACTTGTTTGGGAAATTGCTTTTTCGATGCAGAAAAATGTGTTGCAGTGAAGCAATTTCATGGGTTTGATGACACTGCAGTGTGTTACTTCCCTGTATCTGTTCTAAGTACAAATGAAATGCATGGGCAGCAGGATCACCATTATTTACTTCTTTTATTACCTCTCCCTTTCTTCGCTCCTAGATTACATGTGTGTTAACTGAAGTTACTGTTTACACTTATTTAACAGTATTGACTGAAATAACCCTGAATCTCCTCCAGTGAGGACTGATTTAGCTACAAATCACTGTTCCAGGTCTGAAATCATTAATCAGCCTTAGGCAAGATCCATTATGTGGGATTTCAGCATAGAAGAAATATTAACAGCTCCCTGGAAGAAACGTTACCTTCGCATTTGCTGTGACTCCCTGCCAGAGCAGCAAATTACCCTCAAGTAATAATTATAATACATTAGTAGAGGTTTAATTTCCAATAAGTGCTGTCTGTTTAAGAAATGGCAATCTCACCATGGCTCAGAGAACAATAGATCATGTTATCAGCCAGAATAAACCTACATGGAATTAAAAGAAAGATAATAAAAAATTCATTACAGTTTGAAAACTGTAGAAAAAAGAAAGGAGATATGGGTTGCTCAGTTACATTTTTATAGATCATGCTTACAGATCACCTCACTGGATGATATTTGGTATGGTTATGAGTCTTTTTTGCTGTAGTGGATAGTGAAATTGTGAATTCACTAGATAACACTCAGTGTGATAGATTTAAACTGTGATAACAGTTTTCCTGAGGGGCGAATATTGGTGATGTGTAGTAGACCTATAGGAGAAATTCATCTTTAGCCAACTATACACAGTGACTCACTTTTTTGCATCCAAATTAATATTCTAGCTACCATCCACAAAAGTAGGTAAAAAGCACAATTTCAAAGGAGAAATTCATACTAATTCTGCTTTAAACAGACAATAGAATGTTTCTGTGAAGTTATACCTGCACATGGTTTAGGAAGGTTCTGTTGAGGTTTTAGCATAATATGCATTTTGTGAAGTCTGCACATCTTCACTTTAAATTTTGACTAGAACCTCTTTTATGTACAAAGTACCATATTAGGAACCTTTACAATGAATTGTTGAGATCTGTCTATTTACTAAAGCATAAAAAAGCGTATACTACTGGCTTAACTTTAAATGAAGTGAATTTTATTTTGAGTATTTTTTAGGTTTTACCAATCTCTTAATTTTTTCCAAAATTATTAAGTGTCTAGGGATGTCCATAAACACTGAAATGCATGGGCAGCAGGATCACCATTATTTACTTCTTTTATTACCTCTCCCTTTCTTCGCTCCTAGATTACATGTGTGTTAACTGAAGTTACTGTTTACACTTATTTAACAGTATTGACTGAAATAACCCTGAATCTCCTCCAGTGAGGACTGATTTAGCTACAAATCACTGTTCCAGGTCTGAAATCATTAATCAGCCTTAGGCAAGATCCATTATGTGGGATTTCAGCATAGAAGAAATATTAACAGCTCCCTGGAAGAAACGTTACCTTCGCATTTGCTGTGACTCCCTGCCAGAGCAGCAAATTACCCTCAAGTAATAATTATAATACATTAGTAGAGGTTTAATTTCCAATAAGTGCTGTCTGTTTAAGAAATGGCAATCTCACCATGGCTCAGAGAACAATAGATCATGTTATCAGCCAGAATAAACCTACATGGAATTAAAAGAAAGATAATAAAAAATTCATTACAGTTTGAAAACTGTAGAAAAAAGAAAGGAGATATGGGTTGCTCAGTTACATTTTTATAGATCATGCTTACAGATCACCTCACTGGATGATATTTGGTATGGTTATGAGTCTTTTTTGCTGTAGTGGATAGTGAAATTGTGAATTCACTAGATAACACTCAGTGTGATAGATTTAAACTGTGATAACAGTTTTCCTGAGGGGCGAATATTGGTGATGTGTAGTAGACCTATAGGAGAAATTCATCTTTAGCCAACTATACACAGTGACTCACTTTTTTGCATCCAAATTAATATTCTAGCTACCATCCACAAAAGTAGGTAAAAAGCACAATTTCAAAGGAGAAATTCATACTAATTCTGCTTTAAACAGACAATAGAATGTTTCTGTGAAGTTATACCTGCACATGGTTTAGGAAGGTTCTGTTGAGGTTTTAGCATAATATGCATTTTGTGAAGTCTGCACATCTTCACTTTAAATTTTGACTAGAACCTCTTTTATGTACAAAGTACCATATTAGGAACCTTTACAATGAATTGTTGAGATCTGTCTATTTACTAAAGCATAAAAAAGCGTATACTACTGGCTTAACTTTAAATGAAGTGAATTTTATTTTGAGTATTTTTTTAGGTTTTACCAATCTCTTAATTTTTTCCAAAATTATTAAGTGTCTAGGGATGTCCATAAACACTGATGTAATAACAGGGAAATCCTGAAGCTTTGATCTTTGGAAACTTATGCTGAGTCTGTATCAAAAAAGGCATTTTTTACTTTAACAGTTGGACTCAGTTCCCATATTGGACAATTTCTGGCACTGTATAAACAAGCTTGAGTATGTGCCAGTGCTTCAAAGTTGTTCTTCAGGTTCAATGAACCATTGATTTAAGGAAATCAAGGTGATTCCATCATTGAATACATAGAGTCATATTTTCTTAACACTGTAGACTTTGTAGTTTGATTTACATAGCCATGGGTATGGGTATGTATGTGTCTGTTTGTATTTGGAGCTTTTATCTTTGGTTTTGTTG
Organism: Tragulus kanchil; assembly: GCA_022376925.1. NCBI lineage: Eukaryota > Metazoa > Chordata > Mammalia > Artiodactyla > Tragulidae > Tragulus > Tragulus kanchil. The sequence continues at coordinate 145,155,471 of JAIOJX010000004.1, forward strand.
CTTGATAGATTCATGTCATATTGTAAAATGCGGAAACCAAAATAAAAGAAAATGGTTCTAAGTAAGTCCTGCCCCATGCTATATGAATGATGCGTGAAGAATATATACAACATTTATAGAAACAAGCAAAATCCCCTCTCCTAAGTCTGCCTATAATTCACATTGAAAACTTAGTGTAAGAAGTTATTTCTTAAAATCTCTAGCAATTGCAGTGTTTCAAAGTTCATTATATTTGGCTGCATTTTTGGAAAATGTACTGTATGCTTATGATACCTTTGGAAGGGGAAATATGTAGAACCACTTAGATAATTTAAAAAGTTGGAGTCAGTCTTTAGCTGTAAAACACAGATTGCCCCCTGAATAGCTAAATATGTAGTATATCTCAAAAATGACTTCCTAAGCTTATTAGAACTAAAACGATATGACAGATCACAATTTTGCAGACCTATTTCACCCAGCATGCAATGATATGCACTAGTTATCTGAGAAAACATGAGTCCGACATGCAACTTATCAAAATGATTTTACATGATCAGATTTTTTTTCTTAGGTTAAAAGGAGATGAAACACAATTAAAAATGAACTTTAGAGTTTCATGCTCATTAAAATGTGACATTCAGTAATAAGAAAGAAAATCTACAAAGTATTACAAATATGAAATATATAAATATGCATTCTTTTTACATAAATAAATAAGAACTCAGACACCTGCATAACGGCTTTTGTTGTTGTAACACAGAGTAGTATAAAAATATATAATCTCAAAGAGCCCATGTTATAGTATAATTTTATAGGATGAGTATTTAGAAATAATTCAAGTGGTTTAATCATGCAGTGATTAATTAAAATTTGTGGATGTCTCACACATCTTCTGCTTGAGTGCACAGCCCCTAAGTGTATATTTGCAACTGTGTAACAAAATACCAAATCCCAGAATTATAAAAATACATTTTTAAAAAGTTAATGAATGCAGTCATGCTTATTGTAGATGAGAATTAAAATACTTGTGAATTGGGGAACATATATAGTACTTGGTATATAATATATGTAAACTGGTGTGATATCAAGATGAAACTTTTCAGGGCTACAGGGAGTGAGAGACTGTGAACAGATGAGGAAGAAAGAGATTTGAATAAGAATGTAGATAAAGAGTAAGCAGTATATTTTATTTAACTCCAAAATGTTCTAAGTGACTGTCCAGGAATGGCTAAATCAGCCAGTGTGCTAATCCACATATTTGGAAACATGACCATCAGGGAATCATGGTGTCCCATGATTCAGCTGTTGTAAGTGCAATAAACACAAACAACTGGGTTTCATTTTAGAATCTGATTTTTTCCACTTTGTGTTTTCAGAAAAGCCATCAACGTGCCCTAACTTGTTTCTTCACATTTTACATAGAGTAGTAAAACTTGTGGGGAAGGAAATGGCAAGTCACTCCAGTGTTCTTGCCTGGGAACTCCCAAGGCCAAGGAGCATGGCAGGGTACAGTCCATGGGGCTGCAAGAGCCAGACACAACTTAGTGACTAGCCCTAACCAACCAGTAATAGGGGATCTGACTGTTACTTGTTATTTTTGTAAATAAAAAGATGAGTTGGTACTATATTACTATTATTACTAAATAATGATTATAATTATTACTAAATTAATAATGATACTAATGTCACAGATAATGACCAACAATAATTGCAACAACAATCATAATAGTGACAAAGTTTCCTTAGCATTCATTGAGTCCGTGTTTTAGGTGGTACTCATGCATTTTATTTGTTATATTACTACAGTCGTTAGATACTTACTATTATTGTTTCTACTTTCAAATGAAAAATAAAAGTGGAAATAATATTAAGAAAATAGAGAAAGATTAAATTAGTCACAGAGACCACACAGTTGGACATATATGGAACATTTATGGCTGCCCAATGGCAGAATCTAAGCCAGCTGCTGTACACTTGATTCCATTAAAACTCCCAAGAGGTTAAGTATAAATTATATAATCCTAAGGACGACCTTCTCGTAGGATAATGCTGTTACCTGTTTACTGTCTACTCTTCAAGGGTCTTGCCTTCTAGCTAATATTCAGTAAATAACAAATGGGGTAGATGAAGCACTGAATGCTTGAAATCCATACAGACACATGGTCTGATATGTATCAGAACTCTACAAGTTAAATTCAAAAAAAATATTGCTTTAAATGTCAACAGTTTAATTAATAAGAAATAGTTCCTCACATGTTATTCTTATATGTTAAGATGATGAATCGTCAAAAATGTACTTATGGTAATATCTTTATGCTTGGAGAAGGTGATAATTTTGTTGTATGTGAAGTTCCTAATTATTATTTTCGGAATGTCATGAATGTGAGATTTCATCCTGGGAGGAAAGAACATGTATGCCAATTCTGATTCACCAACTGTCTAATTTTACTTACTAGTACACATATTTTCTTCTAGTTCCTTAACCTGATAGTTTTTTTATCATACAAATGATGACATAGTTCTGTTCAAATGGAAATGAATTATTGGCATATGCTTTTACTAGAAGCACACATTTTAAAACAGTATAAATTGAATTTTTTATGGATTTCCATTGCAACAGAGCTGGTGACTACTGTGAATATGCCTTGTATGATTGCCCTATGGATAACCTCAAATATACTTCCATAAACTTGGAAGTTTAATGGAGATATATTGATTTCTTAATTTAATGGAAAATATCTATGTAATATAAAATGATGGATTCATTTAATGTAGTCACATCTAGGAATACAGATATTTAAAACTCATACCTTTTTTTTTCTCATGGGGAAAAATGGAGAAATGATATTTATACATAATTATCTATACACATAATCAATTGATGACAGAGACCTTCTTATGTATACACCTGTCAAGAAGGAATTATCCTTCTTTTCTTTTTTTTTTCTTTATTTTAAAGATTTTACAGAGTTTTGTTGTTCACTGACATTTATGTTCCCAGATCATTCATATGGATATCCCTGGACTGCCCCCCGCCTAGTTCCCCCCTCCCACCTCTCCAGACCATTGCCCCAAGTGATTGTACGCACTCCTATTCCCTTAGCACCATGACAATAGCTATCTTTTCCACACATGACAGTATAGGTTTCCATGTTACTCCCTCCATGCCTCCCCCTCCCTATTTCTTTCCCACAAGGTCCCTGTGTCTACGCTCTGTTTTTCCATGAGTTCATTGCGTGTGTTATCATGACCATCTTACTAGATTCCATATATATGAGTTAGTATACTGTACTTGTCTTTCTCTTTTTGACTTACTTCACTTTTTATGATAGGTTCTAGAGCTAGCCACCTCATTAGAACTGAGTTTTCTGCATTTCTTTTAACAGCTGAGTAGTATTCCATTGTATATATGTACCAGAGCTTCTGGATCCATTCATTCGTCGATGGACACCTAGGTTGCTTCCATGTTCTGGCTATTGTATAGAGAGCTGCAATGAACATTGGGGTACAGGTGCCTCTTTCAGTTTTGATTTCATCAGGATGTAAGCCTAAGAGTGGGATTGCTGGGCTGTATGGTGCTTCTATTTTTAGTTTTTTAAGGAATCTCCATAGTGTCTTCCATAGAGGCTGTATCAGTTTACATTCCCACCAGCAATGCAAGAGAGTTCCCTTTTCTCCGCACCCTCTCCAGCATTTATTGTCTGTAGATTTATTGATGATGGCCATTCTAATGAGTGTGAAGTGGTATCTCATACCTTACATGTACTTCATGTGATGACTAATCAAATAAAAGATAAAGTGAGTCTTCTCAAATGATGGTATATACCTGCTATCTACTGAAATGTGTTTTTAAGGTTGACTTAATATACGTCCTGTGAATATATTGTACCTTCTTTTCCCCCCAGTGCTATATAGTAATAGGCTGTCATTTATCTCTTTTATACACAGTAGTGTATATATGTCAGTCTCTCCCAGTTTATCTTACTGTCCCCTTGGTGTCCATACCTTTGTTCTATGTGTCTCTTTCTCTGCTTTGCCGGAACCAGATGTTACAACAATAAGAATATAATTAACAATTTAAAATTTCTGTAAACTAATTTATTAAAATAGTGTTACCTCTAAATATATTTTATAAAATGCTTGAGATTGTCATGTATGGCTTTGCTACGTTCCAAGTTCTTTAGTGACTCTGGAGACCCTGCTTTTGTAAGGAAATCATGAAATACAAAATTCAGTAAAATTGTGAAAACTTCATCTGCATGTTTCAAAGCATATAAACTTGCTGGTTTAAGTTTTAGCATTAATATCATTTTATTACAAGGAAATGAACTCTAAAGTGTATTCAGTTACTAGGCTCTTTATATTCATGAAATCACATAGAATCACATAGAAAATTGTTTGTTAGTGTCTCTAAAAGAGAAAACTTCTCCAGAAGTAATCTGCTACATAGACCTGTTCTCACAGACCTCGCATCATCAGATAAGGAGATTCTGCCTAAAGGATTTTCCATATTTTATATAAATTTGCATACTTAATCCAGTGTGTTGTTTAGAGTTGGCCATAGAATATTTGACAATATTGTTATCATTTATAGAGTGTGAGTATGTGCTGTGCTTAGTGGCTCAGTGTGTTTGACTCTTTGAAACACCATGGAGTATAGCCAACCGGTCTCTGACCGTGGGATTCTCCAGGCAAGAATACTGGAGTGGGTTGCCATGCCCTCCTCCAGGGGACCTTCCCAACCCAGGGTTTTCTTGATACAATTAATCTTCAAAAGAATCTTTTTAAGTGAATGATCAAGTTCACAGATAGCAAAGTGATGCAAGAACTCAGGAGACTAAGTTCATATTCATTTCCATTTGTAATTTCTAAAGGCACCATTAGCAAATACACTTAATTATTTATGGTTTGGGAGCATTCGTTGAACTTCAATGAATTAGATATCCAGGTACTCTACACATCTCATTTTTCCTTGTCACTAGGAGTAAGCTCCCTAGCAGAAACTCTGCAAGGTCTATTTATCTGCAGTAAAATCAATTTCATTAAAAGTACATTAATACATTAATATAAAATCTGTGTTAAGGTTGCTCCTGGATATAACATTTGTCATTATTCAATGAAGATATAAAAAGCTACAAAGTTAGTATTAATCAAATAGGCAGTTGCACACAATGCATGGTAACGAAGAGCAGCCATTTTCAGGCCACAGTCTTTTTCAAACCTATAAGAAAAGAATTAAGTGCAAATTATTTATAATCAGTAAGTATTCCCCAAAAGGACTTTTATTTTTCCAAAAGGTGTTATTCTGCTTAAAATTATGATAAGCATGTGGGAACAATATTATGGTATTTCTATATAAAGAAATAATCAAATTTATCTTTATCAAAAACACCATGAAATATTCTTGAAAAGAAATTATCCAACTTACAGGATAAAATAGAATTATATATTTTGCACAGTTTCCATCCTAGCTATACTTAGGATTAAAGAAGAACTGGAGGTAGCACAATGACAACCGGAGTGTTGGTAAATGACTTCTTCAGTGAGGGGACTGTGAAAAGTGAAAGTTTGGCCAACAGTGAGGACTGTGTCACTCTGAAGGGGAAAATGAAGCAATGTTTGCTGAGAAAGATAAAGACTGAAGCTATCTTGGAGAGAAATTAGGGTTAAGAGTACATTGTAGTGCTCAGAGACAATATCAAGTAACTAGACAGCATATTAAAAAGCAGAGACACTGCTCTGCTGACAAAGATCTGTATAGTCAAAACTATGGTTTTCCCAGTAATCATGTACAGATGTGAGAGTTGGACCAGAAAGGAGGCAAAGTGACAAGGAACTCATAATTTTGAACTGTGGTGTTGGAAAAGACTCTTGAGAATCTCTTAGACAACAAGGAGATCAAACCAGTCAATGCTAAAGGAAATCAACCCTAAATACTCATTGAAAAAACTGATGCTAAAGCTGAAACTCCAATATTTTGTCCACCTGCAGAGTTGACTCATTAGAAAAGATCCTGATACTAGGGAAGATTGAGGGCAGAAGGAGAAGGGTGTGACAGAGGATGAGATGATTGGATGTCATCTCCAATGAACCATCACTGACTTAAAAGGACATGAATTTGAGCCAATTCTAGGAGACAGTGAAGGATAGGGAAGCCTAGTGTGCTGCTGTTCATGGGGTCACAAAGAGTCAGAAATGACTGAGCAACTAATGGAATATAATACAACATGTTGAAAAACTTTGGGAACTGGGAAAATACATTTAAACCTTTTTCAAGTGATGAGAATTATGTTTAGTAAGTAATAAAGTAACATGACTAAATTTGGGCTCCAGTAATTTCAACTGGAGATTGACCAAACATTCTCTATCTAATTCGTCTGTGTTCAAACACATGATGAAGATTTGTCCACCTTTGTGGACTAAAGACAATCTATGGTTACAATAATATGTACACATAAGTTCAACATTTTTTAAAATCAATATTCAATTGTCTTGCTTCATTTGTTGAAGAAGGGAGAAATGGACCTTACCTTTTTATATACTTAAACTACTTCAGTGAAGGTGGTAACATACAGAGGGAGCATAATAGGAGAAACCTATTTTTTGTTGTTGTTGTTTAGTCATTAACTCATGTCTGACTCTTTGCAACACAAATGAACTATAGTCTCCCAGACTCTTCAATGTGATTTCCCAGGCAAGAATACTGGTGCGTGCTGCCATTTCTTTCTCCAACCCAGGGTTCAAACTCATGTTCCTGTATTGGCAGGCAGATTCTTTGCCACTGAGCCATCTAGGAAGTCCCAGGAGAAACCTCTGAGGGATGTAAAGTCAGTGGTTAATGCAAATAGCCACAAATGACAGGATTTTTTCCCCAAGAAATAGCAACCTACTCAAAGAAAGCAAAAAATGGGGAAAGTAAAGGCATTGTGTAATCATCACACAGATTTCATGTTATCAGCCAAACATGTTTCCTCTGTTCTCTTGACTCAGTTAACTTACCTTTCTCAACCTTTATATGGGTGTATCATGACTGGATTTTAGCTTGTGGACTTTAAGAATGATAAACATTATTTTCAACCTTAGCTTAAAATATCTTATTCTATTCTAATACATCACAACTTGAGAAGATTTTGTCCACTTGGGGATATTTAGCAAAGTCTGGAGATATTTTTGATGGTTACATTGAGGCATGAGCTGCTTACATCTAAATATTAAAGCTCAGAGTTGCTGCTAAACATTCTACAATTTTAGAACAGCCTTCACAACAAAGATAACTTGATTCAAAATAGCAATAGGACTGAGACTGAAGAAGCCTGCTCTATTCTATCTCCTCTATTACTTCCAGTATATTGGATATCTAGAATAAGTTTGATGTTGATCAATTTGTGAGAAACAAAAAAGTAAATTTCTATTATGGATTTTTCATTACACATTTTGAATGCATTTTCAGTATAATAGCAACCATAACTAAACTAGCAGAAAACTATATTAACTTATTGACGTTCACAGGAGTGTCATGAGGTACTTCCTTCTGTGGAAGGTAGCTGAAGAAAGAATTTTTTTAAAGAAAAAATAAGTAAACCTATCAAAAGTAAAGCAAAAATTCTACTTGATTCACAATTTTGAATTTTAGCTGTGAATGCTTCGTAGAGTATTGCAATGAGAAGTGGAGAGAAATTAACTCCCACATTACTGAGGAAAGTGCAAATTAAATTTTTAAAAGTTTGCAATTTATTTTAAAGATATATCAAAACCTTGAAAAGATATGTGGTCTAGTTGGAATTTATAACAAGAAAAGAATTGGTAATATTTATCATAGTAATGCCTTACACAGTACTAAAATTTCTGAAAATAAGATAGTTTTATAACCTCTATAGTATGTGTCAATATGATGAAATATTTGCAATCATTAAATATCACTGGTATTTAAAACAGCATATCATTTTACATAGAAGTATATACATGTGATCTAGAAAAACTTTGTAATCCAAGAAGAGAGGAGTGGTTATGTCTAGGTAGTAAAATAGTGAGGTTTTAAACTTTTTAATTCTTATTCTGTTTGCCCAAATGTAATTATAAAAGTTGGCCACCTGATGAAATTTGTCCATCAATGCTTTGGCCACCTGATGCAAAATGATAAGTCATTGGAAAAGACTTTGATGTTGGGAAAATAGAAGGCATGAGGAGAAGGGGACGACAGAGGACGAGATGGTTGGATGGCATCAATGAGTCAATCGACATTGAGTTTGAGCAAACTCTGGGAGATGGTGAAGGACAGGGAAGCCTGGCGTGCCTCAGTTTATGGGGTCACAAAGAATTGGACAAAACTGAGCAACTGAACTGAACCAAATGATAAAACTGTATCAAAGGAGAATAGATTTTAAAATGCTACTGAATTTTCATTCTGCTCAAAGTATGGGACCTCAGAAAAATGCTGCAGGACTTTCCTTGTAATGCTATCCACTAACGTATATTTTGTTTTGCACAGAAGGCTTGCATTTTGCCTTTTGCTTAAATCCTGACAAAAATGTTATTGGTCAACACATTAAAAGTCGAAGAAAGAGCTTAAATGCTAGTATTAGAACACATAGAATAATTGGATAGGTGATGTAAGCAAATATTTAATGAACATTCTCCTCCACTACTTAGTATTTCTGATATCTTCCCCTACTATAAAAAAATTACTATATGTTATGAATAGGCTCAATGATCCTAATACAAGACTCAAATCAGAGTGGGTCACACTACTTTCAGTTATGCTAGTTGAAGAAATTCTAGAGATCTGCTATATAGTATAGTGCTTATAATTAGCAATGTCACATTGTATGTTTCAAGTTTCATTTAGAGGGTAAATCTTAATGTGTGTTTTCACCACACATGAAAAAAATTGAAAAAAGAGACACAAACAAACTTTTTGAGTTGTTGGATATGTTTCAATTTTTGAAATTTTCCGAAAAAAAAACAGTAATGCCTTACACAGTACTAAAATTTCTGAAAATAAGATAGTTTTATAACCTCTATAGTATGCATGAAATATTTGCAATCATTAAATATCACTGGTATTTAAAACAGCATATCATTTTACATAGAAGTATATACATGTGATCTAGAAAAACTTTGTAATCCAAGAAGAGAGGAGTGGTTATGTCTAGGTAGTAAAATAGTGAGGTTTTAAACTTTTTAATTCTTATTCTGTTTGCCCAAATGTAATTATAAAAGTTGGCCACCTGATGAAATTTGTCCATCAATGCTTTGGCCACCTGATGCAAAATGATAAGTCATTGGAAAAGACTTTGATGTTGGGAAAATAGAAGGCATGAGGAGAAGGGGACGACAGAGGACGAGATGGTTGGATGGCATCAATGAGTCAATCGACATTGAGTTTGAGCAAACTCTGGGAGATGGTGAAGGACAGGGAAGCCTGGCGTGCCTCAGTTTATGGGGTCACAAAGAATTGGACAAAACTGAGCAACTGAACTGAACCAAATGATAAAACTGTATCAAAGGAGAATAGATTTTAAAATGCTACTGAATTTTCATTCTGCTCAAAGTATGGGACCTCAGAAAAATGCTGCAGGACTTTCCTTGTAATGCTATCCACTAACGTATATTTTGTTTTGCACAGAAGGCTTGCATTTTGCCTTTTGCTTAAATCCTGACAAAAATGTTATTGGTCAACACATTAAAAGTCGAAGAAAGAGCTTAAATGCTAGTATTAGAACACATAGAATAATTGGATAGGTGATGTAAGCAAATATTTAATGAACATTCTCCTCCACTACTTAGTATTTCTGATATCTTCCCCTACTATAAAAAAATTACTATATGTTATGAATAGGCTCAATGATCCTAATACAAGACTCAAATCAGAGTGGGTCACACTACTTTCAGTTATGCTAGTTGAAGAAATTCTAGAGATCTGCTATATAGTATAGTGCTTATAATTAGCAATGTCACATTGTATGTTTCAAGTTTCATTTAGAGGGTAAATCTTAATGTGTGTTTTCACCACACATGAAAAAAATTGAAAAAAGAGACACAAACAAACTTTTTGAGTTGTTGGATATGTTTATCACCTCCATTATGGTGAAATTGTCACATCTGTCCAAACTCATCACTTTGTATATCTTAAATATGGGCCATTTTTGTATATCAATTAGTTAATTGATATTAATTGATCTGTTAAGGGAAGAAAGAGGAGAAAGCAGAGAAAAAAGGTAGGATGAGGAAGAAAATAAGAAGGAAGAAGATAAGAAGGGAGGATGAGGAGGAAAAAGAGAAAGGAAGAAATGTGAAAGGCTATGGTAATCTAATTTTGGTTCTTGGTGATGAATTGAAATGAAGAACCAGTAATGTCCACCATGTTTTTTCACTTATGTTTCCTTCCATGGTATCAGTTCTTATATTGTAATTAATGTGTTAGTGGTAAAACAAAGGACAAAAGATTCCTGCAGTATGAGTTTGTGATATTCAGAAAAAAGTTCAGCTGGGCCCAGGGACTCCTGTTTACATTTCACTGGTCAGACATCCGTCACAAGGCCACTTTTAGTTGCAAAAAAGACAGGTGAACATAATTTTCTAGTTGAGTACATTGCTGGCCTTAAACTTGCTTAGTAAGAAATAAGGAAATAAGGGAAGTATGAATTGTTAAGTCACTCAGTTGTGTCCGACTCTTTGTGACCCTATGGAGTGTAGCCTGCCAGGCTCTTCTGTCCATGGAATTCTCCAGGCAAGAATACTGGAATGGATAGCCATTCCTTTCTCCAGGGGATCTTTCCAACCCAGACATCAATCTTTGTCTCCTTCATTGGAGGTAGGCAAGTTCTTTACTGTCTGAGCCACTAAGAAAGCCTAAGGAGGAAGGGAAAGATGTATTATCATGTAGGCAACTAGCTGTGGCTGCCATAGACACATATATTTTCAGTCTTTAAGAGCCTTTCTGTTCACAGCCATGTTCTCCTTAAAATGGGGTTTCCCAGTTATGCTAGTTGAAGAAATTCTAGAGATCTGCTATATAGTATAGTGCTTATAATTAGCAATGTCACATTGTATGTTTCAAGTTTCATTTAGAGGGTAAATCTTAATGTGTGTTTTCACCACACATGAAAAAAATTGAAAAAAGAGACACAAACAAACTTTTTGAGTTGTTGGATATGTTTATCACCTCCATTATGGTGAAATTGTCACATCTGTCCAAACTCATCACTTTGTATATCTTAAATATGGGCCATTTTTGTATATCAATTAGTTAATTGATATTAATTGATCTGTTAAGGGAAGAAAGAGGAGAAAGCAGAGAAAAAAGGTAGGATGAGGAAGAAAATAAGAAGGAAGAAGATAAGAAGGGAGGATGAGGAGGAAAAAGAGAAAGGAAGAAATGTGAAAGGCTATGGTAATCTAATTTTGGTTCTTGGTGATGAATTGAAATGAAGAACCAGTAATGTCCACCATGTTTTTTCACTTATGTTTCCTTCCATGGTATCAGTTCTTATATTGTAATTAATGTGTTAGTGGTAAAACAAAGGACAAAAGATTCCTGCAGTATGAGTTTGTGATATTCAGAAAAAAGTTCAGCTGGGCCCAGGGACTCCTGTTTACATTTCACTGGTCAGACATCCGTCACAAGGCCACTTTTAGTTGCAAAAAAGACAGGTGAACATAATTTTCTAGTTGAGTACATTGCTGGCCTTAAACTTGCTTAGTAAGAAATAAGGAAATAAGGGAAGTATGAATTGTTAAGTCACTCAGTTGTGTCCGACTCTTTGTGACCCTATGGAGTGTAGCCTGCCAGGCTCTTCTGTCCATGGAATTCTCCAGGCAAGAATACTGGAATGGATAGCCATTCCTTTCTCCAGGGGATCTTTCCAACCCAGACATCAATCTTTGTCTCCTTCATTGGAGGTAGGCAAGTTCTTTACTGTCTGAGCCACTAAGAAAGCCTAAGGAGGAAGGGAAAGATGTATTATCATGTAGGCAACTAGCTGTGGCTGCCATAAACACATATATTCTCATTCTTTAAGATCCTTTCTGTTCACAGCCATGTTCTCCTTGTCTAGTTCTAACCTGTATGTCTCTAATTTTGAACTTAGATACATATTTAACTATTTAAATATATCCCAACTATGTAAATAAATCTAAATTAAGTCAGATATATCTAAACAGTATAAGTATTTACCTCAGTTTTGAGAGAGAGAGAAAGCCAACATTTCTTAGCTCATTTAGCACTAGTTCCCAGATTGAAAGTTTATCCTACAGACTACAAAAACAACTGCATTTTGACCAATCCACAGGGATCTGTTTGGGAAGAAACTATATTAGTATGCTGTGTTTTAGTATGAATTCTTAATGAAACATGACTAAAGGGTGAAATGTAATTTTATTTTCATCAGCCAGAGGAAAAGAGAAAGTGTTATGATAACACATTTGAAAATGTATGGCAGTAATGAATCCTGGTGCCTCAAGGTAAACTAAAGGCTGGCATTATTGAAAAATGGTGAGGTTCCTAAAAATATAAATACAAAATCAAAATGAGCAAGAGAGAGGGGAAGGGAGGGCAGGAAAACAGTTTGAAATTGGAGAAAAGAGGAGAGTGCAAGAGAAGGAAGCGAGAAAAATCAGCAGTCTTCAAAATGGAAACAAAGGGGAAAACAGAAAGAATGTTTCCAATGAGGATAAAAAACCCCCAAAAAACTCTAATTATAAAAGTAAAGTTAGCAAGAAAAGATGCAAAGGTTTGCTTTTTCTATAATAAAAAATTACAAGCTAATAATACAGCAAATTAGAAATATTAAGTAGCACTATATAAATGAAGAATAAAGGAGGAAATATTCTATTTTATTGAAAGTATTTTTGTTGAAAAAAATGTTTCATATTTGTTGAGCAACTATGGATCTTTAAAATCATTAATAGTTTGAGAAATGAAAATGTTTTTCTTAAAATGTACTCTGTGTAATAAACATATTAAAATAATCACTGGGATACTGAATGCATTTCTTGCTAATTTCTTGATAGAACCTAAAGGTATATTTTAATGGGAAAAAAAGTGAAGGCAAATGAAGTGAATTACTAGCAGTGATTATTGTCAATATGCACATCACACGTGGGATGCATTTATTTATCCTTAGAGTACGCTTTAAATCTTCAAAGCAGATAAGTAAATAGGTTCTTAAACTTTTAGAAAGCTTTTAGTCATTGCATTGGCGGCCACAGTAAAAATAAGTTTATTCTGGATACCCTGGCACTTGTCCAACTAACGAGATTCATAATCACCCAATTATGGACTATCACTTAGACCTTTAAAACAGAAACCACAGTAATGTACATCAGAATAGAGAACTCTGAACACACTCAGTTGCAAGTTTCATGAGATGGACCAGAAGAATCCAGAGCCCACTGGGATTGCAATATGTCACTTTTAGGTAGCTCACTCCTAACTCTGAGTGGTGAAAATTATTGCCAGTAAAAACAGCTCATCTTAATCTCATTGTGTAAGGTAACCAACAGAGTTGACCTTCCAATGAATCTTCTTTTATATGTATTAAACTCATACATTTACACAGAAATAAGAATGTAAACATTTGATAAGGAAATGGAGGTGATAATTCAATGAGAACTCATAAAAAAAGCTGGAGTTTTACATAGATGAATCCTTTAAGTAAAGAAAGTTTGTTCCTAAGGAAAATACCAAGATTTAAAAATAGGATTCTTTTCTTTAGAGACATGAACTCTTCTTTGAAGTGTAGTAAGGAAGAGAAAAGTATGTATTATTTAATTCTGAAGTATTCATTGCATCTTCTGCATAGAAGGATCCATGTGTATAAGCTTCGTGATACTGGAATGAGGGGGAGAGAGTGTGGTGTGGCCAGTGCACAAGGTGAATAATTAGCTGAAGTCAGATGTGTTTGGGGGCTTCCCTGGCAGCTCAGTGATAAACAATTCAAGTTGGATCCCTGGATCACGAAGATCTCCTAGAGGAGCACATGAGAACCCACTCCAATATTCTTTGCCTGGAGGATTCCATGGCCAGAGGATCCTGGTGGCTAGAGTCCATAGGTTCACAAAAAGTTAGACATGTCTGAAGCAACTAAACTCACACTCTTACAAAGGTGGTTGGAATAATAAAGAAAAGACAGAAAATACAGGGTCTTATAGACCATACCAAGCATTTTCCTTTTATCTCTAAGAGCTAAAGTACACCACTAATGTTATGATTATAATAAGCATTTTTATGTGTATTTGTGCATATCCTTAGAGTACGCTTTAAATCTTCAAAGCAGATAAGTAAATAGGTTCTTAAACTTTTAGAAAGCTTTTAGTATTCACCTAAAATTTTTGCCCACTTGTCCAACTAACGAGATTCATAATCACCCAATTATGGACTATCACTTAGACCTTTAAAACAGAAACCACAGTAATGTACATCAGAATAGAGAACTCTGAACACACTCAGTTGCAAGTTTCATGAGATGGACCAGAAGAATCCAGAGCCCACTGGGATTGCAATATGTCACTTTTAGGTAGCTCACTCCTAACTCTGAGTGGTGAAAATTATTGCCAGTAAAAACAGCTCATCTTAATCTCATTGTGTAAGGTAACCAACAGAGTTGACCTTCCAATGAATCTTCTTTTATATGTATTAAACTCATACATTTACACAGAAATAAGAATGTAAACATTTGATAAGGAAATGGAGGTGATAATTCAATGAGAACTCATAAAAAAAGCTGGAGTTTTACATAGATGAATCCTTTAAGTAAAGAAAGTTTGTTCCTAAGGAAAATACCAAGATTTAAAAATAGGATTCTTTTCTTTAGAGACATGAACTCTTCTTTGAAGTGTAGTAAGGAAGAGAAAAGTATGTATTATTTAATTCTGAAGTATTCATTGCATCTTCTGCATAGAAGGATCCATGTGTATAAGCTTCGTGATACTGGAATGAGGGGGAGAGAGTGTGGTGTGGCCAGTGCACAAGGTGAATAATTAGCTGAAGTCAGATGTGTTTGGGGGCTTCCCTGGCAGCTCAGTGATAAACAATTCAAGTTGGATCCCTGGATCACGAAGATCTCCTAGAGGAGCACATGAGAACCCACTCCAATATTCTTTGCCTGGAGGATTCCATGGCCAGAGGATCCTGGTGGCTAGAGTCCATAGGTTCACAAAAAGTTAGACATGTCTGAAGCAACTAAACGCACACTCTTACAAAGGTGGTTGGAATAATAAAGAAAAGACAGAAAATACAGGGTCTTATAGACCATACCAAGCATTTTCCTTTTATCTCTAAGAGCTAAAGTACACCACTAATGTTATGATTATAATAAGCATTTTTTATGTGTATTTGTGCATATCTATAATACATGCATTAATTATTAATTCTACTTCCCATTGAAGTGTGTTAGATTGTTTATATGGCCAAATATTTGTTACAAAAATATCAGATATTGATGTTTGTTGAACAATAGAAAATAAATAGGAATCAATTAAGAAAGGACCAATGAAGAGAGTCTTGCAGGTGCTTACATAAAAAATGGTTCAGGCAAGTCAAGGATAGGAGCAAAAAGGTATATAAAGCCAATAGAGTTATAGTTAAATTGAGTGAACCTGATTATAGGTTAAATGTGAATGTTGACTGACAGGAAAGTGTTCAGAATTCATACCATGTGCATGACCTGTAAAATTTGTATAATTAGACTCATTTTCTGAGATAAGAAATATCAAATGTCAGATTTAGGAGAGTTCTTCTGAGTTTAGTTCTTGACTTTATTTTTTTTGAGGCCCATTTAAGGCATCTGTGTAGACATGTGGAAAGATGAGTCAGATGCCATCTGGCCAGGAGGGTTAAAATTGAGTCAGTTAGTGAAGATGAGATCGCCTAAATAGTGTACATGACAGAAATGACTTAAAGATGATGCCAGGCAACCTCAGCATTGTGTGACTGAAAGGAGAAAGAGAGAAGACTGAGAAGGAGCTTTCTGAAAAAGTAAAGGAAAAAAAAAAACAAAAAAAAAAAAACCACAAAACAGATGTACTGGGTTAAAGAGAAATAGTCTGCACAAAAAAGGAGAGAGTTCAGATAACCAACAGTACCAGAAAGAACAGAAAGATGAATGGGAAAAAGAACAAGTGTAGGGTGTTTAGCACCAGGAGAAAACAGGTGAGTTGGTGTGAAGAAGTCATTCTAAAGTGAGAGGCATTTGTTCAACTGATAAAATCCTGTTAGTGCAGGTTTTCTATAGTGATGTTTTTGTTTACAGAGTAGGAAGAGAGAGAGAGATGCATATCTGAAAAGGAGATTTTCATTTAAGAAGCTCTTCACCGAAGTGATGAAGATGTGCACATTTGAAACACTGACAAGAATTTTTCTATAAAAAAAGTGAAAACATTAGCATTTTTTTAAGATGTACACCACTAATGTTATGATTATAATAAGCATTTTTTATGTGTATTTGTGCATATCTATAATACATGCATTAATTATTAATTCTACTTCCCATTGAAGTGTGTTAGATTGTTTATATGGCCAAATATTTGTTACAAAAATATCAGATATTGATGTTTGTTGAACAATAGAAAATAAATAGGAATCAATTAAGAAAGGACCAATGAAGAGAGTCTTGCAGGTGCTTACATAAAAAATGGTTCAGGCAAGTCAAGGATAGGAGCAAAAAGGTATATAAAGCCAATAGAGTTATAGTTAAATTGAGTGAACCTGATTATAGGTTAAATGTGAATGTTGACTGACAGGAAAGTGTTCAGAATTCATACCATGTGCATGACCTGTAAAATTTGTATAATTAGACTCATTTTCTGAGATAAGAAATATCAAATGTCAGATTTAGGAGAGTTCTTCTGAGTTTAGTTCTTGACTTTATTTTTTTTGAGGCCCATTTAAGGCATCTGTGTAGACATGTGGAAAGATGAGTCAGATGCCATCTGGCCAGGAGGGTTAAAATTGAGTCAGTTAGTGAAGATGAGATCGCCTAAATAGTGTACATGACAGAAATGACTTAAAGATGATGCCAGGCAACCTCAGCATTGTGTGACTGAAAGGAGAAAGAGAGAAGACTGAGAAGGAGCTTTCTGAAAAAGTAAAGGAAAAAAAAAAAAAAAAAACCACAAAACAGATGTACTGGGTTAAAGAGAAATAGTCTGCACAAAAAAGGAGAGAGTTCAGATAACCAACAGTACCAGAAAGAACAGAAAGATGAATGGGAAAAAGAACAAGTGTAGGGTGTTTAGCACCAGGAGAAAACAGGTGAGTTGGTGTGAAGAAGTCATTCTAAAGTGAGAGGCATTTGTTCAACTGATAAAATCCTGTTAGTGCAGGTTTTCTATAGTGATGTTTTTGTTTACAGAGTAGGAAGAGAGAGAGAGATGCATATCTGAAAAGGAGATTTTCATTTAAGAAGCTCTTCACCGAAGTGATGAAGATGTGCACATTTGAAACACTGACAAGAATTTTTCTATAAAAAAAGTGAAAAGTATGTGAGAATGAGGTAATAATCCATAGTGTAATGCTGATGAGAAGCCAAGGTTAGATGGGGTCCAAAGCACAAAAGGAAAGAAAAACATCTCCTTCCATACATCATTGCGTGAGTAAACAGAACATTTTGAGTTACACACCAAACAAAATCCCAAAGCAACAGTATTCATATGATATAAATGAACCTATCATACTGCCTCAACCTCAAGAACTCATGTGCAACTGACATTACAACAGTTTGCTATTTTTTTGTTATTTCCATGAGTTAAATCTCTTTAAATAGAGCATATACCATGAGCTGAAACTTCTCATGTGTCAGAATTTTCTAATCAAAGTTTCAAACATCTATTTTCCTAATTTATGGTAACACTTATAATAGCTAAACATATTTTAAGAGGCATAAATTTTTAAAGCAACATTGGATATTGAGTTAATCATTTAAATATTGTAGATATCAAATTAATCAATTTTAAAGAATTATTTTGAACTGTGCTAAAAAATGTTTCTCAGTTATAAATTTTTTTTCCCCATCATGCCTCTTTTATTTTTAAATTAATTTTCATCCATCTTTTGGCATGTGTGGGCCTCCCATTGCAGTGGCTTCTCTCATTGCTGAGCACCAGCTCTAGGTGCATGCACTCCAGAGCACAGGCTGGTAACTGGACACACCCGTCCAGCTGCTCTGGGTTCCTCCCGGGACAGGGATGGAACCGGTACCCCTTGTACTGCGAGACAGAGTCTCTACCCACTGGACCTTCAGGGAAGCTCCTTAATTATAAAATTTGTGATCTATATTGAGCTAAACTTTTGTTTATAAGTAGTATAAAATTAGTGTCTAAAAGCACTCTTTCCTAATCCCTTTAGGCCACATTTCATCTAAACCTTAATTGAATTTCTCTGAATTCATTTCATAATCTGGATGCCAGCATGGCCCACTGCATCCTTGATCCCCGTCTGTCTATTTTGAATTATTTTTTTTTGACATATAGATGCTTTACAATATTGTGTTAATTTCTGCTGTGCAATGAATAAGTACACGTGTACGATGAGTATAGTTGATTCCTTGTCTCTTAACCTTAAAAATAACTCAACTCTTCACATGCATTGGATAGAAATCCACTCACATCAACAGCAGGACCAAACACTGTTGATTTATCTTTTGATAATTTTATTAGAAAAAAAAATACCATGTGTTTTCTATGCCAGATACAAACAAAAAAGCCTATAGAACATTTCTCTCTGTAGAAAATAAATACTTTGGCTTTCATTCTTTGATTGTGTTAGCATTCATCTGGCTCTATGTCTGTTCTCCAGTTTTTGTCCCAACTGCTTTTCATATCCTTCTCCCATAAGTTTGTGAAATAAAATGTTCGGCCAGAAAAACTGCTTTTGCTATGAAAAGTTTGGTTAAGACTGTATATATAATCAGTATACTGAGCAAAACAGCCTTTTTGTGTACTAATTATGTGGCCAGGAGCTGTGGATAAGTAGATGATGGTAATGGTAAGCAAGCCATGGTTTATTTCCAGCAATCAGTGAGTTCCAAAAAAAAATCTTGTGAGTAATACTGCTATATCATAGGAACATTTAGCTACATTGAAACTATTTAAAAACTAAGATATTCTTACTAAATTCAGAAAAAAGTGGCTAGAACATTTATTTGAACTACCAGGTTTGTAACCTGCTTATGTAAGCTTAGAGAAATTGTTTAGGCTGTTTATTGCTTGATTTTATTTTAAGTGGAATAGAGACAGAAATGTTATACAGTTGATCAAGGTTAAAGACAAAATATATGTGAAAAATACAGTAAATAACTGTTTACTGTTGTTACTAATATTGTTAAGAAAATTATAGCATCTCTGTAGATAAAAGACAATTGTTAACAGATATCAATATTTATGAGCAAATGCTGGGTCATCCTCTGTGTGTTAGTCATATTTAGATGAATTTAAAACTCAAAAGTGATTGTTTAAATAGTAGAGTCTGTTAAATACTTCATTATATTGGGTTGGTCAAAAAGTTCATTCAGGTTTTCCTTAAAGAAAAAAATAAAATAGAAGAAACTTTTTCGACCAACTCAATACTTCAGTGCCTTTCTTTATTATGTTAATATATGCTGATCCTTGTCTCTTAACCTTAAAAATAACTCAACTCTTCACATGCATTGGATAGAAATCCACTCACATCAACAGCAGGACCAAACACTGTTGATTTATCTTTTGATAATTTTATTAGAAAAAATACCATGTGTTTTCTATGCCAGATACAAACAAAAAAGCCTATAGAACATTTCTCTCTGTAGAAAATAAATACTTTGGCTTTCATTCTTTGATTGTGTTAGCATTCATCTGGCTCTATGTCTGTTCTCCAGTTTTTGTCCCAACTGCTTTTCATATCCTTCTCCCATAAGTTTGTGAAATAAAATGTTCGGCCAGAAAAACTGCTTTTGCTATGAAAAGTTTGGTTAAGACTGTATATATAATCAGTATACTGAGCAAAACAGCCTTTTTGTGTACTAATTATGTGGCCAGGAGCTGTGGATAAGTAGATGATGGTAATGGTAAGCAAGCCATGGTTTATTTCCAGCAATCAGTGAGTTCCAAAAAAAAATCTTGTGAGTAATACTGCTATATCATAGGAACATTTAGCTACATTGAAACTATTTAAAAACTAAGATATTCTTACTAAATTCAGAAAAAAGTGGCTAGAACATTTATTTGAACTACCAGGTTTGTAACCTGCTTATGTAAGCTTAGAGAAATTGTTTAGGCTGTTTATTGCTTGATTTTATTTTAAGTGGAATAGAGACAGAAATGTTATACAGTTGATCAAGGTTAAAGACAAAATATATGTGAAAAATACAGTAAAAAACTGTTTACTGTTGTTACTAATATTGTTAAGAAAATTATAGCATCTCTGTAGATAAAAGACAATTGTTAACAGATATCAATATTTATGAGCAAATGCTGGGTCATCCTCTGTGTGTTAGTCATATTTAGATGAATTTAAAACTCAAAAGTGATTGTTTAAATAGTAGAGTCTGTTAAATACTTCATTATATTGGGTTGGTCAAAAAGTTCATTCAGGTTTTCCTTAAAGAAAAAAATAAAATAGAAGAAACTTTTTCGACCAACTCAATACTTCAGTGCCTTTCTTTATTATGTTAATATATGCTGATCAATGTCCTGAACAGACGTTTAAATACTACTTTCTAACTTCTTCCTTCAAAAATAAAGACATTGAAGGTCAGATCATTTATGTGATTTGCCCAAATTCACAATGCTATATGGAAAAACATGTCCTTAGTAGGGGGAAATGTATAGCAAGTTATAAAACATTAAAATATGACCAAGATGAGTAATTGCTCAATTAGTTTGTAGTTTTATAGGTTATTGTGTTATCTGCAAAATACTGAATAGCCAGAAACCTACTTAAAAAATGAATGTGATATATTAATCTTTTCATTCTGAAAATTTGCTATAATGAATAATTCTTAAGTTAAAAATTATAAATAATGCCAAATAATAATTCTCTTATAATAACATGTGATAGGTCTGGCCCTGTGTTTGCTTCTGTTATTTCTAATTCTCCTACCATCACTGTTGAGATTGAATTTAGTCTCTTTATCTCACTCCCTCACCACTCCTTGTCTGTTCCTACACAATTACCAGGTCTTTTTTTTTTTTTTTTGATCTTCTATCAACCAGGCTTCCACCAACAATATCCAAAATATTCGAGCATGTACGATTGTAATTTGTTTAATGTTATAGTATCAAATTCTGTATTAAGTTAAAAACAATTCTTATAAAACAGCATAATTCATCATGTAGGACCCAGAAATCTGTACAGACAAAATTAAGACTTCAACATAATTACCCACTAAAGTTAAAAGCAGCTTGTGGAGATTTTGTTAGATTTTTTTTTTTTTTTAAAGATTTATTTTTTTATTTTGGGCGGGGGTCGGGTTGGGGGGGGGGGGGAGCGGGCGGGCCACTTCTATTGGTCTTTCATTTCTCTATTTTCATCCGTCTTTGTTCTTTGGCTCCTGTGGGCCTCCCATCGCGGTGGCGTCTGTCGTTGCAGAGCACCAGCTCTGGGCACATGCGCTCCAGAGCTCCAGCTCGGTAATTGGACACATGAGTCCAGCCGCTCTGCGGCACGTGGGATCTTCCCAGGCCAGGGCTCGAACCGGCGCCCCTTGTACTGCAAGGCGGTGTCCTTACCCACTTGGCCACCAGGGGAAGCCCTTGTTAGATTAAAGTAGGTGATGAACTTTCATTTTACTGAATGTTCTCAATCAGCAAATATAAAGGGTAATTTGCTTTAGAAAATATGAACTATTTACTTGTCTTCACAGTAGAGTGTGCCAACATAAATGATATATAAATTTCTGATAAAAACATTATTCAGTTCTACACAAAAAAATAAAGGATGGTAGATTGTCACACGTAAATTTTGTGTCATCACCACTGGTGACGTGACTTGGTCTTCACTCACCATGAGAACTGACTTATGTGTAAAATGTTGAAACTCATGCTCAGATGGTCCTTGGGAGGAATTGTGAGGAATATGTGAGATTTCTGTACACAAAGCGAATGATTGGATGAAAGGTATTGGATGTACGTAAGAGCTTCTTAGAAATACAGGTTTCTTTCTCTTCCTTTTATTTAACTGCTTTCATACTTTAGTTACAATGTACTATAATTTATAATTTTTCTGTAGGTCATGTGCAGGTTTATATCATTATAAAGTTGAAATGGGTGTATTTTCTAATAGAACCTTATTTCTCTATTCAGAATTTCTCTGGCAGGTTCACAGAGTGAAAACATGAATCCAGGTGTGTAAACACATCTTTAGGATCATTAATATAATTGTAAATTCCACGTTGTTTATTAATTGGTAAAGAGATTATAATTGGTGAAATTTAAAGCAAAATCCAAGTTGCTTTTTTTATTGTTTATATTTCCCTGCCTTGCAAAGAGTTTTCAGATTGGAGTGCTGTCACTCTTAGAGAAGAATGACTGCCTCTCTAGTTATAATTATACAAATATTGGCAACCAAGAAGGTTGTTTTTCCCTTTTTTGTCCAGCAACTCAATCACAACAAATTAACAAACACTATGGACCTGTGGACTTAAGCACCCAGGCTCCTCTGTCCATGGGGTTTTTCAGGTGAGAATATTGGAGTGGGGTGCCATTTCTTACTCCAGGGAATCTTCCCAACCTAGGGATCAAACCTGCATCTTCTGTGTCCCCTGTACTTCACAGGCCGGGCTCGAACCGCGCCTTGTACTGCAAGGCGGTGTCCTTACCCACTTGGCCACCAGGGGAAGCCCTTGTTAGATTAAAGTAGGTGATGAACTTTCATTTTACTGAATGTTCTCAATCAGCAAATATAAAGGGTAATTTGCTTTAGAAAATATGAACTATTTACTTGTCTTCACAGTAGAGTGTGCCAACATAAATGATATATAAATTTCTGATAAAAACATTATTCAGTTCTACACAAAAAAATAAAGGATGGTAGATTGTCACACGTAAATTTTGTGTCATCACCACTGGTGACGTGACTTGGTCTTCACTCACCATGAGAACTGACTTATGTGTAAAATGTTGAAACTCATGCTCAGATGGTCCTTGGGAGGAATTGTGAGGAATATGTGAGATTTCTGTACACAAAGCGAATGATTGGATGAAAGGTATTGGATGTACGTAAGAGCTTCTTAGAAATACAGGTTTCTTTCTCTTCCTTTTATTTAACTGCTTTCATACTTTAGTTACAATGTACTATAATTTATAATTTTTCTGTAGGTCATGTGCAGGTTTATATCATTATAAAGTTGAAATGGGTGTATTTTCTAATAGAACCTTATTTCTCTATTCAGAATTTCTCTGGCAGGTTCACAGAGTGAAAACATGAATCCAGGTGTGTAAACACATCTTTAGGATCATTAATATAATTGTAAATTCCACGTTGTTTATTAATTGGTAAAGAGATTATAATTGGTGAAATTTAAAGCAAAATCCAAGTTGCTTTTTTTATTGTTTATATTTCCCTGCCTTGCAAAGAGTTTTCAGATTGGAGTGCTGTCACTCTTAGAGAAGAATGACTGCCTCTCTAGTTATAATTATACAAATATTGGCAACCAAGAAGG
Source organism: Tragulus kanchil (assembly GCA_022376925.1). Lineage (NCBI taxonomy): Eukaryota > Metazoa > Chordata > Mammalia > Artiodactyla > Tragulidae > Tragulus > Tragulus kanchil. The sequence goes on from JAIOJX010000004.1 coordinate 145,179,083, forward strand.
TTGTTTTTCCCTTTTTTGTCCAGCAACTCAATCACAACAAATTAACAAACACTATGGACCTGTGGACTTAAGCACCCAGGCTCCTCTGTCCATGGGGTTTTTCAGGTGAGAATATTGGAGTGGGGTGCCATTTCTTACTCCAGGGAATCTTCCCAACCTAGGGATCAAACCTGCATCTTCTGTGTCCCCTGCATTGCAGGCAAATTCTTCATCTGTTGAGCCATCCAGAACCCAGTGTATGTATATTTGTACATAAATATGTGCTTGCTTTGTTTGTGCAGTTCAGATGTCAGTGATTGTAAAATGCCTTCCAAAGATATCCATCTTTTTTCAATGCTTTTGAGAAATAAATCAATTTTAATTCAGTATCCCTTCAATGAAAACATGAAAACATAAAGTTATGAACCCATTTGTTTTCAGTTATTTTTTAACACTTACACTGGATTAGATTATGGTCAACAATACATTATTATACAATTAAAATGTTACTGAGATATGTTCCATTCAACATGTGGAAAAAAATCTATTTCATAATGAAATAGAGATTTATATAGTTCTTTAAATTCACCGTCCCATTTTTATTTTCACTGATAAAAATTTCAGGACCTAATGTGAACATTGTCCCAATGAATATAAAGAAGCTAGATAAATTCATCTATTACCCCAACTGATGATTTTATTAATAGAAATATTTGAACTGTTAGACTCTCACTGAAACATATAAGTCTTTGCTTCAGAGAACATAATAGCATCATGAAAGGTAGTTTCTTCCAGTGAAATGTGCCTAATTTATGGAAAAAAGCTATTCTCACTTTTGCTACATTGCAAAATTTTTTGGTTTATCTCTGACTCTGCCTCATTCAGCAGATCTTGACAGAACAAAAAAGGAATTTTATTAAGGGATTGAGCAATAAAGATTCAATAGAACTCTTGAGACATAATGATTTTTTTTTGCTTCTGTTGGAGGATATCTTCTTCGTAGAGACTATGACCAGCTGGGATTATCCTATTTGCTGCCTTAGCATTACTTCCAAGACAAGTATAAACTAAAATGAAAGATTGGTAAGGATTGCTTTATTTCTTCCAGAATAAGAACACTTGTTTTATTATAGCTGATTTCTTATTAGGTTCCCTTTGAATCAGAGTTGTAAATTCTACTGCATTTAAACAGATACCTATAGTATAGCAATTTTCCATGCACATACTGCACAAGAGACTATGCAATAATTTTGTATTAAAGACTAAACCAAACTAAAATTACATATGTAAAATGAATATGTAGGCAAGGTATTTTTGCTCTGTCTCAGGAATTCAGAGAAACTGGCTCAGCTACATAAATCAAAAGACAGTACTAACCATAAAACTCTTAGAGGAGAATATAGGCAAAACACTCAAGGACATAAATAAAAGCAAGATCTTCTATGACCCACCTACTAGAATAGCAGAACTAAAAACAAAAATTAGCATGCGGGACCTAATGAAACTTAAAAGCTATTGTACAGCAAAATAAACTACAAAGAAGCTGAACAGACAACCCACAGAATGGGAGAAAACCATAGCAAATGAAATAACAGGCAAAGAATTAATCTCTAAAATCTACAAGCAACTCAGACAAGTCATCACCAGAAAAATGAACAACCCAATCAAAAAATGGGAATAAGATCTAAAAAGACATCTCACCAAAGAGGACATATGGATTACCAAAAATCTCATGAAATGATGCTCAACCCTGCTTATTATTAAAGAAATGCAAATCAAAACTACAGTGAGGTATCACCACACACCCGTCAGACTGGCCACATCAAAAAATCTACAGACAATAAATGCTGGAGAGGGTGCTGAGAAAAGGGAACACACTTGCATTGCTGGTGGGAAAGTAAATTGATACAATCGCGATGGAAGATAGCATAGAGATTCCTTAAAAAACTAAAAATAGAAGCATCATATGACCCAGCAATCCCACTATTAGGCTTATACCCTGATGAAATCAAAACTGAAAGAGGCGCCTGTACCCCAATGTTCATTGCAGCACTCTATACAATAGCTAGAACATGGAAGCAACCTAGATGTCCATCAATGAATGAATGGATAAAGAAGCTCTGGTACATATATACAATGGAGTACTTCTCAGCTGTAAAAAGAAATGCAGAAGAATCAGCCCTAATGAGGTGGATGGATCTAGAAACTATTGTAAAAATTGAAGTAAGTCAAAAAGAGAAAGACAAGTACAGTATACTAACACACATACATGGAATCTAGTAAGGGGGTAATGATAACACATGCAGTGAAGTGATGGAAAAATTGCCATAGAGAGCAGACATATGGACATTTTGGGGAATGAACAGGAGGTGGGAGTCGTAGAGGGAGTAACATGGAAACCTATACTATCGTATGTGAAAAAGATAGCTATTGTCATTGCGCTGTGGAACTACGGGATCCTGCAGGGGTGCTGTGAGATGGCCTGGAGGGATGGAAGTGGGGAGGACTCGGAGGGGACCAGGGATATACCAATGACTAATCTGGGATTATACATATCTGTAAACAACAAAACTCTGTAAAAATAAAAAGTAAAATGAAAAAAAAAAAAAGACAGGTGCTTCCCCTGGTGGTCCAGTGGGTAAGGACACCGCTTTGCAGTGCAAGGGGCGCCGGTTCGAGCCCTGGCCTGGGAAGATCCCACGTGCCGCGGAGCAGCTGGACTGATGTGTCCAATCACCGAGCCGGAGCTCTGGAGCGCATGCGCCCAGAGCCAGCGCTCTGCAACGACAGATGCCACCACGACGGGAGACCCACAGGAGCCAAAGAACAAAGACGGATGAACAGAGAGAAACGAAAGACCAATAGAAGTGGTCCGCCCGCTCCCCTCCCTCCCCAACCCGACCTCTGCCCCAAAATAAATAAATAAATAAATCTTAAAAAAAAAAAAAAAAAAAGACAGTACTAACAAAAATTACTATATTCAGCAAGGGTTCTTTTACTCTTCCTTAACCTACAATTAAGCAAGTAATCATGAAATATGAGCATGCACCCTTAAAGAGTCTCCTATAATAAAAGAGAACTAGAACATCAATTATCGCTGTGATTATGCTATTTACGTGTCTACATCTAACCTTTTTTTAAGCTTAATTCAAGTCTGAAGAGTAATAAAGAAACTTGGGTTAGCAGACCTCAGAATTCATTACGGAGACAAAAGACATAGTTTCATAGCATTTTTTTCTAAAAAAAAAAAAGGAAAAGAAAAGAAAAAACATGTATTTAATCTAAGAAAATAACTATTGGAAAGCAAATTAGTGAGGAATCTAATCAGGGCATTCTGGAAATTTCCTAAGTATTTCAAATCCTTGTTAGTAACTATAAAACTTTATTTGCTAAGCTGTAATACAAAAGATTTTCATTCACGTGACCTCCAAGATCTTAAGGGAAAGAGCCTACATCTTTCCAGTGCAGTAAAAAATTGCAGAGTATAATAGTATGATTTTATCTTTAGAAACAACATTTATATAAACATCTTACAATCAACAGTCTTCTCATAGATCTACAAGTTAGGTAAAGGGATTTTTGTCATTCTAATTTTTGGTAAGGAATAAACAATAGCAGCAAAACACTAAGGGAGTATTTATTGTTTTGTTTACTGGAAAACATAATAGACGACCCATTGTGGCAGATTACAAGGAAAATTAAGAGATGGTCCCTTTCCTTTCTGGAGGAAAAAGTTGCCGATCAGTTGAGACTATCTCTCCTAATCTAGTATTCTTTCTTTCTTGAGTCTCAGCTTCAAGTTTTGAGTGGAAATTCTCAGTAAATGATTTCTGTTGTGCTAGTCAATCCAGAATATGTTATTATTCGAAGTTATATTGACATGTGGACTTGTGGGAAAATAGCAAGTACTAATTCAATTACTTTTGAATCTAAAATGATTTCTCCATTGCTCCCATACTTACAGCACCTAGTGTTGTATTAACCCAACTGTATGCTCTGAAACCCTCAGTCTTTAAAGTATGATGGTGACTGGAATGAAATATTTTGTTGCTTATATTCTAGATGACTATTTCTGATTATAGCAGCTGAAGATAAGGTTAGCTTTTTTGGCAACCACAATAAATACTAAATATAGATTAGTCATATTAGGTACTAAAATAGTCTACTCATATGTCTTATGCAGTTTTATAAATTTCAGCTGCACATATAACACTGTCCAGCAACTAACTACTATTTATGTGTTGTCACTTTCTCTATGGACAGTTGTATCACACCTTCCTTATTCTGAAATTTCCATTTATTTCTTCCTCATTATCATGTTCAGCCAGTTGCCTTCTTGGCAACTTTATCATAGAAATTAAATTAGTCAAGATAGACTAATTCTTTTTTTTCATACCTGGAAATTTGATGTTATTTAAAGAAACTGGGTACTCTTTCAATTTCTAGGACTTTATGATCTTTTATTGTTTTCCTAATTTTAAAGTCATAAAGAATCTTCAAAATTAGGTTTAATCAATAATTTTTTTCTTGTCGACCCAAAATTCATTGTTCTTATGGGACAAGTTAAGAGGAACACTGGACAATGTGTTTCTTGGTTTTTAAGTCAACTATGATTATTCTCAATCTTGAATTCACTGTTTCATTTCTTCCTCATTTTTAATTTTCTTTATCTTGAATAAACCTGAGCTTATACTTTGGGAGATTTTGTTAAAAGGTGTTACAGGGTACACTTTGTTGGTGATAATTTTTACCAAAGAGATATTTCCATATCAAATTAGTTTTAAAATGTGTACTAGCCAAATTGTAACACTGTGAGTAATAGAGTAATAAAAATTCATGTACATATGGTAATTGACTGAAAGCTTCACAAGGCTACAGTAGTAAGTAGTGTCAAACCATGTGACACAAGAAGAATCAATGACACCAATGATTTCTCCACCTTAAAAGAGATTTTGCTTGCTTGTTTTGGTACATGTTTACTACTATCAAGGTGTCTCTTATATACAACAAAGCACATAAATCCTCAGAGAGCTCTTGATGACTATTATATACTCAAGTAATCAGTCTCCAGATTTTTGTAGAGGATTGGTAACACCATTGAAGCACACCACATAATCATTTCCAGTCAATCGCTGTCAACCCCTCTACCCATTATAATCATTATTCTGACTGCTTTATTCCAGTTTTAGAAAAAAATGTAAATTAAATAATGTCTTTTCTCTTTGGCACTTTCACTTGACTATTTCATCTAGAAATGTTTTATCAACAAATATGTTGTTCCATCTAGAAATAGCTTGTTTTATTGGTGTGTAGTAATTAGTGGTTTAACAATATAAAAATGTATATCCTCAGTCTACTCTTCATAGATATTTTAGTCATTTTCCATTTTGTCAATTGTAAATTAAATTTTTAAAATTTTCTGCATATGTGTTATTTAAGTACATAGACTTGACTTCTCCTTGGGTTTATACTAGGTATATAATTACTCAGTCATAGGGCAGGCTTGGGTCTTCCCTGGTAGCTCAGATGGTAAAAAATCTGTCTTCAGTGCAGGAGACCTGTTTTCCTAATTTTAAAGTCATAAAGAATCTTCAAAATTAGGTTTAATCAATAATTTTTTTCTTGTCGACCCAAAATTCATTGTTCTTATGGGACAAGTTAAGAGGAACACTGGACAATGTGTTTCTTGGTTTTTAAGTCAACTATGATTATTCTCAATCTTGAATTCACTGTTTCATTTCTTCCTCATTTTTAATTTTCTTTATCTTGAATAAACCTGAGCTTATACTTTGGGAGATTTTGTTAAAAGGTGTTACAGGGTACACTTTGTTGGTGAAAATTTTTTACCAAAGAGATATTTCCATATCAAATTAGTTTTAAAATGTGTACTAGCCAAATTGTAACACTGTGAGTAATAGAGTAATAAAAATTCATGTACATATGGTAATTGACTGAAAGCTTCACAAGGCTACAGTAGTAAGTAGTGTCAAACCATGTGACACAAGAAGAATCAATGACACCAATGATTTCTCCACCTTAAAAGAGATTTTGCTTGCTTGTTTTGGTACATGTTTACTACTATCAAGGTGTCTCTTATATACAACAAAGCACATAAATCCTCAGAGAGCTCTTGATGACTATTATATACTCAAGTAATCAGTCTCCAGATTTTTGTAGAGGATTGGTAACACCATTGAAGCACACCACATAATCATTTCCAGTCAATCGCTGTCAACCCCTCTACCCATTATAATCATTATTCTGACTGCTTTATTCCAGTTTTAGAAAAAAATGTAAATTAAATAATGTCTTTTCTCTTTGGCACTTTCACTTGACTATTTCATCTAGAAATGTTTTATCAACAAATATGTTGTTCCATCTAGAAATAGCTTGTTTTATTGGTGTGTAGTAATTAGTGGTTTAACAATATAAAAATGTATATCCTCAGTCTACTCTTCATAGATATTTTAGTCATTTTCCATTTTGTCAATTGTAAATTAAATTTTTAAAATTTTCTGCATATGTGTTATTTAAGTACATAGACTTGACTTCTCCTTGGGTTTATACTAGGTATATAATTACTCAGTCATAGGGCAGGCTTGGGTCTTCCCTGGTAGCTCAGATGGTAAAAAATCTGTCTTCAGTGCAGGAGACCCAGGTTCAATCTTTGAATCTGGAAAATCTCATAGAAAAGGACATAGCAACCCACTCCAATATTCTTGCCTGGAGAATCCCATGGACAGAGGAGCTTGGTGGGTTACAGTCTCTAGGGCTGCAAAGAGTCAGACATGACTGAGGTGACTTAGCACACATGGAGGCTAAGGTTAGTTTCGATAGATACCATCAAACATTTTTTAAAGTGACTTTTAAATCACTTTATATTCCTGTTAACAATGTATTTGGGTTCTAGTTATTCATATATTTCCTAACATTTGATATTAACTTTTTAAAATTTCTTGTTATCATGTACTGGTATCATTTTGTGCTTTTGATTTGCATTTTCCTGGTGATTCAGTGACGTTGGAAACATTTTCATGGGCTTATTTTCCATTTGGAATAAACTGCTGGAACATTAGAAGCAGGATTCTGACAAATTTTTGCTTTAAAAGATTGGTATGACTCTGGCTTTGGGGATTGGTGGCAATCAGCCACCTTATAAGTATAAGTATATTGGGAGCTTTCCTGGTGGCTCAGACAATAAAGAATCTGCCTGCCAGTACAGGTGACCTGGGTTTGATCCCTGTGTCAGGAAGATCCCCTCGACAAGGGAACGGCTACCCATGCCAGTATTCCTCCCTGGAGAATTCCATAAAAAGAAGAGCCTGTCAGGCTACAGTCCATGAGGTCATAAAGAGTAGAACCCGACTGAGTGGCTAACACACACACACACACACACACACACACGTATGTTAGGAAGGTATTACTATATCCAAGTGTGATATGACAGTGGATGACAAAGGGGTTAACAGTGGAATTGATATGAAATTCAGAATATGTTTTAAAGGTCAAGCTAATAATAGTACTTGCTGATAGACCTTTTGTGGTATTTGTGAGAAAAATAAAAATCAACAGTGAATTCTGGGCTTTTACTTTTTATGCAGTCATTATATAAATGTTTATTTCACTGGGGATAACCTAAGAAAAGCAAGGTTATTTGGAGGATGATGTAATTGAGAATTCAATTGATAGATTCCTATTTTTCACCCAAGTGAAGAGGCTAAAAAGCTAGTGAATATATATGAATATTGCACATAATGAAGAGCTCAAGGCTGGTGCTATTAATTAGAGACCACATTTAGAAGTTATTTAAAGCCATGGGTCTGTTCAAGGTGACCAAAGTAATAAATATATACAGAGATGAGAAGAGGAATGTTTAGTTCTGGCAAAGAGAATGATGATGATTATGCAAATGCTATTTATTATTTATAGATATGGAAAAATTCTACCAATCTGACTAAAATATACCACTTTTTATAATATGTACAATTAAGCCCTATTTTCTGAATATTTGTGGGTTTACAGGAAGTGAATACATTGCAATGTGTTTAGTGTTGCTTCAAAATTTCAATCTACTATTTTATTCCTGGTGGCTCAGATGGTCAAGATCTGCCTACAATGTGTTTGATTCCTGGGTTAGAAAGACCTCCTGGAGAAGAGAATGGCTACTCACTGCAATATTCTTGCCTGGAGAGTCCCATGGACAGAGGACCCTGGTGGGCTATAGTCCATGGGGTTGCAGAGTCAGACATGACAAAAACAGCATTTGGTTCTGTCTTACTTTTCTTTGGGCATACAGCTGTTCAGCCTCCTCTATCATGAGATAACAAGTCTCTTTGTTCTCACATATGGAAATTTTTAGGTAGTCTTCAGAAAGTTTTAAATCTCTCACTGGTTATATTGCAGATAATTATCTTTTACTATCTGAACCTCTTGGAATCTCTTTCCCCACTGGAAGCAGTTTATCTAACTGTTCCTTGCAAGTACAGACATTTTGGGGGAATACTTGTATATATTTTCAGGAAACATTTTGACTAACTAAAGCCTGATTATTTTTCTTATTTTTATGTTTGAAGTCCTATATTTAATATCAGCTATATAATTTGAGATTCAAAGTTTAAAAATTAAATCTAATGAAATTTAAATTTTATTGCAGTCATTATATAAATGTTTATTTCACTGGGGATAACCTAAGAAAAGCAAGGTTATTTGGAGGATGATGTAATTGAGAATTCAATTGATAGATTCCTATTTTTCACCCAAGTGAAGAGGCTAAAAAGCTAGTGAATATATATGAATATTGCACATAATGAAGAGCTCAAGGCTGGTGCTATTAATTAGAGACCACATTTAGAAGTTATTTAAAGCCATGGGTCTGTTCAAGGTGACCAAAGTAATAAATATATACAGAGATGAGAAGAGGAATGTTTAGTTCTGGCAAAGAGAATGATGATGATTATGCAAATGCTATTTATTATTTATAGATATGGAAAAATTCTACCAATCTGACTAAAATATACCACTTTTTATAATATGTACAATTAAGCCCTATTTTCTGAATATTTGTGGGTTTACAGGAAGTGAATACATTGCAATGTGTTTAGTGTTGCTTCAAAATTTCAATCTACTATTTTATTCCTGGTGGCTCAGATGGTCAAGATCTGCCTACAATGTGTTTGATTCCTGGGTTAGAAAGACCTCCTGGAGAAGAGAATGGCTACTCACTGCAATATTCTTGCCTGGAGAGTCCCATGGACAGAGGACCCTGGTGGGCTATAGTCCATGGGGTTGCAGAGTCAGACATGACAAAAACAGCATTTGGTTCTGTCTTACTTTTCTTTGGGCATACAGCTGTTCAGCCTCCTCTATCATGAGATAACAAGTCTCTTTGTTCTCACATATGGAAATTTTTAGGTAGTCTTCAGAAAGTTTTAAATCTCTCACTGGTTATATTGCAGATAATTATCTTTTACTATCTGAACCTCTTGGAATCTCTTTCCCCACTGGAAGCAGTTTATCTAACTGTTCCTTGCAAGTACAGACATTTTGGGGGAATACTTGTATATATTTTCAGGAAACATTTTGACTAACTAAAGCCTGATTATTTTTCTTATTTTTATGTTTGAAGTCCTATATTTAATATCAGCTATATAATTTGAGATTCAAAGTTTAAAAATTAAATCTAATGAAATTTAAATTTTATTGCATTCTTTAATGCAGTTTAGGAATTACTGAAGGGTGAAATTATAAAAGAAATGATCAGGGAAGAGGAAGTCTAAAAGATGTAATGGAGGTTATACAGAATTATTTGAAGTGATTTAAAAGGAATTGACCTGAAATGTAGCTACTCAAAATACTGACCTATAATCCAGTTACTAGTTCTAGAGCATATCCTCACATTTGACTGATGCTTCTGGTGATATACTTTACTTACTCTTTGATAATAGTGGGCTAAAGAATGTCAAGAAAAGAAGACTCCTTTTGTAATATATCAGGTGTGATCTTAACTCTGGAAAAGACTGACATTGATTACTGTTATGCTCTATTGGTATATGTTATTATTATTATTCAATTCAGTATCTAGAATTATAAGAAATAACTGTTGCTCAAGCCATATAGTGGTATTTTTGTTATTGAATACTAGAATAGACTAAGATGCTAATGCACTTGTGTCAAAGAACCCTACTATGATCCTCAGATTTAGAATTTGAGATCTTCTCCTCTATCATCATTTTAAAAGTGGTGTTATTAAGATATGATCAATATATCATACAATTCACTTAAAAGTGTACATTGAAACATGTACTGTTTACAGACATACAATTAGACTTTAGTAAATTCAAAGTTGAGCATCATTAACCACAGTCACTTTTAGAGCAGTTTATTTGACCCAAAAAGGAACTCTGTATCACAGAGCCATCTGGCATTTTAAATAGGGGAAAAAATAACCAGAGAAGGGATATAAAATTGTAGGGTTTCAGTGGGGAGAGGCAGTTGGTAATGATAAATGGAGCTGTCAAAGAAGGCTGAGAAGGAAATACTTAAGACATGAAAGAGGTGAGCTAGTCTCTCACTTAGAATGAGATGGGCTTTCAAAGTCATGCTTCATCATTGTTTAAAAAATATTTTTAATATGAAAGTACTTGATGATATAAAAATTCTAAGTCTCTGTTTTGAGGAACTCATCTTATAGTTGGAATTATCTGCTCTAAAGGCTTTTCTGGTATTAAGTATGAGATCCAAACACAAATATTAATGACAATAAAAACAATACAATGTAAATAATAGCAATTGTCTTTCCTCATCTGTTTCCATGAAAGGCTCTCATCAAACAGTGAAAATGCTGTCACTCAAATAGGTTAACATCACAACATTGCTTCTGCTCATAACGCGCTTGCAGAGTAACTCAGTGCTGGGCAGCCTGCAGAGGGATGCTTCATTATCACAATCATCTCACACTGCTACCTCTCTCGTGAATGGAGGGCACAAAATGAGAGAAGCTAACAGGCATAAACCTCCCTGCAAATCGTAGTGTAGAGCTTAATGAGCAGAGTATGCCTTCTCCCTCAGCTTCTGAAAGACTGGCAATTATGTCATCTTTCTAAGTATGCTCTTGAAGGAGTGTGTGTGCGATTGTATGTGCAAAGAACATTTCAAATGGAGTAAGGAATTGAGAAGCTGTTACCCCTTTAAAAGTGACTGTGATTACTAAGTATTCAGTCTAAATATTGTTAATATTTCCAAGCACTGCTTTATTGCTTATATAATGCCATCACAAAATATGCACTCAAGACTAGAAATGTTATATGTATCTTAAAAGTAAAAGAAACAGGCAACTCATAGACCTTTGATGATTAAATTTGAGATCTTCTCCTCTATCATCATTTTAAAAGTGGTGTTATTAAGATATGATCAATATATCATACAATTCACTTAAAAGTGTACATTGAAACATGTACTGTTTACAGACATACAATTAGACTTTAGTAAATTCAAAGTTGAGCATCATTAACCACAGTCACTTTTAGAGCAGTTTATTTGACCCAAAAAGGAACTCTGTATCACAGAGCCATCTGGCATTTTAAATAGGGGAAAAAATAACCAGAGAAGGGATATAAAATTGTAGGGTTTCAGTGGGGAGAGGCAGTTGGTAATGATAAATGGAGCTGTCAAAGAAGGCTGAGAAGGAAATACTTAAGACATGAAAGAGGTGAGCTAGTCTCTCACTTAGAATGAGATGGGCTTTCAAAGTCATGCTTCATCATTGTTTAAAAAATATTTTTAATATGAAAGTACTTGATGATATAAAAATTCTAAGTCTCTGTTTTGAGGAACTCATCTTATAGTTGGAATTATCTGCTCTAAAGGCTTTTCTGGTATTAAGTATGAGATCCAAACACAAATATTAATGACAATAAAAACAATACAATGTAAATAATAGCAATTGTCTTTCCTCATCTGTTTCCATGAAAGGCTCTCATCAAACAGTGAAAATGCTGTCACTCAAATAGGTTAACATCACAACATTGCTTCTGCTCATAACGCGCTTGCAGAGTAACTCAGTGCTGGGCAGCCTGCAGAGGGATGCTTCATTATCACAATCATCTCACACTGCTACCTCTCTCGTGAATGGAGGGCACAAAATGAGAGAAGCTAACAGGCATAAACCTCCCTGCAAATCGTAGTGTAGAGCTTAATGAGCAGAGTATGCCTTCTCCCTCAGCTTCTGAAAGACTGGCAATTATGTCATCTTTCTAAGTATGCTCTTGAAGGAGTGTGTGTGCGATTGTATGTGCAAAGAACATTTCAAATGGAGTAAGGAATTGAGAAGCTGTTACCCCTTTAAAAGTGACTGTGATTACTAAGTATTCAGTCTAAATATTGTTAATATTTCCAAGCACTGCTTTATTGCTTATATAATGCCATCACAAAATATGCACTCAAGACTAGAAATGTTATATGTATCTTAAAACATAGTAAAAGAAACAGGCATATACCTTGCATCAAGCTTAGGAAATAAAAGAGCTCCTTCTTTTGAAGGTTCCTGTGCTCCTTCTCACAAAGTCTTCTCTTTTCTGTCTCAGTGGCAATCACCAATCCTAAATGTTTTAATCATTTTTAGCAAGTCATTTTGACTATATCAGATAGGTGGACATATCACTAAACAATATACGATTTACTTTATACGACTAGATGTAAAGATAGTATAACAATATACCATTAACCTTTATATGACAAAGGTCCATATTAAGAGTGTTCTTTTATAATTGGACTTATATGTGTTATCTTGTATGTATGTTATATAGACGCACACATAAATATGCACGAAAGCTAACTAAATGACTATAGATGGCATACTATTTGCATGTGTTGTGTGTATACATTTACTTATATATAAAAACAGTACTGTTATAAACATTTTTCAGTGTGTTTCTGCTGGGAATGAGGTTGTCTAGGAGTGGGTATCTGGATTTTAGCATAAATTCCTCTTCAGTGTCACTGGGTCATGCCAACAAATGTTCCGTAAGTGACTATAACAAACTTGTACTATCATCAATTAATGACATGAATACACTTTATATTTTGGCATTGTTCTATTGTGCTTTTTAATTTATGTTTTATTGAAGAATAGTTGGTTTCCAGTGTTGTGTATTAATTTCAGGGAAGCAGCAAAGTGAAAGCAGTTGCTAAGTCTCGCCCCTCTCTTTGTGACCCCATGGAGCCTGCCAGGCTCCTCTGGCCATGAAATTCTTCAGGCAAGAATACTGGAGTGAGTAGCCATTCCCATCTCCAGGGGATCCTCCTGACCCAGGAATCAAACCTGGATCTCCCACATTATAGGCAGACTCTACAGTCTGATTTACCAGGAAAGCCCAAGTGCAATCATTTTTCAGATTCTTTTCGTATATAGGTTATTACAAAATATTGAGTATAGTCTCTGTGCTATATAATAGGTCCTTATGTTATTTATTTTATATATATATATATATATATTTTTTTACTCCCAAATTTCTTATTCCTCCCTTTCCCCTTCTACTTTGGTAACAAGTTCCCTTTCTGTGAGTCTGTTTCTGTTTGGCAAATAAATTCCTTTGCATCATTAAAAAAAAAAAAAATATATATATATATATTGCATCTAAGTCATTGTTTATTTTTCATCCATCTTTATTTTTTGGCATGTGAGGGCCTCCCATCACAGTGACCTCTCTCCTTGCAGAACACTAGCTCTGGGTGTATGTGCCCCAGAGCCATGGCTCCTAATTGGACACACCGGTCCAGCCGTTTCTCGGCATGTGGGATCTTCCTGGGCCAGGGATCGAACCCATGTCCTTAGACTGCAAGGTGGACTCTTTACTCACTGGACCATCAGGGAAGCCCTGCATCATCATCATTTTAAAATTTCATGTATGAGTGATGTCATATGACATTTGTCTTTACCTGACATTTCACTTACTATGATAATCTCTAGGTCAATCCATGTTGATAAAAATAGCATCATTTCATTCTTATATTTTCAAACAAGTCTAGCTTTTTTAAACTTATTTTTTAAAGAAGATAGTATCACATTATGCAGAAAAATACTAAGCTACTTAAATGACATATGGGATTTCTTACCTTTGAGATCATAACTTTTATGATGTTAAATGGTGAACATTGTGTTAACACTCAGTTCTGGTTTCCTCTTGTTCATGTCCCTTCCTCCCTGCTCTACCATTTGGGTTGCTGTGTGATGCAGTATGAATTTCTGTATCTCCCACTCTCACATGTATGGCACCACAGGGCATGGAAAGGAAATTGGCAAAGGGAAAAGTGCATTAGAGTAGAGAAGTCCCTAGCCTTGGGACATCACCTTACCTTTCATTGCCTCAGCTGGTTTATCTGTAATCAAATAGTTGCAAATCTTATTCATAATAATGGTTGTTGTAAACACTGGAAATACTGGCTTCCCAGCCTGGCAGAGTGCCTGGTGCATTTTAAGCAGTTAATAAAAGTTAATCAATGTTTTTATTATGGGAACTTCATATCAAGACCCTAGTTCTCGTTTTAGCTCTTAAGCTTTTCTCATAATCTCTTTTCTCCTTTTTCTTAACCATCTGGTATCATTTATCCTTTTGTGAATGAATTTGTAATTAGGTAAATTTTTTGCCTCAGAGATTAAAAAGGTCATATTTTTATTACTGGCAATTCTTTCAAATGTGTATATGCTGCTAAATCCTAGTATTTTCACTTTTGTTTTTCTTAACTTGTAGATAGACAGAAAAGAGTTTCTTGTTTTATAATGAGACAAATATCATGGATATGTTATGTAATTCTGTGAAGGATGAAAGAAAATTGTCAGAATTTACCCTTCAGCATTGTAATAAATTGCAGGCACTGCATTGAAATGGTGGATAAAATAAGTCCCTCGAGAAATGACTCCATATTATAAGCTTGACCCCTGAACAACTCAGCCATTGTGTTTGGTACAAATTGCATACCTCATATTTATGTCTACAAAAAATGAAATGAAACTGCCAAGTTTCAGTTGTACTCAAGGACGTGTGATAAAACAACCAGGAACAGTTGTGGAAAGGCCTTAGTAGGGGCCAAGGGATCACATAGAAGATAATTCAGATGGATTACCTCAAACCCCAAACCATGAGCCTAAAAGAGTACCAAACCACAATTACTGGGGAATAGCAAAGTTGCTGGTAGCTACCTGTGCCTGGTGTCCGGGTCCTCTGATGCATGTTTAGTTGGGAAGGTAACAGAGCTTACCAGTAGACATATGTGAATTTTCCTATTCAATTTTTAAAGCATTTTACTATAAATTGTTTTATGTTCTTGAGGATATCAGAGCTATACAGAACAGGAAGACAGAGTATGATGGTGGAGAAGCCTCTACAGAGATCACTGGATGAGGAATTGTGATATTTAAGTTCAAGGTATACGGCATACTAAAGCCCAAGGACTCTAGGAGGTGGGGGTGCTTCTGAGAGACCAGAAATTCTGGGCAGCAAGTGGATAAAATGAGCTAATTGAATTTCAGTTTTAGAAGTAACCACAGTTATATACATAATGGATTATAGGAAAATTTGAATTGAACTGGGGCTTAAAAGATTAGTGGCATATTATAATATATTTAGCTAATTCTTAGATAGTTAAAGGTCAGCTCTTGTACAACTATTTCTATCCTATAAATCCAGATTTAAATGAACAGTTACAAGGAAGCCAGAATTATCAACTAGCGTCAACCTATGTCAAAATGTATCCTGTCTCTACATTACAGTGGCAGGTGAAATGAAGAACCCATTCAAATTATAATGAAGTGAATTACAGGTAATTCACGAATGTTTAGTTAAGAATTCAGAGTGACAAATAAGCTTTTAAAAATATCAATTAATAGATCCTGATGTACTCAAACCAAACTATATTTTTCATAAAAAAAGAGTATTCTCTCACTTTCAATTTAGAAGAAAGGAGACATTTAAAAGACAGTATATGACATATACACACACTGTATTCATATATATGTATATATCTGTATATCTATTGGCTTCCCAGGTGGCTCCAGTTGCAAAGAATCCGTCTGCCAATGCAAGCATAAGGATTGGGGCCATTAAGAAGCTGCCAAGTTTCAGTTGTACTCAAGGACGTGTGATAAAACAACCAGGAACAGTTGTGGAAAGGCCTTAGTAGGGGCCAAGGGATCACATAGAAGATAATTCAGATGGATTACCTCAAACCCCAAACCATGAGCCTAAAAGAGTACCAAACCACAATTACTGGGGAATAGCAAAGTTGCTGGTAGCTACCTGTGCCTGGTGTCCGGGTCCTCTGATGCATGTTTAGTTGGGAAGGTAACAGAGCTTACCAGTAGACATATGTGAATTTTCCTATTCAATTTTTAAAGCATTTTACTATAAATTGTTTTATGTTCTTGAGGATATCAGAGCTATACAGAACAGGAAGACAGAGTATGATGGTGGAGAAGCCTCTACAGAGATCACTGGATGAGGAATTGTGATATTTAAGTTCAAGGTATACGGCATACTAAAGCCCAAGGACTCTAGGAGGAGGGCGTGCTTCTGAGAGACCAGAAATTCTGGGCAGCAAGTGGATAAAATGAGCTAATTGAATTTCAGTTTTAGAAGTAACCACAGTTATATACATAATGGATTATAGGAAAATTTGAATTGAACTGGGGCTTAAAAGATTAGTGGCATATTATAATATATTTAGCTAATTCTTAGATAGTTAAAGGTCAGCTCTTGTACAACTATTTCTATCCTATAAATCCAGATTTAAATGAACAGTTACAAGGAAGCCAGAATTATCAACTAGCGTCAACCTATGTCAAAATGTATCCTGTCTCTACATTACAGTGGCAGGTGAAATGAAGAACCCATTCAAATTATAATGAAGTGAATTACAGGTAATTCACGAATGTTTAGTTAAGAATTCAGAGTGACAAATAAGCTTTTAAAAATATCAATTAATAGATCCTGATGTACTCAAACCAAACTATATTTTTCATAAAAAAAGAGTATTCTCTCACTTTCAATTTAGAAGAAAGGAGACATTTAAAAGACAGTATATGACATATACACACACTGTATTCATATATATGTATATATCTGTATATCTATTGGCTTCCCAGGTGGCTCCAGTTGCAAAGAATCCGTCTGCCAATGCAAGAGACATAAGAGATGGGTTTGATCCATAGGTTGGGAAGATTCCTGAAGGAGGCCATGACAGCTTGCTCCAGTATTCTTGCCTGGAGAATCCCATGGGCAGAGGAACCTGGCAGGCTATGGTCCATAGGTCAGACACAACTAAAGTGACTTAGCACACATGCATGCATATGTACTATATATAAAATAGATAATCAATAAAAACCGACTGTATAGCACAGGGAACTCTACTCAATAATCTTTAATGGACTATATGAGAAAATAATCTAAAACAGAGTGGATATACGTGTGTATAACTGTTTCACTTTGCTGTACACCGGAAACTAGCACAACATTGTAAATCAACTGTTCTCCAATTAAAATTAAAATAAATTTTAAAAAGGCAATATTAACTAAGACCTTCTATAGAATATGAGTTCAGGAATTGCCCAGGAAATAATTTTGATGGTATATTAATTCCAAAGTATTTGACAAGCAAATATTATAGTCATAATATAAAATAATATCTAATAATATTATTAATAATATTTACACCACCTCGTCTCTGATAGTTTGTTATGGTAGCCTAAGCATAATATGTATGATTATTGAATTTAGTCATACACCACTCACTACCTACGTGAGATAACATTGTTAGCTCATATGGTCTCATGTTACTGATGGAGAACCTGGGATACAAGAATATAATTTACTGTCCAAAACCAGTGACACATTAGAAT
The DNA here is from genome assembly GCA_022376925.1 of Tragulus kanchil. Lineage (NCBI taxonomy): Eukaryota > Metazoa > Chordata > Mammalia > Artiodactyla > Tragulidae > Tragulus > Tragulus kanchil. Next base: position 145,196,952 of record JAIOJX010000004.1, read on the forward strand.
GTGGTAAAACTAAGTTTCTGAGTTAGGCATTTAGATTCAGGAACCAATATTCCTTATCTTTACAAGTAAATGATGGTCTTTACATAATTTGTGCAATGAAGTTATCCCTGGTAACCTTTCCTTTATTCAAAATAAGCTTTTAAAAATATCAATTAATAGATCCTGATGTACTCAAACCAAACTATATTTTTCATAAAAAAAGAGTATTCTCTCACTTTCAATTTAGAAGAAAGGAGACATTTAAAAGACAGTATATGACATATACACACACTGTATTCATATATATGTATATATCTGTATATCTATTGGCTTCCCAGGTGGCTCCAGTTGCAAAGAATCCGTCTGCCAATGCAAGAGACATAAGAGATGGGTTTGATCCATAGGTTGGGAAGATTCCTGAAGGAGGCCATGACAGCTTGCTCCAGTATTCTTGCCTGGAGAATCCCATGGGCAGAGGAACCTGGCAGGCTATGGTCCATAGGTCAGACACAACTAAAGTGACTTAGCACACATGCATGCATATGTACTATATATAAAATAGATAATCAATAAAAACCGACTGTATAGCACAGGGAACTCTACTCAATAATCTTTAATGGACTATATGAGAAAATAATCTAAAACAGAGTGGATATACGTGTGTATAACTGTTTCACTTTGCTGTACACCGGAAACTAGCACAACATTGTAAATCAACTGTTCTCCAATTAAAATTAAAATAAATTTTAAAAAGGCAATATTAACTAAGACCTTCTATAGAATATGAGTTCAGGAATTGCCCAGGAAATAATTTTGATGGTATATTAATTCCAAAGTATTTGACAAGCAAATATTATAGTCATAATATAAAATAATATCTAATAATATTATTAATAATATTTACACCACCTCGTCTCTGATAGTTTGTTATGGTAGCCTAAGCATAATATGTATGATTATTGAATTTAGTCATACACCACTCACTACCTACGTGAGATAACATTGTTAGCTCATATGGTCTCATGTTACTGATGGAGAACCTGGGATACAAGAATATAATTTACTGTCCAAAACCAGTGACACATTAGAATGTGGTAAAACTAAGTTTCTGAGTTAGGCATTTAGATTCAGGAACCAATATTCCTTATCTTTACAAGTAAATGATGGTCTTTACATAATTTGTGCAATGAAGTTATCCCCTGGTAACCTTTCCTTTACTTGAAATATGTTTTTAGAACCAAAGCTTGAGTTGATTGAAAAGACAAAGCCTTCCTGGTCGTTTATGAATTATTAGTTTCAGAAAAATAGTTTCATTACTACTCCGACTGATCAATTATTTGTAATACTAAGTTGAGAGCGACTGTAAAATTTTTATATTTTTGTTAAGAGCTAAAAACTACTCTGTGTCAGAAATATTCTAGTAATTTTCATATGTAATGCATTATAAATGCATCTGGCAAAGAAATACACTTCCTTAAATTCTAGTGTGATATCAAGCCATTTAACTAGGATATTGGCGACTTGTCCCCAATTTATATCACTAACTAATCAGTCTTATGCTCTGAGCTCCGTCTTTGAATATTTCAGGTTTACATGATATTGCATTATAAGATAAATCTGCAATGTAGCACTAATATTTCCTTCATCATTGACAGTATGCTAAGAATCAAAGAAGAGAAACAATTGTTCTATAAATTTAAAGAATTCTATTGCTGGGAGATACTTTTTTAAAAAGTTATTCATTTATTTATGTGGCTTTGCTGGGTCTTAGTTGTGGCATGTAGGCTTTTCATTGCAACTCACAGGCTTCTCTCTAGTTTTGACTCACTGGTTCAATAATTCCCACCCTACAGCATGTGGGATCTTCATTCCACAACCAGGGATCCAGCCTGCATCCCCCATACTGGAAGGCAGAGTTCCAACCACTAGACCACTAGGGAAGTCCCTGAAAGATCTTTTTGAAATTAAGTAGTTAATTCTCTCTTTGGGAATATGGAAAGTGAGGCCCAGGTAACTGAGTCATGGGATAAATTAGTTACAGAGCTAATCAGTAAGAATATGGTTATAACTCAGAACTTTATATTGCCCGTGCGGTTATCATTCAGGAGTTAAAACCATATCCAATTTAAGCCTGACTGGTAACTTACAGCTTAGTTCTTAGAGCACGTGTAAGAACTAATTATGATTGATTGATGAAAAGTTTGATTTATCCATGTTCAGTGCTGATAATCCCCATTTAGTCCATTATTCTACTGAAAAGAAAAGACAAGAAAGCACATTCATATTTTATGGATTTTTTTTCCCATTCCCATAATTCAGCATCTTTTGTTTTAATCAGTGGGCACATAAAAATATGTATGTGTGTCATTGCCTTGACTTTGTCTATTATGAAATGCGTCTCTCTGGATAGGAAAACCTACTGCTTCCTTTAAACTCAGAAGCTTTTTTAGTTTATTTGTCTCATCCATTTCCTTTTACAAACTTGTGGAAGCTACTTCAATAGTTACAATGCTTAATGTGCTCAACTTTAATTCTTTTTGCAAGGACTAGGCGTTAACTTGTTTGTCTATAATATCAAGAATGTGCTGTATAAGATTTGGTATGATACTGTCCAAATTCCTTGCCAAATAGAACTTAGATTTTTTTTATATGTTCACATATAAGAATCCATAAAATGTGTTCATAAAAAGTCTAGAAAAATTTCATAATTTAGTAGCACTAATATTTCCTTCATCATTGACAGTATGCTAAGAATCAAAGAAGAGAAACAATTGTTCTATAAATTTAAAGAATTCTATTGCTGGGAGATACTTTTTAAAAGTTATTCATTTATTTATGTGGCTTTGCTGGGTCTTAGTTGTGGCATGTAGGCTTTTCATTGCAACTCACAGGCTTCTCTCTAGTTTTGACTCACTGGTTCAATAATTCCCACCCTACAGCATGTGGGATCTTCATTCCACAACCAGGGATCCAGCCTGCATCCCCCATACTGGAAGGCAGAGTTCCAACCACTAGACCACTAGGGAAGTCCCTGAAAGATCTTTTTGAAATTAAGTAGTTAATTCTCTCTTTGGGAATATGGAAAGTGAGGCCCAGGTAACTGAGTCATGGGATAAATTAGTTACAGAGCTAATCAGTAAGAATATGGTTATAACTCAGAACTTTATATTGCCCGTGCGGTTATCATTCAGGAGTTAAAACCATATCCAATTTAAGCCTGACTGGTAACTTACAGCTTAGTTCTTAGAGCACGTGTAAGAACTAATTATGATTGATTGATGAAAAGTTTGATTTATCCATGTTCAGTGCTGATAATCCCCATTTAGTCCATTATTCTACTGAAAAGAAAAGACAAGAAAGCACATTCATATTTTATGGATTTTTTTTCCCATTCCCATAATTCAGCATCTTTTGTTTTAATCAGTGGGCACATAAAAATATGTATGTGTGTCATTGCCTTGACTTTGTCTATTATGAAATGCGTCTCTCTGGATAGGAAAACCTACTGCTTCCTTTAAACTCAGAAGCTTTTTTAGTTTATTTGTCTCATCCATTTCCTTTTACAAACTTGTGGAAGCTACTTCAATAGTTACAATGCTTAATGTGCTCAACTTTAATTCTTTTTGCAAGGACTAGGCGTTAACTTGTTTGTCTATAATATCAAGAATGTGCTGTATAAGATTTGGTATGATACTGTCCAAATTCCTTGCCAAATAGAACTTAGATTTTTTTTATATGTTCACATATAAGAATCCATAAAATGTGTTCATAAAAAAGTCTAGAAAAATTTACTATAATTCTCTTTTCATTTTGCATGAATTATTTTACTGATTCATTGAAATGTGGTATTGGCAGCAAAAGGAAACTCTTTTTTAATCAATGATAGATAACCCATGATTCAGGAGCTCGATTGAGAACTGAAAAAGGTAAATCAAGAGAGTAAGTAGACAGTAATGTGAAGCCAGAATGACTTCCTGGAACGAACAATCGACGTTATTACAATATAGACTTAGGGGCTGAGGAAACGATTGGGAGTTGCCATTAAGTGCTACACCTATTTCATCAAGTCTTCATATTATAAAATATTTGCAGTCCCTTTCAATCTTCTTTGCACTTTATTTATTTTTTAGTGCTGGGAAGTCAGGTATCTCTGCGAACTTAATTTGATTTAACCATCCATACAAAAGCTTCATAGGCACATTGTGAAGTAAAGTTGATTTGTTTTTCCCTTATTGCCTCTGGGAATTATGGGGCATCTTGTATATAAATTCCAATGAGAGCCATGTTCACTTGCACAGTAACAAAAGGAAAAGTCAGAGACAAAAAATTGAATAGTATGGTAAGATTTAAATTAGATTGTGTATAATCATTAAACTATCCCTTTCAATAGAGAATTTTTATTTGTACTAATACAGTTGTTTCCCTTTAACTTCAGAAAGTTTAGTAAATAAATGTTTTCTAGCTACCCTTAAAAAGCAGTATATGATAATGTAAATCTTAACAAACCGTGTTCATTACAAAAACCCTCCCAATAAAATGTAACAAAATGATCATTTTTGACTGTTATTTGACTGTCTTATTACTATAATTTTCATGTCTGGAATTCTCATTTTCATAGCTATAATGCTCACAAATAGACTAACTTTGTACTGTAAGTTAATTTTGTACTGTAACTATGTACTGTAAGAATTTTATTCTTTTATGAGCCATTGATCTTTTATATATATGTATGTATATATACACACACCAAGGTCAAGGATTTTGATCCTAAACTTATATGACTTTTCTTTTGCAAAGAAATGTCATCACAAAGTCACGGGGAAGAGAAAATTTATGAATCACAGAAAATCAGACCAAAGGAAGCAGAAAGACTTAGAAATCAATCTTCTCAAAAAGTTGCTCTAGATCCTTAGTCCTCCTAACAATGTGCAAACTGTGTTCTTTTAGTTGCCTATGAACATGATAAATTTATATGTCATTTACCTGAACAGCAAGCTGTGAATATTAAGTAACTTATTTTTTCATATAATATTTTTTTTTGTTAGTGAGAAAAGGATGAACTAAAAGCTATCATTTCTACAGAAAAACATTTGAAATTATTTGCATTATTTTTGCCTACTATGGATGAATTGTCTTTTTCTTTTCTAAGTAGTAATTTTGCTTAGATATTTATCCAACAAATATTTGAGATCTTCTTCCCAGATGCTGTGCATAGAGTTGGGCTCCAAAAATGGAGACCATATTTTTTTTCCTGGCCTTTCAGGAGAGATTCATGTGTAAATAAATAACTAAGGTCCATTCATTCACCAAATATATATATTGAGTTTTTCCCATGTCAAGCTTTATTCAAGTCACCAGAGATACAGTAATAAACAAGGCTAAGGAAGACCCTCTTTTCTGGGATTATACTTTAGGGTGAGGGTAAAGGTAAACAGGTAAACATTAATTGAATAGTATGGTAAGATTTAAATTAGATTGTGTATAATCATTAAACTATCCCTTTCAATAGAGAATTTTTATTTGTACTAATACAGTTGTTTCCCTTTAACTTCAGAAAGTTTAGTAAATAAATGTTTTCTAGCTACCCTTAAAAAGCAGTATATGATAATGTAAATCTTAACAAACCGTGTTCATTACAAAAACCCTCCCAATAAAATGTAACAAAATGATCATTTTTGACTGTTATTTGACTGTCTTATTACTATAATTTTCATGTCTGGAATTCTCATTTTCATAGCTATAATGCTCACAAATAGACTAACTTTGTACTGTAAGTTAATTTTGTACTGTAACTATGTACTGTAAGAATTTTATTCTTTTATGAGCCATTGATCTTTTATATATATGTATGTATATATACACACATACATATATGTGTGTGTATATATATACACACCAAGGTCAAGGATTTTGATCCTAAACTTATATGACTTTCCTTTTGCAAAGAAATGTCATCACAAAGTCACGGGGAAGAGAAAATTTATGAATCACAGAAAATCAGACCAAAGGAAGCAGAAAGACTTAGAAATCAATCTTCTCAAAAAGTTGCTCTAGATCCTTAGTCCTCCTAACAATGTGCAAACTGTGTTCTTTTAGTTGCCTATGAACATGATAAATTTATATGTCATTTACCTGAACAGCAAGCTGTGAATATTAAGTAACTTATTTTTTCATATAATATTTTTTTTTGTTAGTGAGAAAAGGATGAACTAAAAGCTATCATTTCTACAGAAAAACATTTGAAATTATTTGCATTATTTTTGCCTACTATGGATGAATTGTCTTTTTCTTTTCTAAGTAGTAATTTTGCTTAGATATTTATCCAACAAATATTTGAGATCTTCTTCCCAGATGCTGTGCATAGAGTTGGGCTCCAAAAATGGAGACCATATTTTTTTTCCTGGCCTTTCAGGAGAGATTCATGTGTAAATAAATAACTAAGGTCCATTCATTCACCAAATATATATATTGAGTTTTTCCCATGTCAAGCTTTATTCAAGTCACCAGAGATACAGTAATAAACAAGGCTAAGGAAGACCCTCTTTTCTGGGATTATACTTTAGGGTGAGGGTAAAGGTAAACAGGTAAACATTAATTTAAAATATCAGAATCTAGATCATGTGTTTTTGGAAGGCTTCTTTGTGGAAAGGGTATTTGATTGATATCTTAATGACAAAAGGAGCCAGTCAGGTAGCTATAAGTGATAAGAGCATGGCTAACAGAAGTCATAGGTAGTGCAAAGAGCCTAAGGCAAGAATAAACTCAGTTTCTTCAGGGAGGGAGCTAAGTCTAGTATGACTGAGGCAGGGGCTACCCAGGAGGCACACTGGTAAAGAACTCACTTGCCAGTGCAGCACACACTGGTTAGATCCCTGGGTTGGAAAGATCCCCTCAAGAAGAAAAGGACAACCTACTCCAATATTCTCGCCTGGAGAGAATCTCATGTACAGAGGAGTCTGGCAGGCTATGGTCCATGGAATCGCAGAGTCAGACACGACTGAGATACTAAGCTCTCAGGCACACAGGCATAAGGAGGCAGAACACATGAAATGAAAGAAAGTGAAAAAAAAACAAATGAAATAAAGTGAAATAGACAGAAGTCACACCAGACAGAGCCTTAGAATGACAGGTTTGAACTCAGTTTCAAATGAAGGCCACTGAAGGATTTTAACACCGGGAATAAAGTGATTGGTTTACATTCTAAAGATGATGCTGGCAGCTGGTAAGAAATGCATGAATGACTGAAGAAGTAATGAGGCTATTACAGTCCTGCAAACAAGATGTAATAGGACTTGAATAATGGTAATGATAGAAAGAGTCAGTAGGTGTGCGTGTTCTCATTGATACAATGCAAATAGGTGAGGCAAAGCAACGACTATAAAAATAGTATATTTTCCAAAGTTGTTAGCATAGTTAGGAATCAGTGCAATGTGAGAAACATGAAAATACAATTCCCAGAGTAGTGACAACTACACTACTAAAAAAATCAAGGTAGCCCTAGTGATAAAGAACCTGCCTTCCAACGCAGGAGACATAAGAAACACAGGTTCAGTCCCTGGGTCAGGAAGACAGCCTGGAGGAGGACGCGGCAACCCACTCGAGTATTCTTGCCTGGAGAATCCCATGGACAGAGGAGCCCGGAGGGCAAAATAGGATGATATTCAGAATACTTTGTCACAATTCCTTCATTGTTTATTTTTTTTTCTAGAAGACCCTCTTTTCTGGGATTATACTTGGAAAGGCGAAAATTAATTTAAAATATCAGTATCTCGACCATGTGTTTTTGGAAGGCTTCTTTGTGGAAAGGGTATTTGATTGATATCTTAATGACAAAAGGAGCCAGTCAGGTAGCTATAAGTGATAAGAGCATGGCTAACAGAAGTCATAGGTAGTGCAAAGAGCCTAAGGCAAGAATAAACTCAGTTTCTTCAGGGAGGGAGCTAAGTCTAGTATGACTGAGGCAGGGGCTACCCAGGAGGCACACTGGTAAAGAACTCACTTGCCAGTGCAGCACACACTGGTTAGATCCCTGGGTTGGAAAGATCCCCTCAAGAAGAAAAGGACAACCTACTCCAATATTCTCGCCTGGAGAGAATCTCATGTACAGAGGAGTCTGGCAGGCTATGGTCCATGGAATCGCAGAGTCAGACACGACTGAGATACTAAGCTCTCAGGCACACAGGCATAAGGAGGCAGAACACATGAAATGAAAGAAAGTGAAAAAAAAACAAATGAAATAAAGTGAAATAGACAGAAGTCACACCAGACAGAGCCTTAGAATGACAGGTTTGAACTCAGTTTCAAATGAAGGCCACTGAAGGATTTTAACACCGGGAATAAAGTGATTGGTTTACATTCTAAAGATGATGCTGGCAGCTGGTAAGAAATGCATGAATGACTGAAGAAGTAATGAGGCTATTACAGTCCTGCAAACAAGATGTAATAGGACTTGAATAATGGTAATGATAGAAAGAGTCAGTAGGTGTGCGTGTTCTCATTGATACAATGCAAATAGGTGAGGCAAAGCAACGACTATAAAAATAGTATATTTTCCAAAGTTGTTAGCATAGTTAGGAATCAGTGCAATGTGAGAAACATGAAAATACAATTCCCAGAGTAGTGACAACTACACTACTAAAAAAATCAAGGTAGCCCTAGTGATAAAGAACCTGCCTTCCAACGCAGGAGACATAAGAAACACAGGTTCAGTCCCTGGGTCAGGAAGACAGCCTGGAGGAGGACGCGGCAACCCACTCGAGTATTCTTGCCTGGAGAATCCCATGGACAGAGGAGCCCGGAGGGCAAAATAGGATGATATTCAGGAATACTTTGTCACAATTCCTTCATTGTTTATTTTCTGTCTCTCCTTTCCCTTTTCACTAGAACATAAACTAGAAATGGTGAAAGCCTTTGTGCTTGTTGCTCAAAGGTGTATTCAATGTGTCAAGAAAATGCCTAGCATGTGTTTATTATTGTATATATTTGTTAAATTAATTAGTGTGTTTTTTCTGACAGAAGAGAGGAAAGGTGGAATTTATTTGCAGGGATTAAGTAAAAGCTTACCCTCAGTTAACTTCCAGATTAGTGGGTTGAATCACTGGAGACTCTAAAACAAAAAGTATGTGATGGGCACTCCTATAACACTCTGACTCAGCTGTATTGTGGTAAATTAGATTTAAATGTTTCATGTTCTAGTAATTGAAGCAGGTCATCATGGGCATCAAGAGAACTAACTGGAATAGAGCTAATAAGTGAAGATAGAATTAGAAAACTGAGTTTAGCCAACTAAAAATGAGATGATGTGATCACTTCTGAGAACTGTAGTCCTTAGAAGCTAGAATTCAAAAATGTCATCTCAAATTGTTATGGTCAGAACACTTGGGAGTGTCTCATAACACTCTGGGTCCCTGTTGGTCTTAATTAGGTAGAGGGCACCTGCAGGTTGGCTAAGAATGTTATGGGAAGACTGTCATTTTCAGTTCAATCAATGGAAATTTGAAAGAATGTTTTGATGTCATCTCAGAATGATTAAACATTTCTTCCCGGCAGTGTTAGTAATTATTAGGAATTTCTGGTCTAGGAGTTGGGCTATGCCACTATGTATACATAGGAAGATGATTTGATATAACTTTTATTGCCTTCACTGTTCTCTCCTTTCCATGAGGCTGGACGTCTTTTAATTGCCCTCTACACATATCACACTACTGCTAATCTTCTATTTTTGTTCATGCTATTTTCATTGAATGAAATGCCCTTTTCACTCATTTTTATTTTCTTTAAAGCTAGCTAGCCCTCATTCATGGAAAATGTAACTGAGTTATCTCCTTCTCCAGGTATCCTTGCCTGACAAACATCATTCCTGACAGGGAGATACCCAGGACTTCTGTAACTTTCTAAGCAGACTTCTAGCATTAAGATGTGATATTTGTTTATGTGTTAATCTCCCCACCAAACTCGACGCTGTTTGATGATTATTGTATTAGCCACTGTTAATCCAGAATTTAATATAGTTCCTGGCACATAGAAACAGATCCATGATATATTTCTTTTTATTGTAACATGTGTGGATGGGCATGTATGTGTGTATGTATGATTTAATCTGAGCCCTACCCTTTGGTTCTTTCATCAGGTTTCATTTCCTATAATATTCTGTCAGAGGGGTTTTCAGGAAAGATAATGATAGCAACAATAGCATAATAATAATAATATTAAACTTGAAGTTGAAAGACTGTGTAAACTCTCCATTTGATTTATAAAGTTGACATTGCCATCTCTTTTATTTATTTGCCTGGAATACCACAGTAATTGATCAGAGAAGAATATATCTTCATTAAATGCTCAATGTGCTTTGATGATTAAGACTTTTAATGAATTACAATTAAGAAGATAAATATTCTTATGTCAACTAAAAAATTGTAAGAACATACCAGTTGAGTTTTTGCAAGAGGTTTTAATGAGACTGTGCTCCTTAATCAGCTGCTGATCCTGGGAAGGAAGCACAATCTTCGCCATTTTGATGTTCTGTCTGGGCAATTTACTGTACTTTATTCCCTGACTGTGAAATGAATACTTTTGTCCTGTGCTTACGCTGCATTTTGCAGCATCTGGTGCTTGTCATAGTAGATGTTTTAGATTCCTATTCTCCTTTCTTTGAAGTTATCCTCACAAGAGTAATGAAGGATTTTTCAGTTAATGTCTAGCTGGTAACACATAGTTAACAACTACTTCAAGGATGGTAGATGGTTGGTATTGCCTGGAGATGAGATTAGCACAAAGATGGCATTTGAGTTGGCATTGAGTGGAGTGTCACTTAACAGAAAATTGGATTTACCATCAGTAACATCAACACTTGTAAAGGTACTTTTGAAATAATTGTAACCATATATTGTTTTGCTCCCAGTAGTAGTCTTTTTTTAGTGTTAGTCCCTGAGTTCTATCTGATTTTGCAGCCCCATGAACTGTAGCCCACCAAGCTCCTCTGCCCATGAAATTATCCAGGCAAGAATACTGGAGTGGGTAGACATTTTCTTCTCCATTGGATATCCCCAAACCAAGAATCAAACCTGGGTTTCCTGCATTGCAGACAGATTTTTCACCATCTGAGCCACTAGGGAAGCCCACCAGTAATAGGTAGTATATATTTCAGGATCTCTTTTCTTATAATTGGTATATAACATTAATACATTTATATTACTTACAGGGATAAAATACAAGGCATACATTTTAATGGCAGTATAATATAAGTCAGACTTAGAAAATGTTCTCTCCTATTCTTTTTAAAAGCATTGAGAAGATTAACAATGTTACTTCATTTAGTGTTTGTTAGAATTTAACAATAAAATGATCTAAAGTTGGACTTTTCCTTGTTGAAAAATTTAAAATTACTAATTCAATGTTTCTACTTGTTACAGATCAATTCTTATTTTCTCTTTCATATTACTAATTTTTTTTCATTTGTATGTAGAAATTTTCACAATTTTCCAGGTTACATAGTTTGTTGATTTATAGATGTTCATAGTTTCATTTTATAATCCTTTATATTTCTGTGAGATCAGTAGCAATATTCCATATATTCTTCTTAATTTTAGTAATTTGAGTTTTTTCTCTTATTTTACTTTGACAGTCCAACTAAGTTTGTGTATTTTATTGATACTTTCAAAGAACACACTTTTGGTTTCATTGATTTGCCTCTTAATTTTTTTTCCCGTATAGCCTTTCTTTATTCTAATGGCAGCACTTTTATATATAGGGAGAAGAAAACAGAAGAAACTCTCGTTGATATAAGTGAAACTATTCTGAGTCTACCACTAAAAATCTGATTCACATAAATAGGAAAATGAAACCATACACAATAAGAAGAACTTTAGAATTTAATGATCAAGACATTTTAAAAACATGTCTTTGAAAAATCTGCAGAAGCAAAAATTACCTCTCAGTTACTGGTTTCTGACTTAAATATTCTAAAAAAATGTGAGACCGTTTCAATATTTAAGACAGTGTTTAGAAAGCAAAGTACTCAGCACTGGGTCCTGCTGCTATTTACAGTCAGCACTAAAAGTTTAGGCACAAGGCAAGAACTTTCTAAAGGATGATGCCCTGAGCAGTGACAGAAGCTACCTAGAGTAGGCAAGTATAAACCCAGGGTCTGTCTACAGTGACCACTGCACATCTCTGACTGGCATTCCTTTGGGTTCCTGTACTGTTGATAAGGTACCAAAGACTCTGGAAACACACTGATAAAGGTCTGCAATAGCCTGAGGATTTAACTATTCTTAACTTGGCAGTTGTAAGAGAAAAAACACAAAGTGTTGTATAACGTGCAATGATTCATCTACATCTTAGAATTCATATCTCAATCATTATTCTAATGATAAATCATATATTCTAATGTTAAAATGTTATTCTTAATTTTACAAGTTAAGTATTTTTTTAACTTAAAATACATTTTATATGTAAAGAAAATTGAATTAATTTTGGAGGCAGAGAAAGCTGGAATACAAAACTCATTTAGAGATACTTTTAGCCACTTGACCATGGGCAGACTCTTTGACTGCTAATTCTCTTGTTTCTGCATCTGTGAGATGGGCCTAATTTATCTCAAGCATTTACTATAGCATCAGTAACATAGTAAGTATGTATGAGCGGTATTCAGTCAGTTCAGTTCAGTCATTTAGTTGTGTCCAACTTTTGTCACTTCAGGGACTGCAGTACATCAGTCTTCCCAGTTCTTCACCATCTCTCTGAGCTTGCTCAAAGTCACGTACATTGATTCCATAATGCCATCCAACCATCTCATTCTCTGTCATTGCCTTTTCCTTCTGCCTTCCATTTTTCCCAGCATTAGAGTCTTTTTCAATGAGTTGTCTCTTTGCATCAGGTGGTCAAAGTATTAGAGTTTCAGCCTCAGCATAACCCCTTCCAGTGATTATTCAGGCTTGATTTCCTTTAGGATTGACAGACTTCATCTCTTTGCAGACTAAGGGACTATAAAGAGCCTTCTCCAACACCACAGTAGAAAGGTATCAGTTCTTTCATCAGTGCTCAGCCTTCTTTCTGGTCCAACTCTCACATCCATAATGACTACTGGGAAAACCGTAGCTTTGAGTATATGGGCTTTTGTCGGCAAAGTGGTGTTTCTGCTTTTGAATATAGAATATTCTAGGTTTGTCATAGCATTTCTTCCATGGAGCCAGCACCTTTTAATTTCATTGCTGCAGCCACCATCCGCAGTGACTTTGGAGCCCAAATAACTAAAGTCTGTCACTGTTTCCATTGCTTGCCTATTTGCCAGGAAGTGATGGGACCGGATGCCACGAACTTAGTTTTTAGATTATTGAATTTTATGCCAGCTTTTCGCTCTCCTCAGCTAGTATTATTACCCCTGGAGTCTACTTTGACAATTTATGTGGAACAGGGAGAGCAATTTCCTGTGGTTGTAAAACCACAGCATTAGGCAGAATAAAAACACAGATTACAATTGAGTTTGCGAGTTACTTGTAAATTGAATTGGCCTAAACTACTTCTCTCTGTTATTCTCTTTGTATGGCAGAAATTAGTTTCTATATTCAAACAGAAGTAAACAAGTGTAGAGTCCATTTACTGATCATTCATGAAGAATTTGGGCATCTGTTAGTATTAGGTTAAGAAATTGAAACTGGAAGTGCTGAAATAATATCCAAGGCTGGAAAAATGTAACAGGATTGGGCAAAGAATCAAACCATAGGCACAAAGTTTAAGAACAGTAATGGACAGATTTCAGAGGCAAAGTTGCTTAATTAAAACATATGGTGTGTTCATGAGTGCTAGTTCATTTCAGTTATGTCTGACTCTTTGTGACCCTATGAACTATAGTCCTCCAGGTTCCTCTGACCATGGAATTCTCCAGGCAAGCGTACTGGAGTGAGTCACCATGCCCTCCTCTGGGGGAATCTTTCCAACCCAAAGATGAAACCTCCCTGTCTTCTGTCTGCTGCATTGGCAGGTGGATCATAATTGGCCACCTGGGAAGCCCAAAACAGATGGACCAAAACCTTATGAAAAAATGTCTGATATAAAGCAAGGTGAAGTTTTCCTTAAACATATTATCTTCCCTTTCCTACTTTCCTTCTTTCCATCAAACCAACAAGAGTTGATTATTACATATATTCTTTGAAGATTCCCTTCCTTTTTTATTTTGAAAAACCTCAAACATATTTACTATTATTATTATCAGAGGTTAATTAGAGATGCTTCACTGATTTTTCCTAAAGAATTTTAAGTGCAATCCCAGACATCTTGGTGTTTCTTCCTTAAGTGTATACCTCTCAAAAATGAGAATGGGGCTTCCTTGGTGGTCCAGTGGGTAAGGACACCACCTTGCAGTGCAAGGGGCACTGGTTCCATCCCTGACCTGGGAAGATCCCACGTGCCGCAGAGCAGCTGGGCTGATGTGTCCAATTACCGAGCCCAAGCTCTGGAGCGCATGCGCACAGAGCCGGTGCTTTGCGACAACAGAGGCCACCGCGATGGGAGGCCCACACGGGCCAAAGAACAAAGATAGATGAAAATAGACAAATGAAAGACCAATAGAAGTAGCCTGCTTGCTCCCCTCTCTCCCCACGCCCCCAAAAATAAACAAATAAATCTTTAAAAAAAGAGAATGGTCTCCTGCATTTTACAATGATGTTTTAACATTAATTTCCTACCATCATCAAATTAGTAACCCGTATTCAAATATAGAAAGTTTTCCTAAGGCACATTTTGTATTCTCTGTTTAGAATCATACACATTCAAAAACATTTTAAATGAATTAATTAATATGCTTATTTTTGGTTGTGTTAGGTCTTCATCGCTTTGTGCTGTCTTTCGGTAGTTCCGTGAGCAGGGACTACTGTTAGTTGCAGTGCTCAGGTTTCTGACTGTGGTGGCTTCTCTTGCTGGGGAGCACAGGCTCTAGGGACCCAGGTTTCAGTAGTGGCTCCCCTCTGTCTCCAGAGCACAGGCTCTGTAGTTGTGGCACAAAGGCTTCGTTGCTCCACAACATGTGGAATCTTCCTAAACCAGGAATTGAAGCCATGTCCCCTGCATTGGCAAGCAGGCTCTTTACCCATTGAGCCACCAGGGAAGTACATTCAAAAATTATTAATGATATTTTGTTGTCATGATTCTTAATTCTTTCTGTCCACATTTTTTTTTGACATTGACTTGTTGAAAAAAGGAGTCAAATCGGCATATAGATATTGACACAATACTATTTAAGTATTCATACTTTACAGGTAATGCTGTACACTGCAGATTATTTCAAATGAAAGGGCATCCAGATGACTGGTCATACCACCAGTAAAGTTTCCTAGGACAATCATCTGTTCAAGGCATGAAAAACCAGATTCCTGTAGAGTTTTGACTATCAAAAAACAATCTATGAGATAATAGATAGTATGTTCTATTTATCCAGTTTTCTATTAATCCTTTAACCAAGGATTTCAATGTCTGTGGATAATCTACCTACTTGTAGACTGAAAATCTGTTACTAACGCTGGTATTTGTGCTACATTTGTAATCTATTTTTCTTATATACAGAAGAACTTTTCCTTATCAATAAAACTATTTGATTAATTTGAAAATTAATTTATCCTACCTTTCTTGTAGCTTGTATTTCTCTTCATTCATACATTTTTAGAAAAAGATAATGATGGCCATCTCTAATTACAGCTTGTTTTCTTTTTCTCTTTTGTTAGTTTGTGTTCTCTTGTTTTGTTGTTGTTGCTCAGTCACTAAGTTGTATCCAACTCTTTGTGAGCCCATGGACTGCAGCACACCAGGCTTCCTTGTCCTTCACTGTCTCCAGGAGTTTGCTCAGACTCATGTCCATTGAGTCAGTACTGCTATCCAACTATCTCATCTGTTACCCACTTCTCCTCCTGGATTTTGCTTTTGTTTTGTTTGCCTTGTTGGTTATCTTTTTCCCCTTATATCTACACAGAATGCAAGTTTCATTTGATGAAGAGTAGCATAAGCATTTATTCACGAAACCCCTGCTACTACATCAAGTTTTCCAAGAGCTGGAAAACTTTATTTTTCTACTATTTCAGATATTATGATAAGAAAGACTTTTCATATATTTTTTTATATATACAGTGAGGCAGTATTTCCTTTAGGTGGATATAAAACAATTTAGTACCACAGAGAAACATTTCATCTGAGCCCATCACAAATAATGAAGCCAAAAATATATTCTTTTCAGATTCCTTCACAGTTAAACACACACACACACAGTTGATTAGCTGATCTGGTACACATATGAGCCTTTAATGTAAGAACCTAATTCAATCAAGTTCATGAGGGAGTTATGGGATTCTTGTTATTGCACATGATTAGAATCTTATTTTCGCCTTTCATCTAAATAAGATTCTGTAGTGAATTAGCCAGGACAGGAGTCACCAAGAGCAAAACACCCACAATCCTGTCTCCTACTGCACAATTTAGCCTTTTCCTAGGTCTCTGTCAACTGCTTTTTATAACACTCTCCCCCACACTTAAAACATGCTGACTTGTTTTAGAATTCTCTGAATTAACCAGCCTGTCTCTAATTGGATTTGCATATATTAACTTATCTCATTCCAAGTGCAGAGCCTTTGCAAGGCTCCCTTTTTCGCATAATGTTTCCACACTCTCTTTTCCTGTTTTCTTTACCTAGTTAATTTACTCATCCATGATGCCTCAGCTCAAAATAACTTCACATAAGGAAATCGTTCCCAATACTTAGTTAAGGTCAGGCCCTCGGCTTTATTAATAGCCTGCGTGGTATCTACCCAGAACTGCAATTATGCAGTAGTTAGTACATTTGAATAATATGCCTGCCTCTCCTAGTTCTCAGAGGCAGGGCATGTGTGGATTTTTCTCTACCATTGTTTTGTAAGAAGGCCAAAAGAGAGTTCAGTGTACCACACAGTGTAAGAAATGTGTGTTGAATATATCAGTGAAACTGATCTTCCATCTCTTTTAATAGCATCTGTATTGATTCTTACCCGACATTTTATACTTTGTAAAATGACTCATCTGTACACAGAAAAATATGTAGAAAACAAGACAGGAGAGGAGACAGGTTCTCAATTCTTATATGTCTGCTTTAGATTTTTTAAAATCAAAAAATATCTTCTTTTGTAATTAAAATGTAAAATAAATATTGAACTAAACACTTAAATAGCTATACTGTCACATTCTGGGAATCTATTTACTTCATTTTATTTTTTATATTTTTTAAACAGTGAGGCAGTATTTCCTTTAGGTGGATATAAAACAATTTAGTACCACAGAGAAACATTTCATCTGAGCCCATCACAAATAATGAAGCCAAAAATATATTCTTTTCAGATTCCTTCACAGTTAAACACACACACACACAGTTGATTAGCTGATCTGGTACACATATGAGCCTTTAATGTAAGAACCTAATTCAATCAAGTTCATGAGGGAGTTATGGGATTCTTGTTATTGCACATGATTAGAATCTTATTTTCGCCTTTCATCTAAATAAGATTCTGTAGTGAATTAGCCAGGACAGGAGTCACCAAGAGCAAAACACCCACAATCCTGTCTCCTACTGCACAATTTAGCCTTTTCCTAGGTCTCTGTCAACTGCTTTTTATAACACTCTCCCCCACACTTAAAACATGCTGACTTGTTTTAGAATTCTCTGAATTAACCAGCCTGTCTCTAATTGGATTTGCATATATTAACTTATCTCATTCCAAGTGCAGAGCCTTTGCAAGGCTCCCTTTTTCGCATAATGTTTCCACACTCTCTTTTCCTGTTTTCTTTACCTAGTTAATTTACTCATCCATGATGCCTCAGCTCAAAATAACTTCACATAAGGAAATCGTTCCCAATACTTAGTTAAGGTCAGGCCCTCGGCTTTATTAATAGCCTGCGTGGTATCTACCCAGAACTGCAATTATGCAGTAGTTAGTACATTTGAATAATATGCCTGCCTCTCCTAGTTCTCAGAGGCAGGGCATGTGTGATTTTCTCTACCATTGTTTTGTAAGAAGGCCAAAAGAGAGTTCAGTGTACCACACAGTGTAAGAAATGTGTGTTGAATATATCAGTGAAACTGATCTTCCATCTCTTTTAATAGCATCTGTATTGATTCTTACCCGACATTTTATACTTTGTAAAATGACTCATCTGTACACAGAAAAATATGTAGAAAACAAGACAGGAGAGGAGACAGGTTCTCAATTCTTATATGTCTGCTTTAGATTTTTTAAAATCAAAAAATATCTTCTTTTGTAATTAAAATGTAAAATAAATATTGAACTAAACACTTAAATAGCTATACTGTCACATTCTGGGAATCTATTTACTTCCATACATGTGATACATAGAATTTCGAATGAATTAAAAGAAGATATTCAGCCAAAGTAGCCCTTTACCCTTAATCAAAGCAGTTGTCTTTCTGTATCACTCAGCACCGCATTCACATTCATCTTTGCCAAGGTATATTTTATTCTGTTGAGTATGTATTTTGATCACATTTAATCCTTTCTGGAACAAGTCAAGACATGCATAAATACATACATAACACGTTCGAAACAGCATATAAAGATGTTTTGGCAACTGCAGATCTATACTGAATATTTTCAAATATATAAGTTAAAGCACTGGTTTATTTACAATGTACTGAAAGAGATTTTTGCCTCATAAATCATCACAACCTTGTCAGGTTGAGCATTTTGACTTTCATTGTAGCTAAGAAAGCTGGCGGAGGATGCCTGCTGTGTGCTTGCACAGAATTATAATAATATTTACATATATTTCTATATACATCCTAGAATTCAATAAGACACATTAAAGTCAATATCAATATTTACATTCACTATATTTAAAAAAATCATCACCCTTTATCTACTGATTTAGTTTGAAACTTAGAACTTATTTTTATTTGAAGTCATCACATTTTAATCTGCCAGGGTCAAGAGTGATAGATATTTCAGGTTTTCCATATCTGTCTCCTATTTACAGAGGTTCATAATTCAATTGGAAAATTAGCCCTTGGATGAAATGTGACATGTAGATTTTATGGATGCCATCACATTAAGATGCTTATCACTAGCTTCCCTTTTTTTACATCCCTTAAACCTGCAAGAATATGAATGATATGGAAGCGACTACATATAAAGTGAATAGGGAAGCTATCACATCCTGCTATACTCAATCTCCATTGTCTGCAGCATTTTCTAAGTTCGTTTCTGAAAATTTATTTTTTCTCTTATGTTTTAGATTAAGAATGTAGAAAAAAATGAAAAAAAAATTCTCAATTCTTATATGTCTGCTTTAGATTTTTTAAAATCAAAAAATATCTTCTTTTGTAATTAAAATGTAAAATAAATATTGAACTAAACACTTAAATAGCTATACTGTCACATTCTGGGAATCTATTTACTTCCATACATGTGATACATAGAATTTCGAATGAATTAAAAGAAGATATTCAGCCAAAGTAGCCCTTTACCCTTAATCAAAGCAGTTGTCTTTCTGTATCACTCAGCACCGCATTCACATTCATCTTTGCCAAGGTATATTTTATTCTGTTGAGTATGTATTTTGATCACATTTAATCCTTTCTGGAACAAGTCAAGACATGCATAAATACATACATAACACGTTCGAAACAGCATATAAAGATGTTTTGGCAACTGCAGATCTATACTGAATATTTTCAAATATATAAGTTAAAGCACTGGTTTATTTACAATGTACTGAAAGAGATTTTTGCCTCATAAATCATCACAACCTTGTCAGGTTGAGCATTTTGACTTTCATTGTAGCTAAGAAAGCTGGCGGAGGATGCCTGCTGTGTGCTTGCACAGAATTATAATAATATTTACATATATTTCTATATACATCCTAGAATTCAATAAGACACATTAAAGTCAATATCAATATTTACATTCACTATATTTAAAAAGATCATCACCCCTTTATCTACTGATTTAGTTTGAAACTTAGAACTTATTTTTATTTGAAGTCATCACATTTTAATCTGCCAGGGTCAAGAGTGATAGATATTTCAGGTTTTCCATATCTGTCTCCTATTTACAGAGGTTCATAATTCAATTGGAAAATTAGCCCTTGGATGAAATGTGACATGTAGATTTTATGGATGCCATCACATTAAGATGCTTATCACTAGCTTCCCTTTTTTTACATCCCTTAAACCTGCAAGAATATGAATGATATGGAAGCGACTACATATAAAGTGAATAGGGAAGCTATCACATCCTGCTATACTCAATCTCCATTGTCTGCAGCATTTTCTAAGTTCGTTTCTGAAAAGTTATGTCTCTGCCTAAAACTGTCCAATAGTTTGGTCATCTAACCTTTAAATAAACTCTTTAGGAATATGTCAGCTTTGAGGAGTAAATTTTATGCCTGTGCTGCTTCTAGAAAGGACTATGGATATTATTGAGTTGCGTTGGAAAATCTCACGAACATACAAGAAGGGCAAAAAGGACAGAAATCTAGCTAAATGATGTAGTGCTAAATAGGGCTTCCAAGAACATACCAAATAGGCAGAAACACTGAGTTATACTCTTGCCTCAAATACCAGAATATTCATCACATTGAAGATGTAATTTAAATTCACACCATCTTAAATTTACAATACAAAATGGTGAGGCTCAACCAGATGAAATTTATATTTGCATCAACCCTTGGCATAATTTCATAAAAGAGGAAAATAACAAAATAGGCATATTTATAAGTGAAAACAAATGTATTTAGAAAGATACAGGATCATCAATAATTGCCACAATGCCTCTTCTTAGTTCTTCTAATCAGCATATTTCTGAACACACTTAGGTATCAAATACAAGATATATAAGACTAGTTAACAGAGATTATGTCTGAATTCAAGGAGTAAAGATTATAGACCTCACAGATACGTACACATGGCAGTATACTATGACAAGTACTAATGCATATAAAGACTTGCAGAAATGTAAGGATGGAGAGGGAGGAGCTAGAGGGTTCAGAATGGGGGGACACATGTATACCTGTGGCCGATTCATGACGATGTATGGCCCCCAAAACCAACAAAGATCATCACCCCTTTATCTACTGATTTAGTTTGAAACTTAGAACTTATTTTTATTTGAAGTCATCACATTTTAATCTGCCAGGGTCAAGAGTGATAGATATTTCAGGTTTTCCATATCTGTCTCCTATTTACAGAGGTTCATAATTCAATTGGAAAATTAGCCCTTGGATGAAATGTGACATGTAGATTTTATGGATGCCATCACATTAAGATGCTTATCACTAGCTTCCCTTTTTTTACATCCCTTAAACCTGCAAGAATATGAATGATATGGAAGCGACTACATATAAAGTGAATAGGGAAGCTATCACATCCTGCTATACTCAATCTCCATTGTCTGCAGCATTTTCTAAGTTCGTTTCTGAAAAGTTATGTCTCTGCCTAAAACTGTCCAATAGTTTGGTCATCTAACCTTTAAATAAACTCTTTAGGGAATATGTCAGCTTTGAGGAGTAAATTTTATGCCTGTGCTGCTTCTAGAAAGGACTATGGATATTATTGAGTTGCGTTGGAAAATCTCACGAACATACAAGAAGGGCAAAAAGGACAGAAATCTAGCTAAATGATGTAGTGCTAAATAGGGCTTCCAAGAACATACCAAATAGGCAGAAACACTGAGTTATACTCTTGCCTCAAATACCAGAATATTCATCACATTGAAGATGTAATTTAAATTCACACCATCTTAAATTTACAATACAAAATGGTGAGGCTCAACCAGATGAAATTTATATTTGCATCAACCCTTGGCATAATTTCATAAAAGAGGAAAATAACAAAATAGGCATATTTATAAGTGAAAACAAATGTATTTAGAAAGATACAGGATCATCAATAATTGCCACAATGCCTCTTCTTAGTTCTTCTAATCAGCATATTTCTGAACACACTTAGGTATCAAATACAAGATATATAAGACTAGTTAACAGAGATTATGTCTGAATTCAAGGAGTAAAGATTATAGACCTCACAGATACGTACACATGGCAGTATACTATGACAAGTACTAATGCATATAAAGACTTGCAGAAATGTAAGGATGGAGAGGGAGGAGCTAGAGGGTTCAGAATGGGGGGACACATGTATACCTGTGGCCGATTCATGACGATGTATGGCAAAAACCAACACAATATCAGAATGTATTTATCTTACAATCGAAACTAATTAATTAATTTTAAAAGGACTTGTAGAAATGTAAAGGATGGGCATCAATATTTGTTGAGAACTTAAAGAAGTTTCCTCTGTCCATAGGATTCTCCAGGCAAGACTCCTAGAGTGGGTTCCCATGCCGTTCTCCAGGGGATCTTGTCGATCCAGGGACAAATCCCACATCTCTTACTTCACTTGCACTGGCAGGCAGGTTCTTTACCATTAGTGCAACTTGACAGGCTACAATCTATGGGGCCACAAAGAGTCAGACACAACTGAAGTGACTTAGCAAGCACACACACTAAAGTGGTTCCATAGAGGGATGGATTTTGAGCAAAACAGATAAGGCAGGAAGGCAGGGGGTTCACCAGAAATAGGATGTTAAAGAGGATTTATAAGAATATGGCTTCCTAAATAGCATGGTTTTAGACCTGAGAGTGAGAGGTATATAACAAATGAATGTGTGTGTGTTAGTCTCTCAGTCACGTCCCACTCTTTGCAGCCCCATGGACAATAATCTGCCAGACTCCTTTGTCCATGGAATTCTCCAGGCAAAAATACTAGAGTGAAGGAATACATTTCCTCCTCCAGGGTATTTTCCTGATTCAAGGATCGAACCCACATCTTTATCCCCTGCATTGGCAGATGGATTCTTTACCACGAAGCCACTTGGGAAGACAGTTTGAAAGAGTATATTGGCTTTAGCTAGACTGTGAAATTAGAGGCAAGGACAGAAGTTAGGAAGGAGATAAGGAGAACCAGAACGGAGACACATCTCCCCTTACCTCTCCAACCCCATTTTCCACCTCTCTGTGTGCAGATCTGCTCCCTAGAATTCTTAGCTAAAGAGGTGGCACCTATTTTTCTGTAAGATGCAAATAGATTCTGGATTCAGCTAACGGAAGTGGCAGGACTTTGGACAATCAGCATGGAGTCAGTTGAATGGAATTATTTACTTGCGATATCCCTCTCAGATCATTTCTTTTCCAAATACCTCATTTCCTGTCGAGCCACTCTCTCTGCATTAATGGCTTCTCTGGCTTCTGGTACCTGCTATCTTTCATTCCCTTGCAAGATAAGTAGTGGTGAGGGAAACTCCATTATTGCTAGTCTAGTGTTAGTGCATTATCTGCTCATTCTCCTAAACTCTGTCCTACAAATTGTACCTTTATTAAGAAATACAAATTTTGCAGCCTTAGTGAAACACCTGTTTCCTGCTGCTACCCTGACTCATATGAAAGGGAGTATAGGAGCCAGAATTGGCAGAAACTTGCTTTTTATTGAAATAATTGAGTTGACAGTGATTTTCAATTTTCTTTCTTAATGGACTAGAGGAATGGTTTTGCAATGACTCAAGCTTAAATATAGAAGGAGTGAAAAGTCTGTGTATAAAATGAGTTCAGTTTGAAAATAAGTTTGTATTGCTACAATAGTTTCTGTATATCAATATCTAGAAGAAAGAAATATGCATCTTTATATTCATATCAAAATATATAAAATAAAATATGAATTTTAATATCATGAGATTATGGCATGGATAATTGGGAAAGCTATGAAAAATTTTAGGAATAAGGAGAAGTAGCTAATTACACAGAAGAGTTTGATAAGACACTACAACTTAAAGAGCTTGGACTTACCATAGACTTGCCATAGAATTCTGTCTCATGTTGAACACATAAGTCATAGGTTCCCATATACACTTATCTCTCAAATAGAATAACATACAGAATCTTAATGATATTAATAAGATATAAAATGTATATAGAATTCCTTGCAATTTATCATATCCTTATAGTATAGATTATTTATCATCTCTTTGGAGATAAATTCTATATAGTATAAAGTGATTATTAACAGCATTTATTAAGAGCATATTCAATATACTAACATGGATAAATATATAGGAAAACTGCAATGAAGGCTAATATAAGTCACTAAAATTGAAGACAAAGAAATCAATGTTTCATTAAGCTGAATGTAATTATAAAAATTACCAATTTCTACACTAAGAATATTAAATGCTGTTATTGTTTACTCACTAAGTCATGTCTGACTCTTCCCAACCCCATGGACTATAGCCTGCCAGTTTCCTCTGTTCATGGAATATCCCAAGTGAGAATACTGCAGTGGGTTGCCATTTTCTTTCTCCAGGGAATCTTCCCAACCCACAGATCAACCCCTGTCTCCTTCAGTGCAGGCAGAGCCATTACTGTCTGAACCATATCCCCTAATCCATGATGTCAATCTCCTCCTGTATTTTAGGAACATGGTTTTCTCACATATTTTTTCAGGAGTGCTGTGCTTGTCTGCATCAAGCCAAGAGCAAAAGCAAAGAGCAAGAAGGACCAGCATGAGAAGTTGACATTGACCAAAAGAGGTCTGGAAGTTCACATTATTTTGGATAGTCAAATGAGAAAACGTCTAAGGCAGACTTGGAGAGCTATAGTTTAGCAGTTTGTCCTAGAAGAAGAGGAAATCAGATTGGTGAATGTCAAGGCTGTTTCTTCCACAGGTGGGACTGGAGGAGTTCACAGCTTTTCACATGTACCTTGTTTCCATATTTCTTCAACTAACATACTAGTTCACAGATCACATTCTTCCAACACATTCTTTACCTCTTTTGACCACATATAGAATTTAACTACTTAATTTGACTTCCACAGAAACAAAATAGAACAACCCACAAGTGAACAAACACTCAGTTTTGAGTTGATGTCACATATTACTGAAGATTGTGGGAATTTCTTGCACATTTCTTAAATAGAACTAATTAACTCTATTTTTT
Source organism: Tragulus kanchil (assembly GCA_022376925.1). NCBI lineage: Eukaryota > Metazoa > Chordata > Mammalia > Artiodactyla > Tragulidae > Tragulus > Tragulus kanchil. The sequence goes on from JAIOJX010000004.1 coordinate 145,221,944, forward strand.
TTTCTGTTATTCTTCTGATGCTCAGTATCACACCTTGCATTGGAAAACAGCTTATTAAAGCATTTTCTTAAATAAAGGTTCTTTTCTTCTTGAAAGTTAATGTTGATTTTAGTCATTTGGATGTTAGCAGTCATCACCACTGTGTCTGTGTGACCATATATACAGACCCTTTTGCACATGTAGAATTTTGCCAGCATTTTTTTTAACTTTTATATTCTGAGCAGTGAGCTAAGAATTGAAGACATAATAATAGTTATTCTTAGAGTTCAGCAAAGAAGGCAACCTCTTAGGCCTGGAACTTTAGAGCATATTTCAGATGCTACAACAGAAACATGTTCTTTTGATTGTGCTCATGCTAAGTCACTTCAGTAGTGCCTGACTCTTGGTGATCCCTTTGACTGTAGTCTTCTGGGCTCCTCTGTCCATGGGATTCTCCTGGTAAGAATACTGGAGTGAGTAGTAATGAGAAGTACCCTTCTCCAGAGTATCTTCCTAACCCAAAGATAGAACCCATGTCTCTTAGATCTCTTGCATTGGCTGACAAGTTCTTTACCACTAGTACACCTGAGAATCCCAAAATGTGTTAAGAGTGCTGTGCTTGTCTGCATCAAGCCAAGAGCAAAAGCAAAGAGCAAGAAGGACCAGCATGAGAAGTTGACATTGACCAAAAGAGGTCTGGAAGTTCACATTATTTTGGATAGTCAAATGAGAAAACGTCTAAGGCAGACTTGGAGAGCTATAGTTTAGCAGTTTGTCCTAGAAGAAGAGGAAATCAGATTGGTGAATGTCAAGGCTGTTTCTTCCACAGGTGGGACTGGAGGAGTTCACAGCTTTTCACATGTACCTTGTTTCCATATTTCTTCAACTAACATACTAGTTCACAGATCACATTCTTCCAACACATTCTTTACCTCTTTTGACCACATATAGAATTTAACTACTTAATTTGACTTCCACAGAAACAAAATAGAACAACCCACAAGTGAACAAACACTCAGTTTTGAGTTGATGTCACATATTACTGAAGATTGTGGGAATTTCTTGCACATTTCTTAAATAGAACTAATTAACTCTATTTTTTTTTCTGTTATTCTTCTGATGCTCAGTATCACACCTTGCATTGGAAAACAGCTTATTAAAGCATTTTCTTAAATAAAGGTTCTTTTCTTCTTGAAAGTTAATGTTGATTTTAGTCATTTGGATGTTAGCAGTCATCACCACTGTGTCTGTGTGACCATATATACAGACCCTTTTGCACATGTAGAATTTTGCCAGCATTTTTTTTAACTTTTATATTCTGAGCAGTGAGCTAAGAATTGAAGACATAATAATAGTTATTCTTAGAGTTCAGCAAAGAAGGCAACCTCTTAGGCCTGGAACTTTAGAGCATATTTCAGATGCTACAACAGAAACATGTTCTTTTGATTGTGCTCATGCTAAGTCACTTCAGTAGTGCCTGACTCTTGGTGATCCCTTTGACTGTAGTCTTCTGGGCTCCTCTGTCCATGGGATTCTCCTGGTAAGAATACTGGAGTGAGTAGTAATGAGAAGTACCCTTCTCCAGAGTATCTTCCTAACCCAAAGATAGAACCCATGTCTCTTAGATCTCTTGCATTGGCTGACAAGTTCTTTACCACTAGTACACCTGAGAATCCCAAAATGTGTTAAGAGTGCTGCTGTGCAATTACAAAGTTCATTTTATTACTTGTGATTTCATGGGATCTAGAGATTTCCCAGCTTAAGGAGCGACATGAATGATGCACTAAAGTACTGTATGTGCAAAAGTATGACCATCTGATTGAGAAGGCCTTGGGAAGCAAGGATGACCTGAAACTTGAAGACATAATAAAAAGGAAGCTATTGACACCTTGGGCTGGGAGATTCCTCAAAACTGAGGGCCATGTTCAACCACTGTCATCTTGGTGGTTCCTCCCCCCATGGTTTGGACAGGTCAGATATCCATCTTGATATTGTGGCAACATCCCACCTGCCTTCCTTGACATCCCCTACTGTAGAGTGATGCTCCATGGCTGAGAGAACACTAGAGCACACCCAGATATGGCAGAGGTGTGGGCACTACATGTGAACTCAGCTCCTGGTATATCCCAGCCCTTCAAGCAATGAACTCATGATTGCTTGGATTCAGGACCAGTTCTTGCCCCTCAGTTCTGGGGAGCTAGTGTTCTTAGTTAACTGACAAAGTATGGCCAGCTTCAACCTTGGTTAGATCGTGAGAGACTGGTGGGAAGATGCGGCTCACTGGCTGCTGATGGTCTAGGACCAGTACTGGGAAACCTTACTACATTTCCCAACCATTCACATGCCCTTCTGCCTCTGGACCACCAGGGAGGAAGACATTCAGCTTCTGTGCTTGCTAGGTTTCCCTACTGTTTGATCAACTCTGAGCCCCCCCACCCCCACAAAGGATATGTCCTCCACCCATGGCCTGCAGTAGCACCTGCTAATGCCTGCCCCATCAGAGTCGCAGCATAGCTGGTCGGTCTTTTGGATCAAGCTGTGATGGAGTGAAGATGCACACCATCTCTGATGTCAGTGTCTCAGCACAAGAACAAGCCTGGCCTTGACAAGCTTATTCTGGGATCCTCCACTCCTAAAGCACCTGGAGGTCATGAGATGGCCCCTTGGCCCATGGTGAAGATTAATTAAGAGCCCACCAAAGTCCTCCTGAAGTTGTGTGAGGGTAGCCCTGGCCTCTGGGACTTCTGACTTGAAAAAGGACTTACCTGTGTCTGGTCTACCTCCTGCCAGAGCTTCACCTTGGCCTACACACCTCCCCTAGCACATTCTAAGGGAACTGTTCTTGACTTCGTATTTAGGAGCGATGGGAATGCAGTTGTGCGGCCCACAAAGACATTCATAATTAACATGAGGCCTGGGCTTCCTGTGTAGCCTCAGGGCAAAGAGACAGAAGGTTCACAAGCTTCCCATGGAAAAAAGAAATACCACACCCTGACCAGGTGTTCCAGAAAAAGAGCAGTGTCCTCACCCCCAGCCTCTCTTGCGAGTGTTACCACCCAGAAATGACAGGAGAGTAAAAGTGAACCAGGGTCTGTGGCTGTGCCAGGTACAATGATGCATTGGAGTGACCCTTGTAGAGCAAGGTGAATCCTTTGCTGTATTTGAACCTGTACAGCAAGGTGGATAGGCATGGAGGGGTCCCCCCCGGACACATGCCCCCACATACTGCAGGCCCACCGCATGAGAGCATCTTGATGGCTTTCCCCTTTTAATATACTTTTTAATTCAATATTCATAATTATAATATAAAATAAAATTAATATTTTCTTTTCAGCATATATGTTACTTTGTCTTTAAGAATGATAATTTTGCTCTTTGTAATTTTTTCTCAAGGCATTTTTTAATTGAGGTAGTGTTTTCCCTTTTAAAGTCTACTTTTGCTTATGACTTATTTGGGCAAGAGTAGCTGTAGTCGCTTCTGAAGGGTTGGGACTTTTAGCTTCATGGGCAATTTTTTGTAATTTGAGGCTAGTGTTTCCTTTTAAAGTGGGCTAAACTTTGTGCTATACTGCCCAGTAGCACCTGCTAATGCCTGCCCCATCAGAGTCGCAGCATAGCTGGTCGGTCTTTTGGATCAAGCTGTGATGGAGTGAAGATGCACACCATCTCTGATGTCAGTGTCTCAGCACAAGAACAAGCCTGGCCTTGACAAGCTTATTCTGGGATCCTCCACTCCTAAAGCACCTGGAGGTCATGAGATGGCCCCTTGGCCCATGGTGAAGATTAATTAAGAGCCCACCAAAGTCCTCCTGAAGTTGTGTGAGGGTAGCCCTGGCCTCTGGGACTTCTGACTTGAAAAAGGACTTACCTGTGTCTGGTCTACCTCCTGCCAGAGCTTCACCTTGGCCTACACACCTCCCCTAGCACATTCTAAGGGAACTGTTCTTGACTTCGTATTTAGGAGCGATGGGAATGCAGTTGTGCGGCCCACAAAGACATTCATAATTAACATGAGGCCTGGGCTTCCTGTGTAGCCTCAGGGCAAAGAGACAGAAGGTTCACAAGCTTCCCATGGAAAAAAGAAATACCACACCCTGACCAGGTGTTCCAGAAAAAGAGCAGTGTCCTCACCCCCAGCCTCTCTTGCGAGTGTTACCACCCAGAAATGACAGGAGAGTAAAAGTGAACCAGGGTCTGTGGCTGTGCCAGGTACAATGATGCATTGGAGTGACCCTTGTAGAGCAAGGTGAATCCTTTGCTGTATTTGAACCTGTACAGCAAGGTGGATAGGCATGGAGGGGTCCCCCCCGGACACATGCCCCCACATACTGCAGGCCCACCGCATGAGAGCATCTTGATGGCTTTCCCCTTTTAATATACTTTTTAATTCAATATTCATAATTATAATATAAAATAAAATTAATATTTTCTTTTCAGCATATATGTTACTTTGTCTTTAAGAATGATAATTTTGCTCTTTGTAATTTTTTCTCAAGGCATTTTTTAATTGAGGTAGTGTTTTCCCTTTTAAAGTCTACTTTTGCTTATGACTTATTTGGGCAAGAGTAGCTGTAGTCGCTTCTGAAGGGTTGGGATCCTTTGCAGCTTCATGGGTAGCTTGGGATAATTTGTTTCATGTGAATTCTGGGTAAAGGACTGTATGGGGCTAAGAATCACAGTTTTTAGAAAATGGGTAGAAGCCCAGCAGTTCTGGTCTGTCATAACTATGAGTGCAGGCAGAGCACTAAGGAACCCCTGCAATAGCATGTGCCTAAAAATAACTGATTTGTGCCACCCACAAATATTTACCACCTGTGAGTTACTTTAAAATCCTTGTCTATTGTCCTCACAGTAACCAGGCTAGATGCCATACTGTGTGTCCAATCCCCATACTCTGAATTTCCGACATTCTAGGATATACCCACACATTCCTCCTTCTGTCTCATGGCTGCAGTGAATTGCTTGTGTTTCTTAGTGATGCCTGGTGCTTAAGCTGTGAACTAACTTCTCTTGACTTTCACTGACTCAAAAATAAATGCTCAAGTTGCTTTAGTCCTGTCTGACTCTTTGGACTGTAAGCCACCAGGATCCTCTGTCCATGGGATTTACCAGGCAAGGATCCTGGTGTGGGTTGCCATTTCTTTCATCCTAGGAATCTTCTCAACTCAAGGATCAAGGATAAATGAATGCTTAATTGTGTGTTTTTTGTGTGTGGTGTATGTGTTTGTTTTGTATAGGTGTGTGTCTTTTTTTTTTTGTAACAGCTATTTGTTTTATCTGGGCCATGACACCCCACTTCTTATTTCCATGAAAGATGACTGACTCTGTATATTCCTTATGCCTTGCTTCTATGTAAACTTCTTATTTGAAGTTTGTGTGTGTGTGTGTGTGCTTCAAAACTGGACTAAATCTATAACCTTTTGATTCACAGGCAGACAGAATTTTCACTCAAGTCAATAGGATCTGTGCTTGAGTAAGAAGAAAGGGATCATTCTCTTACATTGAACCTTTGTTTTCCAAGTTGAGCATATGTTTCTTCCGGAGGTGGTATTATGTCAATGAAAGACAGAGAGTCAATTATCTTCAAACAAGATCCTTTCTCCAATCAATAAAGAACATTTTCCCATTTCGATTGGCAGACATGAGTTAAATGTTGGCACAGCATTCAAATACTTATCACTCTGATAATGAGGGTATTATTTTTGTAATCCCAAAGGAACTGGCATCCTGAAAGGCCAGATGTAATGTAGTAGATAACAAGTGACAAGTGCTTTTAGCTAGTGCTAATTGTAATGCACTGTTACTGGTAAAAGGATATATTACCTGTCATCTCACAAAGAACAATATATTTTAGTAAAAATACAGTATTCTGGCAAATCCCTACTTGATCATTTAAGTCACAATATTCTCTCACTTCACAGTTTTCTTGAATCCTGTGCATGACTTTGCTATTCTTATTCCATGCAAGGCTAGCTTATTACATGGAGAAACCATGAATAAGTGATACACTGAGTTGACCTTGAATCTGAAGCAAGTAATGAAGTAAAAGCAAGCTTCATTTGCTCTCCTTTTGTTCAGTTCTTGCTTTAGTTATTTATAAAGCAATAATAAATGCTCAAGTTGCTTTAGTCCTGTCTGACTCTTTGGACTGTAAGCCACCAGGATCCTCTGTCCATGGGATTTACCAGGCAAGGATCCTGGTGTGGGTTGCCATTTCTTTCATCCTAGGAATCTTCTCAACTCAAGGATCAAGGATAAATGAATGCTTAATTGTGTGTTTTTTGTGTGTGGTGTATGTGTTTGTTTTGTATAGGTGTGTGTCTTTTTTTTTTTGTAACAGCTATTTGTTTTATCTGGGCCATGACACCCCACTTCTTATTTCCATGAAAGATGACTGACTCTGTATATTCCTTATGCCTTGCTTCTATGTAAACTTCTTATTTGAAGTTTGTGTGTGTGTGTGTGTGCTTCAAAACTGGACTAAATCTATAACCTTTTGATTCACAGGCAGACAGAATTTTCACTCAAGTCAATAGGATCTGTGCTTGAGTAAGAAGAAAGGGATCATTCTCTTACATTGAACCTTTGTTTTCCAAGTTGAGCATATGTTTCTTCCGGAGGTGGTATTATGTCAATGAAAGACAGAGAGTCAATTATCTTCAAACAAGATCCTTTCTCCAATCAATAAAGAACATTTTCCCATTTCGATTGGCAGACATGAGTTAAATGTTGGCACAGCATTCAAATACTTATCACTCTGATAATGAGGGTATTATTTTTGTAATCCCAAAGGAACTGGCATCCTGAAAGGCCAGATGTAATGTAGTAGATAACAAGTGACAAGTGCTTTTAGCTAGTGCTAATTGTAATGCACTGTTACTGGTAAAAGGATATATTACCTGTCATCTCACAAAGAACAATATATTTTAGTAAAAATACAGTATTCTGGCAAATCCCTACTTGATCATTTAAGTCACAATATTCTCTCACTTCACAGTTTTCTTGAATCCTGTGCATGACTTTGCTATTCTTATTCCATGCAAGGCTAGCTTATTACATGGAGAAAACCATGAATAAGTGATACACTGAGTTGACCTTGAATCTGAAGCAAGTAATGAAGTAAAAAGCAAGCTTCATTTGCTCTCCTTTTGTTCAGTTCTTGCTTTAGTTATTTATAAAGCAATAATACTATTCCTTAATTGTTGAATTATTCTGTCATGCCAGGTTTATTTTATTTCACATGGTTAATCTCAGAAGAATAGCAAGATTAAGCAGAGCACTGAGTCAGTCATTCTGGTGGTTATCCAAGACATAAATTCTTGGTTGAATGGAACTGTCTGGCATTTATTGGATCAACATAATCAAAGCAGTTGATGAGGGAAGTTGGTGAGGGAAGTTTCACTCTTCTACAGAATGATGCAAGGTTTTTTCCTTTCTGAAAGCTAATTATTTTGATATACACAAGTAAACTATAAGTTCTTTAATAGTTAGCAATAATTAAGGGTTATTTAAGATGCCCATCTTTTTTAAAACACTCATATTAAAAGGAAAACACTTTGAAGCTTTACTTAATGGTTGATTTGCATACATAGTTATTTTCCTTTGAATATCTTAGAGAAATCTTGCATACTTATTGTCCATTTTATAATTGCTACACACACACACACACACACACACACACACACACACACACACACACACACACTGGGTTGGGCTAAACAATCATTTGAATTTTCCTGTAAGATGATGTAGAAAATTCAATCAATCTTTTTGTCCAACTATGAATATATATGTTACTTTTAAACTTTCTTCTTGGGTAGTTCTGTCAAAAAACTCATATAATCCTGGTGATGTTTGATTGTCTTAATTTTTCATAATATATTAATAATCCAGAAGGAATTTCATTTCGAGGTTGTGGATGAAATGTCTTCTATAGATAACAAGTGACAAGTGCTTTTAGCTAGTGCTAATTGTAATGCACTGTTACTGGTAAAAGGATATATTACCTGTCATCTCACAAAGAACAATATATTTTAGTAAAAATACAGTATTCTGGCAAATCCCTACTTGATCATTTAAGTCACAATATTCTCTCACTTCACAGTTTTCTTGAATCCTGTGCATGACTTTGCTATTCTTATTCCATGCAAGGCTAGCTTATTACATGGAGAAAACCATGAATAAGTGATACACTGAGTTGACCTTGAATCTGAAGCAAGTAATGAAGTAAAAAGCAAGCTTCATTTGCTCTCCTTTTGTTCAGTTCTTGCTTTAGTTATTTATAAAGCAATAATACTATTCCTTAATTGTTGAATTATTCTGTCATGCCAGGTTTATTTTATTTCACATGGTTAATCTCAGAAGAATAGCAAGATTAAGCAGAGCACTGAGTCAGTCATTCTGGTGGTTATCCAAGACATAAATTCTTGGTTGAATGGAACTGTCTGGCATTTATTGGATCAACATAATCAAAGCAGTTGATGAGGGAAGTTGGTGAGGGAAGTTTCACTCTTCTACAGAATGATGCAAGGTTTTTTCCTTTCTGAAAGCTAATTATTTTGATATACACAAGTAAACTATAAGTTCTTTAATAGTTAGCAATAATTAAGGGTTATTTAAGATGCCCATCTTTTTTAAAACACTCATATTAAAAGGAAAACACTTTGAAGCTTTACTTAATGGTTGATTTGCATACATAGTTATTTTCCTTTGAATATCTTAGAGAAATCTTGCATACTTATTGTCCATTTTATAATTGCTACACACACACACACACACACACACACACACACACACACACACACACACACACTGGGTTGGGCTAAACAATCATTTGAATTTTCCTGTAAGATGATGTAGAAAATTCAATCAATCTTTTTGTCCAACTATGAATATATATGTTACTTTTAAACTTTCTTCTTGGGTAGTTCTGTCAAAAAGCTCATATAATCCTGGTGATGTTTGATGTGCTTCAATGTTTTCATAATATATTAATAATCCAGAAGGAATTTCATTTTACAGAGGTTGTGGAATGAAACTGTCTTCTATATCCAAGGACTTAAAATTCCAGTAATAAGATACATAGGCAAATTTCAAAAAAAGGAAGACATATTTTATTGTAATTTACTAAAATACACCCTGGTGATTCATTGGGGAATAATCAAAGAGTACCATTTCTACACTAGAAGTCCAGTATAAGATATTTTTTCAAATATTTTTTATATTTTCAATGTTTCATAATGTTTTTATTTTTTTAAATTTACTCTGATCAAAGAGATGATCCTCTCTATATTGCAAAAAATGGCTAATTTTCTACACGATGATATTAAAGTCACCCAGATGAGAATTTCTCAAAGATAAAAATTACCAATTAGGAACAGAGGGATCATTCCTTTTGTTTTATTTTTAGCTCCTTTAGTGCTTGCTTTGCTTAGAGTCTACTAAAAACTTCACCAATTACAAAACCTGATCAGTATTCTTTCCTCCATCCTAGACTGATTAGATTGTATAAAGGATAACTATCAAGTTTTCAGCTCAGGCAACTGAAATAATGAATGGTGTCATTTCCTTTGTCAAGAGATATGCTTAAAAAACTGACCTAGAAATGATATGTTTAGAAATGTAGAAACATGGGTGGCTATAGGATAGCCAACTGACAACTGGAATATATGGGCTTGAAGTTTATATTAGGAATCTGAATCATACTCTGAATTTGGCATCCTATTTTAAGGACAAATAGAACAGATAAAGCATAATTGGCCTACAGACAAGTTCAGCACAAAGGAAGTAATAGCATTGGTATTAGCAGTTAGAATATTGACTTAGACAAAAATAAAAAAAGTCCATGACTGCCAGCTGTGCATCCTTTAGTGAGTCACTTAAATTCTCTAACATCTACCATTTTTCTGTGAGAGATTCAAAGGTGGGGAAGGGAAATGGAAGAATGATATCTTCTCTGATTATGCATGTGTCATGTATACATATGTATAGTTGTCAGGATCAATTAAGACAATGCAGGTGGAAGTATCTTGTAAATTACTAACTAGGGTATAAATTGTAGCTAAAATGTTACACAGATTATTATAATTACTATATTTATTATTACTATTACTATATTTGTTATTACTATAATTGTTATGAACTAAAGATTATGGTCCAGCTTTATCTGCTTCTCGAAAATGCTGCAGAATTTATGAATTCATGGGGCAATATATGCTTATATTTGTATTTACTAGGAAGTGCCAAAGCTATCTTTTCTTCCTAAAGTCCATTTCATTCATCAAACCTCAAAGTTGAAGTGAATTTTCATCCCCTTTATTCTATACACACAAGAAACACAAATTTAATTTAGATTATTGTTAAATGAGATTTCAGGTCTCTTAAATTGCAGTTTAGTGCTTAAATTTACACAGTGTGAAATTAGCCAATTGATTGACAGTAAAGTCAGCTTTCCAGAACCTTCTCCAATCCATGCCAATTGATTTAATTAAGTCATCAAGTATTTTCTAGTTCTCCGATTGTGTATATTATATTTTTAGAGAAAGTGAAAATTGCTCCATCATTTATTTCATAGAATTTCTCTCTTGAAAGAGATAATTTCCTGTATGTGACAGAAAATGCCTTAGTATACTTAAAAGTTTATACATACACACAGTTCTACACTATGGCAATCTGCATTAGTTATTGGAAGATGACTTGATAGATGCATTTTTCATTCATTTATCTTTTCAGTCATTTATTTTCTTATTTATTTATTTTATAAATATTTATTGACAGCCTATTATATGCACAGCCTATTATATTATTATAAAAATATAAGTTAAAAAATTGAGGAAACTTTAGATAGCAGTAAATCCTCATAAGAGGCAGGTATTGAGCTGAGGCATGAGTCTGCAGCCATCGAACAAGCTGACGGAGGGGGGAACAAATAGGGACCAGACGTGCAAGGATCTAGTCCTGCTGTGTGCAGTGGATTTAAGAGGTCAGTGCATCTGCAGCTTGTAAGGAAGAAAATGAGCTATTTAATTTCAGTTTATTATCTCTGCACACAGTATGTAGAAGGCTGCTTATTTTGAAAAGTGTAGCTTAAATTTCCCATAAATCATATGTTTTATTCTATATTTTGAGGTGAGTGGTAGTGATTTGTTTTTGTTTCATTCATACATACTATTTAAACCATGTGGTTCTAAAATATAAAATGCAATATAAGGAGAGAGAAATCATGAAAATATTGGACAGGTTTGTTTAGTATTGGAGTGTGTGTTTGAGTTGTGGATATGAAAGCTTTCAGGACAAAGACTGTATGGGAAATCTCTTTTGTTGTTGCTGTTGTTGTTGTTGTTACATTTGATTTTAATGGAAAGACTAGCTCAACAATTATTGTGCTTCTGTGTGAGTAACACATAAGTTAGACAGATGGGTAAAAACAGGCTCAGGTTTTATTTCACTTTATCAGGCATGAATCCCTGGAGTTTTTATTCATTTTTAAGGTGATTTTAATTGTATCCAAGTTTTACAACTAGAGATGGTTTTATTTTTGAATGGAGAAGTGGTAGTAATTATTATAGAAGTTATAAGTTGTGTCTGATCTTCACTTTTCTAGAAGAAGACTCAGTATAAAAGCATTTTTAAGATGGCAGTAGCTGTTGAAAACAAAACTCTGTTAGCAGTCCACATATAAATATTGAATCCCAGGTTTATGATAAATAATATCATAGGTTATGATATCATGTAAGAATAATTCATTTTTCCTAGAGATCATTTGCCAAAATATCTTTATATCTTTTCTTGACTTAGCTATTACCTATGGACAGATATGCAGGATGTATCAGAAAAGCACTTTGTGGTTCCTAAGATCGCATGTGAAATATTGAGTCTATACATTCAAACTATAAAAATGAATTTCCTACATTAGAGAGAGACAACATCACATAACATGGGTCTACGAAAATAATAATTGTGTTAAACTATACCTACAAAATAGATTATTGTGTTTTGTGGCAAGTTATTTTTTTAAAAAAACATTTATTTATTTATTTTGGGGTGGGGTGGGGTGGGGTGGGGAGAGAGGGGGGGGGTGAGTGGGACGGCCACTTCTATTCATCTTTCATTTGTCTGTTTTCATCCATCTTTGTTCTTTGACCCATGTGGGCCTCTCATCACAGTGGCCTCTGTTGTCGCAGAGCACCGGCTCTGGGCGCATGCGCTCCAGAGGCCCGGCTCGGTAATTGGACACCTCGGTCCAGCTGCTCCGCAGCACATGGGATCTCACCAGGGCAGGGATGCAACCAGTGCCCCTTGCACTGCAAGGCAGTGTCCTTACCCACTGGACCACCAGGGAAGCCCTGTGGCAGGTTTTTTTTTTTAACCTTTATTTTACTTTTAACTTTTAGAGTTTTGTTGTTTACAGATATGCATGTTCCCAGATTAGTCATATGTATATTCCCCCCTTCCCACCCCTTCCGACCATCACACAGCACCCCTGAAGGATCCTCTTTTCTCACAGAGCAATGACTAGAGTTATTTTCCTCATTTATGATAGTACAGGCCTTCATGCTACTTCCTTTACGCCTTCCACCCTCTGTTCCTTCCCCACAGTGTCCATATCTCCACTGTCCATGTCTGTCTTTCCGTTGCTTCACTGCATGTGCCATCATCACCATCCTACAAGATTCCATATATATGTGTTAATATACTGTATTTGTCCTTCTCTTTCTGACTGACTTCACTTTTTATGATAGGTTCTAGAGCCAGCCACCTCATTAGGACTGATTTTTCTGCATTTCTCTTTACAGCTGTGTACTATTCCATTGTATGTATGTACCAGAGCTTTTGTATCCCTTCGTTCATCGATGGACATCTAGGTTGCCTCCATGTTCTAGCTACTGTATAAAGAGCTGCAATGAACATTGGGGTACAGGTGCTTCTTTCAGATTTGATTTCATCAGGGTATAAGCCTAAGAATGGGATTGCTAGGTCGTAGGGTGCTTCTATTTTTAGTTTTGTAAGAAGTCTCCTGACTATCTTACATAGAGGCTGTATCAATTTACATCCCCACCAGCAATGCAGGAGTGTTCCCTTTTCTCTGTACCCTCTCCAGCATTTATTGTCTGTCGATTTGTGGATGATGGCCATTCTGACGGGTTTGAGGTGATATCTCATTGTAGTTTTGATTTGCATTTTTCTAATTATAAGTGAAGTTGAGCATCGTTTCATGTGCTTTTTGGCCATCTGTATGTCGTCTTTGGAGAGGTGTCTGTTTAGGTCCTTCTCCCATTTTTTGATTGGGTTGTTCATTTTTCCAGTGCTGAGTTGTCTGAGTTGCTTGTAGATTTTGGAGATTAATTCTTTGTCTGTTATTTCATTTGCTATGATTTTCTCCCATTCTGTGGACTGTCTATTCAGCTTTTACTGTCACTTTGGTATGGACTTTGGTTTAAAAATGTAACAGCTTCATTTGTTTAATTGTTTGGGTCTCATTTGAAAATGAGGGTAGCATAACTATTTGTGCAAAATGTGGTGGAGGGAAGTTTTTTAATCTTTGGAAAAATTACTGTGTTCTGATACCTGAAAATCCAGCCAAAGTATTACAATGAGAAGTAATTCAAAGATAGTTATGAATCATTAATGGGAAAAAAGATGATGGAAAAGTGTATTTTACACTGAATTTCAAAAGTTTGGAAAGAATATATTTTAACCATTTATTCTTTTTTTTTTTTTTTAAATCAATGTTTCCCTGAAATGAACTTCAAATATCAAATTGGAATAAATGATTCAATTTTTCCAATATAAAGATTAGGTCAACATATATACTAGACATGATTTTTTCTCCCCATTTGTATTAATACATTAAAATGCTTTCTTCAGCTACTTCCTGCAAGGATTGAACTGCTTATAGAGACTGGATTTAACAAATGTTTGCAAAGCTTATGCTATTTGCCAGGAATTTCTCCAGGTACAATCTTCTTGCAATTCTTCCCAGTGCTGGAAACTTAAAAGCAAGTAATTCATGGTCCACACTTCAAGGAGACAAGAGTCCCTGTGTGGCAAGAGTTATGCTGTTGGAACCTAGGAAGTGGTGAGGTTTGAAATGGAAAGGTCATCTTTGTTCTGCATGAAAGGCTTTGAACGACATTCCCATGACTTGTTCTGTTTTTGTCAAGGATCAGATTTATATGGTAGACAAATATAATAGGTATTTACTATAAAGCGTGTCCAGAATTTGTCTTTCTGCATGTCAGACCCTCTCTATTCCCAGCCCTTTAGAATAGATATTAACACACTCCTCACTGTAGTGTGGACATGAGTCAGACTTGGCCAATTCAAGCACACCTGACACTGGGTCTTTCTCCTAAGACATATGAAACATCAAGTACTGATAGTATTTATTGACTATAAATCATGAATTATTTGGAACTATCAGATAGTAAGCCTGTATGTTGTTCACATAACTAAATGGATAAAATATTTCTAAGAGTATCACTGTAAGAATGAGGATAAAGAGCATTATATGTAAGCCAACTAGATGACAGTGAACTTGAGGATAGAGACGAATAACTGCTAATGTTATCTCTCTGCTTGGTTCCAGTCATGCCTGAGGCTGCATCTTTACCTGAAGTTAGTCCCTTAGGTCAATAAATTCCTTTTATTTAAAGACAACTGGTGATAGAGTTTTGCCATTTTCAACCTCCCAAAAACATAATTAAAATAATCCTATGAAGATAGATCATTAGTATAGTTTTTTAACCAGATATGGGAGAACCAGAACAATGAAGAATTAATAAAAGGCGAGAGTGTGGAATATAAAATTGGAAGGGGGGCGCTTCCCTTGTGGTCCAGTGGATAAGGACACCGCCTTGCAGTGCAAGGGGCACTGGTTCGATCCCTGGCCTGGGAAGATCCCACGTGCCGCGGAGTGGCTGGACTGACGTGTCCAATTACCGAGATGGAGCTCTGGAGCGCATGCGCCCAGAGCCGGTGCTTTGTGACAACAGAGGCCACCGCGATGGGAGGCCCACATGGGCTAAAGAACAAAGATGGATGAAAATAGGTAAATGAAAGGCCAATAGAAGTGGCCCAAGGAAAAAAAAAAAAAAAACTTAAATTAAGAGGGTATGATGATTAAATTTGAAGGTGAGAGAGAGAGAAAGATAATTTTTCTATTATTTTAAAAACATTATTACAGAGTTTTGTTGTTCACAGATATTATGTTCCCAGGAGAAAGATAATTTTTATTCTAAGTATATTATCTAAAACATAGAAATCGAAAGATTGGGAGGAAAAGATAATTCTTGGAGACAGACCAAATATACTAGTGCCTCAGCTCTCAAGGGTGATGAGTGTTCTGTAGAAAGAGACTGAGATCATTGTAAAAACAAGAATAGGATTTAAGCAATGTGAGGGTCATGAAAGATTGCCAGAATTGCAGGTAAAACATCATTAACATTTTTATTAATTGTAAAATGATGAGTGCAATCATGAAGTTACAGTGGACTGGAGGAAAAATTAGATGTTAAAATGTGAAGTGAGTAAAGGCAAATAATCTTTTTAAATAAACCTGGTAATGAAAGCAACAGGATTATACAGGATGATACCTAAAGGAAGACATGTCAGAAACAGGTTTAAAAGATATTAAAACTACTTAAAAATTGTGATAGGAATTTATAGGAGTAGCAGGAGAAATATGTGAAGGATAAGGGAAGATGATAAAATATTAAAGCCACAGGAGAGAAGTTAATTAACTTATATGTGATTCTAGAGGAGGCAAAATTTGCACCTTGGAAAGGGTAAGGGACTGGAGGAAAGACAAAGTAATGATGAGAATTATTTTGAATTAGGAGAGAGGAAAGAAGGAAACATTATGGGTTTTAAGAGGAGGCTAGGTGACATTCTGAGAATAAGAACAATGGGATTGGGGTCTTGAGGTTTGAAATAATGATAGTGTGCAATAGAAAAGGTCTAGATGAGCTGACCACAGATACATTCAATTTTTTAATTAATTTTATTGGAGTATAGTTGATGTCAATGTTGTGTTTTGTAGAGCAGAGTGATTCAGTTGTACATAAACATATATTCTTTCTTTTTATACAGTTTTTTCATATAACTTATCACAGAATACTAAGTAGATTTCCCTGTGCTATGTAATAGGTCCCTGTTTGTTATCTATCTTACATACAGTACTGTGTATGTTCATCCAAGCTCCTGATTTATCACTCTCCCCTCACATTTCTCCTTTGATTACTATATTTATTTTCAATATCTATAAATCTGTTTCTGTTTTATAAATAAGTTATTTTTATTTTTAAAGTTAGATTGCTATCATATGAACAATATCATATTTGTCTTTCTTTGTCTAATTTAATTCACAGATAAATTTCTTTAACTATCCATGACATAACCAAGTTTCCAGATAAAGCTAGAAACCTATTTGTAATTGACCCTTTCTCTGGTCTCTTAATAATGCTGAGCTACCTGGCACAGAACCTAAGAAATGTAAGAGTTGGGAACCCAGGAGATTTTCCAGACCCTGGCATTGAACCCACATCTCTTGTACCGCAGGCAGATTCTTCATCATCTGAGTCACCAGAGAAGCCCCAATAGTTGAGGATACCTGAGGCTTATTATGATCTCATGACTGTGGTAGAAACTTATTTGCAAATAGATCAAGGCTTATGGTAAAAGATGTGATAGAGTTTCTGACACGATGTCCACAGAGCTGAATACCTGGGTGGAGAGAATAAAACAGGTTTAAAAGATATTAAAACTACTTAAAAATTGTGATAGGAATTTATAGGAGTAGCAGGAGAAATATGTGAAGGATAAGGGAAGATGATAAAATATTAAAGCCACAGGAGAGAAGTTAATTAACTTATATGTGATTCTAGAGGAGGCAAAATTTGCACCTTGGAAAGGGTAAGGGACTGGAGGAAAGACAAAGTAATGATGAGAATTATTTTGAATTAGGAGAGAGGAAAGAAGGAAACATTATGGGTTTTAAGAGGAGGCTAGGTGACATTCTGAGAATAAGAACAATGGGATTGGGGTCTTGAGGTTTGAAATAATGATAGTGTGCAATAGAAAAGGTCTAGATGAGCTGACCACAGATACATTCAATTTTTTAATTAATTTTATTGGAGTATAGTTGATGTCAATGTTGTGTTTTGTAGAGCAGAGTGATTCAGTTGTACATAAACATATATTCTTTCTTTTTATACAGTTTTTTCATATAACTTATCACAGAATACTAAGTAGATTTCCCTGTGCTATGTAATAGGTCCCTGTTTGTTATCTATCTTACATACAGTACTGTGTATGTTCATCCAAGCTCCTGATTTATCACTCTCCCCTCACATTTCTCCTTTGATTACTATATTTATTTTCAATATCTATAAATCTGTTTCTGTTTTATAAATAAGTTATTTTTATTTTTAAAGTTAGATTGCTATCATATGAACAATATCATATTTGTCTTTCTTTGTCTAATTTAATTCACAGATAAATTTCTTTAACTATCCATGACATAACCAAGTTTCCAGATAAAGCTAGAAACCTATTTGTAATTGACCCTTTCTCTGGTCTCTTAATAATGCTGAGCTACCTGGCACAGAACCTAAGAAATGTAAGAGTTGGGAACCCAGGAGATTTTCCAGACCCTGGCATTGAACCCACATCTCTTGTACCGCAGGCAGATTCTTCATCATCTGAGTCACCAGAGAAGCCCCAATAGTTGAGGATACCTGAGGCTTATTATGATCTCATGACTGTGGTAGAAACTTATTTGCAAATAGATCAAGGCTTATGGTAAAAGATGTGATAGAGTTTCTGACACGATGTCCACAGACTCAAGCTGAATACCTGTGGAGAGAAATCTCAAGGAGCAATACATTTGGAGAATAGATTCATCAAAGAACAGGGTTAGCTTGAAGGATAACCATCTGTATGTAAAGAGGCAAATACTGTATATTCTAACTCACCACAAAACTCAAGATGTACCTATAGATAATAATAATACACTATCTATATTAGTATACATACTGGAGGCAAAGTTCAAGTGGATCAGAGCTGACACTCATTGTCATGAAGAATTATGAGGAACATAAGGGATTATCTTCTAGAAACGAGGATATTAATCTAAAAACATGGATATTGCAAGGCATTATAGAAGTTGGAATATTAACTTTGTAACAAATTGTATGAAATCAAGAACAGGAGCTTTTCACAGATGGATCACATTCCAGAGAACACATATCAAAACAAATTGACCACATATTCACAGTAATACATAGAATTACAAACCAGTTATATAGTTTCAACAATAAAATGAGAAGTGTGTCATAGTTTCAATACTGTCCAAGATGGAACATCTGTGATATTAATTCCTCAGGTTTTTGTTTCATTGATAAATCTAAACAGGTTATTTCTACAACGTAGCTTATTTTAGTTCAGTATTGCTCTTTCTCGGTTGACCACACTTAAATATATTTGTGTGGCACCTGGAAAAAAAGTAAAAGTTCACTCTTTGAAAAAAGTAGTTGTTATATTACTTTGTGGCATACAACTTCATAAATGACTTACACAAAAAGCATTTGTGAGAGACAGAATGTAGGTAAGGAGGAGGTTAGAGATTATAAACAAAACTGCATTAACTCTAGGTTAGAGTCACTCAGAGAGAGAGAAAAAGAGCAATAGATCACGTTTAAATGGGCAACATTAATGGGAGTTATGGGGACACATCTCAAAAGAATACACCCCAAAGAATTTATAGAATATCTGTCATAATTGGAAAAAGACAGATTTTACAGTTATCCTCAGGACAAGTCACTGGTAGAATAAAATACACAGCTTTAGTGTCAGAAGAAATGTATGAGGCAAAAGGGAGCCTTAGTTGAAAATGAAAGAAAGTAAAAAAAAAAAAAAAAAAGGAAACATACACACTGTACCATAGAACAGAGCTGCAAACAGGCCATCATTGGCATGGAATGCACTGGAAAGATACAGACTTTGGATTAACATTAAAAGACTGCTTGCTATTAAAAAAACAAAACTATATTCTTTCTAAAATGAAATGACAATAATTTAATAAATAAACATGCTTGTTACATAAGTAACTGTGCTAGCTCTTTGGAATTCTTACTATTTTGAACTACTTTTAATAAGATCAGTCTTTACCTTTGCTTATTTTGGGTCTGTTAAAAGTCACTACATAAATTTTGGTGAAGGAAGCCTTCTATGTGTTCTGTAATCGGCTTTACATTAAATATTTGTGTATTGTGTGGAAGAAATTATAATCTTACATGATCTAAAATTTAGACTTTAAAAAAGTATTTCTTTTATTTTTAAAATTTATTTTATTCAAGCATAATTGCTTTACAATAAGGTGTTAGTTTCTGCCATACATCAACATGAATCAGTCATAGCCATACATATGTCCCATCCCTCTTGAACCTTCTTCTCACCTTCCAACCCATCAATTACATCAAAATATTCCTACAAACAAATGACAATGAAAGCATGACAACTCCAGGCCTAGCAGATGTAGCAAAAGCAGTTCTAATGGGGCTCTGTGATAAAGTATAGATTTTTCTAAAAATCACAGTGTAAATCAAATAGTAATTTCATGTATTACTGTATAATATATACCTATTTAAATGTATTATATACATACTTTTTTATTCATTTTTCTTTTACTTCTTGATGCTCATGATCTTCAAATTTAGTTATTTAAAAGAGAAAAGGAATACATATTTGGGGGTATGTGCTCACTTCAGCAGCGAATATACTAAAATTGAAACCATATTTAGGGCTATGGTCTGTTTTGTTACTTGAAAGCTAGTGCAACCGCATTGAATGCCAGTGAAAAATATCTTTTAAATGCTTCAGCAAAGAGGAATCTCATATTCTTAAATAACCTTTCTATTTTATAATAGTTTAAGACTTCCAGAAAATTTCCCATATATTAATATATTATACAATTATGTGCCTTTGTCCTAATTAGTGAATGATGAGCTCAATTTGAGATGCCTGTTAGAATCTCAGCTGAAGCTCAGTAACAGATAGAACCTAACAGTTAGGTAGAACTGAAAAGAGAGGTGTGAGTTAAATGTATAAATTTGGTGTATTAGTAGCTAAGTCATGTCCAACCGTATGTGGCACCATGACTGTAGCTTGCTGGACTCCTCTATCCCTAAGGTTCTTTAGGCAAGAATACCAGAATGAGGTATCATTTCCTTCTCCAGGTGATCTTCCCAACCCAGGGATCAAACCTGGGTCTCCAGCATTGAAGGCAGATTCTTTACTGTCTGAGCCACCAGGGAAGCCAATATCAAAAAGATGAAAGGCAATATGGGACAAGAAATGCTAGTATAAGATATGGGCTGTATGATGGTGATGGTGTTATTCTTCAGTTGCTCAGCCAGGTCTGATTCTTTGCAACCCCATGAACTGCAGCACACCAGGCTTCCCTCTCTTTACTATCTCCTGGAGTTTGCTCAAACTCATATCTATTTAGATGATGATGCCATTCAACCGTCTAATCCTCTCTTGCCCCTTCCTCCTCCTGCCCTCAATTTTTACAGCATCAAGGTCTTTTTCAATGTGTTGGTTCATCGCATCAAGTGGACAAAGTAATGGAGCTTCAGCTTCAGCCTTCCAATAAATATTCAAGACTGATTTCCTTTTGGATTGACTGGTTTGATCACCTTGCAGTCCTAGGGACTCTCGAGTGCAATTGTGTGGGTTAGTTTGAGTATTCTTTGGTATTGGCTTTCTTTGGGACTGAAATGAAAAGTATTGGGAGGTGAGCCTTCAGTCCCTTGGTAGCTACGTTTCCATAAATATCTTACCCAAGAAAAGCTGGCACGTCCACAACAAGGACAGTATTGCCTGTGTGTATCATGACAAGACTCAAGACCTAGAGGAAAAGAAAGAGCTTGAACAGAGGGGAGGGTGCTGCTCACTCACCAGGAGGCCCACATAGTCTGTTCCGTTCATCTGAGTCACGTCCAACTCTTTGCAACTCCATGGGCTGCAGACCGCCAGGCTTCGCTGTCCTTCACCATCTCCTGGAGCCTACTCAAACTCATGTCCATTGACTCAATGATGCCATCCAACCACCTAGTCTTCTATCGTCCCCTTCTTCTTTTGCCAACTATTTTTCCTAGCATCAGGCTATTTTCCAATGAGTCATCTCTCTGCATCAGGCGGCCAAAATATTGGAGCTTCAGCTTTAGCATCCTTCCTTCCAATGAACAGTCAGGGTTGATTTCCTTTAGGATTGACTGGTATGATCTCACTGCTGTCCAAGGGACTCTCGAGAACCTTCTCTGACACCACAGTTCAAAGGCATCATTTCTTAGGTGCTCAGCCTTCTTTATGGTGCAACTCTCACATCCATACATGACTGCTGGAAAAACCATAGCTTTGAGTATACGAACTTTTGTCAGCAAAGTGGTGTCTCTGCTTTTAATTAAGCTATCTAGATTTGTCATAGCTTTTCTTTCAAGGAGCAAGGTCTTTTTCAATGTGTTGGTTCATCGCATCAAGTGGACAAAGTAATGGAGCTTCAGCTTCAGCCTTCCAATAAATATTCAAGACTGATTTCCTTTTGGATTGACTGGTTTGATCACCTTGCAGTCCTAGGGACTCTCGAGTGCAATTGTGTGGGTTAGTTTGAGTATTCTTTGGTATTGGCTTTCTTTGGGACTGAAATGAAAAGTATTGGGAGGTGAGCCTTCAGTCCCTTGGTAGCTACGTTTCCATAAATATCTTACCCAAGAAAAGCTGGCACGTCCACAACAAGGACAGTATTGCCTGTGTGTATCATGACAAGACTCAAGACCTAGAGGAAAAGAAAGAGCTTGAACAGAGGGGAGGGTGCTGCTCACTCACCAGGAGGCCCACATAGTCTGTTCCGTTCATCTGAGTCACGTCCAACTCTTTGCAACTCCATGGGCTGCAGACCGCCAGGCTTCGCTGTCCTTCACCATCTCCTGGAGCCTACTCAAACTCATGTCCATTGACTCAATGATGCCATCCAACCACCTAGTCTTCTATCGTCCCCTTCTTCTTTTGCCAACTATTTTTCCTAGCATCAGGCTATTTTCCAATGAGTCATCTCTCTGCATCAGGCGGCCAAAATATTGGAGCTTCAGCTTTAGCATCCTTCCTTCCAATGAACAGTCAGGGTTGATTTCCTTTAGGATTGACTGGTATGATCTCACTGCTGTCCAAGGGACTCTCGAGAACCTTCTCTGACACCACAGTTCAAAGGCATCATTTCTTAGGTGCTCAGCCTTCTTTATGGTGCAACTCTCACATCCATACATGACTGCTGGAAAAACCATAGCTTTGAGTATACGAACTTTTGTCAGCAAAGTGGTGTCTCTGCTTTTAATTAAGCTATCTAGATTTGTCATAGCTTTTCTTTCAAGGAGCAAGGTCCTTTTAATTTCATGGCTTCAGCCAGCATCTGCAGTGATTTTCGAGCCTAAGTAATTAAAGTCTGTCACTGTTTCCATTGTTTGCCCATCTATTTGTCATGAAGTGACGGGACTGAATGCCATGATATTTGTTTTTTGAATGTTGAGTTTTAGGTAAGCTTTTTCATTCTCCTCTTTACTTTCATCAAGTGAAGAGGCTCTTTAGTCCCTCTTCACTTTCTACCATAAGGCTGGCAAAAAGGTAGGCATCAGAGCCAACTGCCTACAATTGAAGCAGCAGAAGAAAAAGCCCCAAGCAACTCTGGCACAATGGATGTGCTTTGAGTGCTACTGGAAGGAGGGAAAAGGGTGATTAGAGACAATATGACGAAGAGAAGAGGCAAGAGAAAGAGAGGCAAGAAATAACCCTGGACATTCTGACATAATTGGGCCAGAGTGCATAGGAAGTCCAGATTCAGCCCACTTGGTACCAGCTCCCTTTGAGGCATGGAAGTGCCTCTTCTGGTCTTGGGCCAGATGAGAAGATCAAGGACCACCTGGACCCTCTGTGGGAGATGCAGAAGCATTTGGGGAAGAAGAGAAAGCCCAGTGCTGACAGTGGTGGTCACAGCATAAAGAAAAAGGGGCCTTCGAAAGAACAATCCAAAGAGCCTCCATCCCTGGTCCAACCCTGGGCAGAATGTCTGTGGTGGGAAGCAACTGAGAGTGCCCAGGCAGAAGCCCTGCTGCCCAGGTGGGAGTCTCGGCAGCCCTGGAGGTTCAGCCGGAAGAAGAGATGAACTATGGGAAGACATGGTACAACTCCCAGTTCAAGCCCCTGCTGGCCCGGAGCCCTCACTGGCAGGACCCTGGCTCACTGATGCTGCGGGGCACAGAAGAAGTCACTGCTGCCAGCCATAATATAAAGCTATTCATAAATATTTTCCAAAAGGAAACAAAGGACCTTTTCCAGTCTTGTGGCCACTGCTGAGTTATCCAGATTTAAAGTGCAGCATCATCTTTTAGAATATGAAATAGCTCAACTGGAGTTTCATTACCTTCATTAGGTTTGTTCCTAGTAATGCTGCTTAAGGACCACTTGACCTCACACTCTAGTATGTCTGGCTCTGAGTGAGTGATCACACCATAGTGCTTATCTGGTTCATTAAGACTTCTTTTTTCCTATACGTGATTTTCTAAAGTGCACTGTTTCCATTGTTTGCCCATCTATTTGTCATGAAGTGACGGGACTGAATGCCATGATATTTGTTTTTTGAATGTTGAGTTTTAGGTAAGCTTTTTCATTCTCCTCTTTACTTTCATCAAGTGAAGAGGCTCTTTAGTCCCTCTTCACTTTCTACCATAAGGCTGGCAAAAAGGTAGGCATCAGAGCCAACTGCCTACAATTGAAGCAGCAGAAGAAAAAGCCCCAAGCAACTCTGGCACAATGGATGTGCTTTGAGTGCTACTGGAAGGAGGGAAAAGGGTGATTAGAGACAATATGACGAAGAGAAGAGGCAAGAGAAAGAGAGGCAAGAAATAACCCTGGACATTCTGACATAATTGGGCCAGAGTGCATAGGAAGTCCAGATTCAGCCCACTTGGTACCAGCTCCCTTTGAGGCATGGAAGTGCCTCTTCTGGTCTTGGGCCAGATGAGAAGATCAAGGACCACCTGGACCCTCTGTGGGAGATGCAGAAGCATTTGGGGAAGAAGAGAAAGCCCAGTGCTGACAGTGGTGGTCACAGCATAAAGAAAAAGGGGCCTTCGAAAGAACAATCCAAAGAGCCTCCATCCCTGGTCCAACCCTGGGCAGAATGTCTGTGGTGGGAAGCAACTGAGAGTGCCCAGGCAGAAGCCCTGCTGCCCAGGTGGGAGTCTCGGCAGCCCTGGAGGTTCAGCCGGAAGAAGAGATGAACTATGGGAAGACATGGTACAACTCCCAGTTCAAGCCCCTGCTGGCCCGGAGCCCTCACTGGCAGGACCCTGGCTCACTGATGCTGCGGGGCACAGAAGAAGTCACTGCTGCCAGCCATAATATAAAGCTATTCATAAATATTTTCCAAAAGGAAACAAAGGACCTTTTCCAGTCTTGTGGCCACTGCTGAGTTATCCAGATTTAAAGTGCAGCATCATCTTTTAGAATATGAAATAGCTCAACTGGAGTTTCATTACCTTCATTAGGTTTGTTCCTAGTAATGCTGCTTAAGGACCACTTGACCTCACACTCTAGTATGTCTGGCTCTGAGTGAGTGATCACACCATAGTGCTTATCTGGTTCATTAAGACTTCTTTTTTCCTATACTTTTTGTGTGTATTCTTGTCACCTTTCTTAATCTCTTATGCTTCTGTTACGTCGATACCATTTCTGTCTTTTATTATGCTCATCTTTGCATGAAGGGATCTCTTGGTATCTCTGATTTTCTTGAAGAGATCTCTGGTTTATCCCATTCTATTGTTTTTCTCCATTTATTTGC
This sequence comes from Tragulus kanchil, assembly GCA_022376925.1. Classification (NCBI taxonomy): domain Eukaryota; kingdom Metazoa; phylum Chordata; class Mammalia; order Artiodactyla; family Tragulidae; genus Tragulus; species Tragulus kanchil. Next base: position 145,246,815 of record JAIOJX010000004.1, read on the forward strand.
ATTGTCCACTTAAGAATACTTCTTGCTATTCTTTGGAACTCTGCATTCAGATGGGTACATCTTCCTTTTTCTCTTCTGTCTTTAGTTTCTTTTCTTTTCTCAGTTATTTGTAAGTACTTCTAAGACAACTATTTTCCCTTTTGCATTTATTTTTCTTGGGGATTGCTTTGGTCACTGCCTCCTCTACAAAGTTAGAAACCTCTGTCCACAGTTCTTCAGTTTTCCCAGGTGGCACTAGTGGTAAAGAACCTGCTTGCCAATGCAAGAGACATGAGAGACCCATGCTGGATTCCTGAGTCAATAAAATCCCCTGGATGAGGGCATGGCAACCCACTCCAGCATACTTGTCGGGACAATCTCCAGAGGAAACAACTGGTGGGCTACTCAGTAGGGTAGCAAAGAACAGGACACCACTGAAGCAACTTAGCATACATATATGAGGAAGTAAAGAATGAAGAACTAGTTTTTGAGGTCCTTCAACATTAAAGTGTTTTTTTGTTTTCCTTTTTTCTTTACATAATCTTTTTCCTAATCCCGTCACTATTCTGATGCCATTCTCTGCTCTGGTTGACTTTTTTTTTTTTTAATTCTTTATTTTAAGATTTTACAGAGTTTTGTTGTTCACCAACATGTATGTTCCCAGATCATTCATATGCATATCCCTGGACCCTCCCCCAACTCAGTTTCTGGTTGACTTTTGTTTTGTGCTATTTTATGGTTTTCTAAAAACCATGGCACTCCAAGGAAAATAATCTCCTACATGTGATATAAACAGAACAATGCAGCTAAATTGATTTAGACAGTTTCCTTCCGTTAAAGCATTCTATTATCATTTCATTATGTTAGTTTAGAAATTCATCACAGGGTTAACTGACCTAGGTATGTGGTCAGTTAAAACCCATCAATGTATATTCTCCCAGTTATCTTTTCTGTATTTAAATATGTGCATTTTAAAATGTCAATGAAAATTTAAACATTTGGTTTCTGACAGTTAGGGCTATTGCAAGCATTTGGAACACAGTCTGACCAAGGTTAGCCTTTGCCTTTTTCCCAGTTTGAATTTATCCTCATATTTGATATGTATACTTTCAATGTCTTCATTGATGTAACTGATCACAATGTTAAATACATCGAGACCACAAAAAGAATATCTGAGAAACTGTTCTCAGTAGAGAATTTTGGCTTTAATCCCTTTAAATTTTACCAACCTACCCTGATTTTTCATAGTGGATGCTGTTGGTGCTTTGCTCAAATTTGCCATTCTACTTCCTTGAACGTGTGTATTTTCCTCTAATGGCCCACTTGCTACAATTCTGAAAAATGACCCTCCAACTAACCAAGTTTCATTGACTGGAGAGTTAGAAACACCTAGGAGAGTATACCATCTACCATTATGCTGGACCATAGCCAATAGTTGAATTTAAGAATAGAGAATCTAACTTTCCTGCCTCCAGTTTGAAAAATTCAGATGACATTTTGTCCGTCCTGTCTTTCAAGACAGCAGAAGAGAATTACAGAGGATTCTGTGAACTCATGGTGTAAATTGCAGGGGCCTTCTGCAGAAAGGAAGGCAGTGGGATTGCCCCCGGCTGAACCGGGAGATCTCGGAGAGAGACGAGCCTTGCTGCCATGCCCCCTCCCGCCCGCCGGTGCATGCCAGGGATAACCAGACACAGCAGGGGTTCTGTGAGAGCAGTTTCGCTTTATTACTGTAGATCCACAGCTTTTATAGGCAAGTGAAGGAGGTTTTGCACGGGACTTCCTATAGAAAACACCAATCAAGCTAAAGGTCAAGCAATCATCCACAAGCGCGGAAACCAGGGGAACCAATCAGAAATTTTGACCATCAATTAACAATTTAGATCATGCCCTGTCTCTTCCTGTAGGCGCCATCTTAGCTCCAAACTGCAAACATGTGCTTAAGCTTCTTTCACTCCCATGTCCCTTCCTGTAGGTGCCATCTTACCTCCAAACTGAAACAATGTGCTTAAGCTTCCTTATGCTTGCAACGGTCCTCTTTCAATTCAGAGCCCCACAGTAAATATATTCAAAATGACTTTTCACTAATACCTTTTATATATTAGTGTTTTACCAAGAAATGGTGCTGCAAATTAAGGAAGTAAAGATTAAAACCACAGTTTGGTTTGACAGTATCACATAATACCTTGTACCTGTATTACCTGTATAATGACAAATTATAAATTTTAAAAGAATATTAATTAGACATGTGAATAGCTTCCTCTAATTTTTGCTGTTTTTATAAATGCTATGCAACTAATAATGTGTAGAATTCATAAAGTTTCCCAGAATAAAATTCAAGCTTACCTTATATATAAAATATAGTCTGTTTTCTTCTTAAAAATCTAGGATAGATGGCCAACATACACATGAAAAGATGCTCAACATTGCTCATTATTACAGAAATGCAAATCAAAACTAAAACGAGCTATCACCTCACACCAGACAGAATGGCCATCATCAAAAAGTATACAAACAATAAATGCTGTGGAGGATGTGGAGAAAAAGGAACCCCCTTGCACTGTTGGTGGGAATGTAAACTGATACAACCACTATGGAAAACAGCATGGAGATTCCTCAGTAATCTAGAAACAGAATTACCATATGACCGAGCAATCCCACTACTAAACATATACCCTGAGGAAATCAAAGTTGAAAGAGACACCTGTACCCCATTGTTCACTGCAGCATTATTTAAAATAGCTAGAATATGGAAGCAACCTAGGTTGCTACAGATGAATGGATAAAGAAGCTGGGGCACATATATACAATGGAATATTATAAGCCATAAAAAGAAATGCATTTTAGTCAGTTGTAATAAGTTTGACCAATCGAGAACCTATTATACAGAGTGAAGTATGTCAGACAGAGAAAGATAAATATTGTGTATTGACATCTTCATTTAGATCATGCCCTGTCTCTTCCTGTAGGCGCCATCTTAGCTCCAAACTGCAAACATGTGCTTAAGCTTCTTTCACTCCCATGTCCCTTCCTGTAGGTGCCATCTTACCTCCAAACTGAAACAATGTGCTTAAGCTTCCTTATGCTTGCAACGGTCCTCTTTCAATTCAGAGCCCCACAGTAAATATATTCAAAATGACTTTTCACTAATACCTTTTATATATTAGTGTTTTACCAAGAAATGGTGCTGCAAATTAAGGAAGTAAAGATTAAAACCACAGTTTGGTTTGACAGTATCACATAATACCTTGTACCTGTATTACCTGTATAATGACAAATTATAAATTTTAAAAGAATATTAATTAGACATGTGAATAGCTTCCTCTAATTTTTGCTGTTTTTATAAATGCTATGCAACTAATAATGTGTAGAATTCATAAAGTTTCCCAGAATAAAATTCAAGCTTACCTTATATATAAAATATAGTCTGTTTTCTTCTTAAAAATCTAGGATAGATGGCCAACATACACATGAAAAGATGCTCAACATTGCTCATTATTACAGAAATGCAAATCAAAACTAAAACGAGCTATCACCTCACACCAGACAGAATGGCCATCATCAAAAAGTATACAAACAATAAATGCTGTGGAGGATGTGGAGAAAAAGGAACCCCCTTGCACTGTTGGTGGGAATGTAAACTGATACAACCACTATGGAAAACAGCATGGAGATTCCTCAGTAATCTAGAAACAGAATTACCATATGACCGAGCAATCCCACTACTAAACATATACCCTGAGGAAATCAAAGTTGAAAGAGACACCTGTACCCCATTGTTCACTGCAGCATTATTTAAAATAGCTAGAATATGGAAGCAACCTAGGTTGCTACAGATGAATGGATAAAGAAGCTGGGGCACATATATACAATGGAATATTATAAGCCATAAAAAGAAATGCATTTTAGTCAGTTGTAATAAGTTTGACCAATCGAGAACCTATTATACAGAGTGAAGTATGTCAGACAGAGAAAGATAAATATTGTGTATTGACACACATATATGGAGCCAATCAATATGGTACTGATAAATGAATATGCAGAGCACCAGTGGAGAAACAGACAGAGAGAACAGACTTATGGACATGGGGGAAAAGGAAGAATGGGCAAGATGTATGGAAAGAGTAAAATGGATACTTACAATACCAGATGTAAAATAGATCACTAATGAGACTCTGCTATAAGACTAAGGGAACTCAAACGGAGGCTCTGTAGCAACCTAGAGGGGTGGGATGAGGAGGGAGATGGGAGGGAAGTTCAAGAGGGAAGGAGCCTATGTATACCTATGGCTGATTCAGGTTGATGTGTGGCAGCAATCAACAAAGCTCTGTAAATAGTTTTTTTTTTTTTTTTAAATCTAGGATATTTTCTCATTCCTAATTATTTCTTGGTAGATTTCAGTCAATCTTGCTCTTACGAAGTTTGCTCTGAGTTCCAACGCTCTCAGAAAGATTTTCAAGATGCAGGAGAGTTCAGGAGACACATTTGCTGAAACTCTTCTTCTTCCTCTATTTTCTAATATTAATGTGTCAGACATTACTAAGTTTTTCATAAATATTTGAACATTAAAGAGTTAAACATGTAGTCAGAATATTTTTAGTTTAATTTTAAACCATGACTCCCAGATTGTGAGTTTTCTTCAAACACCAAAATGCATAAGAAACAGTTTTGTTACATATGAGAATAATAGATCATAACAAAAACATCAACCAAATTTATATAGCCAATTCAATATATTGATGAGATAGTGACAAATATTGTCCCCATATTTTAATGAATGAAACAATACTTTCAAAACTAAAAAGAGGGCTTCCCTGGTGGTCCAGTGGGTAAGGACACCACCTTGCAGTGCAAGGGGCGCCGGTTTGATCACTGGCCTGAGAAGATCCCACGTGCCACCAAGCAGCTGGACTGATGTGTCCAATTACCGAGCCCGAGTTCTGAGGCACGTGCATCCGGAGCTGGTTCTCTGCGAAAACAGAGGCCACCACAATGGGAGGCCCACACAGGCCAAAGAACAAAGATGGATGAAAATAGATAAATGAAACACCAATAGAAGTGGCCTCCCCACCCCCTCCTTCCCCACCCCATCCCAATCCTGCCTAAAATAAACTAAAAGGTGAAAGCACCTTAAATCTGAATGAAAAAAATTCCTTCCAGAGAAAACTCAGTTGTTGACTTCATAATGTCTCATATACATAAAGAGATTTATTTTCATCATTTTTTTTAAAAATTTATCATTGAGCTACAGACAATGCCACCTAGCGAGGCATACACATTGTATAATGTAAGGGCTAGCCATAAAACCCTGGCTTTGAATTAGATGTCATGACTGTAAGTGGTAGATAGAGATAGAACACTTTCCTAGAGGGTGGGATGAGGAGGGAGATGGGAGGAAGTTCAAGAGGAAGGAGCCTATGTATACCTATGGCTGATTCAGGTTGATGTGTGGCAGCAATCAACAAAGCTCTGTAAATAGTTTTTTTTTTTTTTTAAATCTAGGATATTTTCTCATTCCTAATTATTTCTTGGTAGATTTCAGTCAATCTTGCTCTTACGAAGTTTGCTCTGAGTTCCAACGCTCTCAGAAAGATTTTCAAGATGCAGGAGAGTTCAGGAGACACATTTGCTGAAACTCTTCTTCTTCCTCTATTTTCTAATATTAATGTGTCAGACATTACTAAGTTTTTCATAAATATTTGAACATTAAAGAGTTAAACATGTAGTCAGAATATTTTTAGTTTAATTTTAAACCATGACTCCCAGATTGTGAGTTTTCTTCAAACACCAAAATGCATAAGAAACAGTTTTGTTACATATGAGAATAATAGATCATAACAAAAACATCAACCAAATTTATATAGCCAATTCAATATATTGATGAGATAGTGACAAATATTGTCCCCATATTTTAATGAATGAAACAATACTTTCAAAACTAAAAAGAGGGCTTCCCTGGTGGTCCAGTGGGTAAGGACACCACCTTGCAGTGCAAGGGGCGCCGGTTTGATCACTGGCCTGAGAAGATCCCACGTGCCACCAAGCAGCTGGACTGATGTGTCCAATTACCGAGCCCGAGTTCTGAGGCACGTGCATCCGGAGCTGGTTCTCTGCGAAAACAGAGGCCACCACAATGGGAGGCCCACACAGGCCAAAGAACAAAGATGGATGAAAATAGATAAATGAAACACCAATAGAAGTGGCCTCCCCACCCCCTCCTTCCCCACCCCATCCCAATCCTGCCTAAAATAAACTAAAAGGTGAAAGCACCTTAAATCTGAATGAAAAAAATTCCTTCCAGAGAAAACTCAGTTGTTGACTTCATAATGTCTCATATACATAAAGAGATTTATTTTCATCATTTTTTTTAAAAATTTATCATTGAGCTACAGACAATGCCACCTAGCGAGGCATACACATTGTATAATGTAAGGGCTAGCCATAAAACCCTGGCTTTGAATTAGATGGTGTCATGACTGTAAGTGGTAGATAGAGATAGAACACTTTTTATGGACATTAGGTTTGGGAGTGTTAATAATGATAAGCAGTAGGGGTTGTAGGAGTGATAGAATTTCTAGGCCTATGTCTTGCCTTTAATTGACCAAACCAGAGAGAAACAGAATACATGCTGAGATAAATGTGATTACTTGCAAAGCAGTTTCTTGGTTAAATTGTTTTATTTAAAAGGCACTCAACACAGGAAAACAACACTGTAATTTCACTAATTGAACTCTGAACCTGAAATACAACAATCCTAGAAGGAACAATTCAAGACAGCAATGATCAAGTCGAGCTCCATAGTTGAATTTTCTTTCAGAAGAAATCTATACTCAAGCATTATTTCTACCAAATAAAGAAAAACAGGAAGAACCATAAGCAGCCAATATGTTCTAGCCTGTTTCTGAATGCATATGAATTCCTGGGATATTAAAAATAGACAATGATTTTAATTTTCTGGAAAAACTGAACACTGGTTAATTTCTTTCTTTCTTCTAAATTTATAGTCAGGTACCCTTTGCTCAGCCTTTGGGCATATTTACAGTCTGAAACCATATTCTATAAAAGAGTGAGATTTGTTTTATGAGCACTTACACACAGTCTAAATTGTAGAATATAAAAGCATACTACTGGCTCAATTACTAACTTATACTAATGTGCAAAGAACTTCCTACTCACCCAGTATCACTAAAGAAAGGCATTAACAGTTCCTACCAGGACTTTAGAAAAGGAATACAGATTTTAAAGGTGAAAATTTCATATTCCTTTTAGGACACAAGCAATTTTAAGATAATGGTGCATGGACAATAAACTTAAGGGAAAACATTGGTACTCTGGCTGTTGATACTTTCATTAATTTTTTTCATGATTTTCTTTTATTAGAATAAGATAAAAAGAAACTGACAGGAAGTATCGTGTGTGTGTTTTTCTAATTAAAGAGATGTATGTAACCATACTGAAAAATAAGAGTGCTGAGAAAAAGTGATATATTTTTCAGCTTTCCTAATCCAGATCAAACAATCCATTCTTCCATCCACTTGTTGGGTTGTTATAAATGCTAATACATGTAAATGAGTTTAGAGTCATGATACTTAATACTGGAGCCTACAATAAAGTGATTATAGAGGCTAATTTGGGACTACAGATTGAAGCAGTTTTCCAGCTGGAATTTAGGTTAGTTGTTCCTTTTAGACTATGAGGCCATCAGATTTCCTTTGCACTCCAAGAAATTTTAGGACTTGTCACAGGTTATTATAAATAGTGCTACTTGCTTTTGTTAAGTATTGTATATGTGATTCTGAAAGAGAGAAAAAGCCTGGAATAATGTATCTGTTTCAATATGTTATCTATTATCTGGACATAGTTGCTATAATTTTTTTATTTAAAAGGCACTCAACACAGGAAAACAACACTGTAATTTCACTAATTGAACTCTGAACCTGAAATACAACAATCCTAGAAGGAACAATTCAAGACAGCAATGATCAAGTCGAGCTCCATAGTTGAATTTTCTTTCAGAAGAAATCTATACTCAAGCATTATTTCTACCAAATAAAGAAAAACAGGAAGAACCATAAGCAGCCAATATGTTCTAGCCTGTTTCTGAATGCATATGAATTCCTGGGATATTAAAAAAATAGACAATGATTTTAATTTTCTGGAAAAACTGAACACTGGTTAATTTCTTTCTTTCTTCTAAATTTATAGTCAGGTACCCTTTGCTCAGCCTTTGGGCATATTTACAGTCTGAAACCATATTCTATAAAAGAGTGAGATTTGTTTTATGAGCACTTACACACAGTCTAAATTGTAGAATATAAAAGCATACTACTGGCTCAATTACTAACTTATACTAATGTGCAAAGAACTTCCTACTCACCCAGTATCACTAAAGAAAGGCATTAACAGTTCCTACCAGGACTTTAGAAAAGGAATACAGATTTTAAAGGTGAAAATTTCATATTCCTTTTAGGACACAAGCAATTTTAAGATAATGGTGCATGGACAATAAACTTAAGGGAAAACATTGGTACTCTGGCTGTTGATACTTTCATTAATTTTTTTCATGATTTTCTTTTATTAGAAGAAGATAAAAAGAAACTGACAGGAAGTATCGTGTGTGTGTTTTTCTAATTAAAGAGATGTATGTAACCATACTGAAAAATAAGAGTGCTGAGAAAAAGTGATATATTTTTCAGCTTTCCTAATCCAGATCAAACAATCCATTCTTCCATCCACTTGTTGGGTTGTTATAAATGCTAATACATGTAAATGAGTTTAGAGTCATGATACTTAATACTGGAGCCTACAATAAAGTGATTATAGAGGCTAATTTGGGACTACAGATTGAAGCAGTTTTCCAGCTGGAATTTAGGTTAGTTGTTCCTTTTAGACTATGAGGCCATCAGATTTCCTTTGCACTCCAAGAAATTTTAGGACTTGTCACAGGTTATTATAAATAGTGCTACTTGCTTTTGTTAAGTATTGTATATGTGATTCTGAAAGAGAGAAAAAGCCTGGAATAATGTATCTGTTTCAATATGTTATCTATTATCTGGACATAGTTGCTAACTAATTTGCTAAAACTATCTGCTGATGTCCTCCTAAATGGAAGCTGCAATCTTGTTCTCACCATTCCATTAACTGCCTGTAATCTTTGAAATTGTTTACACTTTATCAAGTTTCCTTCTGGGCCGCCTTCCCACCTCAGCCTACACATTCTCAAACTGCTTTTGGCTTATTACTATGATGTAAGAAGTTATTAAAATATGTTAATTTACTTGACTGAGATGACTTTAAATTATACCCTTGTAACTTTCTGCCTTCTAGGCTGTCCACATTTTATGACACCTTAAAACATTCTGTGATCAAATAGTTATTCAGATAAAGAAAGAATATCCTGACTTTCTCTTTCAACTGTGATCATTTTTCCATTGTATCAATTCTATAATTAAGTAAAATCAGTGGTAACTAACATGCTTGTTCTACTTCAAGCTATCTCCTCCACACTTTGCACATTCTATGATTATTATGTTTTGCGGATTAGGGATGAGTGGTTGAATAACTTTACATCATGGAACTAAGCAGGGACACAACCTCCCAGTTTACTTGGTTCCAGGGTCAGTGTTAGCTACTATAATATATGGCCTTTTATTATGTGTAACAGGGTACTGTTGTGTATTACAAGCAAACCATATGTAGGTCCAAGTGTATTTGCCATTAAATAAACCAGGGAACCTGTACATAAAATTAAAGAGATGTATGTAACCATACTGAAAAATAAGAGTGCTGAGAAAAAGTGATATATTTTCAGCTTTCCTAATCCAGATCAAACAATCCATTCTTCCATCCACTTGTTGGGTTGTTATAAATGCTAATACATGTAAATGAGTTTAGAGTCATGATACTTAATACTGGAGCCTACAATAAAGTGATTATAGAGGCTAATTTGGGACTACAGATTGAAGCAGTTTTCCAGCTGGAATTTAGGTTAGTTGTTCCTTTTAGACTATGAGGCCATCAGATTTCCTTTGCACTCCAAGAAATTTTAGGACTTGTCACAGGTTATTATAAATAGTGCTACTTGCTTTTGTTAAGTATTGTATATGTGATTCTGAAAGAGAGAAAAAGCCTGGAATAATGTATCTGTTTCAATATGTTATCTATTATCTGGACATAGTTGCTAACTAATTTGCTAAAACTATCTGCTGATGTCCTCCTAAATGGAAGCTGCAATCTTGTTCTCACCATTCCATTAACTGCCTGTAATCTTTGAAATTGTTTACACTTTATCAAGTTTCCTTCTGGGCCGCCTTCCCACCTCAGCCTACACATTCTCAAACTGCTTTTGGCTTATTACTATGATGTAAGAAGTTATTAAAATATGTTAATTTACTTGACTGAGATGACTTTAAATTATACCCTTGTAACTTTCTGCCTTCTAGGCTGTCCACATTTTATGACACCTTAAAACATTCTGTGATCAAATAGTTATTCAGATAAAGAAAGAATATCCTGACTTTCTCTTTCAACTGTGATCATTTTTCCATTGTATCAATTCTATAATTAAGTAAAATCAGTGGTAACTAACATGCTTGTTCTACTTCAAGCTATCTCCTCCACACTTTGCACATTCTATGATTATTATGTTTTGCAGATTAGGGCTGAGTGGTTGAATAACTTTTACATCATGGAACTAAGCAGGGACACAACCTCCCAGTTTACTTGGTTCCAGGGTCAGTGTTAGCTACTATAATATATGGCCTTTTATTATGTGTAACAGGGTACTGTTGTGTATTACAAGCAAACCATATGTAGGTCCAAGTGTATTTGCCATTAAATCATTCAAATACCAGGGAACCTGTAACTACAATAAGCTCTGCAGAGATACATTAGAAATGATTTGGATTTTCCTGTCATGGAAAATTATAGATAGGTTTATAGTCAGTAACATATTAGTAAATTCTCAAGTTAAATGCAATTGTCTTTGTAAAATGGCAAATAGGATCATAGTGAAGAAGCAATGTTCTAAATATTGCTTAAAATTTCATGTAGTTCATTCAAAACATATAGCAAATCCCCCCCCACAAAAATATTTTCAAAACAAACAAAGCCTTCTAAATATACTTAACTCATCATGTAAGCGTTATATTTTATAATATATCACAGAGAAAGAGACAACACAAATGATCATAATTAGAGAAAATGTGTTATTAAATGGAAACAAAACAAAATCAGAAATGAGCTTTCTGGTCAGAAAAGGAGCCCCAGGTATAGGAGAGTATTTTTTTAATCTAAGGCTGAAATAGAAATTAATATTACAAAAAATAATGCTTTGGGAAAAATGAGATGACTTTAATTTCTAATGAGTATTTCTGTTTTTTGGTATAATGTTCTTTTCCAGAAAACCAAATTTCTCCTTACAAGAGTGCCTGTGAGATTAAGCAGAAATGGTGAATTACGATATTTTTCTTGAGCCCTCTGTTCTTCACTTTATTATCTCTCTGTGATGGGGTTCTGTTGGAAACATCATCTCCAAACTTCTTCCTACTCCTAATTTTGGTGTAGGAGGTCATCATATGGAAAAGTAAAGGTAGAGCTTAAAAGACTCTATCGAATATTAAACCCTAAAGAGGCCCCGGCTGTCCAAAATTGTTAAAAGTCCCCATCTACGACTTTTTTTTTTTTCATTGTATATCATTAAGTAAAATCAGTGGTAACTAACATGCTTGTTCTACTTCAAGCTATCTCCTCCACACTTTGCACATTCTATGATTATTATGTTTTGCAGATTAGGGCTGAGTGGTTGAATAACTTTACATCATGGAACTAAGCAGGGACACAACCTCCCAGTTTACTTGGTTCCAGGGTCAGTGTTAGCTACTATAATATATGGCCTTTTATTATGTGTAACAGGGTACTGTTGTGTATTACAAGCAAACCATATGTAGGTCCAAGTGTATTTGCCATTAAATCATTCAAATACCAGGGAACCTGTAACTACAATAAGCTCTGCAGAGATACATTAGAAATGATTTGGATTTTCCTGTCATGGAAAATTATAGATAGGTTTATAGTCAGTAACATATTAGTAAATTCTCAAGTTAAATGCAATTGTCTTTGTAAAATGGCAAATAGGATCATAGTGAAGAAGCAATGTTCTAAATATTGCTTAAAATTTCATGTAGTTCATTCAAAACATATAGCAAATCCCCCCCCACAAAAATATTTTCAAAACAAACAAAGCCTTCTAAATATACTTAACTCATCATGTAAGCGTTATATTTTATAATATATCACAGAGAAAGAGACAACACAAATGATCATAATTAGAGAAAATGTGTTATTAAATGGAAACAAAACAAAATCAGAAATGAGCTTTCTGGTCAGAAAAGGAGCCCCAGGTATAGGAGAGTATTTTTTTAATCTAAGGCTGAAATAGAAATTAATATTACAAAAAATAATGCTTTGGGAAAAATGAGATGACTTTAATTTCTAATGAGTATTTCTGTTTTTTGGTATAATGTTCTTTTCCAGAAAACCAAATTTCTCCTTACAAGAGTGCCTGTGAGATTAAGCAGAAATGGTGAATTACGATATTTTTCTTGAGCCCTCTGTTCTTCACTTTATTATCTCTCTGTGATGGGGTTCTGTTGGAAACATCATCTCCAAACTTCTTCCTACTCCTAATTTTGGTGTAGGAGGTCATCATATGGAAAAGTAAAGGTAGAGCTTAAAAGACTCTATCGAATATTACTAAAGAGGCTCCCATTGAAAAGTCTACTAGGGAATTCCCTGGCTGTCCAGTGGTTAGAACTCTGAGCTTTCACTACCAGGGTCCCAGATTCTGTCCCTGGTCAGGGAATGAAGACCCCAGAAGCTGCATGGCATAGACAAAACATACATTAATTAAAAGTAATAGAGTTTAAAAAGCCATTTCAAGAGGTGTCAGTAGGGCTCAATAGAATTCTGAGTGACACTTCACTGGGGAGTTAGTTTGTTCCAAAGGGAAATTTGATTTCAGCAGCTTAGTGGGGACATACTGTGCGCCTTACAGCATGTATTGATCCTCAGCAGCCCATGTGGATTTCTGGGAGATGAGACATAATCCTCAGATTCAAGTGGCTTATCTAACACTGTGTTCATCAGATATCTGAAGGAATAAATATGGACATTTGAAGAAAAAATAAGTATCATAGTACATAGGATATATAGTCTGAAGTAGTCTATTCAAATACAGTTTCTTAGCAGTTTACCAGTAAAACGGACCTGAATGGTTGGCACCAAAAGCTTAATTTTGAAAGTGGTTACTTCTTTTCAGAAAGTCAATTAGAGTTGAACTTCAGCCCAAGTTCATACTGCTTGCTGCACAACAGGCCAATAAAACAAGAGACAGGCATTGTCCAAGAAATAGTGACCCATTCGGAAAGCCAAAATACCAACTAGAGGGTTCCCCAGTGTCCCAAAAGACCATCATAGCATATGTAGAATTGAGGCTTTTAACACTTAGGCTTGGCAGAAGGGAAGGGAGTATGGTTGGTTGTTGCAAACTTGGTACCAGAGTCCTTAGTTTTTGTACCAGGCCAGTGTAGTTCTGGTTACAATGTTCCTATAAATCTCCAACAAAACAATATTTATTCTCAGTTCTGCAACTGTTTGTCATTACATACTTGGAAAAGTGTTATATCTTTAAAGGTCAGAGCCTTGAAAATTGGCTATTCTGTGTATGTTAAGCTATAGGCAACAATCTCTTTTAGTTATTAACTTGTAGCAATAGTAAGAGAATACAGAGGTTAGAGTAAGAGAAACAGGTCCAATATAGAGTCAGGTTTGTTCCTCCCAATTACACTGATACCTACTGATCAAAAACAAACAAAAAATTCTGATTGTCCTTTTTTCTTTCTTTCTAAGTGTTTATTTCATCATTTTGTGATTCAAGCAGTGATTTATATCTAAATTCTTTTCAATAAATTTTTTAATGTAATTTTGAAAGAAATCCTCTGGAAAACTGAACTTAACAATATAAAAGATTTACCTTAAAACTCCCAGAAAGTCTTTGAAACCTGGAATCTGTATTTTTTGAAAGTTAGAAATGTATAAAATAGACATGAAAATAAAGATACATCTTTAAGTGTATAAATGCACTGATTAATAAAATATTGAAAATATTTTCCAAATAATATTCTCAGAACAACTCCATGTTTTGTATTAGAGGAGCAGTGAAACAGTTTTTAGTGGCTCTTATGGGAATATCAACCTCTTGTTAACACGAGTTCCACCAGTACTGTAAATTTAAAGAATTTCTTACATCAGCAAAAGAAAACATTTCATGAATCTTGGAGAGGGACACTTTGCATTGAGGCAAAATGAACATCACAATTTTGTATTCTCTATTTTCATTACCCAATTAAAAAAAAAATACTAAGCATTTCAGTTCTGGAAACTCTATGGAATCACTTGAGGGTGGAATAAAAGTGATTTATGCCCGTTGACAGTCCTAAGGATGTAAAACAGTTGCTTCACCTGCTGTTTCTCTAAGAGATGAATGAGGATAACATCTTGATCTGTTGCTGGATTTGTGAAAAGGTCCTTTTAATAGAGCACCCAACCAAAATATACTACTAGTTCTTAAATCTACTTTATTCTTTCAGAATAATGAGGTAAAGAATTTATCTAGAAGTCAGATGAGCGGAAGGAAATTCTGAGTTTCAGGCCTTCATTATTCAATTGAAAAAGAGTATATGTTAAACACCAAAACTCTGTAAAAGCAAAATAAAAATAATTGATAAAAAGAAAAACAATGAATATTCATAATTTATTGCTATACTACTGAAATATTTAACAATATCCATTATTATAAATTGGCTGCTCTTTATTTTGTTAAAATAATACACTACAAAACAAATACATACTATATATAAAAACTCAAATGATAAAAATGTTGAAAATAAAAAGTAAAAAAAGAAAGAGTATATCTATTTCTCTATATGTTAATATGTAAATGCAATTTATGTTAACCTGAGACTTCTACAAAACCAATATAACAAACCTTGCTTTTTACATAGTTTTAAAATGAGTTTAGAGTAAGGATTTTAAAACCTTGTTACCAATCTGGAAAAGAAAAAAAAAAAAAAAATCCCCAGGGAAAAGGAATTATAGAATGAAGGAACCCTGCATGCAAAATTACTTTCCACCAAATGCTTTTGTGAAAATAATTAAATAAGTATGGCTTTTCTTATATTTAAATAATGAAAAAAGACAGTCCCTTTGATTTAATTGCCTTAATACTTGTATGGTTCTGTCAAGTAAATTTTCAGAGAAGAAAAATATTATCCCACCAGTAGCTATTTTAGTATTGAATGTTAAAGGAAAAAGATGTTTTATTTTATCATACATACCAGTACCTTTCAGCAACTTGATTTTGTTTAGTAAGTTAGAATTGTAGGGCATAATAGGATATTATGTGGTATTTCCTTAAATTAGTTCCTTTGAGAGATGAGTCAGATATAAATTATTCAAGACCCAAGTTTTTACTATTTACTTTATATTACTAGGGCCCAGTGTGTTTTTAGCATTTAATCTTCCTCTTTAACCTATTTTAAGAATAATCATCTTAAAAGAGTTTTTATGTAACTTTCTGTTGCCTACATCCCTTAAAATGTACAGAATTTCAGTGGAGATATTTGACGCTTTAACACATAAAATTTAATGACACATCTATGTGGAGAGATATTGTCTTCATTTCTTGCAATTGTTTGCAGTGACTCTAGTTGAAGTCTAAGGACAAAGAAACTTCAAGGACAGACAGAATCAGTGTCTCATTCTGTCCTCATACTTACTTTACATACATACATATCTGCTATGCTCACGTCTTTATTTTTTAAAAAAAATCATAGAACTCTTGCAAGCACCTAAGCCAGTAACCAGACATGCAATGGAAAACTGTTATCTCAAACAAACTTAATAAGTTATTAAAGAAATTAATTAGTCCATAAAAGAAAAATTAAGGTGAAAATCATTTTTATTATTATTATTTTCATATTATACTGACACTGTGATGATGAATGCTCATTAGCTTGGGTATTTAGGTGTCTCAAGTTCTAAAAAGATGTAGGTAGGACTGTAAGAACCATTCGAATCATTAGTGAAGTACTTTTTCCCCCTAAATACTTTAGTATAAGTCAAATCCTTGGCATTAAACACTTGTTTTAATATTTACTTACAAAACTAGCTAGAAATAGTGTCTTGCAAAATAGAAGTTAAGTGGTGAGGGTTTACTTGTGTTGAGGAATGGAGAATATGGTTGATGTAAGGCCACACAGGTTCACAGAGAGTTGGTGACCATGGTCAGGAGACTTAAAAATACATTAAGTATGCTGGTACTCCCGTGAAGATTCCCTGGAGGAGAACAGGGCAACCCACGCTATTATTCTTGCCTGGAAAATCCCATGGACGAGGAGACTGGCCAGCTACAGTCCTTAGAGTCACACAGAGTTGGACATGATTAAGCGACCATGCATAACACGCAGGCATGTTAGTACAATGCCTGCATTCATCTAAATACACAAATATTCAACCAGCTACCAACTGCCAATAAACACCTAATTATAGTTTGACAAACAAAATGTGCTTAATCATGATCTGCCAAAGCAACTTTCAAATTCCATCTCTGCACTTGAAGAAAAAGGGAGAAAAAATGGTAGTGGAGAGGGCATGGAGGAAGATAGAAATGAAAGAAAAAGACTTTGTCTTAATCTGATTATTACAGTTTGATCAAATGTACAGAATTTCAGTGGAGATATTTGACGCTTTAACACATAAAATTTAATGACACATCTATGTGGAGAGATATTGTCTTCATTTCTTGCAATTGTTTGCAGTGACTCTAGTTGAAGTCTAAGGACAAAGAAACTTCAAGGACAGACAGAATCAGTGTCTCATTCTGTCCTCATACTTACTTTACATACATACATATCTGCTATGCTCACGTCTTTATTTTTTAAAAAAAATCATAGAACTCTTGCAAGCACCTAAGCCAGTAACCAGACATGCAATGGAAAACTGTTATCTCAAACAAACTTAATAAGTTATTAAAGAAATTAATTAGTCCATAAAAGAAAAATTAAGGTGAAAATCATTTTTATTATTATTATTTTCATATTATACTGACACTGTGATGATGAATGCTCATTAGCTTGGGTATTTAGGTGTCTCAAGTTCTAAAAAGATGTAGGTAGGACTGTAAGAACCATTCGAATCATTAGTGAAGTACTTTTTCCCCCTAAATACTTTAGTATAAGTCAAATCCTTGGCATTAAACACTTGTTTTAATATTTACTTACAAAACTAGCTAGAAATAGTGTCTTGCAAAATAGAAGTTAAGTGGTGAGGGTTTACTTGTGTTGAGGAATGGAGAATATGGTTGATGTAAGGCCACACAGGTTCACAGAGAGTTGGTGACCATGGTCAGGAGACTTAAAAATACATTAAGTATGCTGGTACTCCCGTGAAGATTCCCTGGAGGAGAACAGGGCAACCCACGCTATTATTCTTGCCTGGAAAATCCCATGGACGAGGAGACTGGCCAGCTACAGTCCTTAGAGTCACACAGAGTTGGACATGATTAAGCGACCATGCATAACACGCAGGCATGTTAGTACAATGCCTGCATTCATCTAAATACACAAATATTCAACCAGCTACCAACTGCCAATAAACACCTAATTATAGTTTGACAAACAAAATGTGCTTAATCATGATCTGCCAAAGCAACTTTCAAATTCCATCTCTGCACTTGAAGAAAAAGGGAGAAAAAATGGTAGTGGAGAGGGCATGGAGGAAGATAGAAATGAAAGAAAAAGACTTTGTCTTAATCTGATTATTACAGTTTGATCAAAAACAAACTGAACTGGATTAACACAAAGTTTTATTACAATTTAGGAGAATGGATTGTAGCAAAAATATCATCTCTCCGTAAAGTACTACTTTGTCAAATAATTTTCTAGGCTTTGACAATTTTTTGAGCTTGCATTTAAAAATTTCCCTAAACTATATATGTTTCTGAAGAGACGGGAGAAACTGGGAGTAACTGATTAAATATAATGGGTTGCCTTGTACCCTGACATTTGGAAATGAGCCTTGATAAGGAACAAATGACCATGCCAAACAGCTTACCTTAGAGAGACACAAATATAACTTTGTGAAAGAGTATTTCTAGTTTTAGGATTTTCAAATTAGGCCTTCAGGTTACTTTGTGTCATGCATTAAATGGTGACTCTTTAGCATATTTTCTGGACAATAGCCAAAAGTGAATCTGGCATGGCATGGCCAACTCAAAATTCTGTTATGATGAAGCTGAGACATCCTTGAGAAGTTATTTTAACACATAGCTGTTATAATTATCTTGAAAATAATTATTTTCAATATTGAACCAAGTAGATGGAAAATACCAGGAGTTGTATTTAAAAATACAGTTAGGTTACAGGTACCAAACTTAAAGATATGAATGAACTCTTTTGCAGTCTCCTCATGTGGTTACTAGGGTCATTCCTTATTCATCATGATGTAGTCTCTCTGTGTGCCCAAAACTAGTCAGGGGAAAACGGACAGAGTTATAGAGAGTATGTCCAGAAGCTGCTCTTACAAAATAACCTAAAATGCAGAACCTATAGTCAAATATGCTATATGTACTGTTATTAAAATGCAGAAAAAAATGACACCAATGATACAGAGTAAAGGGTCACTGCAGCGTATTATGCAGCAGTGGTTTTCCTTTTGTTTTGTTTTATCCTAACCTTGGGTCTATATTGTTGAGTAACTTTTCCTAATTAGTTTGGCATGTAAGAATCTGTCAGTGTACTGAGGGGACTCAAGATTCTGGACACTGACTGGCTCATTCTGCTTGTCAATATATTACAAAACTGGAAAAAAATATATGCCAGGAGACCTCATTTTTTAAATGACAATCATAGCTACATTTTTACTGCAGAATAACTTAGTTAAAAGGCAGACTCTTTTTTCTTTTTAACAATCTAATTTTTATTTTGCTTGTGGTTGACCATGCCACATTTCCCCAACCAGGGATAGAGCGCTTACTCCGTGCATTGGAACCGAAAAGTCTTAACTGCAAGACCACCAAGGAAGTCCGTTTTTTTCCCCTTTAAATAACTGTCATTCATCTGTTTTCTTCATTGACTGGAAGCTGGAACATACTTCAAACATCAGTCCAACTCCTCCGATTTAATAGGAAAAGTGAACCCATAGAGGTGAATGACTTGTTTTAAAATAATTTTCAAAACAATCATTCATGGCGACCCAGATCCAAGATCACCTTTTTACTGATATAGTTTGCATTTTTTAAAACTTCATTCATATTTATTACTTGATAGGTAGTTCTTTTCGTACCTTATGAGGAATGAACTGTAATTTCAGATACATCTAAATTAACAAAGAATGTTTCGCATCACAAAAACATTGAAACAGTACACAGAGAACTGTGAGATTACAGATCACACCAACCTCCATGCATCATCCCCTCTGCTAGCTACTTGACCTTGCCAAGGCTGTTCTCAGTTCTGACATAACAGTGTTGCAGGGAGGAAGCCAATTCTGACTTCAGGTATAACTGTTTCTTTTTTTTTTTTTTTTCTTTTTGACTTACGTTTTGTTGTTTTTGTTAGTAATCATACAAAATGGTTTGCCTGAGAGAATCCTGCCCCTCTGCTAGACTGTTCAACTAAAACGCTTTGTTTAACTGGTGAACCCTAACCACCTGTGGCTGTCAGGAAGGAAGACGTTAACCCATCCCCTGCCTGAGGCTTCAGAGATGTTTGCAAGATTAATGGCCTCTTTCTTTGCTTCCTCACCTATCCCCATCTCTGATTTATGAAAAAGGCTGGCATCCAGACCCCAATACGGTAGTTATTTTGGGGAGCTGGCCTGCCAATTTCTCGGTCTGCAGCTCCCAGATTAAAGTCTCTTTGCCTCAACATTTCCTCAGATTCTTTGGTCTGTCCTGCAGTGAGCAGAGGGAGTTTGGACTCTATATCAATACCTCCCGGGTAACATCACACTTGAAGTGATAGAACATGCAAATCCCTGAAAGAGGGTTTTGCACACAGTAAGGCCTTTTTTGCATGTGAATTCTCTTTCTTCATTTTCTTTTCCAAAGCAAAGACAAATTGCAGGGTGTCAACAACAAATGAAAGTTTATCATTTGCTTCTTGGATCTAATTATTGAAATGTATTTCTTATACACTGGTAAGTCTTACAATTCATCTCTGAAGTAAATGAGCTAATGCAAAATAACATATATATATATTTAAAGTTTGTTATTTCATTTTAAATTTAATTTTTTTAAAAATATCAATATCAGTTAACCTTTGTGCATTTTTAAAACTTCATTCATATTTATTACTTGATAGGTAGTTCTTTTCGTACCTTATGAGGAATGAACTGTAATTTCAGATACATCTAAATTAACAAAGAATGTTTCGCATCACAAAAACATTGAAACAGTACACAGAGAACTGTGAGATTACAGATCACACCAACCTCCATGCATCATCCCCTCTGCTAGCTACTTGACCTTGCCAAGGCTGTTCTCAGTTCTGACATAACAGTGTTGCAGGGAGGAAGCCAATTCTGACTTCAGGTATAACTGTTTCTTTTTTTTTTTTTTTTCTTTTTGACTTACGTTTTGTTGTTTTTGTTAGTAATCATACAAAATGGTTTGCCTGAGAGAATCCTGCCCCTCTGCTAGACTGTTCAACTAAAACGCTTTGTTTAACTGGTGAACCCTAACCACCTGTGGCTGTCAGGAAGGAAGACGTTAACCCATCCCCTGCCTGAGGCTTCAGAGATGTTTGCAAGATTAATGGCCTCTTTCTTTGCTTCCTCACCTATCCCCATCTCTGATTTATGAAAAAGGCTGGCATCCAGACCCCAATACGGTAGTTATTTTGGGGAGCTGGCCTGCCAATTTCTCGGTCTGCAGCTCCCAGATTAAAGTCTCTTTGCCTCAACATTTCCTCAGATTCTTTGGTCTGTCCTGCAGTGAGCAGAGGGAGTTTGGACTCTATATCAATACCTCCCGGGTAACATCACACTTGAAGTGATAGAACATGCAAATCCCTGAAAGAGGGTTTTGCACACAGTAAGGCCTTTTTTGCATGTGAATTCTCTTTCTTCATTTTCTTTTCCAAAGCAAAGACAAATTGCAGGGTGTCAACAACAAATGAAAGTTTATCATTTGCTTCTTGGATCTAATTATTGAAATGTATTTCTTATACACTGGTAAGTCTTACAATTCATCTCTGAAGTAAATGAGCTAATGCAAAATAACATATATATATATTTAAAGTTTGTTATCATTTTAAACAATGTTTAAACATCTGGTAATTACTTTCATAACTTTTGATTATATATATACATCTACATTTTCATTTTTATAATATGCAGCAATATCAGTTAACCCTTCTATATAAAAAATAGATTTAATTCATTCTACTCATATTTTGATCTAGTCAATACTGTTTTGATGTTATTATCAGTCCTATTCTTCCACTGGTAATCTTGGGAATTTTAAAAAGCCTGTATTTTGTTGTTTGTTAATTTTTTTAGAGCCTTTGTCTGTATAAGGTCATTAACTCCCTGATCTTTGTCTCAACCTTTTCTTCAAAAAAATTATACTTTGAGCCAATTATATTTTGATATGTTTATAATATCAAAGGGAACAACCTTTAGACATCATGCACCAATAATAGAAGTCTACTTTCATTATGACCGAAATTATTGTCTAAACAAGGAAAAGCAGTGCATATGGTTACAAATAATTATTTATTCAGTTTTTGAACAGTTCAGTTTTAGATTCAGGAATGTGGAAAGACACATTTCTTCCTCCAGCAGATGACTTTCACAAACCTGACCTCTAAATGCCTCTATTCTTCGACACTGCCATTTAGGTGGATTATTTGTTTTTTACCTTAGTTTTTACTTTTATTGTTTTAAAAAGTTATAGTTTAACCTCTAAGAGACTATAGGTTCATTTATGAGATGTCCCCTCAAATATTTTTAATGTGATAGATTGAAAAATGTACTTCTGGGCTTCCCTGGTGGCCCAGTGGGCAAAGAGTCCACCTTGCAATGCAAGGGGCACCAGTTCGATTCCTCACCTGGGAAGATCCTATGTGCTATGGAACTGCTGGACCAATGTTCCCAATTAGGAGCCAGTTCTCTGGAGCTCATGCGCCCACAGCTGGTTATCAGAGAGGCCACTGCAGTAGGAGGCCGACACATGCCAAAGAATCAAGACGAATGAAAATAAATAAGTAAATAAATCAATAAAAAGAGGCCTAAATTTTAAAAAATTCTTAAAATATATATATATATATGTATATATATGTATGTATTTATCTTCTGTGTCCTATATTATTTCTCTTTCCTTTCGGGTCAAGTTTTTGTTTTGTGTGTGTTGGCATTTTTCTCTTATTCCTTGATTAATTCATTCATCACAGAAGAAAGGATGCATGACTGGCTAATCTTCCTTTGAGGAAGTAGAAATGTTTCCCTCCTTGATCTCTGTATTCTGATATTTTTTTCTGCCTACTATCATATGAAAAAGAAATATCAATCCCATTTAGTTTCTAATTTCCAGAAACTTATCAACTTTTGAATTTCTTTGCTGATACACGAGTCTCCTTTTGTGAATATCTTTATATTTTATTGGTTATTAGAAGAACTATGCCAATTTCATTTTGTCTTCTATTTTGTCATACTCAACTCAATCAATGGAACTTGGTTTGTTTGGTTTTTTTTTTTAGTTCCCAAAACTCTAATCTTTCCAAATCATCTCTTACATACATATAGGTTAAGAATGTCTTCTACACTTCATGTTCTGCTTTTCTTATTTGAATTGTAGAACCTTGTATGTTCTCGAAAGAAAGGAAATACTCATTCATGCCCAATTCTTTGATCTCCTGGTCTGTAGCCCTCCAAGCTCCTCTGTCCATGTAATTCTCCACACAGGAATACTAGAATGGTTTGCCATTCCCTTCTCCAGGAGATTTTCCCAGCTTAGAGATCAAATCTGGGTCTCCCACATTGCAAGCCAATTCTTTATGGCTCATGTCTTCATCTGAAGCCATTTCTATTTAATAAATAATCGATATTTGTCATCCTGATAGTATATATCAGGATTAAAGGATGAATAAGGACCAGTTTTTACCTTAGAAGATCTCACACAGATTTGAATCTTACACAATACTGGTTAGACAGCTAACTTGAAAATTTGTACTCTATGAAATTTAGAGATGCTGCATTCCAGATTCTACTTAACTTCCTCTTGATTTCTATTCCCTTTGGCAAAAATGGCTAATCTTGGTTTTCTATATAACCTACTTAACTCAAAGTTGAAAGTCAATTGTGCCTGTATGTATCAGATAGCCTTCATATTCTTGGAACCCTTTTTATATTGATATCCCCATCAGGATAACAAACAGGATGATGAAATACTTCCAATTCCCTGAGGTTAAAAAAAATCACAGATTAATTGTCTTTTTTAGAGACCTAATTCTGCCTTTAATCAGAAGTACCTTTAAATATATATCTGCATATATAATTAAATTAAATTATATCAAATTGCAATTGCTTATTAAGTTAGAGTATTCCCCACTTACCTGATGAAGGGGAAATGAGATTTTTGAATAATAGAGATTGTATAAAAAGAACAAATTTTCTTAAATGATTGGTTGTTGCTAATATGTCTGTAACTTTTATGAAACTTAACATAATTATACCGTATTTCATGCTTTTTAAATGTTGAATGTCTCCAAAATGACAACTTTTACCTGAGTCACCTTAAAGTTCAAAAAGTTACAATAATACTGACAACATGTAAGTGTTCAAAACCTTTGTTTCTTGAGTAAAGAATGCCTAAAAATTGAAAGTAAACAAATTCTCATTAGTTTGGAATTTTCTTTATTTTTAAAAGGAAGAGAATGATTTGAGATATGACAAACAGCAGAAATAGAATGTTACAGTCTTTTGTGTTTCTTGCCTCAGTAGAATATCCAGGAGTCTTAGCTTCTGTGAACCAGGTAGGAGACAATTAGCTATATACAAAATAGCATTCTGTTCCGGGAAGCATGCAATTCACTTCACTGTTTAAGACTAAAGAACATATTTTCTGTCTCTTATAAAAAAAGGGGTTTTAGAAGACATAGAAACCAAGTTTCTTAGTATAGTAAAATTTTTCCCCCCACCCAGGAATACTAGAATGGTTTGCCATTCCTTCTCCAGGAGATTTTCCCAGCTTAGAGATCAAATCTGGGTCTCCCACATTGCAAGCCAATTCTTTATGGCTCATGTCTTCATCTGAAGCCATTTCTATTTAATAAATAATCGATATTTGTCATCCTGATAGTATATATCAGGATTAAAGGATGAATAAGGACCAGTTTTTACCTTAGAAGATCTCACACAGATTTGAATCTTACACAATACTGGTTAGACAGCTAACTTGAAAATTTGTACTCTATGAAATTTAGAGATGCTGCATTCCAGATTCTACTTAACTTCCTCTTGATTTCTATTCCCTTTGGCAAAAATGGCTAATCTTGGTTTTCTATATAACCTACTTAACTCAAAGTTGAAAGTCAATTGTGCCTGTATGTATCAGATAGCCTTCATATTCTTGGAACCCTTTTATATTGATATCCCCATCAGGATAACAAACAGGATGATGAAATACTTCCAATTCCTGAGGTTAAAAAAATCACAGATTAATTGTCTTTTTAGAGACCTAATTCTGCCTTTAATCAGAAGTACCTTTAAATATATATCTGCATATATAATTAAATTAAATTATATCAAATTGCAATTGCTTATTAAGTTAGAGTATTCCCCACTTACCTGATGAAGGGGAAATGAGATTTTTGAATAATAGAGATTGTATAAAAAGAACAAATTTTCTTAAATGATTGGTTGTTGCTAATATGTCTGTAACTTTTATGAAACTTAACATAATTATACCGTATTTCATGCTTTTTAAATGTTGAATGTCTCCAAAATGACAACTTTTACCTGAGTCACCTTAAAGTTCAAAAAGTTACAATAATACTGACAACATGTAAGTGTTCAAAACCTTTGTTTCTTGAGTAAAGAATGCCTAAAAATTGAAAGTAAACAAATTCTCATTAGTTTGGAATTTTCTTTATTTTTAAAAGGAAGAGAATGATTTGAGATATGACAAACAGCAGAAATAGAATGTTACAGTCTTTTGTGTTTCTTGCCTCAGTAGAATATCCAGGAGTCTTAGCTTCTGTGAACCAGGTAGGAGACAATTAGCTATATACAAAATAGCATTCTGTTCCGGGAAGCATGCAATTCACTTCACTGTTTAAGACTAAAGAACATATTTTCTGTCTCTTATAAAAAAACAGGGTGTTCTAGAAGACATAGAAACCAAGTTTCTTAAAGCACTTCAATAGAAAATAAAACATCTTTATAAGGAAAACTCGACCTTTGTGATATGGATAGAGGAGTCTGGCCAGCTACACTCTAGGGGGCCAAAAAGAGTCAGACACAACTGAACACACACACACACACACACACACACACACACACATACTCAGAGGAACTGATTTTATTTCATGTGACTCTCAGATAGGTGGCACAGTGGTAAATAATCTGCCCATCAATGCACGAGATGCACAAGATACGGGTTCAATCTCAAGTTGGAAAGATCCTCTGGAGGAGTAAATGGCAACTCTCTCCAGTATCCTTGGCTGGGAAATCCCATGGACAGAGGAGCCTGGCTGGCTACAGTCCATGGTGTCGCAAAGAGCTGGACATGACTGAGCAACTGAGCACATGCACACAGAGATAATTTTGAATTGCAAAATAATTTTGGATGTTACTGTTTTTGTTTTCAGCATTTCATTAATCACATCGTGAGTGGATTAGAGACCTGCTCCAGTTAAGTCTATATAAATAAAGAAAAGTGATGTGAACTTAAAGATAATTCCAGTAGTTAAATATATATTCCTCCACATAAATTATCACCCAAAGTACAGCTTTTCACTGGCAATGACTCTGGAGAATAGTAAATATTTGATACATAAGCACTAGATAGCACTTTTAAGATTAGTTTTCTGAGTTAAATCTTTAATGTAAGACTAAGTGGCGTTGCTTTAGAAACAAACAAAAACAAAGCAGATATTTGATTGAAATGTAAAAGATCTTTGTAGATAGTATCATACATGGTGTAATATATGGAAATATGGAAACTACTTTGATTCATAACCTAGAAACGCTGCATAACTTATGATCAATAATATTTAAACACCACTTCCACAAAGAGTAACAAGTTATCAGTGGCAAACTCATCTTAAATGTTTCTTTTGTGACTGTAAGCACACTGTTTCAAGTTAACAGTCCCTACTCTTAAAATATGCAGAAGCACTGAGAGAAAATATGGAAATATATCCGTGTTGAACATTATGAACAATTGAACATAGGTAAAACCTAGTATTACCTAATAGTTTTCCTTTATGGGTATTTGGTTCTTTTTTCTTGGAATTCATAACACTATTGCAAAATAGCTCCTATAATTTTGAGTTGAAAATGGTTTTCTGATATATGTTCATTAAATAGAATATAGTGAAACTGAGAGTGTTTATTCTGTTGTTGTGTTCTCTTTTGTTATTCAATTGCCATTTATTGGTATTCTTGTACAAGTTAACCAGTGGTGCCTATGACTTTTCAGCTGTTTTATGAGATAAAGCTACTTATCTGCCATTTTCACTCTGAGGCTTAGAGGAATATTTATTTTTAGAATATTCTATTTTTAGAATATTCTTAGAAGAATGTTTATTTTTATTTGTACAACAAATCTATAGTCAGTTTTCCAGTACTCAGGACTCTCTTTTAAGGGTGTGAAAAAGAGGTGGTAAAAATCAGAGAAATGTTTAAAGCAGTCACTTAAGCAGTCAGAAACAAACAAGCATGCAAGGAAAGGCCTCTTTTTTCTTTTTCAATTGTTGTTATCCAACTCTTTATAACCCCATGGACTGCAGCCTTCCAGGCTTCCCTGTCCTTCACTATCTCCTGGATCTTGCTCAAACTCATGTCCATTGGATCAGTGATGATATCCAACCATCTCAACCTCTGCCGTCCCCTTTCTCCTCCTGCCCTCAATCCTTCCTAGCATCGCACCCTTTTCTAACAAGTAAGCTCTTTGCATCAAGTGCCCAAAGCATTGGAGCTTCAACTTCAGCATCAGTCCTTCCAATGAATATTCAGGGTCATATCCTTTAGGATTGACTACTTTGATCTCCTGGCAGTCCAAAGGACTCTCAAGAGCCTTCTCCAGCAGCATAATTTGAAAGCATTAGTTCTTTGACACTCAGCCTTTTCTATGATCCAACTCTCACATCCATATATAACTATTACGGAAGCCGTAGTTTTGACTATATGAACCTTTGTTGGCAAAATGATGTCTCCGCTTTTTAACATGCGGTGTAGGTTTGTCATTCTTCCATTAGTAAATGTCATTTCCTTAAAGAATATTTCTATTACTTTGTATGTCCATTAATTTCCCATGATACAAAAGAAAGTTTATCTAAGTTACATCACTCCCTCCCTCTTTTCATTAAAAAAAAAAAAAAGAAAAGCTTCCAGCTGTCACTGTTTTTGTTTGTTTGCTTTGGCCATGCCCATGACATGTGGGATTTTAGTTCCCTGAGCAGGGACAGAACCCATGGCCTTGCAGAGTCCTAATCCCTGGACCGACCACTAGGGAATTACCTGCTATTTTGTAAATTAAGGAAATAAGCATCCCTATGCTTTAACATCCCTTTCTTCTTTTCAAGCCTCTGACATTTTAATTGCATGTTCTTACTTTAATGTATCTCTAAGTAATTTAAGATAAGAGATTTTAAGCTTCTTTTCGGAATCCTCTATTATCATCTCCTTGACTACTAGATATTTTTGTCTTTTTATTTCATACTGCAGTGTTGTTGTTGTTTTCTTTTTTTCAAATCTCTATTCATCTTTTGTTGTCTCTTCATATTTAAGAATGAAGCTACACAAAGACTAAATCCTAGCAAGAGTTGTTTCCTGAAGACTTCATTTTGTGGTTGGATCAAGAACTCTTCATATTGTTGGGAGGTTTTCCAAATGCATGATGAAAATGGCTTAAAACACAGTAAATACCTTTCTTTTTTACAAGTATTTCGTTTAGTGCATTTTATATGAGCCCCTCTCCCCAGCTCCTAAAAATTTTTTGTTCCTTTGAAGTAAATGTTAAGCTCTTGGATATCTGAGGTGAGAAATGAGACAGATTCAACTATTCATTTACAATTAAAACCATATCCACTTTTCCTTGTAACTGCTATTGCTAACCCTGATTTAAGAACTTTCTTGTTGTATGATTATTATTGAGGTATGATTGAAAAATAGAACTATATTTAGATTTTGCAAGGTGATTTTTCAAAAGTGTTTAACATAATGATTTAAAATACATGTGCACTAGAAATGATTAACACATCAAGTCGATTAATACCTTGCACCCCTTACCTCAAATAGTCACATTTTTTTGGTGTGTGTGGTGTTAACACTCAAGGATCTTGGAAGATTTCAAATATGCCGTACAATATTACTAACTGTAGTCACTGCTGAGCATTTCGTCTCTAGAACTTAATTATCTTACTACTGAAATTTTATATGTTTTAACCAACACATCCTCCTTAACCCACCCCCCAGCCTCTGGCAGTCATAATTCTGCTCTTTGTTTCTCTGCATTTGACCTTTATAGATTCCACATGCAGTTGTATTTCTGTGTATAGGAGCTTATCTGTTCTGCCTAAGCTTCCTCTGCTTTAGCCCTTGCATATGTAATGATGCTGACCTTGACTAATTGTCCGTCTCTTCCATGGACTTGAAATCACTGTCCCTCCTGATTCC
Source organism: Tragulus kanchil (assembly GCA_022376925.1). Classification (NCBI taxonomy): domain Eukaryota; kingdom Metazoa; phylum Chordata; class Mammalia; order Artiodactyla; family Tragulidae; genus Tragulus; species Tragulus kanchil. Next base: position 145,275,753 of record JAIOJX010000004.1, read on the forward strand.
ATGGGCTTCCCCGGCTCAATGGTAGAGAATCTTCCTGCAATGCAAGAAATATAGGACAGGGGCTTCCCTGGTGGTCCAGTGGGTGAGGACACTGCCTTGCAGTGCAAGGGGCGACAGTTCGATCCCTGGCCTGGGAAGATCCCACGTGCCGCGGAATGTGTCCAATTACCGAGCCGTAGCTCTAGAGTGCATGCGCCCATAGCCGGTGCTCTGTGACGAGAGAGGCCAGTGCGATGGGAGGCCCACACAGGCCAAAGAACAAAGATGGATGAAAATAGACAAGTGAAAGACCAATAGAAGTGGCCCGCCCGCTCGCCTCCCTCCCCACCCTCACACCCCCCCACCTTCCCCACCCCCCAAAAAAGAAATTCAAGACACATAGGTTCAGTCTCTCATTGGGGAAGATCCCCTGAAGGAGGAAATGACAACCCACTCCAGTATTCTTGTCGGAAAAAAACCCAGAGACAGAGGAACCTGGGAGGCTACAGTCCAAAGGGTTGCAGAGTCGGACACGACGAAGCACATTGTCTCCCTGGCTTCTCAGCTCTCATAATTGTTCTTTAATTCAATGTTTTCCTTTATTATAGTTTTAGTGAAGTGTAAGGAATGAGAGGAAATAAGCTCCATGTACCACAGTGAACCTGAGACATCATTTATTTTTAGGACATAAATAATTTGGTTAAAAATACTTTATAAAGTGAATAATAAAAAGTCACACATTGAGAGTTACTACCAATCGTGGGTTTCCTAAAAGATTGAGAATAATTACTTCAAGCACAGTCAATCTACATAATATTAGCTTTTTCCTTGGTATTTTTTTGATTTTATTTTTAATTCTCAAAAATAATTGATTTATTGCTGTCAATAATTGTGCACTTAACTGTGGTGTTTCCAATTAGATTCAAGAAATAATCTTGACTTGAGTTCGCTATACATTTGAGATTGCTTCCCTAAAATTGACTTTTATAGATCATACTCTACTCAGGCTCTTGTCACTTTGTTTTTACACACTCTGTGTTACTTCATAGGATTACCTCCAAAGCATATCTTCTTGACAGAGATGTTCGAAAATCTCTCCTCTCTTTTTATTTTAATTTTACCTGAGCCATCTGTCCATTTTTCAGTTTTCCATCCAGGCAAGACTTCCTATGTAGTGCCATCATGGGCCCTCAAAACAGAGTAGGAGTCCTTCAGCCATTGCTCTCGTCACCTACTTTGGAAATTAAATTGTTACAGTTTCCATATTTGTCTCAATTTGCTTACACATTTTTGTAGTGAAGAAATGTTTATTTAAATCATTGATTTCTGTTTTTTACCTTAGTCCTTTTCTCTTAGGGTATGTAAAAACATATGTATTTAGAGTTAATTATGTGCATGTACATATGGCTGAAGAAAAGTTGCACTGTACGAGTTAAACAAGCAAGAAAAAATTATTCAAAAAAATAATGTATTCCCCTATTGGAATAGGGAAGAGACTAAAACAAAAGGCAGAGAGTTGTAAACACTAGAGGGAGCTGTTGGAAGAGGGCAGGGATTTTACAGGTCTGCTTACCTTTCAACCCTCTGATAGCATTGCTTTGAGGAAATGTTAATATGCGGTGCTTTTGCCTCATTAGAGGCAAGTGTGGATCAGGAAGATCCCCGGGAGTAGGAAATGCCTACCCACTTTAGTATTCTTGCCTGGAAAATTCCATGGACAAAGGAATCTGGCAGACTACAGCCCATGGGGTTACAAAGAGTCAGGCAATTGGGCTTCCCTGGTGGTCCAGTGGATAAAGAGTCCGCCTTGCAGTACAAGAGGTACCAGTTTGATCCCTGGCCCGGGAAGATCCCACATGCCATGGAACGACTGGACCAGTGTGTCCAATTACGAGCCAGCACTCTGGAGTGCATGCACCCAGAGTCAGTGCTCTGCAGTGAGAGAGGACCCGGCAATGGGAGGCCCACACAGGCCAAAGAATAAAGATGGATGAAAATAAATAAGAGAAAAACTGATAAAAGAGGCCAAAATTAAAAAAAAAAAAAAAGAGTCAGGCAAAACTGAGCGATAGACCACATAATGTCACTGCCAGTTTCAACTATTGATTCCCTTATTGTGTCCTGTTTTACACCACATGTGAAAACTTACTATTGAACTGAGTGTGAAGCAATATTTCTTCCCTTAAAAAGCTAATAACTCAGTAGATAATGAAAAAATGTGGCTGAATGTGTTTCACTATTGTGCTTTGATCTCCAAAACATTTTCAAAAAATATGATCTGACCTTTAACAATTGTGCATCCTGTATATGTGTGTCATCTGTTTTTTAACATGTTCTCAATATTCAATCATAATGCTTATCTTTCTTCATCTATATTTTTGTTCCTATTTTAAAGTATCTTATTTATTACAATTCTGAAATGTTTTCTTGTAAAAGGTGGAGTATAAATATAATAATTCTTACATAAAATGAATGTTTAAATAAATAGATATTTAAGTAAATTCTTAAGTAAATATTTAAGGATGTAGAGGTGTGGATTTAATACACATCTACTAAATGTCTGTCAAAATCAACTGTTGAAGGTATCATACTGCAAATCAAAGTTTGAAGTTTTAGGGGAAAAACAGCATGTCTGGCTTAATTATTTTATGTTTTAAAGCCATGGTTCTTAGAAAAGGAATTCAATGAAGAAAACACTGTTTTTTAAGTGTCTATATTTTGCAATGCTTTGTCCTTCTGGAAGAACAAAATGTTGGGTATTCATCCCACACATCAGTCACTTTTGAGGATATTTTTTAAAAAGATGTTTTAAAGATGGCTGCTTTCACTATGTGGTTGGTTTATTGTGAGTGTTAGTTAGTGTTAGTTGCTCAGGCCTGTTGGACTCTTTGTAACCCCATGAACTATAGCCTTCCAGGCTCCTCTATTCATGGGATTTCCCAGCCAAGAATACTGGAGTTGGTAGTCATTCCCTTCTCCAGGGGGTCATTTCACACACATCATTTAACACTGATCTGCATTGCACTTAGATTCTTTGCCATTTGACCCACCAAGAAACCATGATATAAAGGAAAGATTCCATCTAAATCTGTTGGGTTTATTCACCTTCACTTGTTCTCCTGGGAGAAAATATATGGCCTTATTTGCTTTTTATATTTTTTAATTTGTAAAGGAATGTGTGAAATGTGTTATTCAATTAGACCACATAATGTCACTGCCAGTTTCAACTATTGATTCCCTTATTGTGTCCTGTTTTACACCACATGTGAAAACTTACTATTGAACTGAGTGTGAAGCAATATTTCTTCCCTTAAAAAGCTAATAACTCAGTAGATAATGAAAAAATGTGGCTGAATGTGTTTCACTATTGTGCTTTGATCTCCAAAACATTTTCAAAAAATATGATCTGACCTTTAACAATTGTGCATCCTGTATATGTGTGTCATCTGTTTTTTAACATGTTCTCAATATTCAATCATAATGCTTATCTTTCTTCATCTATATTTTTGTTCCTATTTTAAAGTATCTTATTTATTACAATTCTGAAATGTTTTCTTGTAAAAGGTGGAGTATAAATATAATAATTCTTACATAAAATGAATGTTTAAATAAATAGATATTTAAGTAAATTCTTAAGTAAATATTTAAGGATGTAGAGGTGTGGATTTAATACACATCTACTAAATGTCTGTCAAAATCAACTGTTGAAGGTATCATACTGCAAATCAAAGTTTGAAGTTTTAGGGGAAAAACAGCATGTCTGGCTTAATTATTTTATGTTTTAAAGCCATGGTTCTTAGAAAAGGAATTCAATGAAGAAAACACTGTTTTTTAAGTGTCTATATTTTGCAATGCTTTGTCCTTCTGGAAGAACAAAATGTTGGGTATTCATCCCACACATCAGTCACTTTTGAGGATATTTTTAAAGAGATGTTTTAAAGATGGCTGCTTTCACTATGTGGTTGGTTTATTGTGAGTGTTAGTTAGTGTTAGTTGCTCAGGCCTGTTGGACTCTTTGTAACCCCATGAACTATAGCCTTCCAGGCTCCTCTATTCATGGGATTTCCCAGCCAAGAATACTGGAGTTGGTAGTCATTCCCTTCTCCAGGGGGTCATTTCACACACATCATTTAACACTGATCTGCATTGCACTTAGATTCTTTGCCATTTGACCCACCAAGAAACCATGATATAAAGGAAAGATTCCATCTAAATCTGTTGGGTTTATTCACCTTCACTTGTTCTCCTGGGAGAAAATATATGGCCTTATTTGCTTTTTATATTTTTTAATTTGTAAAGGAATGTGTGAAATGTGTCTATTACATAGATTTAAAGGCAGAGCGTTCACCCTAGCCCTCCCTCTTGCCCTTTCCTTTGCCTTATTTGTCTCCCTCCTCCTTTTGCTCTATGAAAAGAGAAAATACATTTAAGTTTGAACTGAGTGTTTAGGAAGAAACATAACACTCTAAGTTCAGCAAACCAGCAATGGTAACTTTTAATTTGTGTTGGAGTCTGTTGATTTACAATGTTGTTTTACTTTTTACTGTATAGAAAAGTGACTCAATTATACAAATACTTATATCTACTCTTTTATAGATTATTTTCCCATATAGGTCATTACAGGGTATTGAGAAGAATTCCCTGTTCCATACAGCATATGTTATATAGTATGTCCTTATTGGTTATCAATATTTTATATATAGTAGTGCGTATATGTCAATTCCAATCTCCCAATTTCTCCTCCCTCCCACTTCCCCCTGTGGTAGTCATACATTTGTTTTCTACATCTGTGACTCCATTTATTTGGTAAATAATTTCATTTCTACCATTGTTTTTAGACGGTACATTTAAGTGATCGTGTATAATTTTTGTCTTGGCCTGACTTACTTCACTTAAGGTGAACATCTCTAGCTCTGTCTATATTGTCACAAATGGCATTATTTCATTCATTTTATGGCTGAATAATATTGCATTGCATATATTTACCATATCTTCTTTATTTATTCTTGTCTCAGTGGATATTTAGTTTGCTTCCATGTCCTGGCTATTGTAAATAGTGCTGCAATGACGATTGGGATACATGTATCATTTTGAATATTTTTTTTCAGGAGTGTAATTTCCGGGTCATAAGGTAGCTTTATTTTAAGTTTTATAAAGTAGCTCCATACTGTTCTCCATTGTGGCTGTACAAGTTTACACTAGTACCAACAGTGTGGGGAAGGAAATGGGAACCCACTCCAGTAATCTTGCCTGGAAAATCCGTGGACAGAGGAGCCTGGTAGGCTATAGTACATGATGTCCGAAAGAGCTGGAGACGTATCTTAGATTCTTTGCCATTTGACCCACCAAGAAACCATGATATAAAGGAAAGATTCCATCTAAATCTGTTGGGTTTATTCACCTTCACTTGTTCTCCTGGGAGAAAATATATGGCCTTATTTGCTTTTTATATTTTTTAATTTGTAAAGGAATGTGTGAAATGTGTCTATTACATAGATTTAAAGGCAGAGCGTTCACCCTAGCCCTCCCTCTTGCCCTTTCCTTTGCCTTATTTGTCTCCCTCCTCCTTTTGCTCTATGAAAAGAGAAAATACATTTAAGTTTGAACTGAGTGTTTAGGAAGAAACATAACACTCTAAGTTCAGCAAACCAGCAATGGTAACTTTTAATTTGTGTTGGAGTCTGTTGATTTACAATGTTGTTTTACTTTTTACTGTATAGAAAAGTGACTCAATTATACAAATACTTATATCTACTCTTTTATAGATTATTTTCCCATATAGGTCATTACAGGGTATTGAGAAGAATTCCCTGTTCCATACAGCATATGTTATATAGTATGTCCTTATTGGTTATCAATATTTTATATATAGTAGTGCGTATATGTCAATTCCAATCTCCCAATTTCTCCTCCCTCCCACTTCCCCCTGTGGTAGTCATACATTTGTTTTCTACATCTGTGACTCCATTTATTTGGTAAATAATTTCATTTCTACCATTGTTTTTAGACGGTACATTTAAGTGATCGTGTATAATTTTTGTCTTGGCCTGACTTACTTCACTTAAGGTGAACATCTCTAGCTCTGTCTATATTGTCACAAATGGCATTATTTCATTCATTTTATGGCTGAATAATATTGCATTGCATATATTTACCATATCTTCTTTATTTATTCTTGTCTCAGTGGATATTTAGTTTGCTTCCATGTCCTGGCTATTGTAAATAGTGCTGCAATGACGATTGGGATACATGTATCATTTTGAATATTTTTTTTCAGGAGTGTAATTTCCGGGTCATAAGGTAGCTTTATTTTAAGTTTTATAAAGTAGCTCCATACTGTTCTCCATTGTGGCTGTACAAGTTTACACTAGTACCAACAGTGTGGGGAAGGAAATGGGAACCCACTCCAGTAATCTTGCCTGGAAAAATCCGTGGACAGAGGAGCCTGGTAGGCTATAGTACATGATGTCCGAAAGAGCTGGAGACGACTGAAGTGACTAAATAGCAACAACCAACAGTGTAGGGAGGTTTCCTTTGCTCCGCACCCTCTCCAGCATTTATTGTTTGTAGATTTTTTTGATGATGGCCATTCTGATTGCTGTGAGGCGGTACCTCATTGTAGTTTTGATCTGTATTTCTCTAATAACTAGTGATGTTGAGTTTCTTTTCACGTGCCTGTTGGTCATCTGTATGTCTTCTTTGGAGAAATGTCTATTTTGATGATGCACCCATTTCTTGATTTTTTTTTTCTTTTTGTGTTGCATGAGCTGTTTGTATATTTTGGAGATGAATCCCTTGTTGGCCAATTCATTTGCAAATATTTTTCTCACTCAGTGGATTTTTTTTTTCTTAATTTTGTTTATGGTTTTTCTTGATGTGTAAAAGCTTTTAAGCTTAATAGATTCCATTTTTTATTTTTTTTTCTTTTATTTTGTTTTTATTTTCATCATTCTGGGAAGTGGATCAAAAAAGATTTTAAACGTAAATATGAATAAAAAGGACTCTTGGGTGAACAGCATTTTGTTTTAATTTTAATTATAGCATCCTATCAATAAGATTAAATATTCTTGAGAGAATATAACTAGATCATGACAATTAACTTATTTTCAAGTAGACTTTAAATGCTCTTATTTGATTTTTGTTTTTATCTCTTCTGTATGGTAAATGACTCATATCATAGCACAAACAGATCGAATGAACAAGGTAATACGGTTTACATCAATTAAATGAAGCAGTAGCAATAGTACCTCACTCTGTTAACAGACATTATTGCATAGTTAAATAATCTCTTATAGGGAGCGTTGTTTTCTGAGACAAATATATTTTGGGTGAGTTCTGTGTTGCATTTACTGAGATGTCCACTATGTTGTAGCTAAAATTATAGAGAATGTGTAATTTTTTTTTTCAGGAGTGTAATTTCCGGGTCATAAGGTAGCTTTATTTTAAGTTTTATAAAGTAGCTCCATACTGTTCTCCATTGTGGCTGTACAAGTTTACACTAGTACCAACAGTGTGGGGAAGGAAATGGGAACCCACTCCAGTAATCTTGCCTGGAAAAATCCGTGGACAGAGGAGCCTGGTAGGCTATAGTACATGATGTCCGAAAGAGCTGGAGACGACTGAAGTGACTAAATAGCAACAACCAACAGTGTAGGGAGGTTTCCTTTGCTCCGCACCCTCTCCAGCATTTATTGTTTGTAGATTTTTTTGATGATGGCCATTCTGATTGCTGTGAGGCGGTACCTCATTGTAGTTTTGATCTGTATTTCTCTAATAACTAGTGATGTTGAGTTTCTTTTCACGTGCCTGTTGGTCATCTGTATGTCTTCTTTGGAGAAATGTCTATTTTGATGATGCACCCATTTCTTGATTTTTTTTTTCTTTTTGTGTTGCATGAGCTGTTTGTATATTTTGGAGATGAATCCCTTGTTGGCCAATTCATTTGCAAATATTTTTCTCACTCAGTGGATTTTTTTTTTCTTAATTTTGTTTATGGTTTTTCTTGATGTGTAAAAGCTTTTAAGCTTAATAGATTCCATTTTTTATTTTTTTTTCTTTTATTTTGTTTTTATTTTCATCATTCTGGGAAGTGGATCAAAAAAGATTTTAAACGTAAATATGAATAAAAAGGACTCTTGGGTGAACAGCATTTTGTTTTAATTTTAATTATAGCATCCTATCAATAAGATTAAATATTCTTGAGAGAATATAACTAGATCATGACAATTAACTTATTTTCAAGTAGACTTTAAATGCTCTTATTTGATTTTTGTTTTTATCTCTTCTGTATGGTAAATGACTCATATCATAGCACAAACAGATCGAATGAACAAGGTAATACGGTTTACATCAATTAAATGAAGCAGTAGCAATAGTACCTCACTCTGTTAACAGACATTATTGCATAGTTAAATAATCTCTTATAGGGAGCGTTGTTTTCTGAGACAAATATATTTTGGGTGAGTTCTGTGTTGCATTTACTGAGATGTCCACTATGTTGTAGCTAAAATTAATGCATGAATCTATCCATCTCCTCATAGTTTTAGACATTGAAATATCCTTAATTGCATAGTCATCTCTGTGCTAACAATTAATTCATTAAACAAATATTCCTAAACTACTCTTTTGGTGATAAGGAATTAGACTTTTCTTGCCACAGTTTTAGGTTCATATCAAAACTCAGTGGAAGATATAGAGATTCTCCTATATCCCCTATAACCATATGGGCACAGCCTCCCCGACTATCAGCACCCCCTACCTGACTGTGGGACATTTATTGAAGCTGATGAATTTAGCCTGACCCATCATGATTACACAAAATCCATAGTATACACTACAGTTTACTTTTGGTGTTATACTCTATGGTGTTGAAAAATATGCATAATAACACGTATCTGGCATTATAGAGAACAGTGTAACCATCCTAAGACTCTTCCGTGCTAGGCCTATTCATCCTCTTTTCACACCAAACACTTGACAGCCATTGTTCTTTTTACTGCCTTTATAGTTTTGCCTTTCCAAGAATCTCACATAGTTGGAATCCTCAAGTATGTAGCTTTTTATTACTGGCTTCTTTCACTTAGCATGGCTGTAGTATGTAATATACATGTAAGTTTTCTCAGTGTCTTTCCACGACTTCATAGCTCACTCTTATAAATGCTAAACAATATTCTATTGGTAGATGTAGTGTAGTTTATGTTTTGTTTACCTACTGACACCTCAGTTGCTTCTAAGTTATGGCAATTATGAATAAAACTGCTGTAATCATCTTATTCAGGTTTTTGGGGTTTGTATATGTCTTCAACTCCTTCGTGTGAAGGAGCATCATTGTTGAATAGTGTGATGAGTATGTATAATTTTATAAGAAACTACCATACATTCTCCCAAGTGGCTGTGTTATTTTGCATGTTCACTAGCAAAATATGAGTTCCTGTTGTGCCATGTCTTCCTCACTATTGAGTTGTTAATTTGTTTCAAAAAAGTTTTGAGACAAATATATTTTGGGTGAGTTCTGTGTTGCATTTACTGAGATGTCCACTATGTTGTAGCTAAAATTAATGCATGAATCTATCCATCTCCTCATAGTTTTAGACATTGAAATATCCTTAATTGCATAGTCATCTCTGTGCTAACAATTAATTCATTAAACAAATATTCCTAAACTACTCTTTTGGTGATAAGGAATTAGACTTTTCTTGCCACAGTTTTAGGTTCATATCAAAACTCAGTGGAAGATATAGAGATTCTCCTATATCCCCTATAACCATATGGGCACAGCCTCCCCGACTATCAGCACCCCCTACCTGACTGTGGGACATTTATTGAAGCTGATGAATTTAGCCTGACCCATCATGATTACACAAAATCCATAGTATACACTACAGTTTACTTTTGGTGTTATACTCTCTATGGTGTTGAAAAATATGCATAATAACACGTATCTGGCATTATAGAGAACAGTGTAACCATCCTAAGACTCTTCCGTGCTAGGCCTATTCATCCTCTTTTCACACCAAACACTTGACAGCCATTGTTCTTTTTACTGCCTTTATAGTTTTGCCTTTCCAAGAATCTCACATAGTTGGAATCCTCAAGTATGTAGCTTTTTATTACTGGCTTCTTTCACTTAGCATGGCTGTAGTATGTAATATACATGTAAGTTTTCTCAGTGTCTTTCCACGACTTCATAGCTCACTCTTATAAATGCTAAACAATATTCTATTGGTAGATGTAGTGTAGTTTATGTTTTGTTTACCTACTGACACCTCAGTTGCTTCTAAGTTATGGCAATTATGAATAAAACTGCTGTAATCATCTTATTCAGGTTTTTGGGGTTTGTATATGTCTTCAACTCCTTCGTGTGAAGGAGCATCATTGTTGAATAGTGTGATGAGTATGTATAATTTTATAAGAAACTACCATACATTCTCCCAAGTGGCTGTGTTATTTTGCATGTTCACTAGCAAAATATGAGTTCCTGTTGTGCCATGTCTTCCTCACTATTGAGTTGTTAATGTTTCAGGTTTTGACAATATAATAGATATGTAGTGGTACCTCATTATTGTTTTATTAATAATCTCCATTTCTCTTATGATGTATGATAAAGAGTATATTTTTGTATGCTTATTTGTCATTTATGTATCTTTTTTCGTGAATCATCTTGGACCCATTTTCTAATCGCCTGAATTGCAATCATCTCCTTCCTCCCGGTCTGGGCTGGTGTCTGTCTTAGTGTACTCAGGCTAGCATAATGAAATATCACTGTATGGGTGGCTTAAACAACAGACATTTATTGTCTCATATTCTAAAGACTGAACGTCCAAGACCAAGGCATCTAGCTGGGTTGCTCTCTGTTGACAGCACTCTTACTAGTTTATAGATGGCTATCTTCTTCTTTTGTCCCCACGTAGACTTTTCTCTGTATGGACACACAGAGAGAAATTGCTGGTGTTTCTTAGTTTCCTTGTAAAGACAATCTGCATGCTCAGTCACTTTATTTGTGTCCAACTCTTTGCAACCCTATGGACTATAACCTGCCAGATAATTATTACTAGTTCTATAGAATTAGGACCCCATACTTAAAAATGACTTCATTTAACCTTAGTTAACACCTCAAAGACCCTATCTTCAAATATAGTCATGCTGGGGATCAGACCTTAGGTAGATTAAACTGGGAGGGGAGTCATAATTCACTTCATAGAAATTTCTAATACAGACAAGTTTTATATCTTCTGAATATACTGATGCTGGATATGACTGCAGGGGTCTTGGAAAACTACACACTTGATTGAGCCTAAGCTAGATCCTCTGGGAGTGGAGCAGTAATATTTAGCAGATTCATATTTATATAAGCAATTTTCATATAAAGAAATCATACTTGCTTCACTGGTTGTCAGAACAATTAGCATCTCAACTAAATGAGATGCTTACTATGTATGGGAACTGTGCTAAAATAATCCTGGGTTTTCTAATTTAATCTCGACAACAATCCAAGAAATTTATCCTACTGTTATCAGTAATATTCATATGAGGAAGCCAAGCTTCTAAAATGTTGCAATCCTTGCCAAAAACAGAATTCTAGAGTGTTGCACAACTATCACTTTATTAAACTTATGAATTTATATACTTTGGTGTGATTATCCCAGAAACAATTTACAACATCAAATTTATCTAAGCTTTAGCTACATATGTCTCAGATATAAACAGAGTTGTCGTGTCTTTGCCTTTATTACTTGACATGTTGATAATTTCTGACATTTGAATCACTGGATCAGTATTGTTTGTTTACTAATAATATTGAAATTAACACAAGCTAGTAAGTGCCTCCTGTGTTCTGGGTGTTTATATATCAGCACAATTCTCACAATAACTATTCAAAATAGTGTAGATGATGGCTAGTATGTATAATAACAAACCATGACTTCAAGATATCAGCAACTGAAACTTCTCTGGTGGTTCAGTTGTTAAGATTTCATCTTCCAATGAAGGGGCTGTGGATTTGATCCTTGGTTGGGCAGCTAATATCCTACATGATTCATGGCCCCCCAAAAAAAACATAAATAAATAAAACAGAAGCAATATTATCACAATTTCAATACAGACTTTAAAAATGGTCTACATTAAAAACAATCTTTAAAAAATATCAAGCAACTAACCCCATGCCATCCAAATAAGACATGAATTATTCAGATTCTCCCATGCATTTATCAAATGCATGTTGAGTGTATGCAACCTCTGGATCTTTTCTCCCTGGATATTTGGAAAAGAGAAAAGCTCTACCTTTGGTGAAGCATAGAGTGGGCAGAAGGGTAGAAGTAGAGAGAAGGCAGAGCTCATGATGACGTTGACATGTGATGGTGAATACATTTGGAAGATATTTTAATTGCAAAGGAAAGACAATAAATGATTTAAACAAGGTAATGTTAAAATCAGATTTAAAAACATAAATGATTATGCTGCATATCGGCTAGAGATCTATCTGGGGCAAAAACAACATTAAGAAACCTTTACATTTGCAATATGTGGACACAAATGATAGGCATCTGGACTGTAGTAGTAAAGACCTGAGAAGTCAGTTCTTGAGATGCTTTGGAATTATAACTGGCTGCTCTCTAGATTTCAAAAAGAAGCACATAAAAAAGAAGGATTAAGAGAGACACTTTGGGGCTGCCCTGGTGGTCCGGCGGGTAAAGAGTTACCTTTACCCTTGCCTTTGCAAGGGGCACCGTTTCGATCCCTGGCCCAGGAAGATCCCAAGTGTGGTAGAGCAACTGGACCAGATGTGTCCAATTACGAGCCAGCGCTCTCGAGTACATGAGCCCAGAGGTGGTGCTCTGCAACAAGAGAGGCCACTGTAATGGGAGGCCCACACAGGCCAAAGAATAAAGATGGATGAAAATAAATAAATAAATAAATAAAACAAAACTAAACAAAAGGCCAAAATTAAAAAAAAAAAAAAAAAGAGAGAGACACTTTGGGTTTATACTGAACACTTAGGGGAATTAAGTGTCATTTAATGAGAAGGGGAAGACTTATAAAGAGATAAGTATTTATGGAAAAATAGAATTTTAGTCAGATATATAGATTTAAGCTCAACGTTGTTCATTTGCTAAATTGTGCCTGACTCTTTGCAATCTCATTAACTGCAGCATACCAGGCTTCCCTACCCTTCACTATCTCCCAGACTTTGCTCAAATTTTCTGAGTCCATTGAATCAGTGATGCTATCTAGGCCATTACATGCATGTGTGCTAAGTTCCTTCAGTCATGTATGACTATTTATGACCATATGGACTGTAGCCTGCCAGGCTCCTCTGTCTATGACACTCTGGATCTTTTCTCCTGGATATTTGGAAAGAGAAGCTCTACCTTTGGAAGCATAGAGTGGGCAGAAGGGTAGAAGTAGAGAGAAGGCAGAGCTCATGATGACGTTGACATGTGATGGTGAATACATTTGGAAGATATTTTAATTGCAAAGGAAAGACAATAAATGATTTAAACAAGGTAATGTTAAAATCAGATTTAAAAACATAAATGATTATGCTGCATATCGGCTAGAGATCTATCTGGGGCAAAAACAACATTAAGAAACCTTTACATTTGCAATATGTGGACACAAATGATAGGCATCTGGACTGTAGTAGTAAAGACCTGAGAAGTCAGTTCTTGAGATGCTTTGGAATTATAACTGGCTGCTCTCTAGATTTCAAAAAGAAGCACATAAAAAAGAAGGATTAAGAGAGACACTTTGGGGCTGCCCTGGTGGTCCGGCGGGTAAAGAGTTACCTTTACCCTTGCCTTTGCAAGGGGCACCGTTTCGATCCCTGGCCCAGGAAGATCCCAAGTGTGGTAGAGCAACTGGACCAGATGTGTCCAATTACGAGCCAGCGCTCTCGAGTACATGAGCCCAGAGGTGGTGCTCTGCAACAAGAGAGGCCACTGTAATGGGAGGCCCACACAGGCCAAAGAATAAAGATGGATGAAAATAAATAAATAAATAAATAAAACAAAACTAAACAAAAGGCCAAAATTAAAAAAAAAAAAAAAAAGAGAGAGACACTTTGGGTTTATACTGAACACTTAGGGGAATTAAGTGTCATTTAATGAGAAGGGGAAGACTTATAAAGAGATAAGTATTTATGGAAAAATAGAATTTTAGTCAGATATATAGATTTAAGCTCAACGTTGTTCATTTGCTAAATTGTGCCTGACTCTTTGCAATCTCATTAACTGCAGCATACCAGGCTTCCCTACCCTTCACTATCTCCCAGACTTTGCTCAAATTTTCTGAGTCCATTGAATCAGTGATGCTATCTAGGCCATTACATGCATGTGTGCTAAGTTCCTTCAGTCATGTATGACTATTTATGACCATATGGACTGTAGCCTGCCAGGCTCCTCTGTCTATGGAATTCTCCAGGCAAGAATACTGGAATGGGTTGCCATGCCCTTCTCCAATGGATCTTCCTGACCCAGGGATCAAGCCCACATTTCCTATGTCTCCTACATTGGCAGGTGGGTTCTTTACCCCTGGTGCCACCTAGGAAGCTATCTAGGCCATTAGATTTGTTAAATTAGTTATTGTGAATGCCACTTCCTTAATGAGATCAAAACTCAAGATATGAATGACTGTTTAAAACTGTGTCACTAGATAGACTCTCTCAGGGACTGAATGAAGACCAGATGAGAGGAAAAGAATGCAACCCAAGAACGTTTGACTCTACAGAATTGATCTGAGGGTGGGAAACCAGCAGAAGAAAAATAAATCTCCCCTGAGATGTGACCAGAACTAGGAGAGAGGGACTCATGGTTTCTAAGGGATAGGAGAGTTTCAAGAACAGATGATTCTGTAACATGTTACTGAGAAAGTCGAAGGAAAGGAAAATTAAGTGATTACTGTGTTTGGTGAGATAAAGTTGTGGATTAATTACTTTGAAGGCAGTTTCAGTGATATGATTGGGTTTAAGTATAACTTGGACAAAAGTCAACAGAGGCAAGATAGGGGATAAAATACAGTGAAATCTGTCCAGAGATTTTCCATGTAAGAAACCTACATTTGAGAGACACGATTAAGAAATCTTTAGAAATGTTTCTCTTTAAGTTAAGCTGTGTTTCCTGTTTAATGAAATCTGGACATTGTCAATCAATATCTCATATCAATTAAGAATTCAGTGCCCCATTATCTCACAGTAGGGTGCTGGTTGGAAATTAACCATCACACCATAAAATAGTGTAAAACTATGAAATATTTCTATATATTAGAAAGTTTCATTTTTAGGACTGCATAGCCACCTCTGGAGCAATTGCAGCTATGATTCTATCTTAATATTGTTTTCACTAACAGACTGGTTACATATGGAATAAACAACCATATAACATTGATTTGTTAGGTAACTCTAAAACAAACCATCTATCTCAAAGAATAAAAAACAGCTAATAAAAGACACTGTAGTCTTGACTGTGATGTGCATGGGTTGGGATTTGAGATTCAATACACAGCAAATAGCAATATTGGGAAAGCCAATGATGAAGAAGTGAATCTTTGAGTCCTTCATCTCCCCTTGCTCCATTTCCCTCATCTCCAAAATAAATAAATAAGTGTATATATAGAGAGATATATAAATAAATAAATAAATATATACATATACACATGTATATTTGTGCGTCCAGGTCTGAGTTTCTGAAAAGCAAATCTCGAGGCATGAATTTGAGGCCAAATAATTTTGAAAAGGCAATTCCAGAAAGCACTATGAGATGATGGGAAAATGAGACCAGGGGGGATTAAACCCCCAGGTCAGGAAGATCTGCTGGAGGAGGAAATGGAACCTCTCTCCAGTCTTCTTGCCTGGAGAATTCCACGGACAGATGAGCCTGGTGGGCTACAATCCATAGGGTCACAAAGAGTCAGACGTGACTGAGTGACTAAGAACAAGCTAAAGAAGATGTGGGAGCTTTGCAGGAGTGTCAGTGCAGTTATGTTCAAAGGCTGTACCCCCTGCTTTCCACTTCCATTTATTACTTTTAAGGATGGGACAAAAGTGTGTACGTGCATATGTATCTAAACTATCTCACCCATAGTGTCACTACTATCCATGCCAGCACATTATTTCTTAATTGATTTATTCCGTGTATACTTGAAGTCTTCAAAGTTATTAAAGGAGTATGGTGAATGGAAGGTTAAAAGGAAAGTAATACATGTACTCATCAAGACAGATTTTTTGTCAATGATAGATTCAGGATGTGCCATGGCATTTATTAAACAGGCTTAAAGAAAGGTCAAACTTAAGATCAATGTAATTATGTAAATTGACAGAATCATCAAAATAAATTATTTCAGTTCTGCAATAACTGACCATTAGTATTACCCAAGGTTAATCAAAGAGGTGTGAGTAGAAGTTTTCAGGGGTGAGCAATAGTGCTCATGAGAGTTATTTTCAATCACTGCAGTATTTAATATTGTGATCCTCTGCTCTATGTGGTTAATTTATTGAATCTTTGTTTTTAAAAATTTCCTAAATATATTCATGCCAGTTACCTATTCCAACACTGAGTAGACTACAATTTGATGTTAATTGACCCACCAATAAATCATGTTGATCAGGATTTCCCTGGTGGAGCAGTGGATAAGAATCTGCCTCTCAGTGCGGGGGTTGAGGGTTCAGTCCTTGGTCCTGGAAGATTCTACATGCCAAGAAGTAATGAAGCCTGTGCACCACAGCTACTGAGCCCGCCACCTAGAGCCAGCAAGCCACAACTACTGAGCCTACTTGCTGCAACTACTGAAGTCCGTGCACCCAGAGCCTTGCTCTGCAGTAAGCGAAGTCACAGCAATGAGAAGACTGTGCACCACAACGAATGAATAGCCCCTGCATGCTGCAACTAGAAAAAGCCCCTGTGCAGCAAGGAAGACCCAGAATAGTCAAATAAATAAATGGATAAAAATAAACTACAAAATAATTATTGAGCAAAATATGATATATTAATTGATACATTATTTTTTGTATTTGTTCATTCTCCTGTTTTCTTTTTTAGCCATGCTGCATGGCTCATTTCAATAACCAGAGATTGAACCCAGACCACAGTAGTGAAAGCCCCAAATCCTAACCACTGGGCTACCAGGGAATTCCTAATACATTGTTTATAAAAATATGTTTTTATATTTTTATCCCAGATAGGCTACATTAACAGCCCCTGGAATATGTTGCCACACATTTTATTTTTATCTTAAATTAAATGTGATAAAAAATGTGACAGAAAAAAGAAGATATGTTTAAGAAGCTTATCTAATAAAAAAAATGCTATCATTTAGACAATATGAGTAGTATATTAATCTGACAAGGTATTCTTTCTTAAAAAAAAAAAATCTGTTTTTCATTGATAAAAAAATATTCTGCCAGCTAATTAAGGTCTTTATTCTCCTACGTTCTGAATAACCTGTAGTTTCTCATGATAGGTACACTCTGGCCTAAATTCTGTGGCTATGTGACAAATTCCTTGTTCTGTAGAAAAAGATCCTGCAAATAACAAACTAGACAGTCACAGCATGACCTTTAAAAATAACTTTCACATTAACTGTCCTTATCCACTTTTGTTACATGACTGTTTTAGCTTTTTAATTAAAGGAGTTCTAAGGTGAACTTTTTTTTGTTACTTAAGTCATGTCCTACTCTTTTGTAACCCCAAGGAATGTATCCCTCCAGGCTCCTCTGACATGGGGTTTTCCAGACAATACTGGGATGTGTTGCCATTTCTTTTTTCAGGGAATCTTTCCGACCCAGGGATCGAATCACACCTGCTTCACTGGCCAGCAGATTCTTTACACTGAGCCACCAAGAAAGTCACAAACATTCTGTTTATGCTTTATAAAGTCAGCCCCCTCAAAATGGAAATGCATAATTTAAAATCAGTCAGTATGATTTAAAATATAAAAGTTGTCTTCTAATGCATGACCCTCTGAATGAAGCATTTAATTCCATTTTTGAAATGAATACATATTTATAGACAGATGGATAGATACGTAGGTAGATACGATGGATATCTCTATAGAATGTGAAATGGATATATCTCTATATACTGTCTATAAATTTATATTATATCAATCTCAGATGAAATACTGAGTAAATTAACAATTTTGGTTTTAGTTTTGCTTGAGATCAGAGTAATATAAATAAGCCTGCCTTTTATAATATTGTGAAATATGTAAACATTAAGATTATAAGTGGAGCCCTAGAAAATACATTTACTTTGACACACCAGGCAAAAGGCTTTCAATATATCATTAAATATGTGTGTCCATTTGGACCATATATCCCGTCTTTCCTAGAACAGCATATTATACTTTCTTCTTACTGTACTATGTAAAAGTGACACATTTTACTAAATTAAGATGTTGGGTTTTAACAAAACATTGCCTAATGTATGTACTCCATGATTTATGGTGGAGTTCAGCATAACACTAATGGAAAATTTCCAGGCCAACCTTTTCTCCAGGTATGCAATCAAGGACTCAGAACAATTTATGGATTGGATGCCACTTAACATTAAGAGATTCCCTGGCGTTTCAATGCAGGAGACTGTATGCCAATTCAGGAGATGCAGGTTTGATCCCTGGGTCATAAAGGATTCCTGCAAAATAAACAAACTAGACAGTCACAGCATGACCTTTAAAAATAACTTTCACATTAACTGTCCTTATCCACTTTTGTTACATGACTGTTTTAGCTTTTAATTAAAGGAGTTCTAAGGTGAACTTTTTTTTGTTACTTAAGTCATGTCCTACTCTTTTGTAACCCCAAGGAATGTATCCCTCCAGGCTCCTCTGACATGGGGTTTTCCAGACAATACTGGGATGTGTTGCCATTTCTTTTTTCAGGGAATCTTTCCGACCCAGGGATCGAATCACACCTGCTTCACTGGCCAGCAGATTCTTTACACTGAGCCACCAAGAAAGTCACAAACATTCTGTTTATGCTTTATAAAGTCAGCCCCCTCAAAATGGAAATGCATAATTTAAAATCAGTCAGTATGATTTAAAATATAAAAGTTGTCTTCTAATGCATGACCCTCTGAATGAAGCATTTAATTCCATTTTTGAAATGAATACATATTTATAGACAGATGGATAGATACGTAGGTAGATACGATGGATATCTCTATAGAATGTGAAATGGATATATCTCTATATACTGTCTATAAATTTATATTATATCAATCTCAGATGAAATACTGAGTAAATTAACAATTTTGGTTTTAGTTTTGCTTGAGATCAGAGTAATATAAATAAGCCTGCCTTTTATAATATTGTGAAATATGTAAACATTAAGATTATAAGTGGAGCCCTAGAAAATACATTTACTTTGACACACCAGGCAAAAGGCTTTCAATATATCATTAAATATGTGTGTCCATTTGGACCATATATCCCGTCTTTCCTAGAACAGCATATTATACTTTCTTCTTACTGTACTATGTAAAAGTGACACATTTTACTAAATTAAGATGTTGGGTTTTAACAAAACATTGCCTAATGTATGTACTCCATGATTTATGGTGGAGTTCAGCATAACACTAATGGAAAATTTCCAGGCCAACCTTTTCTCCAGGTATGCAATCAAGGACTCAGAACAATTTATGGATTGGATGCCACTTAACATTAAGAGATTCCCTGGCGTTTCAATGCAGGAGACTGTATGCCAATTCAGGAGATGCAGGTTTGATCCCTGGGTCATAAAGTTTCCCTGAAGAAGGAAATGTGACCCATTCCAGTGTTTTTGCCTGGCAAATTCCATAGATAGAGGAATCTGGGAGGCTATAGTCCCTGGAGTTGCAAAAGAATTGGACACGATTTAGCAACTAAACCACCATCATCGCTTAACATTATCTTATATATGGAAGACAGTATATATGATTACTTTGTTTATTCACAGAGATTTATGCTATAAAATAGTCTGAAAATGACAGTTTTCACAAATATCTCAGTTTTTACTAACTGCTGCTATTGTTTTCCTAATTATGCTTATTAAAATTCCTCTTTATTTCATTTACTGTGGAATTAATAATGTACATATATTGAACCAAATAGTAGATAGTATTTTCTTATTTTCTAATTGTAGTTTTCTGATTAGAAATTTACATGATGTTTTACTGATATTGTTATTTAACTCTCACAGATATTAATGAAACAAATATTTCATATAATTTTAGCAATAAATATTTTCCTCAATTGTCCTGATAAATTTACCTTGTACTTTAGCAATTGCACATAAGTTCAAAACTGTCAAATAAGTGAGGAAAATAGAATGAGTATGAATATATTTTACATATTACTTATTTTGTATCACTTAACTATATAAAATGATTCATTTATGGATTAAAACATTATTCATGAGTATACATATGCTCTCTACAAGTCATCTTTATTTTTCTGTTTCTTGGTCTAAAATAATGGTCTCGGACTACAAATTATGGAGTCTTGTGTCTTTATTTCACTCTTAGTATAGAGTTTGTTATGATCCTAATAATCTTTTTACCTGAGAATATCTGGACTCATCTAGGGATCTATATCATAGCAGTTTTATCTGTCTTTGCCTTGCCCT
The DNA here is from genome assembly GCA_022376925.1 of Tragulus kanchil. Taxonomy (NCBI): domain Eukaryota; kingdom Metazoa; phylum Chordata; class Mammalia; order Artiodactyla; family Tragulidae; genus Tragulus; species Tragulus kanchil. The sequence continues at coordinate 145,296,325 of JAIOJX010000004.1, forward strand.
CTATGTCTGTTAGTACATTCATTCTGTCACACGGTTTCAAATAATTTCATGGCTGGCAGTGGCAGAAGTATGACCTGCCACTGGTGAAGCTAAAGATAGTTCTGGCTGATTTAAATGCTGTTTCAGTGGCTTTCTGTCTATATAATCAGGATGACCCAAGAACATTCTTTAACGGCAGAGTGGCACCTGCGTTGATGGATATTGAGCCAACCAGGGAGACAGCATCTTTAAGTTTTTTGAACCGCGTTGTTCTAAGTGTCTCAGCACAACCACCTGGTCGATTTAGGGTTAGGAATCTGTCTTCTTCTTTGCACACATATTCACCTCAAAGTTATCTAGAAGCACCTTGCAAAAACATATCATAAAATCATCAGTTGCAAAGGCAGACAAATAAATAGAAACTCATGTTGTGGGGTGTGTGTGTGTCTAGGCTGGGATAGTATTCTTGCCACTTCTCACTAGAATATGGGTAACTATAGCCTCCTATAATTCAAAAAAAAGAAGGTGACTTGTCACTTATTCTTCCAGCATGGAGCATATGATTATTTGACATTTGATGATCTGTTATAATGCAGGGCATTTTTAATCTACTCATGACTCATTCAAGGGTGAATAATCTGAGATTACACTATTATGAATACTCTTTAAGTCTTTGTGCAGACTGTGACCATCCTTAAGCTTATAGGAAAAGGTCTCCTTTTTTTATTGAGTGAGAGGGTCTGGAACTCTTCTGTGGAATTAGTTGCAGTGACTAAATAATTGCATCTCATTATATACAAAATGATCTATTCTCAACAATTACTTTGTTGTCATTGTTTTGGCTGTTTAATCTTTTATCAGATTTTAAACAATAAGAATTTCCATTAGTGAACATTGTATAATTTCACACTGCTCTGCATCAATGGAAGGTGATGGTGATTGCTAGGAGAAAATCTAGAAGAAAGAAGAGTAAATTGAACAAGTTTTTGTCTCATTATTGTGTTTTTCACTACATCTATATAGCTTTCTTTTCACTTCTTTAATTTTTGGATGAAGGGAAAGACAGAAGTCTTGACTTTTTTCCTGATTTATTGAAATGTAATTGACATGTGGCTTTGTGTAAGTTTAAGGGGAACAGTGAAACTACCTGAGGTATGCATATTTTGTAAAATGACCACCACAGTAAAGTTACTCAATACCTCCATCACCTCATATAGAATTTGTGGTGGGGGGGGGGGGCGGTGAACTTTTCAGAATTGTATACTATAATCACCATGTCTTACACTCCAGCCCCAGGAATTCCTTGTGCTATAACGAAGATTCTACCTTTCGACAACTTTTACCTATTTCCTGACACTCTCCACTCCCTGCCACTGGCAACCACCCAGCTGTTCTGTTTCTCTGAGCTTTTTTTTTGATCCAACATATAGGTGATATGTATATAGAGCCTTTATCTATGTATATGTTTTATTCTACATTATATACATGTAATGGGTTGGCCAAAATGTTCACTCAGGTTTTCTGAGCCTCATACAGGAAACCTGAACAAACTTTTGGACCAACCCAATAATTATTATATATATTATGTGTTACTATTTTAAGAATTTTTCTTTATGTGTGTGTGTGTATATATATATATATATATATATATATATAAAATCACATTTTCTTTAATTCTTTCATTAGTGCACACTTAAGTAGTTTGCATATTTTAGCTATTGCAAATAATACTGCAGTGAACATGGATGTGCAAGTAACTCTTGGAAGTGATGATCTTATTTCAAGTGGGATTACTTGATAATATGGTATTTTGTAAAATTCTTTGAGAAATGTTCATATTGTTTTCTATAGTGGCTTTACCAATTTAAACTGGTACCAAAATTGATCAGGAAGTCTAGATTGTTGACTTGTTCTGGGACACTGAACTCTCTTAGGGGTGCATGGAACTACTTGTGAAAAATAAGAGTTAAGGGTTTTAGATGTGTTTTTGTTTGTGAGAAACTGGGCATGTGGGTTGAAATGCATTTACAAGTACTGACATTGGTGCATAGAGAAAGTATCTTAGAATCAGAGATTTGAACCAGGATCATAACTAAGCTTGGAGACTGTGAAATTCAACATCACCATTTTAGATGTATGTCTTCTAAAGTTCAATCCATTAAGTGTGCTTAACACAATGAGAACTTGTTTGTAATAAAGCTGCACACAGAACCTAGATTTTTATGTGCTTCTTTCTACACTGTAGGTTCTCAGAAATGAAGAAAGTCACATTTCTTCTTGTGTAAGTTTAAGTTACTAGTAACCCCTTCCACCTCGCGTGAACTTTCAGAATTGTATACTATAATCACCATGTCTTACACTCCAGCCCCAGGAATTCCTTGTGCTATAACGAAGATTCTACCTTTCGACAACTTTTACCTATTTCCTGACACTCTCCACTCCCTGCCACTGGCAACCACCCAGCTGTTCTGTTTCTCTGAGCTTTTTTTTTGATCCAACATATAGGTGATATGTATATAGAGCCTTTATCTATGTATATGTTTTATTCTACATTATATACATGTAATGGGTTGGCCAAAATGTTCACTCAGGTTTTTCTGAGCCTCATACAGGAAACCTGAACAAACTTTTGGACCAACCCAATAATTATTATATATATTATGTGTTACTATTTTAAGAATTTTTCTTTATGTGTGTGTGTGTATATATATATATATATATATATATATATAAAATCACATTTTCTTTAATTCTTTCATTAGTGCACACTTAAGTAGTTTGCATATTTTAGCTATTGCAAATAATACTGCAGTGAACATGGATGTGCAAGTAACTCTTGGAAGTGATGATCTTATTTCAAGTGGGATTACTTGATAATATGGTATTTTGTAAAATTCTTTGAGAAATGTTCATATTGTTTTCTATAGTGGCTTTACCAATTTAAACTGGTACCAAAATTGATCAGGAAGTCTAGATTGTTGACTTGTTCTGGGACACTGAACTCTCTTAGGGGTGCATGGAACTACTTGTGAAAAATAAGAGTTAAGGGTTTTAGATGTGTTTTTGTTTGTGAGAAACTGGGCATGTGGGTTGAAATGCATTTACAAGTACTGACATTGGTGCATAGAGAAAGTATCTTAGAATCAGAGATTTGAACCAGGATCATAACTAAGCTTGGAGACTGTGAAATTCAACATCACCATTTTAGATGTATGTCTTCTAAAGTTCAATCCATTAAGTGTGCTTAACACAATGAGAACTTGTTTGTAATAAAGCTGCACACAGAACCTAGATTTTTATGTGCTTCTTTCTACACTGTAGGTTCTCAGAAATGAAGAAAGTCACATTTCTTCTTGGGTATATTTTTCATATTAACTTTTATTTTCCTTTCAGTAATTCAGTATTAGAAATACTGACTCCAGTGTCCATATCCAATAAACATTAATCTGAGAGATCACAGTTTAATTATTAATAATTTTATTATTCATGTAAATGACTATTGTGAAATAGTCATCAAATATTCTTAAGTCAATTATTAATTGGGTATTAGTGACTACAAATTTTTGAATGTTCACTGTCTCAATCATATAAATTTAATATCTCAATTTATCAGACTTTCTGATGGGCTTTTCATAGTCCATAATAAACAGAGAACAAAATATATTATGGTATTAAATATAAATTTAAAATTCTAAGTGTGTATATAAAACACCAGAAGAATATATATACTATTTTACTGGAACAATCTATGCAGGTTTTGCTATAGTCAAAGGTGCATAACTTTGTTCTTTTTTTCTATGAATAACATTAACATGCTGGTTGGTAATGTATAAGTTTTGGGTGCATTATCTCATTTGATCCTCCTGTAAAACCTGTATTATGTACAGTGTATACATTTTTAATCTGCTTGGTACTTAAGAAACAATGGCCAGAAGGTAATGCATTTACCTTAAGTATCACACTAAGCTCGATGTAGAGGTGGGCATGAACATAATCTCCCTGGTTCTGATTTTATTGTGCTTTTCCCTTAATTGAAGAGTTGTAGGAACTTACAGTCAGAGCTTTGTTTGACTTTATTAAATAAATTACTAGTAAAATAATTTTTTTTTCTATTGGAGAAGACACATGGAGAAAAATGCCTTGTGAACAAATCATTTTTATTGTGATTTGCCCATTTCATTGCCAAAAGTCATTAATGCTGATAAACATGAAGTTGAAATCAAGCATCTGTGAGTTCTACACACGCTTTTGTGGAAGGCTGTAATCTGTATCACAGACATCATTAACTTAAGCAATTAAGTTCAATGTCCTAGTTTCCATTTTCAAGTGTTGCTATTTTTAGGGTTTTCTTCATGTCGTACATTGCTTCACTGCTTTTGCACCTCATGAGAAGAAAAGATCCACATTTATGTTAATTCTTTTTAAAATTTCCCACTGCAGCCAAGGATGATAAACAGGAACTGTCTCAGTAATTAAGTCAAAGTGTTACTCTTAAGGAAGTTACACTTAGAAAAAGCCGCTGCTCAAGGTGGTTACTTTAAATAAAAATCAATCATTAATTTCAGGACCACTTCTGGGGATTCTCTTGGTGATATAAATCACTGAAATTAGTTTACCACGGCACTAATATACTTTAAAGTAACTTAGTGGAAATCATGATTGAGGAGCCATGTGGACATCTTAGCCACTTTCTCTTCTTTACATGGCTATTTTCTGCCAGCTATTGTGCAGAAAGCTATTGGTAGGATTTCAGTCGCAACCTGTATGATTACCTACTAAAACGGAGAATAATTTTATTTCACTGCTGATTCAGAAAGTAAAGAATCCTCCTGCAATACAGGAGGCCCAGGTTCAATCTCTGGAGAAGGAAATGGCTACCCACTACAGTATTCTTGCTTAGAGTACCCCATGGACAGAGAAGCCTGGCCAGCTACAGTCTATGAGGTTGCAAAGAGTCAGACATATCTCATTTGATCCTCCTGTAAAACCTGTATTATGTACAGTGTATACATTTTTAATCTGCTTGGTACTTAAGAAACAATGGCCAGAAGGTAATGCATTTACCTTAAGTATCACACTAAGCTCGATGTAGAGGTGGGCATGAACATAATCTCCCTGGTTCTGATTTTATTGTGCTTTTCCCTTAATTGAAGAGTTGTAGGAACTTACAGTCAGAGCTTTGTTTGACTTTATTAAATAAATTACTAGTAAAATAATTTTTTTCTATTGGAGAAGACACATGGAGAAAAATGCCTTGTGAACAAATCATTTTTATTGTGATTTGCCCATTTCATTGCCAAAAGTCATTAATGCTGATAAACATGAAGTTGAAATCAAGCATCTGTGAGTTCTACACACGCTTTTGTGGAAGGCTGTAATCTGTATCACAGACATCATTAACTTAAGCAATTAAGTTCAATGTCCTAGTTTCCATTTTCAAGTGTTGCTATTTTTAGGGTTTTCTTCATGTCGTACATTGCTTCACTGCTTTTGCACCTCATGAGAAGAAAAGATCCACATTTATGTTAATTCTTTTTAAAATTTCCCACTGCAGCCAAGGATGATAAACAGGAACTGTCTCAGTAATTAAGTCAAAGTGTTACTCTTAAGGAAGTTACACTTAGAAAAAGCCGCTGCTCAAGGTGGTTACTTTAAATAAAAATCAATCATTAATTTCAGGACCACTTCTGGGGATTCTCTTGGTGATATAAATCACTGAAATTAGTTTACCACGGCACTAATATACTTTAAAGTAACTTAGTGGAAATCATGATTGAGGAGCCATGTGGACATCTTAGCCACTTTCTCTTCTTTACATGGCTATTTTCTGCCAGCTATTGTGCAGAAAGCTATTGGTAGGATTTCAGTCGCAACCTGTATGATTACCTACTAAAACGGAGAATAATTTTATTTCACTGCTGATTCAGAAAGTAAAGAATCCTCCTGCAATACAGGAGGCCCAGGTTCAATCTCTGGAGAAGGAAATGGCTACCCACTACAGTATTCTTGCTTAGAGTACCCCATGGACAGAGAAGCCTGGCCAGCTACAGTCTATGAGGTTGCAAAGAGTCAGACATCACGGAGCAACTAACACTCTTTTGTATATGAGATAGAGTTCACGTATAAGAAGTTGTATATCACCAAAAATATCAGAGCTTGTATTAAGAAAGATAAGAATTTTTTTTCTTACTCTAACTTGCAGATAAAAAAGGTTTTGCAGTTGTTAACATTGATTAGACATTAGAAATTAAAAGCATGATCAGAAAACTACCGTCTCTTAAAAGTAATGTAGGCTTTCTTCCAATGCATGTACTTCTTTCAGAATTTAGCAAAAGTGTCCTATGAAGTTAGCTAAGGACAATAAGGGGCTTCCCCAGTAGTTCAGTAGTAAAGAATAAGCCTGCATTGCAGGAGACATGAGTATGATCCCTGGGTCGACGAGATGCCCAGGAGGAGGCAATGGCAATCCACTCTGGATTCTTGGCTAGGAAATCCCATGGACAGAGGATTCTGTCTCTGTAGAGGGCTACATATCATGGAATCTCAAAGAGATGGGCATGACTGAGCAACTAGGTGCTCAAGGGCAATAAGCATCATCTTTAGTGACTTTGCACCCTAACTGAGTAAATAAAAAATGCCCATGAGTCGATATATAGAAAAAAGAGAAAATATTAGTGAGTTACAAGCTGTGGACACTAGATTCAAGCTATGGAAGAGTCAGAAAAAAATCCTCATTTTAGTTCTAATTTTGACAGGTATGTGTCTTTGGAAAAGTCGTGAAGCTTAGATCCTAATTTAACCTACTTGTAACCTGGGCTTCTCTGGTGGCTCAGACATTAAAGAATCCATCTGCAATGTGGGAGACCAGGGTTCAATCCCTGGGTTAGGAGGATCCCCTGGAGAAAGGCATGGCAACCCAGTCCAATATCCTTGCCTGGAGGAGTTCCACGGACAGAGGAGCCTAGCAGGTTAATGTCCGTGTGGTTGCAAAGACTCAAACACGACTGAGCAATTAGGCACAGAACAACACAGCAACTTGAGAAGCCACGATTCTATCTGTAAGGTAGGTCTCTAGCCTCCCAGTTTATCTTTGGTGGCAAATTGGTGGAAACCCAGACCTTGGGAATCTTAACATGCTGATGGGGCACAAACAGGTTTTTGACAAAACACCACCACTAACCTGTGAGTCTGAACCTTGGCATCAGACTTGTTATCCCATCTACAGGGAGCCATGGGTACCCTCACTAAGGAGACCCTTCCATTCTCCAGTGCCCTTCCTTCTGATCAGGTTTTGCCATCAAGTGCATTCGAGTCACACTTGGAACAAATATTTTCACCTTCAGTACTTTGGACATCTTGGAATTTCAGGAAAAACGTGGTGTCTTACATATACCATCCAGCTTTCCAATCCTCAGATCCCATCTATTTGGAATGTTAGGGCTTTAAAGCATTTCGCCTAAGATGGAGCACCTTGTCTCACATTTCATGTGCAAGTGAAGAGGCAGAACATGAAATGGTGTCTTGGCAACTGCCAAAATTTAGCAAAAGTGTCCGATGAAGTTAGCTAAGGACAATAAGGGGCTTCCCCAGTAGTTCAGTAGTAAAGAATAAGCCTGCATTGCAGGAGACATGAGTATGATCCCTGGGTCGACGAGATGCCCAGGAGGAGGCAATGGCAATCCACTCTGGATTCTTGGCTAGGAAATCCCATGGACAGAGGATTCTGTCTCTGTAGAGGGCTACATATCATGGAATCTCAAAGAGATGGGCATGACTGAGCAACTAGGTGCTCAAGGGCAATAAGCATCATCTTTAGTGACTTTGCACCCTAACTGAGTAAATAAAAAATGCCCATGAGTCGATATATAGAAAAAAGAGAAAATATTAGTGAGTTACAAGCTGTGGACACTAGATTCAAGCTATGGAAGAGTCAGAAAAAAATCCTCATTTTAGTTCTAATTTTGACAGGTATGTGTCTTTGGAAAAGTCGTGAAGCTTAGATCCTAATTTAACCTACTTGTAACCTGGGCTTCTCTGGTGGCTCAGACATTAAAGAATCCATCTGCAATGTGGGAGACCAGGGTTCAATCCCTGGGTTAGGAGGATCCCCTGGAGAAAGGCATGGCAACCCAGTCCAATATCCTTGCCTGGAGGAGTTCCACGGACAGAGGAGCCTAGCAGGTTAATGTCCGTGTGGTTGCAAAGACTCAAACACGACTGAGCAATTAGGCACAGAACAACACAGCAACTTGAGAAGCCACGATTCTATCTGTAAGGTAGGTCTCTAGCCTCCCAGTTTATCTTTGGTGGCAAATTGGTGGAAACCCAGACCTTGGGAATCTTAACATGCTGATGGGGCACAAACAGGTTTTTGACAAAACACCACCACTAACCTGTGAGTCTGAACCTTGGCATCAGACTTGTTATCCCATCTACAGGGAGCCATGGGTACCCTCACTAAGGAGACCCTTCCATTCTCCAGTGCCCTTCCTTCTGATCAGGTTTTGCCATCAAGTGCATTCGAGTCACACTTGGAACAAATATTTTCACCTTCAGTACTTTGGACATCTTGGAATTTCAGGAAAAACGTGGTGTCTTACATATACCATCCAGCTTTCCAATCCTCAGATCCCATCTATTTGGAATGTTAGGGCTTTAAAGCATTTCGCCTAAGATGGAGCACCTTGTCTCACATTTCATGTGCAAGTGAAGAGGCAGAACATGAAATGGTGTCTTGGCAAACTGCCAAAATCCTGTAGCAGCTGCGTGTCCAGGTGGGATTTTATGGGGCTTTGACAAGGGAAGTGTCACTCAAGTGTCTGACACCATTGTCTTCTCATGGCAGGAGGTGGGACAGTTGATGGCTTAGTGGGCATGAGAGCTGCAATTAATCCTCCTGGCAGAAATGGCTTTTACTCAGGCCTTATTAGTCACTTCTAAAAATACAAACCTAAGTGCCAGGAAACGACTTCCCTTGGAGATCAAGAGACAACATCTCTTCCTTACGGTGATAATCCTGCCAGTTAGTCTGAGATCATTTTTATATCTCAACTGAGAAGCATTTAAAATATAAAGATTGCAAATCACGAGGCACAGGTGTGGATAATTAATTAAAGCTTTGAATATAATTGCCATCTATGTAAATGCATGTGCAGGTATCCATGCATAACTGATAACACTCAACATATGATAATTTTGCTTAACAGAATTAACACTTCTTTTAAAAAAATAAAAAAGATTTGAGTCTTTCTATTACCTTAGTTTTCTTGAAACTTGTGTTGAATGAATGTCAGGGTAGTAGGAGTGAACTTGGCTTTATACAACAAATGTATTCTTTGAATTTGAATGTAGGTGGATTCATATTTTAATTTCACAGAGTAGTAGGTTACTAAAAGTAATCCTATGTGAATCACTATGTTCTTAATGCATATAATCACTTCTAAAGCATGATAGGCTTGGAATTTTTCAAACTGCTTTCTTTTTTAAAACTGTATAGTAATTTAGGTGGAAAAAATAGATCAGAAGATGTTCTTTATAACTTGAAACTACTAAATGTGAAGACAGTTGCTTTCAAAATGTGATAGGTATATTTTTCCTTTTCTGACTTCTATTTTCAAGATTTAATAGTGCTTCTGGAAAATTTCAAATTTCCAAAAAGAGAAACAAATAAAAAATAAGCCCTGTTAAAATGATATATATGCAGTTAAATACAAATCATTATTTCTACAAATTGAAGTATTTTTTCCCTTAAGTATAATATTTAATTAATGAAGTGATATAGAAATTCTCCCTTGCTCTCTCCTCACTCATAATATACATATTATATACATAATATATATGTATCATAGACATATGGTATATATATAATATATACACATGCACATATATATATTGGGACAATCAACCTGAGGCTTTATTGTGTGATATTTTGATAATTAAAATATAAAATTGCCCTTTGATTACAAAAAAAAACCCCACAATTTGTTTCTGTCAATCAGCATGCACATGTTTGTTGTTCATTTGAAGTATTGGCTTAAAAACAAGAAATCAAGAAATCACAGTAGAACGTCTCATTGACATTCAATAGGAAAATAGTGCTGACAGAATGTTACAAGAACTAGAGTGGATCTAAGCCAAGAGAGTAAATTAAAAGCAGTCGGATAGCTGTCTTAGGATTTTACAAGGCAAGCAATATGATCATGTTGTTGAGCAGACATCATAAAATCATTTGAAACCAAGATTCAGTTCTGTCTCAGGGACACATTTTTATAACCTTGCTACTTTGATCAAATGGTACAACTTTGAAGCTTTAAAAATAGAACATCTATACAGATTGCATACATATTGCCCACTCACTCCCTCTTACATACTTTTATGGACACCCTCAAGGCCAAATGAGCAAACTCTCCCTAGAATTGAACGTTGGCATCTCCTCACTTACTTGGCCACTTATCTGTATCTTTATCTATAAACACCACATATTTAGACCAGTGTCTGACCTGTATTTTCACACAATATATCATCTTTTTAGAAAAATCAGTTGCTTGTTTGTGGGGAAACAAACCAGTGAGGATTTTTGCAGCTTTGGCCAAGCCAGGAGAAAACCACCTTAGAAATGAAAACACTAAGACAAAAGCGAGCTGATTCGATTCACGTGGGCTCATTAGCTGGGGTCACACTGAACAGCAACAGGTGGGAGATCTGCTGTGGACTTTGGAACACCATGTCTGTGCAAACTCCTTAACTTCTTGCAGGTCTAGTTGCTCTCCAGCTGTGGTGAAATTGGAAAGATAATGTAAGCAACTTAGAGTCACGAGGGTGATTCTTGATCAGGGCTGTGACTGACTCCCAGCCCGTGCTAATATCATTCCCTGCAAACACCTGGATGTTTAAGCCCTCATTAAAAGCGGGCTAGTGAATGTGTTCAGAGACTTGACCCAAGAGGTCTTGAGCCCCCTGTTCCCACCTTTCTCTGTGTGTGTGTGTGTGTGTGTGTGTGCCTATGTGTATTTCTTAAAGTCTTGTCACACCCGCTATTCTCTATGCACCTAGTTGACGAACTGCGGCACTTATTTATTTAGTTGTATTAGGTCTTAGTTGCAGCACATGGAATGTCCAATTTTCATTGTGGTATGCAGGATATTTAGTTTCAGCATGTGGAATATAGTTCCCTGACTAGGGGTTGCACATGGGCCCCTTCCATTGGGAGCATGGAGTCTTAGCTACTGGACCACCACACATCATCTTGATGGTGTAAACCTTGTGGAGAAGCAAAGGAGCTGTGTGGCTGTGCCACCTGATACAGGGAGCTTTCTTACCATCCTTTTCAGGAAAATCTCATAGGTGATCAGTCCCTTATTCAATCATTTGTTCATTATTAGCTGGCAACAAGGTCAAAGTGAAATTAATAAGGTACTAACTTGGTATATATTAATTGAGCAGTCACTGTGTGCTCAGCATTATTCTTGGTGATGTGCAGATATGGTCTCTGCTCATATAAAGTCCTGCTTTGGTAAAGTGTCTTGAAGAGAAGTCACCTACTTTCATAGATTTTAGGATGAAAGCTTTTAAATGACCTTTCCTTTCACCCATGCATTGAAGAAATGCATGTGTGAATACATAAGCAGGCACTGCTCTGGTTTAACACAGACTATCAATGTGCACATGCATTGCTAGCTCTTCTAAAGAACTCACTGCCTGACATCTGGTGTGGAAGCTCTGCTCAGACCTGCATATGAATCTCTACTTCTGTGTTGTAATATTATTAATGTTGCTGCATACACTGTTATATAATGGATTAGTACAACTCCTGACTAAAGATCTGTGGTGCTCCATTTTAATGAACATGTACCAAGGCTAGTCCTCAAACATTTTGATATCTTAAACAGCTAGACATAAACTGAGCATCAATGCTGCCTATATGTTTTTATAAAATTATCAGTCTCAAGTGGATTGGAAATTAAAAAAAAAAAAAAACAGGCCTTCCAACCAAGTAGTTGGAGAGTACATCAGCTATGTTAAGAAATTTTGGAGAGAATTTCTATGATAAAGCTGTTAAAAAAAGTTTCTAGGGAAGTGATATTAAAGAGAGCATTGTGGTAATGGTAAGAGCTAAAAATAGAACATAATTTTACTTTCTAGGTGGCTCATTGGTAAAGAATGCACTTTCCAGTACAAGAAAGACAGGAGACATGACTTCAATCCCTGGGTTGGGAAGATCCCTGGGAGAGGTAAGTGGCAACCCACTGCATAATCTTGCCTAGGAAATTCCATGGACAGAGAAACCTGGAGGGCTACAGTCCATGAGGTCACAAAGAGTTGTACATGACTTTGCAACTAAACAGCAAGAGATGCAAGGTTTTAGATAAGCGTTGAGATGATAGCAAGCAAGGCAGAGGAAAACAAACATGAACATATGGTGTGGAGCAGGGTGAAGAAAGGAGGAAGATGGGATCTATGGTACATAGTTAGGGGTAGACCAGTTCATAAGTGTGGAGCCCTGGTACAATGGCATTAACCCTTCTCAGAAGAGACACCAGACAGAGTTCTTTCTCCCTCTGCCATGTGAGGACATAGCAAGAAGGTGAGCATGGAAAAGCCAGGAAAGGGGCTTTCACGAGAAACCCACCATGTTGGCACCTTGATCTGAGACTCCTAGCATCCAAATCTGTGACAAATAATTCTCTGTTTTTTTAAACCATTGGGTTTATGGTATTATACACTGGCAATAGAAGCAGACCAATACACCTGGTCTAGACAGTCACAGGTCACTAACCATAGCAACCATTCTTACCCTTTCTTAAAGTTTTATTAGCAAGAAGTAATGCCACTATAATAAACTCCTTGGAAATTTCATAAACACACTCTGTATTTGGCATTAACCTTTCTCCTGTGTCAAGTGGAGTGGATTTAGTTTGCTTCTTTTTCTGTTCTAGCAGTACTCTTCAAGTCATCTTTAGTGGTTGCCTTCCTCACATCACAATTTAGCAGCAATGTTCTCACTCAGCTGATAATTGGTAATTTTCTTTACCAATATTTGATCACATTACCTTTAAAGTCTTGCTTGATATGCATATTACCAGAAGTTTTAGCCTGCCCTAATGTTCACTTCTATTAACAGCACACTAAGAAAGTATCTTTGTTTCCAGGTAATAATACAAGATACTTATTTGGTTCACAGGATTTGGAAGCAAAGGACCTCAGTATGTCAGCACTTGTGAGATCAAAGCCCAAAGGTTAGGACTTCAATCTTTTTAATGAATTTTGAATATTCTTTTTGAAATGCAGTGTTATTTCTGTGGGTCACACAAGAGGCCATTTACATCAGGAAAATCATGAAAGAAGAAAGCTAAGGAGAGGTCTTTGTGCAATCAAGTGGATTCAGAGCTGAGCTAAGCATTGGTATATGTAGCTTAAAGTTCAGACAATTAACCTGCAATGTAAATAAACAAAAAATAGTCCACGGTCCTGAAATAGAATCTTTGCTCACTAAGTTAGTGGTTTTAGCCCTGCATTTTTAGCTATGCATGTTTTGTAAGTGCAAATGACCTTTTATATAGTCTGGAGAATTTATACAGAGGGTTTTAGGTAAGACAGTCAGTGATGTGGGCAGATGTAACACAGCACAGTTCTTAACAAGTAAGTAGCTACCTTAGTACCTACAAAATAACACATCTGATAGCTAAACAATAGAAATGCCTAAGATTAAATACCAACAAAATTACTGACATTCACAGAGCACATACAATACAGCAAAAACAGGGCTTTCACGAGAAACCCACCATGTTGGCACCTTGATCTGAGACTCCTAGCATCCAAATCTGTGACAAATAATTCTCTGTTTTTTTAAACCATTGGGTTTATGGTATTATACACTGGCAATAGAAGCAGACCAATACACCTGGTCTAGACAGTCACAGGTCACTAACCATAGCAACCATTCTTACCCTTTCTTAAAGTTTTATTAGCAAGAAGTAATGCCACTATAATAAACTCCTTGGAAATTTCATAAACACACTCTGTATTTGGCATTAACCTTTCTCCTGTGTCAAGTGGAGTGGATTTAGTTTGCTTCTTTTTTCTGTTCTAGCAGTACTCTTCAAGTCATCTTTAGTGGTTGCCTTCCTCACATCACAATTTAGCAGCAATGTTCTCACTCAGCTGATAATTGGTAATTTTCTTTACCAATATTTGATCACATTACCTTTAAAGTCTTGCTTGATATGCATATTACCAGAAGTTTTAGCCTGCCCTAATGTTCACTTCTATTAACAGCACACTAAGAAAGTATCTTTGTTTCCAGGTAATAATACAAGATACTTATTTGGTTCACAGGATTTGGAAGCAAAGGACCTCAGTATGTCAGCACTTGTGAGATCAAAGCCCAAAGGTTAGGACTTCAATCTTTTTAATGAATTTTGAATATTCTTTTTGAAATGCAGTGTTATTTCTGTGGGTCACACAAGAGGCCATTTACATCAGGAAAATCATGAAAGAAGAAAGCTAAGGAGAGGTCTTTGTGCAATCAAGTGGATTCAGAGCTGAGCTAAGCATTGGTATATGTAGCTTAAAGTTCAGACAATTAACCTGCAATGTAAATAAACAAAAAATAGTCCACGGTCCTGAAATAGAATCTTTGCTCACTAAGTTAGTGGTTTTAGCCCTGCATTTTTAGCTATGCATGTTTTGTAAGTGCAAATGACCTTTTATATAGTCTGGAGAATTTATACAGAGGGTTTTAGGTAAGACAGTCAGTGATGTGGGCAGATGTAACACAGCACAGTTCTTAACAAGTAAGTAGCTACCTTAGTACCTACAAAATAACACATCTGATAGCTAAACAATAGAAATGCCTAAGATTAAATACCAACAAAAATTACTGACATTCACAGAGCACATACAATACAGCAATTACTATTTTGATCTTTTTATATTTACTATATTGAAATTTTCACAGCAGCCATACTGACTAGACCTTCTGATCACTTTTTTGGGAGGCAAAGAAGCCGAGATAATGAGATTGCTCACACAAAATCAGAGGCAGTACCCAGGCACCTGAAGTTGTGATGGGGTAAAGGTCAAAGTGAACACAAAGTGAGAACGGCCACATGAGAACAAAGGATGTATAATTTCATAGTCTTATCCCACAGTTATTGATGTCATTCTAGCATCTGTGGGTGAATTAGTAAGAAAACATGGTGTGGTCAAATAAAATTCTGGGAACATCTAAGCGTATCTTTGTCTGTTGGAGAATCACAACCTATTATCATACTAAGGCTTACTTATCTACTATAAAATTTAAAAATATGTTTTCACTTTAGAATACCACAGCTAAGTCTTTTAATTCATAATTTTTAAAATCCTATCTCACACATGATAGTGATATGAAAAAATCATATTTGAATCTATAGATAACCCGTTGAAATGTATTTAATTGATAAATTTTAGTCTAAAATGTCAACTTTATCATAGACAGTAATACAATAGGAATGTTAAAGTGGTCTAGTTCAAAGAGTCACATAATATGTATTACGATGTCTGTTTTAGTAGCTAAGTTGTGTGTGACTCTTTGCAACCCCATAGACTGTAGCCTGCCTGGCTCCTCTGTCCAAGGGATTTCCCAGACGAGAGTATTGGAGTGGGTGGTCGTTTTCTTCTCCAGGGAATCTTCCCAGCCCAAGGATCCAACTCATGCCTCCTGCATTGGCCAGCAGATTCTGTACAGTTGAACTACCAAAGAGGCCCATATGTGTTATAAAAATCATTAAAATGATGACTAGATGATGCAACAGTAAATTTTTAACAAAAATTGTTAAATATCTTTTGGTTATGTAAACACTAATTACCATGTTTTAGTCATCTACAGCTCCTTAACAAACTACCCCCTAACTTAGTGGCTTAATAAACAGCAACAGTTTATCATCTTAATGGGCAGATGTCTTGGGGTTTTCCAAAGAAACATAACTGATAGAGCTTTTCATAAACATATAAAGAGATTTATTATGAGGGTTGTCTTATGATTTTAAAGGGTGGGGAGGCCCTGGTTCTGCCATCTGTAAGCTGGAGACCCATAAAGAATTGGTGTATTTCAGTCCTGGTCTGAAAACCTAAGAAGTGGGGAGCCTATCATATAAGTTTCAGCCTGAGATCAGGAGATGACACACGCCCCAGCTTATTCAGTCAGGCAGAAAAAGGAGTGAATTCTTTATTCCACTATCTCTTGCTCCCTTTAGGCACTTAATGGAGTTTATGGTGGGGTATCAGTCGCTGAGTCATATCTTTTTCCTGGTGAACCCATTTAGGCACTTAATGAAGTTTATACATTAAGTTTATACATTAAGTGCTATTTAGGCACCTAATGAAGTTTATGGTGGAGTATCAGTCACTCAGTCATGTCCGATTGCTTGTGAACCCATGAACTGTATCCCATTAGGCTCCTCTGTTCATGGAATTATCCAGGCAAGAAATCTGAAGTAGGTTGCCATTTCCTCTTCCAGGGGATAGTCCCAAACCAGGAACAGAACCAAGCATTTCTGGCAGATTCTTTTCCATCTGAGTCAACAGGGAAACCCCAGATTGGATGGTGCCCCTAGTATTAAGAAATTCAACATGCTTTACTGAATCCATTGTTTAAGGTGCTGGGAAAGAAGAGAATATAGGTGATATAGGTCAAAGGGTACAGTTTTCAGTTGTAACAAGAGTATCTTTTAAGAATCTGATGGGATTTCCCTGGTGGTCCAGTGCTAAGTTTGAATCCTTAATCAAACCTCGTTTCAATGGGATGGGTATATGCTTTGATACCTTTTATTTGTTGGGATATCAACATGGAGTTTATTAAATGAATTAGTTACTTAGTAAAAAAAAAAAAAAGATAAAATCTATTCACAAAACTTGTACTTGGGGAAGTAAAGCTCACAATAGAGTTAGTGATTTATTCATGGTTGAGTAGTAAGTCTATAAGAAATATATGTAAAAAAAAAAAACTTTCTTGACTTTGAACTTTTGTTCTTCAAAACCACAGAGATTTTAAAAATTATTTTTATAATAGGTATACTGACAGTAATAGCATCACACAGAAAAGGGGGACTTGGAAGAAAGATATGAAGACATAGACCAAGATTTCTTAATCTTACAACTATTAGTATTTTTTTCCCAAATAGTAATGTTTGTGAAGGTTCTATTAATTGTAGGATGGTTAGCAGAACCCCTGGCTTCTATACGTTAGATGCTAGAAGGATTCTTCCCCCAAGCTTTGACAACCAAAATTCCTCTAGACATTGTCAAATGCCCTCTGTATGGCAGACTCCTCCCCCTAATTGGAATCACTGGTATAGAAAGAAAAAAGTTTAAAAAATATTTGGTGGCTTGAGAAAAACATCAGAGGTAGAGTACAGAACCTGGGAACATCCATTTTGTTTGATAAATTCAATGAGGGAGTTTTCAGTATATGCTTCGCAATTTGCCCCTATGTCTTTTTGTACTACGATTATAGTAGTTTTCTTTCATTTTTTTTTTGCCTTAATTGTTTTATCATTGAATGAAATAATGGCACTGTACAATGAGTATGATATTTTTATTATTGAATTCTAAAATTTTGAGTGTATATTTGTTACAAATAGCTTATAATCATTATAACCATGCTCTAAGAACTTTTAAGTATTATTGTCACAATATCCATCAGTTCTAACACTTTTATGAATCAGTTCCAGGTTTTAGTTTACCATGTTAATATCAATGATCTTTCCTGGTGGCTCAGATCGTAAACACTCTGCCTGCAATGCAGGAGACGTGGATTCAGCCCCTTGGTCGGTCAGGAAGATCCCCTAGAGAAGGGAATGTCAGCCCACTGCAGTGTTCTTGTATTATCAATTCACATCTGAATTCACTCTGTAAAACTAGAAGTCATCAAAGAAGTTAAGTGTAAGAAGAACTCAGCATACAAGAGATTTAAAAGTCAAAGCTAGATCTGTATTTCCCTATGGTGAAATTAAATCAAGTCTCAATTCAGAAGAAATTTAAATTAGCAGAATTAGAGCTTGAATAAGTTCAAGTTCTGGGAGACCTATTTTTTTTTTTAATTTAGTAGATCCTAGGTTGGTTGAAAACACATTTCTTATAAATTGCTGAATTTTTCTTATTAAGGTACCACTAGCCTTCATTTTTGAATCCTTCTTACATTCACAGTTACTGCTAGCCTTTATTTCTTTATTTTTTGTGAAGTATTTGGTTTGAACTTGACTTTTTCCTCTTGGCATCTGTAGCTGTAAACTCAGCATTAGTTTTCAATGTTCTGAGTTCTTTATCACATTCCCAACCACTGTCTGTATTATGTGTATGCTACGTGCTAAGTCATTTAAGTTGTGACAGACTCTTTGTGACCCTATGGACCAGTTTGTAGCCCACGGGGGCTCTCTGTCCATTGAATTCTCCAGGCAAGAATACTGAAGAGGCTTGGCCTTCTCCAGGGCATCTTCCCAACCCAGGGATTGAGCCCACATCTTTTACATCTCCTCTGAGAATTAATTAATATGCCTATAGCTTCACACAGAGAGTAATTAATACTTGAAAGAAATAATTTACTATTTAATTTTCATAAGTATACATATTATTAAAAACATATGGTTATCATAAAGTTATCTGTTACTGGTGATAAAGCCTTGAATTTCATTGTTATTTTCATGACTGTTAGTTAAAGATGGCTTAAGAAACCCATTCTGTCATTTTTGGAAAAGTTCAATTTAAACTGTTAAATACAGCCATTTTTTTTTCACTCAAAAAGAAATTGCACTTTAAAGTTCAAACTTGGCAAACTGGGCATTTTAATGAGGCAGATATTTCTATTGGGTCAAGTTTCTTCAAAAAAAAAAATAATACATTTATGCTTTTAGCAAAATGTTAGACATCTTTAAAGTCTACCCTTCTAAATGCATCTAAAGCCAATGTATTTTAAGGCTCTTTAAAGATAATTTCTTGCCTCTTCTTTCAAATGAGTCCATATAAAATCCATCTAGGTTACTGCAAAAGTTAAATATATGAAAAAGCAGAATCAGGACAAAATGAAAAATATATATGCTTTTATAATTATTTTCTTAATGTTCCCTCTTCCCACAATTCCATTTCTTGGAATAAAGATGAATTATTTTCAAAGTGCAGTTTCATTAAGGACCCCATTCCTGTAAGATGCGTCCTGTAAGTTACTTGTTGCTTGGTGGTTTAAATTTTACTTAAAACTGAAATCTTTAGCTTAATAGGTAACAATCTGAAGCAGGAATGACACAATTCTAAATCAAAATTGTCAGTTATTACAGTAGATGGCTAACTTGAAGTTTAACAACCTAATTTCAGTCTGCTGGGATTTTGTTTTATCTTTGTTGTAACCTAGTGTGCTGCTGTCCAGAACTTACTTCAAGGAGCAGGCTCATCAGTCAGCAGTCTATGTATCTGCAGAGAGTCATTCCTTCCCGACCTCTGTTTTTAAATCCTGGAATAGAATGATCTGTTTTACAGTACAGAGTGAATGTTTCCTCCTTGTTGCCAGTGCTTGCTGGCACTGCGTGAAGATGACCAATGTCTCTAATGTCTTGCCCTGGTCAAAAAGTGATTGTGATGATTAATTTCATCACAATACGCATGACTGGGCCAAGGAGTGCCCTGGTAGTGGTTCAAATATTGTTTAGAGCCAGTCTGTGAGAGAGTTTCTGGATGAAATTAACAATTGAATTTGTAGACTGAATAAAGCAGATCACCGCCCTTAACATGGGTGTTCATCATTCTATCATCAGTTGAAAGGCTGAGGTGGTGAGTGAGGTTAGGAGTTATAAAGTTATAAAGTATTTAATAAAATGAAGTATAAATACCGATCTTCAACAGTGATAGGAAGGAAAGAGGCATTGAATATAAATGATGTTTCAGGTAGAATATGGAAGCTTTGATGTCTGGGGAAATACATTGTAAGAGAGAAAATGAGTAAGAAAGAGGAATAGTTCAGGACACCTGAAATTTGAGCCATAGTTGATAAAGAAATACTGGTTTCTTGCATGGGTATGCATGGCCTGAGCTTGTTTTGCATGAGTCCATATAAAATCCATCTAGGTTACTGCAAAAGTTAAATATATGAAAAAGCAGAATCAGGACAAAATGAAAAATATATATGCTTTTATAATTATTTTCTTAATGTTCCCTCTTCCCACAATTCCATTTCTTGGAATAAAGATGAATTATTTTCAAAGTGCAGTTTCATTAAGGACCCCATTCCTGTAAGATGCGTCCTGTAAGTTACTTGTTGCTTGGTGGTTTAAATTTTACTTAAAACTGAAATCTTTAGCTTAATAGGTAACAATCTGAAGCAGGAATGACACAATTCTAAATCAAAATTGTCAGTTATTACAGTAGATGGCTAACTTGAAGTTTAACAACCTAATTTCAGTCTGCTGGGATTTTGTTTTATCTTTGTTGTAACCTAGTGTGCTGCTGTCCAGAACTTACTTCAAGGAGCAGGCTCATCAGTCAGCAGTCTATGTATCTGCAGAGAGTCATTCCTTCCCGACCTCTGTTTTTAAATCCTGGAATAGAATGATCTGTTTTACAGTACAGAGTGAATGTTTCCTCCTTGTTGCCAGTGCTTGCTGGCACTGCGTGAAGATGACCAATGTCTCTAATGTCTTGCCCTGGTCAAAAAGTGATTGTGATGATTAATTTCATCACAATACGCATGACTGGGCCAAGGAGTGCCCTGGTAGTGGTTCAAATATTGTTTAGAGCCAGTCTGTGAGAGAGTTTCTGGATGAAATTAACAATTGAATTTGTAGACTGAATAAAGCAGATCACCGCCCTTAACATGGGTGTTCATCATTCTATCATCAGTTGAAAGGCTGAGGTGGTGAGTGAGGTTAGGAGTTATAAAGTTATAAAGTATTTAATAAAATGAAGTATAAATACCGATCTTCAACAGTGATAGGAAGGAAAGAGGCATTGAATATAAATGATGTTTCAGGTAGAATATGGAAGCTTTGATGTCTGGGGAAATACATTGTAAGAGAGAAAATGAGTAAGAAAGAGGAATAGTTCAGGACACCTGAAATTTGAGCCATAGTTGATAAAGAAATACTGGTTTCTTGCATGGGTATGCATGGCCTGAGCTTGTTTTAAGCCATATTACATTTTGTGTTAGTTGCTTAGTTATGTTTGACTCTTTGCGACTCCTGACAGTCTCTTCCATCCATGGAATTCTCCAGGCAAGGATATTGGAGTGGGCTGCCATTCCTTTCTCCAAGGGATCTTCCTGAAGCAAGGGTTGAATGCAGGTTTCCTGCAATACAGACAGATTCTTTACTATTATATTTTAATAGTTAGTAAATCATATACTCATGGAAAACTATCAGTCTGCAGAAAATGGAAGGAAAAGAATCCAGAGCTTACAAAGCAGATATAGATATATAAGCAACATATATGGTAGCTCAGTCAGTAAAGAATCTGCCTGCAATGCAGGAGACCAGTTTTCAATCCCTGTATCGAGAAGGTTCCCCGGAAAAAGAAATGGCAACCCACCCCAGTATTCTTGCCTGGAAAATTACATGGACAGAGGAGCCTGGTGGGATACAGTCCATGGGGTCACAAGAGTCAGACGTGACTTATTGACTCAACCACAACTGTAGGCATATAATCTGTTTCCTATTTCAATATATGAAAGTAAGTGAAATTCCCATGAGTGGTGTATAAAGAGAGGACAAAGATGCTATTAATTTAGCACAAGCACTTCCTTTAAGCAAACCAGAAATTAAAAGAGGCAGTCACTGAAGGAATCTAGGGAAAGAACAATGAAAAAAGACAATTGAAGAAAGTTTTTAAAGTCAAAAGGGAGATTAATACCATGGTCTACCATTGAGAAATGCTGATACCTAGCTCTAAGGCTACACAGGAGGAATTTTCCCCACAATGTTAGGAAACACTTGGGTGGTTAATTTCAGGTGAATAAGGTTGGCTAGTACCCAGGCATGTACTGTATGAGTGGGTGGCAAACTTGCTCAAGGGCATAGACTGTTTTTTAGAGCTCTGCAGTGAAATAAGCAAAGGAGCAATGGAAAAGTATTTGAGGATCAGAGGATTAACATCAGGATAAAACAGTGTATATGTTTGTAGGCTGAGAATTAAAAAAAAAAAATAGTAGATTGGCAGAAACAAACGAAGCATGATTCTGGTGGGGAAAGATAGGCTCAAGAAGGTTGCTTAGGCTAGCTTAGGAAATTAGAAGGAGCAATTTTTTTTTTTTTTGAAAAAAGAATGAAAGAAGGTAAATATAAAACACTTCGATGTTATTAGGAGAAAGAAGTACTGAAGCTATAGGGTCTTTTGTAAGATGTCTTGCAGTTCAAAGAAATCAAGGCAGCTTCACTTCTGAATCTAAGAAGAGGGTGGGAAAAAATCAGAATTTTGAGGACAGCAGGAATGAAATATAAAGAAAGCTGTCCAGTGATGAGGGCTCAGTGAAATTTGCAGTAGCTGCAAGTAATGAGTAATTTTCCCAAGCCAACCTTAAGTAGACCAGAGCTGTAGCAGGCAACATATGCAGTTGAGTAGTGTGTAAAAACAGAGAATGGGCTTTTGAGTTAGACAGATTTGTAATCAACATTTGGTACTCTAGTTTAATTTGCTATCAGTGTGACCTTGGTCACTTTATATATTAATGTTGAGCTTCAAGTTCTTAATCTGTAACCTGAGGATAATACTTTTACTCTTGTGTAGTTGTTTTATTACCACAGAGCAATGTGCATAAAGCATCTACCATCTACAGCGCTTATCTAATACATGTTTATTTTCAAATGATAATATTTTCCCATCATAACCCTATAGCAATGACTGTCTCATTGAGAGAGCTTTCTTGTCTAAGACAGTTGATAGCAGGAGTCATTTGAAAAATATAGTACTTTCCTGATGCACACAAGGGCACACCATACTGTTGTTGCTGTTGTTGTTCAGTCACTAAGTCACACTTGACTCTTCTGTAAATCCCATGGGCTGTGGGACACCAGCTACTCTGTCCTCTGCTATCTCCAAAAGTTTGCTCATATTCATGCCCATTGAGTCAGTGATGCTAACCGTCTCTTTCTTTGCTGCCCTCTTCTCCTTTTGCCTTCAGACTTTCTCAGCATCAGAGTCTTTACCAATGAGTTGGCTCTTTGTATCAAGTGGCCAATATATTGGAACTTCAGCACAGTGCTTCCAATGAATATTCAGGGTTGATTTCCTTTAGGACTAACTGGTTTGATTTCCTTGCAGTCCAAGGGATTCTCAAGTCTTTTCCAGCACAGTAATTCAAAAGCATCAATTCTTTGGCACTCAGCCTTCTTTACGGTCCAGCTCCCACATTCGTGAATGACAGCTGGAACACAGTAAATTAAATTATTGCTAGTTGTGACTAATAAGCAATATTGGACTATAAATGTTGTCTTTCTTTATATGAAGGACAATCGAAAGAAGGTAAATATAAAACACTTCGATGTTATTAGGAGAAAGAAGTACTGAAGCTATAGGGTCTTTTGTAAGATGTCTTGCAGTTCAAAGAAATCAAGGCAGCTTCACTTCTGAATCTAAGAAGAGGGTGGGAAAAAATCAGAATTTTGAGGACAGCAGGAATGAAATATAAAGAAAGCTGTCCAGTGATGAGGGCTCAGTGAAATTTGCAGTAGCTGCAAGTAATGAGTAATTTTCCCAAGCCAACCTTAAGTAGACCAGAGCTGTAGCAGGCAACATATGCAGTTGAGTAGTGTGTAAAAACAGAGAATGGGCTTTTGAGTTAGACAGATTTGTAATCAACATTTGGTACTCTAGTTTAATTTGCTATCAGTGTGACCTTGGTCACTTTATATATTAATGTTGAGCTTCAAGTTCTTAATCTGTAACCTGAGGATAATACTTTTACTCTTGTGTAGTTGTTTTATTACCACAGAGCAATGTGCATAAAGCATCTACCATCTACAGCGCTTATCTAATACATGTTTATTTTCAAATGATAATATTTTCCCATCATAACCCTATAGCAATGACTGTCTCATTGAGAGAGCTTTCTTGTCTAAGACAGTTGATAGCAGGAGTCATTTGAAAAATATAGTACTTTCCTGATGCACACAAGGGCACACCATACTGTTGTTGCTGTTGTTGTTCAGTCACTAAGTCACACTTGACTCTTCTGTAAATCCCATGGGCTGTGGGACACCAGCTACTCTGTCCTCTGCTATCTCCAAAAGTTTGCTCATATTCATGCCCATTGAGTCAGTGATGCTAACCGTCTCTTTCTTTGCTGCCCTCTTCTCCTTTTGCCTTCAGACTTTCTCAGCATCAGAGTCTTTACCAATGAGTTGGCTCTTTGTATCAAGTGGCCAATATATTGGAACTTCAGCACAGTGCTTCCAATGAATATTCAGGGTTGATTTCCTTTAGGACTAACTGGTTTGATTTCCTTGCAGTCCAAGGGATTCTCAAGTCTTTTCCAGCACAGTAATTCAAAAGCATCAATTCTTTGGCACTCAGCCTTCTTTACGGTCCAGCTCCCACATTCGTGAATGACAGCTGGAACACAGTAAATTAAATTATTGCTAGTTGTGACTAATAAGCAATATTGGACTATAAATGTTGTCTTTCTTTATATGAAGGACAATTTGGTTATGTCTTATGTGCTTAGATTTTGATGAATGTATCATACAGATGAGTCTCATACTGTGACTGTTGTGACAGAGACCATATTTTGTGAATTCTAAAATGTTTAACATCTAGCTTTTTATGAAAAAATTGACTGACCTGTGCTCTAGGTGACCAAGAAATATTGCTAGTAAAATAGGGTCAAAATGGCATAGCTCACCATTGCCATAGTTAACATTTATATTTATTCATGAAGAATCTCCCTCACTTTGTACTATGCTATAAAGTAAATTAGGTTTCCCATTCATCTGGAAATTGACTAAGGATAGATGTTACATGTTATCTTTACATTGTTTGTCAGAGACCTGACCACATTCAAAGAACAAAGTGTTAAGCATTATATGTATAAACCTCAGAACTTCCAAGGGACTAACAAAAAAGATGAATTTAAAAATGAAATTAATATATATGTATAACAAAGATAAAATATCATTAAATATTAAAGTAATAAAATATTAATATCTATCAATGACTCAGATTCTTCAATTCAATTTTGCAGTAAGTTACAAAACAGAGTTCAAAATGCTAATTGATAAAAGCAGAAACAAAACATATTTTTATAGGGATTTTTCTTTCTAACTAGATCTAGGTTGGTGGTGGATAGTGTGTGTGCTCAGTCATTTCCAACTCTTTGTGATCCTATTGACTGTAGCCCACCAGGTTCCTCAGTCCATGGAATTTTTCATGTAAAAATACTGAAACAGGTTGCCATTTCCTCTCCAAGGAATCTTCCCAGGGAATTGAACCCATGTCTTTTGCATCTCCTGATTGGCAGATGGATTTTTTATCATTGCACCAACTGGGAAGCCTCAGATCTATGTTACCAGAAAATTAGGGACATAAAACACATGACCTCCTTTTTTCTTCCCACCTCCTCTAAAAGTAAATTAAAAACAAAGAAAGAAAGAAAGAAAATACTCTGGTGAGAAGACAAGAAATAAGAAAACAAGCTTGATTGCTTGACCCACAAGTAATGTAAGAGTCTCTAATAGGTAGACTGCAGAACTGAACAATAAGTAATTAACCAAACCAAGTGCAATATACTTTCTTGTAACTAATAATAAAACAAGAGATGGCCATTTTAGTCTAATTCACGTCTAGCTGCCAGATATCTTACTATAGTATATATCTTAATCAAACATGTAGTTTTCTATAAATAGCTATGTTGTCTTTCTAGAACATTGACTGAGAATTCCCTTTTGCTAAATATCAGAAAATAGCAGTCACATCTTATGGGTTATCAGTCTAGTCTGTTGTTATATGTATTTTCCACTCCATAGTTTGTGATAAAAGTGATGGTAAACACTTCTAAGCATTCTAATTTCCATTTAGTTATAATGGCAAATATGTATATATTAATTTTCATTATTGTATAAATTGACAATAAAATTTCTTAGGCAATATTGCCAGGAGAAATATCAATAACCTCAGATATGTAGATGATGCTACTTTTATGGCAGAAAGCAAAGAGGAGCTAAAGAGCCTCTTGATGAAATTGAAAGAGGAGAGTGGAAAAGCTGGCTTAAAACGCAATGTTCAAAAAACGACTATCATGGGATCTGGTCCCATCACCTCATGGCAAATAGATGGGCAAACAATGGAAACAGGGACACACTTTATTTTCGTGGGCTCCAAAATCACTGTGGACAGTTACTGTAGCCATGAATTTAAAACATGCTTGCTCCTTGGAAGAAAAGCTATGACAAACCTAGACAGCATATTCAAAAGCAGAGATACACTTTGGTGACAAAAGTCCATATAGTCAAAGTTATGGTTTTCCCAGCAATCATGTATGGATGTGAGAGGTGAACCAGAAAGAAGACTCAGTGCTGAATAATTGATACCTTTGAACTGTGCTGTTGGAGAAGATTCTTGAGTGTGCCTTGGACTGCAAAGAGAGCAAACTGGTCAGTCCTAAAGGAAATCAACCTGAATATTCATTGGAGACACTGGCGCTGAAGACGAAGTTCCAATAATTTGGACACCTGATGTAAAGAGACGACTCACTGAAAAAGACCCTGATGCTGGGAAGAATAGAAGGCATAAGGAGAAGGGAGGAGGAGATGGTTGGATGGAATCACTGAGTCAATGGGCATGAGTTTGAGCTGGCTCTGGGAGATGGTGAAGGACAGGCAAGCCTGGAAGGCCGCAGTCCATGTGGTTGTAGAGTCAGACATGACTGAGCAACTGAACTAAACTGAACTGAGATAGACAAGTGATATCTCAGGCTTTTTATCCTTTGAAGAAAATATAATCATATAACACAGACATAGTAATATCAACAGAAGAAAATATTAGTTAATAAAGAATCTGTATCTTCTTATTCTCTTCTTCTTTTCTCAGTGTATGACACTTGACAAAAGGCAATCAGGCAGCTGTGGTTTTGTGCACACTTTAAATTATTTTTTCAAGCATGAAGAACGTTAGTAGTTTTGTTGTTATATGTATTTTCCACTCCATAGTTTGTGATAAAAGTGATGGTAAACACTTCTAAGCATTCTAATTTCCATTTAGTTATAATGGCAAATATGTATATATTAATTTTCATTATTGTATAAATTGACAATAAAATTTCTTAGGCAATATTGCCAGGAGAAATATCAATAACCTCAGATATGTAGATGATGCTACTTTTATGGCAGAAAGCAAAGAGGAGCTAAAGAGCCTCTTGATGAAATTGAAAGAGGAGAGTGGAAAAGCTGGCTTAAAACGCAATGTTCAAAAAACGACTATCATGGGATCTGGTCCCATCACCTCATGGCAAATAGATGGGCAAACAATGGAAACAGGGACACACTTTATTTTCGTGGGCTCCAAAATCACTGTGGACAGTTACTGTAGCCATGAATTTAAAACATGCTTGCTCCTTGGAAGAAAAGCTATGACAAACCTAGACAGCATATTCAAAAGCAGAGATACACTTTGGTGACAAAAGTCCATATAGTCAAAGTTATGGTTTTCCCAGCAATCATGTATGGATGTGAGAGGTGAACCAGAAAGAAGACTCAGTGCTGAATAATTGATACCTTTGAACTGTGCTGTTGGAGAAGATTCTTGAGTGTGCCTTGGACTGCAAAGAGAGCAAACTGGTCAGTCCTAAAGGAAATCAACCTGAATATTCATTGGAGACACTGGCGCTGAAGACGAAGTTCCAATAATTTGGACACCTGATGTAAAGAGACGACTCACTGAAAAAGACCCTGATGCTGGGAAGAATAGAAGGCATAAGGAGAAGGGAGGAGGAGATGGTTGGATGGAATCACTGAGTCAATGGGCATGAGTTTGAGCTGGCTCTGGGAGATGGTGAAGGACAGGCAAGCCTGGAAGGCCGCAGTCCATGTGGTTGTAGAGTCAGACATGACTGAGCAACTGAACTAAACTGAACTGAGATAGACAAGTGATATCTCAGGCTTTTTATCCTTTGAAGAAAATATAATCATATAACACAGACATAGTAATATCAACAGAAGAAAATATTAGTTAATAAAGAATCTGTATCTTCTTATTCTCTTCTTCTTTTCTCAGTGTATGACACTTGACAAAAGGCAATCAGGCAGCTGTGGTTTTGTGCACACTTTATTAAAAGTTATTTTTCTTTTCCAAGCATGAAGAACGTTAGTAGGTATAAATGATAATAAAAGTCTGTGAACTTTCCCAAGGATTTTTCAGAATCAGACAATAGGCATGCATTTTCCTTTTCTTTCTTTTTTTTTTCCTAATTGGAGGATACTTGCTTTGCAATCTTTTGTTGGTTTCCACCGTACAATAATATGTTTTAGATAGATAGCTAGAATGATTAATAGATAGATAGATCATCCCCCTTTGCCTAATCATGATAAAATTATCAGGAGATTTCCAGTTGAGGGATGTCATGTAATACGTCCAATAACTACTTTTCAAGATATATGAAGTCATCAAAAAGAAGAGAATCTGAGAAAATCTCACTGATGTGAGGGGGAGAGATAAACATGAAGTTCAGTATATCTGGAAAAGAAAAAGGGTGGTAGGATAAAAACGAATGAAATCAGAAAGATGTGTCTATATTGACTTAAGTCCGTGCCTCACAGTGTATCAGAAGTTGTAACCATTAAACTATTATATGGAAAATACTAACAATAAGAGAAATTAGATGTAAGCTAGACAAGAACTCTGAACTCTCTTTGAAACTTTAAGTAAATGTAAACCATTCTAAAATCAATATATATTAGAAAAAATATATCTGACATGACAATTCTATGTTTGTCTTTTCAGCTCTGATCAACTCTCTTTGGAAATACAGTCCATTTGGTACTGGGGAGCACTTTCAAGTTTTAAAGGATGACAGCTTTCTTAAACGTAAGTGACATTTAATATCAAGATGTGTACTTTTAACCTCTTCATAAATGCCTTAAAATCTAGCTTATTTTTAAAAATTTCTTTACTATTTAAAATATTTATTTTGTTAGGAGTCAGAATATTCAACTGTTTATATACTTACAGGTGGTTGACATAGAATGACAAAACCATGAAATCTAAGTAACCATTTCTTTTAACAAGAATTCTACATTTTTAAGCTGTTTCATTTAATTTTTCTCACACTGTTTCAATTTGCATGCAGATTTGAGAAGACCTAGTGGGTATGTACTTCCTAAAGAACACAAATTGATTTTCTTCCTTCTATATTCTTTTATATGATACTTTGCCTAGTCCCTCATCATTAGCGGCTATTACTTTTCTTAAATTGAATATATCTTTTTCAAAGGCAAACCTCAGCTGAAACTCTGACACAGGAAACAAAGAGACAATGTCACAGATTTGCTTGTCTTTATTAATATTAATATGGCAGAATCTAGTTCAATTGTTTCTTAGGAAGGCAATTGTAGGTTGGTTTTCCATTGCTGATGAGAAGTCTAAACCCTGAGATTTAGACACTTACACTTAACCTTCTAAAGACAATACTTAAAGCACCACCTTGACACTCCTTGCTTGGTATGTAGTGTCTATTCTTAGACTGCAACCAAAATAAGTTTCTTACTCTTAGTTCTCAATTAGTGACTAATTAAGATTAACCATGATATAATAGTTCAGAAAAAAAAAAAAAAAGGTTAAAGAGATAGGCAACTATGTAATTAAGCTAATGTGGCTTTATGCGTCTTGCTGTGATATTTGTTCAGACTGTCTGCATACTCATATTTAATAAATAGAAATATTATGCCATTTATTTTTGTTTTTAACCTTTCTTTTATGAGATACATTCATTAAAAAATATGCTTTAATCTACCTCTGTAACATCAACTGACTTCAATTTGTCAACTTTAGGTAAAAACTATACAAATTTTAGATAAAAATTTTCAGGATTAAAACCTTGAAACAAAATTATTAACCATTTATATTTCAAATGCTACTGATTCCTAACCCTTATTGTCATCCATTTATCATTCAATTTGTTCTCATCAATATTCAGATCAACTTTATAGGATATACTTTGTCTTTATTTTGTAGAATCCTTCTATTTTATAGAAAAATTTGAATAAGTTTTAAATCTCTGATTTTAAATAATTTTGAAGTGGTAATTTTATTCCAGAAATTATACTAGGATTGATAGGGTAAGAGAGGTTACTACTTCAAAGTTTATTCCTATAACCAGCAACTTATACTTCTTATATAACCATGATTTCATCAAGCTAAATATTGTTTGTGATACAAGAATGAGTACTAAAAAATTAATACTACACCATTCTAATTATTAATGCAAGACTTTGTGTCTTTTACTTTAAAGCTTAATGAAGCATTAAAATAGCCAAAGATTCAAATAAAAGAGAAAGATACTCTTCTTAAATGTCCTTTGATTCTCTCTGTGCTATGAGCAATAAAAAAAGAAGAAAATAAGTAAATCATATGTTTTTCATATGGTCAAATAGCACTCTTTGATTACAGAATCTTTTTTATCTCAATATGAAAAATGCTATGACTGCAGAGAAGTTGAGAAAGAGATTGTTTCTGCATATTTGGTTGAAAGACAAGGGCATTTGAGCTGGTTTTAAAAGGAACTGCATACACATATGGAAATAAGAGGGTATACATTTATAAAATGCGTGATGATATGTATTGCTTCATATGTGGTGAATTTTATAACATTTGGGATACTAGACAAAAGAATGTATATCACACCCAAGGATAGTTGGTAGGTAAACCTGGAAAAGTAGGTTCAGTTTGAAGAACTTTGGATGAAAATGTGACTGGGCTGTGGTATTTATGTTTCATGTGATGTGGAGCTATGTTTGTTGGCACAGTATATTTTTGAATGTAGATAAATAACTTAATTAGGTGAGTGTGTGTGTGTGTGTGTGTGTATGTGTCTGTGTGTTCTTAGGAAATGATTTCTGGTAACATACTGGTTTTGTTACTGATTGTAATCAGTTAATTATGATATTGATCATAATCATATATATACATATATATGCATATGTATTTATGTCTAGCTTTTGGAAGCAACAATTTCATCTTCTTTGTTTCTGTTCCCTATAATCTTTTAGACATTTACTTGCATGCAATCAGTGTTCAAAAAGCATGTGTTAGTTTAGAGGTATATTTAAGTACTTTCGGGTTTTAACTAAATCTAATCCTTAAGGATTCCTTTAATAGTTCATTTCAGAAGGACCAAGAGGTGAAGTGCAGTTGTGAATGGAAAGTGTTAGGAATGAATAAAGACACAGAGACAAACAAATCAAGGATCTGTCTTTAAAAATAAAGTCTTTAGGGCATTGGTATGAATGTCAGGTCCTGACACTAAGAGCACATCATCTCTCAGCAGTGACGAGGTGAAACAGAAACTGATGGAAACACAGAGGAAATAGCCGATCTGCTCAGTCAGGTCTGAATTTCAGCATATCTGGTTTTAGTGCTCACAACATCCTGCTGAGCTGACAATAGAGTTCAAGAATGAACTACAGAGCCATCTGTTAAAGAAAGAAATATACTTTGTAAGGCATTATTAGAAATCATTAAAAATTGTTAGTATAATTTTTCCTCTGATGGGTTATTGTTTGGGTTGCAATTAGCACATCTGAGGAAAATAAATGCATAAACATTGGTTGAAAGACAAGGGCATTTGAGCTGGTTTTAAAAGGAACTGCATACACATATGGAAATAAGAGGGTATACATTTATAAAATGCGTGATGATATGTATTGCTTCATATGTGGTGAATTTTATAACATTTGGGATACTAGACAAAAGAATGTATATCACACCCAAGGATAGTTGGTAGGTAAACCTGGAAAAGTAGGTTCAGTTTGAAGAACTTTGGATGAAAATGTGACTGGGCTGTGGTATTTATGTTTCATGTGATGTGGAGCTATGTTTGTTGGCACAGTATATTTTTGAATGTAGATAAATAACTTAATTAGGTGAGTGTGTGTGTGTGTGTGTGTGTATGTGTCTGTGTGTTCTTAGGAAATGATTTCTGGTAACATACTGGTTTTGTTACTGATTGTAATCAGTTAATTATGATATTGATCATAATCATATATATACATATATATGCATATGTATTTATGTCTAGCTTTTGGAAGCAACAATTTCATCTTCTTTGTTTCTGTTCCCTATAATCTTTTAGACATTTACTTGCATGCAATCAGTGTTCAAAAAGCATGTGTTAGTTTAGAGGTATATTTAAGTACTTTCGGGTTTTAACTAAATCTAATCCTTAAGGATTCCTTTAATAGTTCATTTCAGAAGGACCAAGAGGTGAAGTGCAGTTGTGAATGGAAAGTGTTAGGAATGAATAAAGACACAGAGACAAACAAATCAAGGATCTGTCTTTAAAAATAAAGTCTTTAGGGCATTGGTATGAATGTCAGGTCCTGACACTAAGAGCACATCATCTCTCAGCAGTGACGAGGTGAAACAGAAACTGATGGAAACACAGAGGAAATAGCCGATCTGCTCAGTCAGGTCTGAATTTCAGCATATCTGGTTTTAGTGCTCACAACATCCTGCTGAGCTGACAATAGAGTTCAAGAATGAACTACAGAGCCATCTGTTAAAGAAAGAAATATACTTTGTAAGGCATTATTAGAAATCATTAAAAAAATTGTTAGTATAATTTTTCCTCTGATGGGTTATTGTTTGGGTTGCAATTAGCACATCTGAGGAAAATAAATGCTGGGATATTTCTAATTTGGGGTAATTGTCAAAGGTTAGTCATTTGAAACATGCCTGTTAGGATTGCACAATGGACTTGTCAGTGGGAATTATGATTCATAATCTACACAGAATAATAAGCAGAGAAGAGAAAGGAAAATACAGTGCAGTTTGACTAT
The DNA here is from genome assembly GCA_022376925.1 of Tragulus kanchil. NCBI lineage: Eukaryota > Metazoa > Chordata > Mammalia > Artiodactyla > Tragulidae > Tragulus > Tragulus kanchil. The sequence continues at coordinate 145,329,300 of JAIOJX010000004.1, forward strand.
TTGAGCTTAGACTCTGCTAGGCTTTTTATTCTGAAGAAAGAATTGTTCCAGTTACCATGATTGGTGCCTGCTTCCAGGGTATTAAAACAGGTTTGCTACCAATGATATCAGTATAAGAAAAAGAAAATCTAAAATCAGATACACTAGTCTTCCATGGGTTTTCCTTTCAACTAATTTTCTCTTTGTTCAATATTTAGTTTTAAAGAACCACAAGATGCTCTTAAGGCTTTGCACGGTTGGTGACTCAGCTTACTAACATTCATCTTTAGTCCATTTTTTAGCTAATTTTAAAGGTTACATTCCTTTTTTAGAACGTAAAGGTGGTATTTCTTAAAGAACAAAGATGTAAACGGAAGGGTGTTTTTCTGGCTTTAGAGTAATTATGTTTATATGTCATGCTCCTTTACTGTTATATGACAGGTCTTAATTTGGGTCAATGTGTTATCATCCAGGTTAGCTTAAAATTTCTTGAGCACCTATGCAAGTAAAAATGCCCATGGTCTTTGTTCTAACAACAACAGAAAAACAATCTTGCAGGAGAGATGGAGAGAATGTTTGGTTATGGTCTATGGGACAACAATCCATAATTTACTTTGCAGATGTCTGTGTAATTTAAGCAGCAGGCAGAGAAACTGCGCAGTTGTAGCTACTCTGGGGAAAGAATAGCAAGAGGCTCATAAATCATGGTGAGGATTAAAAGCAATGAACATTCATCTTCTTAACCTCGTAAAGGCAGTATTGGAAAGCCAAGGATTAGAACACAGAGAGCATGCAATCTTTGTGCAGGGATAAGAGATGTCAGACTTTTTTTAAGGCTTCTCTCAATTGACCTGCCACTTGCAAGTCAGCAGAACGTAATTTTAAAGTTGATTAAAAAAAGGCTCCTTCCATATCAAAACAAATTGAGTTATATAATTTTTCCTCTGATGGGTTATTGTTTGGGTTGCAATTAGCACATCTGAGGAAAATAAATGCTGGGATATTTCTAATTTGGGGTAATTGTCAAAGGTTAGTCATTTGAAACATGCCTGTTAGGATTGCACAATGGACTTGTCAGTGGGAATTATGATTCATAATCTACACAGAATAATAAGCAGAGAAGAGAAAGGAAAATACAGTGCAGTTTGACTATTTGAGCTTAGACTCTGCTAGGCTTTTTATTCTGAAGAAAGAATTGTTCCAGTTACCATGATTGGTGCCTGCTTCCAGGGTATTAAAACAGGTTTGCTACCAATGATATCAGTATAAGAAAAAGAAAATCTAAAATCAGATACACTAGTCTTCCATGGGTTTTCCTTTCAACTAATTTTCTCTTTGTTCAATATTTAGTTTTAAAGAACCACAAGATGCTCTTAAGGCTTTGCACGGTTGGTGACTCAGCTTACTAACATTCATCTTTAGTCCATTTTTTAGCTAATTTTAAAGGTTACATTCCTTTTTTAGAACGTAAAGGTGGTATTTCTTAAAGAACAAAGATGTAAACGGAAGGGTGTTTTTCTGGCTTTAGAGTAATTATGTTTATATGTCATGCTCCTTTACTGTTATATGACAGGTCTTAATTTGGGTCAATGTGTTATCATCCAGGTTAGCTTAAAATTTCTTGAGCACCTATGCAAGTAAAAATGCCCATGGTCTTTGTTCTAACAACAACAGAAAAACAATCTTGCAGGAGAGATGGAGAGAATGTTTGGTTATGGTCTATGGGACAACAATCCATAATTTACTTTGCAGATGTCTGTGTAATTTAAGCAGCAGGCAGAGAAACTGCGCAGTTGTAGCTACTCTGGGGAAAGAATAGCAAGAGGCTCATAAATCATGGTGAGGATTAAAAGCAATGAACATTCATCTTCTTAACCTCGTAAAGGCAGTATTGGAAAGCCAAGGATTAGAACACAGAGAGCATGCAATCTTTGTGCAGGGATAAGAGATGTCAGACTTTTTTTAAGGCTTCTCTCAATTGACCTGCCACTTGCAAGTCAGCAGAACGTAATTTTAAAGTTGATTAAAAAAAGGCTCCTTCCATATCAAAACAAATTGAGTTAAATGATGAGATATATTTCAAGGGTATATTAAAAGTAGAGTCAACTTACATAGAAAAGGTAATAATTTTCTTAAATTGAAACATGTTTCAGTTTTGACAGTGTATGCCTTAAAATATCCAGTCCCCCAAGATCTTCATGTTTAGTTAAACATGTTTAAATAGCAAAATGTCATGAGCAAATTGTAACTTCAGAATAGTCAAATGAAGCAGATAAAGACAGCTGGGTCTCTTCTATAACATTTAGTAAACAAATGGCCTGTTACTAATTGTTTATATTTGAAAAATTATTCTAATCAAAGGTCTTGGATGCAAATGAGTAAACTGTGCATAGTAAAAGGTTTCATTTTTTTGTTGAAGATAGAAACTTTAATCAAAATTTAAAGCTTTTGAAAAGCACTAATTTGTTAATTTCCTCAGTATTCTTTTAAATCAGGATCATATATAGCTGAACTTGGCAATGTTATACAAACAGCAAGACAGAGCAGAGAATAATAAAATTGCTTTTGAAGGAAAATTATGAGCCTATTAAAGAGACACAAATAGATTCCAGTTTCTGACTCCGTGGTTTAATATCAAATATCCTTTGGCAATGATTCTTTCAATGCAGCCAATACCTAATTGTCTGTGTGAATTAAAAGGAGCTACAGTTCTGCTAATCACGAGTGACTGATAATTAATACAGTATATGTATATACAGCATTGACAGGTATGTTAATGCCATCAAAAGAAAAACAATCTTGCAGGAGAGATGGAGAGAATGTTTGGTTATGGTCTATGGGACAACAATCCATAATTTACTTTGCAGATGTCTGTGTAATTTAAGCAGCAGGCAGAGAAACTGCGCAGTTGTAGCTACTCTGGGGAAAGAATAGCAAGAGGCTCATAAATCATGGTGAGGATTAAAAGCAATGAACATTCATCTTCTTAACCTCGTAAAGGCAGTATTGGAAAGCCAAGGATTAGAACACAGAGAGCATGCAATCTTTGTGCAGGGATAAGAGATGTCAGACTTTTTTTAAGGCTTCTCTCAATTGACCTGCCACTTGCAAGTCAGCAGAACGTAATTTTAAAGTTGATTAAAAAAAGGCTCCTTCCATATCAAAACAAATTGAGTTAAATGATGAGATATATTTCAAGGGTATATTAAAAGTAGAGTCAACTTACATAGAAAAGGTAATAATTTTCTTAAATTGAAACATGTTTCAGTTTTGACAGTGTATGCCTTAAAATATCCAGTCCCCCAAGATCTTCATGTTTAGTTAAACATGTTTAAATAGCAAAATGTCATGAGCAAATTGTAACTTCAGAATAGTCAAATGAAGCAGATAAAGACAGCTGGGTCTCTTCTATAACATTTAGTAAACAAATGGCCTGTTACTAATTGTTTATATTTGAAAAATTATTCTAATCAAAGGTCTTGGATGCAAATGAGTAAACTGTGCATAGTAAAAGGTTTCATTTTTTTGTTGAAGATAGAAACTTTAATCAAAATTTAAAGCTTTTGAAAAGCACTAATTTGTTAATTTCCTCAGTATTCTTTTAAATCAGGATCATATATAGCTGAACTTGGCAATGTTATACAAACAGCAAGACAGAGCAGAGAATAATAAAATTGCTTTTGAAGGAAAATTATGAGCCTATTAAAGAGACACAAATAGATTCCAGTTTCTGACTCCGTGGTTTAATATCAAATATCCTTTGGCAATGATTCTTTCAATGCAGCCAATACCTAATTGTCTGTGTGAATTAAAAGGAGCTACAGTTCTGCTAATCACGAGTGACTGATAATTAATACAGTATATGTATATACAGCATTGACAGGTATGTTGTGTTTATATTTGAATGTGACTTTATCTCATCTTTTGGAAAGCCATAACCACCTGTCTTTGAGAATAACTGGAGTAACTAGCAGATCTTGTAATTTGGGCTACTTCCACATTGGGTGAACTTTCTTCTACACTCTGTACTTAAGATCATAAAATTTCTTTTGTTTCAGCAAGCAATCCTATGCTACTCTAATTTAGTTCAAATAGTTTTTTTAGCTACTACTTTTCCATTCTCTGGAATGGTATCAAGTACCGTATGTTTTGATACAGGCTTGTGTATTGGTTTTGGAATAAAACAACCTTGTTGTATTGTGTATCACTGCATTTTAGTTATTCCTTTATCTATTTTCTAAGAATGTGTGCTGAGTTTCCCAGGAGCAATTCAAAACAGAAGGGCATATAACTTTTGAGGATCAACTAGGCTTCTTTGACATATAAACTGAAACCAGTATTGTGATAAGTAAATGGAAGAACCTTATTATATATTTTTGCACTAAAAATAGACTAAATCACATTTGACTTCATAGCACTTGCTATCTAAGCACAAAATTATAATCTGCTATAAATAAGCTATTTTAAAAGATCAAATATTTGCACTTATGTTTACATATTCAAATTATTTTTAAAGTTATTGTTAAATAGGGAGATGGACTAGAGGGGAAAGATGTTATATATTGAATGTATTATAATATCATTTTTAAATTATCTTTTTATGTTTCAAAGACCTTTGTAAAGTGGGTGACATACAGATAAAGATTAACTCACTTTTCCTCCTTATTTTTTTCTTAAGAATTGTCTCCCTAATTTATATAAAGCAGCCAGTAATTGGTAGGGTAGGGAGATAAATTGTCAATTCATTGATTAATTTACTCAATAATGTTATTGATGCATTAAGCAAGACACCAAAAACCTACGGTGGGGAAGGGGATGGTAGGGGCTTTCAGGATTGCTTTTGAAGGAAAATTATGAGCCTATTAAAGAGACACAAATAGATTCCCGTTTCTGACTCCGTGGTTTAATATCAAATATCCTTTGGCAATGATTCTTTCAATGCAGCCAATACCTAATTGTCTGTGTGAATTAAAAGGAGCTACAGTTCTGCTAATCACGAGTGACTGATAATTAATACAGTATATGTATATACAGCATTGACAGGTATGTTGTGTTTATATTTGAATGTGACTTTATCTCATCTTTTGGAAAGCCATAACCACCTGTCTTTGAGAATAACTGGAGTAACTAGCAGATCTTGTAATTTGGGCTACTTCCACATTGGGTGAACTTTCTTCTACACTCTGTACTTAAGATCATAAAATTTCTTTTGTTTCAGCAAGCAATCCTATGCTACTCTAATTTAGTTCAAATAGTTTTTTTAGCTACTACTTTTCCATTCTCTGGAATGGTATCAAGTACCGTATGTTTTGATACAGGCTTGTGTATTGGTTTTGGAATAAAACAACCTTGTTGTATTGTGTATCACTGCATTTTAGTTATTCCTTTATCTATTTTCTAAGAATGTGTGCTGAGTTTCCCAGGAGCAATTCAAAACAGAAGGGCATATAACTTTTGAGGATCAACTAGGCTTCTTTGACATATAAACTGAAACCAGTATTGTGATAAGTAAATGGAAGAACCTTATTATATATTTTTGCACTAAAAATAGACTAAATCACATTTGACTTCATAGCACTTGCTATCTAAGCACAAAATTATAATCTGCTATAAATAAGCTATTTTAAAAGATCAAATATTTGCACTTATGTTTACATATTCAAATTATTTTTAAAGTTATTGTTAAATAGGGAGATGGACTAGAGGGGAAAGATGTTATATATTGAATGTATTATAATATCATTTTTAAATTATCTTTTTATGTTTCAAAGACCTTTGTAAAGTGGGTGACATACAGATAAAGATTAACTCACTTTTCCTCCTTATTTTTTTCTTAAGAATTGTCTCCCTAATTTATATAAAGCAGCCAGTAATTGGTAGGGTAGGGAGATAAATTGTCAATTCATTGATTAATTTACTCAATAATGTTATTGATGCATTAAGCAAGACACCAAAAACCTACGGTGGGGAAGGGGATGGTAGGGGCTTTCAGGATGGGGGGAGCACATGGTTAATTCATCTTGATGTATGGCCAAAACCATCACTATATTGTAAAGTAATTATCCTTCAATTAAAATAAATAAGTGAATCAAAAAAGAATTTAAAAAGTCTGATAAAAATGTTGCAATAAAGAAAAAAATATATTGAAAACAATCAGTACATTACCTTGTGCCAAGAACTATCTCTGGGTAATATATACATTTGTAAAAGATATCATTAAAATTTATCCCATTGGTGCTTATATTTTAGAGAAAAGAGTAAAAGCAACAGATTATATAATATATAAATCATATTTCAATGATAGGTCAGTCAATTTATAGAAAATGAGAAATGTGATGCTTAATGAAAACTGAGAACAGTGATAGGAAGCTTCTGTGTTATTAACCAATTGGAAAATAGTATTTTACAAAATTTAAAATCATGGTTAAGAGATCTTACCAATAAAATAATATTTTGGAAAGACTTGAGAACACTGTGGAGGCAACCATGAAAATATTTGAAGAAACATTTCAAAGTTAGCAACACCTCAGGGTGACCAGGTAGGAGCTATTTGATATGCCTGATCAAACCCCAGAAAGATCTATATGGCAGAAGCTAAGAGAGTGGGAAAGAGTGCACAGAATGAGCTCTGATAGACAGTGAGCCTCAGGGTCAAGAGAAGAACTTTGCTTTTCCCTCTTGGGGAGACCAGAAGACTTTTGATACACCTGGACAGAACTGGGCCATGATGCATTTGATTTCTTACAGGGACTCCTTTGGCTGAGGTATTGATGATGCACTATAGAGGCATAGCCCTGGAATTAAGGACCCTACTTAAGACAATTACATTAAGACAGGTGTGCAATGATTGGAACTGGGGACTGTGATACAGCAGGCCAAAGCATAGAAGTAGGAAGATGGAGATTAGATTTTTGTTCGGTTCTTTTAGCTACTTGAGAAGACACTTGTACCAGGTGGATACTCCTAGAGCCTCATGAGAAGGATGAGGTTGCAGCAGCATGGTTAATGGAGGAAGGGCCTGACTGAGCCGAGAAGAGGCATGATAGATTTTGTTCTTGGTCATTCAGTAAGTCTTGTTCTTTGTGACCACATGGCCTGCAGCACACCAGACTTCCCTGTCCTTCACCATCTCCCAGAGGTTCTTTCCCAGACAGGTTCTTTACCACTAGCGTCACCTGGAAAGCCAGTTTGTGTATGCACGGATGTACGTATTTGGGTGTGTCTGTGCATGTTTATCACTCAACTTGTCATGCTCTTAATATAATAGCAAGACATTACTCTCTTATGGAGTCTGTTATTTAAACCATGAGCAGACACAAGGTCCTTAGAAGTAATCATTATTTGTACATAACACAGAGAGCTCTGTCACCCTGTTAGTTTAATTAATATCTACAAAACCATTTTAAAAAGCATAACCTCAAAATTTTAGAAAATGAGAAATGTGATGCTTAATGAAAACTGAGAACAGTGATAGGAAGCTTCTGTGTTATTAACCAATTGGAAAATAGTATTTTACAAAATTTAAAATCATGGTTAAGAGATCTTACCAATAAAATAATATTTTGGAAAGACTTGAGAACACTGTGGAGGCAACCATGAAAATATTTGAAGAAACATTTCAAAGTTAGCAACACCTCAGGGTGACCAGGTAGGAGCTATTTGATATGCCTGATCAAACCCCAGAAAGATCTATATGGCAGAAGCTAAGAGAGAGTGGGAAAAGAGTGCACAGAATGAGCTCTGATAGACAGTGAGCCTCAGGGTCAAGAGAAGAACTTTGCTTTTCCCTCTTGGGGAGACCAGAAGACTTTTGATACACCTGGACAGAACTGGGCCATGATGCATTTGATTTCTTACAGGGACTCCTTTGGCTGAGGTATTGATGATGCACTATAGAGGCATAGCCCTGGAATTAAGGACCCTACTTAAGACAATTACATTAAGACAGGTGTGCAATGATTGGAACTGGGGACTGTGATACAGCAGGCCAAAGCATAGAAGTAGGAAGATGGAGATTAGATTTTTGTTCGGTTCTTTTAGCTACTTGAGAAGACACTTGTACCAGGTGGATACTCCTAGAGCCTCATGAGAAGGATGAGGTTGCAGCAGCATGGTTAATGGAGGAAGGGCCTGACTGAGCCGAGAAGAGGCATGATAGATTTTGTTCTTGGTCATTCAGTAAGTCTTGTTCTTTGTGACCACATGGCCTGCAGCACACCAGACTTCCCTGTCCTTCACCATCTCCCAGAGGTTCTTTCCCAGACAGGTTCTTTACCACTAGCGTCACCTGGAAAGCCAGTTTGTGTATGCACGGATGTACGTATTTGGGTGTGTCTGTGCATGTTTATCACTCAACTTGTCATGCTCTTAATATAATAGCAAGACATTACTCTCTTATGGAGTCTGTTATTTAAACCATGAGCAGACACAAGGTCCTTAGAAGTAATCATTATTTGTACATAACACAGAGAGCTCTGTCACCCTGTTAGTTTAATTAATATCTACAAAACCATTTTAAAAAAGCATAACTCTTTTTGTATCTTTTAATAATTAGTTTTCACATGTGAATAGCCTACTAAAACAGTCCATATTCAAAGATCCTTCATGAACATTTAAAAGAAATGTTTCCACAGAGAGTAGGAAGCCCCTCTAAAGTTTTTGCTGCATATGACAAGACAGATGGAGAAATTCATTTTTTAAGCATGATATTTATTTCATGTTTCTCTGCTGTTTGAAATCTATTCTTCCTCTTGCCCCTAAGGGATGCTTGCCTTCTAAGTATGTCTTTGAAACTAGATAGAAAGCATATGTCCTATGTATCTCTTGAATCTGATAGAAGAGGTGACATACAGGATAATTGCTTCATTGATGGTGCAAAAAGAATTTCGTTTTTGTAACCTGTATATCTTCCATATTGCAAGATACTGGGTTGCAGCCTTCTGATAGTTTAATTATCATCACATTTCATTTTGCAATGGGCTGGGTCTTCTTAAAGCTAGAGAATATCGAAACTTGGCATAAATGTCTCTGGGGGTATACTTATGCCTTTAAATCAAATTCTCCAACCTTATCATAGCACGTTCCTTGTGTTTCCATAGCAGCAACAGGCAGTTCTACTGATAAATTTATCCTGACCTTATACATCTCACAGGGCTCCTCATGATCTGGTGTTGATCTTGTAGCTTTACTTAGAGCTGCTGTCCATGCTGTACTCTGTGCTAAACCATATAGCTACAAAGCTTTCTGTTGGTCGGTTACAGCCTTCATCACTTATGTGGCTTACACCTGCTCAGACTATGCCCAAGACATCTTTCTCACATGCCCACTCACCCACCCCAGCCCTCTCACCATGGACCACCTCACTGATCACCCCAGAGGTTGACAGTCACTCCGTTATTTATGCCTTTCTCATCTCTAGAATCCGTCAGTGTCCTTTTGTGACCATCTCATTGTATTGGTTTGCATGTGTGCTCAGCTGCTCGATTGTGTCTGACTCTTTGCAATCCCCTGGATAGTAGTTTTCCAGGCTCCTTCTGTCCATGGGATTTTTCAGGCAACAATACTGGAGTGGGTGGAATTTTCTTTTCCAGGGGATATTCCTGATCTAGGGATCAAATCCATATCTCCTTACCACTGAGCCACCTGAAACCCTGTCATATAGGTTTATGATCTATTACTGTCTGATATTCAATCGTAGATTTTAAGGTCCCCTGATCTCATTGGAGGTCCAGTCTCCACTCTGCCCAATGGCCCTTTCCCTGTCCAGTGTATTCCTATCACACTGACCTTCCTTCCACTACTCAGTCTTTCCTCCCCCTTCTGGGGATCTAAATACTTTTCTGTCTTTAAAGGAAAGTTTATCCCTTTCCATTCAAAATTACATGACAAAATTTTGCTCACCTACATCACCTCTAAGGACACTTATTCAAAAATGTAGTAGATTTTTAAAAGAATTCATCTTGTGATTTAGATAAAATTGAGTCTCATTTATAAGTGATGTTTACCCTGCATTAAATGTTCAGGTTATAATTTGAGTTTAGAGGGATGATCATCATCACTGGTTCTGGAACCTAGAAGATTTAAGTACGATTCAAAAGTATATGAATTAGGGCTTCCCTGGTGGTCCAGTGGGTAAGGACACTGCCTTGCAATGCAAGGAGCGCCGGTTTGATCCCTGGCCTGAGAAGATCCCACGTGCCGCGGAGTGGCTGGACCAATGTGTGCTCCGGCCCGAGCTCTGGAGCGCATGTGCCCAGAGCCTGTGCTCTGCGACAACAGAGGCCACCGTGATGGGAGGCCCGTATGGGCCAAAGAACAAAGATGGATGCAAATAGATAAATGAAAGACCAATAGAAGTGGCCCGCCCACCCTCCTCCATCCCCACCTGCCCCAAAATACTATATGAATTATGTCGTCATATATTAAATGGGTTCAAAACATTTAATCATATAAAATTAGCCATTATATCTCTGCCAGGCAATAAAATGATGAAGATAGAAGTAATTTCCAGTCACAATACACCACAAATGGTGTCTTTGACGGTGCATTATCATGGTGATTCACGCCAATCAATTAGTATAAATTGAGGGCATTTTTCCTGTTTTTCTAGGGATAGTAGTTTTCCAGGCTCCTTCTGTCCATGGGATTTTTCAGGCAACAATACTGGAGTGGGTGGAATTTTCTTTTCCAGGGGATATTCCTGATCTAGGGATCAAATCCATATCTCCTTACCACTGAGCCACCTGAAACCCTGTCATATAGGTTTATGATCTATTACTGTCTGATATTCAATCGTAGATTTTAAGGCCCCCTGATCTCATTGGAGGTCCAGTCTCCACTCTGCCCAATGGCCCTTTCCCTGTCCAGTGTATTCCTATCACACTGACCTTCCTTCCACTACTCAGTCTTTCCTCCCCCTTCTGGGGATCTAAATACTTTTCTGTCTTTAAAGGAAAGTTTATCCCTTTCCATTCAAAATTACATGACAAAATTTTGCTCACCTACATCACCTCTAAGGACACTTATTCAAAAATGTAGTAGATTTTTAAAAGAATTCATCTTGTGATTTAGATAAAATTGAGTCTCATTTATAAGTGATGTTTACCCTGCATTAAATGTTCAGGTTATAATTTGAGTTTAGAGGGATGATCATCATCACTGGTTCTGGAACCTAGAAGATTTAAGTACGATTCAAAAGTATATGAATTAGGGCTTCCCTGGTGGTCCAGTGGGTAAGGACACTGCCTTGCAATGCAAGGAGCGCCGGTTTGATCCCTGGCCTGAGAAGATCCCACGTGCCGCGGAGTGGCTGGACCAATGTGTGCTCCGGCCCGAGCTCTGGAGCGCATGTGCCCAGAGCCTGTGCTCTGCGACAACAGAGGCCACCGTGATGGGAGGCCCGTATGGGCCAAAGAACAAAGATGGATGCAAATAGATAAATGAAAGACCAATAGAAGTGGCCCGCCCACCCTCCTCCATCCCCACCTGCCCCAAAATACTATATGAATTATGTCGTCATATATTAAATGGGTTCAAAACATTTAATCATATAAAATTAGCCATTATATCTCTGCCAGGCAATAAAATGATGAAGATAGAAGTAATTTCCAGTCACAATACACCACAAATGGTGTCTTTGACGGGTGCATTATCATGGTGATTCACGCCAATCAATTAGTATAAATTGAGGGTTAAATTAAAGATAACAGAAGTCAGTATGTTAAGCAGAAAGTTAATTTTTATGCAGAAGTACATTTAAAAATGTATTAGGATAAGAGATGTAAAACTTCCTGAAATGAGACTTAGATCATCAGGAAAGAAATGATCTGCCTAAGGGTTTTTTCTCTTGGGTACAGCAAAGAGATTAGAGGAAAAGAGGACGGCTGATTCCTAGACAAAACCAGCTTAGTCATGATTCACTGATCAAGAGGGAAGCTTCCCAGGTGGTACTGATGATAAACAACCCACCTGCCAATGCAGGAGACTTAGAATCCAGTACAGCACCGTTAGCTGCAGGAATGCATGACCTTCAGTGCAACCAAGATGGAAGAAGTGGCTGAGATCCGTCTCCTCCTGACAGATGTACACCAGGAAGCTGGCTGATCCTACCATTGTTGCCTTTTCTCTTTCTGCATAATTTGGTTCCCAGTTGAATTCTTGGTTGATCTTAGAGAACATCTCATTGGCAGAAAATACACCATTTAAAGTTCTGGCTTTCAAAGAATCTGCAAAGTAGAGTTTTCCTTTCCAGGGCCTGCCTGACTTAAAGAAACAGTAGGAAGAATTTGGATGCCAACTGCTCATTGAAGTGATAAACCAGTTTTACACACTGCTATTTAGCATGAAACAATATTTTTCAAATATTAATTCAAACCATTCATAACTGCTTTTTTAGAAGAGTAAAAAATGAGTGAGTATTTTCATTCTTATTACTCAAACTGTATGTATCTGAATGGCACTGATTATGTAAACTAAAAGAAACACTGATTATTGACAATGCTAATAGACCAGTGGATAAGAATAGTACGTGTGGACTTAAAAATAGTCACAGCCTAAAACTTGAGAATTATGTTTTATTCAGCGGAAATTTTAGGACTTCACGCTGAGGAGACAGCATCTCAAGTAACCCTGAGAAAACTGCTCCAAGGAGAGGAGGAGCCAGGTTATACTGAAGTTCTACACTAAAACGTTGAATATTAAGGGATTGCCAGGCAATAAAATGATGAAGATAGAAGTAATTTCCAGTCACAATACACCACAAATGGTGTCTTTGACGGTGCATTATCATGGTGATTCACGCCAATCAATTAGTATAAATTGAGGGTTAAATTAAAGATAACAGAAGTCAGTATGTTAAGCAGAAAGTTAATTTTTATGCAGAAGTACATTTAAAAATGTATTAGGATAAGAGATGTAAAACTTCCTGAAATGAGACTTAGATCATCAGGAAAGAAATGATCTGCCTAAGGGTTTTCTCTCTTGGGTACAGCAAAGAGATTAGAGGAAAAGAGGACGGCTGATTCCTAGACAAAACCAGCTTAGTCATGATTCACTGATCAAGAGGGAAGCTTCCCAGGTGGTACTGATGATAAACAACCCACCTGCCAATGCAGGAGACTTAGAATCCAGTACAGCACCGTTAGCTGCAGGAATGCATGACCTTCAGTGCAACCAAGATGGAAGAAGTGGCTGAGATCCGTCTCCTCCTGACAGATGTACACCAGGAAGCTGGCTGATCCTACCATTGTTGCCTTTTCTCTTTCTGCATAATTTGGTTCCCAGTTGAATTCTTGGTTGATCTTAGAGAACATCTCATTGGCAGAAAATACACCATTTAAAGTTCTGGCTTTCAAAGAATCTGCAAAGTAGAGTTTTCCTTTCCAGGGCCTGCCTGACTTAAAGAAACAGTAGGAAGAATTTGGATGCCAACTGCTCATTGAAGTGATAAACCAGTTTTACACACTGCTATTTAGCATGAAACAATATTTTTCAAATATTAATTCAAACCATTCATAACTGCTTTTTTAGAAGAGTAAAAAATGAGTGAGTATTTTCATTCTTATTACTCAAACTGTATGTATCTGAATGGCACTGATTATGTAAACTAAAAGAAACACTGATTATTGACAATGCTAATAGACCAGTGGATAAGAATAGTACGTGTGGACTTAAAAATAGTCACAGCCTAAAACTTGAGAATTATGTTTTATTCAGCGGAAATTTTTAGGACTTCACGCTGAGGAGACAGCATCTCAAGTAACCCTGAGAAAACTGCTCCAAGGAGAGGAGGGAGCCAGGTTATACTGAAGTTCTACAACAAAGGGCAGGTAATCAGAACATCAAAAGTTGACCACTAATTAAAGAAAATCAGATAACCCAAGTTAAGGAATTTGCTTTTTCTATGTATATGAAAATGGGAGTCTGGGCTTACTGAGATCATTCCTTTGATATGCACCTCAGCTATAGGGGGCCAGTATCCTTGTGTTTTCACATCCCTGAGTTTCCTCAGGGCTCACTGTGGGGAGAGGCTGCTAAATATCTGGTATCTTTTCTTTCTGAGTTCCCTCAGGGCTCACTGGCTCAGGCTGGAGGACTGCCATCATTGATGACTGTCATACCCTTTGTTTATTGGTATGGCAGGAAACATTCCATTTCTCAGAGACTATTGGGCAGGGATGCTGTTTATAAGTTTTTTATACTCATTAATTTTGAATTTATACTTTGAACACATAAACTGTTCATCATAAAAAGAATATTCACAATTATCAAATGTTCATTGTCTTTTGGTGTATTTCTTTTCACCTTGTTGGTGAAGGAGGGATCTTTGCCCTGAAGTTATGATGGTGGCTGAAGGCAGAACACCTGACAGGTGAGATTGACGTAGGTTATTAGCCACATATACTGACAGCCTAGGTCAGAGGACAGTCTGAGGCACAGAACCATACAGGAGATGCATTTGAGAAGAAAGAACATCAATGGTTGTGGCAGGTAGGCATCAGCATAACAAGGGAATGAGATGACCTCTGCTTCCTACACAAGGAAGTGATTGGCTTGTGTAAACAAATTCTCTGGCTGTCAGGGAGCTGACATTGACCCCTCAGGGGAAATCAGGCACTGTGCTGTTCCCTAAGACTAGAAGGGTTGTTTGACCAAAGATTTATCCCCAGGAGCCCAGTAGGGAGGAAGACTGCCATTAGGACATTCAAGCCTCTCCAGGTTTTCCCTGGATGCCAATGCACACACAACATCAAGACTGTTTTGAGGCCTCTTACCACATATGGTGATATGTTGGCACATTACCTAAGAGGAACACAGTCAATGGCATTATTTTTAAAATTTATCATTATTAACAAGGCAATTTTCAGAGTTTTCTTATAGGAAAATTTTAACACTACTCCAAGTTATCAGTTTAAATTTAAATTAACTAGCATTGGGACTTCTCTGGCAGTCTAGTGGTTAAGACTCCATGCTTCCATTGAAGGGGGCATGGGTTTGTTCCCAAGTCCTGAAACTAAGATTCCACATGCTGTGTGGTGTGGCAAACAGATTAATTAATTAACATGAAATAAACTTAAGAATTCACTTCCTGAGTCACATTTCACAGGCTCAATGCTGATATATGCAGTTAATGACCACTGTATAGACTACTGTTATAGATGAAGATATGGATACTTCAAAAGTTAAGTTTTTAGCCTAGCTACAACACAGAGATTACAACTTGATTACAGTCTTTGTGAAAGAGATATTTATATCTCTTCTTTTGAATCATAAGGGTAAATGAAT
The DNA here is from genome assembly GCA_022376925.1 of Tragulus kanchil. Classification (NCBI taxonomy): domain Eukaryota; kingdom Metazoa; phylum Chordata; class Mammalia; order Artiodactyla; family Tragulidae; genus Tragulus; species Tragulus kanchil. The sequence goes on from JAIOJX010000004.1 coordinate 145,344,561, forward strand.
GTATACTCCCTACAAGAGAAGATATTTGAGGAAGCACAGTCATATTTGGAGGTCCAAATTAAAATTGCCACAAAGAAATAGTTTAAATGAGTGGGGAAATTGAATCTTCTTCACCTAACTTAAAAACTATCTGTTTTCAATGGTAATAACAACTTGGAAATAATGTGTGTTCTATAAAATTTAAACCTATTCTCAATGCTGGCATATATTCATGTATACATGAAATAAATGTTTTATGTGTTTGCATCTATTGATTCATTCATTTATTCAACAATTTCCCCCAGTGTATCCCAAGCATTGATTTGATTGCCTTGGCATAGTGTGGAACAAACCTGATATTTTTTGCTTTTCTGGAGTTAACTGTGTAACTGAGAATGACAGAAAATCAAGAAGTGAATTATTAATTTATAAGAAATGATTAAAGTTTAGTAAAGTACAAAGATCCCCTGGAAAAGGGGAATGGCTACTTATTCCAGTATTCTTGTCTGAGAATTCCTCAGACAGAAGAACCTGGTTGGCTACACAGTCCATAGGGTCACAAAAAGTCAAACACAATTGAACAACTGACACTTTTGCTATAAGGCTTCCCTGTTGGGCTCAGACAGTAAAGAACCTGCCTGCAATGTGAGAGAATTGGATCTGATCCGTGGGGTTGGAAGTTTCCTGGAAGAGGAATGGCTACCCACTCCATTAGTCTTGGCTGGAGAATTCCATGGACAGAAAAGCCTGGCGAGCCATAGTCCACAGGGTCACCACTAACGCTTTCTTTTCACAAAAGCACAAATAAAGTCAAGTAAGCAAACTGGTGTATCAGGAAGACTTTAGGAGTCCACTTCTGATTGGTGTTCAGAGAAGCTCTCTCTGAGGTGAAACCATTTACAAAACTAGGGTGTGATTACATGTAGGCAGTGTTTAATTAATTAATTAACTTAAGAATTCACTTCCTGAGTCACATTTCACAGGCTCAATGCTGATATATGCAGTTAATGACCACTGTATAGACTACTGTTATAGATGAAAATATGGATACTTCAAAAGTTAAGTTTTTAGCCTAGCTACAACACAGAGATTACAACTTGATTACAGTCTTTGTGAAAGAGATATTTATATCTCTTCTTTTGAATCATAAGGGTAAATGAATGTATACTCCCTACAAGAGAAGATATTTGAGGAAGCACAGTCATATTTGGAGGTCCAAATTAAAATTGCCACAAAGAAATAGTTTAAATGAGTGGGGAAATTGAATCTTCTTCACCTAACTTAAAAACTATCTGTTTTCAATGGTAATAACAACTTGGAAATAATGTGTGTTCTATAAAATTTAAACCTATTCTCAATGCTGGCATATATTCATGTATACATGAAATAAATGTTTTATGTGTTTGCATCTATTGATTCATTCATTTATTCAACAATTTCCCCCAGTGTATCCCAAGCATTGATTTGATTGCCTTGGCATAGTGTGGAACAAACCTGATATTTTTTGCTTTTCTGGAGTTAACTGTGTAACTGAGAATGACAGAAAATCAAGAAGTGAATTATTAATTTATAAGAAATGATTAAAGTTTAGTAAAGTACAAAGATCCCCTGGAAAAGGGGAATGGCTACTTATTCCAGTATTCTTGTCTGAGAATTCCTCAGACAGAAGAACCTGGTTGGCTACACAGTCCATAGGGTCACAAAAAGTCAAACACAATTGAACAACTGACACTTTTGCTATAAGGCTTCCCTGTTGGGCTCAGACAGTAAAGAACCTGCCTGCAATGTGAGAGAATTGGATCTGATCCGTGGGGTTGGAAGTTTCCTGGAAGAGGAATGGCTACCCACTCCATTAGTCTTGGCTGGAGAATTCCATGGACAGAAAAGCCTGGCGAGCCATAGTCCACAGGGTCACCACTAACGCTTTCTTTTCACAAAAGCACAAATAAAGTCAAGTAAGCAAACTGGTGTATCAGGAAGACTTTAGGAGTCCACTTCTGATTGGTGTTCAGAGAAGCTCTCTCTGAGGTGAAACCATTTACATCTAGATGTGAATGGCCAAGTGGCGCATGTGATGTGATTACATGTAGGCAGTGTTTAGCAGACAGCGGCAAGAGCTAGTGTAAAGGCCCCTGAAGGAACACTGGGCATATGTGAGGAATAAAGGAGAATGCTAAAATGGCTGGATTGAGTAAACGTTGTGACTAAGAGGATGAAGCCCAAGAGATTGCCAGGAGCCAAATATTGCCATCTTGTTGACCATGGTAAGGAACATGGATCTTCTATGTGTGAGCAGTGGCCATAACAGTGTGTTAAGCAAAAGAATGGCTTGAGGACAAAACACAAAATTGTTGGTAACTTCTGAGAATAGGAGTGGAGAAAGAGCTTATTTACAGAGTAGGAATATGGCAAGGACGAGATGACATACTGGAAGAGGTAGGCACTGAGGCAGATTTGAAGGTTGAGGCATATTATTGACAAAAAAAAAAATTTGAGACATCTGTTTGTGACGTGTAAAATACTCAGAGTAATATACAGTAGCCATTATTACTGGGCACATTTTCTATTTTCATATTCATGATTTTACCCAGAACTGGAATCAAAGCTGAGAGCTAGTTATTAAGTGTCTGTGTTATATCCTGGAAATTAGTAAGGATATAAGTGTATCCTGCTTAAGTGTCTGCAAATAAAGAATGTGACAGGAATTATGTAATGCTTTCAGCATTAGGAAGATATGAAAATTTTTATGATCAATGGGAAAATGAATGAGTCATCAAAGTGATTAAATTGGTTTAAGTACATATACCTCAAACATCAGAAGTACATTTTCTCAGTTTGATGTCCTAAGTGGCCATTGTTTCATCTATATGAGGGGAATCTTCAACTTTAATAAAGGGCAAAATTTCCTAATTCAGATATTAATAAAGTAAGAGAAATCATTAGAAACAACATTTTGTTTAAATAGGTAGATTAGAAAATATTTTTGATTTGAGAATGTTATGGTAGAAATTAAAGGAAATTTCATTAAATAAAAGATTTACTTCTCAAAAGCACAAATAACGTAAAGTAAGCAAACTGGTGTATCAGGAAGACTTTAGGAGTCCACTTCTGATTGGTGTTCAGAGAAGCTCTCTCTGAGGTGAAACCATTTACATCTAGATGTGAATGGCCAAGTGGCGCATGTGATGTGATTACATGTAGGCAGTGTTTAGCAGACAGCGGCAAGAGCTAGTGTAAAGGCCCCTGAAGGAACACTGGGCATATGTGAGGAATAAAGGAGAATGCTAAAATGGCTGGATTGAGTAAACGTTGTGACTAAGAGGATGAAGCCCAAGAGATTGCCAGGAGCCAAATATTGCCATCTTGTTGACCATGGTAAGGAACATGGATCTTCTATGTGTGAGCAGTGGCCATAACAGTGTGTTAAGCAAAAGAATGGCTTGAGGACAAAACACAAAATTGTTGGTAACTTCTGAGAATAGGAGTGGAGAAAGAGCTTATTTACAGAGTAGGAATATGGCAAGGACGAGATGACATACTGGAAGAGGTAGGCACTGAGGCAGATTTGAAGGTTGAGGCATATTATTGACAAAAAAAAAAATTTGAGACATCTGTTTGTGACGTGTAAAATACTCAGAGTAATATACAGTAGCCATTATTACTGGGCACATTTTCTATTTTCATATTCATGATTTTACCCAGAACTGGAATCAAAGCTGAGAGCTAGTTATTAAGTGTCTGTGTTATATCCTGGAAATTAGTAAGGATATAAGTGTATCCTGCTTAAGTGTCTGCAAATAAAGAATGTGACAGGAATTATGTAATGCTTTCAGCATTAGGAAGATATGAAAATTTTTATGATCAATGGGAAAATGAATGAGTCATCAAAGTGATTAAATTGGTTTAAGTACATATACCTCAAACATCAGAAGTACATTTTCTCAGTTTGATGTCCTAAGTGGCCATTGTTTCATCTATATGAGGGGAATCTTCAACTTTAATAAAGGGCAAAATTTCCTAATTCAGATATTAATAAAGTAAGAGAAATCATTAGAAACAACATTTTGTTTAAATAGGTAGATTAGAAAATATTTATTTTTAGGTGTTCAGAAGCCATTTGTGAGAATGTTATGGTAGAAATTAAAGGAAATTTCATTAAATAAAAGATTTACTTCTCAAAAAAATTGCAAATGGTAGTAGAATGAAAAAGTGAGAGGTTTTTGGAAATGCAAAATTATCTACAACAGGTGAGCTGCATGCCTTTTGAGTATGATGTTTGTCTACAAAAAGTCTGGGAAGATAAATTGGATGTCCTATTGTCTTCACTGGATGTGTCTGTAATAGAGTAATTGCCTAGCTCTTTCTCCTCTGCATAATCCACACACTGAATTCTGCAGGTAAGAGAGAAATACTCACCATGGACCTGGTGGCTCCACTTCTGCAAGATAGTTTCTTCATCATAGTTTATAATAATCAGGAATACAATCTGTTATGAACTGGATTTTGTCCTCCTCCAAAATTTGTATTCTGAAGTCATAACTTGTATGCTTTAGTGTATGACTAAAGATAAGGTCTTTAAACAGGTGATTAAATGATTTGGGTTGGTGCGGCTGACTACCACTTCCTCAAGCATCTTGACTACTTTTTGCATGGAAAATGATTCTGCAAACACCAGGAGGCAGAAAATGCTTTGCAAGAGTTCCTCAAATCTAGCATAGATTTTTACACTACAGGAATCAACAAACTTATTTGTCATTGATAAAAGCATGTTGACTGTAATGGTTCCTACTTTGGTTAATAAAGATTGATTTGAGCCTAGTTATAATGATTTAGAATTCATGGTCCAGAACTGCAATTACTTTTTCACAAACCAATGAGGTCATTAGTGTGCACGTGTGCTCAGTAGCTCAGTCATGTCTGATTCTTTGAGATTCCTTTCACTGTAGTCTACCAGGCTCCTCTGTTTATGTAATTTTTCAGAAAAAAATATTCGAGTAGGTTGCCATGTCTTCCTTCAGGGAATCTCCCTGACTCAGGGATTGAATCTCCGTCTCACGTAATGCAGGCAGATTCTTTACTGTTGAACGATGAAGAAGCCAGAGGTCATTAGAATGGACCCTAAGTCAATATGAAAGTCATGTCCTCATGAAAAGAAGACTTTCAGACACAGATAGGAACAGAGAGATCATATGGAGACATAGATAAGACAGTCATTTATAAACCAAGGAAAGAGATTTGGAATAGATTCTTCTCTCATGGTCCTAAGAAGAAACCCACCATGATGACTACCTGGCACTTCTAGTCTTCAGAACCAGAAAACAATGAATTGCCATTGTCTAAACCACCTAGTCTGTGATATGTTGCTATAGCAGCACTCACAGAGTAATACACTATTCTCATGAACTTAGTAGTTTTACATGTCAGAGAAGGAAAGCAGGATTAAAGAGAGCTCGGCTTCCACTCCCCCAGCCCACAGTGTTAAACTTTAACAGATTCACTTTTTCTATACAAAAACTCTAAGACTGTATAATCAATGGTATTTTGTTCTTCTTATGATTTTGCTATAAAAATCTCTTAAAGAGGAAATAGCATTAATAGTAGCTACTGGTTGTGGTAGTTATTAAAATGTATATTCAGTAGAAGAAAGCTGGCAAGCTGTACTCATTCTCACATTTTTAAAAGATTGCTGATTGAGAAAATTCCAAACCTGAGAAATATGAAGAGGACTGTATCTTTCTCCTCTTCCTCTATAGATCTGTCTTTGTGGAATGAGCAGTAGACATTTAGTAGCACTTTTTGTTGATTTTCGGATCTATATACTTGTATGAGATACCCTGAAAGGCAGAAATTTTTTCATTTGATTAACATATTGCTATTCAATTAACACAATTACTATAAAGAAAGTCAAAGCAGTGTTCCATGGAATCTAGACAAAATGGGTTGCTTTGAGTATTAGGTAGCACAATTAGTATCATCAAGAAAGGAGTATAAAGCAGTGGTACGAGAGAATACATACTAGATTTGTATAGGATACATCTTCCCATAATTGCACCCAAGTTGGACTTGAAATTAATTCTAATGTCCATTTCATAGACCAAAAACAAACAAAAAAATTTTGATAACTCTGTTGTCAAATAACTGTTCTTTTTAAGATTTATCAGAAAAGAATTCTATTTTAGTAGTACCTGGGATTTGGTTTAATCAGGAATGATAAGATATGCTGATACAGAAATGGCTGCCATGAAAGAAGTTTTTATAGTTTCCTAGAAACAGAAGGTGTAGACATTATACAGAATCACATAAGGATGCACCAGGATGGGTCTGAAGGTACAATGAGTAAGAGGAAACAGTAGGACAAGAGGACATATATAGAAACACTGGTGGTTTTGGTGGAAAGGAGTGAATAAGGGAAGACAAGCAGATTTAGCAGTGACTAGTTTGAGTAATTTCAGTTTGCCTTAAGGCATAAAGGCTGTTCTTAGTTGTCTGATGCCAGACCCTATTTAGATGATGGCCCAGAAAGTAGGATGTCTTAAAAGCAGGTGGTAAGAATTATGGAATCTGAACTGGTTGGCCTGCATATAAAAGATGTGTACTTCTCTTTTTATTAATTAATTTTTATTTGAGTGTAGTTGCTTTACAATGTGGTGTTAGCTTCTGTTGTTGTTCAATTGCTAAGCTGTGCCTGGCTTTTCTGTGACCCCATACACTGTAGCCTGCCAAGCTCCTTCTGTCCATAGGATTTCCTAGGCAAGAATACTGGAGTCGGTAGCCATGTTCCTTCTCTAAGTGATCTTCCTGATACAGGGATTGAACCCACTCCTCCCACATTGGCAGGCAGGTTCTTTACCACTGGGCCATTGGGGAAGTCTGTGTTAACGCCTGTTGTTCAGTCACTAAGGTGTGTCTGACTCTGCTAGTGGAAGTGTTGGCTTCTACCATACAGCAAAATCAATTAGGTATATATACACACACACACACTCCTCTCTCTTTTGGACTTCCTTTGCATTTAGGACACCATGCTGCATTAAGTAGAGTTCCCTGTGCTTTGCAATATATTCCCATCATTTGTGTTCCCATCAGTACCCCCTTTTATACATAGCATCAATAGCATATGTGGATTGACACATATATACCATTGAAAGATGTACTTCTAGTCAGTTAAGTAACTCTGTGAGTCAACAGGAGCCCTAGCTATCAAAGCGTCAGACCACAGAAAATAAAAGGTATTGTCAATCTGAGATTACAAAGTTTTGTAGTACCTGGGATTTGGTTTAATCAGGAATGATAAGATATGCTGATACAGAAATGGCTGCCATGAAAGAAGTTTTTATAGTTTCCTAGAAACAGAAGGTGTAGACATTATACAGAATCACATAAGGATGCACCAGGATGGGTCTGAAGGTACAATGAGTAAGAGGAAACAGTAGGACAAGAGGACATATATAGAAACACTGGTGGTTTTGGTGGAAAGGAGTGAATAAGGGAAGACAAGCAGATTTAGCAGTGACTAGTTTGAGTAATTTCAGTTTGCCTTAAGGCATAAAGGCTGTTCTTAGTTGTCTGATGCCAGACCCTATTTAGATGATGGCCCAGAAAGTAGGATGTCTTAAAAGCAGGTGGTAAGAATTATGGAATCTGAACTGGTTGGCCTGCATATAAAAGATGTGTACTTCTCTTTTTATTAATTAATTTTTATTTGAGTGTAGTTGCTTTACAATGTGGTGTTAGCTTCTGTTGTTGTTCAATTGCTAAGCTGTGCCTGGCTTTTCTGTGACCCCATACACTGTAGCCTGCCAAGCTCCTTCTGTCCATAGGATTTCCTAGGCAAGAATACTGGAGTCGGTAGCCATGTTCCTTCTCTAAGTGATCTTCCTGATACAGGGATTGAACCCACTCCTCCCACATTGGCAGGCAGGTTCTTTACCACTGGGCCATTGGGGAAGTCTGTGTTAACGCCTGTTGTTCAGTCACTAAGGTGTGTCTGACTCTGCTAGTGGAAGTGTTGGCTTCTACCATACAGCAAAATCAATTAGGTATATATACACACACACACCTCTCTCTTTTGGACTTCCTTTGCATTTAGGACACCATGCTGCATTAAGTAGAGTTCCCTGTGCTTTGCAATATATTCCCATCATTTGTGTTCCCATCAGTACCCCCTTTTATACATAGCATCAATAGCATATGTGGATTGACACATATATACCATTGAAAGATGTACTTCTAGTCAGTTAAGTAACTCTGTGAGTCAACAGGAGCCCTAGCTATCAAAGCGTCAGACCACAGAAAATAAAAGGTATAGTCTACAAGCTGCACTCTCTTGATTTTCTTTACAAACACTGTGATTCTTAAACCTGTATTTTTAAATTATTTTTTTTTTTTTTGCCTCTAAGTCATCATTTATTTTTCATCCATCTTTATTCTTTAGCATGTGAGGGCCTCCCATTGCAGTGGCCCCTATCCTTGCAGAGCACCAGCTCTGGGCACTAGTGCTGGCTTCTAATTGGACACAATGGCCCAGCTGCTAAGTGACAAGTGGGATCTTCTGGGCCAGGGATTGAACGGGTGCCCCTTGTACTGCAGTGAGGACTCTTTACCCACTGGACCACCAGGGAAACCCCCCAATTCTTAGCTCTGTATTTTTATGTAGTTCCTATCCTGGAAAAGTTAAAACATTAATGGTTAAGGTAAATTGACTCAAATTTAATGTTTTATTTTATTTTTTGCTTTATTAGCCATTAAGACCCTTTTATTTATGATGTAAATGATTAAGTCATTTTCGCTGCATAATTTAAAAGTAATGAAGGAAAAGCAGAGAAAGAATACTGTAAGATTTTGTTTGAAGACTTACTTAGCTGTCATATCTAGTACTTTTCTATATCAGATATGTCAAATCATGTTAAATCTGAACACTACATCAGTACGTTTCTTTGTTACAAAGTACTTTCTTCAGTTATCTCATTCCCAGTTCTAGAACATCTTATATGATTTTTGTTTTCCATTGGATGTTATAACAAATTATTTACCACTGGGCCATTGGGGAAGTCTGTGTTAACGCCTGTTGTTCAGTCACTAAGGTGTGTCTGACTCTGCTAGTGGAAGTGTTGGCTTCTACCATACAGCAAAATCAATTAGGTATATATACACACACACACACTCCTCTCTCTTTTGGACTTCCTTTGCATTTAGGACACCATGCTGCATTAAGTAGAGTTCCCTGTGCTTTGCAATATATTCCCATCATTTGTGTTCCCATCAGTACCCCCTTTTATACATAGCATCAATAGCATATGTGGATTGACACATATATACCATTGAAAGATGTACTTCTAGTCAGTTAAGTAACTCTGTGAGTCAACAGGAGCCCTAGCTATCAAAGCGTCAGACCACAGAAAATAAAAGGTATAGTCTACAAGCTGCACTCTCTTGATTTTCTTTACAAACACTGTGATTCTTAAACCTGTATTTTTAAATTATTTTTTTTTTTTTTGCCTCTAAGTCATCATTTATTTTTCATCCATCTTTATTCTTTAGCATGTGAGGGCCTCCCATTGCAGTGGCCCCTATCCTTGCAGAGCACCAGCTCTGGGCACTAGTGCTGGCTTCTAATTGGACACAATGGCCCAGCTGCTAAGTGACAAGTGGGATCTTCTGGGCCAGGGATTGAACGGGTGCCCCTTGTACTGCAGTGAGGACTCTTTACCCACTGGACCACCAGGGAAACCCCCCAATTCTTAGCTCTGTATTTTTATGTAGTTCCTATCCTGGAAAAGTTAAAACATTAATGGTTAAGGTAAATTGACTCAAATTTAATGTTTTATTTTATTTTTTGCTTTATTAGCCATTAAGACCCTTTTATTTATGATGTAAATGATTAAGTCATTTTCGCTGCATAATTTAAAAGTAATGAAGGAAAAGCAGAGAAAGAATACTGTAAGATTTTGTTTGAAGACTTACTTAGCTGTCATATCTAGTACTTTTCTATATCAGATATGTCAAATCATGTTAAATCTGAACACTACATCAGTACGTTTCTTTGTTACAAAGTACTTTCTTCAGTTATCTCATTCCCAGTTCTAGAACATCTTATATGATTTTTGTTTTTTCCATTAGGTCTTTACACTGATGGATGTTATAACAAAATAAGTTATTGAAACCTATTGGCATTTAAATTACCTATTATATTATATGAAATAAATATGATGGATTTGTATAACCCGTCAAGCATATAATTTTTTTATAAACTAAAATTTAGAATCCAAGATTTTAAGCCAAATTCACATTCTGTTACCAGATGATTGTAAATGCTCCTATGTTACTACAAAATATTTGTGTGTTTGACGGTGGTGCTCAGTCACTCATTCATGTCTGCCTCTGTGATCTTTTGGACTGTAACCCTCCAGGCTTCTCTGTCCATTCAATTTTCCAGGAAGGAATACTTGAGTGGCTTGCTGTTTCCTCCTTCATAGGATCTTTCCCACCCAGGAATAGGACCTGTTTCTCTTGTGTCTCCTGCATTTGCAGGTGAATTCTTTATCACTGTGCTGCTTGGGAAACCTGTTTGCTAGTGTGTGTGTATGTGTGTGTGTGTGTGTGTGTATTTACATATATATACTTGTCTTCAATGTTGTATCTGATTTTTAGTCATTTACTAAAGAAAAATAAGCATTTTATAGACTTTTTACTTCTATGGTATATCACTGAGATTTCCACAGCTCCAAAATTCAAGATTAAGCTTGTCCCATTTAGCTTAATAGTTTTGTTTTCCTTTTTGTTGACCATTTAATGTATTTCCTTGTATCTGTTGCTCTCTGTATCATCGTTTCTTTTATCTGGCAGCATAATTACACTGATTTCCTTTATTTTATTCAGGGCATCTCTTATTTTTTCTTTTATCTTTCTCAGTCCACATGATTTCTTATTTCACTGTATCATCCACAATATACTCTCTTTAAGCAGCCAATATTATTTCCTGTTTTGATTGTTTGATCAAAAATCTATGCATTTGTCTTAGCATGCACGTAACTTTAAATAGTCTTATTCATTTTTACAAAAGAATTAGGTCAGAAAATTGTTACCCCAGAACTTTCCAAACAGCAAAGGGAAAAATTTGGTCAGAAAAATTGTTTACCCCAAATCATGTTCTATTAAATCCCAAGTTCTAGAACATCTTATATGATTTTTGTTTTTTCCATTAGGTCTTTACACTGATGGATGTTATAACAAAATAAGTTATTGAAACCTATTGGCATTTAAATTACCTATTATATTATATGAAATAAATATGATGGATTTGTATAACCCGTCAAGCATATAATTTTTTTATAAACTAAAATTTAGAATCCAAGATTTTAAGCCAAATTCACATTCTGTTACCAGATGATTGTAAATGCTCCTATGTTACTACAAAATATTTGTGTGTTTGACGGTGGTGCTCAGTCACTCATTCATGTCTGCCTCTGTGATCTTTTGGACTGTAACCCTCCAGGCTTCTCTGTCCATTCAATTTTCCAGGAAGGAATACTTGAGTGGCTTGCTGTTTCCTCCTTCATAGGATCTTTCCCACCCAGGAATAGGACCTGTTTCTCTTGTGTCTCCTGCATTTGCAGGTGAATTCTTTATCACTGTGCTGCTTGGGAAACCTGTTTGCTAGTGTGTGTGTATGTGTGTGTGTGTGTGTGTGTATTTACATATATATACTTGTCTTCAATGTTGTATCTGATTTTTAGTCATTTACTAAAGAAAAATAAGCATTTTATAGACTTTTTATTTCTATGGTATATCACTGAGATTTCCACAGCTCCAAAATTCAAGATTAAGCTTGTCCCATTTAGCTTAATAGTTTTGTTTTCCTTTTTGTTGACCATTTAATGTATTTCCTTGTATCTGTTGCTCTCTGTATCATCGTTTCTTTTATCTGGCAGCATAATTACACTGATTTCCTTTATTTTATTCAGGGCATCTCTTATTTTTTCTTTTATCTTTCTCAGTCCACATGATTTCTTATTTCACTGTATCATCCACAATATACTCTCTTTAAGCAGCCAATATTATTTCCTGTTTTGATTGTTTGATCAAAAATCTATGCATTTGTCTTAGCATGCACGTAACTTTAAATAGTCTTATTCATGGTTTCTTTGACAAAAGAATTAGGTCAGAAAATTGTTACCCCAGAACTTTCCAAACAGCAAAGTCTGGATATAGAAAGTAGACGCAATAGCACTTCAGTGTACAAATTATGATTATGTACATGTTATAACTACCCATAGTCACTTTGTATGGTGCTAAGTAAGACTTTTCAAATCTGTACCATAAAGGTGCAAATGTTCAGCTATAAGACGAATAAGGTATGATGATCTAATGTAAAACATGGTAATGATTGTTGATAACACCATTATCAATTATATGATAATTGATAGAGAGAATACCTTAAATATTCTTACCAAAAGAAAAAAAAAGGATAAGGATGTGATTGATGTGTTCAGTCACTGTCATGGCAGACTCTTTGGAACACTATAGATTGTGTAGCCCACCAGGTTCCTCTGTTCATGGAATTTCCCAGGCAAAAATACTGGAATGGGTTGCCATTTCCTTCTTCAATGTAACTGATGGATGATATAATTTACTAAATGAAGGGAATCCTTTCACAGTTTATATCAAGTTGCCATGGTATAGACTTTAAATCAGGTAGTGGCAAAGAACTCACCAATGCAGGAGACCCAAGAGATGTGGGCTCAATCCCTGGATCAGGAGGGTCCCCTGGACAAAGAAATGGTAACACACTCCAATATTCTTACCTGGAAAATCCCACAGACAGAGAAGCCTGGAGGGCCCCAGGCCATAGGGTTGCAAAGAGTAGGACATGACTGAGCAACTGAGTGCAGTGCTGTTTAGACTTTAAATGACTTACGGTTGTGTATGTCAATTATACTTCAATAAATCTATAAAAACAAATCCAACAGAAATTTTAAAAAAATTACTGATCAAAGTTTTTTGTTTCTTCTTCTCATCATCTTACCTCATTTACAGTTCAATCCATACTTCTATTTGTATTGATTTAGATTATAACAAGAAGAGCTTTTGTTATTGTTTTGGCTAAAGAGTCCGGGACATGACTGAGTGACTGAACTGAACTAAAAAGTCAACCTAGAAAGCACATGAAGCTATAATAGTAGTCGGTCGGTGAAGATTTTTATGTATAGGGACACAACGTCCTGAAGGAACTAGTCTAGGGGTAGAGTGGAGGTAATTCGAGGGACTGTATCTAAGTCTAGGGTGACATGAAGCAATAAGGAAGAAAAATGAGATCGTGATGAAGCGGAAAGACAAGTCTGGCTCAGGTGACCCACAGAAGAGATCTGATGAGAAGAGGTGGAAACAGGCATGGGTAGCAACTGAGGGAAGCTAGTAGTGGATGGCACTCTACCTCCTAAGCTGGTACTCCTGTTTGTCTGTAAAAGTTCCCAAGGTCAGTGCAGGAGATATTGGATGAGAAGTACCAGAATCTTGTTGACGCTCCTGGACTGTATAACTCTGTTGGACTGGAATCACCTTAATGGGGGCTTCCCTGGTGCTCAGTGGTAAAGAATTTGCCTGCTGATGCAAGAGATGCAGATTCTATCCCTGAGTCAGGTAGATCCCCTGAAGAAGGAAATAGCAACCCATGCCAATATTCTTACCTGGAAAATCCCACAGACAGAGAAGCCTGGAGGCCCCAGGCCATAGGGTTGCAAAGAGTAGGACATGACTGAGCAACTGAGTGCAGTGCTGTTTAGACTTTAAATGACTTACGGTTGTGTATGTCAATTATACTTCAATAAATCTATAAAAACAAATCCAACAGAAATTTTAAAAAAATTACTGATCAAAGTTTTTTGTTTCTTCTTCTCATCATCTTACCTCATTTACAGTTCAATCCATACTTCTATTTGTATTGATTTAGATTATAACAAGAAGAGCTTTTGTTATTGTTTTGGCTAAAGAGTCCGGGACATGACTGAGTGACTGAACTGAACTAAAAAGTCAACCTAGAAAGCACATGAAGCTATAATAGTAGTCGGTCGGTGAAGATTTTTATGTATAGGGACACAACGTCCTGAAGGAACTAGTCTAGGGGTAGAGTGGAGGTAATTCGAGGGACTGTATCTAAGTCTAGGGTGACATGAAGCAATAAGGAAGAAAAATGAGATCGTGATGAAGCGGAAAGACAAGTCTGGCTCAGGTGACCCACAGAAGAGATCTGATGAGAAGAGGTGGAAACAGGCATGGGTAGCAACTGAGGGAAGCTAGTAGTGGATGGCACTCTACCTCCTAAGCTGGTACTCCTGTTTGTCTGTAAAAGTTCCCAAGGTCAGTGCAGGAGATATTGGATGAGAAGTACCAGAATCTTGTTGACGCTCCTGGACTGTATAACTCTGTTGGACTGGAATCACCTTAATGGGGGCTTCCCTGGTGCTCAGTGGTAAAGAATTTGCCTGCTGATGCAAGAGATGCAGATTCTATCCCTGAGTCAGGTAGATCCCCTGAAGAAGGAAATAGCAACCCATGCCAGTGTTCTTGTCTGGGAAATCCAATGAAGCAAAGAGCCTTGCAGTCCACAGTCCATAGGGTCACAAAAAGAGTCGGACATGATTTAGTAACTAAACCACAGCAACAGCAAAATTCCTTAGTGAAGTGCTTCTTGACAAAAACATTACAAATGTACACAGGAGTAAATTTTGAAAAAAAAATGGGAAGATAGATTTTAGCTTATTTTTCTATGATTAATTTCTCCCCTTTAACAAAGATGTCTTCTTCTATTTCCTTGAAAACTAAATATGATTTCTTACAAGTTATCAATGTTTCCTGAGTCTACAGAATACATAAATTGAGCTAAAATCTCACTTACAGCTGCAGTTTAAAGTTACCGTGAAAGTAAATGGAAGATGAAACTACAAATAAAGTAGGCTAAATTTAATCAAAATTTAACAAAAGTATTCTCAAGAAACTCTGGAGAATTTAACTCTGTGATGTAAAAGAGGAACTACATTATAAAAAGGGTAGGAGGGAAGCAAGATGTATTCTAATAAGGGCTTATGGAGGATATCAAATATTCTGTAAATAATAAACTAATTAGCAGGCATTATTCAAATAATCTCACAAAAATAAATACTTGAAAATGTTGTGCAGCTCAGTAATATTTATATTGAATATCTTTTCTGAAATATGAACTAGGAAAAGTACATCAAATTTTCTTTTCAAAAAGTAAACTTGCATATATATTTTCTAAAATAGATAATATTTTATTTCCCATAATATTCTTTAGCTATTTTAAATTATGTATCCAAAGACCCTTGAAAAATATAGTACAATACTGTTGTGTAAGTCAGAAGTTGGAGAAATATACTACTCTAGTTTGAATAAACGAATTGTTATTTGTGAAATGTTAGCATTGCTAAATTTGTGCAACAGTTTTGAAGTCTGCATGTGCAGGGAATAGCCTGGAAGCCAGTTTGTTCCTGTTTGTCATCATTTGTGCCTGTGTTTTTCTCTGTATTTTAGTAATTCTGCCATCTCCTTGATGATGAAGGCTCCATATTATTTGTAGCCGAGTTTTCCTTTACCTTCTGAAAGCCCGTGGGCTTGAAAAACTATAATACATATTAGCACTAACAAGTCCAAGTTCACAGGGATCAACTGTCCATTTAAATTCCATGTGTATCATCTACACTGATTAGACAAATCACAAAATGCTTTCAAATTTATTCATGTCTCAAACAGAATGACCACTATGTAATAAAAAAAAACAGTGTGTTGAAGGGATATTTTAAATCTAAATATAGTCAGTGCTAGACCTAGTCTATTTAATACATCAGTCTACTTTTTTGTCTTTTAAACTAGTCTTCTGTCCTTAAATTGCTTTGAAGACTTGCTTATGGAATCTCTTCCTTTCAAGAAAATAACTGTTGATAAGATATCAGGTATTAAATATTATTTTAGCACAAATAAATTTCATAATACAGCTGACCTTGAACAGTGCAGGAGGTAGGGTGCTGATACCCAGAGCAGTGAAAAATCCATGTATAAGTTTACAGTGGCACTTCCAAGTCCATGGTTCCTCATCCATGGACTGAACTAACCAAGGATCATGTGGTACTGTACTGTAGTATAAGTTTACTGAAAAAGATGCACATGTAGTTACCCATGTAGTTCAAACCCATGTTGTTCAAGAGTCAACTCTACATACTCTTCAGTTCAGTTCAGTCACTCAGTCATGCCCAACTCTTTGCAACTGTGGACTGCAGCATGCCAGGCTTTCCTGTCCTCGAGTATCTCCTGGAGTTTACTCAAACTCATCTCCATTGAGTCAGTGATGCCTTCCGGTCATCTTGTCTTTGGTTGTTCTCTTCTCTTCCTGCCTTCAATCTTTCCCAGCATCAGGGTCTTTTCCAGTGATTTGGATCTTTGCATTAGGTGTCCAAAGTAGTGGAGCTTCAGCATCAGTCCTTGCTATTTTAAATTATGTATCCAAAGACCCTTGAAAAATATAGTACAATACTGTTGTGTAAGTCAGAAGTTGGAGAAATATACTACTCTAGTTTGAATAAACGAATTGTTATTTGTGAAATGTTAGCATTGCTAAATTTGTGCAACAGTTTTGAAGTCTGCATGTGCAGGGAATAGCCTGGAAGCCAGTTTGTTCCTGTTTGTCATCATTTGTGCCTGTGTTTTTCTCTGTATTTTAGTAATTCTGCCATCTCCTTGATGATGAAGGCTCCATATTATTTGTAGCCGAGTTTTCCTTTACCTTCTGAAAGCCCGTGGGCTTGAAAAACTATAATACATATTAGCACTAACAAGTCCAAGTTCACAGGGATCAACTGTCCATTTAAATTCCATGTGTATCATCTACACTGATTAGACAAATCACAAAATGCTTTCAAATTTATTCATGTCTCAAACAGAATGACCACTATGTAATAAAAAAAAACAGTGTGTTGAAGGGATATTTTAAATCTAAATATAGTCAGTGCTAGACCTAGTCTATTTAATACATCAGTCTACTTTTTTGTCTTTTAAACTAGTCTTCTGTCCTTAAATTGCTTTGAAGACTTGCTTATGGAATCTCTTCCTTTCAAGAAAATAACTGTTGATAAGATATCAGGTATTAAATATTATTTTAGCACAAATAAATTTCATAATACAGCTGACCTTGAACAGTGCAGGAGGTAGGGTGCTGATACCCAGAGCAGTGAAAAATCCATGTATAAGTTTACAGTGGCACTTCCAAGTCCATGGTTCCTCATCCATGGACTGAACTAACCAAGGATCATGTGGTACTGTACTGTAGTATAAGTTTACTGAAAAAGATGCACATGTAGTTACCCATGTAGTTCAAACCCATGTTGTTCAAGAGTCAACTCTACATACTCTTCAGTTCAGTTCAGTCACTCAGTCATGCCCAACTCTTTGCAACTGTGGACTGCAGCATGCCAGGCTTTCCTGTCCTCGAGTATCTCCTGGAGTTTACTCAAACTCATCTCCATTGAGTCAGTGATGCCTTCCGGTCATCTTGTCTTTGGTTGTTCTCTTCTCTTCCTGCCTTCAATCTTTCCCAGCATCAGGGTCTTTTCCAGTGATTTGGATCTTTGCATTAGGTGTCCAAAGTAGTGGAGCTTCAGCATCAGTCCTTGCAATGAATATTCAGGGTGATTTCCTTTAGGATTGACAGGTTTGGTCTGCTTGGCATCCAGGGATGCTCGAGAGTCTTCTCCACTTCTCACTTTTTATACCCAAGTCTTATTTGAACCTGAACAGACCCAGTTCAGTTCTGCCTAAGAGCTGCACATTGCTGTTTCCTCTGCAGGCAAATTTTCCAGGAGGTATTCACAAAACTCATTGTCTTATTGTGTCTAGATCTCTGCTTAGATGTCTTATCCTAGCAAAGGTCTTTTCTATTATGCAGGTTTAGAATAGCAAGCCCAGAAGCTATTCCCTCACATCACTTAGTTTTTCTGCTTTGAATCATTTGTCTTGCACCATTAGAACTTTTCAGGAAAGTGGGGACCATGTCTACTACTGTATTTCAAATATCTAAGGTAGTTCCTGAAACAGTATTCAACAGTTATTGAGGTATAAATACATATATTTGTATTTATTTTGCCTTTCCTTGTTTATGTATGATTTGTTTTCCTAACTGAACTAAGAGAAACTTGAGGTGGTGAGAGGATCTTACATCCTTTGTATATCTACTCATACACTTAGAATTGTAACCAGAAGTGGGACCTGGCTGCTCACCACTCCAACACCAATAAAGGGACCAGGGTGGTGAAAAGGAAACTTTGCTTTATTTTGATGCTAGCCACCCGAAGGGAAGGGTAGATACCTGTCCATGGACCAGCTCTCTCACACGTACACAACTGCACCAGCAATCATGGGGCAAGCACTTTTATAGACAGACAGAGGGAGAAACGTGCAAAAACAGCATAGTCAGCTCTGACAGTCATCCTGAAATTTGCCATGCAGTGGTCTGATCATTGTCATCTTAATTGTTCTAAGTACAGTTAGTCTTTAGTTCCAGGGTTAGTTTGTTCCCATTTCTTTGAGGCCAATTATTGGAAGTGGAGCAATTTCTGTCATAACTATAGTCTCATCATCATGTAGTTAACTTCTTCCACATGGTAGGGGTTTTAATATCTATAAAACAGCTCATAGGATGTGGCTCAGAATATTATCTATAGCTCTTGAGAAGCAGCTAAAGGTCCTTGACTATGCAGTCACATTATATGATTCTCTCATGGCGAAAAAATTAAACCATATGAATAACACGCTAGAAATTTACCTTAACTGTGCTTCATTTACAAAAATAATAACCTAAGGAATGGGAAAAATTATTCTTTGGTACAGATAATTTTATTTGAGTATTCTGTTACATTGGAATAAATATTGGGTTGGCTAAAATGTTCATTTGGGTTTTTATGCAATGTCTTAATGGAAAAATCCGACTGAACTTTCTGGCCAACCCAATACACCTGATGCAATTGGTTTGCCTTTAAGAATGTTTTCCTCTAGTAGTTTTAGTTGTTTTACTCCACATAAAGGCATGCAGAGAGGCAGCACGCGTCTTGGATTAAGTTGGAGACTTTTTTGACCATGTCAGAAAAGATGGAGACAAGATGAAACTAAGAGAGCAAATGACTGCTCATATATCTAGCATGCTGTGGGGTACTTTACAAAACAACTATTTCGTGAAGAGAGAATACTGTCTTCATGAAATTCATGAATAAGTCCTCCAGACTGTGAATCAGAGATCCCGGTTCTTTCAGAATATGCTTTTCTCATCTGTAATATAAAAGCTTTACCAAGTAATCTGTAAGGCTGGTATTTGAGTTAAAATTCTATATTTTTACCTTTTATAGATTCTTTTCTCAAATGTCACTCTCAAGACATCTCAAGATGTCAAGGTTTTATAGGCAATTGTTTATGAAACTTACATAAGCTTCACTGATTTTCACTTATTTTATTATTTAAATATGGTAACTGTTGCTGTTATTGCTGTTTGGATGCTAATCCATGTCTGACTCTTTTGCGACCCCATGGACAGTGGCCAGCCAGAATCCTATGTCCATGGGGCTCTCTAGGCAAGAATATGGAAGTGGGTTGCCATGCCCTCCTCTATGGGATTTTCTTGACCCAGGGATCAAACCTGCGTCTCCTGCATTGCAGGCAGATTCTTTTCTGCTGAGCCATCAGAAAGCCCAGTTATGGTAACTAGTGAATTTTAATAGGGTGACAATGATTTACCAAATATAAACATAATAGATACCAGGTGATGTTACCTACAAAGCCATTATAAAATAGGTTTTACTTTACTAATAATGGGTAACCAACAAAGATTAACTAGCTTGATTTATCTTGATTGATAAGTAAATCTGAAGGAAAATATGCTATAAATGATCTCTTCCTTGAAAAAAGTATTTGCATTTCTTTTTTAATAACACTGCACATAAAAATAAATTTTACCATTTTGCAAATACTGATAATCTACTTAGCAATTAGAAAGAAAAGATAAAAGTGTCTTGAATACGTGTCATTACATTAGAATTTTTGCCCATTTTTCTGGCAGGTAGATATCACACAATCAAACATCCTATAGTAGTCTTAATGATAAGAGTCACCCTTGAAATCTATGATTTTCAGAAAAGTATATGCACTTTTGTCAGGTTTAGGTTTATGTACTTTGGGGTCATAACTCATGATCATTGATAATAGCTTTACCAGCAGTGGAGACAAGATGAAACTAAGAGAGCAAATGACTGCTCATATATCTAGCATGCTGTGGGTACTTTACAAAACTACTATTTCGTGAAGAGAGAATACTGTCTTCATGAAATTCATGAATAAGTCCTCCAGACTGTGAATCAGAGATCCCGGTTCTTTCAGAATATGCTTTTCTCATCTGTAATATAAAAGCTTTACCAAGTAATCTGTAAGGCTGGTATTTGAGTTAAAATTCTATATTTTTACCTTTTATAGATTCTTTTCTCAAATGTCACTCTCAAGACATCTCAAGATGTCAAGGTTTTATAGGCAATTGTTTATGAAACTTACATAAGCTTCACTGATTTTCACTTATTTTATTATTTAAATATGGTAACTGTTGCTGTTATTGCTGTTTGGATGCTAATCCATGTCTGACTCTTTTGCGACCCCATGGACAGTGGCCAGCCAGAATCCTATGTCCATGGGGCTCTCTAGGCAAGAATATGGAAGTGGGTTGCCATGCCCTCCTCTATGGGATTTTCTTGACCCAGGGATCAAACCTGCGTCTCCTGCATTGCAGGCAGATTCTTTTCTGCTGAGCCATCAGAAAGCCCAGTTATGGTAACTAGTGAATTTTAATAGGGTGACAATGATTTACCAAATATAAACATAATAGATACCAGGTGATGTTACCTACAAAGCCATTATAAAATAGGTTTTACTTTACTAATAATGGGTAACCAACAAAGATTAACTAGCTTGATTTATCTTGATTGATAAGTAAATCTGAAGGAAAATATGCTATAAATGATCTCTTCCTTGAAAAAAGTATTTGCATTTCTTTTTTAATAACACTGCACATAAAAATAAATTTTACCATTTTGCAAATACTGATAATCTACTTAGCAATTAGAAAGAAAAGATAAAAGTGTCTTGAATACGTGTCATTACATTAGAATTTTTGCCCATTTTTCTGGCAGGTAGATATCACACAATCAAACATCCTATAGTAGTCTTAATGATAAGAGTCACCCTTGAAATCTATGATTTTCAGAAAAGTATATGCACTTTTGTCAGGTTTAGGTTTATGTACTTTGGGCATAACTCCTATATTAAATCAAAAATATATCTTAAATGTACTTTGTTAATATACTTAGTAAATTTAAAGATATTTGGCGAAAGTGCCTAGTGGATGAATTTTTTCAGAAGATAATCTGATTTCATAAAAATAACTTAGCAGCAAGTTCATTTTGAAATATATGTTTTTACTTAAATCTAGTTTGTGCACATCAACCACCCATGTCAACAAAAATATCAGGAAAATCTAATTGGCACACAATTTGCTCAGGATTCAAGGTCCTGATATTTTAAAATCAGCTTGTATAAATTGTTCAAATTAATGAGCTGCCCTATTTTTCAAATTAGGGCTAGAATTCTATTGAATTATTTGAAAATAAAGTCATAAAGACAGTAATTTTTCTGAAGATAGTCAAAGAAAGTGACAGTATGCTGAGAGATTAATGTGTTTATCTTTGTTTTTTCAGGGGTTTTATAGGATAAGCACATTTTAATTCTCTTTTGATCACATGGATGCCTATAAATGCCATGATAAGCTACAAAAATTAGAATTTCCAAGCAAATAACATGTACTCCTCTTTCCAGTATCAAACTTTGACGTATTTGTAATGAATTATAATATTACAATATTTATTGAAACATGACTTTCAATTTCCTATATGAGGCTTTTGTCATTATCCATTTTCCAATAAATAGATGATTACTTAGATGCTTTTTTTTTTTTTTTTTAACACTAACCCAATAAAGCTTTATGTAAAGGTAGGAAGTCTCTATTCAGAGTATCAGATAGATCTCAAATTGTTCTCTTTAACCCTGCATTTCAAGATAAAAGTTCTTTCTTTGGAGAATCCATTCCTGTGTACAATGTGCATAAGATCCTCTATGCATTGGGCTAACTTATATACACTGCACATAAAATAAATTTTACCATTTTGCAAATACTGATAATCTACTTAGCAATTAGAAAGAAAAGATAAAAGTGTCTTGAATACGTGTCATTACATTAGAATTTTTGCCCATTTTTCTGGCAGGTAGATATCACACAATCAAACATCCTATAGTAGTCTTAATGATAAGAGTCACCCTTGAAATCTATGATTTTCAGAAAAGTATATGCACTTTTGTCAGGTTTAGGTTTATGTACTTTGGGCATAACTCCTATATTAAATCAAAAATATATCTTAAATGTACTTTGTTAATATACTTAGTAAATTTAAAGATATTTGGCGAAAGTGCCTAGTGGATGAATTTTTTCAGAAGATAATCTGATTTCATAAAAATAACTTAGCAGCAAGTTCATTTTGAAATATATGTTTTTACTTAAATCTAGTTTGTGCACATCAACCACCCATGTCAACAAAAATATCAGGAAAATCTAATTGGCACACAATTTGCTCAGGATTCAAGGTCCTGATATTTTAAAATCAGCTTGTATAAATTGTTCAAATTAATGAGCTGCCCTATTTTTCAAATTAGGGCTAGAATTCTATTGAATTATTTGAAAATAAAGTCATAAAGACAGTAATTTTTCTGAAGATAGTCAAAGAAAGTGACAGTATGCTGAGAGATTAATGTGTTTATCTTTGTTTTTTCAGGGGTTTTATAGGATAAGCACATTTTAATTCTCTTTTGATCACATGGATGCCTATAAATGCCATGATAAGCTACAAAAATTAGAATTTCCAAGCAAATAACATGTACTCCTCTTTCCAGTATCAAACTTTGACGTATTTGTAATGAATTATAATATTACAATATTTATTGAAACATGACTTTCAATTTCCTATATGAGGCTTTTGTCATTATCCATTTTCCAATAAATAGATGATTACTTAGATGCTTTTTTTTTTTTTTTTTAACACTAACCCAATAAAGCTTTATGTAAAGGTAGGAAGTCTCTATTCAGAGTATCAGATAGATCTCAAATTGTTCTCTTTAACCCTGCATTTCAAGATAAAAGTTCTTTCTTTGGAGAATCCATTCCTGTGTACAATGTGCATAAGATCCCTCTATGCATTGGGCTAACTTATATACAAGACTCATTGTGACTTCCTTTCTTTAGTGCCTGCCTTTTCCACCAAACTGTTAACTTCATTTGCTCAGGGACCTTATGCCTTCACTTACTATTTATTTGAAGTATAATTATAGTTTTGGGCACTTAGCAGTGTATTAGCAAGTTTGTTCTTTTTTATTAAAGCATGTTGAACAAGCATTCATTACAGTCTATGAATGACCATTCCAGAAGCTGAGTAGAAAGTTTAAAGGAGACATGTTTCTTTTAATTGTATAATGAGAGAGAATATCTATTATTACAAAGAAAGCTTACATTTTGAAGTATTAAATAATTAAAGCCATTTCTCTACTGAAATTTGGAGGCAAGTGGTGCTCGTAGTAAATAACCTGCCTGCCAATGCAGGAGACATAAGAGAGGTTTGATCCCTGAGTTCGGAAGATCCCCTGGAGAAGGAACTGGCAACCTACTCTAGTATTCTTGCCTGGTGAATCCCATGGACAGAGGAGCCTGGTGGGCTGCAACCACTGTGTCACACAGAGTTGGACGTGACTGAAGTGACTAAGCATGCACAGTGGAGAAAAGTATCACACTGATAAGGCAAAATAAATCATAAGGCAGGTTGTGAAGATTATGTTTAAAACTAATTGTATTATCTTCCAAAATTGTATCTGATACAATAAAATGGTCACTGTAAATGCCTTCCTCAGGAATTCCAGGGCACATGTGCCCTGAGTTTTGAAATATGAATCTTCTGTGTCAGGTTGCTTTTCTTTCTCATGTATATAGTTAATGGTCTCTAAATCACTCAATGAATAATAAGAACCTAAAACATAAACATGCTAGAACACTTTGAAATATTAATATAGTTAATTGGATTTATAGTATCATTCTCTATGATAAAGAACTAACAGAAAGTGTTTTCCTGCCTTTTCATTCTTCAATTATGCTGGAAAAGATCTTTCAGACGTATTTAAATGATCGCATTTGTCCATTAGCATTTTTAGGAAAGGAAAAAAAAGAAAAATAGCACACAGATAGGAATTTATGATATACAGGATTTAATTATGTTTGTAAATGGATGCACTTTGAGAATATAAATTCATAATTAACAGCAAATGAGTCTTCCTTTTTCCCATAAATTCAATTGTTCTAGTAACTAGACATTTAAGGCAGCCTGTCATTTAGGCTCAGAGACTAGTAGATAAAGCCTCATTAGAATGTATTTGCTCTTAATATTACTTATTTGAATATTTGATCTTTCCTATTTGTATCACCCACTTCTCTTTCAGAATTATTAATGTATTTAGCTACTGCTGATTGTTTACTAGATTGTTTTGATCTGCTTGACAAAATCAACTGGTTGAAAATGATTTCTCAACTTGAAATTAAGTTCAGATACCAAAGAAAATTTCATTTTTGCATGGCAGATTTCCAATAAGATTTCACTTTATGCTGTATTTCTCCCTCCTCAGGAACACAGTAAAAAGACACAACAAATCTCTCATAGTACATAATGTGAGTCAGATACACAACTTGGATTGGAAGCTTCTTTTCACATTTAAAGTAATGTGATTTTATTTAGAAAATGCCAGGAGACACGGCTGATAATGGAAAGGTTAACTTGCTTTTACCATTCTCAGAGAGCATCCATTTTTCACCAGAGTGGATTTGTGGATATGAATCAAGATGTGAAATTGTATATTGTCTTTGCAGCATCATTTATTATAATCAGTGCAATTGAAAAAGTTGAAGTCCTAAGAGTCCTGTCACTTTTGAGGTTGTGTTGTTTGTTCTTTGGTTGTTATTGCTTTGCTTTTTTGCCATGAAGATGATCCAATAGCATTATAACTGTGCAGGAGTAGTATGTATATATGTGTAGTATACATATTCATGCATGCATGTGTATAAAAGAAACTTGAGACAGGAATTCCAGGGCACATGTGCCCTGAGTTTTGAAATATGAATCTTCTGTGTCAGGTTGCTTTTCTTTCTCATGTATATAGTTAATGGTCTCTAAATCACTCAATGAATAATAAGAACCTAAAACATAAACATGCTAGAACACTTTGAAATATTAATATAGTTAATTGGATTTATAGTATCATTCTCTATGATAAAGAACTAACAGAAAGTGTTTTCCTGCCTTTTCATTCTTCAATTATGCTGGAAAAGATCTTTCAGACGTATTTAAATGATCGCATTTGTCCATTAGCATTTTTAGGAAAGGAAAAAAAAGAAAAATAGCACACAGATAGGAATTTATGATATACAGGATTTAATTATGTTTGTAAATGGATGCACTTTGAGAATATAAATTCATAATTAACAGCAAATGAGTCTTCCTTTTTCCCATAAATTCAATTGTTCTAGTAACTAGACATTTAAGGCAGCCTGTCATTTAGGCTCAGAGACTAGTAGATAAAGCCTCATTAGAATGTATTTGCTCTTAATATTACTTATTTGAATATTTGATCTTTCCTATTTGTATCACCCACTTCTCTTTCAGAATTATTAATGTATTTAGCTACTGCTGATTGTTTACTAGATTGTTTTGATCTGCTTGACAAAATCAACTGGTTGAAAATGATTTCTCAACTTGAAATTAAGTTCAGATACCAAAGAAAATTTCATTTTTGCATGGCAGATTTCCAATAAGATTTCACTTTATGCTGTATTTCTCCCTCCTCAGGAACACAGTAAAAAGACACAACAAATCTCTCATAGTACATAATGTGAGTCAGATACACAACTTGGATTGGAAGCTTCTTTTCACATTTAAAGTAATGTGATTTTATTTAGAAAATGCCAGGAGACACGGCTGATAATGGAAAGGTTAACTTGCTTTTACCATTCTCAGAGAGCATCCATTTTTCACCAGAGTGGATTTGTGGATATGAATCAAGATGTGAAATTGTATATTGTCTTTGCAGCATCATTTATTATAATCAGTGCAATTGAAAAAGTTGAAGTCCTAAGAGTCCTGTCACTTTTGAGGTTGTGTTGTTTGTTCTTTGGTTGTTATTGCTTTGCTTTTTTGCCATGAAGATGATCCAATAGCATTATAACTGTGCAGGAGTAGTATGTATATATGTGTAGTATACATATTCATGCATGCATGTGTATAAAAGACTTGAGATTGATAACTATTCTAGCATGTAGCTACCACCTTCCTCAATTATAAAAATAGGCAAAAAATGTCTGATTGGGACTCTAGCTTGGAAAACATTTTAAGTCAGAGATTAAATCATATACTATAAAATTCCAAGTGTCCAGTATTGTGTATCTTATATAATGACTATTCAACACATACTATCCACAATTTTAAAACATACATGTGAAGATATATGTAGCCATGAATTCAGTTTTGAAGATATTTAACTTTAATACATGAATGATACTTTTCATGGTATCATACAATTAGATATATTGCTTACAGATATGATGACTGAATTATTATTTATGATCAATTTAATCTCATTATTTGCAACAATATAAAGTGTGATAAGGAAATAAAAGGGCAACAGAAGGAGTAGAGAGTGTAGACAGGATTGAGAGAAATTTCACAGGTACCATTCAGAGTGTTACTGACTAATTAAAATGGAAAGCAGAAGAGAAAAGATTGATTACTTTACAAACCGTGTGATGCCCCTAAATTTCTAAGACATTAATTTTATATTAAACTGGATTAATCATTTTTTAAAATCAATTTAATGGCGCTGTGAAATGTTCAATTTAATAAATAGCCGTCTTACTGACTGTATTCTTAAATTATCTCAAAGACACTTAAATCATATAATTTATATTTTAAAAATTACAATTCATAAAATTCTGATATGCATGTATTATCAATCCATTAATTAGAGTATAACATTAAATGGAAATTCACATTCTAGTTAATCAAAATCATCAGTATTTCCAAATTGGATAAGCAGACAACCCTTAAATGCATAACATGTCACCTATTTAACTTCAGATATCTACAAACATATAATTGATATGGAAAGGTTAACTTGCTTTTACCATTCTCAGAGAGCATCCATTTTTCACCAGAGTGGATTTGTGGATATGAATCAAGATGTGAAATTGTATATTGTCTTTGCAGCATCATTTATTATAATCAGTGCAATTGAAAAAGTTGAAGTCCTAAGAGTCCTGTCACTTTTGAGGTTGTGTTGTTTGTTCTTTGGTTGTTATTGCTTTGCTTTTTTGCCATGAAGATGATCCAATAGCATTATAACTGTGCAGGAGTAGTATGTATATATGTGTAGTATACATATTCATGCATGCATGTGTATAAAAGACTTGAGATTGATAACTATTCTAGCATGTAGCTACCACCTTCCTCAATTATAAAAATAGGCAAAAAATGTCTGATTGGGACTCTAGCTTGGAAAACATTTTAAGTCAGAGATTAAATCATATACTATAAAATTCCAAGTGTCCAGTATTGTGTATCTTATATAATGACTATTCAACACATACTATCCACAATTTTAAAACATACATGTGAAGATATATGTAGCCATGAATTCAGTTTTGAAGATATTTAACTTTAATACATGAATGATACTTTTCATGGTATCATACAATTAGATATATTGCTTACAGATATGATGACTGAATTATTATTTATGATCAATTTAATCTCATTATTTGCAACAATATAAAGTGTGATAAGGAAATAAAAAGGGCAACAGAAGGAGTAGAGAGTGTAGACAGGATTGAGAGAAATTTCACAGGTACCATTCAGAGTGTTACTGACTAATTAAAATGGAAAGCAGAAGAGAAAAGATTGATTACTTTACAAACCGTGTGATGCCCCTAAATTTCTAAGACATTAATTTTATATTAAACTGGATTAATCATTTTTTAAAATCAATTTAATGGCGCTGTGAAATGTTCAATTTAATAAATAGCCGTCTTACTGACTGTATTCTTAAATTATCTCAAAGACACTTAAATCATATAATTTATATTTTAAAAATTACAATTCATAAAATTCTGATATGCATGTATTATCAATCCATTAATTAGAGTATAACATTAAATGGAAATTCACATTCTAGTTAATCAAAATCATCAGTATTTCCAAATTGGATAAGCAGACAACCCTTAAATGCATAACATGTCACCTATTTAACTTCAGATATCTACAAAATAGATAAGTAGAATAGTTATATAAATAGAGGCATACTTTTACAAAGCCAATATTTAGATGAAAGTTTAATTTTTTTTGCAAAATATACAGTTAAAGATCTAGTATTTGGATGGAAGGCATTTTTTATTACATATTACCATACATTGATGGTTCAAAAGAGAAAAAAATAATCTCTAGGAAATTCTGTGAGTCGATTTATGAAATGTCATTTTTGCAAGACCAGAAAAATTATAGCTAATACAAGTTCTTGCATTAAAAGTGATCTGAAATTTGCATTTAGAATGTCTTGTTTCTTGGCAAATGTTTCAGTTATTGACTTTTTTTCCAACTAGTATATATGTCTTTAAAGATTAAAATGCAATTTCTTAGTTTTGGAATAAAGGGAGTTGGGAAAAGCTGAATGAAAGTTTAGAGGAAAATTCTCTAGTTATAATATTTTTGTGGTTCTCTTTGTGAAACAAAATCAATTTAAAAGTTCCTCTGTGTTTTAGTTTGAATTATAGTGAAGATCAAATTAAAACTATATGCTGTTAAATACAGTATTATTGTATTTTTACTCTACTGAAAATATATTTATATTAATGTAGTCATATTTTTTATTCCTACTTATCCTGTTGAAATGTTTATAATATTTCTCTTATTCATTTAACTTAAAAAATTATAGATTTGCAAAAGTTGTAATACATTTTTCCTACTAACATCTGAGTTACATTTCCTGGATCAGATAGTAGAACTAAAATTCATGCTGTTTCATTTTTATGATAAACTTACAACATTTTCCTGAAAAAGAGTCAGTTAACACAAAGTAGACTAAGTATGAGGGATTTCCAGGTGATACAGAAGTGGTAAAGAATCTACCTGCTGATGCAGAAGATGCTGGAGACCTGGGTTCCATCCCTAAGTCAGGAAGATCACTTGGAGGAAAGATGGTAATCCACTCCAGTATTCTTACCTAGAAAATTCCATGCAAAGAGAAGCCTGGTAGGCTAAAAGAGTCAGACATGACTAAGCGACTGAGTACACAGTACAGAATAAGTTTGAAAGTTTAAAATTAAACTTAATCTTATTGCCCAAGTGAAAATGTTATTTCAAGGGCACCTATTTGGGCTTTTTAGATTAAGGAAAGAGGGTCATCTGCTCATTTCAGGATGTTTTCTGGCCCTTCCTTTGACCAAGAGGGACTGAGTTTCAGACTCAAGTTAAAGAATCTATCAGATACTCAAAAACCCTTGGCCAACCAATCAGAGACAGTCTTCAGAGCCTGACTGATGGGACTCCATCTCTCTAACCTGAATTTTCAGGCTGTAATAAAAGTTTACTTTCAAGATAAAATAATAGAGAAATAATTGATAAACTAGCTTGATTCTTTAGTTTGCCCTATTGAGACATATGCTATTGGAGGATACATAAGGTTCTCCATTTGTATTCTTGCCAGAGCTCTACAAATGTCAGAGTTTACCCTGTTTTGGAGGCATTTCTCTGTAACAGTTTATACACATAAGACAAAAGTCAAAAATACTTTCTCTGTAATGAGATATATTCACATAGCAATCCATTTGTCATATGTAAAACCACTCGTAACTTGATGCTTTACACATCATCCTAACTTTATTACCCTAGGTTTTCTGATCAATTTGATCATGTTTATTCACTTACACATGTGATCATATGGAAGTGATCATTGTACAACACCAGAATCAACCAAACTGATTCCCTACATACCACTTTTCTCTGCTGTCAGTTTACTATATGGTTTTCAGTTCTTCGTGATGAGGTTTATTTTCTAACACTACTTATTTGACCATTCAATTGTGCAGCTTGTAAATCTAAAAAAAGAAGTTTTTTTTTGAGTTACATTTCCTGGATCAGATAGTAGAACTAAAATTCATGCTGTTTCATTTTTATGATAAACTTACAACATTTTCCTGAAAAAGAGTCAGTTAACACAAAGTAGACTAAGTATGAGGGATTTCCAGGTGATACAGAAGTGGTAAAGAATCTACCTGCTGATGCAGAAGATGCTGGAGACCTGGGTTCCATCCCTAAGTCAGGAAGATCACTTGGAGGAAAGATGGTAATCCACTCCAGTATTCTTACCTAGAAAATTCCATGCAAAGAGAAGCCTGGTAGGCTAAAAGAGTCAGACATGACTAAGCGACTGAGTACACAGTACAGAATAAGTTTGAAAGTTTAAAATTAAACTTAATCTTATTGCCCAAGTGAAAATGTTATTTCAAGGGCACCTATTTGGGCTTTTTAGATTAAGGAAAGAGGGTCATCTGCTCATTTCAGGATGTTTTCTGGCCCTTCCTTTGACCAAGAGGACTGAGTTTCAGACTCAAGTTAAAGAATCTATCAGATACTCAAAAACCCTTGGCCAACCAATCAGAGACAGTCTTCAGAGCCTGACTGATGGGACTCCATCTCTCTAACCTGAATTTTCAGGCTGTAATAAAAGTTTACTTTCAAGATAAAATAATAGAGAAATAATTGATAAACTAGCTTGATTCTTTAGTTTGCCCTATTGAGACATATGCTATTGGAGGATACATAAGGTTCTCCATTTGTATTCTTGCCAGAGCTCTACAAATGTCAGAGTTTACCCTGTTTTGGAGGCATTTCTCTGTAACAGTTTATACACATAAGACAAAAGTCAAAAATACTTTCTCTGTAATGAGATATATTCACATAGCAATCCATTTGTCATATGTAAAACCACTCGTAACTTGATGCTTTACACATCATCCTAACTTTATTACCCTAGGTTTTCTGATCAATTTGATCATGTTTATTCACTTACACATGTGATCATATGGAAGTGATCATTGTACAACACCAGAATCAACCAAACTGATTCCCTACATACCACTTTTCTCTGCTGTCAGTTTACTATATGGTTTTCAGTTCTTCGTGATGAGGTTTATTTTCTAACACTACTTATTTGACCATTCAATTGTGCAGCTTGTCCAAATCTCAATTGGATTTATCTCTTTTTTTATTGTTTGTCATGATACTATGGTGAGGATCATTTGCCTTAGTCTAATTTCTGCAGTTTCCAGGTTGGTTCTTCTGACATCACACCTCTCCTCCACCAGTGTGTCTGTCCTGGATAGAGGTCGCAGCTAATTCAAAATGAGACTTCCCACTTTTTCCTTTGGGATTTTGGTGCAGATTTTTTGTCACATAAACTGAAGTTCCTCTAACCTTTAACCCAGGTCATCAGTATTATCATCTCCTTCTTCATTTTCAGGAAACATATATGAAAGAAAACAATCTTTGAAATGATGCTGTACTCTGTGAGTCCTTATTATGAAATTTATAAACAACCCAACTGTTTAACTACATTTTATTTATATTTATACCAATTTATACTACACTAGCCCTTTCATTCATAATTTTATAAATTGTCAGAAATAAAGCCCACCTGTGTATACCAATTCAGTAATGTCTATCATGTATATAATCATACTAGTTAGACAGTGATTCCTAATTTTAATATTTTAAAACCTTAAAATTAAAGGCATTCTTACCAGATTCAAGTTTTTTGTTAAATTGCTTGCAGTTGATAACAGGTAGAACTTTCTTATACAGTCTCTCTTCAATTTTAATAACATTATTTCTGTATCATCACTCATAAGATTTTTTACCCCTGTGCTTCCAAAATGAATACTTTCCAAACTGAAAAAAACATTGCAGTTAGATGAACAAACTGAGCACTCTTATTCACTCAGTAAATGTGTATTTAATGCTTACCATTAAAGGTTTGAAGTGTTAGGGTACAGCAGGAAAAAAGAAAGTCATAATCCTCTTATAATTTAATTTGCAGTAGAAAGCAGTGGGCAAATGATATTCAGTGAACGTAGTATATGTTAATAAAAAATACTAAGTGCTATGACAAATGTAAGTCAGAAGAAGTACATAAAGAGTCATGGGTCAGGAGGCAGGTCTACTTATTCAAAGATCTGGGAAGCCTTCTCGAATAGATTGATGTGTGACTTAAGTGAGAGAATGCATTATATCCTAAATTAAGGGACAGTATTTGGGAGAGCAAATATCCAGTGGAAAGGCACAGATATGAGGTCTCAATGACCAAGCTCAAAGTTCATTAGTCAAGGTAGCTGGAAGACATTAAGAAAAGGAGAAAAGATTCAGGAATAGTCAAAGTTGGAGCAGAATTCTAATAACAGATCAAGTAAGACTTCTAAGGTCATAGTAATGAACTTGGAATGTATTGCAAATATCCATCTAAGATGGAGAGTCATTGGAGGGCATTGAGCAAAGGGATAGTGTTAATATGACTTGCTCCTGAAAAGAATTGCTCTCATTTCTGAATGAAGAATACAACACAAGAAGACAACTTTGAAAACAGGAGGTCTTGGTGGAAGGATAGTTAGTAGAACTAAAGGTATCCTGAGTGTGTATCTTATTGCTGAGGGTGGTAAACTCTTGGACCCGTTTTAACAGTAAAGTGAAAATGACTTGATAGAATGGATATGGGAATAAAAGAAAATGTCAAGGATAGCTCCGCAACTTAATGTAATTTGTTGAGATGAGAAACACAATCGGAAGAAATGATGATTTGGAGAAGAAAATAAACAGTAGATTTTGGAAATCCTGTGATGTAATTTTTCTTCATGCTTTAGGTTCTCTATTAGAGTTTTAGAAATTTATACATAAATATTTTTTCACGTAATTCCAATGTACTAATAATTTGACACTATTATAAATGCAATATCTCTAATGTATTTTCTACATGGTTATTTTGGAATAATTTCTTTTAGTTTTATAAGAAGTTCTTATATTCAGCAACCCTGCCAAACTCTCTTCTTTTAAGAATAATTTAACAAAATTTTAATGGTTACTTCCCATTTATAGTTCTTAAAAAATATTGGCTATGTTCCCCATGTTGTACAATATGTCTTTAGGCTCATTTTATACTCAATAATTTGTAGTCAATGTATCGCTCCTCCCTCTCCACTGGTAATCACTGTTTGTTCTCTATTGTTGTTGTATAGTCACTAAGTCATGCCTGACTGTTTGAGACCCCGTGCACTGTAGCCCATCAGGCTCCTCTTTCCGTGGGATTTCCCAGGCTAGAATACTGGAGTAGGTTGTTGTCATTTCTTCCTCCAGGGAATCTTCTCTACCCAGGGGCCAGACCCATGTCCCCTGAATTGCAAGAGTTTGTTCTCTGTAGTAATCTGTAGGCTTTTTTATAGTAATACAAATGGACACATTTAGTAGTCAATTGAATATTCATGTGTGAATTTAGGGAAATTATTCAGGTTAGAAATTAAGAAATGAAAATTTAAAAAATAGATTGAGTGAAATTACCTAGGAGGAAAATACAAACAGATAAGAGAAAGAGTTCGAAGACTAAGTTCATGTGGTATTTTAAAGTCAGAGCTTGGTAAAAATTTGATTTGACAAATACTGTGCCCTTGACCAATGTTTAGTAAGGCCCCTGTCCTGTTTTTGGTTGGTCTAGTCAAGTCTTAGCAAAAGTCCTGCTAAGTCATTCGTGGAAATACACCCATCCTTGATGTCCAATTGTTCTTGGTACCTGGTGAAAATTTTTTTATTATTAATCCCTCCACCTTTCATGTATAAATCCTGGACCTATGAAAATAGTTTTGTAAATATCTCTCTCACCTGAATGTCTCCTCTTAGTAATTTTCCATCCACTGATACCCTCACTCGGCTCTTTGTCTACAGCACCCCAGCTATCTTTTTCTGTGCTCAGAGTTTAGTTCTGTCTGTTTCCGCACTGCAATAACTCTAGTCTTCTATAAAATCTTTCCACCATTAAAAAACAAGTGTCAGAGTAATTTTTTTCTATAACTGATTCAGCAAGACAACCTAAAAGATGAAACAATTCACAAAGTTGAAGAAAAACTCAGAAAGAATAAGGCTCTGGAGAGTGATGTTCTAGAAACTAAATAAAGAAACCACTTCAGAAAATAAGGTGATTGATTTGTGCTCTATGATGCTATTAGAGGAAGCTAATGACCAAGACCTGGGCTTACCAGTTGGCTCAGTGGTAAAGAATCTGCCTGCCAGTGCAGAAGATCCCAGATATGCAGGTTTGGTCCTTGGGTCAGGTACATTCCCTGGGGCAGAAAATGACAACCCACTCCAGTATTCTTGCCTGGAAAATTTCAGGTGGGTTACAATCCATTGGAGTCACACACAACTGAGCCAGATACAACTGAGCACACATGCCCAATGACCAAGACCTACTAGAATGGTCATTGGTGACCTTAAACAAAGCCTGATCTGAAAAAATAGTGATAAAATATTATTTTGAATTTGTTCCAGAGAAAAAGCAAGGTGAATTGGGGAAAGAAGATATAGGTTTGTTTTTCTATAGGAGGTTTATAAGAACTTGGAATGGATATAGCCTTGTATGTGAAGAGGAAATAAATGTGTAATCAAGGAAGTCTTTTGCCCATTTTAAGACAGACCATAGTGTTACAGAATACTTTTATATCTCTGGCAGTGACTCAGTGAGAACTAAATAAAATAATACTGACAGAAATATGGAAGACTGTTATAAGAGTAGAATGTGTGAGTAGGAGAGAGGTTATAAGATTCCATGCACAAGGGACTGGTTGGCATTGTGCTTAGAGAAGAGAATGACAAGTTCTTCATTTTCATGAAAAGCAGGTCAGAGAAAGGCACATACATATATGCAGGCAGGAGTGTGTAGATGGGTTATTGGGAGAACTGTGCAATTTTTCTTGGGAATGCTTCCTATTTTCTAGAAAATAAAGGGAAAAGTCACCAGTTGGGATGAGTACATTAGAATTTTGACAAGAGTAGAGGTATAGACTTACGTCCTTTGTGATAGATAGAGAGAGGTGAGATGAACCCCAGCTATCTTTTTCTGTGCTCAGTTTAGTTCTGTCTGTTTCGCACTGCAATAACTCTAGTCTTCTATAAAATCTTTCCACCATTAAAAAACAAGTGTCAGAGTAATTTTTTTCTATAACTGATTCAGCAAGACAACCTAAAAGATGAAACAATTCACAAAGTTGAAGAAAAACTCAGAAAGAATAAGGCTCTGGAGAGTGATGTTCTAGAAACTAAATAAAGAAACCACTTCAGAAAATAAGGTGATTGATTTGTGCTCTATGATGCTATTAGAGGAAGCTAATGACCAAGACCTGGGCTTACCAGTTGGCTCAGTGGTAAAGAATCTGCCTGCCAGTGCAGAAGATCCCAGATATGCAGGTTTGGTCCTTGGGTCAGGTACATTCCCTGGGGCAGAAAATGACAACCCACTCCAGTATTCTTGCCTGGAAAATTTCAGGTGGGTTACAATCCATTGGAGTCACACACAACTGAGCCAGATACAACTGAGCACACATGCCCAATGACCAAGACCTACTAGAATGGTCATTGGTGACCTTAAACAAAGCCTGATCTGAAAAAATAGTGATAAAATATTATTTTGAATTTGTTCCAGAGAAAAAGCAAGGTGAATTGGGGAAAGAAGATATAGGTTTGTTTTTCTATAGGAGGTTTATAAGAACTTGGAATGGATATAGCCTTGTATGTGAAGAGGAAATAAATGTGTAATCAAGGAAGTCTTTTGCCCATTTTAAGACAGACCATAGTGTTACAGAATACTTTTATATCTCTGGCAGTGACTCAGTGAGAACTAAATAAAATAATACTGACAGAAATATGGAAGACTGTTATAAGAGTAGAATGTGTGAGTAGGAGAGAGGTTATAAGATTCCATGCACAAGGGACTGGTTGGCATTGTGCTTAGAGAAGAGAATGACAAGTTCTTCATTTTCATGAAAAGCAGGTCAGAGAAAGGCACATACATATATGCAGGCAGGGAGTGTGTAGATGGGTTATTGGGAGAACTGTGCAATTTTTCTTGGGAATGCTTCCTATTTTCTAGAAAATAAAGGGAAAAGTCACCAGTTGGGATGAGTACATTAGAATTTTGACAAGAGTAGAGGTATAGACTTACGTCCTTTGTGATAGATAGAGAGAGGTGAGTCATTAGGGAAATCTGGTTGAATTCCAGGTAGACTAACGGTCCACTTCAGGGAGATGCTTGTGAATTTAAAGTAAGAACAGTTGTCATGATTTTGTCTTTTTCTCCAATTAACTTAGTGTTTCAGACATAGATGCAGGGGTGTTAGATAGAACAAAAATTAGGGTTTTGACAGGTAAGTACTATGGGTTAACATGGAAACCAAAAGCTAAGCAACACCCTCTGCCTAAGAGTTTACACATGGCAATGCCTTCATATCTATCAATTAATCTGAGAAACATTATCTATCTTAAAATAGAGAAGAATAATTGTATCAATTATTCACAAAAAGGAAAAATGAAGGGAGGTTCAAATAAACATTTTGAAGTATCACCACTAGAAGTATAAACAGATTAAGAATCTGATCATTTCCTTTAACCTTCATGATCTGTGCTTCTTTTAAGCCAATTTTTTAAGATAAAAAACTTCAGAGTCTAATACCAGATCCTCAAGGTGTTTGCTTATAAACTAAGAATCCTTTTATTCAAAGTAACTTGAGATGCACAGGCATGGCATGCCAGGCAAGGACACCCAGAAGCAGAAGACTGTGTCCCCTGGTGCTAGTTAATTATTCATCATGACAAAAGATCTCTGCCAGAAGTCAGCACCTTGTCTTTGATCTTTTCACCTCGGCCAGGGTTAACCCAGCACTTTTCATTCTCTTGTCTTAACGGTTCCTGTTTTTTCTCAAAAAAAGAAACAAAAAACAAGACAGGCAGACTCACTTTATGTCAAAGGAGAAAGGAGAATTGCTGCAGGGCTTTGCAAAATTACCCCAGCTCTGAAGTTTTGGCAGAAACAAATTAGAGATTTCTCTGTGAGATGGCACACTGAGGACTTGTGCTTCTTTCTAAGACAGTGTCTGGACACATTCTCCTTGGTCAGAAAGTCAGCTTCTCACATCTGTGATTCTCATCCCAGGGTTGAGGGAAGAAAGTTTAGACAGAAACTGAAAGAAGAATGGATACCCACATAAATAGAGATGGATAAATCAGAAAACAAATATCTTCCATTGAACCTTTTATCATTTGAATTATGTCCATTCCTGCAAATTCCTATGATGGGATCCTAAACCCCATCACCCCACCATGGTATTGATAGGGATCAGGGTTCTTGGCTTTCCCAATCAATAGAAATTGAAATATAGAGGTCAGATGATAAAGTCAGGCAAGGCTTTTGGGGTGGGGTTTGCACTGGCCTCACCATGGTATTGATGGACATAGATGCAGGGTGTTAGATAGAACAAAAATTAGGGTTTTGACAGGTAAGTACTATGGGTTAACATGGAAACCAAAAGCTAAGCAACACCCTCTGCCTAAGAGTTTACACATGGCAATGCCTTCATATCTATCAATTAATCTGAGAAACATTATCTATCTTAAAATAGAGAAGAATAATTGTATCAATTATTCACAAAAGGAAAAATGAAGCGAGGTTCAAATAAACATTTTGAAGCATCACCACTAGAAGTATAAACAGATTAAGAATCTGATCATTTCCTTTAACCTTCATGATCTGTGCTTCTTTTAAGCCAATTTTTTAAGATAAAAAACTTCAGAGTCTAATACCAGATCCTCAAGGTGTTTGCTTATAAACTAAGAATCCTTTTATTCAAAGTAACTTGAGATGCACAGGCATGGCATGCCAGGCAAGGACACCCAGAAGCAGAAGACTGTGTCCCCTGGTGCTAGTTAATTATTCATCATGACAAAAGATCTCTGCCAGAAGTCAGCACCTTGTCTTTGATCTTTTCACCTCGGCCAGGGTTAACCCAGCACTTTTCATTCTCTTGTCTTAACGGTTCCTGTTTTTTCTCAAAAAAAGAAACAAAAAACAAGACAGGCAGACTCACTTTATGTCAAAGGAGAAAGGAGAATTGCTGCAGGGCTTTGCAAAATTACCCCAGCTCTGAAGTTTTGGCAGAAACAAATTAGAGATTTCTCTGTGAGATGGCACACTGAGGACTTGTGCTTCTTTCTAAGACAGTGTCTGGACACATTCTCCTTGGTCAGAAAGTCAGCTTCTCACATCTGTGATTCTCATCCCAGGGTTGAGGGAAGAAAGTTTAGACAGAAACTGAAAGAAGAATGGATACCCACATAAATAGAGATGGATAAATCAGAAAACAAATATCTTCCATTGAACCTTTTATCATTTGAATTATGTCCATTCCTGCAAATTCCTATGATGGGATCCTAAACCCCATCACCCCACCATGGTATTGATAGGGATCAGGGTTCTTGGCTTTCCCCAATCAATAGAAATTGAAATATAGAGGTCAGATGATAAAGTCAGGCAAGGCTTTTGGGGGGGTGGGGTTTGCACTGGCTACAGAAGGAGTGGAAAAACAAGTAATCCCCTGTTTGTTCCCTGTGTAGGGGAGGGTGTGGGAGGGAGGGGTGAGTTTTGTACTGTGTAGCTTAGGCTAGGCAAGGCCTGTACAAGCTCAAGCTTTGCAGCACTGTGGCAGAAGGTTCCAGGTCCCAGACCTGTCTCAGTAGCTCGCAGTGTGACCTTATTTAGAGACAGGGTCTTAAAAGAGATGATCGATTTAATGTGGGTCATTAAGATGGGCCACAACCCAGTGTGGCTTAAGTACACATAAGAAAAGGACTTTTGGATACAGTCATCGGTAGATGATTGAAAGTGGTTAGGGAGAAGACAGCTGTCTGTCTGTTGGGGTGGGAGTAGTGGGAGCCTAGAATAGACCCTTAGGCCACAGTTCTCTGACACCTGTTGATGCCTTGACTTTGGGTTGGTAGTCTCCAGAACTCTGATACAACAAATATCTGTTGTTAAAGCCTCCCGGTTCACAGTGCCATTTGTTATGGCAGCCCTAATAAACTAACAGAGGAACTACTTAATTTTCAGTTGAAAAATACTTGTTTGCTTTCCGCTTCATGCTGTGTATAACTTTGTTAAGGAAGATAGGAGTGGTAGCAACGGGAAGAGTGGACAGGCGACACTCGGAGATGCAGAACAACTGGTTTTATTCAACAAAACCAATGCGGACTCAGCAGAATTGCCATCAAAGACTGAGTCCTGGGTCTTTTTTATACATATCTGGCAAGGTTGTTACACCAGCAAGCAAGGCTAGCTACAAACAAAACAGTTAATACAGGAGTACAGGAATGTGAGCTCAGTCACCTAGCCTTCCAGAAGCCCTCAAGGCAGCAGGGAGGGGGCTGAGAGTAAGAGGCAGAAGGTGGGAGTGAGGGGAGTGTTTTTTCTCTTTTTCTTTCAGTATCATGCCACATGATATCTGGGGGTCTAAGCTGGGAGGGCCAGTTTAGCAATTGGTCATCTTAGTTTTTCTCCTCATTTTGAGGTGTAAAGTCACAAGGCATTTTGAAGTAGTGGGTGTGGCTACCTGTTTGATGCTGACAGATGTACCAGTCCCTTACTCTTAAAAGATTTTTATGCCACTGGTTAGGCTTCAAGAATGAGAACATTTATTTAGTAGGTAACCCTAAGTTTCAGGCAAGGTAGAAATCTGTAATTTATAAGATGTTGAATCAGTAAGCAGCTACAAAATTTTCAGATGTGTGAAAGATAGAAGAAAGTGATGTGTTATATAAGAAAATTTCAATTATTTCCCATATGCTGAATATTGTACATATGTCACCATCTGGAGAGGACATAAAGGTGTGTATATCTGTATGTATATCGAAAGCCATACTCCATATATACCTATACATGTATTTATAAATATGAGATACAGTGTTTCATATTGGATATACTTTTATATTTGATACTATGTTTTAAATTTTGCATTAAAAAAGAAATGAGATTAAAAGTTTAATAAAGTTTATTTAAAACTATATACATAATACTAAAGAGATCCTAGGAATCTTAAAGAAAATTGAGCTATAGAATACTTCTTAATAGAAATGAAATAAACTTATTTTCAAATATCACTAAATTTAGTTCTGGGAACCTGACATATAATTTCCCAACTATTCAAGGTAACCAGACTCTTCCCTCTGTGAGATCCTATGGTTACTTGAAAGTAAAATGACCACTGTTGTGATGCTGAGTCTTATTTCATAGATGAAACAGAGTCATTTGAACTTGAATTACTTGGAAGACTAATGTTAAAGTTAGAAAATTCTAATCTATGCTCTAGAGACCTAGCACTTCAGGCTAAGGATTGTGATTCTTTCCCACAAAGCATTAAAAATCATTAAAAAAGAAACAAAATAAAATTCCTGAGATGACTCAAGGGAATAAATAGTTGTAAGCCCAATAACAATTTATAAAGGTGACCCTGTTGGTATTTGATAGAATAAATTACAGAGATAGGAAAACTAGCTACAAATATGAATTATGTTTAATTCTTAGTTATTATTCAGTGCTATATTAGGTATTATACACATTTAGACATTATATCCATGGTTTCATTGTATCAAACCCAATATTAATTGAGCAACTACTATGTGCCTGCCATTGTTCTAAGTGGTAACAATATGGTATAAAAAGTGAGACCGAGTCCCTCTTTTCTTTGAACTCACTTTTCTGGAGCAGGAGAGAGAACATGAATTCCTTAATAACAAATCAGAATATCACATCCTACAAGGATTACTATAAACAAGCATAAAGCAGCATGAAAGACAAAAAGGGATGACAATTTGGGTTCTTTCATCATGAAGGTTGACAAGAAGCAGTAACATTTGAGTAGAGATGTGTGGGAGCCATGAGAGGACACACCCCGGGGAACTGTTCTAGGAAGTGACTGCTTTGTTTTCGTCCCTTGCCTTGCACACCCAGTGGCTGATACAAGAATATAGATGGAGAGTCACCTGCCATATCCCTTAGTACATAACATTTATCTAACACAAGCTGGTCTGTCAAGGGCCCAATTCTCACCATAGATCTATTCCCAACTTGGACAATTATGACCCTGAGTGGTGGCCTGGATCCCATGGACACAGGGACTGAGGCTCTTGATAGTTCTGTCATGGTCCCCAGGGAGCTTCTCTTTGTCTCATTTTTCCCACTTGGCATCCCTGGGCAGTAATAAAATGGCACAGATTTAGCAGAGGGGA
Organism: Tragulus kanchil; assembly: GCA_022376925.1. Lineage (NCBI taxonomy): Eukaryota > Metazoa > Chordata > Mammalia > Artiodactyla > Tragulidae > Tragulus > Tragulus kanchil. The sequence continues at coordinate 145,386,131 of JAIOJX010000004.1, forward strand.
GGGATCAAGAGTTGCTCTATACCTACTTTGGGGCTTTAGGGATGGCCACCTTGACACCAAAGCCTCCTCTCTTTCTGTCATATCCATTCAGAGGCACATTTTTCTCCTCTCTGCCCTCCCTCCTATACACAACTCCTCCCTATGCACACACACACACACACACACACTCATGCCCGCCCACAACTTCACAGTCTCACATATCCCCACACCTTCTCATTCAAGCTCACCCCTACCTTCTACACACACAGACATCCACACCATCACTCTCTCATTTTCCCTCATACTCACTGATACACAACCAGAAAACTCTCACACCCTCATACACAATCACAAAGATTCACTCATATATGTACACACACACACATACATCACTTTTTCTCAAGCGCCCATGCCCACACCCACACAAACTGCCAGACTCTAGATCACACCTTGTCAAACACGCTGTCATACTTATACAAATCCACCCCAGTCAAGTGCTCTCGCACAGATTTCTGCTTAGACTTACATCCTTTGGTCTTGATTTCCCAGTTCAGCCTTAGGGTGACCACATTTCCATGTGTTCATTAGGCTACTAAATTTCCAAAAACTTAAAAAAAAAAAAAAAGAAAAACTCTCATCATTCAAAAGGAAAAAGAAGAAATTGTTTGTATTTCAGTAGGTTGTGATCCGTAGGGTCTTCTAAAGCACAGGGCTTGAGGGTATGGGATTTATAGATAGGAGTACTCCCAGGCTCTACAGCAAAAGAAAGCTTTGGTAGGTTCCAAAAAAGAAAAAATCTTGGCCAGTTACAAAGTTGATTTAGTCAAGATAAGAAAAGCTTTGGTAGGTTCCAAAAAAAACTGCTTTGTTTTCGTCCCTTGCCTTGCACCCAGTGGTGACTGATGGCCTGCATATCCCTTAGTACATAACATTTATCTAACACAAGCTGGTCTGTCAAGGGCCCAATTCTCACCATAGATCTATTCCCAACTTGGACAATTATGACCCTGAGTGGTGGCCTGGATCCCATGGACACAGGGACTGAGGCTCTTGATAGTTCTGTCATGGTCCCCAGGGAGCTTCTCTTTGTCTCATTTTTCCCACTTGGCATCCCTGGGCAGTAATAAAATGGCACAGATTTAGCAGAGGGGAGGGATCAAGAGTTGCTCTATACCTACTTTGGGGCTTTAGGGATGGCCACCTTGACACCAAAGCCTCCTCTCTTTCTGTCATATCCATTCAGAGGCACATTTTTCTCCTCTCTGCCCTCCCTCCTATACACAACTCCTCCCTATGCACACACACACACACACACACTCATGCCCGCCCACAACTTCACAGTCTCACATATCCCCACACCTTCTCATTCAAGCTCACCCCTACCTTCTACACACACAGACATCCACACCATCACTCTCTCATTTTCCCTCATACTCACTGATACACAACCAGAAAACTCTCACACCCTCATACACAATCACAAAGATTCACTCATATATGTACACACACACACATACATCACTTTTTCTCAAGCGCCCATGCCCACACCCACACAAACTGCCAGACTCTAGATCACACCTTGTCAAACACGCTGTCATACTTATACAAATCCACCCCAGTCAAGTGCTCTCGCACAGATTTCTGCTTAGACTTACATCCTTTGGTCTTGATTTCCCAGTTCAGCCTTAGGGTGACCACATTTCCATGTGTTCATTAGGCTACTAAATTTCCAAAAACTTAAAAAAAAAAAAAAAGAAAAACTCTCATCATTCAAAAGGAAAAAGAAGAAATTGTTTGTATTTCAGTAGGTTGTGATCCGTAGGGTCTTCTAAAGCACAGGGCTTGAGGGTATGGGATTTATAGATAGGAGTACTCCCAGGCTCTACAGCAAAAGAAAGCTTTGGTAGGTTCCAAAAAAAAAAAAAAATCTTGGCCAGTTACAAAGTTGATTTAGTCAAGATAAGAATAAAACTGTGATCTAAATAATGATGAGAAAGCAGATTATGGAACATGCTCTGACTCATAAGAAGTCTGAAAGTTTACGGAAATAAAAAGGTGCTGATAGGCTTGAATGAGAGAAAGAATTAATCTGATTTCCATCGTTTAAATAAAGAATTGTAGTATACATATGAAAATGCAAAGAGAACCAATAAACTACTGAATTTTATCTGAAGTAACTGTGGTGGGATTATGGTAGTAATAATATTCACAGTGCGTGCATTCGTGATCGATGTAGAAGATGGATCCACTGTATCTTATTAATGGATGGGACCTAGAAAGCTCAGGGAAATAACAAAAGAAGGGTGACTTCTAGACTTTTCACCTGACACACCAGGCATATGATCATGTCTATAAGTGAAATGTGATAATGGTATTTGGAATAACTATGGGAATAATAAATTAGGATTTTTTCTGAGTATTTTAAATGACTATGAGATACTTAAATTGTAGACACAGTGTAGCTAATTGGATGTTAGATGCAGATTTCAAGTCGGAGCTGAAAATGTGAATTGGGAGACAAACAGGTGCTTGATGCTTCAAAAATGTTGATTTTTTGGTGAATTCTACATTTCTAGCAACCAATTAGACTAGATATATGATTGTAGGCTAGCAAAAATCAGTTCTGGATTAGAGGTGCAAGAAATTTCAGAAATGTGAAAGGAATTTTTTCAGATGACCTTTTTTGGTGCCTTATCAATTTTTGGAAGGAAATATATCTTTCTTACTGTTTGCAAGTTCCTGAGATATCCAGGATGTAAAAATTGCTCACCTACATTTTTTAAGTATCAGAGAAATGGGGGTATTTTGAGAAACTATACACATAGAAAGGCAAATAAACAATGGCAAAACAATAGGGAATTTTGACATTCACTAGAAGAGGAATTAGGTTGCACAGCAGGAAAAAAAAAATCAAAGTAGAAATAGAACAAACTACTAATGTGAATGGAGAGAAGTTTAAATAAAAAAGAATTATATTTCCATAACGACACCTGCTTTAAAACGGGTGAGGAAAGAGCCAATAAAAGACAAGAAGGCAATGAAAACCACATTAACATACTTCATAAAGGTTTTTGAAGTTTAGGACTTACCTGGTGGTCCAGTGCTTAAGACTCTGTACTTCCACTGCAGGGGACATGGGTTCAGTCCCCAGTAGAGGAGTAAGATCCTACATGCTGAGTGATGCAGCCAAAATACATAAATTATTTTTTTAATTAATGTAATATTATTTCATTACAGAGTCATTTCTATGGACTGAATATTTATGTGCTCCTAAAATTTCTATGTGGAGCTCCTAACGACTGGTATAAAGATGTTTGGAGATACAGCTTGTGGGAGGTCATTGGGATTAAATGAGAACATGAGGGTGGGGTCCTCTAGAGGGATCAGCACCCTTTTTTTCACTAAAGGGGATGTACTCTGAGTTGTGTTTTAAAAACAGTATCTGTCCTTTTTATTACTGTGTAAAATGATACCTACTTTGACACTGTTAAGCAATAGAAAGGATAAATAGCGTTGTTTATCTAGTAACTTAAGTATTAATAAATCATTTGATTAAATTAGGTAAAACTTGGTGGCTTTACTTTTAAGAACTTTATGCAAGAATTCTCTGAACTTTATAGTTTACATGGGGATGTTTTTAGCTTATCTATATTTTCCACCTACTATTATGTATATTTTATATATATGTATTGATATTTACTTTCATTTTGTTTATTTAAAGTCCTCTTTTTTTTGTCATTATTCAACAAATATTTTCATGTTAATATATACCATGCATTTAGCTAGTACCAGGACTTCTCTGGTAAAGAGTCTGCCTGTAATGTGGGAGACCTTGCTTCTATCCCCGGTTGGGAAGAACCTGGAGAAGGGAAGGGTTACCCAGTCCAGTATCAGAGAAATGGGGGTATTTTGAGAAACTATACACATAGAAAGGCAAATAAACAATGGCAAAACAATAGGGAATTTTGACATTCACTAGAAGAGGAATTAGGTTGCACAGCAGGAAAAAAAAAATCAAAGTAGAAATAGAACAAACTACTAATGTGAATGGAGAGAAGTTTAAATAAAAAAGAATTATATTTCCATAACGACACCTGCTTTAAAACGGGTGAGGAAAGAGCCAATAAAAGACAAGAAGGCAATGAAAACCACATTAACATACTTCATAAAGGTTTTTGAAGTTTAGGACTTACCTGGTGGTCCAGTGCTTAAGACTCTGTACTTCCACTGCAGGGGACATGGGTTCAGTCCCCAGTAGAGGAGTAAGATCCTACATGCTGAGTGATGCAGCCAAAATACATAAATTATTTTTTTAATTAATGTAATATTATTTCATTACAGAGTCATTTCTATGGACTGAATATTTATGTGCTCCTAAAATTTCTATGTGGAGCTCCTAACGACTGGTATAAAGATGTTTGGAGATACAGCTTGTGGGAGGTCATTGGGATTAAATGAGAACATGAGGGTGGGGTCCTCTAGAGGGATCAGCACCCTTTTTTTCACTAAAGGGGATGTACTCTGAGTTGTTTTTTAAAAAACAGTATCTGTCCTTTTTATTACTGTGTAAAATGATACCTACTTTGACACTGTTAAGCAATAGAAAGGATAAATAGCGTTGTTTATCTAGTAACTTAAGTATTAATAAATCATTTGATTAAATTAGGTAAAACTTGGTGGCTTTACTTTTAAGAACTTTATGCAAGAATTCTCTGAACTTTATAGTTTACATGGGGATGTTTTTAGCTTATCTATATTTTCCACCTACTATTATGTATATTTTATATATATGTATTGATATTTACTTTCATTTTGTTTATTTAAAGTCCTCTTTTTTTTTTTGTCATTATTCAACAAATATTTTCATGTTAATATATACCATGCATTTAGCTAGTACCAGGACTTCTCTGGTAAAGAGTCTGCCTGTAATGTGGGAGACCTTGCTTCTATCCCCCGGTTGGGAAGAACCCCTGGAGAAGGGAAGGGTTACCCAGTCCAGTATTCTTGCTTGAAAATTCTATGACTTGTCCATGGGTCGCAAAGAGTCAGATATGAATGAGTGACTAAAGAACAGAACAAAACAGAACAGATAGTATTGTGTATTTTCTGTAAACATTATTTTTTAGATCTAGGGTCTAGGCAAAAATCCACTGGGTATATATAATTTGATTTATACAATGTAACCTCATATTGTGAAACTTTTTTGTACCAGTACATAGTACTACTATATATTTGAACTAATAGAACATTGTATATTTAGTATAATTTTCTTTGAGTAAGATCTTATAAAAGACTTAAGAACTCAATAATTGACTATTTAGGGCTCTGTGCGATTACTGTGTGAGTACTGCCAATATCCTATTGAAAAGCATTGTGGCATTTATGCATATACACACACAAACACACATACACACACACATGCAATTATGAGAGTGATCCCTTACAGTTCATTGCTGTTAGTGTTGCTTAATATATTTTGTTAATTAGTTTGGGAAAAAGATATTCATAATTTTGTGTATTTCCTTTACTTGTTTCTTGTTTGACCATTTTTTCTTGATCTATTCCTAATTGTATGTTTGTAAATTATATGTTTCTGGTCTGCTCATTCACTGACTACAATCATAGCTATTTTCTTTTCATATTGTTTCTGCACTTAGTGATTTGTTTTTTTCTTGGCCAAAATTGTACTTTAAGCAATAGAAAGGATAAATAGCGTTGTTTATCTAGTAACTTAAGTATTAATAAATCATTTGATTAAATTAGGTAAAACTTGGTGGCTTTACTTTTAAGAACTTTATGCAAGAATTCTCTGAACTTTATAGTTTACATGGGGATGTTTTTAGCTTATCTATATTTTCCACCTACTATTATGTATATTTTATATATATGTATTGATATTTACTTTCATTTTGTTTATTTAAAGTCCTCTTTTTTTTTTTGTCATTATTCAACAAATATTTTCATGTTAATATATACCATGCATTTAGCTAGTACCAGGACTTCTCTGGTAAAGAGTCTGCCTGTAATGTGGGAGACCTTGCTTCTATCCCCCGGTTGGGTAGAACCCCTGGAGAAGGGAAGGGTTACCCAGTCCAGTATTCTTGCTTGAAAATTCTATGACTTGTCCATGGGTCGCAAAGAGTCAGATATGAATGAGTGACTAAAGAACAGAACAAAACAGAACAGATAGTATTGTGTATTTTCTGTAAACATTATTTTTTAGATCTAGGGTCTAGGCAAAAATCCACTGGGTATATATAATTTGATTTATACAATGTAACCTCATATTGTGAAACTTTTTTGTACCAGTACATAGTACTACTATATATTTGAACTAATAGAACATTGTATATTTAGTATAATTTTCTTTGAGTAAGATCTTATAAAAAGAATTAAGAACTCAATAATTGACTATTTAGGGCTCTGTGCGATTACTGTGTGAGTACTGCCAATATCCTATTGAAAAGCATTGTGGCATTTATGCATATACACACACAAACACACATACACACACACATGCAATTATGAGAGTGATCCCTTACAGTTCATTGCTGTTAGTGTTGCTTAATATATTTTGTTAATTAGTTTGGGAAAAAGATATTCATAATTTTGTGTATTTCCTTTACTTGTTTCTTGTTTGACCATTTTTTCTTGATCTATTCCTAATTGTATGTTTGTAAATTATATGTTTCTGGTCTGCTCATTCACTGACTACAATCATAGCTATTTTCTTTTCATATTGTTTCTGCACTTAGTGATTTGTTTTTTTCTTGGCATATGTACTAAAACAAATTTTTCATGATATATCTTGGCCAGGATTTTTAAAGCTCCTTATGAATTACCAAATTAACAAAATTAGCAGTAATTATCTGGAGTGAGTTGGACTCTGCTTTGCTTTGGTGAACACTCATGGTGGTTTTCCATGTGTTTCTTAATATGCTGTGAGTGAAGCTGTAGGGTGTGTTTTCTTTTCTGGGCATTTTGCAGGTGTCCTGTGTTTATAAATATTCCTATGGACAGCTTTTGTTTTTAATTCTACCAGGATTCAATGGATCATATCATTTCCAGTTCAATTTTCATGTTAGTATTTCCTGAGACTTGGATTATCACAATGGTGGGTAAGATGTGTTTTATATTGCAATGACTACTTTCCTGCCTACAACCAATGTAGGTAGCCTGCCACCATACCATGCCCCAGGGCCAGGCATATTTTTCTGTTCCAGTTGGAAAGATTGAGAACACCATCTTAACTCAAATGTGTGCAAGAAGCACACTTCCAACAATCGTTCCAAGTGTTGGATCCAGCTTTATGTCCCAGTGTTCAACAGATACTCAAAACCAGCTCATATGGGGTGGATCAGTTCCTGGTTTTAACTTCACTCCTTCCCTTGTCTTACATTTCTTGCTTTGATTTCCTCTTTCTTTCTAGCAACTGTTTTCTTATGTTTGGTTTTCACTCAAGTATAGATTTTTATTATTTTGATATATTATCTGTCAAGGATTTTATTTATTAGGGATTTTCATGTAACAGGTCTTCTCTGGTGGCTGAGGTGGTAGAGAATCTACCCCCAGTAGAGAAAACCCAAGATTGATCCCTCTGTCAGGTAGATCCCTGGAGAAGAGAATGGGTACCCACTGCAATAGTTTTGCCTGGAGAACTCCACAGACAGAGAAGCCTGGCGGCCTACAGTCCATGGGGTCATAAAGAGTCAAACACAACTGAAAGACTAATACAACAACTTGTAATATCCTTAACAAATTCTTTATTTCCATCATTTATAATTTGTAAAGGTTATTTTTGTCATTTCAGTTAGACCCCCTAATATACAAAAGCTATTGTTCTTTCAGTGTTTGATAAATATATTTTATATTTCAGTTTTCTTCAATTACACTTTGGTTTTCCTGGGATAAATGACTGTATGTGGCATGAGGTAATATGTACAATGTGGTAGGGTGTTGAGTTGATTTCCTTTTAATTATTAAGAAATTCCAGCAGAATTTATCAAACTCCCTTTCCTCATCCATTCCTGTCTTATTGGTTTATTTATGTGATGTTTAGTACATTTCTACAAAAATAGAGATGTACAGTGATAAAACTATAAAGACAACCAAGGTCATCTCCCAATTAATCATGATTAAAATAAGTGAATGAATAAATCATATAGCAAATAGAATAAAAAGATGAAGTAAAATATGATATCTTCCATCATCCTCCACTCAACGCCTTTCCAAAAGTTTATGTTTATTTGTATTGAATTAAAACTCATTTCATAAAAGTACACACATTGTTCTGTAGCTTACTCTGCTCACTAGTATGTCTTAGAATACATTTTAGCCCTTGGAGATCTACTTTTTCACTTGTGTGAATGCACAGGACTTTTTGCCCATTTGTTTGGACCTATAGATGATCCACAGTCTATTTAAGGGGGGGTTTTTGATTGCGTACTCAGTTCTCTTTATCATTGGGTTGCAATTTACATTTCGTGCATTTACTCAAAACCAGCTCATATGGGGTGGATCAGTTCCTGGTTTTAACTTCACTCCTTCCCTTGTCTTACATTTCTTGCTTTGATTTCCTCTTTCTTTCTAGCAACTGTTTTCTTATGTTTGGTTTTCACTCAAGTATAGATTTTTATTATTTTGATATATTATCTGTCAAGGATTTTATTTATTAGGGATTTTCATGTAACAGGTCTTCTCTGGTGGCTGAGGTGGTAGAGAATCTACCCCCAGTAGAGAAAACCCAAGATTGATCCCTCTGTCAGGTAGATCCCTGGAGAAGAGAATGGGTACCCACTGCAATAGTTTTGCCTGGAGAACTCCACAGACAGAGAAGCCTGGCGGCCTACAGTCCATGGGGTCATAAAGAGTCAAACACAACTGAAAGACTAATACAACAACTTGTAATATCCTTAACAAATTCTTTATTTCCATCATTTATAATTTGTAAAGGTTATTTTTGTCATTTCAGTTAGACCCCCTAATATACAAAAGCTATTGTTCTTTCAGTGTTTGATAAATATATTTTATATTTCAGTTTTCTTCAATTACACTTTGGTTTTCCTGGGATAAATGACTGTATGTGGCATGAGGTAATATGTACAATGTGGTAGGGTGTTGAGTTGATTTCCTTTTAATTATTAAGAAATTCCAGCAGAATTTATCAAACTCCCTTTCCTCATCCATTCCTGTCTTATTGGTTTATTTATGTGATGTTTAGTACATTTCTACAAAAATAGAGATGTACAGTGATAAAACTATAAAGACAACCAAGGTCATCTCCCAATTAATCATGATTAAAATAAGTGAATGAATAAATCATATAGCAAATAGAATAAAAAGATGAAGTAAAATATGATATCTTCCATCATCCTCCACTCAACGCCTTTCCAAAAGTTTATGTTTATTTGTATTGAATTAAAACTCATTTCATAAAAGTACACACATTGTTCTGTAGCTTACTCTGCTCACTAGTATGTCTTAGAATACATTTTAGCCCTTGGAGATCTACTTTTTCACTTGTGTGAATGCACAGGACTTTTTGCCCATTTGTTTGGACCTATAGATGATCCACAGTCTATTTAAGTGGTTGGGCTCGCTTGAATACATTTCTGCTTTTCCTAATACCAGAAACATGATTGTCCTGTACTCAGTTCTCTTTATCATTGGGTCAAAAATAAAGCATATTTAAATTTGCAAACTGTTCTCTAGAAAAGTAGAATCTATCAATTTAAATTATCAGCAAAATATTATAAACATTTTTATTTCTCATTCCTTTGAAATTACTGATGTTAGGAAACTTGTCAACTCTCTCTCTTGAAAGTGGAAAGTTACTGTTCTATTTTGTTTTGATTTGCACTTTGACCTTATGAGTAATTTTTGAGCTGTTCTTTAAAATTTTAAATTAATGAGATTTAAAATTAAGCCAAATAATATCATACCATAACTTTGGGGTTTGTTCATATTCTGCTTTTCAAAAAAAAAAAACACAAAAGATTTCTTGATTTCAAGTGTCATTCCATAAACTGGATATTCACAATTACCTTTAATTTCTGCCTTTGCTTATTATTTGTACTTACTTTATCTGGTTTGCCATTTATTTATTTGGGAAGTCATCCATTTATTAATTCACAATTATTTCTTTGGATATCAATTATTCTATTTTAAAGTCATTATTCTATCTTATTATTTACTATTTTTCTGTGGGGACCTTCTGCAGAAAGGGAAGGCAGCGGGATTGCCCCTGGCTGAACCGGGAGATCTCGGAAAGAGACGAGCCTTGCTGCCGTGCCCCCTCCCGCCCGCCGGTGCATGCCAGGGATAACCAGACTCGGCAGGGGCTCTGTCAGAGCAGTTCTGCTTTATTAGTGTAGATCCACAGCTTTTATAGGCAAGTGAAAGAGGTTTTGCACGGGACTTCCTATAGATTACACCAATCAAGCTAAAGGTCAAGCAATCATCCATGAGCGCGGAAATCAGGGGAACCAATCGGAAATTTTGACCATCAATTAACAAATTGTTTCATCTCCACTCAACGCCTTTCCAAAAGTTTATGTTTATTTGTATTGAATTAAAACTCATTTCATAAAAGTACACACATTGTTCTGTAGCTTACTCTGCTCACTAGTATGTCTTAGAATACATTTTAGCCCTTGGAGATCTACTTTTTCACTTGTGTGAATGCACAGGACTTTTTGCCCATTTGTTTGGACCTATAGATGATCCACAGTCTATTTAAGTGGTTGGGCTCGCTTGAATACATTTCTGCTTTTCCTAATACCAGAAACATGATTGTCCTGTACTCAGTTCTCTTTATCATTGGGTCAAAAATAAAGCATATTTAAATTTGCAAACTGTTCTCTAGAAAAGTAGAATCTATCAATTTAAATTATCAGCAAAATATTATAAACATTTTTATTTCTCATTCCTTTGAAATTACTGATGTTAGGAAACTTGTCAACTCTCTCTCTTGAAAGTGGAAAGTTACTGTTCTATTTTGTTTTGATTTGCACTTTGACCTTATGAGTAATTTTTGAGCTGTTCTTTAAAATTTTAAATTAATGAGATTTAAAATTAAGCCAAATAATATCATACCATAACTTTGGGGTTTGTTCATATTCTGCTTTTCAAAAAAAAAAAACACAAAAGATTTCTTGATTTCAAGTGTCATTCCATAAACTGGATATTCACAATTACCTTTAATTTCTGCCTTTGCTTATTATTTGTACTTACTTTATCTGGTTTGCCATTTATTTATTTGGGAAGTCATCCATTTATTAATTCACAATTATTTCTTTGGATATCAATTATTCTATTTTAAAGTCATTATTCTATCTTATTATTTACTATTTTTCTGTGGGGACCTTCTGCAGAAAGGGAAGGCAGCGGGATTGCCCCTGGCTGAACCGGGAGATCTCGGAAAGAGACGAGCCTTGCTGCCGTGCCCCCTCCCGCCCGCCGGTGCATGCCAGGGATAACCAGACTCGGCAGGGGCTCTGTCAGAGCAGTTCTGCTTTATTAGTGTAGATCCACAGCTTTTATAGGCAAGTGAAAGAGGTTTTGCACGGGACTTCCTATAGATTACACCAATCAAGCTAAAGGTCAAGCAATCATCCATGAGCGCGGAAATCAGGGGAACCAATCGGAAATTTTGACCATCAATTAACAATTTAGATCATGCCCTGTCTCTTCCTGTAGGCGCCATCTTAGCTCCAAACTGCAAACATGCCCTTAAACTTGCTTTCACTCCCACGTCCCTTCCTGTAGGCACCATCTTAGCTCCAAGCTGAAACAATGTGCTTAAGCTACCTTATGCTTGCAATGGTCCTCCTTTCAATTCAGAGCCCCACATTTTTCTAATGTACTTCATAGGAATATGTTTTTCTCTTTCATATGCTGTAATTTTACAACAAAATCATTTCCTCTGTTTCTATTATTATCACAGTCACATACACTTCATTCATTCATTCAAAACATATGAGCAAACCCAATTAATAGAGTTTCTTAGTATTTATGCTTCTTGGCTCCCATAATAATTGAGTTATTTAAATTATATTATTGAGCTTTTAATGTATCGGATTAGATATTAATTTGAAATATAGTAATATTTCATTCATTGTATAATATTATGTAAAATATGTAACTGCAATCTTAATTTTCATAGAATAAAATGTTATATGGTTCACAATTATATTCACTTTAAACCATTATATAAACTTCATTACATGCATCAAACAAACCAAGCACACTCAACATGGGTAAGTAACAAATATTTGCCTGATGAACTCCTCTGATGAAGTATCCTTTTAAGATTAAAAACTAAAATTTTAAAAATGAAGAATTATATGTTGTACTGCAAAAATTCTTAGACATATGAAATAGTTGGACATTGCTTATGTTGTTTACAGTATATTTTATCCTAATACCATGATTATAGCAATAAAGTTAATGGTCTCATTATAGCCACCAACATATTTGTAGTGCTACTAGATGGATATATTCAAGGTGCATGAAAGAAAAATAGGTTTTAATAGATTTCATTAAAATTATATTGTCTGTCACTTACAGGTTTTTAAAGTTGAGATGAACTGGAAAATGATTAACCATAACTGAAATAAATTAAATGGAGCAATAGAATGGGAACCCTTTTGTTTCTCATATTAAATATAATTTTGTGTCAGAAATAAAACTATAAACTAAAATGTATCATTCAAATATCTAAAAGGATGTATTATTTATTACATTTAGAATGGATAATATCAATTTTGAGATGTTACCTTTTTCAAAATTCAGGTCTGTTAATTGTATATTGTTAATTGTATAATTGAGGATTTCCAGGTAAGAATCTGGTTCCCAATGCAGATGGAAGATTCACTGGGGGAAGGAAATGGCAACTCTCTGCAATATTCTTACCTGGAGAATCTCATGGACAGAGGAGCCTGGTGAACTAAGTCCATGGAGTCGCAAAAGAATTGGGCATGACTGAGCACACATGCCCACATACAGACAATTGTGTAATTAAATCATACGTAGTTGGACTGTCAGCTAAAATCTATGATACATCCAAAGAGTATTTATTCCTTTTTTAAGGATAGAATGGGACACACTTGGTAAGATATTTATTATACATTGAATTGTGTCTGAGAAAAAAAATGTTTGTCTTGAAGTCCTAATCCAGAGTACCTAACAATGTGACTTTATTGGAAGTAGGGTTTTTGTGCCTATAATTAAGTTAACATGGAGTCATTACAATGTGTTTATAAGAGAAGATATAGACATGCAGGGAGAAGACAGCCATGTGATAACATAGGCAGAAATTGGAATGATGCATTTGCAACCAAGTGATTCCAAGAGTTGCTAGCAAACTATCAGAAGCTAATAAGAGGTAGGGAAGGATTCTGCCTTAAAGATTTCAAAGAGAACATTGTGACACCTTTCTTTATTTCAGAATTATGAAACAATAAATTTTTGTTGTTTCCAGGCACCCAGATTGTGGCATTTTGCTATGGCATCCCTAGGAAACAAATACAAATATGGGGTATTAAAATATATCACTGGACAATGACGGGGGCACTGTTTGGTTTTAGATGAATTCCATTCATGCTCAAAGTTTCAGAATCTAGAACAGTGTCTAAGATCTCTGATAGTTTTCATGTGAGGGAAAGAACTCAGAAATTTTAGGACATAAATTGACCTTGGTTTGCTTTTACTTTAGAAAAAATCACTTCCGTAGGTCTAAAAAAATGATGCTGGGAAAGATTGAAGGCAGAAGGAGGGGAGAAGAGGGTGGCAGAGGATGAGATGGTTGGATAGCATCATGACTCAATGGACATGAGTTTGAGCAAACTCTGGAGATAGTGAAGGATGGGGGAGATTGGCATGAGTCATCTATGGGGTCACAAAAGGTTGGACATGCCTTAGCAACTGACCAACAATAACAACAAAAACCCATAAATAATTCAGTTCACATTAAACAGGTTGTGCTCCCAAGCTTACTCAAAACTGTTATACATCCTTTTGCTATGATTACCACACTTGTCTTTTTACCTTGAAGCTCCAGCAAAATCAATCATGCAGAGACTGTATTTCTAGGTGACATGTATCTTAAATTAGAGACAATATGTCAGGATTTTGCATAACTTATGCCACAATTGAAACTTGTATGAGTTAATTCATTCATATCATGAATATAATTCAAATGAGATTTGACCTTCATAGGTTTCAAAGTCTTCTACGTTTTTAAGACTTTTAGAATGGGACACACTTGGTAAGATATTTATTATACATTGAATTGTGTCTGAGAAAAAAAATGTTTGTCTTGAAGTCCTAATCCAGAGTACCTAACAATGTGACTTTATTGGAAGTAGGGTTTTTGTGCCTATAATTAAGTTAACATGGAGTCATTACAATGTGTTTATAAGAGAAGATATAGACATGCAGGGAGAAGACAGCCATGTGATAACATAGGCAGAAATTGGAATGATGCATTTGCAACCAAGTGATTCCAAGAGTTGCTAGCAAACTATCAGAAGCTAATAAGAGGTAGGGAAGGATTCTGCCTTAAAGATTTCAAAGAGAACATTGTGACACCTTTCTTTATTTCAGAATTATGAAACAATAAATTTTTGTTGTTTCCAGGCACCCAGATTGTGGCATTTTGCTATGGCATCCCTAGGAAACAAATACAAATATGGGGTATTAAAATATATCACTGGACAATGACGGGGGCACTGTTTGGTTTTAGATGAATTCCATTCATGCTCAAAGTTTCAGAATCTAGAACAGTGTCTAAGATCTCTGATAGTTTTCATGTGAGGGAAAGAACTCAGAAATTTTAGGACATAAATTGACCTTGGTTTGCTTTTACTTTAGAAAAAATCACTTCCGTAGGTCTAAAAAAATGATGCTGGGAAAGATTGAAGGCAGAAGGAGGGGAGAAGAGGGTGGCAGAGGATGAGATGGTTGGATAGCATCATGACTCAATGGACATGAGTTTGAGCAAACTCTGGAGATAGTGAAGGATGGGGGAGATTGGCATGAGTCATCTATGGGGTCACAAAAGGTTGGACATGCCTTAGCAACTGACCAACAATAACAACAAAAACCCATAAATAATTCAGTTCACATTAAACAGGTTGTGCTCCCAAGCTTACTCAAAACTGTTATACATCCTTTTGCTATGATTACCACACTTGTCTTTTTACCTTGAAGCTCCAGCAAAAATCAATCATGCAGAGACTGTATTTCTAGGTGACATGTATCTTAAATTAGAGACAATATGTCAGGATTTTGCATAACTTATGCCACAATTGAAACTTGTATGAGTTAATTCATTCATATCATGAATATAATTCAAATGAGATTTGACCTTCATAGGTTTCAAAGTCTTCTACAGAAATACTCTTCTACTGAAAGACTTTTAGATGTAGAAGGAACAGGGCATAGTTGTACCAACAAATCAATAATTTTATTGTGTAACTGTTACATATCAAGTTCTGTGCTGTTTCATTTATGAACACACACTACACAATACAACATGATTCCCACTCTTGAATATCCCAAATTTAGTAGCCAATGTAAAGCTAACAAATATAGGTTAAACATACTAAGAGTATCAGTGTAAGAGCTTCAGAGAACCTGGTAAAACTTCACTTGAATTCTTAGATCTGTAAGCCATGGTGTGCACGAGTTGGTTTAAACTGGCTTATGAGAGCTGATCTTTACATTCTCAGGAACTTTACAGAATGGGTGTTAAACAAAACCATTATTAAAAATGAGTTACATATGTATATTTATAGTTATACAATCTGATAGTTATAAGAAGCTTGTAATAACCTGAAAACTCATTTGTTTCTAGTTATTTTAATGCATTTAGCTATATAGTCTCTACGTTTTTTATGTTGTTTTATATCTATTACATTTTTTTTTAAAGATTTATTTATTTATTTATTTTGGGCTGGGGTAGGGTTGGGGAGGGAGGGGAGCGGGCAGGCCACTTCTGTTGGTCTTTCATTTCTCTATTTTCATCCGTCTTTGTTCTTTGGCTCCCATGGGCCTCCCATGGCGGTGGCATCTGTCGCTGCAGAGCGTCGGCTCTGGGCGCACACGCTCCAGAGCTCTGGCTCGGTAATTGGACACATCGGTCCAGCCGCTCCACGGCACGTGGGATCTTCCCAGGCCAGGGCTCGAACCAGCATCCCTTGCACTGCAAGGCGGTGTCCTTACCCACTGGACCACCAGGGGAAGCCCAATTTATATCTATTACATTTTTATGGCAAAAATGCTGTATAATAGAATGCAATGATATATCTCTCACCAACTCTGATCAAACCTGCTGTGAGTTACAGAACAGAAATTGGCAAATATTGCTAATCATTTTTTTTTTTCCTTTTCCTTGAAAGCGAGTTGTCAGACATAAACCAGCACTTTTTTAAGTGTGCTGACCTTCTCAGCTTCCATTGAGATTGTTTATTACTTCCTCCTTTTAAAATCTCTTTCTTCACTTAGCTTTTTCCCCGCAATTATACTGCGATCACAGCTTGTCTTTATTAAAGAGTTCCTATTCTCATGATTCAAACGCAAATATTTTAAAAGAATGATATACTTAATAAATTGACATATAGAAAGCAAATAAACATTTTGAAGAGATTTGTCTCATTTCACAAAATAACACTTCAAGGATTTACAGGTAATTCTCTAAGCTCATTACCTGTGTACTAAGTCACTTCAGCCACGTCCAACTCCGTGTGATCCTATGGGCTGTAATTTGCCAAGTTTCTCCTACCGTGGGATTCTCCAGGCAGGAGTACTGGAGTGGATTGCCATGCCCTCTTCCAGGGGATCTTCCAGACCCAGGGATAGAACTCTTGGCTCTTTAATCTCCTACATTGGCAGGCAGGTTCTTTACCACTAGCACCACATTGGGAAGCCAAACTTATTACCAGAATTAAAGTTACATCACTTCCCCATCCTTCTTGTGTCTCTGGGATCTCTTTTTTTTTTTTTTTTCCAAATATTACTGAAAACTGGAAGTGTTGGCCTCAGTCCTGGCACCGCTCTCTCAGCCCACTCTATATTGGTCGTTTCACCCATCCCCATGGTTTTTTTGTTTTGTTTTGTTTTCCTTTGTTTTTATTTTTTAATTGAAAAGTAATTACAGAATTTTGTTGTCATCAAGGAAAGGGTGAGATGTCTGAAGACAGTAAGACGGACTTACATTGCCATATGCAAAATAGATAGCCAACGGAAACTTGCTGTAGGACTCAGGGAACTCAAACAAGGGCTCTGTAATTCATTCCCATGGTTTTAAATGTTCTTTATGTGCTGATCAATTCCCAATTGCTGTCCCTGTCTCAAACGTCTGCTCTGAAATCCATAAAATTGTGTGTATGGATTTCTGTAATTGACCTTTTCTCATGTATCTTTTACAATATGGTTCTCTGTCTTCAGTTTTTGTGAAAATTACCTAGAATGTTTGTTCAAATTCAAATACTAGGTCTTGGTATGTGGAATCTCTGATGACTAAAATAAAAGCAAATTCAGATTTTCCTTCTGTACCACCCTTATAGAATGTTTTAATGAGATAGTAGGGGAATTCAAGGAAAACATTACATATTAATAGCTGTATTTTGTTTACATCGAATATGCAGTTGATTTTTTAAAGTAGTATTTTCATTTTTTATTCATAGACTTCAGTAATGATATCTCATATTCTGAATGTTAAATGCCTTACCTATTTTGGGTTACATAATAATCTTAAATATCAAATGTTCATGGATTAATGAAAACTCCAATAGCAATACCAAACTATATCTTCTCTCTAAATGGTCATATATAAGTTCACTGTAAATGGTGAGTTCATTATAAGTGGTAAACAAGTCTTCCATGTTTGGTAAATCAAAATTTGTTATTGGAAGCAGAATTAAATTTTATTTGAAATAAGATAGAAATCACTGGAGGATTTGAATCAGAGAAAGTGCATCATGTGATTTTTGTTTTAAATTATTTGATCAGCCAGGTGATGTGAGGCAGGAATGATGGAGGCAGAAGAAGTTAAAATTTTTTTGCAATACTCCTAGTGTAAGATTATGAAATGCTACTAAAGTAGGAGAAAATGGACAAAGTAAGAATGTGACTTTAGAGCTTGTGGGACTTCCTTGGTGGCTGAAGGGTTCAGAATCCACCTTGCAATGTGGGGGAACATGGGTTTGATCCCTGGTCAGAAGGTAAGATTACACATGTCACTGGGCAACTAAGCCTGCGTGCTACAACTACTGAAACTGCACTCTAGAGCCTGCATTCCATAGCTACTGAGGTGGCATGCCATAACTAGGTAGTCTGTGCTCAGAAATGAAAAATCCTGAATGCCTCAAATAAGACCATATGTGGCCAAATTAAAACATATATACATTAGAGCTGGGAAAATATGCTAAAATAAATGGATATGAAAGTTGAGGAAACATGCATAAATATAGTCTTTTTAGTTTTGGTTTGAGTGACTGGATACAGCAGGATTTCCTTTATCAAGAGAGGACTTTGAATGAGCAGAATTTAGAGGGGAAATTGGATCCACATTTTTCTTTGACCACAGTGATTTTTTAGTTTGTACACATTTATTCATGAAAGGATATTAAATATAAATTTAATACTTGATGGTTCATAAGAACATGTTACATATTTTGTGGCCACTAATTTGGGAGATCACTTAGTTCAGAAGAGGTTAAAAATTATGCAGGATATTGTTGTAAAGTTATTATTCATTAACTTCAATGAGCTTTCAAAGAGGTAATTATCATTTTCAAGAGATGTCATAGAAATGATAATTGTGAAATACCTCCAACCATTGTCTGTAATTTAAGAGGAAGTTGCTAAGGATGTTTAGCTCATTCTAATTTCAAGGAGTTCGCATTATAATTTTATTGTTTGGTAATCATTGAACTTTGTAGGCATTTAAAAATATGTAAATGAAGTCACTGATATTAAAAAATGGAGGGGCTGTCAATAAAATAAAGTTGCAATACTATTATTATTAATGAACCAAAAGGAATGTGTTGGGGTCTTCATGTAGCATAGATACCTCTCCCTTACATCTCCATATTGATTATTGCTCATTAAAGAAGGTAAGCCTATATAATTGGTATAAATAAGGTAATATTTTTGTTTAATCATTCTAGTATTTTTCTTCATTAAGAGCACTATAAATAGATGTAAGAATGTGACTTAAAATAGAGGGGCTACTAAAGTAGGAGAAAATGGACAAAGTAAGAATGTGACTTTAGAGCTTGTGGGACTTCCTTGGTGGCTGAAGGGTTCAGAATCCACCTTGCAATGTGGGGGAACATGGGTTTGATCCCTGGTCAGAAGGTAAGATTACACATGTCACTGGGCAACTAAGCCTGCGTGCTACAACTACTGAAACTGCACTCTAGAGCCTGCATTCCATAGCTACTGAGGTGGCATGCCATAACTAGGTAGTCTGTGCTCAGAAATGAAAAATCCTGAATGCCTCAAATAAGACCATATGTGGCCAAATTAAAACATATATACATTAGAGCTGGGAAAATATGCTAAAATAAATGGATATGAAAGTTGAGGAAACATGCATAAATATAGTCTTTTTAGTTTTGGTTTGAGTGACTGGATACAGCAGGATTTCCTTTATCAAGAGAGGACTTTGAATGAGCAGAATTTAGAGGGAACTTGGATCCACATTTTTCTTTGACCACAGTGATTTTTTAGTTTGTACACATTTATTCATGAAAGGATATTAAATATAAATTTAATACTTGATGGTTCATAAGAACATGTTACATATTTTGTGGCCACTAATTTGGGAGATCACTTAGTTCAGAAGAGGTTAAAAATTATGCAGGATATTGTTGTAAAGTTATTATTCATTAACTTCAATGAGCTTTCAAAGAGGTAATTATCATTTTCAAGAGATGTCATAGAAATGATAATTGTGAAATACCTCCAACCATTGTCTGTAATTTAAGAGGAAGTTGCTAAGGATGTTTAGCTCATTCTAATTTCAAGGAGTTCGCATTATAATTTTATTGTTTGGTAATCATTGAACTTTGTAGGCATTTAAAAATATGTAAATGAAGTCACTGATATTAAAAAATGGAGGGGCTGTCAATAAAATAAAGTTGCAATACTATTATTATTAATGAACCAAAAGGAATGTGTTGGGGTCTTCATGTAGCATAGATACCTCTCCCTTACATCTCCATATTGATTATTGCTCATTAAAGAAGGTAAGCCTATATAATTGGTATAAATAAGGTACTCTTTCTGTTTAACCATTCTAGTATTTTTCTTCATTAAGAGCACAAAATAGTGTAGAGTGAAAAGTTAATTGCAATCGGTTTCCAAATTGTCTCATTTGAATGTAACAAATCACTTCATTTTCAAGGTTCTTTTCTAATTTTTTTTATTTCATCCAAAAGTAGAATTGTTCAGACACACTATAAAGTTTCAATTGTTTGTAGACCCCCCTAAGAAGAATATTATTTCTGAAAAATATATCTTATTTAAGTGAAACTGATAGACACTCCCATTCTTACACTAAGACTTTCAAAAAAGACTTTGAAGCCTTCCAAGATCTGCATGCATCATTTGTCAAGGGAGTTAATGAGGTGAGAAATGAAAGGAGAAATGTGATGTGCTTCCTACAAAGAGACATTCACACTGCATGCAGAACAAGGAGTTTCAGATTTCCTTAACCTGAAAGAGGTGCATAATTCCACTCAAGGTTTATTGAAAAGTTGATTATTCTGTCAATGCTATTTGCTTCTTACCAAGCATTATATTAGATTTTTATAAGACAGACAGTGATGTTAAAAGCTTCATCCCATAATAATTGAACCAAAATTAATAAAACTGTGTATTCAAAGCATTCTATATTACTTGATCAACTGGAAATCTTTGTTCTTGCTCTCTCTTCTTCTGTTCTTTTAAATTTTACCTTTTTGTTTCTTTGTTTTTTTATTATTATGAAGTCATTTGAAATGACTAAGCAATTTTGTCACTCTAACACAATTGTACTTAATAGTTGACATTTATTAAAAAAGTCAACATAAGGTATTTAAATATACATTGTTCCTCCAGCTGTTAGTGCCCAAGAGCAAAAGCGATCTGAAATTCTTACATTATATTATGGATACCAGAAGAAATATCTTGAAAAAATGTAGGAGATATATACTTTTCATCTAAGATCAGATGTTTTCTATTACCTTTATAAAAATTTAAAATTTTAATTTTGAAAGCCGCCTTTGAATGCTTTTATAATTTGAAACTTAGTTCTGTCTTATCGTACTATCTGGAACCATGCAGTTAAAAGAGGTTTAAAGTTATTTGGATTCATAATTGTTCAGGGCTTTAACCAAATTACTAAATCCCCTTGATATTCCTCTGAATTATTTAAATTACTTATGTGTATCAGCATAAATTATCAAATAGTGACATTTCAATCTATGCCTCCACATAACTTCATGTCTGTTGAATGCCCTTTTGAGAAACTGAATCTTATTATACTTATCTGACTTAGAATGTGTCTGTTTTATTTATTTATTATTGAGAGAGATAGGGAAAGGGGGAAGGAAATTGAGCTCATTTAATGGCATAATTTTTATGTATTGACTAATGTTAAAATTTGAAGATGTATTATTAATGAAATTGACAAAATCAATATAATGATTTATTTTTATTTTTAAATTTTATTACTTTTTTCATTTAATAATGTTATGTCTACATTAATATTATAATATTAGTAAAATAGCTGTATTATAGAAAAGTTTAGCCAGTACTAAACTTGTCCCCCACATATGTTTTTGTTTTTGTTTGCTTTATTGTTTTAGCTTTTTAAAAAACTTGGGAAATATAATAAACATTGTGAAACTGGCAGAAATTTTCATTTGCTAGTGAATACTTATCTTCAAAGATCTGTGTAACAATGAGTGAAACCAAATTAGAAAAATAATTTACAAAAAAGCAAATGTATATCTACAGTTATTAACTCATAAATTTAGAATTGATCCTTACACATGTGGTTTCATCCAAGTATTTATTTTAATACAGAAATAAAGTGTTTTCTGCCCTTGTGAATATCTACACTGAATGAATGCTTCAGAGTTTTGGGGGTTAACCCAAGAATAACATTAAATAGCATGTCATTAGCCATTAGTCTAACCATGACCAGAAGAATCCCTGTGTCATGCCTTAGAATTCATCAAAGGAGAAGGAAACTAATCCCACAAACAGACTCACTTGGGGAATGTTAGTGCAGGATGGGAGGGAAGAAAACTGTATTCTGAGCATATCTTTTCTGTTTACCTCGTTCATCCTACTTTTTAAGGCCTAGGATACAATCTCATCTTTATATTTATCCATTTATTTGGAAGCATTAGTGTTTTGTAGGGTACATATCTATTTCATCAAATATTCTCAAGAGGATTCTGAGGCAGTTCATTCATTTTGTTTCCCATCATTTGGTTGTACTCTATGCTATAGCTAAGAAAGTTTCATGAAGCATTTGCAGCACGTGTATGAAATTCCTTCCTTGTTTCTAAAGCAAACACATTTTTAAAAAAAATTTAAAACACCTTTTGTTAATCCAATTATCTTCTTAGAATGACTGAAATATTTTCATTGCACATTTTCATTAAAAAACAGTATTTCATTATTTAAGGCGATGTAATGCCTGAACATTTATTTTGAAAAAAAAAAATCAGTTAAATCTTGACAGTATAGTGTACATAGTACGCAATTTGTAAAATATTAATACTTTAAAGTGTAACTTTTTCCATTTATAAATAATTTGTATATGTTATTTTACAAAGGAAAAAATCTTTTGTGATTCAGTGAGAAGTAGAAAGACATTAGCATGATGAGTTATTTTCAAAAAAGCAAAAAATGAATCTTTTAGTTCTCATTTCTTATCAAAATGTCATGATAGTATCTCCACTTCAGATTATATATTTTATTACTGCTTATATCATATGATGCCCAAATTGTACAGAACCTATTTCTAAATAGACTTTCTTCCTTTAAAATTCTTTTTTTTTTTTTTACCTTTTACCATTCCCTTGGTGTTTATTTCTATTTTGTTTGAATTCACTTATTTAAATATTTATTGAATACATACTATTTTGACACTCAAGCTCAGCAATAAACAAAGCAGATTAAAAATCCCATCCCCATGGAGGTGATATTCTCCGTCCAATAAATGGCATATTGTGAATGATGTTCTGTTCAAATAAAAATCAGTTTAAGTTGCTTGTGAAATGCCTGTGCTATTACCAGACACTGAAGAGAAAGCATTAGAGATTCTGTCTCGTCTATACATGTGGGTAAATACATTGTTTGGAGGACTTTTGTTTAACACAACCGAATTAAAGATGATGAGACTATTGATTAAATTATGTAATTATGTCATTTATACTCAAGTTTGGAACCAGGAGCGCTCTGTAAATCTTAGATTCTCCTCACCCACTTCTGATCAATCAAAGATTTTTTCTGATAAGACTCGAGGCTCCATGTCCACTGTCAAGACTCCTAACTTACTAATTTATTGTATATTATTATCAAAGTCTCCCTCCTAGTGCGTGGCCATAAATGGAGTATAGTCATTATACTGAGTCACCTCAGCATTAGCACAAGATAAATAAAAAAAGATTCATACTGAGTTTTTAAAAAAATTTAAAACACCTTTTGTTAATCCAATTATCTTCTTAGAATGACTGAAATATTTTCATTGCACATTTTCATTAAAAAACAGTATTTCATTATTTAAGGCGATGTAATGCCTGAACATTTATTTTGAAAAAAAAAAATCAGTTAAATCTTGACAGTATAGTGTACATAGTACGCAATTTGTAAAATATTAATACTTTAAAGTGTAACTTTTTCCATTTATAAATAATTTGTATATGTTATTTTACAAAGGAAAAAATCTTTTGTGATTCAGTGAGAAGTAGAAAGACATTAGCATGATGAGTTATTTTCAAAAAAGCAAAAAATGAATCTTTTAGTTCTCATTTCTTATCAAAATGTCATGATAGTATCTCCACTTCAGATTATATATTTTATTACTGCTTATATCATATGATGCCCAAATTGTACAGAACCTATTTCTAAATAGACTTTCTTCCTTTAAAATTCTTTTTTTTTTTTTTACCTTTTACCATTCCCTTGGTGTTTATTTCTATTTTGTTTGAATTCACTTATTTAAATATTTATTGAATACATACTATTTTGACACTCAAGCTCAGCAATAAACAAAGCAGATTAAAAATCCCATCCCCATGGAGGTGATATTCTCCGTCCAATAAATGGCATATTGTGAATGATGTTCTGTTCAAATAAAAATCAGTTTAAGTTGCTTGTGAAATGCCTGTGCTATTACCAGACACTGAAGAGAAAGCATTAGAGATTCTGTCTCGTCTATACATGTGGGTAAATACATTGTTTGGAGGACTTTTGTTTAACACAACCGAATTAAAGATGATGAGACTATTGATTAAATTATGTAATTATGTCATTTATACTCAAGTTTGGAACCAGGAGCGCTCTGTAAATCTTAGATTCTCCTCACCCACTTCTGATCAATCAAAGATTTTTTCTGATAAGACTCGAGGCTCCATGTCCACTGTCAAGACTCCTAACTTACTAATTTATTGTATATTATTATCAAAGTCTCCCTCCTAGTGCGTGGCCATAAATGGAGTATAGTCATTATACTGAGTCACCTCAGCATTAGCACAGCAAGATAAACAATAAAAAGCAGGAAGGTCACAGAAAGTATTTAGTGTCACTATGAGACATAAATACAGGCCACTGAGACCTCTGTCAAAACAGTACCTCATGGTCCTTGCCTGTGCACTGTTCACTCAGTCATGTTTGATTCTTTGAGGCCCTGTGGAATATAGCCTGCTGAGACGCCTCTCTCCATGGTGTTTTCTAGGCAAGAGTACTGAAGTGGGTTACTATTTCCTACTCCATGGAGTCTTCCCAACCCATGGACCAAATCCAGGTCTCTTATGTCCCTGCATTGGCAGGTGGATACTTTACCACAAGCCCTACCTCGGAAGTCCCAGATATTGCCTATTAACATGAAAAATCATAAAAGGAAAAGATAGCAAAAGTGGTTGGTATCAAAGTGGAAAAATAGGTGAAAAGAAGAAAAAGTCAGAAAGAACACTGCCAAAAGGTATTAATATTATAAATTATTGTTGTCCCTTTCTTTCAATACTTGCATTCTCTACTCTGTCTTTTATGATTTAAAATGGATAAAAATATGTAATCATCAATAACATACAAGAGTTAAGTGACATTTTAAATACTACATTCAGTCTGTCACTTAGTATCATTAAAAAATAGCTATTCGTGGTTACTTTTAGACCTCCTGGGAGAAAAGAGCTCTTACAATTTCCTTTTTCTGCAGCTATAAACTAAACATTTAAAATGTTGTCACTAACAAACAAGTATAAAAAAAATATCTCTGAAGAGAAAGCATTAGAGATTCTGTCTCGTCTATACATGTGGGTAAATACATTGTTTGGAGGACTTTTGTTTAACACAACCGAATTAAAGATGATGAGACTATTGATTAAATTATGTAATTATGTCATTTATACTCAAGTTTGGAACCAGGAGCGCTCTGTAAATCTTAGATTCTCCTCACCCACTTCTGATCAATCAAAGATTTTTTCTGATAAGACTCGAGGCTCCATGTCCACTGTCAAGACTCCTAACTTACTAATTTATTGTATATTATTATCAAAGTCTCCCTCCTAGTGCGTGGCCATAAATGGAGTATAGTCATTATACTGAGTCACCTCAGCATTAGCACAGCAAGATAAACAATAAAAAGCAGGAAGGTCACAGAAAGTATTTAGTGTCACTATGAGACATAAATACAGGCCACTGAGACCTCTGTCAAAACAGTACCTCATGGTCCTTGCCTGTGCACTGTTCACTCAGTCATGTTTGATTCTTTGAGGCCCTGTGGAATATAGCCTGCTGAGACGCCTCTCTCCATGGTGTTTTCTAGGCAAGAGTACTGAAGTGGGTTACTATTTCCTACTCCATGGAGTCTTCCCAACCCATGGACCAAATCCAGGTCTCTTATGTCCCTGCATTGGCAGGTGGATACTTTACCACAAGCCCTACCTCGGAAGTCCCAGATATTGCCTATTAACATGAAAAATCATAAAAGGAAAAGATAGCAAAAGTGGTTGGTATCAAAGTGGAAAAATAGGTGAAAAGAAGAAAAAGTCAGAAAGAACACTGCCAAAAGGTATTAATATTATAAATTATTGTTGTCCCTTTCTTTCAATACTTGCATTCTCTACTCTGTCTTTTATGATTTAAAATGGATAAAAATATGTAATCATCAATAACATACAAGAGTTAAGTGACATTTTAAATACTACATTCAGTCTGTCACTTAGTATCATTAAAAAATAGCTATTCGTGGTTACTTTTAGACCTCCTGGGAGAAAAGAGCTCTTACAATTTCCTTTTTCTGCAGCTATAAACTAAACATTTAAAATGTTGTCACTAACAAACAAGTATAAATAAAAATATCTCTACATTCAGTATGACAGTTGTTCTCATACTCGTGCTAACTGAAACTTCCGACCCTACATTTTATATAAGTTTCATTCTCAAAAAAATGTGCACAATGAGATGTTGGCAATACTTGATTGTTGAAAGCAGTAATTCATCATTCCTCTTTTGGGTAATTGTGCTGCTTTTTAACTGTGTAATTACTTTGTTACTAGAAAGTTTAATAAGGAGATATTTTTAAACCAAAATTATACTTGAAATCATGGGAAACACAACATAATTACTTGAATTTGAAATCATAATTTGAAAGCCAGAAAAAAATTATTCTGATCCTTCAGAAAGACATTCAGAGGAAAATTATAAAGATGACAGTTTTATGGCTGAATTTTGAAGGAATAACTGGACGCTCATTTCTTCCAACACAACTAGATTTGAATATTATAATTAATGTGTTCAGTTTTAACAAATTATTCAAAATTACAATGATCAATTTTTTCAATGGTAATTGATATAGGGACTTGTCTTTTCACAACTGATTTTCCTGATAATATAAAATCTTTAAGCATTTGGTATTGTTTTTATTGTGCGATCATGAATAAAAAAAAACAGCTATCATAAATAATCCCTTATCTTAATAGCTGTGATTTCTTTCACTCTGGGAGAAAAAAAGATTTTCTTTGAACCTTAAATTAGGTGGTAAGCATTGACACTTAAGCTATTCTACTGATAATCTTCTGAAAATTTCAAATAGTGAATTGAAATATTAAAAATAATATTTTAAATAGCATTTTATTAAAGAAATGGTAGCCATCCATGTTTTCCTATTGACATCTGAATTTCCTATCATTTTCTTTAAATACTACATTCATTTTAATCATAAATCATTCTGGTTACTTTTAACTCCTGGGAGAAAACTTTTTAGAAATTTCCTTTTTCTGCAGCTATAAACTAAACATTTAAAATGTTGTCACTAACAAACAAGTATAAATAAAAATATCTCTACATTCAGTATGACAGTTGTTCTCATACTCGTGCTAACTGAAACTTCCGACCCTACATTTTATATAAGTTTCATTCTCAAAAAAATGTGCACAATGAGATGTTGGCAATACTTGATTGTTGAAAGCAGTAATTCATCATTCCTCTTTTGGGTAATTGTGCTGCTTTTTTTAACTGTGTAATTACTTTGTTACTAGAAAGTTTAATAAGGAGATATTTTTAAACCAAAATTATACTTGAAATCATGGGAAACACAACATAATTACTTGAATTTGAAATCATAATTTGAAAGCCAGAAAAAAATTATTCTGATCCTTCAGAAAGACATTCAGAGGAAAATTATAAAGATGACAGTTTTATGGCTGAATTTTGAAGGAATAACTGGACGCTCATTTCTTCCAACACAACTAGATTTGAATATTATAATTAATGTGTTCAGTTTTAACAAATTATTCAAAATTACAATGATCAATTTTTACAATGGTAATTGATATAGGGACTTGTCTTTTCACAACTGATTTTCCTGATAATATAAAATCTTTAAGCATTTGGTATTGTTTTTATTGTGCGATCATGAATAAAAAAAAACAGCTATCATAAATAATCCCTTATCTTAATAGCTGTGATTTCTTTCACTCTGGGAGAAAAAAAGATTTTCTTTGAACCTTAAATTAGGTGGTAAGCATTGACACTTAAGCTATTCTACTGATAATCTTCTGAAAATTTCAAATAGTGAATTGAAATATTAAAAAAATAATATTTTAAATAGCATTTTTATTAAAGAAATGGTAGCCATCCATGTTTTCCTATTGACATCTGAATTTCCTATCATTTTCTCTTTAAATTCTAATTTCTTCATCATTCTGGGTTACATTAGAATAAAATACTGAAATGTAACTAATTTTGCAACATTTATGTTTGTACTTATGATAAATAGGGGGAAGTAAAAAATGTGCTAATCAATGAATGCTTGATTGGAATGATTTTAAAAGGGGGAATATGTTGCAAATGAAAGCAATTGAACTGTTTTAGATTCATGTAGTCAAAATTCACAATTAAATCATTAGAATAATATAAACTATTTTTTTTAATTCTTTATTTTAAGGATTTTACAGAGCTTTGTTGTTCACCGACATGTATGTTCTCAGATCATTCAAATGCACATCCTTGGTGCCCCTCCCCCCTCACTCCCACCCCTCTGGACCATCGCTCCAAGTGATTGTATGCA
Source organism: Tragulus kanchil (assembly GCA_022376925.1). Lineage (NCBI taxonomy): Eukaryota > Metazoa > Chordata > Mammalia > Artiodactyla > Tragulidae > Tragulus > Tragulus kanchil. The sequence goes on from JAIOJX010000004.1 coordinate 145,414,905, forward strand.
CTCCTATTCCCTTAGCACAATGACTATAGCTATCCTTTCCACACGTGCCAGTATAGGTTTTGATGTTACTCTTCTATGCCTCCCTCCCACTGTTCGTTCTCCACAATGTCCTTATGTCTATTCTCTGTCTGTTTTTCCATGAGTTCACCGGTGTTATCATGACCATCTTACTAGATTCCATATATATGAGTTAGTATACTGTACTTGTCTTTCTTTTTTTGACTTACTTCACTTTTAATGATAGGTTCTAGAGCTAGTCACTTCATTAGGACTGAGTCATCTGCATTTCTTTTGACAGCTGAGTAGTATTCCATTGTATATATGTATCAGAGCTTCCGTATCCATTCATTTGTCAATGGACATCTAGGTTGTCATTCCATTGTAATATCATGGGGACAGGTGCTTCTTTCAGTTTTTATTTCATCAGGATATAGGCCTACGTAGGGCATGGTATTGTTTTATTGTGCGATCATGAATAAAAAAAACAGCTCATAAATAATCCCTTATCTTAATAGCTGTGATTTCTTTCACTCTGGGAGAAAAAGATTTTCTTTGAACCTTAAATTAGGTGGTAAGCATTGACACTTAAGCTATTCTACTGATAATCTTCTGAAAATTTCAAATAGTGAATTGAAATATTAAAAATAATATTTTAAATAGCATTTTATTAAAGAAATGGTAGCCATCCATGTTTTCCTATTGACATCTGAATTTCCTATCATTTTCTCTTTAAATTCTAATTTCTTCATCATTCTGGGTTACATTAGAATAAAATACTGAAATGTAACTAATTTTGCAACATTTATGTTTGTACTTATGATAAATAGGGGGAAGTAAAAAATGTGCTAATCAATGAATGCTTGATTGGAATGATTTTAAAAGGGGGAATATGTTGCAAATGAAAGCAATTGAACTGTTTTAGATTCATGTAGTCAAAATTCACAATTAAATCATTAGAATAATATAAACTATTTTTTTTAATTCTTTATTTTAAGGATTTTACAGAGCTTTGTTGTTCACCGACATGTATGTTCTCAGATCATTCAAATGCACATCCTTGGTGCCCCTCCCCCCTCACTCCCACCCCTCTGGACCATCGCTCCAAGTGATTGTATGCACTCCTATTCCCTTAGCACAATGACTATAGCTATCCTTTCCACACGTGCCAGTATAGGTTTTGATGTTACTCTTCTATGCCTCCCTCCCACTGTTCGTTCTCCACAATGTCCTTATGTCTATTCTCTGTCTGTTTTTCCATGAGTTCACCGCGTGTGTTATCATGACCATCTTACTAGATTCCATATATATGAGTTAGTATACTGTACTTGTCTTTCTTTTTTTGACTTACTTCACTTTTAATGATAGGTTCTAGAGCTAGTCACTTCATTAGGACTGAGTCATCTGCATTTCTTTTGACAGCTGAGTAGTATTCCATTGTATATATGTATCAGAGCTTCCGTATCCATTCATTTGTCAATGGACATCTAGGTTGCTTCCATGTTCTGGCTATTGTATAGAGAGCTGCAATGGACATTGGGTACAGGTGCTTCTTTCAGTTTTTATTTCATCAGGATATAGGCCTACTAGTGGGATTGCTGGGTCATAGGGTGCTTCTATTTTTAGTTTTTTAAGGAATCTCCATAGTGTCTTCCATAGAGGCTGTATCAGTTTACATTCCCACCAGCAATGCAAGAGGGTTCCCTTTTCTCCGCACTCCCTCCAGCATTTATTGTCTGTCGATTTATTGATGATGGCCATTCTGACGGGTGTGAGGTGGTATCTCATTGTGGTTTTAATTTGCATTTCTCTAATAATAAGCAAGGTCGAGCATCATTTCATGTGCTTTTGGGCCATCTGTATGTCTTCTTTGGAGAGGCGTCACTTTAGGTCTTTTTCCCATTTTTTGATTGGGTTGTTTGTTTTTCCTGTGCTGAGTTGATTGAGTTGCTTGTATATTTTGGAGATTAATTCTTTGTCTGTTATTTCATTTGCTATGATTTTCTCCCACTCTGTGGGGTGTCTGTTCAGCTTTTTTGTAATTTATTTTGCTGTACAAAAGCTTTTAATTTTCATTAGGTCCCACGTGTTCACTTTTCTTCTCAGTTCCGCTATAATATAAACTATTTTAAGCAGTTTTATAGATTTTAAATTACTTGACTTCTCATGAGTTATCACACACCTCTTATCCTAGCACTTGCATATCTGATGTATAAAAAATGCTATGAATGAAACATTATACAAGTTGCTTTCCAGAACATATACATATAAATATGTCAGACTACTGGTTTCGAGACTTATTTTCCAATAAGGAAGTTGCCGTCAATTACCTCCCAACAGAGTTCGAAAAACTAAAAGCAGAATAATTAAATATACATGTATATATTCACAAGTATTTGCAGGTATAATTTAGAGCAGGGAGCAGATATGATCAAATCAGTCACACGATGAATTCCATTGTATATATGTATCAGAAGCTTCCGTACTTACTTCACTTTTAATGATAGGTTCTAGAGCTAGTCACTTCATTAGGACTGAGTCATCTGCATTTCTTTTGACAGCTGAGTAGTATTCCATTGTATATATGTATCAGAGCTTCCGTATCCATTCATTTGTCAATGGACATCTAGGTTGCTTCCATGTTCTGGCTATTGTATAGAGAGCTGCAATGGACATTGGGTACAGGTGCTTCTTTCAGTTTTTATTTCATCAGGATATAGGCCTACTAGTGGGATTGCTGGGTCATAGGGTGCTTCTATTTTTAGTTTTTTAAGGAATCTCCATAGTGTCTTCCATAGAGGCTGTATCAGTTTACATTCCCACCAGCAATGCAAGAGGGTTCCCTTTTCTCCACACCCTCTCCAGCATTTATTGTCTGTCGATTTATTGATGATGGCCATTCTGACGGGTGTGAGGTGGTATCTCATTGTGGTTTTAATTTGCATTTCTCTAATAATAAGCAAGGTCGAGCATCATTTCATGTGCTTTTGGGCCATCTGTATGTCTTCTTTGGAGAGGCGTCACTTTAGGTCTTTTTCCCATTTTTTGATTGGGTTGTTTGTTTTTCCTGTGCTGAGTTGATTGAGTTGCTTGTATATTTTGGAGATTAATTCTTTGTCTGTTATTTCATTTGCTATGATTTTCTCCCACTCTGTGGGGTGTCTGTTCAGCTTTTTTGTAATTTATTTTGCTGTACAAAAGCTTTTAATTTTCATTAGGTCCCACGTGTTCACTTTTCTTCTCAGTTCCGCTATAATATAAACTATTTTAAGCAGTTTTATAGATTTTAAATTACTTGACTTCTCATGAGTTATCACACACCTCTTATCCTAGCACTTGCATATCTGATGTATAAAAAATGCTATGAATGAAACATTATACAAGTTGCTTTCCAGAACATATACATATAAATATGTCAGACTACTGGTTTCGAGACTTATTTTCCAATAAGGAAGTTGCCGTCAATTACCTCCCAACAGAGTTCGAAAAACTAAAAGCAGAATAATTAAATATACATGTATATATTCACAAGTATTTGCAGGTATAATTTAGAGCAGGGAGCAGATATGATCAAATCAGTCACACGATGAATAGTAGAATCAGCATACATGGGTGTGGTCTTTAGTCCTGCAAAACGTTTGCAGCCAAAGTGACAAACACCAGCTGACATCCAAACTATTCTCTGCTCACCAGGACTTTCATACTTGTAGTTATACCAACCATAATGAAACCTGCTTTTCTAAGGCACCTTTTTTTTTTTTTTTGCAGACTAAATAATATTCCACCACCAAAATGTATATGTCCTAACCCCCATAACCTGTGAATATTTTACCTTACATGACAAAATAAACACTGCCCATATGATTATTTAAGGATCTTGAGTTGGGGAAAGTATCATTAATTATGCACGTTGATCCAGTATAGTCACAAAGGATAGAGCGTCAGGGGCTTGCCAGATGGCTCAGTGGTAAAGAATCTGCCTGCCAATGCAGGAATTGCAAGAGATGTGGTTCAATCCTTGGATCAGAAAGATTTCTGATTTCCCTGAAGGAGGAAATAACAACCTACTTCAGTATATTTGCCAGGGAAATCCCATGGACAAGGGAACCTGACAGGCTACAGTCTATGAGGTCACAAAGTCTGGCACGACTGAGCAAGTGAGCACGTTATAGCGGATCACTGTCAGAGAAGGTTATGTGAGGATAGAAACACAGGTTAGAGTAACATGGGCACACAAGCCAATGAATGTCTTCCATCTTTGTAGGAACTGGAAAATTCAAACTAGTGAATTTGCTTCTAGAGCTTCCAGAAGGAACACAGTTCTGCTGGCACATTGATTGTTAGCCAGTGAAACTGATTTTGTAATTCTGACCTCCAGAACTCCAAGATAATGCATTTGTGTTGTTTTGCACACATTTCTGGTGGTAGTTTGCTATAGTAGTAGTAGAAAACTAATACAACCTTATAGACTAGAATTGCCTGGAATTATGTAAAAGGTTCAAAAGAATAACAATGCCCAGTTTTTAAAAACTGTGGCTACCATAACTAATGTGGCTACAATCAAGAATGAGGGAGATTAGTCAATAATGTAGTCAATAATGTAGTTAATTAGTCAATAATTAGTCAATTATGACTAGTCAATTAGTCAATAATGTAGTTCTTGAACCAGACTGCCTGAGTTGAAATATTGGCTCCTTTTTCTATAAATTATGTACCATTGAGCAAACAGGTTTTCCAGTTGAGGCCAGTGGTAAAAACCTGCCTGCCAAGGCAGGAGACATAAGAGACATGGGTTCAATCCTTGTGTCTAGAAGATCCCCTGGAGGAGGAAATGACAAGCCACTCCAGTATTCTTGTCTGGAGAAACCCAGGGACAGAGGAGCCTTGTGGGCTACAGTCCATGGTTTCTCAAAGTGTGGGACATGACTGAAGTGACCTTGCACAGCACATGCTGTGCACACCTACAGCCAGTAAAACTGGATCCAAAAATCTTCATCTTGCAAAATAAATTCATACTTTGAGGTTCTTATTTGCTATGGCAACACTTTTTATTTCCATATGAAGCTTTTTGTTTGTTTGTTTTACTATTTGAACAATCTGAAATAATTGATGTGAACAAAATTCTTTTAAATTATCTTTCTATTCCAAATGACACATATTGCACTTTGATGGCATACCATTCTATATAGCCTCTATTAATTCCTAATATGCTAGTCTACTTTTAAGAACCTAGTCTTATAAAGGTTAATATCACACTAAAGTTCCTCCTTTATCTAATATGGTTTTAACTTCTGGGCAGAGTTGGTGCTCATCAATATTATAATAATGCTCATAATATTAGTAGTAGCATTAGTAATTATTGTTTTGCGGGCATCTCAATGGTGATAATGATAATGTGAATGAGTATAAGAAAAGGATGCAAAAAATTGTCTTCATAAAGCTCCCTGTCACATCAGCACTTGTTCATTAATAAACAGGATCTTCAGGCTCCCTGAACACCCAAATTACATTACCTAATTCAGATTACATTTAGAAACCTAACAAAGTCTGCAGTGAATCAAACTCTTGATGTTTTCACAGGGATTTTAATATGCTGCTCACCTCCGTTAATTTTTTGGAGAATATCTACTTTTGTACATGTTATTTGATGTGCACGAATGGAAATACTTCCAGATTTTCTGAGTGTGTATTTTCTGAGCAGGAGATTCTAAGGCACATTTCCAGGAACACCATGCTCTAAACAGGATTGAGATTTAGGTGTCCTTGAGATATATTTTTCGAATGATGCCTTTGTAATTTGAAAGATAAAATGTCAATATTATATCCATTAATGTCAGCAGTTTTCAGTTTTGAAAAATTTTAGAGAAAAATTGTGGTAAAACCTGCCTGCCAAGGCAGGAGACATAAGAGACATGGGTTGAATCCTTGTGTATCGAAGATCGCCTGGAGGAGGAAATGACAAGCCACTCCAGTATTCTTGTCTGGAGAAACCCAGGGACAGAGGAGCCTTGTGGGCTACAGTCCATGGTTTCTCAAAGTGTGGGACATGACTGAAGTGACCTTGCACAGCACATGCTGTGCACACCTACAGCCAGTAAAACTGGATCCAAAAATCTTCATCTTGCAAAATAAATTCATACTTTGAGGTTCTTATTTGCTATGGCAACACTTTTTATTTCCATATGAAGCTTTTTGTTTGTTTGTTTTACTATTTGAACAATCTGAAATAATTGATGTGAACAAAATTCTTTTAAATTATCTTTCTATTCCAAATGACACATATTGCACTTTGATGGCATACCATTCTATATAGCCTCTATTAATTCCTAATATGCTAGTCTACTTTTAAGAACCTAGTCTTATAAAGGTTAATATCACACTAAAGTTCCTCCTTTATCTAATATGGTTTTAACTTCTGGGCAGAGTTGGTGCTCATCAATATTATAATAATGCTCATAATATTAGTAGTAGCATTAGTAATTATTGTTTTGCGGGCATCTCAATGGTGATAATGATAATGTGAATGAGTATAAGAAAAGGATGCAAAAAATTGTCTTCATAAAGCTCCCTGTCACATCAGCACTTGTTCATTAATAAACAGGATCTTCAGGCTCCCTGAACACCCAAATTACATTACCTAATTCAGATTACATTTAGAAACCTAACAAAGTCTGCAGTGAATCAAACTCTTGATGTTTTCACAGGGATTTTAATATGCTGCTCACCTCCGTTAATTTTTTTTGGAGAATATCTACTTTTGTACATGTTATTTGATGTGCACGAATGGAAATACTTCCAGATTTTCTGAGTGTGTATTTTCTGAGCAGGAGATTCTAAGGCACATTTCCAGGAACACCATGCTCTAAACAGGATTGAGATTTAGGTGTCCTTGAGATATATTTTTTGAATGATGCCTTTGTAATTTGAAATATAAAATGTCAATATTATATCCATTAATATCAGCATTTGTCTTTTTTGAATTTTTAGAAAAAAATTTCCAGTTTGTTAGCAGAAATCTGTGCAATTGATCATTGTTTTCGCACTCTAAATTATTCTGCAAATGAACTAAATGCATGTCTACCCAATAAATCATTTTACATTAAACAATTAGAAATGATTTAGAATGTGATTAAGAATGTCATAAACATTTTTTAATACAACATTGTAAAGCAACTATACTCCAGTAAAATTAATTTTAGGAAACATAAATGGATTTCAAAAATATCATTGTGATTATTAGATATAATATTTCTTGCCAATATTAGGAGTTAATTTTTATTTTTATGTAATATACTCTGCATTGTCCTAATGTCCTTGTCTTTGGCTCTAAAAAATGTAATAACTATAATAACCAGATAATGAGGTCAATTTATATATCCCAAATTAATACTGAGGTCATAAAGTATTTCTTTGTTCTTTTCTTTATTTGGTTTATTTGTGATGATTAAATTAAAGTAACCCTCATTTTACATTTTGCTTTGTAGACATAAGCAATGTCAGATTATCTGTCTTAATTAAGTTTCTCCTATCAAAATGAACCTACTTTATTACTGTTTGTCATCAGTATTAAAAGAGAGGGCTTATTATTATTTTCACACTATCATGCTTAGCATATTTCAAGCTATATGTTAAAACTGTAGAAGTTTATATCTTATCTGGGATAATTTTGTGCATTTTTGAAAATAATAGCTCCTCCTGTCACATCAGCACTTGTTCATTAATAAACAGGATCTTCAGGCTCCCTGAACACCCAAATTACATTACCTAATTCAGATTACATTTAGAAACCTAACAAAGTCTGCAGTGAATCAAACTCTTGATGTTTTCACAGGGATTTTAATATGCTGCTCACCTCCGTTAATTTTTTTTGGAGAATATCTACTTTTGTACATGTTATTTGATGTGCACGAATGGAAATACTTCCAGATTTTCTGAGTGTGTATTTTCTGAGCAGGAGATTCTAAGGCACATTTCCAGGAACACCATGCTCTAAACAGGATTGAGATTTAGGTGTCCTTGAGATATATTTTTCGAATGATGCCTTTGTAATTTGAAAGATAAAATGTCAATATTATATCCATTAATGTCAGCAGTTTTCAGTTTTGAAATTTTAGAAAAAATTGCCAGTTTGTTAGCAGAAATCTGTGCAATTGATCATTGTTTTCGCACTCTAAATTATTCTGCAAATGAACTAAATGCATGTCTACCCAATAAATCATTTTTACATTAAACAATTAGAAATGATTTAGAATGTGATTAAGAATGTCATAAACATTTTTTAATACAACATTGTAAAGCAACTATACTCCAGTAAAATTAATTTTAGGAAACATAAATGGATTTCAAAAATATCATTGTGATTATTAGATATAATATTTCTTGCCAATATTAGGAGTTAATTTTTATTTTTATGTAATATACTCTGCATTGTCCTAATGTCCTTGTCTTTGGCTCTAAAAAATGTAATAACTATAATAACCAGATAATGAGGTCAATTTATATATCCCAAATTAATACTGAGGTCATAAAGTATTTCTTTGTTCTTTTCTTTATTTGGTTTATTTGTGATGATTAAATTAAAGTAACCCTCATTTTACATTTTGCTTTGTAGACATAAGCAATGTCAGATTATCTGTCTTAATTAAGTTTCTCCTATCAAAATGAACCTACTTTATTACTGTTTGTCATCAGTATTAAAAAGAGAGGGGCTTATTATTATTTTCACACTATCATGCTTAGCATATTTCAAGCTATATGTTAAAACTGTAGAAGTTTATATCTTATCTGGGATAATTTTGTGCATTTTTGAAAATAATAGCTCTCAAGGAATAAATAGTTCAAGCAAGGAATAGTACTATAGTACTAATATTTAACTAATATTTAAGTTCTGTGAGAGAATTAATCACATTTTTGGTAGTCACCTGAGAACAATGATGTCCAGTCGAATTTTCTGCAAAGATGGGAGCATTTGTCTATACTCTCTAAGGTGCGATCCATTGATCATGTAAGGCATTGACTATTTAAAACATGACCAGTTGGAAGAAGTCCCTAAACTTTTAATGGTGTTCATAAATTCAGGCATGTCTGGCTTTTTGTGACCCATGGATGAACCATGGAATTCTCCAGGCAAGCATACTGGAGTTGGTAGCCTTTCCTTTTCCAGGGGATTTTCCCAACCCAGGGATGAAACCCAGGTCTACTGCACTGCAGACAGATTCTTTACCAACTGAGTCACTGGGGAAGCCCACTAATCCTGGAGTGGATGCCTGTCCCTTCTTCAGGAGAACTTCTTGACCCAGGGGTCAAACCCAGGTCTCCTTCATTACAGGTGGATTCTTTACCAGTTGAGCTACAAGGGAATTCCCTACTAATTTAAATTCAAACAGACAAAAGTATCATGTGGTCACCAATCTTAAAAGTGAAAAGACTAGAAGAAAGAATTGTGAGCTGTGTTTTAAATATGGATTCTTACTTATACTTATCCCTTGCTAATGGGTTCTGTTGGAGATAGTCACATCCCTTCTCTGAACATCAATGTTTTCATCCAATCAGTAACAGTTTTTTATTGAGTTTCCATCAAATCCTGTGACTTGTGTTGGGTTCTATGGCAACAAAGATGATTAAGTCAGAATCGGTATCTCTTTCCATTCTGTAGGAAAAAAAATGATACTAAATAATAGCACAATGATTTGTTTAATTAAAATTGTGATAAGTACTCTGGAAGGAAAGTGAATGTTTAATGAAATTTTGTGAGACAGGAGATCTAACAAGATCTGATGGATCTGAAAAGCTTCCTGGTAGATGTGATTTTTGAACTTGGACAAAAATAAGTGTTAAGAGAATTCTAGGTGAAGAAAAATATGGCTGATTTTCCGTGCATTCTACTTGTTGCTAAAGATTCAGAGATTTCACTACCTTTAAAAAGTTTATGGAGTAGCAAATAAATGATATATATATGGGGCTATCATCAATTCCAAACAGGGTTCCATTAAAAAATCTTTATGACAGAAAGTATGATTTTTATGTCCCAACATATCTGGAAAAGATAAGACTTGACAAAGATACATTTCTATGTGCTAAAACTTATTGGAACCTTGGGTATATTTAAGGTAACATATATTGGCACCTTGGTTATATTGGAATCTTGGGTATTACAAATCTTGTAAAGCATCTTAACTGGAATTTTTTCCCTAAACTTTTGTAACCGTAGAACATTTAATCTTCTTTTCTTCCTTTTGCATTTACTTCCTTCTTCTTCCCCCTCCCTATCCTTTCTCCAATCCCTTCTTCTCCTACTTCTTTGGGAATTCTTAGTAAGATGGCTTCCACATGGATTTCTCTGAATATAAGTTAGAAATCACATTGTACTTCAGATCCCTCCAGAGTAAAGTCTTATAGATAAGACTATGCTTCTAATTTAGTTTGATATTGTTTTATTTGAGTTTCTGTTTTTAAAGTGCTGACTCATCAATAGTCTACTTTAAATCTGTTTTATCTTATTTTTATTATTTTCATTATATAATTACTTCTGTAATAAATAACCTTTGTTGACATATGGTTAAACAAATAGCAAGGAGCATGTTGTCAGACCGTTGCTTCTTATAGGTTTGTTAGAAAGTTTTTTACTGCTAACAATTTACTCTTCTTCTGCAATATTTTCAACATTTTGCCAAAGCTAGATTTTCTAGACTATCATTGCTCATTTCATTCATCCTTCCTGGACCAAGAGTGGAGGAGAAAAAACCTGTTACATGTTGGTGTTTCTTACCCATGCTTCATTTCTTCTCCTGCACCATGCTCTGGTAGTATTCAGCCTGTCATGTGCTGGCAGCCACAATGTCATTGCTGTTTAGGCTAAAAATGACTTTCCTCTATGGTTTGTTTGATTTAGAAATGTGTATTTGGGAAGTTTTTTCTAACAAGATCTGATGGATCTGAAAAGCTTCCTGGTAGATGTGATTTTGAACTTGGACAAAAATAAGTGTTAAGAGAATTCTAGGTGAAGAAAAATATGGCTGATTTTCCGTGCATTCTACTTGTTGCTAAAGATTCAGAGATTTCACTACCTTTAAAAAGTTTATGGAGTAGCAAATAAATGATATATATATGGGGCTATCATCAATTCCAAACAGGGTTCCATTAAAAAATCTTTATGACAGAAAGTATGATTTTTATGTCCCAACATATCTGGAAAAGATAAGACTTGACAAAGATACATTTCTATGTGCTAAAACTTATTGGAACCTTGGGTATATTTAAGGTAACATATATTGGCACCTTGGTTATATTGGAATCTTGGGTATTACAAATCTTGTAAAGCATCTTAACTGGAATTTTTTCCCTAAACTTTTGTAACCGTAGAACATTTAATCTTCTTTTCTTCCTTTTGCATTTACTTCCTTCTTCTTCCCCCTCCCTATCCTTTCTCCAATCCCTTCTTCTCCTACTTCTTTGGGAATTCTTAGTAAGATGGCTTCCACATGGATTTCTCTGAATATAAGTTAGAAATCACATTGTACTTCAGATCCCTCCAGAGTAAAGTCTTATAGATAAGACTATGCTTCTAATTTAGTTTGATATTGTTTTATTTGAGTTTCTGTTTTTAAAGTGCTGACTCATCAATAGTCTACTTTAAATCTGTTTTATCTTATTTTTATTATTTTCATTATATAATTACTTCTGTAATAAATAACCTTTGTTGACATATGGTTAAACAAATAGCAAGGAGCATGTTGTCAGACCGTTGCTTCTTATAGGTTTGTTAGAAAGTTTTTGACTGCTAACAATTTACTCTTCTTCTGCAATATTTTCAACATTTTGCCAAAGCTAGATTTTCTAGACTATCATTGCTCATTTCATTCATCCTTCCTGGACCAAGAGTGGAGGAGAAAAAACCTGTTACATGTTGGTGTTTCTTACCCATGCTTCATTTCTTCTCCCTGCACCATGCTCTGGTAGTATTCAGCCTGTCATGTGCTGGCAGCCACAATGTCATTGCTGTTTAGGCTAAAAATGACTTTCCTCTATGGTTTGTTTGATTTAGAAATGTGTATTTGGGAAGTATTACAAGCTACACTTGTTAACCATTTATTATGCACCAGGTCTGGTGTTAAATGCTTTCAGCATTGTCTCATTTAATTTTTCTAATAATCTCCCCAAATAGGCTGCCTTGAGGAAACTGGCATTTACAGAAGTGAAGTCTACCCAAGAGTTATCTATGTTTTGTCTATAACATTAAAAAAAATCTTTGGGGCTTCCCTGGTGGTCCAGTGGGTAAAGAGTCCACCTTGCAGTGCAAGGGGCACCGGTTTAATCCCTGACCCAAACAGATCTCATGTGCCATGGAGTGGCTGAACAGGTGTGCCCAATTATGAGCCAGTGCTGTGCAGTGCATGTGCTCAGAGCCAGCGCTCTGCAATGAGAGAGGCCACTGTAATGGGAGGCCTGCACAGGCCAAAGAATAAAGATAGATGAAGATAAGTAAGTAGAAAACCAATAAAAGGCACCAAAAAAGAATTATAAAAAAAAATCTGGACAATCCCCATGTTACTTATCTCTGACTTTTTTCCCAATTGAGATATAATTGATGCATAAAATTGCATGAGTTTTCAGGTGTTCAATGTAATGATTCACTATATATATATATATATATATATATATATATATAATCACCACAATAAATCTAAGCAATATCTATCTAGTTTTATTGTAATATACTCTGACTTGGGGGATAATACGTGATAAAATGTGGACTTCTCTAGTGACTCAGTAATGAAGAATCTGCCTGTCAATGCAGGAGACAATGGAGACTTGGGTTCCATCCCTGGGTCAGTAAGATCTGCTGGAAGAGGAAATGGCTACTGACTCCAATATTCTTGCCTGTGAAATCTCTTGGATAGAGCTGCCTTTGGGGCTGCAGTGCATCGGGTTGCAAGGACTAGGACATGACCTAGCGACTGAGCAAGCATGGCCACTCAGTCAGACTAGAGTTTATGTCTTGACTGAAAAATACTTTCCAGTGAAATAGTATTATAATCAATAAAAAGATGACTTTAAAGTAACTGAGGAAGTTTGTTTTCTTCACAAATTCCTGGTATTTGTCAATAGATCAACGAGTAAATCAATTATCATATTACCTCTGTTGTGCTAAACCTACCTAGACAAAATTTATTTGAATCTTTTTTGAACATCTGGTACCTTTAATTTAGGTAGAAATGATTTGAAATAGATTCTGTATTTGATTTATAATATTAATTTTTTTTAACATTTGCCTTGAGGAAACTGGCATTTACAGAAGTGAAGTCTACCCAAGAGTTATCTATGTTTTGTCTATAACATTAAAAAAAATCTTTGGGGCTTCCCTGGTGGTCCAGTGGGTAAAGAGTCCACCTTGCAGTGCAAGGGGCACCGGTTTAATCCCTGACCCAAACAGATCTCATGTGCCATGGAGTGGCTGAACAGGTGTGCCCAATTATGAGCCAGTGCTGTGCAGTGCATGTGCTCAGAGCCAGCGCTCTGCAATGAGAGAGGCCACTGTAATGGGAGGCCTGCACAGGCCAAAGAATAAAGATAGATGAAGATAAGTAAGTAGAAAACCAATAAAAGGCACCAAAAAAGAATTATAAAAAAATCTCTGGACAATCCCCATGTTACTTATCTCTGACTTTTTTCCCAATTGAGATATAATTGATGCATAAAATTGCATGAGTTTTCAGGTGTTCAATGTAATGAGTCACTATATATATATATATATATATATATATATATATATATATATAATCACCACAATAAATCTAAGCAATATCTATCTAGTTTTATTGTAATATACTCTGACTTGGGGGATAATACGTGATAAAATGTGGACTTCTCTAGTGACTCAGTAATGAAGAATCTGCCTGTCAATGCAGGAGACAATGGAGACTTGGGTTCCATCCCTGGGTCAGTAAGATCTGCTGGAAGAGGAAATGGCTACTGACTCCAATATTCTTGCCTGTGAAATCTCTTGGACAGAGCTGCCTTTTGGGCTGCAGTCCATCGGGTTGCAAGGAGTAGGACATGACGTAGCGACTGAGCAAGCATGGCCACTCAGTCAGACTAGAGTTTATGTCTTGACTGAAAAAATACTTTCCAGTGAAATAGTATTATAATCAAGATGACTTTAAAGTAACTGAGGAAGTTTGTTTTCTTCACAAATTCCTGGTATTTGTCAATAGATCAACGAGTAAATCAATTATCATATTACCTCTGTTGTGCTAAACCTACCTAGACAAAATTTATTTGAATCTTTTTTGAACATCTGGTACCTTTAATTTAGGTAGAAATGATTTGAAATAGATTCTGTATTTGATTTATAATATTAATTTTTTTTTTAACATTTGGGAAGAGAAGGATTTGTGTCATATATTTACTGAAAAGAAAATATTGCCTTCCAAGAGATATAATAGCAAAAGTTCTTTTGCTATGATGACTGATATAATTAAAATTCTAGGTCTATACCCTTCACTGTTTGTTCTCTCTCAGATATAAAATAAATAATTTTTACATTAAAGATTAACTTTCCTATTTTTTTGAGATTTTTATAATGTGTACTATGTACTTGTACGTACTCTTACTTACACTTTCTGTTGTGCATATGAATAAAAAGCTTGAGAGGACTCTGCAACATCTTGGTTGTGATTAGAGGAATAATCATTGTCCAAACTTGGCCTAAAGCGTGACAGTCTTTTCTCAGCATTAGAACACAAGCCATACATACAATTTAATATGAAGCAATTACAGAACTGACTTATTTTCCAAAACAGAGTATGTAACAGTAGCAAAACAACAACAATAGCCACAAAGTTGCCAGATTTTTGCCTTAAAAAATTACTAATAGATCTAGTATCTAAAATTTTTGGCAGAGAGGAAGGAAAAGAGCTGGGGTTAAGAGAAAGAGATAACATTATGTATAATCGATGATTCTGTGCAGTTAATGTGATAACAGAATGCAAGGAACATGAGAGGGAGGCATGAAGATAGATATATGTTGATAATTAGCCTATTTAACTGAGAAGAAGAGAGGTATAAGATCATTTTGTATTAAAATGATAAGTTTTTCTGAAGATAAAACAATATATGTTGATAATTAGTAGGACATGACGTAGCGACTGAGCAAGCATGGCCACTCAGTCAGACTAGAGTTTATGTCTTGACTGAAAAAATACTTTCCAGTGAAATAGTATTATAATCAAGATGACTTTAAAGTAACTGAGGAAGTTTGTTTTCTTCACAAATTCCTGGTATTTGTCAATAGATCAACGAGTAAATCAATTATCATATTACCTCTGTTGTGCTAAACCTACCTAGACAAAATTTATTTGAATCTTTTTTGAACATCTGGTACCTTTAATTTAGGTAGAAATGATTTGAAATAGATTCTGTATTTGATTTATAATATTAATTTTTTTTTTAACATTTGGGAAGAGAAGGATTTGTGTCATATATTTACTGAAAAGAAAATATTGCCTTCCAAGAGATATAATAGCAAAAGTTCTTTTGCTATGATGACTGATATAATTAAAATTCTAGGTCTATACCCTTCACTGTTTGTTCTCTCTCAGATATAAAATAAATAATTTTTACATTAAAGATTAACTTTCCTATTTTTTTGAGATTTTTATAATGTGTACTATGTACTTGTACGTACTCTTACTTACACTTTCTGTTGTGCATATGAATAAAAAGCTTGAGAGGACTCTGCAACATCTTGGTTGTGATTAGAGGAATAATCATTGTCCAAACTTGGCCTAAAGCGTGACAGTCTTTTCTCAGCATTAGAACACAAGCCATACATACAATTTAATATGAAGCAATTACAGAACTGACTTATTTTCCAAAACAGAGTATGTAACAGTAGCAAAACAACAACAATAGCCACAAAGTTGCCAGATTTTTGCCTTAAAAAATTACTAATAGATCTAGTATCTAAAATTTTTGGCAGAGAGGAAGGAAAAGAGCTGGGGTTAAGAGAAAGAGATAACATTATGTATAATCGATGATTCTGTGCAGTTAATGTGATAACAGAATGCAAGGAACATGAGAGGGAGGCATGAAGATAGATATATGTTGATAATTAGCCTATTTAACTGAGAAGAAGAGAGGTATAAGATCATTTTGTATTAAAATGATAAGTTTTTCTGTCATTAGTTTGTGTGATGCTGCTACATGAGAAAGGCCTAATAAGTCAATGAAGTAGTCATTATAGTAGTAGTGAATGGTCTGTAGTGTGTGACTCTTTGCAACCCCATGAGCTGTAGCCCACCAGGTTCCTCTGGACATGGGATTCTCTAGGGAAGAATACTGGCATCGGTTGCCATTTCCTACTCCAGGGGATCTTACTGACCTGAGGACTGACCAGGTATCTCCTGCACTGCAGGCAGATTCTTTAGTGTTGAAACACTAGGGAAGACCTTTAAATCTAAGTTGATTTAGGGCATGAAACACATTGAAATGTAGGAGGCAATCTGTGAGTGTTTGGTCACATATTGGATGTTAGATAAAAATGTGTACATAGAAAGAATATGTGAACAAAGTTTCCTGTGAACATCAAACTCCAAGACACCCAGACTATCATGGTTTGAGGGAAATTTTTTCCTCTGACTTGACTTTGCTTTTTTATCTTCCCTCTATCCATTGTCTCAAATCCTGCCTACTCTGTTTTAACAAGTCTTAACCTTCCAAGTAGGTTACATATTCTGAATAGCTCTATAAATACATGTGGAGTTAGTTCAGATGCATCTCTAACTCTCTGCTCCTCTTGAAAGCTTATCACGTAGAAGGTGATGTACTGGAGCAGGACATACTTATATCTGCACGAAATGATTTGTGACTGAAAAGACTTAGAGAATTTACAGAATGCATAGACTAGTAGGTGAGGACAGCTTCCTTTACAAGAGAGCAGCATGGTACATTATTTGTCAGTGACTCAATTGTGTCTGACTCTGTGACTCCATGTACTGTAGCCTGCCAGGCTTCTCTGTCCATGGAATACTCCAGCAAGAATACTGAAGTGGGTAGCCTTTCCTTTCTCCAGAGGATCCCGCCCCAGTGGTCCAGCCCTGGCCTCCCACATTGTAGTTAGTTTCTTTACCATGTGAGCCAATTTAAAAGGGTATGTTCTGAATTCTGAGTTTTAATCCTCATGCTGCAACTCTGTAGGGGAGGAAAGCATAATTTTTTCCCTTTTAGATTTTATAGTTGGCCTAATAACTAAATTGACATAAGATGGATTTATGGGAGAAAAACAATTTCAGTTTTGTACACATGAGAGCCCACAAAGACATGAGAGGCATGGAGGTGGAGCAGCAGGAACTCTCATCCACTGCTGATGAGACTGAGAAATGGTACAGCTGCTATGGAAAGCAGTTTGGAAGTTTCTTACAAAAGTAAACAAACTTGTCATACTATACAGCAGTCGCCATGCTCTTTGGCCACTCAAAAAATAAAACCCAAAAGGAAAATAAAGAAAACTAGGACTTCCATGTCAGTCCAGTGGTTAAGACTCCATGCTTCAAATGTGCAGGATGTGGGTTCAGTTTCTAGTCAGGGAAACTAAGATCCTAGATGCTGTGCCACGTGGTCATAAATACATAAGTAAATGAATAAAGCTTATGGTCTCACAGTAACCTGCATATAGATGCTTATATTAGCTCTATTCATAATTGCCCAAACTTGGAAGCAACCAGGATATTCTTCTGTAGCTGAATGTATAAGTAATCTATTATATTTCCAACAACAGAATGTTATTCAGTACTAAAAAGAAAAATAAGTCATGAAAAGACCTGAAGGAAATTTAGAAGTATATTATTAAGTGAAATAAGCCAATCTGAAAGTCCAAATATACTATATGGTTCCAGCTATATGCCATTCTAGAAAAGGCAAGATTATGGAGGCTATACTAGCTATAATTGTAAGACCACTGCAAATATATAAGCATAGGGATTTTTCTTACTTTAATATGTTCTTATTAATATAAATACTTATACTGTGATATGCCTAGCAGATGTGTATGTATGTATGTGTATGTGTGTATATATATATATATGTATATGTGTATATATATATGTATGTATACATATACATATAAATATACATATTTATATTTCTTTTTCTTTTACATAAAATAAAATCAACAACATACTACAAAGAAACTGAAAAATGTTAACCTCCAGGAGATTGAAAGTGACCCAGTGGTCCAGCCCTGGCCTCCCACATTGTAGTTAGTTTCTTTACCATGTGAGCCAATTTAAAAGGGTATGTTCTGAATTCTGAGTTTTAATCCTCATGCTGCAACTCTGTAGGGGAGGAAAGCATAATTTTTTCCCTTTTAGATTTTATAGTTGGCCTAATAACTAAATTGACATAAGATGGATTTATGGGAGAAAAACAATTTCAGTTTTGTACACATGAGAGCCCACAAAGACATGAGAGGCATGGAGGTGGAGCAGCAGGAACTCTCATCCACTGCTGATGAGACTGAGAAATGGTACAGCTGCTATGGAAAGCAGTTTGGAAGTTTCTTACAAAAGTAAACAAACTTGTCATACTATACAGCAGTCGCCATGCTCTTTGGCCACTCAAAAAATAAAACCCAAAAGGAAAATAAAGAAAACTAGGACTTCCATGTCAGTCCAGTGGTTAAGACTCCATGCTTCAAATGTGCAGGATGTGGGTTCAGTTTCTAGTCAGGGAAACTAAGATCCTAGATGCTGTGCCACGTGGTCATAAATACATAAGTAAATGAATAAAGCTTATGGTCTCACAGTAACCTGCATATAGATGCTTATATTAGCTCTATTCATAATTGCCCAAACTTGGAAGCAACCAGGATATTCTTCTGTAGCTGAATGTATAAGTAATCTATTATATTTCCAACAACAGAATGTTATTCAGTACTAAAAAGAAAAATAAGTCATGAAAAGACCTGAAGGAAATTTAGAAGTATATTATTAAGTGAAATAAGCCAATCTGAAAGTCCAAATATACTATATGGTTCCAGCTATATGCCATTCTAGAAAAGGCAAGATTATGGAGGCTATACTAGCTATAATTGTAAGACCACTGCAAATATATAAGCATAGGGATTTTTCTTACTTTAATATGTTCTTATTAATATAAATACTTATACTGTGATATGCCTAGCAGATGTGTATGTATGTATGTGTATGTGTGTATATATATATATATGTATATGTGTATATATATATATGTATGTATACATATACATATAAATATACATATTTATATTTCTTTTTCTTTTACATAAAATAAAATCAACAACATACTACAAAGAAACTGTGAAAGAATGTTTAACCTCCAGGAGATTGAAAGTGAGCTACTTGCCAAGAAAAAAATAGCTTCTAAATTTAGCCTCTTGGTAAGCTATAAGCACAAAACAAAATCATTGCAGGCTGTTCCATTCCATACAATGGTAAACAATTCCATTTGCCAGTATTTCTACTGCTTGATTGCCTCTTATTCCAGGTGTAGTTTCTCAATTGCTTAGTAACAATCTGTTACAGTATACCTATTCAGAAGCAACATGTGCTATGAAAGATAGGACAGACAGATACAGTCTTCAAGGTGATTTTCTATAACTGCAGGACTCAGTGAGGAAGGAAAAATGAGAGGAAATATGAAAATTGCTAGATAAATGAAACAAGACTTAAAAATTCCCATGCATTTCTTATCTTAATTTGCTAACTATTCAAAATACTATTAATTCTTGTTCATTATCCAAATGACTTTTCTAAAACCTCATATATATGTATGTAATGATATATTGCTTTTCTCTTTATCCTTTCATCTGCACAAGGTAGCCACCAGTATCCTGTCTCTCTATGCCTGTTTCAGAGATGTATCATGGAAAATTCTTTCATGTTTCTGCCATAAACCATGAGATACAAGTGATCCTCAGGAGGTTTGAGTGATCTCCGTTATTACGGGGAGGACTATTTGTTTGAACACTTGAAATAGCTAGAGTTTCTAGAGCATGCCAAGGGTACATTGGCAGTCAGTGGAAGATTACTTCTAACAAATTAATTTAGCAGAAAATCACTCCTCCACTAGGGCTGCAAGTATTGAAGGTGTTTCCTTAAGTGGTTAAAGAGGCTTAGATATATATAAAAGGCAAATGGAAAAGTAGTCAGTCTTGATCATGATAAATGGTAGGTACTGTAATTGGTATATTACACTGAGATAATTGTGGAGGTATATTTGCATTGAGTTTTTATTAGTCTCCTTCAGACTTTATTACCTTATTATCTGGCTATCAATATTAATTGGGTACTCTTCGTTGCTCATTCAAAGGTGCTATGGCTTTGAACAGTCCAATTAACTTTACAGACTGATTGTTTAGATGTCATGAATACAGTCTAATAACTCGCACATTTTTCATAACAGCTTTGTGTAGATTCTGGAAAAAACACACAATTCAACAGAGTACAATATGGATAACTTAGCATGAAGTATGTCTACTTAAAAAAGAGTAATCTCTATGGAAAATATTTTTGTAACATTGACCTAATAAATTCATGTTTAGTTTATATAGGTAAGCATTATAGCGTGATGTGAAAAGCTAGTGATAGCTATGAGCTTTATTTTTTAAAGAAAGTTTTCCTTGGAGAGTGAGTCTAAAATAGTTAAAAGAAGATGGGGTATTAACAGAAAGAAGATTTATCACTAGCTAAATAAGAGATAAATCAGAAGTTTCAAAGACTGTACACAAGATATTCTATGCCAAGACTGGTGAGAGAATGGTTGGTTCCTTTTATTATTTAATTAAATTAATTAATGCATGGCTACACTGGGTCTTTGTTCCCAGGTGGCGCTAAGTGGTAAAGAACCCCTGCCAATGCAGGAAACATAAGAGATGTGGGTTCTTTCCCTAAATCAGGAAGATCCCCTGGAGGAGTAAATGGCACTCCACTTTTGCATGGGAAATCTCATAAACAGGGGAGCTAGGCTGACTATAGTGCATGGGGTCACAAACAGTTTGGACTTTTGTCTCTCTATGCCTGTTTCAGAGATGTATCATGGAAAATTCTTTCATGTTTCTGCCATAAACCATGAGATACAAGTGATCCTCAGGAGGTTTGAGTGATCTCCGTTATTACGGGGAGGACTATTTGTTTGAACACTTGAAATAGCTAGAGTTTCTAGAGCATGCCAAGGGTACATTGGCAGTCAGTGGAAGATTACTTCTAACAAATTAATTTAGCAGAAAATCACTCCTCCACTAGGGCTGCAAGTATTGAAGGTGTTTCCTTAAGTGGTTAAAGAGGCTTAGATATATATAAAAGGCAAATGGAAAAGTAGTCAGTCTTGATCATGATAAATGGTAGGTACTGTAATTGGTATATTACACTGAGATAATTGTGGAGGTATATTTGCATTGAGTTTTTATTAGTCTCCTTCAGACTTTATTACCTTATTATCTGGCTATCAATATTAATTGGGTACTCTTCGTTGCTCATTCAAAGGTGCTATGGCTTTGAACAGTCCAATTAACTTTACAGACTGATTGTTTAGATGTCATGAATACAGTCTA
This sequence comes from Tragulus kanchil, assembly GCA_022376925.1. Taxonomy (NCBI): domain Eukaryota; kingdom Metazoa; phylum Chordata; class Mammalia; order Artiodactyla; family Tragulidae; genus Tragulus; species Tragulus kanchil. The sequence goes on from JAIOJX010000004.1 coordinate 145,436,488, forward strand.
ATAACTCGCACATTTTTCATAACAGCTTTGTGTAGATTCTGGAAAAAACACACAATTCAACAGAGTACAATATGGATAACTTAGCATGAAGTATGTCTACTTAAAAAAGAGTAATCTCTATGGAAAATATTTTTGTAACATTGACCTAATAAATTCATGTTTAGTTTATATAGGTAAGCATTATAGCGTGATGTGAAAAGCTAGTGATAGCTATGAGCTTTATTTTTTAAAGAAAGTTTTCCTTGGAGAGTGAGTCTAAAATAGTTAAAAGAAGATGGGGTATTAACAGAAAGAAGATTTATCACTAGCTAAATAAGAGATAAATCAGAAGTTTCAAAGACTGTACACAAGATATTCTATGCCAAGACTGGTGAGAGAATGGTTGGTTCCTTTTATTATTTAATTAAATTAATTAATGCATGGCTACACTGGGTCTTTGTTCCCAGGTGGCGCTAAGTGGTAAAGAACCCCTGCCAATGCAGGAAACATAAGAGATGTGGGTTCTTTCCCTAAATCAGGAAGATCCCCTGGAGGAGTAAATGGCACTCCACTTTTGCATGGGAAATCTCATAAACAGGGGAGCTAGGCTGACTATAGTGCATGGGGTCACAAACAGTTTGACAGGACTGAGCATGCATGCACACATATATTGGGCCTTTGTTGCTGCATGTGGACTTTCTCTAGTTGCAGCAAGTTGGGAGCTACTGTCTAGTTGTGATGCCTGAGATTCTCATTGCAGTGGATTTTCTTGTTGCTTTTCTCGTTCTGTTTCTAGAGCTTCACAGGGTCTGGAAACAGGCTCAGATGTTGCTGTGCATGGTCTTAGTTGCCCTTGGGCACGTAGAATCTTCCTGTTACAAGGATCAAATCATTGTCCACTCCATTGGTAGGCAAATTATCAACCACTGGGCCATCAGGGAAGTCCTGGTATGTTCTTAATTCTCAGTCAAGTTGTAGTAGGTAAAAAGTGTATAAAGTTGAAGAGATCATTTTGAAGACTTGAGGAATATGTGATATGGTTTTGAGGTATTGTTGGGATCAACATATTCCAAAGCAAAGCTCATCCTCTCAGCTTTGTAAGGGATTTTCCTAAGCCTGGTGACTGGATGTACTGAAAGAGTAAAGAAAATGGATGTAAAAACTAGACATACTTGTCATTTGACTGCACTGGATTTCCAAGTTCTTTCCCTCACTTTGTTCATCTGCTTATGTTATGATACCTGTCTGTGTAGTGCTTGACTCAGGGCTCAGCACATAGCAAGTGTACAAGGATTCGAATTAATGGAAAGCCTATCTATTAATAGAAAGCCCCCCAAGTTTCTTTTGACTACCCAACAGTAAAATAGTTAAAAGAAGATGGGGTATTAACAGAAAGAAGATTTATCACTAGCTAAATAAGAGATAAATCAGAAGTTTCAAAGACTGTACACAAGATATTCTATGCCAAGACTGGTGAGAGAATGGTTGGTTCCTTTTATTATTTAATTAAATTAATTAATGCATGGCTACACTGGGTCTTTGTTCCCAGGTGGCGCTAAGTGGTAAAGAACCCCTGCCAATGCAGGAAACATAAGAGATGTGGGTTCTTTCCCTAAATCAGGAAGATCCCCTGGAGGAGTAAATGGCACTCCACTTTTGCATGGGAAATCTCATAAACAGGGGAGCTAGGCTGACTATAGTGCATGGGGTCACAAACAGTTTGACAGGACTGAGCATGCATGCACACATATATTGGGCCTTTGTTGCTGCATGTGGACTTTCTCTAGTTGCAGCAAGTTGGGAGCTACTGTCTAGTTGTGATGCCTGAGATTCTCATTGCAGTGGATTTTCTTGTTGCTTTTCTCGTTCTGTTTCTAGAGCTTCACAGGGTCTGGAAACAGGCTCAGATGTTGCTGTGCATGGTCTTAGTTGCCCTTGGGCACGTAGAATCTTCCTGTTACAAGGATCAAATCATTGTCCACTCCATTGGTAGGCAAATTATCAACCACTGGGCCATCAGGGAAGTCCTGGTATGTTCTTAATTCTCAGTCAAGTTGTAGTAGGTAAAAAGTGTATAAAGTTGAAGAGATCATTTTGAAGACTTGAGGAATATGTGATATGGTTTTGAGGTATTGTTGGGATCAACATATTCCAAAGCAAAGCTCATCCTCTCAGCTTTGTAAGGGATTTTCCTAAGCCTGGTGACTGGATGTACTGAAAGAGTAAAGAAAATGGGTGTAAAAACTAGACATACTTGTCATTTGACTGCACTGGATTTCCAAGTTCTTTCCCTCACTTTGTTCATCTGCTTATGTTATGATACCTGTCTGTGTAGTGCTTGACTCAGGGCTCAGCACATAGCAAGTGTACAAGGATTCGAATTAATGGAAAGCCTATCTATTAATAGAAAGCATATCACTATCTATCCATCCAATTGACCTTTGAACAATACTAGGTGTAGCAGTGCCTTACTACCCCCAACATAGTAAAAAGTACACATGTAAGTTTATATAACTTTTTCTGCCTTCTGTATCCAAGGTTCTGAATCCTGGAAATGAACCAACTGCAGATCACTTAGTGCCATTTGTTTTCCTGTTTTCTGTATAGTATGTCTGTGAGTTCAATTGCAGTCATGTCTGACTCTTTGAAACCCCATGGACTGTAGCCCACCAGACTCCTCTGTCCATGAAATTTCCCAGATAAGAGTCCTGTACTGCATTGTAATTTCCTACTTCAGAGGATCTTCCCAATTCAGAGACTGAACCCCATCTCTCTCTCTATATATATGTACTCTTGTGATATATATATATATATATATGTATATATATATATACATATATATATATATAAAACTCATAATACATATATATATATATATATATATGTATGTATGCATAATGGACTTCCCTAGTGACTCAAATGGTAAAGAATCTGCCTACAATGCAAGAGACTGAGGTTCCATCCCTAGTTCAGAAAGGCCCCCTAAAGAAGGAAATGGCTACCTACTCCAGTATTCTTGCCTGGAGAATCCCATGGACAGAGGAACCTGGCGGGCTACAGTTCATGGTGCCATAAAGAGTCAGATACAACTGAGTGACAAATACTTTCTCTTTTCATATGCATAAATTTTATAATAATTGATTATATAATGTGTATTATATATTTATATATGCATATGTACATGCATACATACATATACTTTGCAATAATTGATTTATGCACATCAAATAGTTTGCTATAAATAAGTTTGATATTTTGCACTTGACATAACTTTGATAGTTTTCCAGATCTCTCTTTCTGGAAACCCTACAATAAATTCTTGATCATGTATATATTTCATACTAAGTTTGATATTTATATTAATGCAAAAGAAATTACAATCTCTTAGATCAAAATAATTTTCACTACAGATAAATGTACATGTAATGTACAGATATTACAGAATATTATAGAATATTTTCTTTCAGTATTGGATTAGAAGAAAGCTATCACATTTTGAAATCACTCCACAATGTTAAAATATTACTCCTAAATACATTTTCAGGTTATAAAATAAATAGTAGTTGGTACCATTTAATAAATACCTCCCAGAAGTCTCTCAGTCTGTGACCTCACTTTCTCTTATAGGAATAAAAGCTTCATATTTTAGCTCTGTCTTTAGTTTCCCAGAGTTAAAACATGTTTTCAGGTTTGTGTGTGTGTGTGTGTGTGTGTGTGTGGAGCCAGATATGGCCATGTATCTAGTTTTAGACAATAGAAAGAGAAGAGAAATGTGATGCCTAGCTTTGGGGCCTTTGTTAGAGTAGAAAGGATAGATCCATTTTTTGCTTTTCTTTTATTTCCTCCCTCCATCCTGCCTCCTGCAATGCTAATGTAATGGATTGACATCTAGTTGCTTTCTTGGACCTTAGAGACAAGAATCATACCCTAGGGATGGTAAACCAAAAACCGGAGAGATGTTTTCATCTGTGAAGGCTTATAGCTGAAAGTTGCTTCACCATCTACATATAACCTGTCTTTATTTACACATTTACATAAGAGATAAGTTTTTTCTTATAGTCAGTTTGGGGATATCTGCTTCTTAGAGTTAAATGTAATCTTGAACACTACAAGTACATTATGCATGCTGACCATTATTTTCTTTGTGTTTATATATTTGATTATGTGTACTTATCCTATAATTAATAGGGTACATTATAGTCTTGTAGAGCAGATATATCTTCCATTTACACGAAAGAGTCCTATCTATAATCATTGGAGACCTTCATGGAAAGAAGCAGTGTCTGAAAGTTCATTATTCTGATAATAGAGCATTTTAAATTCAATTGCCAAAGGAAAATCAATTTACCTATTGTGTGTCTGCCAGTACTTAAAATAAAAATTCAAAAAAGATAAGAAAAGTAAGGTGAGCAAATAGAACATAAGCTCTGTAAGTGGTTTTAATTTCATAGCTAAGTGTTTAGTTCTGATGGAAGTTATTCCATTTATTCACTGAAGAGTACAATCTTTCTAGAAAAATTGGTGGTTACTTACTATTCATCTATGTATCCATCAGTTCATCTCTAAGAGTGATAAAAAGAGAAGAAGAAGGAGTAACATGAGAGAGTAGGGGAAAGAAAATAAAGGAATCGCAGAAAGCATGAAGTTAAGGTGGGCATGGGGAGAATGAAGGTAGGGAAAAGAAAATTTCACTCTATAAAATGTCAAGATGAGTTCATTAAACAGTAGATATATCAGGAAAACAGCCAAGCCCTTTAGAGTAGTTTTTTCTAAAAATTCCATTTTCCTTATTTTATAAAATGATAAGATACAAGCTAAGAATGATAGTAGTTCTATGACTAGCCACAAGGTGAGAAAAAATAATAGACTATAAAGGTGGAAGACAGCTATCCAAGAACAGATTGATTTTCTATAAGTAAATCTGCACTTATCTGACTGACCAGAAAAGTAAAGATTTATCTTCATATTAATATAGGTTAGAATATTTTCATATTAGTATTGAATATTATTTATATCAATAAATAGTTATTTTAAAGGCGTGCTTTTTTTAATGCAACCATAGAATATTTGTGGTGTGTTGACTGATGATTTTGATTTACTTTGACTTAAGATCACATTCCATAGCTATTATTCTAGAATTTTCCATCTCAGGCAGATTCCTTAAAATAGAGATATGAAAATATTCTATCTGCGCCTTCAGGACCCATTTAGTCACTCCTCAGAAAAATATGATATTCTCACTGCCCCTCCCCTTCCAGAGATAACCCTGGGGACAAGTTCACTGTCAGCTTCTTATTGGTAAATCGTATTCCTAGTGTGCTTTTCTAGCTGTTTGATCATTCTTCTCTCTTGTAATGCTGATCTCTCAGTATTCTTTCTAGCACTCTGTCTTTATTTTCTTGAAACTTTTCTAGGCAGCCATGCTTGTTCAAGTTCTCTGCCTTTGTTCTTCTTAAACCCCAGGACACGTTGAGTTCAATAGTTTCTCCTCTGTATTTTCACTACATACATAATCTATGGGGGGTGTTTTTTTCTTATGAAGTTTCAAAAGTCACTTAAACTATGATGATTCCCAAGTCTATAGCCAGCTTCAAAAAGTTTCCTGTGTGGTACTACTGATTACATAGGAGTAGCTGAATTGTCAATAAAATACTCAATGAAATATTTTAAAAGGCAGCAAGAACAATAATGTAATTATCTTTCTAGAAGAATTGCTTTTAATGTAAGAGAAGAGCTAGGAGGATGGCTGATGTCTATAGAGATGTAGGCTTGAAAGAGGGTTGTTCTGATAGAGCATTTTACTATTTTGATGAAAACAGCTGGAGGGAGGGAAATAATGAAATACAATAGACTGTAGATTACAAATGGAACAAAGTTCTATGAAGGAGGAAACAATGGGAGCCTGTCACACAGCTGGATAAACTGGATTTGGGCACAAAGAGGCACATCATTTTCTCAAAAACAAAAGGGATTAAAATTAAAAATGACTGTTTATGGAAAGTTTTATGATAGACCAAGAGTATGCATGAATTTCTCATCCTCAACATTAGGTATATTTTATAATGTGATTTTTCCCTTATGTAGCTATGTCCCATTTTCCATCTCAATAATGAACATAATAAAAGAATGGAATCATTTTCAATGATTATTATCAAGATTATTAAAAATGAAAACTTACAAATGATAAATGTATTTATAAACAACATAAGCCATAATGAAGCAACTATTTGGTAAAGAAAATGTAGTTTAGCTTATATTTTGAGGTGGCTTTGTTATTCACATTATTATTTTTATATTCTATCATCCTATTCAAAATAACTTTCTGTAAAGGTAAAATAACAAAGTAGAAATCAGCATCTAAATTAATTGTATTCTATCTGCGCCTTCAGGACCCATATTCTTTCTAGCAAACCCTGGGGACAAGTTCACTGTCAGCTTCTTATTGGTAAATCGTATTCCTAGTGTGCTTTTCTAGCTGTTTGATCATTCTTCTCTCTTGTAATGCTGATCTCTCAGTATTCTTTCTAGCACTCTGTCTTTATTTTCTTGAAACTTTTCTAGGCAGCCATGCTTGTTCAAGTTCTCTGCCTTTGTTCTTCTTAAACCCCAGGACACGTTGAGTTCAATAGTTTCTCCTCTGTATTTTCACTACATACATAATCTATGGGGGGTGTTTTTTTCTTATGAAGTTTCAAAAGTCACTTAAACTATGATGATTCCCAAGTCTATAGCCAGCTTCAAAAAGTTTCCTGTGTGGTACTACTGATTACATAGGAGTAGCTGAATTGTCAATAAAATACTCAATGAAATATTTTAAAAGGCAGCAAGAACAATAATGTAATTATCTTTCTAGAAGAATTGCTTTTAATGTAAGAGAAGAGCTAGGAGGATGGCTGATGTCTATAGAGATGTAGGCTTGAAAGAGGGTTGTTCTGATAGAGCATTTTACTATTTTGATGAAAACAGCTGGAGGGAGGGAAATAATGAAATACAATAGACTGTAGATTACAAATGGAACAAAGTTCTATGAAGGAGGAAACAATGGGAGCCTGTCACACAGCTGGATAAACTGGATTTGGGCACAAAGAGGCACATCATTTTCTCAAAAACAAAAGGGATTAAAATTAAAAATGACTGTTTATGGAAAGTTTTATGATAGACCAAGAGTATGCATGAATTTCTCATCCTCAACATTAGGTATATTTTATAATGTGATTTTTCCCTTATGTAGCTATGTCCCATTTTCCATCTCAATAATGAACATAATAAAAGAATGGAATCATTTTCAATGATTATTATCAAGATTATTAAAAATGAAAACTTACAAATGATAAATGTATTTATAAACAACATAAGCCATAATGAAGCAACTATTTGGTAAAGAAAATGTAGTTTAGCTTATATTTTGAGGTGGCTTTGTTATTCACATTATTATTTTTATATTCTATCATCCTATTCAAAATAACTTTCTGTAAAGGTAAAATAACAAAGTAGAAATCAGCATCAATTTAATAAGTATCTTATTAAATATATACTTATCTGTAAAATATGATTCAAAATTATTTTGACATTACAAACTTTTCACAAATTTAGTAATGACTAGCTCTTACGGTTATCTGTCTATTAGAAAAGAAACAGAAAGGCATGTACATGTTTTTCTATTGCAACAATCAGCTGAATTCTAATTCAACTGACTATACCATATGGACCCAGGTTGAATAATGTTCATGTTTGTATAGTAACACTACATGAATACTGTCACCAGTATTTCATTTAAAAACACAACAGTGTGTTTTTATCCCTGTTGGAATTAGAACTGTGGGAGCTAGCTGTTTCTTATACATAGTAAAGATTGGAAAATCCTGGTCAAAGGAAAACTTTTCTTAGAAAGTCTATGGAAATTTCACACTGTTGGCACTGTTGGCATGCATTTACCATAAGGATGAAGAAATGCACTCCGAATTAAAAACAACTTAAGTTGTTTAGTATATTAACTTGCATATTCTATTGTCACTTGTCAGTTGAATAAGGTGAATGTCTTCAGAGAAGAAAACCAAAATATTTCAATTGAGAAAGCATTAGAATACAGGATTCAATCATCACTCTATTAACCTAACCTGGTTGTTGCCTCAACTTATGGATTGATGAGGTATTGCCCAAAAGTCTTCCTGAAAAGACTTATAATATCATATAACCCTATGCTCCAAAGTTATGATTCCCAGGTGGCACAGTGGTAAAGGATCCACCTGTCAATGAAGGAGAGACAAGAGATACAGGTTAAATCCCTGGATTGGAAAGATCCCCTGGAGGAGGAAATGGCAACCCACTCAAGTATTCCTGCCTGGTAAATTCCATGGGCAGAGGACTCTGGCAGCCTATCATCCATAAGGTCGCAGAGCATTGGACATGATTGAATGACTGACCATGCAGGCATGCAAAGTCATGATTTTCCCAGGAACCTATGTAAGGACCAGGGCTCTTCTATTATTAATAACATAAATCGAGGCTGTTTTGTTTGATTTCTCAAATATATTAGCAGAAATGTCAAAAATACGTAAGTTAAATTAAGCACACCTCAATAACATAAGTGAATAAACTACACTGATTTGAATACTACAAGTTATGTACTTTGAAAATTATCAAATGTTTGAAAGTGACTCTTTTGAGCTTAAATTGTGCTGACTTATATATATCCTTAGGAAGGCTTATTTATGGTTTAAATTACCTGATAAAGTTTACCTAGATGAGCTATAGATCTCTTGAATGGTCAGAAATGTAAAATTTTGATTGAAACACAACAGTTTGCCTTGAATAATGTTCATGTTTGTATAGTAACACTACATGAATACTGTCACCAGTATTTCATTTAAAAACACAACAGTGTGTTTTTATCCCTGTTGGAATTAGAACTGTGGGAGCTAGCTGTTTCTTATACATAGTAAAGATTGGAAAATCCTGGTCAAAGGAAAACTTTTCTTAGAAAGTCTATGGAAATTTCACACTGTTGGCACTGTTGGCATGCATTTACCATAAGGATGAAGAAATGCACTCCGAATTAAAAACAACTTAAGTTGTTTAGTATATTAACTTGCATATTCTATTGTCACTTGTCAGTTGAATAAGGTGAATGTCTTCAGAGAAGAAAACCAAAATATTTCAATTGAGAAAGCATTAGAATACAGGATTCAATCATCACTCTATTAACCTAACCTGGTTGTTGCCTCAACTTATGGATTGATGAGGTATTGCCCAAAAGTCTTCCTGAAAAGACTTATAATATCATATAACCCTATGCTCCAAAGTTATGATTCCCAGGTGGCACAGTGGTAAAGGATCCACCTGTCAATGAAGGAGAGACAAGAGATACAGGTTAAATCCCTGGATTGGAAAGATCCCCTGGAGGAGGAAATGGCAACCCACTCAAGTATTCCTGCCTGGTAAATTCCATGGGCAGAGGACTCTGGCAGCCTATCATCCATAAGGTCGCAGAGCATTGGACATGATTGAATGACTGACCATGCAGGCATGCAAAGTCATGATTTTCCCAGGAACCTATGTAAGGACCAGGGCTCTTCTATTATTAATAACATAAATCGAGGCTGTTTTGTTTGATTTCTCAAATATATTAGCAGAAATGTCAAAAATACGTAAGTTAAATTAAGCACACCTCAATAACATAAGTGAATAAACTACACTGATTTGAATACTACAAGTTATGTACTTTGAAAATTATCAAATGTTTGAAAGTGACTCTTTTGAGCTTAAATTGTGCTGACTTATATATATCCTTAGGAAGGCTTATTTATGGTTTAAATTACCTGATAAAGTTTACCTAGATGAGCTATAGATCTCTTGAATGGTCAGAAAGATGAAAGTACAAATCCCGTCTCTGTGATGTGATGTGTTAAGTCACTTCAGTTGTGCCTGATGCTTTGTGACTTAATGGACTGTAGCCCACCAGGCTCCTCAGTCCATGGAATTCTCTAGGCAAGAAAACTGTACTGGGTTGCCTTTTCCTCCTCTATGGGATCTTCCAGACCCAGAGATCAAACCTGTCTCTCAAGTCTCCTGCATTGGCACAGAGGTTCTTTACCACTACCACCACCTAGGAGGCCCAAATCCTATCTCTGTAATCATTTGTTAATGATATGAGAAAATGGTTTAAATGAATCTCAATTTATCATCTCTAAAATTGAGATAATAATTCCTACCTTGTTGATGCATGATTATAATTACCAGGAATATATAGCCCTGGGAATGTGGGTTGTCAATTGTTAAAATAAATCTAATAAATAGAAATTTTAGACTATAAAAAGATTTCATTCCTTTTTTAATCATTGTGAATTGATTTTTATAAGTGAAACAGTATTTCAATTTTTCCTTTTCTGTATTCTTTTCTATTACATATCTTACTTTTCTGACCAGTTATTACCAGACTTTCTCAAAATCAGAACCATCACCATTCATTTCCCTTTTATCTTATACCTTTATCTTGCTCTTCAGATTCCATTGTTCCTGCCATTTCCTTTTTTCTTTCTATTTCTTATCTGTTCTTTTTCCTAACTCTGGTCAACTGGAAAGGTGGTGGGTGTAGCATATTCAAAGTCTGGCACCTACAATACTACATCTCCCCTCATCTTTCTTTTGAGCAGCTTCTGTCTCTCATCTTTCAGATTTCTATTGCATGAAATCTCGCATGTACCATCGCTTTTTTATCCCAGATTTTTTTTTTTTTAAATCATCACTTTCAACTCTCCCATTAAATTTCTTCTTTATAAAGAAATAGACACTTTCCTATCCTGCCATTTTTACTGCTCATATTCTAAGTGAAATGTCAGCTTTATTTAACTACTGAGCAAAGCTTTAATAATAGCAGCAATAATCATATGTCATAATTTTCATAAAGTAATATCTAGGTTGTACATCTTTGCCAAATTTACCGTGTACCAGCCACTCATCTAAGCATTTAGCTTTCAGTTATGAAAAAGCACTGATTGAGTCAAATGTCCTTCCCCAGAACTACAATATTTCAGCCTCAAAACCTTTAATTACACTGTCCTCTGGACAACTACTACCAACAGCTCAGCGATAGTATGCCGACTTTGGTCTACCCTCTTCTCAAATGCATGTTTGCTCTATTTCACTGGTTCATCATAACACTGAGATTTATTAACTTTATATAAGGGATATTATGTACAAACAATAAATTCATCTTCAATTTTATAAAAAGGGAAATGCAAACCAAGACTGAAGCAGAAGAGATTCATATTCGGCGGTTAGCATGGATTTTCTCAGAAGAAAGAGAAAGGGGAGATAGGACTCTCATACTATCCCTTCATTTTTAAAATCAATATGTGGCTTTCTAAAATCAATTCAATATATTTCATCCTTATCTTTGTAAAATAGAATTCTTTCCAATCAACTTTTCTATTGCATAAATAAGAAGCATAAATAAATAAAACATGAGTTATAATCCTCTTCTTTATTTTGTTTTTAATTTATAAACACTCTTTGTATATTGGCCTAGAGATTTAGAAACATGCTGTGTTACAATGGTGTGCCTCAAAGAAGCAAACTAACAGAAGAAACCATGCATAAGATTTTTTCTAAGAGGAGGAGAAAAACACAAGTTTCTAAAAGTCAAATAGACTTAGCTGCTATGAAGTCTTTAATACTGAAAACAGAGTTCTAAGACTGTACTTTCTTATTCTTTGATAACTTACATAAAAACAAGAGCTCTTATTTTTTTCTTGGACGTAAGATACCTTGAAGTATTTGTAGACAATCCATAGAGATGTATTTTGGGTACTGTATGTGCAAATGGTTTTTTGGAACTTTAAGTTAGTGTATTAGTATAAATAACCTAGACTATAGTTTTTGGTTTAATACTTTCAGTATAGGTAATTCAGTATGGCATAGTATGGAATACTGATAATACACATTTGGATAAATGATTACCTACTGAAAAAAAACTTTGCTACATTATTTAGTGGATAAAAATCTACTAACATTATTTGGGAAAAATGAGTTAAATGTAGAAGAATAATTTTGCTACTCTAATGGTCATCATTTTAGGAGCTTTTTGTGATAGTTGCTCAGTGGTGTCCAACTCTTTGTGACCCCATGGACTGTAGCCCACCTAGCTCCTCTGTTAATGGAGTTTTCCAGGCAAGAATATTAGAGTCAGTAGCCATTCCTTTCTCCAGAAGATCTTCCCAATCCATGGACTGAACCCGAATCTGCAGGCACATATTTTATCTGGGCCCCCTTGTGGAATTTTGGTATAATGTGTTTCACTGGTTCATCATAACACTGAGATTTATTAACTTTATATAAGGGATATTATGTACAAACAATAAATTCATCTTCAATTTTATAAAAAGGGAAATGCAAACCAAGACTGAAGCAGAAGAGATTCATATTCGGCGGTTAGCATGGATTTTCTCAGAAGAAAGAGAAAGGGGAGATAGGACTCTCATACTATCCCTTCATTTTTAAAATCAATATGTGGCTTTCTAAAATCAATTCAATATATTTCATCCTTATCTTTGTAAAATAGAATTCTTTCCAATCAACTTTTCTATTGCATAAATAAGAAGCATAAATAAATAAAACATGAGTTATAATCCTCTTCTTTATTTTGTTTTTAATTTATAAACACTCTTTGTATATTGGCCTAGAGATTTAGAAACATGCTGTGTTACAATGGTGTGCCTCAAAGAAGCAAACTAACAGAAGAAACCATGCATAAGATTTTTTCTAAGAGGAGGAGAAAAACACAAGTTTCTAAAAGTCAAATAGACTTAGCTGCTATGAAGTCTTTAATACTGAAAACAGAGTTCTAAGACTGTACTTTCTTATTCTTTGATAACTTACATAAAAACAAGAGCTCTTATTTTTTTCTTGGACGTAAGATACCTTGAAGTATTTGTAGACAATCCATAGAGATGTATTTTGGGTACTGTATGTGCAAATGGTTTTTTGGAACTTTAAGTTAGTGTATTAGTATAAATAACCTAGACTATAGTTTTTGGTTTAATACTTTCAGTATAGGTAATTCAGTATGGCATAGTATGGAATACTGATAATACACATTTGGATAAATGATTACCTACTGAAAAAAAACTTTGCTACATTATTTAGTGGATAAAAATCTACTAACATTATTTGGGAAAAATGAGTTAAATGTAGAAGAATAATTTTGCTACTCTAATGGTCATCATTTTAGGAGCTTTTTGTGATAGTTGCTCAGTGGTGTCCAACTCTTTGTGACCCCATGGACTGTAGCCCACCTAGCTCCTCTGTTAATGGAGTTTTCCAGGCAAGAATATTAGAGTCAGTAGCCATTCCTTTCTCCAGAAGATCTTCCCAATCCATGGACTGAACCCGAATCTCCTTTTGCAGGCACATATTTTACTGCCTGAACCACCAGAGAAGACCTTTGTGGAATGTGGTATAATGTGTTTCTTCTGTGTATTTTGATTTCAGTGATCAACTATATCATTGTGGCCTTTGATAGAAGTATATGAACATTAATTCATATATAAACAATATATATATAAAATGTCTTTTTCATATGCAATATACAATTATAAATAATCAACCATATTATACATAACATACAGGATTTATGATATATAATATAATATGTGCCTAATATACAATTTGTGGAGAAGGAAATGGCAACTCACTCCAGTATTCTTGCCTGGAAAATTCCATGGACAGAGGAGCCTAGTGAGCTATGGTCCAGAGTACCAAAGAGTCAGATGCTACTGAGTGACTGACACTCAATATACAATTTGAATCTTACAGTGCTCAGTGGTAGTGATCTGAAGTTTAACGACCACCACTGCTTCTGTTAATCAGGTGGTAAGGTTGGCAGATATTTTGAAGAATATCTTGAAAATGATTTTGATAGCTAGAAACTTGCACATTTGATAGTTGGCCGGCTCTGAGATCAATTATTTTGAAACATAAGCACAAGGCAGGAGGACTTCTATTAAGTGTCTTTCTATACTATAGAAGCCCTTATTATAGTGCTGGAGACATTGATTTCAATTATAAACACCATCCCCAAAATAAATGTTATCCCTGAAACTCTAAGCCATCTGTGATGTCTTAAGTTAGGTAATTAATAACCTAGACTATAGTTTTGGTTTAATACTTTCAGTATAGGTAATTCAGTATGGCATAGTATGGAATACTGATAATACACATTTGGATAAATGATTACCTACTGAAAAAAAACTTTGCTACATTATTTAGTGGATAAAAATCTACTAACATTATTTGGGAAAAATGAGTTAAATGTAGAAGAATAATTTTGCTACTCTAATGGTCATCATTTTAGGAGCTTTTTGTGATAGTTGCTCAGTGGTGTCCAACTCTTTGTGACCCCATGGACTGTAGCCCACCTAGCTCCTCTGTTAATGGAGTTTTCCAGGCAAGAATATTAGAGTCAGTAGCCATTCCTTTCTCCAGAAGATCTTCCCAATCCATGGACTGAACCCGAATCTCCTTTTGCAGGCACATATTTTACTGCCTGAACCACCAGAGAAGACCTTTGTGGAATGTGGTATAATGTGTTTCTTCTGTGTATTTTGATTTCAGTGATCAACTATATCATTGTGGCCTTTGATAGAAGTATATGAACATTAATTCATATATAAACAATATATATATAAAATGTCTTTTTCATATGCAATATACAATTATAAATAATCAACCATATTATACATAACATACAGGATTTATGATATATAATATAATATGTGCCTAATATACAATTTGTGGAGAAGGAAATGGCAACTCACTCCAGTATTCTTGCCTGGAAAATTCCATGGACAGAGGAGCCTAGTGAGCTATGGTCCAGAGTACCAAAGAGTCAGATGCTACTGAGTGACTGACACTCAATATACAATTTGAATCTTACAGTGCTCAGTGGTAGTGATCTGAAGTTTAACGACCACCACTGCTTCTGTTAATCAGGTGGTAAGGTTGGCAGATATTTTGAAGAATATCTTGAAAATGATTTTGATAGCTAGAAACTTGCACATTTGATAGTTGGCCGGCTCTGAGATCAATTATTTTGAAACATAAGCACAAGGCAGGAGGACTTCTATTAAGTGTCTTTCTATACTATAGAAGCCCTTATTATAGTGCTGGAGACATTGATTTCAATTATAAACACCATCCCCAAAATAAATGTTATCCCTGAAACTCTAAGCCATCTGTGATGTCTTACCTTTAAGGATTTAGCTTCTTTAATCCTTAACTTTTACAGACACTAATAAAAAGTGAAAATGATTCCACTTTGCTATGCTCACTTACCTGTGCTCACTTACTGAAGTTGATTTCTTCCAAACCACATGACTGTCAATACCAGTAACTAATGAGATTTTATGTTAAAAAATGTATAAAAACACACAATAAACTTATTGTAAAGGATGTGATAAAGGGCAAAAAATTATAATGTGCCATCTTTAATCTCAAAATATGGTGGAGAGATAGAGAAGGACAAGAAATTTCCATAACACGTGGTAAGTATTAAAGTGTAGTATACTCCGAGAGGTGATGTAGACCACTGGTGAAGGGCATACAGACAGCTAAGCATAGAAAAGACCTTGACTATCTCAGGCAGAGAGCCATGAGGAAAGATTAAAAAGTGTTTATTTATTGATTTTTTAATTAGTGTTATAACCAGTTGTGGGCTTCCCTGGTGGATCAGAGGTAAGGAATCTGCCTGCAGTGCAGGAGACGTGGGTTTCATCCCAAGGTTGGAAAGATCTCCTGGAGGAGACCTTGGCAGCCCACTCCAGTATTCTTGCCTGGAGAATCCCATGGACAGAGGAGCCTGGAGGGTTACAGTCTATGAGGTCACCAATAATTGTACATGACTTAGCAACTGAACAATCTATGTGCATTGATGTGAGAATCTGCTGAGAGATCAAAGCTGATATTTTTTTCCTAGTAAGAAGCCCTTAAAGGGGGAAAAAAACGATGAAGCCAGAGTTTATAATTTCCTTATTGCTTAGGATTAACTTAATGACCACAGCTAGGTATGAATCACGTAATAGCATTTATTCTGATCCATATTCTTTTACATTTGCTGATTTTCTTCTTAATATGAGTTTGTAGCTGCGTTTTTCCAAAGCTATGTTCACATGCTTGTTATAAATTCATTATTCGTTGCTGTTTAATCGCTAAGTAGTGTCTGACTCTTTCTCTCTCCATGGGATTTCTCGGTCCTTCTAATCTTGTTCTGAATATCTTCTAAATGTTCTTGTTGGATCATTGTTTTTGCACAAAGCTGGATTTCTTAATCTCATTACCTATAATGGAAATAATAATATCTTCTAAGGACCCCTCAGCTTTAAGCAAATCCTCAGATTCAACAATCATAAACACTGTAAAAGCTTTGGACGTCTTCTTTGTAAACTATAGCTTAGGAAATTGCAATTAATCAATTTAGCTTTAATATCACATAGATGGCATTTCAATGCCAATAGCTACAATTTAGGAAAGTAGAAAGATTAAGGGACTGAGTAGACCGGATGATGAGTGATGATGCTCACGAGTGCACTGTAGCTGAGTATTAATTAGACAATGTTACCTCCTAAAGGTTTATTTTCTTTCTAATCAAAATAGTAGAAAAACAAACTGTTGACTTTCCAACCTACTAAGGCTATTGTAAAGAGTATAACTAAAATAGATTATCTTGATGAAAACATTTGTAACCTGCAACTGCAATTAAACATTTAAAAAGTGTGGGGCTTCCCTGGTGGTCCAGTGGGTAAAGAATCCACCTTACAGTGCCAGGGGCACTGGTTCGATACCTGGCATGGGAAGATCGCACATGCCGGGTTGGACTGGTGTGTCCAGTCATGAGCCAGAAGTCTGGAGCCCATGCACTCAGAGTCAGTGCTCTTCAACACAAGAGGCCACTGCAATGGGAGGCCCACACAGGCTAAAGAACAAAGATGGATGAAGATAAATGAATGAAAGACCAATAAAAGAGGCCAAATTAAAAGAAAAGAAAAGAAAAGAAAAGTGTTATTATGGTGTTGAATTTGCAGCCTTATGATTCATTAGTTTGCTTTGTTTAATGTAGTTGATTTCTTGACTGTAACTAAACTTATTTGAAAAACTTTTTTTGTTTGTTTATTTATTTTCATCCATCTTTATTCTTCCGCCTGTGTGGGCCTCCCATTGCAGTGACTTCTCCCCCATTGCAGAACACAGGCTTGGGCCACATGCACTCCAGAGTGCTGGCTCGTAATTAGACACACCTGTCCAGCTGCCCTGCAGCACGTGGGATCTTCCCCGACCTGGGATTGAACCGGTGCCCCCTGCACTACAAGGTGGACTCTTTGCCCACTGGACCACCAATGAAGCCGTGAAAAACATTTTTTATTTTCCACTGTGACTATCATTCTTTTTATCCCAGGCAACTTGATTAGGATATATCATTGGCCTGATAGAATTTCAGTTGGAGACCATTTGCTTCTGCACTGTAATACATGAGAGCTTTTGAGATTTTAGAAAGAGTGCCAACAAACTATTTTCAGAAGGCTGAATTAATATTGCAAAAATTGATGCTGGAGAGTTTTGATTACTCTTAAAAGCATTTCTTTAAAAATGCATTTTTCTGGTACTGATTCCTAGGGCCATAGAATCAAGTTGCTGAGGGAGTGAAATAATGAAGCTAGTAATTTACATAAGCTAACCTTAGAAAATAAATTACTATTAGCTTGTAAGTAAAATAATTGTTGTAACCTGCAACTGCAATTAAACATTTAAAAAGTGTGGGGCTTCCTGGTGGTCCAGTGGGTAAAGAATCCACCTTACAGTGCCAGGGGCACTGGTTCGATACCTGGCATGGGAAGATCGCACATGCCGGGTTGGACTGGTGTGTCCAGTCATGAGCCAGAAGTCTGGAGCCCATGCACTCAGAGTCAGTGCTCTTCAACACAAGAGGCCACTGCAATGGGAGGCCCACACAGGCTAAAGAACAAAGATGGATGAAGATAAATGAATGAAAGACCAATAAAAGAGGCCAAATTAAAAGAAAAGAAAAGAAAAGAAAAGTGTTATTATGGTGTTGAATTTGCAGCCTTATGATTCATTAGTTTGCTTTGTTTAATGTAGTTGATTTCTTGACTGTAACTAAACTTATTTGAAAAACTTTTTTTGTTTGTTTATTTATTTTCATCCATCTTTATTCTTCCGCCTGTGTGGGCCTCCCATTGCAGTGACTTCTCCCCCATTGCAGAACACAGGCTTGGGCCACATGCACTCCAGAGTGCTGGCTCGTAATTAGACACACCTGTCCAGCTGCCCTGCAGCACGTGGGATCTTCCCCGACCTGGGATTGAACCGGTGCCCCCTGCACTACAAGGTGGACTCTTTGCCCACTGGACCACCAATGAAGCCGTGAAAAACATTTTTTATTTTCCACTGTGACTATCATTCTTTTTATCCCAGGCAACTTGATTAGGATATATCATTGGCCTGATAGAATTTCAGTTGGAGACCATTTGCTTCTGCACTGTAATACATGAGAGCTTTTGAGATTTTAGAAAGAGTGCCAACAAACTATTTTCAGAAGGCTGAATTAATATTGCAAAAATTGATGCTGGAGAGTTTTGATTACTCTTAAAAGCATTTCTTTAAAAATGCATTTTTCTGGTACTGATTCCTAGGGCCATAGAATCAAGTTGCTGAGGGAGTGAAATAATGAAGCTAGTAATTTACATAAGCTAACCTTAGAAAATAAATTACTATTAGCTTGTAAGTAAAATAATTGTTGTATGTATTGACAATATAAATATAAAGTGATACAAGATATTTAACTTTAAAATATTCTCCATAGAAGAACACTCATTAGCACATTTAATAGTGTGTAATATCTTATAATTGTTTAAATGCCATGCTGGTTATTGAAAATGCACAGGGCAAACATAGAGATACAGGCATGCCTCTAATTGGAGAGTTGTTTTCTCAAACACACACTTTCTTTGTAATTATTTTTCCATACTCATTTCTACAGGTGTTTTACTGTACAATATATCATCTTAAAGGTCTAGTCATTGTCTTGACACATGAGATTAATTTTGCTGGTTATAAAGGCATGGCTGTTATAGCAGTTTTGATCTAGTACATAATTTAGGCAAGTATATAAGAACATTATTTTCAACACATTAATGTCCTTTTATGATGTTGATTCTATGTATTTTAACTAATAGAAAAATCTGATATGAACAAAAATGGCAGACTGACTGATTAGAAGGATGAAATCAATGGGGAAGTACAGTCAAGTTTACAATTTTTGTATCACTAAGATGTACAAGGAACACATACCATATGAAAGGTACAGAGATTATAGAGTTTATAGAAAATGGAGCTAAAATGACAATCGAGGACTTCTATCCTGTCCAAACTCTACACTAAACTGGGTAAGTGAGCTTTGTATGCCACCAATTTGAATTTCCTCAGTTCAGAATGAAGAAATTAGATACCCAGATTTCAAAAGCCATTCCATTTTTTAAAAACTGTAGGACTTCATTGGTGGTCCAATGGTTAAGACTTTGCTTTCCATTTCAGGGGGTACAGGTTCGATCTCTATTCATGTGGGAGCAAAGATCCCACATGCCTTGAAACCAAAATAATATCAAAACACAAAGCAGAAACAATAAAACCAATTCAATAACGACTTTCAAAATAGTGCACTTCAAACAAATCTTAAAAAAATGAATAAAAATCATGTTTTATATATATATATATATGTGCACACATATATACACATATATAATTTATATCTATATACATGAATATATATTTTATGATTCTATATAAGTACATAAAGTTGTAAGACTTTATTTCTAAGGCTAATGATGCACCTAGCTACCCCTCTGACATAAGTAAAGATAAGAACAATAATAGAGACCTAAGTCAAAATCACCGTAACTTATCACTGAAATATATTTCCTAGTTTCTTTACTTATTTTTCACAAACAATGAAAATTGTAGTCATTTCTGTTACTTATGATCTTTTTAGAAGAACACTCATTAGCACATTTAATAGTGTGTAATATCTTATAATTGTTTAAATGCCATGCTGGTTATTGAAAATGCACAGGGCAAACATAGAGATACAGGCATGCCTCTAATTGGAGAGTTGTTTTCTCAAACACACACTTTCTTTGTAATTATTTTTCCATACTCATTTCTACAGGTGTTTTACTGTACAATATATCATCTTAAAGGTCTAGTCATTGTCTTGACACATGAGATTAATTTTGCTGGTTATAAAGGCATGGCTGTTATAGCAGTTTTGATCTAGTACATAATTTAGGCAAGTATATAAGAACATTATTTTCAACACATTAATGTCCTTTTATGATGTTGATTCTATGTATTTTAACTAATAGAAAAATCTGATATGAACAAAAATGGCAGACTGACTGATTAGAAGGATGAAATCAATGGGGAAGTACAGTCAAGTTTACAATTTTTGTATCACTAAGATGTACAAGGAACACATACCATATGAAAGGTACAGAGATTATAGAGTTTATAGAAAATGGAGCTAAAATGACAATCGAGGACTTCTATCCTGTCCAAACTCTACACTAAACTGGGTAAGTGAGCTTTGTATGCCACCAATTTGAATTTCCTCAGTTCAGAATGAAGAAATTAGATACCCAGATTTCAAAAGCCATTCCATTTTTTAAAAACTGTAGGACTTCATTGGTGGTCCAATGGTTAAGACTTTGCTTTCCATTTCAGGGGGTACAGGTTCGATCTCTATTCATGTGGGAGCAAAGATCCCACATGCCTTGAAACCAAAATAATATCAAAACACAAAGCAGAAACAATAAAACCAATTCAATAACGACTTTCAAAATAGTGCACTTCAAACAAATCTTAAAAAAATGAATAAAAATCATGTTTTATATATATATATATATGTGCACACATATATACACATATATAATTTATATCTATATACATGAATATATATTTTATGATTCTATATAAGTACATAAAGTTGTAAGACTTTATTTCTAAGGCTAATGATGCACCTAGCTACCCCTCTGACATAAGTAAAGATAAGAACAATAATAGAGACCTAAGTCAAAATCACAGTAACTTATCACTGAAATATATTTCCTAGTTTCTTTACTTATTTTTCACAAACAATGAAAATTGAGTCATGCTCATTTTAGCTCATAGAATGTACTCAACTCTTAATATAAGTGATGAATTACCATCCTGTCTCTTGGTCTTCCCATGGCTCTGTGCACATTAATTATATTAAGGTAGTGCCATTAATGATTGAGGTGATTCTGTAATCATTTATTGGTGATATCCTGGTTCTGGTCATGTATGCTATGGTTTCTACCTTGGTCATCTACATATTAGAACTCTCATTGGGATCGCCTAAAACTTCTGTGTCTAGAATGCACTGGGATGGCTCTGAACTAAACGTATCCTTTCTTATCTGTTCAGGCCATCATTCCATGTGGAACTGCTCAAAGAAATGATGCATTTCTCTAGGGATTGCATTGAATAATTCTCTGGAGAAAATCTCTTGACTCCAAAAGCTTACATTATTATCTAGGAGTTGTGTGACCATAGTGATGATTTTTTAAAATCCTCGAGGCTTTGTGTGCCCACATGTAAAGTGAACACCCTATGTATCAGCTTCCTAGCATTGCCATAATGAGACACCACAAGGCAGATGGTTTAAATGCATTCACTCATAGCTATAGAGCTTGAGCAGACCACAAGAGATGGTGAAGGACCGGGAAGCCTGGCAGACTGCAGTTCATGGGGTCACAAAGAGTCAGAAACAACTTATGGACTGAGCAACAACAAACATAGTTATAAGGGGCTTTCCATTTCAGGGGTACAGGTTCGATCTCTATTCATGTGGGAGCAAAGATCCCACATGCCTTGAAACCAAAATAATATCAAAACACAAAGCAGAAACAATAAAACCAATTCAATAACGACTTTCAAAATAGTGCACTTCAAACAAATCTTATCAAAATGAATAAAAATCATGTTTTATATATATATATATATGTGCACACATATATACACATATATAATTTATATCTATATACATGAATATATATTTTATGATTCTATATAAGTACATAAAGTTGTAAGACTTTATTTCTAAGGCTAATGATGCACCTAGCTACCCCTCTGACATAAGTAAAGATAAGAACAATAATAGAGACCTAAGTCAAAATCACAGTAACTTATCACTGAAATATATTTCCTAGTTTCTTTACTTATTTTTCACAAACAATGAAAATTGAGTCATGCTCATTTTAGCTCATAGAATGTACTCAACTCTTAATATAAGTGATGAATTACCATCCTGTCTCTTGGTCTTCCCATGGCTCTGTGCACATTAATTATATTAAGGTAGTGCCATTAATGATTGAGGTGATTCTGTAATCATTTATTGGTGATATCCTGGTTCTGGTCATGTATGCTATGGTTTCTACCTTGGTCATCTACATATTAGAACTCTCATTGGGATCGCCTAAAACTTCTGTGTCTAGAATGCACTGGGATGGCTCTGAACTAAACGTATCCTTTCTTATCTGTTCAGGCCATCATTCCATGTGGAACTGCTCAAAGAAATGATGCATTTCTCTAGGGATTGCATTGAATAATTCTCTGGAGAAAATCTCTTGACTCCAAAAGCTTACATTATTATCTAGGAGTTGTGTGACCATAGTGATGATTTTTAAACTCCTCGAGGCTTTGTGTGCCCACATGTAAAGTGAACACCCTATGTATCAGCTTCCTAGCATTGCCATAATGAGACACCACAAGGCAGATGGTTTAAATGCATTCACTCATAGCTATAGAGCTTGAGCAGACCACAAGAGATGGTGAAGGACCGGGAAGCCTGGCAGACTGCAGTTCATGGGGGTCACAAAGAGTCAGAAACAACTTATGGACTGAGCAACAACAACATAGTTATAGGGGCCGTACATATGAAATCTAGCTCACAGCAAGGTTGTTTCCTTCTGGAGGGTCTTGTGGGCAAATGCTTCAATGGTTTTCTTATCTTTGACAGAGAACCATTGCTCTGAGAATCTTTGTAGTCATTGCCCCTGTATTTGAAGGTTAGCACATGCTTTCAGTCTAGTAATTCTCTCAGCCCATTTCCTCACTGTAGTATCTCAGAATGACAGCTTGCCTTCATCCTGTTCCATTTCTTTCCCTTTCAGTCAACGTTGCTGGTGTTTATGCTGTATGGCATTGTCCAAAAATGTGAGTTTTCCTATACATATTGAAAGGAACATCATTAGAAAGGAGGTTGTGCATGAATCCTTTCCAAATGTTTCTCTTCCAAGATTCCTCCAAAATGGTTGACTGGATCTATGGATCACACATCTAATCTCTTTTTAAAAAATTCTATCCAGCCACACCCTTTACACTATCTCCAGAGCACCCTTTACATCAGTGATTTCTTAGTTTTAATGTCCTTTGCAATCCAGATGGGCTGAGTATCTTCCAATCAAATGCTGATTCCTTCTTGCTGGCAGTTCCTTTCTCAATTTATCATTTTCTTTTCACATTTTTGCTATAATTAGTAAAAAGAAACCAGGCTTCGGCTTCAGCACCTTCCTTAGAATTCTCTCAGATTAATGCCCATTCTCATCACTTTCGTCTGACCGCAGAACACCCAGCAGTAGGAAAGGATTCAATTCAATTTACTGAAACTATATAACAAGGACCACCTTGTTATAAATTCCTCCAATTTACAGTATCCTGTTCCTCATTTCATTTTGTCACTTGCCAGAAGCACCTTTAATGGTCGTATTTCTACCAACACCTGCTCAAGACAGTCTGTGTTCCCTAAGACAATAGAAACTTTCTCAACAGTACTCTTCACTTCCTCTGAGCTCTCACTGGAACAGTCTTTAGCATCCAGGTTTCTACCAACTATTTTTCAAGACTAATATTGACTTTTTATGGGATATCTCCAAATTTTACCAGGTTCTATCTCTTATCTAAATCCAGTTCCACATCTGCATTTTTAAATGTTTTAGGTATTGGTTACAGCAGCAAAATGTATATTAGTTTCCTAGAGTTTCTTTAATAAATTCCCGCAAATTTGATGTGTTAAAAAAAATTGTTTTCTCTGAGTCCTGGAAGTCAGAAGTTGAAAATCAAAGAGTTTGAAAAATAAGGTATACATGTATATATGCACATATATAAGTATACATACATGTATATATATATGTGTGTGTATATATATATATATGTATATATGAGTTACTTTGCTGTCTACTTGAAATTAACATAGTACATGTGGGTGTACGTCGTCACTCACTTGTGTCCAGCTCTTTTCGACCTTATGTACTGTAGCCCACCAGGCTCCTCTGTCCATGAGATTCTTCAGGCAAGAATATTGAAGCGGATTGCCATTCCTTCTCCAGGGGATCTTCCCAAGCCAGGAATTAAACCCAGGTCTCCAGCATTGCAGGCAGATTCCTTACAGTCTCAACCACCAGAGAAACCCCACACTCTGATATAAAATAAAAACTGAAAAAAAAAAAAGAAAATTGATTGTTTTCAGGATTGACATATTGGTTGTTTCTGGAAGCTTTAAAGTGGAATGTGTTCCATACTTCTCCTTAGCTTCTGATGACTGAGGCAATCCTGATATTCCTTGGCTTGTAGACTCACTGCTCTAATCTCAACCTACATCTTCATATGTTAATTTATTTGGCATGTGATATACATCAATAAGGGCTTCCCAGGTGGCACTATTAGTAAAGAACCCTCCTTACAATGCAGGGGATATAAGAGGCCTGGATTTTATTCCAAGTTTGGGAAGATCCCTGAAGGAGGGCATGACAATCTACTCCAGTATTCTTGCCCAGAGAATCCATGGATAGAGAAGCCTGGAGGACTACAGTTCAGAGGGTCATGAAGAATAGAGCAGGACTGAAACGACTTAGCATACACACACATAGATATATACACTAATAAATGGAATCTGTCATTAGTGTTTATCACTGGTTTAGTTTAATGCTTTGATAGCTTTATCATAGCTGTCAAAAAGAATGTAGCAAAACATAATGAAACAACAACAAAATGCAATTTGCTTTTGTTATTCAGTAACCAAATGCACTAAAACATAAATGCTCCGTTTTGAAAAGAAAGGTAATCAGTGAGAGATGACTTTTTTTATGATGAGTGAAGGTTTATATAGAAATAAAAAGTAAATTTCGTTGGTGGCGACTTGGGGAAAAATGTGTGGTGTAAGCTTTAAGTATTAGATGACAAGTGGAGATGATAATTAATTTCAAATTGTATCTGTGCTATTGAATGAACTACATGCTCAGGAGAAAAGTTCCAGTTGTTTCCAGAAAAATGACAAAAGGATAAAAAAGTTGTGTGACATTTTGTCTACTTAATTGACTACTTTGTCAATTCTTTAATTATGATTAGCATTGATTCGGAATAACAAGGATTATAGACAACAGTAACTCTAGACAATAAAACTTAATTTGGTCTGGAGGAATTTATTTTATCGAAATTGAGTACAGTATGGCCCTTTGACTCACAAAGCATTGCAATTCCTTACAGTCTCAACCACCAGAGAAACCCCACACTCTGATATAAAATAAAACTGAAAAAAAAAGAAAATTGATTGTTTTCAGGATTGACATATTGGTTGTTTCTGGAAGCTTTAAAGTGGAATGTGTTCCATACTTCTCCTTAGCTTCTGATGACTGAGGCAATCCTGATATTCCTTGGCTTGTAGACTCACTGCTCTAATCTCAACCTACATCTTCATATGTTAATTTATTTGGCATGTGATATACATCAATAAGGGCTTCCCAGGTGGCACTATTAGTAAAGAACCCTCCTTACAATGCAGGGGATATAAGAGGCCTGGATTTTATTCCAAGTTTGGGAAGATCCCTGAAGGAGGGCATGACAATCTACTCCAGTATTCTTGCCCAGAGAATCCATGGATAGAGAAGCCTGGAGGACTACAGTTCAGAGGGTCATGAAGAATAGAGCAGGACTGAAACGACTTAGCATACACAAAATAGATATATACACTAATAAATGGAATCTGTCATTAGTGTTTATCACTGGTTTAGTTTAATGCTTTGATAGCTTTATCATAGCTGTCAAAAAGAATGTAGCAAAACATAATGAAACAACAACAAAATGCAATTTGCTTTTGTTATTCAGTAACCAAATGCACTAAAACATAAATGCTCCGTTTTGAAAAGAAAGGTAATCAGTGAGAGATGACTTTTTTTATGATGAGTGAAGGTTTATATAGAAATAAAAAGTAAATTTCGTTGGTGGCGACTTGGGGAAAAATGTGTGGTGTAAGCTTTAAGTATTAGATGACAAGTGGAGATGATAATTAATTTCAAATTGTATCTGTGCTATTGAATGAACTACATGCTCAGGAGAAAAGTTCCAGTTGTTTCCAGAAAAATGACAAAAGGATAAAAAAGTTGTGTGACATTTTGTCTACTTAATTGACTACTTTGTCAATTCTTTAATTATGATTAGCATTGATTCGGAATAACAAGGATTATAGACAACAGTAACTCTAGACAATAAAACTTAATTTGGTCTGGAGGAATTTATTTTATCGAAATTGAGTACAGTATGGCCCTTTGACTCACAAAGCACAAATTTTGTTTCTTTTATCTTGTCCCACCTTCTATAGAACCATTCCTAAGGACAATGCCCGACTCATCACAGCTATCTCATTTGCATTCTAGCCATCATGAAGAAGCAGGTCAAAGCAAAAAAGACAAAAAGTGGCATACTATTGTTTAGAGAATGTTCATGTAAACCTCATCTGCCTCCACTTACTTCCAATTGGTCAGAACTTTTTTGCATAGTCACAACAGAAAGGCTAACAAAAGTTCCACTTGGACAGCAAAATATCTGACAGTCTAATGATATCAAAGACAGGAAATACATTGTTTGCTCCAATAGCTGTCTTCACTTCGTGATTATGCTATTTGTTTTTCTACTTCACTCATTCGGTCTCTTTCCTAAGCAGGAAATAACCTAACATCCCAACCTTCATTTAACTCAATATCTGAGATTCTTTGCAATATGTAGTCACCTTTATTAGCTCCAGATATATCTCTTTGTTGTACCGTGACCTCTGTAAACAATGACTTCCAATAATCCTTAAAAATGCACAATTAAAAAAAAATCAACACCAGCAAACTCAATTTAACTTGCCAAACAAGGAGATATACTAGTGAAAATAATTCACTTAAAGGGGCAAAATTAGACATACTTAACTGCTGGAAACCCACTCCAATATTCTTGCCAGGAAAATCTCATATATACACAACTGCTAGAAAGGGTAGTGATGGTAATGAGTTTGAAAAGTTGTTCTCTTATTAGGAAGGAAAAAGTCCAGGGGTCTGCATACAAATCATTCAAATAAGAGCTGCTGTTTATTGGTAAGTTTAGTGAGGTTCTGACATAGTGAGGTCAATCAAAGATCATTGTGTTTTTAATAACATTTGCCGGTGATGATAAAAGAGTCAGTTTTAACACTTTTTTATTTAAATGCTGCTGTAGGTAGAAACATGGACTCTGTACCTGCAAATTAAAATTCAAGTTATGTGTCCCTAGCACATTCAGTATGCAATAGGATATGGCTCAGACAATAAAACTTAATTTGGTCTGGAGGAATTTATTTTATCGAAATTGAGTACAGTATGGCCCTTTGACTCACAAAGCACAAATTTTGTTTCTTTTATCTTGTCCCACCTTCTATAGAACCATTCCTAAGGACAATGCCCGACTCATCACAGCTATCTCATTTGCATTCTAGCCATCATGAAGAAGCAGGTCAAAGCAAAAAAGACAAAAAGTGGCATACTATTGTTTAGAGAATGTTCATGTAAACCTCATCTGCCTCCACTTACTTCCAATTGGTCAGAACTTTTTTGCATAGTCACAACAGAAAGGCTAACAAAAGTTCCACTTGGACAGCAAAATATCTGACAGTCTAATGATATCAAAGACAGGAAATACATTGTTTGCTCCAATAGCTGTCTTCACTTCGTGATTATGCTATTTGTTTTTCTACTTCACTCATTCGGTCTCTTTCCTAAGCAGGAAATAACCTAACATCCCAACCTTCATTTAACTCAATATCTGAGATTCTTTGCAATATGTAGTCACCTTTATTAGCTCCAGATATATCTCTTTGTTGTACCGTGACCTCTGTAAACAATGACTTCCAATAATCCTTAAAAATGCACAATTTAAAAAAAAATCAACACCAGCAAACTCAATTTAACTTGCCAAACAAGGAGATATACTAGTGAAAATAATTCACTTAAAGGGGCAAAATTAGACATACTTAACTGCTGGAAACCCACTCCAATATTCTTGCCAGGAAAATCTCATATATACACAACTGCTAGAAAGGGTAGTGATGGTAATGAGTTTGAAAAGTTGTTCTCTTATTAGGAAGGAAAAAGTCCAGGGGTCTGCATACAAATCATTCAAATAAGAGCTGCTGTTTATTGGTAAGTTTAGTGAGGTTCTGACATAGTGAGGTCAATCAAAGATCATTGTGTTTTTAATAACATTTGCCGGTGATGATAAAAGAGTCAGTTTTAACACTTTTTTATTTAAATGCTGCTGTAGGTAGAAACATGGACTCTGTACCTGCAAATTAAAATTCAAGTTATGTGTCCCTAGCACATTCAGTATGCAATTGTACAGAGATAATGCGTAACCCATTTTACAACCTACATTCAGAAAAAGGAAGAATGGGAAACACAAGACAGTCATTAGTCCAGGAAGGCATTGAAGTCTTGCTCTGGCGATGCAGTTAATTCCTGTTAGACCATCTGTTAGTGG
Source organism: Tragulus kanchil (assembly GCA_022376925.1). Lineage (NCBI taxonomy): Eukaryota > Metazoa > Chordata > Mammalia > Artiodactyla > Tragulidae > Tragulus > Tragulus kanchil. The sequence goes on from JAIOJX010000004.1 coordinate 145,465,381, forward strand.
CTGGATTTTTTCTCTGGCATGAGCTACTGCTTTCATTTTTCTCTATGCCCCCTGCATCCTTCTTTCTGGAAGGTTTATTTTTGTCCATTATACTCTCTGTCAACATGTGAAGTTGGCAATGTAACAGATGTCCTTTTTAGAGGCCTAATAATTTTAAAATGGCAATTATATTGATGTAGGTTTGTTGGCCTAGAAATGGGTTTGAACGGTTGCAGACTAGGCTTGCTGTATTTTTGTTTATTTAGGTCTTTTGTTGTTTTGTTTTATTTTTGTGATACAATTCTCAACAACAAAACACGTAAAAGACATCTTACACATACGCTCTTTGTGATATCCATTTGACTGTAGGTATAAATCTGGCTAAGGGCTTCCATAGTAAAGAAGGAAGCCCTTTCCCTTGTGGTCCAGTGGGTAAAGAGTCCACCTTGTGGTGCAGGGGTCACCAGTTTGATTCCTGGCCCGGGAAGATTCCGTGTGCCACAGAGCGGCTGGACAGGTGTGTCAAATTACGAGCCAGCTCTCTGGGGCACAAGCGCCCAGAGCCGGTGCTCTGTAACAAGAGAGACCACTGCAATGGGACGCCCACAAAGGCCAAAGAATAAAGATGGATGAAAATAAATAAATAAATAAAAACAATAAAAGAGGCCAAAATAAGAAAAAAAAAAAAAAAAAGAAGAAGAAGAAGGAATCCCTTTGTTAGCTGGTAAAGAACTTGCCCTGCAATGCAGGAGACCTTGGTTCAATCCCCAGGTTGGAGAGGTCCCATGGAGAAAGGAATGGCTACCTACTTCAGTATTCTTGCCTGGAAAATTCCATGGACAGAGGAGCCTGGCAGGCTACAGTCCATGAGGTTGCAAAGATTACAACATGACTGATTGACTAGCACTTTCATTTTTCACCTGGTAAGTCTGAAACAGGAGGAGTTTGAGATATTATGTTATTTTTTACACTTAAATAATAGATAGATAGAGATAGAGATATAATATGAAGTCTGGTTGATGGATAGAGAAATTAATAAATATACGCATATACCTGCATATTAGCAGAAACACCAGATCCTGCCCAGAGGGAAAATAAAAAAAAAAAAGCCAACAAATTTTACTTGCTCCAGGAATACCTAAAGCAGTTGTGTATTCCCTCATGGGGCGATGTAATGAGAGGCAAATGTCCCATGAACATACAGAGAGGTCTGCACCACAGGAAAGGAACTCCAAACTTAAGAATCTTGAAGTTTATATGAGTGCAGACATATTTTCTCCTCCCTTCTGGAGTTAAGAGAAAGAACTTATCTTTTATTCTGGCATGTAAACAGATCTCCTCCTAGGGGAGAAGGAGGAATTCTCCGACCAGGAAAGTAAACCTTGGCTCCTGGAGAGATAAGAAAGGCTTTATTATGCTTTGAACAGAAACAGGTGTCTCTGGTGAAAGGAGTAAAAAGATGCTCCATATATCTATCACCTTTAAAATTCAAAGAGCAGACAGCACTAGGGAAAACAAAAGGAAAAGTTCTCTATCATTATAACATGCAAATTTCTGTTGCCTGGGAGGTCCAGACCAATTGGAAATACCAAGAAATCCAGACACAATTGTCTTTCAACATCAATCACCTTACTAGATCAACCTTTTAATTCTGAAAACTTACACAATTTGAGTTACATTCACAATCCCATCTCTCCTAGTTTGTGACTGATAATTAGAAATAATGTAAAAGGTGAAGGGTGGAGTGTGGTGTGGAAAAGAGATTCATATCAAATGTTTTACCCAGGCTGGTTTCTCTTGTTTGGCTGAGAACTCATAGTGACAGGCATTGGAAAAAGCCCTGAGTCACAGCCAGTCTTCTGCTAAGGTTTTCCCATGAGAGTTGATGCTTAGACCTGCTTCAAACAGCATTTGAATTTTCAACTTGGTAATGTGCCATACCACTGGATTTCTGGTATTAAATGCTGTCTTCAGAGAAGACCTTCCTCAGCATAGATAAATCCCCCCTCATCCCTCTCATCTCTTTTAACAGCTTTGTCTATGTGCTAAGTTTGTCTCTTTCTTATCACAGTTTCCTAATAGTGGCAAGAATAGTTAATACGCAGAATGTTTTATTTATCTCTGTATTTGTTGGCGATGGCTGCCGTAAAATTGTGCTACAACCCAAGTGGCTTAAACAGCACGAGTTTATTTTCTCACAATGCTAGACAATAAAGTCCACGATTAAGGTATCAGCAGAGTTGATTCTTCTGAGGCATCTCGTCTTCCCTTACAGATGAGCCTCTTCTCTCTGTCTTCACGTGGTCACCATCCCTCTGTGTGGACCTCTCTCCTAATCTACCACAAGTCACTGGATGAGGCTGTACCCTAATGACCTCATTTTGAATGAATTATTTATTTGCATACTTTATCCCCAAACACATTTACATTCTGAGGTACTGCATTAGTACTTCAACATATGTATTTTGGATAAATATATTTCAGCACATGAAAAAAAATTTCCTTTTTAAAAAAGGCTTTATTATGCTTTGAACAGAAACAGGTGTCTCTGGTGAAAGGAGTAAAAAGATGCTCCATATATCTATCACCTTTAAAATTCAAAGAGCAGACAGCACTAGGGAAAACAAAAGGAAAAGTTCTCTATCATTATAACATGCAAATTTCTGTTGCCTGGGAGGTCCAGACCAATTGGAAATACCAAGAAATCCAGACACAATTGTCTTTCAACATCAATCACCTTACTAGATCAACCTTTTAATTCTGAAAACTTACACAATTTGAGTTACATTCACAATCCCATCTCTCCTAGTTTGTGACTGATAATTAGAAATAATGTAAAAGGTGAAGGGTGGAGTGTGGTGTGGAAAAGAGATTCATATCAAATGTTTTACCCAGGCTGGTTTCTCTTGTTTGGCTGAGAACTCATAGTGACAGGCATTGGAAAAAGCCCTGAGTCACAGCCAGTCTTCTGCTAAGGTTTTCCCATGAGAGTTGATGCTTAGACCTGCTTCAAACAGCATTTGAATTTTCAACTTGGTAATGTGCCATACCACTGGATTTCTGGTATTAAATGCTGTCTTCAGAGAAGACCTTCCTCAGCATAGATAAATCCCCCCTCATCCCTCTCATCTCTTTTAACAGCTTTGTCTATGTGCTAAGTTTGTCTCTTTCTTATCACAGTTTCCTAATAGTGGCAAGAATAGTTAATACGCAGAATGTTTTATTTATCTCTGTATTTGTTGGCGATGGCTGCCGTAAAATTGTGCTACAACCCAAGTGGCTTAAACAGCACGAGTTTATTTTCTCACAATGCTAGACAATAAAGTCCACGATTAAGGTATCAGCAGAGTTGATTCTTCTGAGGCATCTCGTCTTCCCTTACAGATGAGCCTCTTCTCTCTGTCTTCACGTGGTCACCATCCCTCTGTGTGGACCTCTCTCCTAATCTACCACAAGTCACTGGATGAGGCTGTACCCTAATGACCTCATTTTGAATGAATTATTTATTTGCATACTTTATCCCCAAACACATTTACATTCTGAGGTACTGCATTAGTACTTCAACATATGTATTTTGGATAAATATATTTCAGCACATGACAATTTCTTTTAACTTCTTATTTTACAACCTACCTATCCTTAATGTGACTTATGAGGGAAACAGGAAATGTTTCCCGTATTTTACCATCGCATTATAAGTCTATAATGTAAATCCTTGCCATTTGCTGCCGGACGCCTTTCATTAAGCCAATGGCACATGATCTGTTATTCTGTTATTTCAGGCAACCTAGTTTGAAATTTAAAAAAGAAAATCTGTCTTAAAAGAATGCATCAGCAGGGCTTCATCCTCTCTGAAAGACGAGTAAAATTTCCATACTTTGCCTCTTCTAAGGTCTGTTGGCCATGAGGATTTCTGGCTTCTTTGATTTATGGCCACATCACTTCGATCTCACCTTGTTGGTAACACGGTTTCTTCCTCTTTTGTGTCTTCCCTCTGTGTTAGATTGCCTTCGATGTTTCTGTTATAAAGGTACATCACTGAATTTTAGCTCACTCATATAACCTAGGATAATCTTTCTAACTCAAAGATTCTTAACTTTGTTAAATCTGCAAAGATTTGTTCTTCTTCCTAACAAGGTCACATTCACAGGTTTCAGAGATTAAGACCTGGAGAGGTCCTGTTGAGGACCATCATTCAACCCACTGTCTTTAGGAATTATAGAGAAAATGGTAAGCCTGCCTGCAGATGATTGCAAAAGTAATCTGACCACAGTGAAAATGTCTGCCTAGTGATGGACAGTGGTTAAGAAATTTGTCTGAAAGTGTTATAAACAGCAGAACAATATTAGAAAAGCTTTCCAAGTAGTCTTTCTGCCCCACTCAGTCTGTCTCTGCAAAATTGCTATCCAAGTTTATATCAGCCTCACCTCTTGTCTATACTACTGCCTCTAGCTCTTCTTCCAGACTTTCTGTCGTGCTTTTGATCAATGCTATCTTTTTTTGCTTTGCTCAACAAAGACCTGAATGATATAAACCAGATGCTGTTTTGATCTCACTATTGGAACTGTAATGTGTGTGTGCTAAGTTGCTCTAGTTGTGTCTGACTCTTTCTGACCCCGTGCACTAAACCATTTAATTCTGAGGTACTGCATTAGTACTTCAACATATGTATTTTGGATAAATATATTTCAGCACATGACAATTTCTTTTAACTTCTTATTTTACAACCTACCTATCCTTAATGTGACTTATGAGGGAAACAGGAAATGTTTCCCGTATTTTACCATCGCATTATAAGTCTATAATGTAAATCCTTGCCATTTGCTGCCGGACGCCTTTCATTAAGCCAATGGCACATGATCTGTTATTCTGTTATTTCAGGCAACCTAGTTTGAAATTTAAAAAAGAAAATCTGTCTTAAAAGAATGCATCAGCAGGGCTTCATCCTCTCTGAAAGACGAGTAAAATTTCCATACTTTGCCTCTTCTAAGGTCTGTTGGCCATGAGGATTTCTGGCTTCTTTGATTTATGGCCACATCACTTCGATCTCACCTTGTTGGTAACACGGTTTCTTCCTCTTTTGTGTCTTCCCTCTGTGTTAGATTGCCTTCGATGTTTCTGTTATAAAGGTACATCACTGAATTTTAGCTCACTCATATAACCTAGGATAATCTTTCTAACTCAAAGATTCTTAACTTTGTTAAATCTGCAAAGATTTGTTCTTCTTCCTAACAAGGTCACATTCACAGGTTTCAGAGATTAAGACCTGGAGAGGTCCTGTTGAGGACCATCATTCAACCCACTGTCTTTAGGAATTATAGAGAAAATGGTAAGCCTGCCTGCAGATGATTGCAAAAGTAATCTGACCACAGTGAAAATGTCTGCCTAGTGATGGACAGTGGTTAAGAAATTTGTCTGAAAGTGTTATAAACAGCAGAACAATATTAGAAAAGCTTTCCAAGTAGTCTTTCTGCCCCACTCAGTCTGTCTCTGCAAAATTGCTATCCAAGTTTATATCAGCCTCACCTCTTGTCTATACTACTGCCTCTAGCTCTTCTTCCAGACTTTCTGTCGTGCTTTTGATCAATGCTATCTTTTTTTGCTTTGCTCAACAAAGACCTGAATGATATAAACCAGATGCTGTTTTGATCTCACTATTGGAACTGTAATGTGTGTGTGCTAAGTTGCTCTAGTTGTGTCTGACTCTTTCTGACCCCGTGAACTACAGCACATCAGGCCTCCCTGTCCCTCACCATCTCTCAGAGTGTGCCCAGGTTCATGTCCATTGAATTGGTGATGTCATCCAACCTCCTCATCCTCTGTCTCTTTCCCAATATTTGCCTTACATTAAATAGAACCAATAAAGTTTCATATTGCTCAGTAGACTAGAAGGTACCTTCTGTTCAGGCAGGTTGAATAGAAGAGAATAGAACACACAGGAGTTAGTCATTCATGTTCAAGTTCTTCCCCAAATATTTGATAAGTCTTTTTTTAATTTTTGTTTTCCTGAACCAGATTAAATTAAGCAGGAGAATAAGAGGAGAGGCCTTGAATGATATCCAAGTAGTTGTCTCTTCACCTGGAAACATAAGGAAATAGTAACTGTTTCTATCCGACCTTCCCCAAACTTGTTCAATTAAGTCACTTATCTTTTTGGAGACTTTAGTTGTTACCGAATTCTGCAGCTCTGTGATTACATTCCTTAAAGTGTTGGCCACCACAGTATTTATTCAAAAGAAGAGTTGCTAATTAATAAAAGTGATTCTTTTGTCAATTTTGGCACAATATTTATAATATTGACATTTCTGCTTTCTTAGATTCACTGCTTTGTTAGTGTTAATTGGTTGGTTTATATTGACAACATTATTTATGAGGTACATGTCTGAGCCCTTAACTAATGTCTTATTTGTGCTGAATTACAAGGGTAAACCTCTCAACATTTTTTTCAATAATAAACAAACATTTTACTGATTATTTAGAAGGGAACTTGATTCCATTTGCAATGTATTTGATGTAATATATTTTCTGTTTTACCATGGAGTTATAAAATATTTAGTTTATGGACTAGGAATGAAAACAAAATAGAAATTCTTCTATTATTGATGTGCGGTCAGATGATTAAGGGTCTGGGAATTTTGTTGTATATTGTCTTAAAGTAGTTCAAATCAAACTCTAAACCAAATTTTGATAAGATATTTTTGATGTATCTGAACTGCAATGGCTGGTATTCACTGTGTGTATGTTGGACAAATGAATTTCTAGTGAATGATGATAAGTTACTTCGAGTTATCTAATTTTGTGTATTTTGTTTTGCCTTTGGGCTTTGCACAGTAAGTTTCTACCACTTGGAATGACTTTTCCAGATTCTCCTTACTAGATCTTAAGGTCTCATTTTGAATTTCACCTCACGTGGTAAACATCCCTGACAACATCAGGCCCTTGTCTGTAGCACCCTGCACATAGCTCTGTCCGAGAGAAGGACACAGTCACTCCTCCTAGCCTGTGAAATCATGCTTTCCCACAAAGCCGCAGCCCTCTATAACTCTATCACAGAAATTAGCATCATCCCAAGTAAACAAGATCAAACACAATTCTGCCTCTAACCTTTTCCACAATAATATTTGGGTCAGGTTTTGATTTCTTTCTTCTGGTTTTATTGAGATATAATTGATACATAACACTGTGTAATTTGAAGGTGTACAGCATAATTATTTGACTTATATCATGAAATGATTACTATAGCAAGTTTACTAAATATCTATTATCTTATGTAGATACAAATTAAAAGAAAAAAATTAATATAATTTTTGTAATGACAATTCCCAGGAGCTACCCTCTTAATGACTTTCATACACAATGTACAGTAGGTTTAATTATATTTATCATGCTGCATATTACATCCCTATTATTTTTTCCTTATTACTGGAAGTTTGTACCTTTTGATTACCTTCATCCAACTCCTCTTCCTTCCAAGGCCCATATCTGGTAACCACAAAACTTATCTCTCTTTTCTTTGAGTCTATTTGCTGGTTTTGGAAGTATAAATAACTTCCAACACTTATATTAGTCCCTGAGGCCCAACAGTGATTCAGTATTTCAATACATTTCAAAACGATAACCATAATAGGTGTAGTAAATTACGTTATCATTGACTATAATCTCCACATGATACATTTCATGTGCTCTTGTGCTCAGCAGCTTCAGTCGTGTCTGACTCTTTGCAGCCCCATGGACTGTAGCCAACAGGCTCTTCTATCCATGAGATTCTCAAGGCAGGAATACTGGAGTAGGTTGCCATGCTCATCTCCAGGGGATTTTCCCAACCTCAGGACTGAACCTGTGTCTCCTATGTCTCCCGCATTGCAGGTGGATTCTTTCCCACTGAGCCACCAGGGAGGCCACGTATACTTGATATTTCTGACATATCTTTTGTAACTTGAAACTACTTCTCTGAGTCTCCCTCACCTAGTCCTCATTCTCCCACTCTCCTCCCTTCTGGAAACTGTTTTCTCCTTCACTTACTCCTCTTATTCCCCTACTCTTCTCCCTCCTGGAAACTGTTTTCTGTATCTATGAATGAATCATGTTTAAGTCAGGAGGTTGAAGATGCTATATTTAAGTTCTAATAGTCTTTGGACATAATTTACATTTAAGATTGTAGATTAAAATGTATTGTGCTCGAATGATTTTTGTACAGTCTTAGGTGATGCTTTATGTGCAAGTAACATTTGCCCTGTGTTCTTGGCCATGATTCTGTATTTCCTGCAGTTAACATTGCAACTGTCAAAACAGCTGCTTTCTTAAACCCAGAAGGTGACATTTTTAACAAGTAAAAAATTATATATATACATATATAGGTACACATATGTGTACTTGTATCATGGTTTAGAGAATACTCAAAATAATGTTATAGTAAAATTGCTTTAGATATAAAATGCCTATAATAAAAATATTTTAAGAATTATAGCTATAGATAGTTATAGATTAATTTCACTTCAGTCACTTACAATTTTTTTTGAAAGAAACTATAGTGATTCTAGTATGCTTTCACAGATAAAAACTGTGATCATGTTAGGTAAATGGAATGATCACAAAAGCCTAGTTTTATAGCTACTTGCTATTGAAACAAAAAGGGTTGGGTAGCACAAGCTTTACTTTAGCTCATTTTATTATTGCAAGTTCAGAAATTCTAAATCACATTTTATCTGTTAAGAAACACTTTTTTTTTTTGAGGTTAAATAGGCAGAAATCCCATTTAACAAGATTTCAGTTTTTAAGCCCTGATAATAGGTCTTAAAATATTTGCTCAGTTTAAGTCTTAGCATGGAGTTTTGACAAATGTATCCTATGGTCACAACACCATTTCCTCAAATAATAATAATTTTCCATAATTTTCAGTGTCTATTAGGAAAGCATATTTACAGATATATTAAAAAATATTGAATGAAATATGTCTCTAAGGATACTAAAATATCTATGGATCTATATCAATACCAATGACTTTATTTCTCTATATATACATAATATATAGATAGATAGGTAGATATGGTCTTTAGTATTTTTTTTTATCTTAAAGGTGTTTTTAACTATATTGTACACTGTTTATCAAATGCTACACAATTGTATATATACAATATGCACATACATAAATCTTGACAATACACTGTCTATTTTGTAATACCTCATCTCCTTGTGATATACAATCTGTTTCAGCTTGTTCTTATCCATTTGAGGTCAAAAGTAAAATAAAGGAAATGTGGTATTGTTAAGGTCATTTTAATCTTTTTCTTGAAAAGTAACATTTGCCCTGTGTTCTTGGCCATGATTCTGTATTTCCTGCAGTTAACATTGCAACTGTCAAAACAGCTGCTTTCTTAAACCCAGAAGGTGACATTTTTAACAAGTAAAAAATTATATATATACATATATAGGTACACATATGTGTACTTGTATCATGGTTTAGAGAATACTCAAAATAATGTTATAGTAAAATTGCTTTAGATATAAAATGCCTATAATAAAAATATTTTAAGAATTATAGCTATAGATAGTTATAGATTAATTTCACTTCAGTCACTTACAATTTTTTGAAAGAAACTATAGTGATTCTAGTATGCTTTCACAGATAAAAACTGTGATCATGTTAGGTAAATGGAATGATCACAAAAGCCTAGTTTTATAGCTACTTGCTATTGAAACAAAAAGGGTTGGGTAGCACAAGCTTTACTTTAGCTCATTTTATTATTGCAAGTTCAGAAATTCTAAATCACATTTTATCTGTTAAGAAACACTTTTTTTTTTTGAGGTTAAATAGGCAGAAATCCCATTTAACAAGATTTCAGTTTTTAAGCCCTGATAATAGGTCTTAAAAATATTTGCTCAGTTTAAGTCTTAGCATGGAGTTTTGACAAATGTATCCTATGGTCACAACACCATTTCCTCAAATAATAATAATTTTCCATAATTTTCAGTGTCTATTAGGAAAGCATATTTACAGATATATTAAAAAATATTGAATGAAATATGTCTCTAAGGATACTAAAATATCTATGGATCTATATCAATACCAATGACTTTATTTCTCTATATATACATAATATATAGATAGATAGGTAGATATGGTCTTTAGTATTTTTTTTTATCTTAAAGGTGTTTTTAACTATATTGTACACTGTTTATCAAATGCTACACAATTGTATATATACAATATGCACATACATAAATCTTGACAATACACTGTCTATTTTGTAATACCTCATCTCCTTGTGATATACAATCTGTTTCAGCTTGTTCTTATCCATTTGAGGTCTTTTGTCTTACTTGAAAAGTAAAATAAAGGAAATGTGGTATTGTTAAGGTCATTTTAATCTATTGTAAATTAGCTTCAAAGTGCTAAATAGTAAGTCCACCCCAAAAGCTCATCACCTTTCCTTTTATGTATTCAAGTAAGTGAGTCTGGGAGACTGATTACCATGTGAGAAGACATCACTCTTGAAAGCCCAAATGTAGAATAAAGGAATTGGACATTAGTTAGAGTTTAAAGTAATCTCAAAGGATCTTTAAAGGGATCTGCTTAGTCATAAATTGACAAAGAACCTTGTTTGCCCTCCACTGTCAAGAACCAGGAGAAAAGATATTTAAAGGGCTTTGAAAAACTTTAATGTGTAGTCATTTCTTTAAACTCCAGCTGTGGTACTTTGCTTGTGTTATTTCCTTTTCTTGGAAATATTACAAAAAAATAAATAAATAAGATAAATAAACAAAAATAAATCAAATAAACAAACCAAAATAAACCGTCTAGGTATAGATTTTCATAACTAGTCAAAATTTCTCCTGTAGTCCCAAATACTGATAAATTGCATTTAAGAGTTTTCAAAGAATGATATTTAAGGTAACTTTAAGATCTCTTTCTTAATGCATCTCACATTTAGGTGCAGATACTTTGTGTAGAATTAAACTTGCTCTAATTTTTTTCTTTTTCTTTTTTATTTAGAAGTTGTGTTTTCTTAAGCTGCTGTAGCTATAGGAACTTTCAAAATTGACTCTATTTTGTAAACAACAAGGCTATTATGCTAATGTGTCATGAAATTGAATTTTATAGAGATGCTTCAAACTGGGATTTTTAAACAATGTTTTGGCATCGAAAATAATGAATGGGGCTTCGCTGGTGGTCCAGTGGGTGAAGAGTCCACCTTGCAATGCAAGGAGCACCAGTGTGATCCCTGGCCCTGGAAGATCCCATGTGCCGGGGAGCAGCAGGACCTGTGTGTCCAATTACGACTCAGCACCTTGGAGCGCATCCACCCAGAACCAGTGCTCTGCAGCGAGAGAGGCCGCTGCGGTGGGAGGCCCATACAGACCAAAAAATAAGCATGGATAAAAATAAATAAATAAAAAAAACAGCAAAAAAGGCCAAAATTAAAAAATAATAACGAATGAATCCATTAAAAGGTCCCGTTTTCCTTGTCAAGAAATGTGTGTGTGTGTGTGTGCTCCTGTAGGACACACAGGTAGGACTCCTTTCGACCAGTGAACTGTACCCCACCAGGCTCCTCCATCCATGCAACTTTCCAGGCAAGAACACTGGAGTGGGGCTTCCCTGGTGGTCCAGTGGGTAAGGACACCACCTTGCAGTGCAAGGAGCGCCGGTTCAATCCCTGGCCTGGGAAGAACCCACATGCCACGGAGTGGCTGGACCCATGTGTCCAGTTACTGAGCCGGAGCTCTGGAGCGCATGCGCCCAGAGCTGGTGCTCCGCGACAACAGAGGCCACTGTGATGGGAGGCCCACGCGGGCCAAAGAACAAAGATGGACGAAAATAGATAAATGAAAGACCAATAGAAATGGCCCGCCCACCTCCTTCCCTCCCCCCCCAACCCAAACAAAGAATACTGGAGTGGGTCACCATTTCCTTCTCTAAAGTGTGAAATCTTGATTAATGTCCTTATCAGATCTTAATGTGAGACGCATTTTAATCTTTATAATCTCAGAAAATCATGCTAACTTCTCATCATTTTTGTTCTTAAATGAATTGTTATATAATCTTTAGCTATTTAAGCATGTATTAAAATGTTTTTATTTTTATAATAAAAAACCTTGTTATAAATTAATATAATTTTATTTTCTGATATTTACTTATGTTTCCCTTACATGTGAGATAATATTTTCCTATTGTATATATTTTGATACTATCATGAACAGGCAAAGCTTACATGAATGTAGAATACTCATTTTTTAAACAAATTCAGATTTCCTGTGTCTTCTGGAAGTATGATCCCACAGTCATGTCAACTTCCTAAAATCTCTTTAGCAGTGACTCTCTTGAGATGCATGTAGCTCCTAGTGGAGTCCCACTGTTATTAATCAAAGTTAAATTTATTGGCATTACCATTGAATGAAAGAACATCACTGTAAACAATCAGTCTTACTTATTTTTTTAGGTGAATTAGAGAAGTGTATTTATAGGGTTGACTTTAGAGCTTGGAATGTGTAATTTTAGGGCTGCTATTTCAAACCCTAATAATTTGTTACATTAGTCAGAGGTCTACTGCACAAGGACTTAGGATTTCCAGGGATTGGGCAAAGCTGTATTTTGAAGTGAATGTTTTGAAACATGTTGGTCTTGTTTAGTTGGTTCACAATCTATAATATAGATGCTATTCATTCTTCAAGCAAAGAAATTTTATTTTGTTTTTGTTAGTTTGTTTTGTTTACTATTGTTTTGTCTCCCTTGGGTCTCAGAATTGTTTAATATGAGGGGAAAGTTGCTGGTGGCAACTCTGAGCCCCTCCCTCACAACTTTTATTATTCTTTAGCCTAAGCTTAAAGATATAATATTGTACTGAGTATAGACCTCCACAACTGTACAATATATATGCAAGGTGCACAGTGGTCATGTGATAAATTTTTGAAGGTAGTTGTTCCAGCATCTGTGTCAGAGTTTTCTATTCTCTTTTTCTGAAACGTAACTTGTTGGATCATTTGAGCAGCTGAAAATTCCATAGAAACACTGAATTCTCTTTGAGTCACTCATTTAAGCATGTAACATTGTGCATCCAAGAGAAAGAATATAATCAAAATGACAGGACACTTCTAAGGAAGAAGCCAAGTAAATGTAAAGTGTCATCGAGAATGCACATGAGGTTCTCCAGACAAGATTACTGGAGTGGGTTGCCATTAACATGCTAATGGCAGAAAATGAAGAGGAACTAAATAGCCTCTTGACGAAGGTGAAAAAGGAAAGTGAAAAAGCAGACAAAACTCTACATTAAAAATAACTTAAGTCTATGGTAACCGGTCCTATCACTTCATGGCAAATAGAAAGAAAAAAAATGGAAGCGATGACAGAGTTTCTTTTCTTAGGCCCCCAAATCACTACGGATGGTGGCTGCAGTCATGAAATTAAAAGACACTTGCTCTTTGGAAGAAAAGCTATGACAAACTTAGCATATTAAAAAGCAGAGAAATCACTTTTCCATCAAAGGTCCTTGTAGTCAAAGCTATTTTTTTTTCAGTAGTCATGTATGCATGTATGAGTTAGACCATAAAGAAGGCTGAGTGCCTAAGAACTCATGCTTTCAAACTGTGGTGTTGGAGGAAAATCTTGAGAGTCCTTGGACTCCAAGGAGATCAAATCAGTCAATCCTAAAGGAAATCAACCCTGAATATTCATTGGAAGGACTGATACTGAAGCCGAAGCTCCAATACTGTGAATCTGACTTACTGGAAAAGACCCTGATGCTGGGAGAGATTGGAGGAAGAAGGAGAAAGGGGCAGCAGAAGATAAGATGGTTTGATAGCATCACTGATCAATGGACTTGAATCTGAGCAAACTTCAGTAGATAATGGAGGACAGAGGAGCCTGGTGTGCTAGAGTCCACGAGGTCACAGATTGTTGGACATGACTTAACAACTGAACGATAACAAAATATATCTGTCCACCAGTCCATAAAACCTGTAAAAGTCTTTTTGAGGGCATTATTCAAGTTACCAAGTCTCATGATTTGTCTTTCCTAATTTTTTAGTAATATTTGGTATAACTTATAGGTCTATAGGAATGTAAATGCAATACTCCTACCCTAAGGAAGTATAATAAACTATACCTTAAATAGACGCTATTATTTTTCAGTTCAGTTCAGTCTCTCAGTCGCATCTCACTGTGTGAAATCCCATGGATAAAAGCATACCAGACTTCTCTGTCCTTCACCATATCACAGAATTTGCTCAAACTCATGTCCATTGAGTTGGTGATGCCATCCAGCCATCCTGTCCCCTTCTCCTCTGCCTTCAGTTTTTCCCAGAATAAGGATATTTTCCGACAAGTAGTCTCTTCCTATTAGGTGGCCCAAGTATTAGAGCTTCAGTTTCAGCATCAGTCCTTCATATGAATATTCAGGGTTGATTTCCTTTAGGATTGACTATTATTTTTACAGTTGCCCTATTTGAAAATACTGACTGTTCAGTTTCATGAACCTGTTTGGTAAAATGTGTTACGGTTTGTTCTCTGAAATATAGCATCACATATTCTACTTATTTCAAGTACTGTTATAAAACATGAAAATAAAAACAAATAACTTTGGGGACAAAGATTGTCATTCCAAAAGTTCCCTTTAGTGACTCAAATGAAGGTAGTATTTTTCCTCTAAAAATCAAATTGCCTAAATTATCTTTAAAAAGTTTTCCATTTCTGAGATGGGAACAAAATTAATCTTCAGTTTTATCTAGGAGGATCCTAAGGCAGGTATCACTTCATTGGTATGACAGACTCCCATCCAAATTGTAGTTGGAAGCCAACAGACTTTCGTGCTGCAAAGTCAATGCCAGTAATTAGAGCCCCTAGGTGGTCTGTTTTCAGTTTAAGAACTTCCAGCAAACCCAAAGATAGTTTAGGTTTGAAAAACATTCTGTGTGAATTGTTGTAAAGAAATAAAGAAGGGGGTTCAGAGTAATAAGCTGTGCACCCAAAGGGAAAACATTTATTTACAGATAATACATTTAAAGTGCACAGTTGCTTTATAAAAGATAGCTTTTTTTTTTCTTTCAATTTTGGCCTCTTTTATTGTTTATTTATTTTCATCCATCTTTGTTTTGGCCTGTGTGTGCCTCGCATTGTGCTCCAGAGCACTGGCTTGGGATTGGACACACCGGTCCTGCTGCTCTGCAGCATGTGGAATCTTCCCACACCAGAGATCAAACTGGTGCCCCTTGCACTGCAAGGCGGACTCTCTACCCACTGGACCACCAGGAAAGCCCAAAAGATAAGTTTTTAAGATACTTTTCATCAAAATAATTTAGGAATTGTCAAAAGTTCAAAGAATTAAGATTTTTGTGATAATGGGAAACCTATGTTACCTAGACATAGAATAACTTGTTTACTTTACAGAAGGAAAGCTCAATCATAATTTTTATTTCTAAAGAACATCCAATATTGCAGTCAACCCTTAACAGTCCTTACTTTACAAATAATTCTGTTCATACTGAGTCAACTTTGTCAACACATCTGAGTATAACTCATTGTTTCTTTTAAGTTAGTAATTATGAATATTATATTTTTAAAGATAGAGCATTCTCATTTTGAACTTTTTACAGCATGCCATCAGATTTGTCTACTATGTTATTTTCACTATAATATTTTATGTTATTTATAATGATAAAATGGCACTCCAAGCATAACCTTCACCATTTCTACTGTTAGCTACAATTCTTATCCTAACATTCTCATAATTCATCTTGATTGCACTTCTTTCCTAAGTTATTTTGAGTTACTTTAAATGTATATCTTATTTTGTATAATTCATTAGATTGGTATTAGATGGCCATTTCTTTTGGCATTTTTCTCTTCCTTTCTAGTCACTTTGTTGTAGTTATTAAATCTCTTCAATTATACTTCCAGTCCTCTGAGTAGGGACTCTTATTCACTTTCCTATCCTCATACTTTTTGCAATTATGTTTATTACTGAATTTAGCCCAAGACTAATTCAGCCACAGCTCTTGGAAGTAATAATTTTATATATTTAAAACTTAACCATTATGCTAAAATCTGATTTAACTGCACTTATAAAATAAAGGAAAGCTTCTGATTAAAGATGTATATAGACACACTGGGCTTCCCTGGTGGTCCGGTAGTTAAGAGCCTGCCTGCAAGTGCAGGAGACGTGGGTTCCATCCTTGAGTTGGAAAGATCCCCTGGTGAAGGAAATGGCTACCCACTCCAGCATTCTTGCATGGGAAATCCTATGAACAGAGGAGGCTGGTGGCTATAGTCCATGGGGTTGCAAAAGAGTCATATACAACTTAGCAACTAAACAACAAAAGCAATAGACATACCAGCAGTCACTTCCTCCTAAGGAATCCATTAACATGTTTTATTTGTTTTAAGTCAACTAGACAGAAATCTTGAGAGGAAACCTTTTAAAAAGCATTCTTGAAGGAGAAATGCAGATGAACTAGTTCAAACTGATCTGAGAAATCTAAGTCTTAAAATGGTAGGGGATGAATTCAAGAGGCCTTACAATGCAACACCCATGCTGCAACCTATATGACCTACTATCCACTCAATGATTGGTGTCACTGACTCTAGATGAGAAATGACTCTGGGTTTATAACAAGAGGATCAGTTGAAAGTCCATATATATAAGCTCCATTAGAATCCTCAATTCTCTTCTTGACTTAATACTGCCATATGAATGTCCCTCTGTGGGCTAGACAGAGGCCTCAAAGTTTATTCTTTGAATATGTTTCTTTGATGTCTACTTAAAAACCAGATAGCTTTGAGGAGAGACATCCAATGTGAAAATAGAGAAATAGAGTAAACACCTAAACACTGCAAGTTGAGTCGCCACAATTCACCCCCTGTCCAAAACCAAGAACTCAGAGTTTTTGACAGAGAGTATTATTTATAGTCTCCCTAAGAAGAATTTTTGATTAATATTTTGACCAGTTCACAGCCCAAAAATGGGGGAACGATTCAGCAGGATGCCCAGTATCTGGATAATAGGAGATTCAATAAAGGAAAATATAGAAAATGTATAGGAATAAAATATATAAGAAAAATTGATACAATATCCTAGAAGAACATAGGTTTCTATTTTGGAAGAAGTCACTGAATGGTCAATCCAAAGATTGGAACCGTTTTTTTTTTTTTTATTATTATTAGTAGTAGTAGTAATGTACACTAACTATTTATATGATTTAAAACAGATTTTATGCACATGGTTATTTTGACCCTTTCAAGACAGTGAAACCCTTTTAAGACATTGCTTTTTAGTTTAGTTTTTGTTTTAGTTAGTTTTTACATCTTTTTAGTTTATATAGCAAGGGCATAATTTTTAAATGAAGACTAGTTGGTAATTGGACATGTGCATAATATTTTCACATGTTTTGAGGGAGAAAAGTCAATGAGTACACTTTTATTTTAGTTCAATTTTGATGAACATATATAAGAATGACATTTTCCCTGAGGAAAGATAGACTAGATTGCAGTTTTGATCAACTATATCAATTCTTATTCTCTTATGCTAAGATCAATTAACTTTTTTTCTATTCAAATGAACATTGTCATAATTTATCATTTTTATTATCTTAGAGGAAAAAAGGGTGATTCGGTATCATATCCTCCAGCATTTCTTATATAATACCTCACTGAATCTCATTTACATGTTTTATAAATGTATTTATTATACTGTAAGCCAATTACCTAATGTTTTCTAAGTTGTTCAAGCAATAAGCCAGGATTCTTTTTAACTTATAAGACATTGATTTTAACAGTTATGAGAATTTGAGATTTCTGTATTAATTACTCTGTTTGCATAAAAATGAACTTTGTATCATTTGTACATCTTTATTATGCACATTTGTAAAGTTATGGGACAATTACATGAACTGCTAAAACAGTAAGCAATGCCTGATTTAATTTAACAAGATGCAACTGTTGCATTATTCACATATCATAAAAACAGATAGATTACACTTAGAAATGAAACTTGTACCTAAGAAATTAAGATTGTACCTAATTCTTGATACGTATGCCTAACTGAAAATAATTCCACTGTGAGATCTACAGTAGCTTATATTTTATTATATTCATATTATATGATATGATTAGTTAGAGTAAAAATAAGTGCAAAATACTGTGACAAAGCTGGAAACTGTTAGACAAAACTGTATTACAAATAAGGTATGTTTGAAAAGGCATTTTGAGTTGACCTCATTCTTTTCAGGTATTTCAGAGAGAGAGATATTAAAAGAGCCTTTGAGAATAAAAGATTTAAAAGGGCCAGAGAAATCTGGCTATGTTAAGCCTTTTTGAAGAAATAATTAGTATGATATATGCTAAAAGATCCCCAGAGTGGGGATTAATCAATTTATTTTAATGTTGCTTGAGGACTAATGATTTTGCCACTTTCTAAGTTTATTAACTCAAAAGTCCTTTGTGCCTCAGCTCCTCAATGAGTTTATCCTTCTTTTAATCTGTCCAGCTTTATGTTTCCAGTACATTGTGATATTGCCTTCGCATTAAAATGAGCATTTCAAAAAAACCCCTTCAAATACAGTATTTTTTAGTCATTGATGAACATATATAAGAATGACATTTTCCCTGAGGAAAGATAGACTAGATTGCAGTTTTGATCAACTATATCAATTCTTATTCTCTTATGCTAAGATCAATTAACTTTTTCTATTCAAATGAACATTGTCATAATTTATCATTTTTATTATCTTAGAGGAAAAAAGGGTGATTCGGTATCATATCCTCCAGCATTTCTTATATAATACCTCACTGAATCTCATTTACATGTTTTATAAATGTATTTATTATACTGTAAGCCAATTACCTAATGTTTTCTAAGTTGTTCAAGCAATAAGCCAGGATTCTTTTTAACTTATAAGACATTGATTTTAACAGTTATGAGAATTTGAGATTTCTGTATTAATTACTCTGTTTGCATAAAAATGAACTTTGTATCATTTGTACATCTTTATTATGCACATTTGTAAAGTTATGGGACAATTACATGAACTGCTAAAACAGTAAGCAATGCCTGATTTAATTTAACAAGATGCAACTGTTGCATTATTCACATATCATAAAAACAGATAGATTACACTTAGAAATGAAACTTGTACCTAAGAAATTAAGATTGTACCTAATTCTTGATACGTATGCCTAACTGAAAATAATTCCACTGTGAGATCTACAGTAGCTTATATTTTATTATATTCATATTATATGATATGATTAGTTAGAGTAAAAATAAGTGCAAAATACTGTGACAAAGCTGGAAACTGTTAGACAAAACTGTATTACAAATAAGGTATGTTTGAAAAGGCATTTTGAGTTGACCTCATTCTTTTCAGGTATTTCAGAGAGAGATATTAAAAGAGCCTTTGAGAATAAAAGATTTAAAAGGGCCAGAGAAATCTGGCTATGTTAAGCCTTTTTGAAGAAATAATTAGTATGATATATGCTAAAAGATCCCCAGAGTGGGGATTAATCAATTTATTTTAATGTTGCTTGAGGACTAATGATTTTGCCACTTTCTAAGTTTATTAACTCAAAAGTCCTTTGTGCCTCAGCTCCTCAATGAGTTTATCCTTCTTTTAATCTGTCCAGCTTTATGTTTCCAGTACATTGTGATATTGCCTTCGCATTAAAATGAGCATTTCTAAAATTTGAATAAGGCTTCATAATTTACCTCATGTATCAAATACAGGCTTCTCAGGGGAGCCTGTGGTAAAGAGTCCACCCACCAATTCAGGAGCCGCAGTTCTATCCCTAAATTGGGAAGGTCCCCTGGAGTTGGAAACGGCAACCCAATCCAATATTTTTGCCTGGAGAATCCCACAGACAGAGGAGCCTGGTGCACTGCACTACATGAGGTCATAAAGAGTCAGACACAACTGACCTCACACACACACACACACACACACACACACACACACACCATATTCTGCCACTAGAGTGTCAATAATCTCTTGAAAGCTTTGCTAGTTTTCCAAATACATTAGTAAGGAAATGAATGAAGGCTAGATAATCATGTTTGTGTAAGAGATAAATGAAAGAAACATACTTTAAGCACAGATGTGTTAACATGGATTTCAGTACAATTTCTGTTATTTTACAGGTGTCAGTCATTCAGTCATGCCAGAGATCGGTTTGTTTTTTGTCCAGTTGATGATTCACATTTGGATCATGACTTAAGGTGATGCAGAGTAATTTGAGCCCTTCAGATATGGAAATTTTGGAATGATTCTTTGTTTCTAGCTAGAAGTAACTAAGTTGCTGTCTCCATGCTTACTGACTGTATTTCCCCTCCATACTTTCTAATACACAAAGTCATTGAGCATTAACTTTACTCCAAAACGATTCATCATAGAGCATGATGTCTTTCCATTAGTCATATTTTGCCACAGCTTGACTTTTTTTTATAAGATAGGAAAATAGTTTTCATGTTTCCTCGGGACTACACTGAGATTTTTACTACAATTCTATGACACTCCATGACTTAATATTTTTTGTAGGTTCTGAACAACTATCTGTGTTTCTCAGAGTCCCTATGGTATTTACTTTTCTATTGTTAAATATTTTTTCAATTGCTGTTTTTTATTTGTTTGATGTTATTTGTTAATGTGATAGTAAATAGGCAAATCTATAAACAATAGGTGGGTGCATGATATAAATATAATGAATATCCATTCCTTGTATTTGACTAGTTTTCCAAGTTGCTTCAAATAAAATCATTCATTAAGCAAAGATGCAAGCACATATTATTCACTGTACTCTGTGACCTAGGAAAGGAAATGTCATTTCTAAAGACAATTTTCTTAGCTCTAAACAGTAACTCTGCTCAGGTGAATTTGGATCAAATGTTGTGTAAGTCTCCAAAAGTATAATGTAACTTTTGAAACTTTGTTGATATTGATTTTATTCTTAAGTTTAAGAAAGATTACTGACTCATATAAGAAGATGCTACTCAAGGGCATTAAACAGCAAATATATACAATAGTTTTTTTGAATGCAAGAGCATATAAAATAATTCCCCTTTTGTTTTAGGAAGTTAGAATAGGAGTCATTTTAGATGATTTAGATCCTAATTCACAATATTTATTTATACCCATCTGAACCAAAATTTTATTTTTCTCCACTCTGAAAACTATATGATTTTACTTATCAAAACTTACTTTGCTACGTATGTCTACTGTAGCTGAGTTATGATACTACTTCTTCAGTTAATGGTAGCATTCCAAGGCATTCATCATTAACCAAACCAAAAAATAGTGCATAAATATTTCCAATGGAATAGTTTTGAAGCAGGCTATAGTAATAATTATGATCTATATTTATCAAAAAATATATATATTTTAAGAATGAGGGAAAAGTCCTTCATCTGATTCCCTTCCAGTACCTTTATTCATTTCAACTTGAATTTCAATAGCTTCTGAAGAGCAAATGATTCTGTATATACACCTAATGGTTTTACCTGTACATTTTACAACTTTATTCTGTAACAAAAATGTTCAGGATCAGTATTTAAGATATTAAAATGGAAACCTAAAGTATATTTTTGTACAGCAAGTAGCGTGGGAAAATCTTGGTGATAATCATAAAATACAGTTTATTTTCTAGACCTTAGCAAAGGTTATATATCCTTAAAACTATGTTTCTCCATTAGGGAATTAAATAACACTTGCTTATAAATTAAATATTCACAAAATTTCCAGCAAATTTTAGTAGATTAGTAAAGCACCATCATAGAACTTTACAAATGCAACAGATTGTCTTTAGTATTACCATGCCAGTTAATTGCATGAAGTACATCTGAGCTCTTAGTGTTAGGAATTTAGGTTGCCATTCACCTCTTCTCCCTTACATTTTAAGGAAATATCACATGTGAAATAAGAAATGAAATATGGCTCTATTAAAGTGTCAGTAAAAACTGAAAGTATAGTATTGAAAATTTGACACAGGAATAGATTCTATCAGAAATAAGATGCATAAGAGAGAAAGTAAGAGAGTTATTGGCCACACAGTTGTGAAATTTAGTTCAATTAGAACAATTTAAGACTAAATCTCATGACAGATTTCTATCGCCGACCTCTCTCTCAAACTGGGTACAAGTGAGAAAGCATTTAGCCCTCACTGCAGGGAAAGCCAGCATATCAGGAGAACTCTTAATTGTTTGTTTTATAAATTAAAAAAAAAACACATAAATTTATTCTCTCACAGCATTGGAGACTAGAGTTCTGAAATCAATACATAGGCACGGTCATGTTCTTTTTAGCTTCTGATGCTGGCCAGTAAGCACTGGCATTCATTGGTTTGCATGTATGTATGTGTGTGTGTGTGCTCAGTTGTGTCTAATTCTTTGAGACCCCATGGACTGTAGCTCAACAGGCTCCTCTGTCCATGGGAGTCTCCCAGCAAGAAGACTGGAGTGGATTGCCATTTCCTATTTCACCCAGAGACTGAACCCCAATCTCCTACACTGACAGTAGGATTCTTTATCAACTATGCCACCTGGGAAGACATCATTGGTTTGCAGGGGCATACTTTTAATCTCTGCCCCTGTCATTTCATGGCCATGTTCCCTCTGTGTCTTTATTTATCACTTGGCATTTTTCTGTGGGGCTTCTTATAACTGTGTCTGTTCTTTCTCTCTCTCTAGCTCTTGTTTAAGTAGAAGCATAATTGATTTGGGTTTCCCAGGTGGAGCTAGAGGTAAAGAACCCAACTGCCAGTGCAGGAGACTTAAGAGACACAGCTTCAATCCTTGGGTCAGGAAGATTTCCTGGAGGAGAAAATGGCAACGCCACTCCAGTATTCTTGCCCAGAGAATCCCATGGACAGAGGAACCTGGTGGGCTACAGTCCATGGGGTTGCAAAGAGTCCAAAATGACTGAAGCAACTCTGCACTCATGCACACACAGTTAATTTACAGTATTGTACTGGTTTTAGGTGTATGCCATAGTGATCCAGCAATTTTTGCAGATCATCTTCCATTATACATTATTAGAAGAAACCAGATATAATTCCCTGTGCTATACAATGTGTCCTTGTTGCTTGTCTATATTGTATATAGTAGTTTATCAAATAACTTACTCCTAATTTCTTTCTCCCCTTCTCCTCCCCTTGGGTAACCACAACTATGTTTTCTCCATTATTCTGTTTCTGCTTTGCACATATATTAATTTGCATGTGTTTTAGATTTTGCATATGATTTCATATGTATACCTTTCTCAGTCTAACTTATTTTACTAAGCAAAATTGTCTCTAGTTCCATCTGCATTTGTGCAATATGCACGGTAATTCTAGAGTTTATAGTACTTTTGTTAAATTCAGTTTTTTAAAAAGATTGCAAATGACAGTTTTTCTATGTACACTTATATTAACAGTGCTAGTTTTAGTCTAAAATGAGTTTTCCTAATTTCATTGTCTCACATGTGACTGTTCAGTCTTCCCAACATCCCTTGCTTAAGAGATAGTCTTTTATTCATTTTCTTGCCTTGTTTGTTGTAAATTAATTGACCATAAGTCTATGAGTTTATTTTTTGGCTTTTTATTCTGTTCCATTGATCTGTGTGCCTTTTTTTATGTGCCAGTTCCCTGCAGTTTTGATTGCTGTCGTTTAATAGCATAATTTGAAATCTGGGAGGATTATATTTTCTGCTCTCTTCTTTTTCACAATTTTACAACTTTTTTCCTAGGAGTGATTTTTCAATTCCAACTCTTTTGTTGTTCTATATACTTTTTAAAATCATTTGTTCCAGTTCTATGAAAAGTGTCCTGGGTATTTTGGTAGGGTTTGCATTAAATGTGTAGATCGATTTGGGTAATATGACAGCTATTTTGATAATTATAATTTTTCCAATCCAAGAATATAGTGTATCTTTCCATTTATTTGAATCATCTTTAGCTTTTTCATCAATGTTTTATAGTTTTCAAAGTATAGGTCTTTTATATCCTGTTTAATGCTAAATATTTTTCTGTGATTTTAGATAGATTTTTTTTCACCTCTTTGTGATATTTCATTATTAGCATATAGAAACATAACACATTTCTTGTATTAATCTATCTTGCAACCTTACTGAATTCATTATTAGTTCTTAGATTTTTGGAGCAAAGACGAGAATTCTCTGTATAGAGTATCATGTCATCTGCAAATAGTGGTAGTTTTACCTTTTTCCTTCCAATTTGGATACTTTTTTATTGCTTTTCCTCATCTGAGCACTGTGACTAGGACTTCCAAGAACAGGATAAATTGAAGCAATGAGAATGGGAATCCTGTGTTGCTCCTGAATATAGTGGGTTGGCTTTAAGCTTTTCACCATTGAGTATTATGCTGTGTGTGAGTTTATTGTAAATAGCTTCTTTTGCATCATGATATATTACCTCTCTACTCACTTTGAGGAGAGTTTTTATCACGAATGGATGTTGCATTTTATCAAATGCTTTTTCTATGTCTATTGAAATTATAATGTAATTTTGTTCTTCCTTTTGTTAATGTGGTGTAGCAAATTGATTAATCTGCACCTGTTGAACCATCCTTAAAACCCTGGAATAAATTCAACTTGATCATGGTGTATGGTCCTTTTATGTATTGTTGGATTCAGTTTACTAATATTTTATTGAGAATTTTGCATCTATATGGGTCAAAGACATTGGTCTGTAATTTTCTTTTTTTTGTAGTGCCTTTATCTACTTTCAGTATTTGAGTAAACAATAAAAGTAGAACATTCTCTCATGCTATATATAAAATAAATTCAAAATAGTTTAAAAACCTAAATGTAGTATGTGAAACCATAAAACTCTTTGAAGAGAGCAAAAACAGAACATATAATACTTTTTGGGATCAGTCTCTAAGGCAAAAAGAGTAAGAGCACAAATAAACAAATGAGACCTAATTAAACTATTTTCTTGAAACTATAAATGCCTTTAACATGTATTATTTTCCTATATAAGGAAGCCAGTTTATGGTACACCAAAATTTTTGGAAAAAAGCCATAGGCTTGAAGGAATCAAAGAAATGCAATCTATCCTTGGTACTAAATTGCTGCATAAACCAAAAGCCATGCATTCACTCTAGGAGCACACTGTATACTTACCTAGGATTCAACATTAATGAGACTGGTAGGAACAATTTAGAAAGCTGTACTTTAGGGTTGCTTCTTATTTTCGGTAAGATCCCATATTATCTCTAGTGGTACATTATATACCAACTAAAGATTTAGTCAATTCAAATAGGAATTTTGGTTTACTTGAAACCTAGAGTTATCTATTTTTAGCTTTTATTTTTCAAATATTTTGTTGAAATATAGTGGATTTATAATGCTGTATTACTTTCAGCTGAACAGAGAAATGGTTTATATATATATATATATATATATACACATATGTGTGTTTGTGTGTGTGTATGTATACACGCATATATACACGTATATATTTTTTTCACATTATTTTCCATTGTAGGTTATTATGATACTGAGTATAGTTCTCTGTGGTATAAAGTAGGTCTTTATTGGTTGCCTACTGTATACATGGTAATATGTCTATTTTAGTCTCAAATCCTTTCCCCATTTCCCCTCTGGTAACCAGAAGTTTGTTTATTATGTCTGTAAATCTCTTTTTATCTTGTAAATAAGTTTATTCATAACATTTTCAAGATTCTAAATAGGAGGGATAATGTATGATATTTGTTTTGTTCTTTTTTTTGTAGTGCCTTTATCTACTTTCAGTATTTGAGTAAACAATAAAAGTAGAACATTCTCTCATGCTATATATAAAATAAATTCAAAATAGTTTAAAAACCTAAATGTAGTATGTGAAACCATAAAACTCTTTGAAGAGAGCAAAAACAGAACATATAATACTTTTTGGGATCAGTCTCTAAGGCAAAAAGAGTAAGAGCACAAATAAACAAATGAGACCTAATTAAACTATTTTCTTGAAACTATAAATGCCTTTAACATGTATTATTTTCCTATATAAGGAAGCCAGTTTATGGTACACCAAAATTTTTGGAAAAAAGCCATAGGCTTGAAGGAATCAAAGAAATGCAATCTATCCTTGGTACTAAATTGCTGCATAAACCAAAAGCCATGCATTCACTCTAGGAGCACACTGTATACTTACCTAGGATTCAACATTAATGAGACTGGTAGGAACAATTTAGAAAGCTGTACTTTAGGGTTGCTTCTTATTTTCGGTAAGATCCCATATTATCTCTAGTGGTACATTATATACCAACTAAAGATTTAGTCAATTCAAATAGGAATTTTGGTTTACTTGAAACCTAGAGTTATCTATTTTAGCTTTTATTTTTCAAATATTTTGTTGAAATATAGTGGATTTATAATGCTGTATTACTTTCAGCTGAACAGAGAAATGGTTTATATATATATATATATATATATACACATATGTGTGTTTGTGTGTGTGTATGTATACACGCATATATACACGTATATATTTTTTTCACATTATTTTCCATTGTAGGTTATTATGATACTGAGTATAGTTCTCTGTGGTATAAAGTAGGTCTTTATTGGTTGCCTACTGTATACATGGTAATATGTCTATTTTAGTCTCAAATCCTTTCCCCATTTCCCCTCTGGTAACCAGAAGTTTGTTTATTATGTCTGTAAATCTCTTTTTATCTTGTAAATAAGTTTATTCATAACATTTTCAAGATTCTAAATAGGAGGGATAATGTATGATATTTGTATGTCTCTACTGATTTGCTTTACTTAGTATTATAATCTCTAAGTCCATCCATGTTGCTGCAAATAGAATTATATCATTCTTTTTATGGTTGAGTAATATTCCATTGTGTGTATGGCCAAGCTCTTTCACTGTTCACCTGAAACTATCACAAAATGGTTAATTGGCTATAGCCCAATACAAAATATTTTTGGTGTTAAAAAAAGTAAAAAAAAAATTATTCTGTATATATACCACATCTTCTTTGTTCATTCATCTGTTGATGGACAGTTAGGTTGCTTCCACATTGTAGCTATTGTAAATAGTACTTCAGTGAACACTGGGGTGCATGCATTTTTTCAAATTACAGTTTTCTCTGGATATATGTCCAGGAGAGGGATTGCCGGATCATATAGCAACGTCATTTTTAACTTTTTTTTAAGGAACCTCCATACTGTCCTCAGTTGTGGCTGTACCAATTTACATTCTCAAAAAGGAGGGTCTCTTTTCTCCACATCCTCTCCAGCAATTATTATTTGAAGACTCTGTTGATGGCCATTCTGACCATTTTCAATAATGCTTCATGGTAGTTTTGATTTGCATTTCTCAAATAGTTAGCAACGTTTAGAATCTGTTCATGTGCTTTATGGCCATCTGTATATCTTCTTTGAAAAAATGTCTGTTTAGGTCTGCTCCCCAGGTTTTTATTTGAGCTTTACAAATTTTTTGGATTTCTACATGCTACCAAAGAAAAGGCAGAAACAGGAATCAAGGAAACAAGCACATTTATCATCACATCAAAAAAGAAATACCTAGAAATCAGCCTACCTAAGGAGGCAAAAGTCCTGCCCTCTGAAAACTATAAGATGTTGATGAAAGAAATTGAAAATGACACAAACAGAGAAAAATATTAAGGCGATATGCAAATTCAGTGCAATCCTTATCAAATTACCAGTGACATTTTTCACAGAACTGGAACAGAAAAAATAAAATTTATATGAAAATACAAAAGACCTGAGTGGTCAAAGCAATCTTGATAAAGAAAAATGGAGCTGGAGGAATTGGGCTCATTGACCTCAGACTATACTACAAAGCTACAGTAATCAAAATAGAATGTTATTGGCTCAAAAACAGACATATAGATCAGTGGAACAGGTTAGAAAACCCAAAATTAGACCTACAGATTTATGTCAATTAATCTGCAACAAAGGAAGCAAAAATATGTAATGGAGACAATTTTTAGAAAATACTTGGCCAATGATATTCTATAAGCACAAAATAAATATAACAGCTTTTAAAAGTCAATTAATTAATCTAATATGTAGATTACAGAGATGTTCATAAAAAATAACATGCATATATATCAATTACCATATTGATAAACTCTCTATTCAAAGCCTTAGTCAAAATAACTGTAATTAAGATTAGTTGGTAATAAAAATTAATTAATGGGGAATATGTGGAAGCTCAGTGTAAACTCAGTTTATTGTTTGCAACTCTACTTATAATGCAAATTATAGATTAAAGTTATATTGCTCTACTGAAATGGAAATAAAAATACATTATTTTACAACTGAAAAACAGAATTCCTTCTGCTAGTTTCAGTTATGAAGTATTACATTTCAAATTATTTACAAATTATTATTATTATTATTTTTAAAGATTTATTTATTTATTATTTATTTGGGGCGGGGGTCGGATTGAGGAGGGAGGGGGCGGGTGGGCCACTTGTATTGGTCTTTGATTTCTCTACCTTCATCCATCTTTGTTGTTTGGCTCCTGTGGGCCTCCCATCGCGGTGACGTCTGTTGTTGCAGAGCGCCGGCTCTGGGCGCATGCGCTCCAGAGCTCCGGCTCGGCAACTGGACACATCAGTCCGGCCACTTCCACGACATGTGGGATCTTCCCAGGCCAGGGATCGAAACGGCGCCACTTGCACTGCAAGGCGGTGTCCTTACCGACTGGACCACCAGGAGAAGCCCACAAATTATTATTATATACAAATACATTCTGTTAAAATTAATATAATGTTACTCTGCTTTAGATTTTACTATTTGTATGTACAAACATATATAAAAAGTGTGTATGCATTTATTTGAGAAATTTTCTATTTTAAATAACAGCCGTTATGAGTTCAATAGTTCATCAAATATTTTAGTTATATTACTGGATTGTCACCAAGAATAAATTATATTCACTAAATTATCTAGCAATTCAAAACAACAATCCATGGAGAAAAGTTTAATCTGGTAAAGATTTTCTTCTACATTAGTAATATGTGTTAGTGTGTGTTAGTTGGTCATTCATATTTGACTCTTTGGGACCCTAACCTATATTATCAAGCTTTGTGTTGAATTATTTACCAATTATAATATAACTTCCTACTATCATTTTATACTTCTCTCCCAGTTCTTTAACATACTTTCCCAAAAGATATCTATTTTTTCTGTTTGTGTTTACACATAAGATTCCAAGCTTGGAGTATCCCCTTATGATTTTTGAGGGTCTTATTAATTATTACATCTTATAGAATTTTTCCAATTGTTTGCCTTTGAAATGTTTTTGTTGTTGATGTCAGAGAAGGCAGGTTTACTAGTTCTTAATAAATCACTGCTGTCCACAAAACCTATCAATTTATATTGTTTTATTTAAGTTTTCCAAGTTTTCCTCAAATACAGTTAAGTTCCTATGAAACTTGGCCATATTGTATCTATAGTGTGAATATAGTCTTGACTAACACAAGGGTAGACACATGAAACATGGTGAGATCCTATGGTTTTTGTAGTTTTTGAAAATGAGGTATTTTTTCTTTTAAGAAAAATACTCAAATTTCATTCAGGATTCTGTAAAATATACCGTGCAGGAATTTCACTGGTGGTCCAATGGTTAGGACTCTGTGCTCCCAATGCAGGGGGCCTGGGTTTGATCCCTGGTGAGGAAATAGATCCCACAAGCTGTGACTAAAGATTCAAGTGCCACAACTAAGAGCCAGTACAGTCAACTAAATAAATTATTGTATTTTTTTTTGGAGGCGGGTTGGGGTGGGGAGGGAGGGGGCGGGCGGGCTACTTTTATTCATCTTTCATTTATCTATTTTCATCCAGCTTTTTTCTTTGGCCCATGTGGGCCTCCCATCGCAGCAGCCTCTGTTGTGGCAGAGCACCGGCTCTGGGCGCATGCGCTCCAGAGCTCCGGCTCGGTAATTGGACACATGGGTCCAGCCGCTCTGCGGCACGTGGGATCTTCCCAGGCCAGGGATCGAACCCGCGCCCCTTGCACTGCAAGGCGGTGTCCTTACCCACTGGACCATCATGGAAGCCCCAATAAATAAATATTTTAAAATATATATACGATGTGCATTTTCTTGATGGTTATTTGTACACAGTTTTCAATAATGGAAAGTAAATAAGATCTTGTGGGGTAAAGTGTTTTGAAATAATGTATCTCTTTTGAAAGGGGACATAAGAGAATAGTATTTCTTGTTTTCGGCTCTTAATATTTCCAGTTAAGTATGATACAGCATTTTGTCCATGGAAGTGATTGAAGACAAAGCACTGAGGTCTATAGGGTGGATTTTAAAAAAGACTCTGATGATATGACAGAAGCACTGAAACAATGTATCTGAGAAAATTTTTTAAGTATATTGAATGTTCATATTGCTGAGGTCTTTTCCTTTGGGTTTTTCCTTGGGTGTGATATCTGAAGTATTTAAATTGATGATGTTTTAAGGAAAATATGTTACTGTTTTTGTTCAGTCACTAAATTTTGTATAACTCTTTGCAACCCCAAATATTGTAGCATGCCAGGCTTCCCTGTCCTTCACTATCTCCCTGAGTTTGCTGAAACTCATGTCCATTGAACTAGTGATGCCATCCAACCATCTCATCCTCAGACACACACCCCCAACCCCACGCCCCGCTCCTCTTGCCCTCAGTCTTTCCCAAGATCAAGGTCCTTTCCAGTGAGCCAGCTCTTTGCATCAGATGGCCAAAGTAAAGGAACTTCAGCTTCAGTATCAGTCCTTCAAATGAATATTCAGGGTATATTTCCTTTAGGATTGAAGGGTTTTATTTTCTTGATGTTTAGAGGACTTTCACGAGTCTTCTCCAACACCACAGTTTGAAATCATCAATTCTTCAGCACTCATTCTTATTTATGGTCCAGCTCTCATATCTATACAGGACTACTGGAAAGACCATAACTTTGGTTACATGGACCTTTGTTGGCAAATTGACATCTCTGCTTTCTAATACACTATCTAGGTTTTTCATAGCTTTTCTTCCAAGGGGCCAACATTTTTTAACTTCATAACTGCAGTCATCATCCATAGTGATTTTAGAGCCCAATAAAATGAAATATTTCACTGAGTCTACTTTGTCCCCATCTATTTGCCACGAGGTTATGGTGCTGGATGTCATAATCTTCATTTTAAATGCTGTATTTTTAAGCCAGTATTTTCACTCTCCTCTTCCATCTTCATCAAGAGGTTCTTTAGTTTATCTTCACTTTCTTCCATTCAAGTGGCATCATCTGCACATTTGAGGTTGTTGATATTTCTTCCTGGAATGTTGATTCCAGCTGGTGACTCATCCAGCCCTACATTTCACATGATGTATTCTGCAGAAAAGTTAAATAAGCAAGGTGCCAATATACATACAAATTTTGAACCAGTTCATTGTTTCACGTCCACTTCTTACTGTTGCTTCTTCAGCTGCCTACAGGTTTCTCAGGAGGCAGG
The DNA here is from genome assembly GCA_022376925.1 of Tragulus kanchil. NCBI lineage: Eukaryota > Metazoa > Chordata > Mammalia > Artiodactyla > Tragulidae > Tragulus > Tragulus kanchil. The sequence continues at coordinate 145,496,793 of JAIOJX010000004.1, forward strand.
AAATTGGTCTAGTATTCCCTTCTCTTTAAGAATTTTTCCACAGTTTGTTGTGATCCACACAGCCAAAGGCTTTAGTGTAGTCAATAAAAAAGTAGTCTTTTTTTTTCCTATTCCCTTGCTTTTTCCATACTCCATCAGATGTTGTCAATTTGACCTCTGGCTCCTCTGCCTTTTCTAAATCCAGTTTGTTCATCTCAAAGTTCTCAGTTCATGTACTGTTGAAACCTAGGTTGAAAGGTTTTCAGTATAATCATTCTAGCATGTGAATTCAGTGCAACTGTATGGTAATCTTTTGGCATTGCTTTTCTTTTGGAATTGGAATGAAAACTGACCTTTTCCAGTCCTGTGGTCACTGTTAAGTTTTCCAAATTTGCTGACATATTGACTTCAGCACTTTAACAGCATTGTCTTTTAGGACTGGAAATTGCTCGGCTGGGATTCCATCACCTCCAGTAGATTTGTTTGTGGTAATGCTTATTAATTCCCACTTGAATTCACCTCCCAGGATGTCCAGTTCTGGTGAGTGAGCACACCCTTATGGTTATCCAAGTCATTAAGACTTTTTCTGTACAGGTCTGTGTATTCTTGCCACCTTTTCTTAATCTCTTCTGCTTGTGTTAGGTCTTTGCCATTTCTGTCTTTTATTCTGCCTCTCTTTGCATGAAATATCTCTAATTTTCTTGAAGAGATCTCTAGTCTTTCTCATTCAGTTGTATTCCTCTATTTCTTTCCATTGTTCAGGTGAAAGGATTTCTTATCTTTCCTTACCACTGCCTGGAACTCTGCATTCAGTTGGTATATCTTTCTCTTTCTCCTTGCTTCCAATTCTCTCCTTTTCTCAGCTATTTATAGGGCCTCCTCAGACAACCACTCTGCCTTCTTGATCTGGTTTTTCATGGAGGTCATTTTAGTCACCACTTCCTGTGCAATGGTAGCAAAGTCTGTCCATAGTTCTTCAAGCACTCTGTCTCCCAGATCTAACTGATTGAATCTGTCACCTCCGCTGTATAATCATAAGAGATTTGACTTAGGGCATGCCTCAGTGGCCTAGTGGTTTCCTTACTGTCTTCAGTTTAAGCCTGAATTTTTTCCTACGCCTTTTGCTTTTTCCTACAGGTTTCTCAGGAGGCAGGAAATTGGTCTAGTATTCCCTTCTCTTTAAGAATTTTTCCACAGTTTGTTGTGATCCACACAGCCAAAGGCTTTAGTGTAGTCAATAAAAAGTAGTCTTTTTTCCTATTCCCTTGCTTTTTCCATACTCCATCAGATGTTGTCAATTTGACCTCTGGCTCCTCTGCCTTTTCTAAATCCAGTTTGTTCATCTCAAAGTTCTCAGTTCATGTACTGTTGAAACCTAGGTTGAAAGGTTTTCAGTATAATCATTCTAGCATGTGAATTCAGTGCAACTGTATGGTAATCTTTTGGCATTGCTTTTCTTTTGGAATTGGAATGAAAACTGACCTTTTCCAGTCCTGTGGTCACTGTTAAGTTTTCCAAATTTGCTGACATATTGACTTCAGCACTTTAACAGCATTGTCTTTTAGGACTGGAAATTGCTCGGCTGGGATTCCATCACCTCCAGTAGATTTGTTTGTGGTAATGCTTATTAATTCCCACTTGAATTCACCTCCCAGGATGTCCAGTTCTGGTGAGTGAGCACACCCTTATGGTTATCCAAGTCATTAAGACTTTTTCTGTACAGGTCTGTGTATTCTTGCCACCTTTTCTTAATCTCTTCTGCTTGTGTTAGGTCTTTGCCATTTCTGTCTTTTATTCTGCCTCTCTTTGCATGAAATATCTCTAATTTTCTTGAAGAGATCTCTAGTCTTTCTCATTCAGTTGTATTCCTCTATTTCTTTCCATTGTTCAGGTGAAAGGATTTCTTATCTTTCCTTACCACTGCCTGGAACTCTGCATTCAGTTGGTATATCTTTCTCTTTCTCCTTGCTTCCAATTCTCTCCTTTTCTCAGCTATTTATAGGGCCTCCTCAGACAACCACTCTGCCTTCTTGATCTGGTTTTTCATGGAGGTCATTTTAGTCACCACTTCCTGTGCAATGGTAGCAAAGTCTGTCCATAGTTCTTCAAGCACTCTGTCTCCCAGATCTAACTGATTGAATCTGTCACCTCCGCTGTATAATCATAAGAGATTTGACTTAGGGCATGCCTCAGTGGCCTAGTGGTTTCCTTACTGTCTTCAGTTTAAGCCTGAATTTTGCAATAAGGAGCTGATCATCTGAGCCACAGTTGACTCCAAGTCTTGCTTTTCCTGACTGTATAGAGCCTATCCTTCTAACAGATTATCATATTTTGGTCAAAGCTAGTGATTAGTAACTAGTTAATAGTAATAGTTAATGAATTCACTATTTTATTTCTACATATTCTGATAGTCACTGTTGATATTTTTGAGTATTTGAAAACAGCAAAATAGGATGAATTTAATTTCTAATCATCAAATTTGGCAACTTTACTGCTTGAGATTTCATGTGTTTGAGAATCTTAAAAGAACATCATTAACACTCAGAATACACTAAGATGATGGCATCTCTTCAGTCCTTTAAAGGTGATGATTCTCATTTTGTGTGGCAGAATTGATTTCATTAACCTCAAGGTATATTTAAGAAATCAAATAAAGCTTCTCCCTTAAAATCTGAACTCTTAAGAGCGTGTGATGATTGTTTCCATTTCCATTCTTTAAAAGAAGTCTATTATACAGAGAATTAAATATAAAGTGTCTTCTCCAGAGTGACACTTTAGTGGGAGATTTTTAGAAATAAATGATGGAAAAAATGTATTTTAAGTGTATTTTTAAAAAGACTAATTTTTCACCTGTGTTTTAATTCTCATCAAATTCTATTTATATATTAGAAAATAATGTTGTAGCATTTTTTTGGCCTTGTAATATTTTCTAAATAAAGTTAAGCAAAAATGTTTCTGTCTTGTCAACTTTAGCCTATGATGCAAAAGACAGTACTTTGCCTTTAGATATTTGTTAACATGGATTTGACAGATATCAAATTTTCAAAAAAACGTATAAATATCTCAAGGAGCTATTTAACTATTTTAGAACTTCAGTAGTACAAATTAGAAAAACGTATGTTACAAAATATATGATTTAAGTGTATACAATACAGTTTAAGATCAAATGTTTATACAATCACTAGTAGTTTACAATGAACATATATTTGATTTTAATTTCACAAATATAAACCAACTTAAATTATGCTGTTTCTATAGAAATGAGAGACTGAAGGAGCTATCTATATCCATTGAATTTCTTGTGGTATCAGTGTTTGATTATTATTAATTTCCTATATCTGCTGACCATGCATTGAAAAATCAGGAGCTGACCTCATTGTGCATATATGCTTCATGTACTTGTATGGGACATAATGCATTAATCTGTCTCATTTATATAAATATTCATCTTTTATGGATATGGTATGTTATTTGAAAACAGCAGTAGAAAATTCCATAAGAAACCCATAATCCTTAACAAAATTTTCACTTGTTGAATCCATGTAAAGAAGTTATAATATTAATTTTGAGAAAATATATGAGCTTTCAAGTATGTAAAAAAAAAAGACAAATCTTGGAATAAAAAGTCACCATGGTATATTCTCTGTTCTCATTGAGAAGTAGATTTCTGATGTGAACATTAAAACGTGAAACCTAAATACACACCATACGCCAAATAGAAATATGAGGTTAAAGAAGTCTCTGATTGTACAGTAAGTGGAAAAACTTGTTATCAAAAATATGACTGAGAGTCTTTGGGAATTCTTTCCTGTCACAAAATGTTATCAGGCTCGAGAATAACATGCTGCTGATAACATATCAGCAGTATGTTTTGTTTCAAGCAGCATAAATCCAATCCGTAGACTATAACACATTAATGGATATTTTATTAAATATTTGTGGGACTGTAGAATAAGAGAATATATATAATACTCTGGATAGAAAAGCATCAGATATCCCAGGGAGATACTGCTGATCCAAGTTCTCTTCTTGGATGCCTATAACTGAGTTTCTTTCCCTATCAGCCTCTCTACTGGAGAGCTCTTCCTCCTGCCCATTCCACATTGCTGAAAGAAAGGACGCAGTTATAATTATGTCAGTTAGATCATTATGTGCCTGCAGTAAAAGGAGCAAAAAAGGTGAAAGACAAGCAGTTGTAAAGACAAAATGAGGTTTCACTGTGTGAAGGCTAAAAAAAACCTGAATGAATACATGAGCAAAAGTGGTTAATAATTCCCTTTATATTATTTTCTAGGTATTTTTCACTCAAATCTGTTTTCTAGATAGATGGACTGAATAATATGAATCATTCCCCAACTTCTTTGACCAAACATAATTACTGAATGATTACAGAATACAAAAGTAAATGTTCCTGCTTTTCTCTCTCTTCCCCTCTACCACTTTTGCCTGCTAGTTAATACAGTAGCTAGACTAACTGTTTGTTTCTCCACTTGGATCTGACAAACTGAAATGGCAGGGTGATGACATGGATGTGCTTTCCTTGGTGAAAGAAGTAGTTAAAAATGATAGGCACAAGGGAATTGCTGAGTTTTTGTAGATCAATTAGTTTTGAAGTCAAAGTTATGCTGGATTTCATTAAGAAGAAATTTAATTATTCTGCCCAGTTAACTTTCTCTACTTTTGGTATTCATAGAACTTCTTTCCTTTTTTTTACATTGAGACATTTATTAGTAACTATCTTGTGCTTATTTACATATGTTATTTAATTCTGTAAGGAGTATAATCTATTTGAAAATGACATAGATATCTGTTTCATCTTGTGACATCCAGGAGTTGGACACTAGAATTTATTTAATAATAGCATTGAATGAATTACTTTCCATATGTTACAAACCAAGTTTATCACTGCAAAACTAGAGATAAAATGAATTTAATAGAAACTTAGGTAGCATTTATCAGGTACACCTAATTTCTAAATGTTTTGAAAAGATTAGATTCTGAGCTTCACTAATTTTTAAGTTATTATCCATTAATAAGAAAAACAAGATTTCCATCCTCAAAATTGTGTATGCTTATATTCTTAGAAAATTAGTCACTGGACATATCTGCTACTAGAGAGAGAAATATCCAATATAATTAGAAATAATATGCACAATTATTGTTAAATGAATGCAAATATTTGTATTTGAAATTGATTAAACTGGTCAGAGTGAAAAAAGGGAAACAGTTTCACTGTTAGTCTGGATTTTAGGGTTCAGCTTAATATGTTTGTATTTAATGAGTAAATTAGGATTTTCTAAAAATTCCTCCTCTTGATGCATATTTACATCTATGCCAGTGTGAACAAAATATGTAAACTCCTAAATCTTGTTAATTACCTATTCTCCTCTATTTTACATAATCCATTTGCTCCCAATAAAGTCATGCTTGGATTCTCTCCCATTCTCACTTTCACAAACATAGCCATCTGACCACAGACCAAACTTATAGAAGTATTATATAGAGATGGCATGATAATCAGTTAACATGGATGAATTATCTTTTCTAAGATTCTCTGAAGCTGTCCATTCATTTGTTCACTCAGTCAATTACTGAATAGTGGCTATGTGACTTCTGGGTACCAAGATGGTTCAGCTACTATTCTTCCTACCCTGTGGGAATATGACTGCCATGCCTTCGTTTGTTTCTCCACTTGGATCTGACAAACTGAAATGGCAGGGTGATGACATGGATGTGCTTTCCTTGGTGAAAGAAGTAGTTAAAAATGATAGGCACAAGGGAATTGCTGAGTTTTTGTAGATCAATTAGTTTTGAAGTCAAAGTTATGCTGGATTTCATTAAGAAGAAATTTAATTATTCTGCCCAGTTAACTTTCTCTACTTTTGGTATTCATAGAACTTCTTTCCTTTTTTTTACATTGAGACATTTATTAGTAACTATCTTGTGCTTATTTACATATGTTATTTAATTCTGTAAGGAGTATAATCTATTTGAAAATGACATAGATATCTGTTTCATCTTGTGACATCCAGGAGTTGGACACTAGAATTTATTTAATAATAGCATTGAATGAATTACTTTCCATATGTTACAAACCAAGTTTATCACTGCAAAACTAGAGATAAAATGAATTTAATAGAAACTTAGGTAGCATTTATCAGGTACACCTAATTTCTAAATGTTTTGAAAAGATTAGATTCTGAGCTTCACTAATTTTTAAGTTATTATCCATTAATAAGAAAAACAAGATTTCCATCCTCAAAATTGTGTATGCTTATATTCTTAGAAAATTAGTCACTGGACATATCTGCTACTAGAGAGAGAAATATCCAATATAATTAGAAATAATATGCACAATTATTGTTAAATGAATGCAAATATTTGTATTTGAAATTGATTAAACTGGTCAGAGTGAAAAAAGGGAAACAGTTTCACTGTTAGTCTGGATTTTAGGGTTCAGCTTAATATGTTTGTATTTAATGAGTAAATTAGGATTTTCTAAAAATTCCTCCTCTTGATGCATATTTACATCTATGCCAGTGTGAACAAAATATGTAAACTCCTAAATCTTGTTAATTACCTATTCTCCTCTATTTTACATAATCCATTTGCTCCCAATAAAGTCATGCTTGGATTCTCTCCCATTCTCACTTTCACAAACATAGCCATCTGACCACAGACCAAACTTATAGAAGTATTATATAGAGATGGCATGATAATCAGTTAACATGGATGAATTATCTTTTCTAAGATTCTCTGAAGCTGTCCATTCATTTGTTCACTCAGTCAATTACTGAATAGTGGCTATGTGACTTCTGGGTACCAAGATGGTTCAGCTACTATTCTTCCTACCCTGTGGGAATATGACTGCCATGCCTTCGTTTGATCTACCCATCTGCCAACACTTTGCTCTCCTATAGCTTTCTTATATTAATGCAAGTCTCCTTATTTTCTGCTGTATATTACCACATAGAAAACCCCCCATGTGGAATCCTAACTGCTCAAGGTTCATTATAAATCTATCATGAACTAGGTAAGTGATTTCTCAGGAGATATACAAAATTAGATTGCACAGTGGATCTTCTCATGTTTTATTAACAATTCACCTAGAAACCTTTTTTGGTTAATATTTTAACCCTTTAGACTTCACTATTTATTAAAGTAGCATCTTTTCTTCTCTTTACTCTTTTTTTTTTAAATTATTGAAGTATAGTTGATTTTAAATTTTGTGTTAGTTTCAGGTGTAAGAAAATGATTCAGTTATATATATGCATGTATTCATTCTTTTTCAGATTTTTTTCTCATATAGCCTATTACAGAATATTGAGTATAGATCTCTCTAGGATTTGATATGTCCTTGCTGACCATCTGTCTTATATATAGCAGTGTGTGTCTGTTCGTCTCAACCTCCTCACTTATTCCCCCTTTCCTACATTTCCCTTTTGGTAACCATAAGTTTGTTTTTGATAACTATAAGTTTGTTTCTGTTTTGTAAATATATTTATATATCTCATTTTTAAAAATTAGATTCCACATGAGTGATATGATATAATATTTGCCTTTGTTTGACTTACTACACTTAGTATGATCATTTCTAGGTCCATCCATATCGCTGCAAGTGGCGTTGCTTTTTTATGGCAGACTATTGGTGGTAGTTTAGTTGCTAAGTCTTGTCTGACTGCTGTGACCCCGTGGACTGAGGCCCACCAGTCTCCTCTGTCCTTCGGATTCTGAAGGCAAGAATATTGGAGTGGGTTGCCATTTCCTTCTCCAGGTAAACTAATAAAATCCCATGGTAAATTTGTACACATTTTTGTTTTATTCATTCTTCTATTGTTGGACATTTAGATTGCTTCTGTGTCTTAGTTACTATAAATAATGTTGTAGTGAGCATTGGGGTTCACTCTCACTAAGGGTATATGACCTTGCCTTCTGCTACCTTGTTTTTTCCTCCTGAACATCTGTAATCCATAATGGATAATATATTTAGAATTTATAAAAAAACTCAAAACATAAAAGCTTTTAATTTCATTTTTTCCTGATTCATACAATAGCGCTTTGGCACAAAGCTCTTTTAAACCTGAACTTCATTTCAGTTTTCTTGTCTGGCTTTCCAAGATTCTGTTGCTTCCCTAGGTCCCACTTGTGAGGAGGTTTCCAGAGGCAGGAGTTTCTACCTGCTTCTACACTCCTTCCCTCCCTCACTTGGAGTGCAGGCTTCTCTCCTGCATTTCTTCATCATTTATTTTCCTGTTTATGTCTCTATCTTTTCCTACACTCCCCCTTCCTCTCACGGGTAGCTTTTTTTATTTTTTTTTAAATTATTGAAGTATAGTTGATTTTAAATTTTGTGTTAGTTTCAGGTGTAAGAAAATGATTCAGTTATATATGTTCATGTATTCATTCTGTTTCAGGTTTTTTTCTCATATAGCCTATTACAGAATATTGAGTATAGATCTCTCTAGGATTTGATATGTCCTTGCTGACCATCTGTCTTATATATAGCAGTGTGTGTCTGTTCGTCTCAACCTCCTCACTTATTCCCCCTTTCCTACATTTCCCTTTTGGTAACCATAAGTTTGTTTTTGATAACTATAAGTTTGTTTCTGTTTTGTAAATATATTTATATATCTCATTTTTAAAAATTAGATTCCACATGAGTGATATGATATAATATTTGCCTTTGTTTGACTTACTACACTTAGTATGATCATTTCTAGGTCCATCCATATCGCTGCAAGTGGCGTTGCTTTTTTATGGCAGACTATTGGTGGTAGTTTAGTTGCTAAGTCTTGTCTGACTGCTGTGACCCCGTGGACTGAGGCCCACCAGTCTCCTCTGTCCTTCGGATTCTGAAGGCAAGAATATTGGAGTGGGTTGCCATTTCCTTCTCCAGGTAAACTAATAAAATCCCATGGTAAATTTGTACACATTTTTGTTTTATTCATTCTTCTATTGTTGGACATTTAGATTGCTTCTGTGTCTTAGTTACTATAAATAATGTTGTAGTGAGCATTGGGGTTCACTCTCACTAAGGGTATATGACCTTGCCTTCTGCTACCTTGTTTTTTCCTCCTGAACATCTGTAATCCATAATGGATAATATATTTAGAATTTATAAAAAAACTCAAAACATAAAAGCTTTTAATTTCATTTTTTCCTGATTCATACAATAGCGCTTTGGCACAAAGCTCTTTTAAACCTGAACTTCATTTCAGTTTTCTTGTCTGGCTTTCCAAGATTCTGTTGCTTCCCTAGGTCCCACTTGTGAGGAGGTTTCCAGAGGCAGGGAGTTTCTACCTGCTTCTACACTCCTTCCCTCCCTCACTTGGAGTGCAGGCTTCTCTCCTGCATTTCTTCATCATTTATTTTCCCTGTTTATGTCTCTATCTTTTTCCTACATCATTCCAGGGAACCTAGCTTACACCCTGGAGGTCTGGGGTTTTCTGTTGTCACCTAGGAGCTGGATTGTAAGAGTTGCTCCGTATCTTGATGAGTTTTTGATGAATTTGTTGGGGAGCTGGTGATACCCTCATCTTATTTCTCTGCCATCGTGGGGTGCTCTAAAACCTGAACTCCATTAATTTGTAAACCTTTCTTGGTATCATTTTCAATATGTGCTTTACTGCTAACTCCAGATCCTGTGGCAGCCTAGAAGGGGAGGGGAAAGAAGAAAGAAGAATATCATAGTAAAGCCTTTATAAAGCCACTGGAGAAGGCACTGTTTATGACAACTATTTAAAAAGACAGACTGGAGTTACCCTGGTAGAACAGTGGTAAAGGGTTCACCTGCCAGTGCAGGAGACACGAGTTCATTCCCTGATCAGGGACAATCCCACATACTGTGGAACAACTAAGCCTGTGAGTTACAACTGCTGAGCTTGTGTTCTAGAGCTTCAGAGCTGCAACTATCGAGCCCATGTGCTTCAACTACCAAAACCCGCGTGCCTTAGAACCTGAGTTCCACAAGAGAAGTCATCTCAACAAGAAACCTGCTCACCTCAACTATAGAGTAGCCCTCACTTCCTGAAACTAGAGAAGAGCCTGTGGTAGCAGTGAAAACCCAGAATAGCCAAAAATAAAAGAATGAATAAATAAATAAATAAGATAAGGTAATCTTTAAAAAATAAATAAAAAGACAGACTGATGGTCGGCAAAGTATAAGGATCCTTCCAGGTAATATCTGTTTTCCTTTGTCTAATTACTCTTCATTAGGTACTAATTCATGATCAAATTTTACTTGGTTTGACTAAAAATGATGAAGTAGTAACTTTATCTACTCAGTACATTTTGTTTAAATCCACATAATATCTTCAAGTTCAAAAAAAGATGCTTTTTTTTTTAAAGCTTTAGAACTGTGAGATTCATATTTCACTGAAAGATCACTCAAACAACAAACATATATATACACACACATAAATGCAGTAATCATTAAATAAATAGTTGTGTCCATCAAAATTCATATATCAAACCTCTCAACCTGACTATGATGGTATTTGGAAATGAAGCCTTTGGGAGGTAATTTAAAATTGTGTGTTAATTGATCAAGGGATCTTCCTTACCTGGGGAATTTAGGAATAGATGAGGTCATGAAGGTAGGATCCTCATAATGAGATTAGTTTCATTGTTACAAAAAAGGGAAAAAACGAGAGCTTACTCGATTACTTGCTTGCTGTCTCTGCCATGTGAAAATAGAGATGTAAAAAGCTATTGTCTGCCAGCTGCTAACAGGATCTTCTCTAAGAACTGAATCTGCCTGCTCCTTTATCTTTGACATTTTACCCTCCAGAACTCAGAAATAAATGCTTATTGTTTAGCCACCTCCTCTATGGTATTTTGCCTCAGCAGTCAAATGAAATTTTCTTGATCATTTTGCTTTAGCATCCCATGGACATTTGGGAGGAAGAAAGTGCAGAAGGAGTTCATTAAATCCAGTGTTTTATACTTTTGAAGATAATTTCAGTCAATAAGACTATCTCTGAGAAAGGCCTATTAGACAAGTGTCTTCTTCATGTACTTAATAAATATCTCCCAAATATTTTCCATATTGTGCCTATATAACAGATACAGGTGGCACAATTTAAGTGGGCTTAATAGTTCCACAAGAGAAGTCATCTCAACAAGAAACCTGCTCACCTCAACTATAGAGTAGCCCTCACTTCCTGAAACTAGAGAAGAGCCTGTGGTAGCAGTGAAAACCCAGAATAGCCAAAAATAAAAGAATGAATAAATAAATAAATAAGATAAGGTAATCTTTAAAAAATAAATAAAAAGACAGACTGATGGTCGGCAAAGTATAAGGATCCTTCCAGGTAATATCTGTTTTCCTTTGTCTAATTACTCTTCATTAGGTACTAATTCATGATCAAATTTTACTTGGTTTGACTAAAATGATGAAGTAGTAACTTTATCTACTCAGTACATTTTGTTTAAATCCACATAATATCTTCAAGTTCAAAAAAAGATGCTTTTTTTTTTAAAGCTTTAGAACTGTGAGATTCATATTTCACTGAAAGATCACTCAAACAACAAACATATATATACACACACATAAATGCAGTAATCATTAAATAAATAGTTGTGTCCATCAAAATTCATATATCAAACCTCTCAACCTGACTATGATGGTATTTGGAAATGAAGCCTTTGGGAGGTAATTTAAAATTGTGTGTTAATTGATCAAGGGATCTTCCTTACCTGGGGAATTTAGGAATAGATGAGGTCATGAAGGTAGGATCCTCATAATGAGATTAGTTTCATTGTTACAAAAAGGAAAAATCGAGAGCTTACTCGATTACTTGCTTGCTGTCTCTGCCATGTGAAAATAGAGATGTAAAAAGCTATTGTCTGCCAGCTGCTAACAGGATCTTCTCTAAGAACTGAATCTGCCTGCTCCTTTATCTTTGACATTTTACCCTCCAGAACTCAGAAATAAATGCTTATTGTTTAGCCACCTCCTCTATGGTATTTTGCCTCAGCAGTCAAATGAAATTTTCTTGATCATTTTGCTTTAGCATCCCATGGACATTTGGGAGGAAGAAAGTGCAGAAGGAGTTCATTAAATCCAGTGTTTTATACTTTTGAAGATAATTTCAGTCAATAAGACTATCTCTGAGAAAGGCCTATTAGACAAGTGTCTTCTTCATGTACTTAATAAATATCTCCCAAATATTTTCCATATTGTGCCTATATAACAGATACAGGTGGCACATAATTTAATAGTGGGCTTTATTCCCTAAGTTCAGTGTTTCTCAAATGAACTGTCATTTATAGATCAAAATATTTAATAAAAATTTAAATATACCCAGGCAAACATGTGCCGATAAAGGCCATCTGCATCTCTACAGTAACTTTATGTTGATAAATTTAAGAAACTTGTGAAGAGATTTCCATTATTCATGTACAGACTCAGTTAAGTGTTACATTTTTAAGTATATTTTAATTTAGTTATTAATTGTCTCTTTTCAGCTGCTAAAATTTTTCATTTGAAAATGCCTATTCATCAGAGCTTCATCTTTTTCCATATTATACTTTAAAAAAATTCTTAAGTGTCTTCCAGGTGAAGATACAAATACATGGAATTTTTCTGAAAATATATATTTACTCTCTATGTTAAATAGTTGCTTTGTTAATTTGGAATTTTATGAACCGTGATCAGTGTAAGTAGAATTCAGTGGATCAATTCATATGGACTATATCATTTTATTTATTGGCATGGAAAAGCAGAATATGAGAATCATGCTTAATTAGTCTATTGTTCTCATGGGCAAGATAAATGACATATTTGATTACGTGCTGAATGAATTTTCTCCTTTTTACAACTTCCACTGAATTCTTTAATTCTGTACCATAAGCTCCAGACCACATAGAATTTTACTTTAGAAAATAATAAGAGTGATTATTTTTTATCAGTTTTTGTTTTAATGCAATTATGTGCATTCTCTTACTGAGTTGTCCAAACTCATGACACTCCAGATTGTCAGTGAAGTATTAAACATAGACTAGATCTGAGAACACTAACTTTGGTTGTCTTCTCGAGGTGGAATCTGTCCTGATTCTAGCATCAAGAAAATCTACCCAGAGATGACATATAGACAGCTTGAGAAAACAACTGATGTAGCAGAACCGATAACTAAATGCTGTTTAGATTTTTCAATGCACTTTAACCGTCCAGAAACAGTATAGTTAACAGTATTTATCATGGGTTTAAAGCCCACATTGAATGAAATAAGCGTTAAAATAAACAGAAATGCTCCTAACTTTGGATAAGTTTAGAATGTTTTCTCAAGAAAATATGCATATTAAACAAAAACTTTTAACAGGACAAACCCTATTCTTACAATCATATTTCGTTTCCTGACCATTTGTCTACTTCATCTTCTATATGTTTCATATTGAAATGTGTTTAGTATGAGTTTTGTGTTTGTTCTACAACTGAAGGAGAAATTGGTTAATGTTTACTTCTTAGTAATAAACATAAATTTATTAATTGTTTACTGACTTATGTGTTCCCATTAGAAATGGGAAACTTTCTTGGATCAATCCAAGGCATTTTGCTTGAATTACTGTTACACTAATCTCTTTTTTTCCATTGTAAAATACAGAATGGGAGTAGTGTGATTATAAATTGATAATATTGATGATAATTTTCCCATTCTCTCATTAAACTGAGGGCATTTCTATATTAGTTGGCACCCCCTTCTATTTTATAATTATGATGGTAATTATTATTTTGTGAATTATCTTATCTTCTGTTTGAAGTATTGAGTATATACTTAGGAAGGATGTTCTATGAGCAGATAACTTTGAAGTCTATACAGTCTCCTTTGATAGGTCAGGTTTAAAATAGTTGTCAGCTGTCCACCTAGACAGAAACACAAGTATAAGTCAACACCAGAAATCAGACTTGTCACAAAAAACCCCAGTCAGGATTTTTGAGAATCATGCTTAATTAGTCTATTGTTCTCATGGGCAAGATAAATGACATATTTGATTACGTGCTGAATGAATTTTCTCCTTTTTACAACTTCCACTGAATTCTTTAATTCTGTACCATAAGCTCCAGACCACATAGAATTTTACTTTAGAAAATAATAAGAGTGATTATTTTTTATCAGTTTTTGTTTTAATGCAATTATGTGCATTCTCTTACTGAGTTGTCCAAACTCATGACACTCCAGATTGTCAGTGAAGTATTAAACATAGACTAGATCTGAGAACACTAACTTTGGTTGTCTTCTCGAGGTGGAATCTGTCCTGATTCTAGCATCAAGAAAATCTACCCAGAGATGACATATAGACAGCTTGAGAAAACAACTGATGTAGCAGAACCGATAACTAAATGCTGTTTAGATTTTTCAATGCACTTTAACCGTCCAGAAACAGTATAGTTAACAGTATTTATCATGGGTTTAAAGCCCACATTGAATGAAATAAGCGTTAAAATAAACAGAAATGCTCCTAACTTTGGATAAGTTTAGAATGTTTTCTCAAGAAAATATGCATATTAAACAAAAACTTTTAACAGGACAAACCCTATTCTTACAATCATATTTCGTTTCCTGACCATTTGTCTACTTCATCTTCTATATGTTTCATATTGAAATGTGTTTAGTATGAGTTTTGTGTTTGTTCTACAACTGAAGGAGAAATTGGTTAATGTTTACTTCTTAGTAATAAACATAAATTTATTAATTGTTTACTGACTTATGTGTTCCCATTAGAAATGGGAAACTTTCTTGGATCAATCCAAGGCATTTTGCTTGAATTACTGTTACACTAATCTCTTTTTTTCCATTGTAAAATACAGAATGGGAGTAGTGTGATTATAAATTGATAATATTGATGATAATTTTCCCATTCTCTCATTAAACTGAGGGCATTTCTATATTAGTTGGCACCCCCTTCTATTTTATAATTATGATGGTAATTATTATTTTGTGAATTATCTTATCTTCTGTTTGAAGTATTGAGTATATACTTAGGAAGGATGTTCTATGAGCAGATAACTTTGAAGTCTATACAGTCTCCTTTGATAGGTCAGGTTTAAAATAGTTGTCAGCTGTCCACCTAGACAGAAACACAAGTATAAGTCAACACCAGAAATCAGACATAATTGACAGTAGCCACAAGAGGAAATATTAATAATGCACTCATCTCTCAAGGGATGTGATTCAGCTGATTTTTTTCTGTTTCTGCCGTTTTCACTCTTGGCTTATCAGAAATAACTATGTTATCAGTTTGTCTTTTTTAAATGGTAGAGACACTGCAAATAATATCTATATGCATATATGTATTTTTCTATCTATACATAGTCACATATTTATAAAGGCCCACGCAATCAAAGTTTCCCAGTGTTCAAAAATTAATGTCAAAGTATATTAATTCCACTGAAGTTATTTTTCTTAATTACTTTAGTTGCCATTGTTATTTTTCTTCACTAGAAGCAATCTTTTTACTCCTCATGCCATCAATTGACACATAAGTCATCTTAATTTTAGTTATTTGCATGTACAGTTTATGTTTGCAAATGAATCATTTGATCTTTGAGGTCTGAGATTCCATCTCTTATTTAAAACAGTACTGGGATTGGTAAACAAAATAAGCACCAAGACAATATGTTTTGGGTTCATCATGGTTGGACACAAATAGACAATATACTGGAACCAATAAAGAAATATATGTGAACTATTTAAGACTCAGCCATTTATATGCATATGTGTGTGTGTGTGCATATGAAAGTTCCCTATAATTGTTATGAGGATTGAAAAGATGTTAGTAATGTGCTTGGTGAAATTTAAGATTTTTTTGAATATCCATCATTAATTTTGATATTTTCCTAGATGTTATCCTTCCTCACTTGATATAGATATTTAATAACTATTTGTTAATAAGTAAAAAGCTGTGTGTATATTCACCCAATGTAGATAGTGGCTTATTATAAATTGATAATATTGATGATAATTTTCCCATTCTCTCATTAAACTGAGGGCATTTCTATATTAGTTGGCACCCCCTTCTATTTTATAATTATGATGGTAATTATTATTTTGTGAATTATCTTATCTTCTGTTTGAAGTATTGAGTATATACTTAGGAAGGATGTTCTATGAGCAGATAACTTTGAAGTCTATACAGTCTCCTTTGATAGGTCAGGTTTAAAATAGTTGTCAGCTGTCCACCTAGACAGAAACACAAGTATAAGTCAACACCAGAAATCAGACATAATTGACAGTAGCCACAAGAGGAAATATTAATAATGCACTCATCTCTCAAGGGATGTGATTCAGCTGATTTTTTTCTGTTTCTGCCGTTTTCACTCTTGGCTTATCAGAAATAACTATGTTATCAGTTTGTCTTTTTTAAATGGTAGAGACACTGCAAATAATATCTATATGCATATATGTATTTTTCTATCTATACATAGTCACATATTTATAAAGGCCCACGCAATCAAAGTTTCCCAGTGTTCAAAAATTAATGTCAAAGTATATTAATTCCACTGAAGTTATTTTTCTTAATTACTTTAGTTGCCATTGTTATTTTTCTTCACTAGAAGCAATCTTTTTACTCCTCATGCCATCAATTGACACATAAGTCATCTTAATTTTAGTTATTTGCATGTACAGTTTATGTTTGCAAATGAATCATTTGATCTTTGAGGTCTGAGATTCCATCTCTTATTTAAAACAGTACTGGGATTGGTAAACAAAATAAGCACCAAGACAATATGTTTTGGGTTCATCATGGTTGGACACAAATAGACAATATACTGGAACCAATAAAGAAATATATGTGAACTATTTAAGACTCAGCCATTTATATGCATATGTGTATGTGTGTGTGCATATGAAAGTTCCCTATAATTGTTATGAGGATTGAAAAGATGTTAGTAATGTGCTTGGTGAAATTTAAGATTTTTTTGAATATCCATCATTAATTTTGATATTTTCCTAGATGTTATCCTTCCTCACTTGATATAGATATTTAATAACTATTTGTTAATAAGTAAAAAGCTGTGTGTATATTCACCCAATGTAGATAGTGGCTTATAATAAATAAATATCGTCTATTATAGCAGGTAAAAAATTGATGACTTTAACACTTGGGACAAATTTTTCAAGAAGTCATACAGCTTATTTTTAGGTGAGTCATTTAGTGGTGGCAGATAATGACCTGAAGGCATAGTTTGGCTGAAGACAGCAAAACAAGGAGATGGGAAATGGATAGCAGAATATGTGAAGAGAGTTGCAGTTAACAGAGTGGAAGACTGGCTCATAAAAATAAGAATACAGTCAATGGAAAATGGTCAAAGAAACTTTAACCACTAGCAAGTCAAACATTTAATTCTGACTTATTTTCATTTTTTTTTGAAAAGTCAAATTTTCCTGTGTTCTTTTTTTTTAAATTATTACTGGAGTATAGTTGATTTACAATGTTGTGTTCATTTCAGGTGTACAACAAAGTGAAACAGTGGCACATATATATTTATCCACTCTTTTTTTAAGATTATTTTCCCATATAGCCCACGTACCCTTCATCATCCCTCTCCTAAGTTAGATAAAATTTACTGCATATTAAATATGAATGTTTTTCATCTGCTTATTTGGAAATTCTAGATCAGTGGAATGAATAGATAAAAATCATTATGTCAGTGATATGATAGAGATAGAAGTGATAGAGCTCAGCAGTTGCTGTGATTCAGAACATGAGTGCCCATGAACATTGATGAGTCCGAGGATTTATGAACATACTGCAGAGGCCCGCCCAAACTACTCCAGAAAATGAGATAGGTGATTTAAGACAGTTCTACTTAAATCTCAAGGACAGTATGAATTCAGGTTATATACCATTGTAAAGAGTGGCTTACTGGTAAAAAGTCTGCCTACAATGGAAGAAACAGAGGAGATGTGCATTTGATCCTTGGATCAGGAAGATCCCCTAGAGAGGAGATGGCAACCCACTCCAGTATTCTTGCTGGGAAAATCCCATGGAGAGAGGAGACAGGCAGGCTACAGTCCATGGAGTTGCAAAGAATTGAATGCAGTTGAGCACGCACACACCAGTGTAAAGGGCATGATTAAATATGTTTAAATGACAACTTGGTTGGCTTTGGATCCAGGTAAGCGGTATAATGAAACATGTGTTCAACTAAAGGTTGTTTGAGCTGATTTTTTATTCTTTATTTCTGATTTATAGTGTCATGTAAGTAAATTTTTGAAACCTGTATGGTTTCATACACTGTTACTATTGGCTTTCACATTTAGGCAGTATCACTGCTCTCCCTCCATGTTTCCCTAAGCAACATAATAAATAGGCAGTCTTGATTTTACTAAGTTCAAAACAAATACATCCTTGGACACAGCTTTTGTTTATTCAGTTAACTCTTTTGTAAGGAGTGGTTTAGGAGACCTTGATCTCCACAAAGTTTAATATTGAATGTTAGTCATTCAGTTGTGTCTGATTCTTTGTGATCCCATGGACTGAAGCCCACCAGAATCATCTGTCCATGGAATTCTCCAGGCAAGAGTGCTGGTGTGGATTTCCATACATTCCCCACATTTACCACTGTCCACAGTAGCCAAGATTTCACATCAGGGGTTCCAAATAGTTTCAGGTCATGAAGGACTCTAGTTACTTATTTAGCAAAAGAAATGTAGAGTGGACACGCACAATTCAATCCTATGTTCACCTGAATATGGTCATTCTTAGACTTTGCATAGGAACATTTTCCCACTGGACCATGCCAAAAAAGTATGTTTGGGTCTTTCTAGTAGCTTTTATTTTATATTTGTTTAATATTCAAGGAATGATCAAAGTTTTGCTTATTTAATGGGACATTCTCACTAGGCCAGTAGTGTGATACATAAACTGGTCATCTGTTTAGCTAATGAGATAACCCACTCCACAGGTTATTTTTGTACTTTTATATAGAAAAAAATTCATCACGTTCTGTTGTTTAGTTACAGAGAATTATGATTCACTTTAAACTATGAAGTCATGCATATGTATGTTTATGTACCCATGTATGCACTAATACAGGATTGCATCTGTTATTTGATTGACATCCAACCCCCCAGATACCACCCTATGAGATCCAGTGAGGTGCAAAGAATGGCAACAATATAGAATATGGGATATAATGATGATCTGGACAAAACCCAGGACCAGGATCCTCTTATCATAGTATTTACATTTGGATCCAGGTAAGCGGTATAATGAAACATGTGTTCAACTAAAGGTTGTTTGAGCTGATTTTTTATTCTTTATTTCTGATTTATAGTGTCATGAAAGTAAATTTTTGAAACCTGTATGGTTTCATACACTGTTACTATTGGCTTTCACATTTAGGCAGTATCACTGCTCTCCCTCCATGTTTCCCTAAGCAACATAATAAATAGGCAGTCTTGATTTTACTAAGTTCAAAACAAATACATCCTTGGACACAGCTTTTGTTTATTCAGTTAACTCTTTTGTAAGGAGTGGTTTAGGAGACCTTGATCTCCACAAAGTTTAATATTGAATGTTAGTCATTCAGTTGTGTCTGATTCTTTGTGATCCCATGGACTGAAGCCCACCAGAATCATCTGTCCATGGAATTCTCCAGGCAAGAGTGCTGGTGTGGATTTCCATACTTTCCCCCACATTTACCACTGTCCACAGTAGCCAAGATTTCACATCAGGGGTTCCAAATAGTTTCAGGTCATGAAGGACTCTAGTTACTTATTTAGCAAAAGAAATGTAGAGTGGACACGCACAATTCAATCCTATGTTCACCTGAATATGGTCATTCTTAGACTTTGCATAGGAACATTTTCCCACTGGACCATGCCAAAAAAGTATGTTTGGGTCTTTCTAGTAGCTTTTATTTTATATTTGTTTAATATTCAAGGAATGATCAAAGTTTTGCTTATTTAATGGGACATTCTCACTAGGCCAGTAGTGTGATACATAAACTGGTCATCTGTTTAGCTAATGAGATAACCCACTCCACAGGTTATTTTTGTACTTTTATATAGAAAAAAATTCATCACGTTCTGTTGTTTAGTTACAGAGAATTATGATTCACTTTAAACTATGAAGTCATGCATATGTATGTTTATGTACCCATGTATGCACTAATACAGGATTGCATCTGTTATTTGATTGACATCCAACCCCCCAGATACCACCCTATGAGATCCAGTGAGGTGCAAAGAATGGCAACAATATAGAATATGGGATATAATGATGATCTGGACAAGACCCAGGACCAGGATCCTCTTATCATAGTATTTACATGCATTTCAATGGGAGGGTGAGTTCATTTTAAAAGGTATCAAAATATAGTTTAAAAAAGGATAATATCTTTTAAAACAAAAATGCTGGGTGGAAGCAAGGATTTAATATGTGAAGGTTATTAAGAATCACCCAGCAACTTAACTCATATTTACTATTCTTTAATTGGTTTTTCTCAGACTTCAGAACATCAGGACTCTTCCTATTTGACAATTCAGCACACTAAAAACACACTAGATTCTCATTTCCAGACAGGGAGCATTTAAAAGCATTATTACTATATAATGAAAGAATCCTGCCTTGGCAGTAAACTACATGCAAAAAGGAAAATATTGCCCAGGTTGTTTCTACTTCAAAATGCAAATATGTTTAGTAATGAAAGTTGTAAGGATGTGTAGATGTAGCAGATATCTGAAATCATTTACAACAATGAAATTGATTGCACTCAAAACAAATACCTGCCTATAAATCACTGTTCTCTGTACAGATTTATATGGTTTGGGATGCA
Organism: Tragulus kanchil; assembly: GCA_022376925.1. Lineage (NCBI taxonomy): Eukaryota > Metazoa > Chordata > Mammalia > Artiodactyla > Tragulidae > Tragulus > Tragulus kanchil. The sequence goes on from JAIOJX010000004.1 coordinate 145,517,557, forward strand.
GCATGGTTCATGAATTGAATAAGGGCGATTAGACTAAGCTGTCTATGGTGTGAGTTCCTGGTCTGTTGGAACTCAGATGGCCTCAGTCAGTTCAGTTACATTTCCAATTGTTCAGCCTCCCTTTTCTATAAAATGGTGGTATTCTTTTAAACTTAATGACAAAAATCAAAGAAATAATGCAAGTGAAAATAGTTTGAAAATTATAAACCATTACATAGATGGTATTTGTCTGTTTTATTGACAACTGAGAAATATAGTGGGCAGATTAAAGAGTTTTTAACTATCTTTAGTAAGCATCTATAACACCTTTTTCTTCTTATCTCTTAAAAAATGGTTTTTCTCGATGTACTTCATCTGTCAGTGCTGCCTTGGGAGCTGGCTCTTATCAGTGGCATGAAATATGGATACCATTCAACTTTTTCAGTACTCCTGCTCTCATTGCGAAACTCTACCACGTCCTGCACATCTCCTGAAGTTGACATCCAGGTGCCTTCGGGCAACTTTGCTTACTTCAGAATACAGGATTGCATCTTTTTTCTCAACCCCCAGATACCAAAGATCCAGTGAGGTGCAAAGAATGGCAACAATATAGAATATGGGATATAATGATGATCTGGACAAGACCCAGGACCAGGATCCTCTTATCATAGTATTTACATGCATTTCAATGGGAGGGTGAGTTCATTTTAAAAGGTATCAAAATATAGTTTAAAAAAGGATAATATCTTTTAAAACAAAAATGCTGGGTGGAAGCAAGGATTTAATATGTGAAGGTTATTAAGAATCACCCAGCAACTTAACTCATATTTACTATTCTTTAATTGGTTTTTCTCAGACTTCAGAACATCAGGACTCTTCCTATTTGACAATTCAGCACACTAAAAACACACTAGATTCTCATTTCCAGACAGGGAGCATTTAAAAGCATTATTACTATATAATGAAAGAATCCTGCCTTGGCAGTAAACTACATGCAAAAAGGAAAATATTGCCCAGGTTGTTTCTACTTCAAAATGCAAATATGTTTAGTAATGAAAGTTGTAAGGATGTGTAGATGTAGCAGATATCTGAAATCATTTACAACAATGAAATTGATTGCACTCAAAACAAATACCTGCCTATAAATCACTGTTCTCTGTACAGATTTATATGGTTTGGGATGCAGCATGGTTCATGAATTGAATAAGGGCGATTAGACTAAGCTGTCTATGGTGTGAGTTCCTGGTCTGTTGGAACTCAGATGGCCTCAGTCAGTTCAGTTACATTTCCAATTGTTCAGCCTCCCTTTTCTATAAAATGGTGGTATTCTTTTAAACTTAATGACAAAAATCAAAGAAATAATGCAAGTGAAAATAGTTTGAAAATTATAAACCATTACATAGATGGTATTTGTCTGTTTTATTGACAACTGAGAAATATAGTGGGCAGATTAAAGAGTTTTTAACTATCTTTAGTAAGCATCTATAACACCTTTTTCTTCTTATCTCTTAAAAAATGGTTTTTCTCGATGTACTTCATCTGTCAGTGCTGCCTTGGGAGCTGGCTCTTATCAGTGGCATGAAATATGGATACCATTCAACTTTTTCAGTACTCCTGCTCTCATTGCGAAACTCTACCACGTCCTGCACATCTCCTGAAGTTGACATCCAGGTGCCTTCGGGCAACTTTGCTTACTTCCAGAACTAGGAGCAGAGATGTTGTTTTGCTGTCAGGAGTTCTCTCCTAATGGATATGTTCTTTCTGAGGTCGTCTGCTATCTTCTATCATTTTTGTGGGGGCGGGGAGGGGGAGGGTGGCAAACACTTACAAGTATATAGCAACTTCTGACCCCAAATTATGGACTCCGATTTTCTTTTCCAGTCACTGGTGCTGAAGACAGTGGTGATCGTATTGGTAGGGTGTGGGAAATGTGTGCGAGAGGAGGGGTGGCAAGAGACAACTTACTTCCTTTCAACAAAGACTCCTTCAGCCCTTGGACAGTGCTCAGCTGCCTGGGTCTCTAAGTACTAAAAAATTATCTCCTATTTTTTTTGCCAATCTCATTCCAATTTTTTCCTCACCTGCTTTCTAGGTGAGTCATAAATGTGACCCAGTTTTGTCTTTGATAATCTGAGAACAACTATTCTAAACTCCTGAATATGGTTCTCTCTCAGATAAAATTTATTTCAGAGGACAGTACTTTGAGGACTTGAATGTGAATGTCAACGCTTCCCAAGGGAACTTGCTTATTGGTTTCTCCTGGTGTGTGTTGGTCACTGGGAATGATATAAAGCTTTCAGCATCTGCAGCTTTTCCACAATTCACATTTACATTTCTTCCTTAATTAGTTCTGTCTCTAGTCAACCAATTCACTTTTGTCTTTGTGGTTAATAATACATAATATGTACTCATTTAAAATGGTAAACTATTAAATAAAAATACCTATTTTAAAAGTGTAATAAAATTCCCTGTTTGGATATAAGACAATACCTAGTGTGGTTTGTTGGTAAAAAAGAATTTTTTTCTTTTTAAAACTGAGTTTCTTCTCAGTAAGCATCTATAACACCTTTTTCTTCTTATCTCTTAAAAAATGGTTTTTCTCGATGTACTTCATCTGTCAGTGCTGCCTTGGGAGCTGGCTCTTATCAGTGGCATGAAATATGGATACCATTCAACTTTTTCAGTACTCCTGCTCTCATTGCGAAACTCTACCACGTCCTGCACATCTCCTGAAGTTGACATCCAGGTGCCTTCGGGCAACTTTGCTTACTTCCAGAACTAGGAGCAGAGATGTTGTTTTGCTGTCAGGAGTTCTCTCCTAATGGATATGTTCTTTCTGAGGTCGTCTGCTATCTTCTATCATTTTTGTGGGGGCGGGGAGGGGAGGTGGCAAACACTTACAAGTATATAGCAACTTCTGACCCCAAATTATGGACTCCGATTTTCTTTTCCAGTCACTGGTGCTGAAGACAGTGGTGATCGTATTGGTAGGGTGTGGGAAATGTGTGCGAGAGGAGGGGTGGCAAGAGACAACTTACTTCCTTTCAACAAAGACTCCTTCAGCCCTTGGACAGTGCTCAGCTGCCTGGGTCTCTAAGTACTAAAAAATTATCTCCTATTTTTTTTGCCAATCTCATTCCAATTTTTTCCTCACCTGCTTTCTAGGTGAGTCATAAATGTGACCCAGTTTTGTCTTTGATAATCTGAGAACAACTATTCTAAACTCCTGAATATGGTTCTCTCTCAGATAAAATTTATTTCAGAGGACAGTACTTTGAGGACTTGAATGTGAATGTCAACGCTTCCCAAGGGAACTTGCTTATTGGTTTCTCCTGGTGTGTGTTGGTCACTGGGAATGATATAAAGCTTTCAGCATCTGCAGCTTTTCCACAATTCACATTTACATTTCTTCCTTAATTAGTTCTGTCTCTAGTCAACCAATTCACTTTTGTCTTTGTGGTTAATAATACATAATATGTACTCATTTAAAATGGTAAACTATTAAATAAAAATACCTATTTTAAAAGTGTAATAAAATTCCCTGTTTGGATATAAGACAATACTTTTAACAAATCCCAGAATGTGAGACATTTAGGGATTATCTAGCTATATTGCTCTTATAAAATCATATCTTTGTTTCCATAAGCAATAACAGTTATAGAAACCATTAGAACATACAAATAAGGCTTAAGAATGGTTAAGCTAGAGTCTTTAAGTAGATTTCAGTGAGTCGATTCACTTCCTGTTGATTATTTGGAAAACTTTTGTGTCTGTGCATAGGAATCCAATTTCATCAAAATTTTCATATTTGAAAATAAGTTATATGTTTTTATTTTTCTAGAAAGAACATCTATTTGATATAATAAATATGCAAGCACTACTGGGGACACCATGCAAATCTTTTGACGACTATAACAACCTTTATTTTCCAACTGTGTCATGATACTTTCAAACTATCTACACATTTCATCCCTCTAAATAGCACAGATGAGGGCCTGTTTGATGTCTCCTTGGCAATATGACTACATCATGTGGGTTCTGTGGTTTGCAAGATTGATTCTGAGCTCTGATTTATATTGAGTTATTATAATCACTGTTTTCCTTGACCTAGTCTTAGTTTTCATTTTATCCTCAGTAGATTATATTGCTAGTTTTCACACTAAAAAGACAAGATCAGCAGTTTTCAACTGTATATCTACAAGCAGTTCCAATTGCAGTTAGTATAATGTCCAGATGTCAAGGGGATAAAAAGTACACATCGTTCCCCTTCAGGTCAACGTAATTATTTCACAAAGAGCTCCACCTCCAGTGTTTCTAGCAATCTTGAACAGAGAAGCAGATGGAAAACTGAGCTAAATGGCTTCTCAGATAAAATTTATTTCAGAGGACAGTACTTTGAGGACTTGAATGTGAATGTCAACGCTTCCCAAGGGAACTTGCTTATTGGTTTCTCCTGGTGTGTGTTGGTCACTGGGAATGATATAAAGCTTTCAGCATCTGCAGCTTTTCCACAATTCACATTTACATTTCTTCCTTAATTAGTTCTGTCTCTAGTCAACCAATTCACTTTTGTCTTTGTGGTTAATAATACATAATATGTACTCATTTAAAATGGTAAACTATTAAATAAAAATACCTATTTTAAAAGTGTAATAAAATTCCCTGTTTGGATATAAGACAATACTTTTAACAAATCCCAGAATGTGAGACATTTAGGGATTATCTAGCTATATTGCTCTTATAAAATCATATCTTTGTTTCCATAAGCAATAACAGTTATAGAAACCATTAGAACATACAAATAAGGCTTAAGAATGGTTAAGCTAGAGTCTTTAAGTAGATTTCAGTGAGTCGATTCACTTCCTGTTGATTATTTGGAAAACTTTTGTGTCTGTGCATAGGAATCCAATTTCATCAAAATTTTCATATTTGAAAATAAGTTATATGTTTTTATTTTTCTAGAAAGAACATCTATTTGATATAATAAATATGCAAGCACTACTGGGGACACCATGCAAATCTTTTGACGACTATAACAACCTTTATTTTCCAACTGTGTCATGATACTTTCAAACTATCTACACATTTCATCCCTCTAAATAGCACAGATGAGGGCCTGTTTGATGTCTCCTTGGCAATATGACTACATCATGTGGGTTCTGTGGTTTGCAAGATTGATTCTGAGCTCTGATTTATATTGAGTTATTATAATCACTGTTTTCCTTGACCTAGTCTTAGTTTTCATTTTATCCTCAGTAGATTATATTGCTAGTTTTCACACTAAAAAGACAAGATCAGCAGTTTTCAACTGTATATCTACAAGCAGTTCCAATTGCAGTTAGTATAATGTCCAGATGTCAAGGGGATAAAAAGTACACATCGTTCCCCTTCAGGTCAACGTAATTATTTCACAAAGAGCTCCACCTCCAGTGTTTCTAGCAATCTTGAACAGAGAAGCAGATGGAAAACTGATTCTCTTTTCTGACAAACCAACCATTGGTGCTATCCAGACTTGATTTTATTTTCAAGTTCCCAGTGAAGAAGTCTGTGGGGTAAGATTTATAACATTTGTCTTCTATCTTCTCTTTTTTCTCTCATTGGTATTCTTTATAGGAGCCATAAACTCAGCAAGCCAGCAGGCTAATCCTGTCAGATTTCAACTTTTTCTTTTTCTCTGTAATTCTATTGCTGCCAGAAAGCAACTTTTAGTGTCGTCTTTTTTTTTTTTTTTTTTAACCTTTCCTTTCCTCTTATTTTATTCTACAGTTTTTGGCATCACTGTGTCTTCTAACACTAGGAAACGCATAAGAAGAAAAAAGGGTCAAAAAATGAAATGGAAAGTGTATGAGCAACTACTAACGCAAACTGTGAAGTAACAGAAGACTAGTAGTCAACAACAGTTCAATTTTATTGAACTTAAAGGCAGAGCTATATAATGGAGAAAAAATCTGCTGGATTTACAAGTACAAGAACATGGCTAAAACTATCATAGCAAACACATTACACGGTTTTAAATAACAAATATTTTTGATGGATTTGGTTTCTAAAATATGGTTTTACTTATAAAGCTGAAAAGTAAAAAATTGTGACAAAATTTAAATTTGGCATGATAGTGAAATGAAATATACTCTGTTTCATTCTGAAAACTATCTTTATTTCCCAAGTGAAATGTTTTATTTTTCTCCCAAATTAGTACTATCTAGGACACTGAATCTGGTTAGTAAGGAAAAATAATACTTGTTAAAACAGTCTAGAACCTTTCATTCCTACCATGACTATGTGTAAATAGCAAAATTGTAAATTGAATACTTTCTTTATAATAATTTAGACAGATTACATTGCTGAAGAAGACAAAGAGCATAAATATTGGAGGAGGGCTGCAGGGTGTCTGGCATTCCTCTGATTTGTGGTGAGGCAACTGGGAATCTCAGTCATCAACCTTCTAGTTCCTACCAGTCTGGGGTCCACACACTTCACTTGCCCTGAAGTTATCATCCTCAAGCTGAGGCTTTCATTCCTTTTTAAGACCTCAGTGACATGGGTCACATTGTTAACTATTATCCTTCCAGAAGAAACTTGGAGTTCTGTGAATCTATTGTTCTAATTAAGTGTTTGAATCTGCCGGTTGAAACTCAGTTGAATTCATTGGCTGAGCAAGGCCACCGACTCTGGTTCCCTTCTGCATCACAGCGCAAAGTGCAACCTCAGGCTTTCCCCACTACTTCTTATTTCTTTGCCTTCATTGACTATCAGTCTAACATATCTAGACCTGTCCTGACTTATTTCCATCTTTATAGTTTTGCGTTTTTCTTCATTCAAAGAAATCACGATATAATCTTGGGAAGCTTTTGTATAGTTGGATACTCAAGGATATTTCTGTGAAGTTTTATTTCCACTGTGGTTTTACAGCTACTTGGACATAATATACCTTTATGTTAGCAGATGAAAATGATTGAAGAAGAGAACATTACTCTGTAAAGCCAGACTCTGACTAAATTCCATTGTCTTGAGCCCAGTTTTAAAACTTTAGCACAGGGCTTCCCCTGGTGGTCCAGTGGGTAAGGACACCGCCTTGCAGTAGGGGCGCTGGTTCGGTCCCTGGCCTGGGTAGATCCCATGTGCCAAGGAGGGGCTGGACTGATGTGTCCAATTACCGAGCCGGAGCTCTGGAGCGCATGTGCCCATAGCCGGTGCTCAGCGACGACAGAGGCCACCGCGATGGGAGGCCTACAGGAGCCAAAGAACAAAGACGGATGAAAATAGAGAAATGGAAGACCAATAGAAGTGGCCCACCCGTCCCCTCCCTCCTCACCCCACTCCCCAAAAAGATAAATAAATAAAATAAATGTTTAAAAATAAAAAAATAAATAAATAAATAAAACTTTAGCACATAGCTTAGACAAAGCTTCTTTTGAGACAACAGTTAATAGCCTCCAGAACCTATGATATTACCCTGTAAAAACTCAATCCTCTTCTGTCTAGGTTCCTCCCCCATTGTCTGTAAATGTAGAACTTAAAGCAACCTAAGTGGATAACCCAATAATAATAAATTGAATTTCAACTTGATTTAACAGTAATCCACAATATTTTGACTATCTTGCCTGCATGCCTAGCCACTTTATTATTTAAAAATATTATTTGTTATTTATAATAATAAAAAATAATAATATAAAATAATAAATAATATCAAATAATAATACATATTATTTATTATTTGACAATAATAATTGTTAAATTATTATAACTGTGAATGACTTTTAATAATTGTATAAGCAAAGGTGGGAGCATATTTACCAAGAAGCATTTTACAGGTAAAATTATGTTTTCTTCTTCAAATTTTCTTAGTAAAGTCATATTACATAATATGTGGGTGAACACCACATAGGCTTTGTAAAGATACTTGAATATTGAATAAAAATATGCAACTAAACTATCTTATAACATTACAATTAAAATTTAAAAAGAAGAAAATTAACCCCTTCTTGCTTTACCCATTACTCATATAATCTTGGGAAGCTTTTGTATAGTTGGATACTCAAGGATATTTCTGTGAAGTTTTATTTCCACTGTGGTTTTACAGCTACTTGGACATAATATACCTTTATGTTAGCAGATGAAAATGATTGAAGAAGAGAACATTACTCTGTAAAGCCAGACTCTGACTAAATTCCATTGTCTTGAGCCCAGTTTTAAAACTTTAGCACAGGGCTTCCCCTGGTGGTCCAGTGGGTAAGGACACCGCCTTGCAGTAGGGGCGCTGGTTCGGTCCCTGGCCTGGGTAGATCCCATGTGCCGCGGAGTGGCTGGACTGATGTGTCCAATTACCGAGCCGGAGCTCTGGAGCGCATGTGCCCATAGCCGGTGCTCAGCGACGACAGAGGCCACCGCGATGGGAGGCCTACAGGAGCCAAAGAACAAAGACGGATGAAAATAGAGAAATGGAAGACCAATAGAAGTGGCCCACCCGTCCCCTCCCTCCTCACCCCACTCCCCAAAAAGATAAATAAATAAAATAAATGTTTAAAAATAAATAAATAAATAAATAAATAAAACTTTAGCACATAGCTTAGACAAAGCTTCTTTTGAGACAACAGTTAATAGCCTCCAGAACCTATGATATTACCCTGTAAAAACTCAATCCTCTTCTGTCTAGGTTCCTCCCCCATTGTCTGTAAATGTAGAACTTAAAGCAACCTAAGTGGATAACCCAATAATAATAAATTGAATTTCAACTTGATTTAACAGTAATCCACAATATTTTGACTATCTTGCCTGCATGCCTAGCCACTTTATTATTTAAAAATATTATTTGTTATTTATAATAATAAAAAATAATAATATAAAATAATAAATAATATCAAATAATAATACATATTATTTATTATTTGACAATAATAATTGTTAAATTATTATAACTGTGAATGACTTTTAATAATTGTATAAGCAAAGGTGGGAGCATATTTACCAAGAAGCATTTTACAGGTAAAATTATGTTTTCTTCTTCAAATTTTCTTAGTAAAGTCATATTACATAATATGTGGGTGAACACCACATAGGCTTTGTAAAGATACTTGAATATTGAATAAAAATATGCAACTAAACTATCTTATAACATTACAATTAAAATTTAAAAAGAAGAAAATTAACCCCTTCTTGCTTTCTTTCAGTCTCTTCTATTACTCATAAGTTTATTTATTTTTTTTGTTTTGTTTTGATTTTTTTTTGATGTGGACCATCTGAAAATCTTTATTGAATTTGTTGCAATATTTGTTCTGTTTTATATTTTTTGTTTTTCAGTTTCAAGGCATCTGTGATCTTATTTTCCCCACCAGGTATAATTCCTAGCACATTTGTCATTCCAATTCTGTGTAGTTCCAGTCTGACATAGATTTTGATAAACATAATAGGATTTTTATTTGGGCATAAATACAGTAGGTAAAACACTTCTTAAAAATTATTCTAACTTCTGCAATCTTTAAGAGTACAATTGATCAGTAAGTAGTTTTGTCAGTTAATAAATGTGTCTTATTTTTGATGCCTGTGACTTACGTAATGTGTTAGATAGAAACAATAGTATATAATACACTGAATGTTTAGAGAATCATAGAGTTTGCTATTTTCTGCATATTTTTCACCCATGGTTGAAACCATGAAATTAACCTCAGTTAAATAATAGCTAAATTTATTTGAACTGAAGTAATTGAGATCTTATAAAGTATACATCATGCATATGGCAGATATATGCAGATGTCACAAAATAATAATAAAAGTGCCCTTGCTCTTAGGTGATTCACAGTATAGAACTGTGCACATACTTACCTCTTTCTTCATGTCATTGATCTTTTAGTGTGCTTCTGGTTTATAAGTTCTTTGAAGATTAACTGAACTAGGTAGTATGTAGTGAGGCGGAGATGCTAAAATAATTGCATGCAAGTGGTGATTTTCATATATATATGAAACATATATATTGTGTACTTATGGATCATATATATGTGCAGTGATATATATGATATATATATATATATATATATATATATAGTATTATGTATGATATCATATATATATATATATGAAAAAAATCAATGCTTTTGGCTTGTGCCCAGACTATATAGTTTCAAAAAATACATTTCTGAGTTAAGGCTTTAAAAGTGAACAGAACTTAATTAAAAATAAGGCCCTTTTTATTCTAATCAAATTAGGGCTTCACTGCTTTGGTTCTGCAGACAGAATAAAACTAGACCAAACAAAACCAGAAATAAATGAAAGAGGGTACATGAGATCAGAAAATTAACAATGATGTTTCTGCCATCCCTCAGGTTTTAGAGTGAGAAACTCACTCTGTCTCCTCTGCTTTAGAATCTTTCAGGCTTATAAAGGAAGTTAAAACAGTTGTTTCAGCAAAATGATAGGAGGTTGTTCTGAGAGTGGCCAGGGAAGATTATCCAGGTGCTTGTTCTCTCAGGGCTTTGGTGGTACTTTGTGCCTATAATCTTAGTGCTGGATTAAATCACATTGCACACAGAGCATTTTCTGTCCCTTGAGCTTTCAGATTTTGCCCCTGACATTGGGTTTTCCTGGACATGAGCTTTGGTTTTGGTGACTGAAAGATGAAGTGGCATAAAAGGAGCCATAAATCCCCATGGGCAAAAAGCTTAACTCAAGTCATTGCGGTGATATTCTCTCTTAAAGCTCAGAAAACTTTACTGTGAATTATGGAAATCCACAAGGAGTACCAATTCTGATTCCATGATGAACTACATCATGTTGAAAATTGTTAAAGCATTTGTGATATTACTAATGCATGTGTGCATGCAAAGTTGCTTAAGTAGTATCACACTTTTTGTGACCCACGTACGGCAGCCCAGTGGGCTCCTCTGCTCATAGGATTCTAAGGGCAAGTATGCTGGAGTGTGTTGCCATGACATTCTCCAGGGGATCTTCCTGACCCAGGAACCAAAACTGTGTGTTTTACGTCTCCTTCATTGATACGCACGTCCTTTACCATTATACTACAGCTAATATTAATGATAACACTAATGAAAATCTATTCTGTTGAATAGTAATAATAATCATGATCATATGTCTCAAACAATTCATGAGTTGCAAGTAAGCAATAATAATCTTAAATATTTAATAGTAAACATTGCTTTTACAGCCACAAACTTTTTTTTCACTTGAAAAACATATGTATCCTTAGATATTAAGGACACTTTTATTTATTATGTTTTTATTATTATTTTTAATATCAAAAACGTTTTGGGGCTTTCCTGGTGATCCAGTGGGTGAAGCGTCCACCTTGCATTGCAAGGGGGACTGGTTGGATCCCTGGCCTGGGAGGATCCCACATGCCGCGGAGCGGCTGGTTCCATGCGTCCGGTTGCGAGCCAGCACTCTAGAGCGCATGTGCCCAGGGCCAGTGCTCTGCAATGGGAGAGGGCATAGACCGAAGAATAAAGATGGATGAAAATGAATAAATGTAAAACCAATAAAAGAGGCCAAAATTAAAAAAATAAAAACAACATTTTTTTATTGGGGTATAGCCAATTAACAATGCTGTGATGATTTCAGGTGAACAGTGAAGGACCTTTGCCATATAGATACGTGTCACTTTTTAAATGAAATTCCATTTGATACTGGTTTTCTTTACTCTTCAAAATGAGGTAACTGGTACATGGATATGGGGAATTAAAATCCAGCTCTCTTCAGTTCTTTTTATCTATCTACCCATCCGTACATCTATCTATCTAGGTTTTTCCTCAGTTGTAGATTATATGAAGTATTCACTCTCCACTCTGTAGTAACCTTTCAAAGAATCATTAAGATATAAAACTCCCCAGCTTTAAAAGTTTTGACTTTTCCGCTGACCTTTTCCAGCAGGTTGTACTGTACATGAATAGATTCGGTTAAAAAGAACTCATAGTGGGCAATCAACTCCAGAAAAACTTCAACTATTGAACAATGTCAAGGATGCCTGTAGTCAGTACCCTGTCTCATTTTAAATGTTCATGAGAGCTACCAGTTCCCAGGTTGAATTTTCTTGCTCAGGTTTTTTTCAATACATTTTTGAATTATTATTTTCATATTATTATAGTCTAGAAACTATTAATATTATCTGGAGATTGCATTTACATCTTTTGTGTGAAAAGTGACACATCTCTGACATTTTTAATGGTGATTAGGTGATATTCTCTCTCAAAGCTAATGATACAAACCGCTTGTTTTAAATTTGGACCACAGTGAGTCAATTACTGAAATATTTGAGGGTAATTGAGGAGAAAATAAGCTTGGTATTTTAAAAATTATTTAAGAAATTATGTAAACATGTTAATGATGAAAATGATACCCTTCTCAAAAGTGGAATAAAAGGATTTTGTGAATTATAGGGAGCACTGATGCTAAGTAAAGGCAGATTTCTAGACTGTATTTTATAAAAATATACGTACAATTTTGAGATACAATGTAGGCCTAAATTTTTATTTATTTTACATAGTTTTCATAGGTTATTTTTCCATTTACCTTTATTGCAAGATATTGACTGTATTTCCTATGTTGTGCAATACATCCTTGATGTTATCTTACGCCCAATAATTTGTACCTCCTACCCCTCCAACCCTATAATACCACCCCTGCTTCGCATCTAACACTGGTGACCACTAGATTGTTCTCTATATCTGTAAGTCTGTTTCTTTTTTAATTCACTAGTTTGTTATATTTTTTATATTTCACATGTAAATGATATCATAGTGTATTTTTCTTTGCCTTACATATTTCACTTAACACAATGTCCTCTAAGTTCATCTTGGTTGCTGCAAATGGAAAAATTGTGTTCTTTTTCATGGCACATTGTGTATATATGTGTGTGTATGTATATATGTATATGCACATATATCTGTTGTATATACACACAATATGTACAAATATTTGTATACCACTGTTATACAGATATTATGTACATTTATATATAGACATTTATATACCTCTCTTTTTTCCTTTTATACAGTTCATGAGGTTCTCACAGCAAGTATACTGGGGAAGTTTGCCGTTCCCTCTTGCAGTGGATCACATTTTGTCAAAACTCCAGTCCATGAGGTCACAACAACTGGGACAATGAGCACACATGCCACTATTACTTATCCATTCATCTGTTGATGGATGCTTAGGTTGTTTCCATACCTTGACAATAATAAGTGATGGTGGCATGAACATTAGGGTGCATGTATCTTTTCAAATTACAGTTTTTACTTTTTTTCAGATACATATACAGAAGCAGAAATGCTGAGTCATATAGTAGGTCTATTTTCAGTTTTTGGAGAAACCTCCATACTGTTCTACACAGTAGCTGCACCAACAATGTGCCAGGGTCCACTTTTCTCCATATCCTTACCAACATCTGTTATTTTTGTTCTCTTTGATGATAATCATTCTGATTCATGGGAGGTGATATCTCATGGTGGTTTTGACTTGCATTTTCCTGATGATGATTATGGATATTGATCATCTTTTCATGTGTATGACGGCCATCAGCATTTTGTCTCACAAAATGTTTTAGAAAAAGGTCTATTCAGTTCTTCTACCTACCCATTTCTTAATTGGGCTGTTTGTTTTTTTGTTGTTGAGTCGTATGAATTATTTACATATGCTGGATATTGATACCTTATCAGTCATATGATTTGCAAATATTTTCTTCCATTCAATAGGCTCTTTTATTTTTGTCAGTGCTTTCTTTTGCTCTGTAAAAGCTTTTGCATTTAATTATTTCCCATTTCTGGTTTTATTTCCTTTACTTTAAAAGACAGAGACATACATTACAATTTATACCAGAGTGTTTTGCTTATGTTTTCCTATGTTGCCTATGACTGAAACAAACTGAAAAAATAAAGAGAAAGATGGTTAATTTTGTTGTCTGGAAAAATTTTCCTGGACAAATATTTGTAGAAATAATGATCAATATGTAAAAGATACATCAGAATGGGGGCATCTAGTGTAGCATAAAAGAAATGCTATTAGAGGTAAAGGCAAGGTGATAATAATGTAGAAATACAGAAAAGGTTATTAAAGTAGTCTCTTCAGTCAAAATTTATTTCATGAAAAGAGATATGATTCTTTTCTTCTATTGCATATATTTAAGTCTGTATCTATTTGGGAATAAGCAAACTTTTATTTAATGAGATAAGAAATGTGAAGACAGGAGATATGATTCTTTTCTTCTAATTGCATATTTAAGTAATGAGCACAGCCTATTACTTATCCATTCATCTGTTGATGGATGCTTAGGTTGTTTCCATACCTTGACAATAATAAGTGATGGTGGCATGAACATTAGGTGCATGTATCTTTTCAAATTACAGTTTTTACTTTTTCAGATACATATACAGAAGCAGAAATGCTGAGTCATATAGTAGGTCTATTTTCAGTTTTTGGAGAAACCTCCATACTGTTCTACACAGTAGCTGCACCAACAATGTGCCAGGGTCCACTTTTCTCCATATCCTTACCAACATCTGTTATTTTTGTTCTCTTTGATGATAATCATTCTGATTCATGGGAGGTGATATCTCATGGTGGTTTTGACTTGCATTTTCCTGATGATGATTATGGATATTGATCATCTTTTCATGTGTATGACGGCCATCAGCATTTTGTCTCACAAAATGTTTTAGAAAAAGGTCTATTCAGTTCTTCTACCTACCCATTTCTTAATTGGGCTGTTTGTTTTTTTGTTGTTGAGTCGTATGAATTATTTACATATGCTGGATATTGATACCTTATCAGTCATATGATTTGCAAATATTTTCTTCCATTCAATAGGCTCTTTTATTTTTGTCAGTGCTTTCTTTTGCTCTGTAAAAGCTTTTGCATTTAATTATTTCCCATTTCTGGTTTTATTTCCTTTACTTTAAAAGACAGAGACATACATTACAATTTATACCAGAGTGTTTTGCTTATGTTTTCCTATGTTGCCTATGACTGAAACAAACTGAAAAAATAAAGAGAAAGATGGTTAATTTTGTTGTCTGGAAAAATTTTCCTGGACAAATATTTGTAGAAATAATGATCAATATGTAAAAGATACATCAGAATGGGGGCATCTAGTGTAGCATAAAAGAAATGCTATTAGAGGTAAAGGCAAGGTGATAATAATGTAGAAATACAGAAAAGGTTATTAAAGTAGTCTCTTCAGTCAAAATTTATTTCATGAAAAGAGATATGATTCTTTTCTTCTATTGCATATATTTAAGTCTGTATCTATTTGGGAATAAGCAAACTTTTATTTAATGAGATAAGAAATGTAAGCAAAAGACCTTTCAGGGTAAAGAGTGCATTTTAACAAGAAAATTTTCAAGTACTAATGCTACTGTCATTTGCAACAAAGTGAAAATTCGCTTGGTAGCATTTCTCATAAAAAAGTACAGTTATAGTGCAAAGAAGTAATATAATGAAGATGAAGCTTTTCCTGCAATGCATAGACCATTAAGTGGCAATTTAATGGTAATTCTCTTTGGTCAGCTTTCCTGAAAGTTTGTAAATAAAAGAAAGTTTTAGTTTTCCTTTATTTGAAGGAAAACCATGGCTTCCTTAATGTTCGTAATTAGAGATATTTTTAGGTGTGCCCCAGTTCAAATGGAAAAGACTGTACATCTTGTACCATGTCTGCAATATTCACAAGCATGCAAGGAAAGGTCTTTTGTAATGTATGTCATTGTCTTAGCTTTGACAAGGACCCAAATACATACAGCAACAGTTACAGGGATGTCGCCACCTCGTGTCATCAGTGAAGCCATGATCAGTTAAAATTTCCCTGAAGATCACTTGGTTTTACCAAAAAAATCATACTGAGGGCTAAGTGAATAAGAACTCTCAAGAATCCACAGAGCAAGAAAATGGCAGTATAAAATCAGTTTTAGAATTCAGTTGCTTTCTTAGTAGAAATGCCTCTCCAGACAAATGTTAAGATGCAGTTTTGCTCCGTGTCTCTTGATTTATATTGAAAAAACATGTTGTGACATTGTTTAACCTAATTGATTGGTTATTATTCAGCAGTCACTGATAATTATAACTCTTTGGTATGCCAACATGTTAAATAAAAAATGAGTATAAAGTTTAAAAAGAAAGAGAAAAGGCAGTAATTACTAAAACCAATCTTGAGGTCAGAATCTTGCTGACAACTAGCCTTGTTTTCCCTTTTTACGTAATTAGGTCATCACACAACACTAAAATTACTGTGGCTATATGTAGTCTACTTTTGACAAAGTTTAATAGTCTTTTCAAATAAAAAGAGAAGCATGAACTTGGTATAATTAAATGGTATTAATTGGTTGAGTAAGCATATTCAAAAATAATCAGTTAATGATAGTGCAGTGATAAATCAAGGTTAGTAAATAAGCTATATTTAATTGATTCATATCTATTAATGTTAAAGAATACATGTAGCATTTGTATTATTAATTTACATCAAGACTGTAGTACAGGTTTGGGAATCTGTAGTCAATACAAATCTGGCTAGGAATCTGGTTCCTTGGATTTTCAAATTGTAGAAAATAAGAGGGCATAAGAGAACTGTGCCTATTAAATTTCAAGAGTATTAACTTGATAGTCACAGGAAAGAACCCGAACAACACTCATTTGGATAACATTAATAAACTGTTGACAGAAACAACCACCATTTGGGTGACATTAATAAAAGAATAATTTAGTTATCAGAATAGGAGTGTCATGAATCATTTCACACTGTCCTCATTGCAGACTGGCTAGAGTGTGCTAAATTCAACCTCCTGTGTTATTTTGAAATTAGAAAATCTCAAAAATTGAAATTATGTCAATTAAATAGATAATTTGTCTTGGGAAAAATCCTTTTAAGATAATCTTGGTAACTTATCTAAGTGACTCTCAGAATACCTTAGTGAGGAAAAGATGAAAAATCATTTAAATCGAGGTGATACATACAAATACAGATCTATCTATCTATCTATATATATATATATAATCTATTCAAGGATGAGGTAGCACCTTCCCTTGTGAAACTTTCAGATATCCCTAAAATATCTACAAGATCAGAATGTTAATGATATTGTTATATCTTTACATTTATATCATATTTTATATGAAACAGCCCCAGGCAATACATGTTGCTTTTCAGGGTAGTTCTTTAACTTTATTGAACTATATTTGACAAAATAATATAATGTATTTAAATTATACAATGACATGACTTGATATAAATATACATTCTGAAATGATTCTTACTCACCTCACATGTTTACTGGGGGAAAGTTTAGGTTTTTCATTTAAATGTTCTTTTTCTCCTAAAAACCCAATTTCTCCTCGTACCAAATTACTGTGGCTATATGTAGTCTACTTTTGACAAAGTTTAATAGTCTTTTCAAATAAAAGAGAAGCATGAACTTGGTATAATTAAATGGTATTAATTGGTTGAGTAAGCATATTCAAAAATAATCAGTTAATGATAGTGCAGTGATAAATCAAGGTTAGTAAATAAGCTATATTTAATTGATTCATATCTATTAATGTTAAAGAATACATGTAGCATTTGTATTATTAATTTACATCAAGACTGTAGTACAGGTTTGGGAATCTGTAGTCAATACAAATCTGGCTAGGAATCTGGTTCCTTGGATTTTCAAATTGTAGAAAATAAGAGGGCATAAGAGAACTGTGCCTATTAAATTTCAAGAGTATTAACTTGATAGTCACAGGAAAGAACCCGAACAACACTCATTTGGATAACATTAATAAACTGTTGACAGAAACAACCACCATTTGGGTGACATTAATAAAAGAATAATTTAGTTATCAGAATAGGAGTGTCATGAATCATTTCACACTGTCCTCATTGCAGACTGGCTAGAGTGTGCTAAATTCAACCTCCTGTGTTATTTTGAAATTAGAAAATCTCAAAAATTGAAATTATGTCAATTAAATAGATAATTTGTCTTGGGAAAAATCCTTTTAAGATAATCTTGGTAACTTATCTAAGTGACTCTCAGAATACCTTAGTGAGGAAAAGATGAAAAATCATTTAAATCGAGGTGATACATACAAATACAGATCTATCTATCTATCTATATATATATATATAATCTATTCAAGGATGAGGTAGCACCTTCCCTTGTGAAACTTTCAGATATCCCTAAAATATCTACAAGATCAGAATGTTAATGATATTGTTATATCTTTACATTTATATCATATTTTATATGAAACAGCCCCAGGCAATACATGTTGCTTTTCAGGGTAGTTCTTTAACTTTATTGAACTATATTTGACAAAATAATATAATGTATTTAAATTATACAATGACATGACTTGATATAAATATACATTCTGAAATGATTCTTACTCACCTCACATGTTTACTGTGGAGTAGGTACATTTAATTTCTATTCTCCTAGCAAATTTCTGTTATGCACTGCAGTATTATCAATTACACTCACTATGTTTAACACATGAGATCCTCAGAATTTATTCATCTTATAACTGAAAGTTTACATCTTTTTATCAACCTCTTCCTATTTCCCCCACCCTCCATCCCCTAGCAGCTACCAATCTATTCTATGTTTCTATGAAATTAACTTAAAACAATTTCTGCATGTAAATGACATCATGCATTATTTGTCTAGCTACTCTGTCTAGCTTATTTCATTTAGCATTACGTACACCAGGTTCAATATGTTCTTAAAAATAGAGCATTTCCTTCTCTTTTAGCCTGAATAATGTATCATTCATATATGATGTGTGTTTCATTCATGACATTTTGTTTATCCATTCATCCATCAATGGTTACTTAAGTAGTTTCTGTTCATCAGCTATTGTGAGTAACAGTGGTATGAACATGGGTGTATAGGTAATTTCTTCAAGCTAATGACTTCATTTTATATACCTAGATGTGGAATAGGTGAATCATATGGTAGTTCTTTTTTTGATTTCTTGAGGAATCTTCATATTGTTTTCCATAATATTGTTACCTGTTTATATTCCCACTAAATCTGTACCAATATTCCCTTTATTCCACCTCCTCAACACTTGTATTACCTTGTGTTTCCAAACCTTTTTTGACAGTGATATCTCACTGTGGTTTTGATTTGCATTTTCTTAATGATTAATGATATTGAGCACCTTCTTATGTACCTTTTAGGTGTCTTTTTGTAAAGTATATTCAAGTCCTTTGCCCATTTTTTAAAATCGGGATTTTTTAAAATTGAGTTGTTTAAGTTTCTTGTCTATTTTGGATACTAATCCGCTATCAAGCAGGCAATTTACAAACATTTTCTTCCATTCTTTAACTTTTTTAGTGATAGCTTCCTTTGCTGTGCAGAAGCTCTTCAGTTTTGATGTGGTCCCATTTGTTTCTTGTTGCTTTCGCTTTTTGTGCCAAATGCAAAAGCTACTGCCAAGACCAGTGTCAAGAGATTATTACCTATGCTTTGCATTAGCAGTTTTAAAATTTCAGGTCTTGTGTTTAATTTTTTCCTTAACGTGTGAGATGTGGGATCTTTCTGGACCAGGGATCAAATCAGTGTCCCTTGTATTGCTAGGTAGATTCTTAACCCCTGGACCATCAAGGAAGCCCCAGTTATTGTATTCTTAAGTTTTGACTTCTGTTTTGCACTTTATAATCCAAAAATTTTGTTTGGATTTTTCTATAGCATGTTGCAAAAATGTAAACGAAACTTTTGGCTAGTCTCAATACATTACAGTTAGCTATGTGTGATTATTTTTACAGATCTAAGTCTCTTGCTATTAGTACTTTCAAATCCAAGAATGAATTGAAACACTCTTATTGTTCTTACATTTCAAGTGGCTGAATTAATTTCATTATTGATTTTCAGATTAATAATTCCATTAATATTATATTTGCTTTGTTATTGATCCACATATGGTCACAATATGTGTTTTCATCATTGGGGTAAAATAAAAACACATAGTATGTTTTTAATTTTTTTCCTAAAGTAGTCAAAATATGGTCATGGCATAGACATGTAATGTCATTATTATGTACCATACAACAAGAAAGCAAACATTATTTCCTTGGATCTCATAAATATAATTGAAAATGTATATGCTAACTCTGCATTTGTGAGTCAGTTATCTTTTATGTCAAGGACCTGAGGCCCAATTTTTGCTTGTGACAGAGCAATTAGTTTTGGATGACTTCCTCTACACATTTCCCCTGTCATAATATATTAGAAATTTATTTCCTTCAAGCAAAGACCATAATCAATTTTTCAAGCCCTTCAAGTTGTCTCTCAGGTGATTTCTTATATGTGGCCTATCCCAAATTAACATTGCTTTGGATATTCACAAAGTATAAAGAGTTTGGGCTTGTTTTTGATACTATCGAAGCAATTCTTTCTTCCATTCTTTAACTTTTTTAGTGATAGCTTCCTTTGCTGTGCAGAAGCTCTTCAGTTTTGATGTGGTCCCATTTGTTTCTTGTTGCTTTCGCTTTTTGTGCCAAATGCAAAAGCTACTGCCAAGACCAGTGTCAAGAGATTATTACCTATGCTTTGCATTAGCAGTTTTAAAATTTCAGGTCTTGTGTTTAATTTTTTCCTTAACGTGTGAGATGTGGGATCTTTCTGGACCAGGGATCAAATCAGTGTCCCTTGTATTGCTAGGTAGATTCTTAACCCCTGGACCATCAAGGAAGCCCCAGTTATTGTATTCTTAAGTTTTGACTTCTGTTTTGCACTTTATAATCCAAAAATTTTGTTTGGATTTTTCTATAGCATGTTGCAAAAATGTAAACGAAACTTTTGGCTAGTCTCAATACATTACAGTTAGCTATGTGTGATTATTTTTACAGATCTAAGTCTCTTGCTATTAGTACTTTCAAATCCAAGAATGAATTGAAACACTCTTATTGTTCTTACATTTCAAGTGGCTGAATTAATTTCATTATTGATTTTCAGATTAATAATTCCATTAATATTATATTTGCTTTGTTATTGATCCACATATGGTCACAATATGTGTTTTCATCATTGGGGTAAAATAAAAACACATAGTATGTTTTTAATTTTTTTCCTAAAGTAGTCAAAATATGGTCATGGCATAGACATGTAATGTCATTATTATGTACCATACAACAAGAAAGCAAACATTATTTCCTTGGATCTCATAAATATAATTGAAAATGTATATGCTAACTCTGCATTTGTGAGTCAGTTATCTTTTATGTCAAGGACCTGAGGCCCAATTTTTGCTTGTGACAGAGCAATTAGTTTTGGATGACTTCCTCTACACATTTCCCCTGTCATAATATATTAGAAATTTATTTCCTTCAAGCAAAGACCATAATCAATTTTTCAAGCCCTTCAAGTTGTCTCTCAGGTGATTTCTTATATGTGGCCTATCCCAAATTAACATTGCTTTGGATATTCACAAAGTATAAAGAGTTTGGGCTTGTTACCCTACCCTCTTAAATGAAATAAAGATGCAGTAGATTTAAGAGAAAATTAACCTACGACATATGCCATGGTAGTTGATCAACTGACACTAGATTTTGATGTTGAGCTATTACTGCTGCTGGATAGTCCTGAAAAATTGGAAGTGATTGTCAGATATGTCCAAGATATGCTTTGAAACCATTTAAAACTTACGTATGCATAGTTATGCATTCAATTGACCCATAGCAATTCTCACCAATAAAGAGAGAGGTATGCAGCTCTTCTCTCATCACCCTTTATTCTTGTGTGTGTGTGTGTGTGTGTGTTATATGTTCACTTCAAACTAGTTTCTGAGATTTATTTTTATCTGATTGAAAGTTCTTAAAAAGATTCTGATGGATAGAAAATGAAAGCATATAGAAAACTTCTCATTTGAATCTATATCCTACCTTGAAAATACTAGGAGATATAGAAATATAAATTTGATAAAACTCAGAAGTTACCAGTTTCCTGAAGTATCCAGAACAAACAATAATAGATTTTACTGAATGTTATGGGATTTGCTAAAGTCCTAACTTTTTTTTTTTTTTAAACATTTATTTATTTTTGAGGGGGGTCGGGTTGGGGGGGGAAGGGAGCCGCCGGGCCACTTCTATTGGTCTTTCATTTATCTGTTTTCATCCATCTTTGTTCTTTGGCCCATGTGGGCCTCCCATCGCAGCAGCCTCTGTTGGCGCAGAGCACCGGATCTGGGCGCATGCGCTCCAGAGCTCCGGCTCAGTAATTAGACACATCGGTCCAGCCGTTCTGCGGCACGTGGGATCTTCCCAGGCCAGGGATGGAACCAGCGCCCCTTGCACTGCATGGCAGTGTCGTTACCCACTGGACCACCAGGGAAGCCCCAAGTCCTAACTTTTTATAGGATCTGAAGATAGAGACCTGAAGGTGTGGGATGGGGGGAGGTTTTTGAGTGGGGATGTGAATACTTCGGGGGGTCGATTGGAGTAAACAACAAAACTCTGACCATAATCAATTTTTCAAGCCCTTCAAGTTGTCTCTCAGGTGATTTCTTATATGTGGCCTATCCCAAATTAACATTGCTTTGGATATTCACAAAGTATAAAGAGTTTGGGCTTGTTACCCTACCCTCTTAAATGAAATAAAGATGCAGTAGATTTAAGAGAAAATTAACCTACGACATATGCCATGGTAGTTGATCAACTGACACTAGATTTTGATGTTGAGCTATTACTGCTGCTGGATAGTCCTGAAAAATTGGAAGTGATTGTCAGATATGTCCAAGATATGCTTTGAAACCATTTAAAACTTACGTATGCATAGTTATGCATTCAATTGACCCATAGCAATTCTCACCAATAAAGAGAGGGGTATGCAGCTCTTCTCTCATCACCCTTTATTCTTGTGTGTGTGTGTGTGTGTGTTATATGTTCACTTCAAACTAGTTTCTGAGATTTATTTTTATCTGATTGAAAGTTCTTAAAAAGATTCTGATGGATAGAAAATGAAAGCATATAGAAAACTTCTCATTTGAATCTATATCCTACCTTGAAAATACTAGGAGATATAGAAATATAAATTTGATAAAACTCAGAAGTTACCAGTTTCCTGAAGTATCCAGAACAAACAATAATAGATTTTACTGAATGTTATGGGATTTGCTAAAGTCCTAACTTTTTTTTTTTTTTAAACATTTATTTATTTTTGAGGGGGGATGGGGTGGGGAGGGAGGGGAGCGGGCGGGCCACTTCTATTGGTCTTTCATTTATCTGTTTTCATCCATCTTTGTTCTTTGGCCCATGTGGGCCTCCCATCGCAGCAGCCTCTGTTGGCGCAGAGCACCGGATCTGGGCGCATGCGCTCCAGAGCTCCGGCTCAGTAATTAGACACATCGGTCCAGCCGTTCTGCGGCACGTGGGATCTTCCCAGGCCAGGGATGGAACCAGCGCCCCTTGCACTGCATGGCAGTGTCGTTACCCACTGGACCACCAGGGAAGCCCCAAGTCCTAACTTTTTATAGGATCTGAAGATAGAGACCTGAAGGTGTGGGATGGGGGGAGGTTTTTGAGTGGGGGATGTGTGAATACTTCTGGTGGATTTGGGTCGATGTGTGGCAGTAAACAACAAAACTCTGTAAAAAAAAGAAAATTAAATTAAGTGTTAAAAATATTGCTTAAATCTCTGATAGATTTACAATAGGTAGAACAGTTCTATCCTTTCCTCTCCGCAATTTCAGCTCCCAAACTCAACAACAGTTCTTCTGTCTCTGTAGAATGAAAAGATTTAGAAAAGAAAATGCTAAGGTTACATAAAGAATCCTGGGTTTTATTTCTCGGTTCTGTAAAGACGTGTGATTGTCTTGTAGTGAAAATATCTCATCCATAAGTTTTTGATGTGGTTAAAGGTCAAGGTAGCAGGCTTTAAACAACTTCTATCTAAAATTATAGTTTCGTTGGTGTTGTTCAGGAAATTCATTACCTTTACTTAGTAAGCATCCTTTGCTACTCCTCACTGAAAAAGTCACTGGGAGAAAAATGAGTGGTAACAATTCTCATAGCAAGCCAATCCATTTTCTTAGAAAAGTTTATCATGATGGATTTTTATTTGGGGTTCATAATGAAAGTCTTGTGTTTTTGCCTTTATATCACATCTCAGTATATTCAGCACCATCCTCTCTAGTAGAAACTCAAAAACGTTAACTATATTTTAGTTTTCCCACTTCTAAAAATACTTCATATCTTTTCAGTAATTACTCAAATCTGGTACAGTCTGTATTATCTATCATTCTCTAAACTGAGAGATCATTTGTTTGTTTTCATGGACAGAGAGGAAAATAGTTTTATTTGTTATAATTTCTGACTACTGCAAAATGCAGAAGCTCTCAAAGAGGAGCAATTTATATTTGCTGAAGATCATAAAGTATGCAGGCTATAGTAAGAATCATCCATATAAATTGATATGATATTTTCAGATCAGTAAACCAGATGAGAAGCTCCATGAGAATCCAGACCCAAGACTTACCCTCAAATAAAGCCTCTAATTAATATCACGATTATGAGGAAACTGACAAATTGACTATTAAGACTACAGCAGATTTGGAATAATGATTTTCTTAGAAAATTGTAGGCATTTTTCTTTAGTATCCCAAGTCACTCTGAAGAGTAAATTAAACAGATGTGTAGCCTTCAGTAAACAGAGATGGAAAAGCTCCCAGAGATATTTGCTACCATAGTTTAAAATGTTTGAAAAAGCTTTACAAGACTAAGATACAAAATATAATTATTGTCTATAAGATATTTAATTAACTTTCATAAAACAGCTATGATAAGCATGCAGCAAATATTTGGTAATAAATGAGTGAATAAATGAATACATGAGAATTTCAAATAGAGTTCGTTAAAGGACATTTTCTAGTTATGAAATTCACTAGAATTTAAAAACCAGCATTTTCAGAAAATATCTTTAAAGATACCATTCCTTGGAGTTACAAAAAATATGTTTAATAATTAAAGGATATTTAGGTAAAAAATATTTTGTTTAAAGTAATGCTTAATAAGCATATAATATTCAAATTGTCTCAAATAATTTACTTAAAAGACACTCTATAAGTATTCAATTCTCTAGAGTAAATTCATGTTATTGTCTTTCTTTTTTGTAAGAGTTTAAAAGAGGGTAACTGAAAAGAGTCCTCATTATTTAAATTGATTTGTATAGTAGTTCTTAGTAGTTCTTTGTTGGTTATCTATTTTGATATAGCAGTGTACATGTCAATTCGAAACCCCAATCTACCCTTCTTCCCTACTCTAAGAATTTATGGTAACCATAAATTCATTCTCTAAGTCTGTGAGTCTGTTTCTGTTTTGTAAATAAGTTCATGTGTATCATTTCTTTAATTCTGCATACAATCAACATCATATAATACTTCCATTTGATACAAACATGCACCCATTCACATATGTGGAAAACTTTCTGACTACTGCAAAATGCAGAAGCTCTCAAAGAGGAGCAATTTATATTTGCTGAAGATCATAAAGTATGCAGGCTATAGTAAGAATCATCCATATAAATTGATATGATATTTTCAGATCAGTAAACCAGATGAGAAGCTCCATGAGAATCCAGACCCAAGACTTACCCTCAAATAAAGCCTCTAATTAATATCACGATTATGAGGAAACTGACAAATTGACTATTAAGACTACAGCAGATTTGGAATAATGATTTTCTTAGAAAATTGTAGGCATTTTTCTTTAGTATCCCAAGTCACTCTGAAGAGTAAATTAAACAGATGTGTAGCCTTCAGTAAACAGAGATGGAAAAGCTCCCAGAGATATTTGCTACCATAGTTTAAAATGTTTGAAAAAGCTTTACAAGACTAAGATACAAAATATAATTATTGTCTATAAGATATTTAATTAACTTTCATAAAACAGCTATGATAAGCATGCAGCAAATATTTGGTAATAAATGAGTGAATAAATGAATACATGAGAATTTCAAATAGAGTTCGTTAAAGGACATTTTCTAGTTATGAAATTCACTAGAATTTAAAAACCAGCATTTTCAGAAAATATCTTTAAAGATACCATTCCTTGGAGTTACAAAAAATATGTTTAATAATTAAAGGATATTTAGGTAAAAAATATTTTGTTTAAAGTAATGCTTAATAAGCATATAATATTCAAATTGTCTCAAATAATTTACTTAAAAGACACTCTATAAGTATTCAATTCTCTAGAGTAAATTCATGTTATTGTCTTTCTTTTTTGTAAGAGTTTAAAAGAGGGTAACTGAAAAGAGTCCTCATTATTTAAATTGATTTGTATAGTAGTTCTTAGTAGTTCTTTGTTGGTTATCTATTTTGATATAGCAGTGTACATGTCAATTCGAAACCCCAATCTACCCTTCTTCCCTACTCTAAGAATTTATGGTAACCATAAATTCATTCTCTAAGTCTGTGAGTCTGTTTCTGTTTTGTAAATAAGTTCATGTGTATCATTTCTTTAATTCTGCATACAATCAACATCATATAATACTTCCATTTGATACAAACATGCACCCATTCACATATGTGGAAAACATAAATGATATATAATTATTAAATATTAAGAAATTTTTAAACACTAGTAAGAAAAATATTTTCTCTATATGTATGTAGTATTTATGTTTCAATTTTCTGCTCTTTATTTTAAATGAAAAAAAAAAGCTAAATAATGACAGAAGAAGAAGGGAGGACAGAGGATGAGTTAGTTGGTTGGATAGCACCACTGACTCAATGGACATGAGTTTGAACAAACTCGAGGAGATGGTGAAGGACAGGGAAGCCTGGTGTGCTTCTGTCCATGGGGTTACAAAGAGTCTGACATGACTTTAGTAACTAAACAACTTGGCTAGAAAAAATTGAGACAGAATAAGAGGACTGTATAAAAGTTCAACATATGGGGACACCTTAGAATCTGACCTAATGCACAGACCTCTCTGTCCCCCAGAGATTTGTGCTTTCCTGTTCTGTTTTTGGTTCAGCCTCTTAAAAGAAAAGCCACTATTTACAGTCTGGAACGCTTTCAACTTCTCTCTGAGTTTCCTCCTATTTAAATATAATCCCTACTCTCAGTTTGGTAGCATGTTTGTTTTGTTTTCAAATTACATTCTGTTTAACCTCCACTAGTTAATTCTGTGCTAGTTTTTGACTATGCTATCAAGGTCAATTTTATTCTAAACTGAATGCTAATTTTAATTTAGCCTGAAATATATTAATTACTAAGTTTTGTTTGAAAATTCTTTTTTTTTAAATCCTCACCTCTCTTATCTTGGTTTTTCTTCCTTTCAAAAACTCCTTTGTTTTCTTTATTAACATCCAGACATGCCATCTAAGTATCAGTGGACTCAAGTTTTCTTCTCAAGTTCCTGTGGCCTCTCACTCTTTTTTCATTTCCTTGGAATATTCCACATGTAAGGATTTTTGAGATGCAAACTCTATATTCAGATTTCTTAAGGTCCAAATTCTGTTCAATAGTTTCTCTATTTCTGTTTGCATAACCTACTCCTGTAATATTCTTTGATCTGGCTTTTATTGACAAATATAGATATTCAAAGATTTTCCCTTTATTTTTATTTCTCTCTTACTTATATTTATATGGGTATTAAAGCTAATGGTTTTATCACACAAGTGGGTCTTCAATATTCTTCCATGTCATTAAGCCACTTCTCTCTCTTTCATAAATTTTCACCTAGTATATGTAAACATGACCTCAAAAAATGTTAAATGTTCTTCCTCACACGTAAGTATTTGTTGGGACATGAACATAGCAAAAGTGTTTCCAGGTCACTTTTGTCTGGACATGTATGGCTCTGTAGGATTATATATTGATATCATACATCCTGATTAACTTTTAATAAATATATTGAATAGATTCCTACATAAGCTCATCATTTATGTGCCCATAGATCTTGTTGTTCATTCACTAAGTTGTGTTCGACTCTACGACCCTATAGACTGCAGCATAGAAACAACCTTTAAAAGTATACATTGTAAAATTTAAATAAAACCATTGCCAGTAAGTAGTTATCACATAAGGACAGTACAAGAGCTAAAAACTCTATGGGACTAAAAAAAAATGGCGGTGGGGTTGGGGGTAGAGAATTGATCCCTTAAGTCTCTAATTAAAGTTTGAAAAGCATAGAGTTTGTAGGCTTTCCTGTTCTGTTTTTGGTTCAGCCTCTTAAAAGAAAAGCCACTATTTACAGTCTGGAACGCTTTCAACTTCTCTCTGAGTTTCCTCCTATTTAAATATAATCCCTACTCTCAGTTTGGTAGCATGTTTGTTTTGTTTTCAAATTACATTCTGTTTAACCTCCACTAGTTAATTCTGTGCTAGTTTTTGACTATGCTATCAAGGTCAATTTTATTCTAAACTGAATGCTAATTTTAATTTAGCCTGAAATATATTAATTACTAAGTTTTGTTTGAAAATTCTTTTTTTTTAAATCCTCACCTCTCTTATCTTGGTTTTTCTTCCTTTCAAAAACTCCTTTGTTTTCTTTATTAACATCCAGACATGCCATCTAAGTATCAGTGGACTCAAGTTTTCTTCTCAAGTTCCTGTGGCCTCTCACTTTTTTTTCATTTCCTTGGAATATTCCACATGTAAGGATTTTTGAGATGCAAACTCTATATTCAGATTTCTTAAGGTCCAAATTCTGTTCAATAGTTTCTCTATTTCTGTTTGCATAACCTACTCCTGTAATATTCTTTGATCTGGCTTTTATTGACAAATATAGATATTCAAAGATTTTCCTTTATTTTATTTCTCTCTTACTTATATTTATATGGGTATTAAAGCTAATGGTTTTATCACACAAGTGGGTCTTCAATATTCTTCCATGTCATTAAGCCACTTCTCTCTCTTTCATAAATTTTCACCTAGTATATGTAAACATGACCTCAAAAAATGTTAAATGTTCTTCCTCACACGTAAGTATTTGTTGGGACATGAACATAGCAAAAGTGTTTCCAGGTCACTTTTGTCTGGACATGTATGGCTCTGTAGGATTATATATTGATATCATACATCCTGATTAACTTTTAATAAATATATTGAATAGATTCCTACATAAGCTCATCATTTATGTGCCCATAGATCTTGTTGTTCATTCACTAAGTTGTGTTCGACTCTACGACCCTATAGACTGCAGCATAGAAACAACCTTTAAAAGTATACATTGTAAAATTTAAATAAAACCATTGCCAGTAAGGAGTTATCACATAAGGACAGTACAAGAGCTAAAAACTCTATGGGACTAAAAAAAAATGGCGGTGGGGTTGGGGGGTAGAGAATTGATCCCTTAAGTCTCTAATTAAAGTTTGAAAAGCATAGAGTTTGTAGGCTCTGC
The DNA here is from genome assembly GCA_022376925.1 of Tragulus kanchil. Taxonomy (NCBI): domain Eukaryota; kingdom Metazoa; phylum Chordata; class Mammalia; order Artiodactyla; family Tragulidae; genus Tragulus; species Tragulus kanchil. The sequence continues at coordinate 145,546,854 of JAIOJX010000004.1, forward strand.
GTATTTGTGCTGCAAAATAACCTGTGGAAACCAATGCTAATTAAGCTTTTATTCTTATTCTGTCTAAACTCAACAGTATCACTTATTTCTAAGTACCATAAATTAAGCCACAGTGACTGTATTCTTAGAGTGCATAAGTCTATTTTCAAATGTACATAGACCCAGCCAACATATTAGACCATTATGTGTCTTTATTAATTATAAAATATATCTTTTGTATTTGATTGATGAGATTAGAACTAGCAAAACCTCTCAAGTACAGATAACAGAACAAGGTCATATTGCATAAGAAAAGACTACCTAAAACCAGCACCTGATTTGTAGCCTGGGGGAGAGGGAAGTGATCCAAGGTATTTTAGCAAAAGATAACTCAGAATAGTCAGACCAAGTCAGAGTTAGAGGATTTCAAAACTTCAGAGTTAATGCAGCAATAAGAGGTTAGGGGAGAAATATCTACTCATTTATTTTTGCGTAAGATCAGCCCTCTCTGACACTCCAAAGGCCGAATTTATTCCACAGGGATAAACCTTTGGATATAGAAAAGTGTCAGTCTACTTTATGTAAAATACCTTCAAATCTATACTATCTTATGTAAAAGAGATTAATTAACTATTGTCAAAGCGCTGTAGGATTAAGGGATCATACATGTGGGCTATGTGATGGCCTAGAGGGTGGGATTCAAATTACATATGACTAATTTGGAATTGCACATATCTGTAAATAACAAAACTCTGTAAAATCAAAAGGCTAAACTGTGATGTTCTTCCTCACACGTAAGTATTTGTTGGGACATGAACATAGCAAAAGTGTTTCCAGGTCACTTTTGTCTGGACATGTATGGCTCTGTAGGATTATATATTGATATCATACATCCTGATTAACTTTTAATAAATATATTGAATAGATTCCTACATAAGCTCATCATTTATGTGCCCATAGATCTTGTTGTTCATTCACTAAGTTGTGTTCGACTCTACGACCCTATAGACTGCAGCATAGAAACAACCTTTAAAAGTATACATTGTAAAATTTAAATAAAACCATTGCCAGTAAGTAGTTATCACATAAGGACAGTACAAGAGCTAAAAACTCTATGGGACTAAAAAAAAAAAATGGCGGTGGGGTTGGGGGGTAGAGAATTGATCCCTTAAGTCTCTAATTAAAGTTTGAAAAGCATAGAGTTTGTAGGCTCTGCGTATTTGTGCTGCAAAATAACCTGTGGAAACCAATGCTAATTAAGCTTTTATTCTTATTCTGTCTAAACTCAACAGTATCACTTATTTCTAAGTACCATAAATTAAGCCACAGTGACTGTATTCTTAGAGTGCATAAGTCTATTTTCAAATGTACATAGACCCAGCCAACATATTAGACCATTATGTGTCTTTATTAATTATAAAATATATCTTTTGTATTTGATTGATGAGATTAGAACTAGCAAAACCTCTCAAGTACAGATAACAGAACAAGGTCATATTGCATAAGAAAAGACTACCTAAAACCAGCACCTGATTTGTAGCCTGGGGGAGAGGGAAGTGATCCAAGGTATTTTAGCAAAAGATAACTCAGAATAGTCAGACCAAGTCAGAGTTAGAGGATTTCAAAACTTCAGAGTTAATGCAGCAATAAGAGGTTAGGGGAGAAATATCTACTCATTTATTTTTGCGTAAGATCAGCCCTCTCTGACACTCCAAAGGCCGAATTTATTCCACAGGGATAAACCTTTGGATATAGAAAAGTGTCAGTCTACTTTATGTAAAATACCTTCAAATCTATACTATCTTATGTAAAAGAGATTAATTAACTATTGTCAAAGCGCTGTAGGATTAAGGGATCATACATGGGGGCTATGTGATGGCCTAGAGGGGTGGGATTCAGGAGAATGGGATATACATATGACTAATTTGGAATTGCACATATCTGTAAATAACAAAACTCTGTAAAATCAAAAAGGCAAAATAAAAAAACTAGTGATTGTGAAAAAAAAAACAACAACAGAGCTTTTGATTTACACACTCACAGATACACATTAAACACACATAGACTTAGTGACCAATTTGGTCTAATGTCATTTTAATACAAAATAATAAAATATTGATTCACTCATGTAAAACATTATCATTTCAATGACTGTGACTTTTTTGTTTATTTTTATAAGAAAAATTTGATTTCTGTGTGTTCTATGGGAAAAGAAGTGGACAAAATACAATTCTTCCTCAGTCATTTTGGCGATATTACATATTGACCTTTCATTTCACAGGTGGCCTTGAGTGTGGGGACAGTCATCTGATCTTGTGTGACATCAATTAGACATTTTTATCAAATTAAATGTCTCATGCCAAACATAAAACTTATTTTCTCTCTATTCTTTATTGCCCTTTAAAAGGATGATGTCCATCCAGCAAAGTGTGAAATAAGCATCATGAAATGAAATGGTCATTTAATAAAGAAAAATTTGCTCCCCCACCCGGTATATTTTTCGAAAATGCCTTAGACAATATAATTCATTTAAACTCTTTTGCTGTTTTTCATACTTTAAAATCATTTCCACAATCAGACTTTGAATATGTGACTGGAATAAATAAAATTCAGTCTGTATTACTGTGTGTTTTAAATATTTTGAAATATTAAATGTTGCCCATCAGTATAAGCAGTGTATCACTGGTGTATCTAGAAAAAAAAAATGACTTGATATGCAGTGTATTTTCATTGTAAAATATAGATGCAGAATTTGACAGGGTTTTACATGTGTAATTTTTCACAATTGAAATGGAAACATTTCTTTCTTATGTCTATTTCTTGTTAGACAATCCAGCCTGTCTAGGACACTTTTGAGCATGTATTTGATGCAATCTGTTGCTAGAGGCCCAGAATATATAAATGCAGTTATTCTTTGTAGTTTCATGAGATGTAAAGTCAACTGTGAAATTAGAATCCAGAAGAAATTGATAAACTCTCAATTAAGTGCATGAGATTTGTTTTGCTTGGTTTATAAATACTGACTTTAAGAGGAAAGGGGATTTTTTCAAAGTGCATTTAATATCTTGATAAACATTAATATTTCACAATAGTATGTGTGATATTAACCACCTGCAATTGAGTTTATTAATACCTTTCCCTCGTAGGATCATATTCACTATGAATTTCCCACTCATTAATGTAATTTGTTTATCTTGATGAGCTCAATTACCTGTGATTACTAATGTTTTGAACTTTGTTATACAAGTGAAATGCTTCATTCAGATTGGAAGGTGTAGTCCTACCTTTTTAGGATGCTGATCAACGATAGTGTAAATTTACTTCTTTCAGTTTGTTTTGTGAAGTTAATGTAATATGCTGGAAGTATAAATCTATCTTTTTTTCTGAATAAAACATAATTTTTCATGACAGTGTTGTATTAAATCAACATAGTAAAACTCTCATCAATTATATTTCTAAGCATTATTGGATTAAACTTTTGTTCCTAAAAGCAAACATTCCAATATGCTTCCTAGCTTTCTGTTTTATTGTTTATTATTGATATAATGATTTTTATTTATGTCATAACATTAAATGAATACAGCTTTCAGTGCCATCAAACAAGGGTCATATTTTGACTGTGATTTATATTTTAACATTCTTTGTGTACAATATTTTTAGTTAATTTATTTGCTTTAGCTGGAGGATCATATTTTATAATACTGTGATCGTTTTTGCCATACATCAACATGAATCAGCTATATGTTATGTATAATGTTTTTAAAATTTTGCCAAATTCCAAGTGGCATATTATTTAGGACTTCAGTAGGTGTGATTCTTCTACCCAGAAATACATCACTATTTCCTTAAGGGTTAATTTCTCCTGCTGAGGCCTGTGCCCTGGTTTTCAGTGACATTGAATTATTACCTGCAGCTATAAATCTTGAGTCAATTTTCTATGAATGACATTTTACAGGAACAGGGTATATTAAGCCTGCTTCCCACTTAGATAATGGTCTTCCCACCATGGTTTATTATGTTACAGATTCTATTTATGCTGTTTAAAGTAAACTCACTGCTAATTTTCTTATAGATTGTTATATTTGATTACAAGTTAGAGTGATGGATACCTCATTTCAGATTTGGGAAGAAGAAACATGCTGTGTTTTACTATTAAAGAACATTCACACAAAAGGGGCATTGCAATATTATAACTAAACATAAGTCCATTTGTTTCTTTTTAAGGCCTCATTAAGCTGAAAATAATAAATATAAATATGCATGTTTCTGATATCTAAAATTAAGTGATCAGATAAAATATTTAAGCATACTTATGAAGTAATTGTTGCAATATGAAAGTTTTGTATATGTATTATCTTTTTTGTTGGATTAGAACTTGAGATATACTCTTAGTAAAAGTAATATATGGTCTTGATAATTTAGCAACATTTCAAAATCTAATTATATAATTCTGTGTTATACATTCCAAGTTATATGAGTTAATACAACCTAAGGGTATTCTCATACATTGCATATGGATATAAAAGCCTAGATATTTTCCTCATAAATTATAAATGGTCTTACTTTACACAAAAAAGTATATTCACTTCAATTGTTTGTGTGTGTGTTTGTGCGTCCATGTTGAATAACCAACAAGATGAAAATTCTCTGGCCTTAAAAAATGGTGGAATTCACTGACATACTGTCTTCCTTTTTAATAATAATTTTTTAGTAAAGTTTGCATCCTTGGTTTTTTATGAGCTATGATTTGGAGGGCATTCCTTTATTACAATTAAGATCATCATTGCAAAATTAATTTTCACTAACATCATCTACTCATTATTATGAATTCTGAGTTTTGTATTGAGAAAATAAATGCATTTTGTACTTATGCTAGCAAAGTGATAAAAAGCATCATTTAATTTGACTATTAGCTATAAAGCTATATTAAAACATGTTTCATTTGAATTATATTACTATAAAATTTATTACATATATATTAATATGATTAGCCTCTTGACTCTGAGATAAGGAAACTCAATTTATGTACATTTACAGATAAAAAATGAAGGTGGCAACAGACCAAGCAATTTGGTCAATCTTACAAAATTTAGACTTTAGACTATGACGTAGGACCATTGGGAATTATTACCTGCAGCTATAAATCTTGAGTCAATTTTCTATGAATGACATTTTACAGGAACAGGGTATATTAAGCCTGCTTCCCACTTAGATAATGGTCTTCCCACCATGGTTTATTATGTTACAGATTCTATTTATGCTGTTTAAAGTAAACTCACTGCTAATTTTCTTATAGATTGTTATATTTGATTACAAGTTAGAGTGATGGATACCTCATTTCAGATTTGGGAAGAAGAAACATGCTGTGTTTTACTATTAAAGAACATTCACACAAAAGGGCATTGCAATATTATAACTAAACATAAGTCCATTTGTTTCTTTTTAAGGCCTCATTAAGCTGAAAATAATAAATATAAATATGCATGTTTCTGATATCTAAAATTAAGTGATCAGATAAAATATTTAAGCATACTTATGAAGTAATTGTTGCAATATGAAAGTTTTGTATATGTATTATCTTTTTTGTTGGATTAGAACTTGAGATATACTCTTAGTAAAAGTAATATATGGTCTTGATAATTTAGCAACATTTCAAAATCTAATTATATAATTCTGTGTTATACATTCCAAGTTATATGAGTTAATACAACCTAAGGGTATTCTCATACATTGCATATGGATATAAAAGCCTAGATATTTTCCTCATAAATTATAAATGGTCTTACTTTACACAAAAATGTATATTCACTTCAATTGTTTGTGTGTGTGTTTGTGCGTCCATGTTGAATAACCAACAAGATGAAAATTCTCTGGCCTTAAAAAATGGTGGAATTCACTGACATACTGTCTTCCTTTTTAATAATAATTTTTTAGTAAAGTTTGCATCCTTGGTTTTTTATGAGCTATGATTTGGAGGGCATTCCTTTATTACAATTAAGATCATCATTGCAAAATTAATTTTCACTAACATCATCTACTCATTATTATGAATTCTGAGTTTTGTATTGAGAAAATAAATGCATTTTGTACTTATGCTAGCAAAGTGATAAAAAGCATCATTTAATTTGACTATTAGCTATAAAGCTATATTAAAACATGTTTCATTTGAATTATATTACTATAAAATTTATTACATATATATTAATATGATTAGCCTCTTGACTCTGAGATAAGGAAACTCAATTTATGTACATTTACAGATAAAAAAATGAAGGTGGCAACAGACCAAGCAATTTGGTCAATCTTACAAAATTTAGACTTTAGACTATGACGTATAATGTATTACTGCCCCCTTTCCTCTCGTCTAATGCAAAAGCAAACAAAAATACCCCCAAAACTTACCGACATTCACTCTTGTATTTATTGTGATTCAGCTCTATCTTCTTATGTTAATGTGCCTGCCCACTAAGTCACTTCAGTCATGTCCTCTTTGTGACCCTATGGACTGTGGCCCACCAGGCTGCTCTGTTCTAGGGATTTTCCAGGCAAGAATACTGGAGTGGGTTGCTCTCCTCCAGGAGTTATTCCCAACCCAGGGATCAAAGCCTAGTGTCCTGTCTCCTTTATTCCTTTATGTCCTGCCTCTTGGATCCTGTACCTAGAGATCACTGACCACTTGGGGATACATGCATCTCTATATTCTTCCTATGGAAATCCATTTCAATTGTGAACCTTTAGTACACCATTATTTTCCATGCTTCAGATTAAGTAACTTATGCTAGTAAATATAAAATTTATTACCTTCTATTTAGATTTGTGATAACAGATGAATATTTCATGGTCAAAGAAAGACTTCTGGAAAAAACTTACTTGATTTCTTTATTAATGAAAAGTCAGTGTTCATGAACCTAAACTATACTAAAACATACCTTAATGAAAGAAAAATCAGTGTAAACAAGTAACTTCTCTTCCATATTGCCAAGGTGACATTTTTTATGTCATGAGTAATTTGAAAATATTTTTATAGGATGAATACTGCCCTTTAAATTTTTAAGTAAAGTTTGCATTATTGGGGCTATAAAGCTATAAATTAATTTTCACTAACATCATCTACTCATTATTATGAATTCTGAGTTTTGTATTGAGAAAATAAATGCATTTTGTACTTATGCTAGCAAAGTGATAAAAAGCATCATTTAATTTGACTATTAGCTATAAAGCTATATTAAAACATGTTTCATTTGAATTATATTACTATAAAATTTATTACATATATATTAATATGATTAGCCTCTTGACTCTGAGATAAGGAAACTCAATTTATGTACATTTACAGATAAAAAATGAAGGTGGCAACAGACCAAGCAATTTGGTCAATCTTACAAAATTTAGACTTTAGACTATGACGTATAATGTATTACTGCCCCCTTTCCTCTCGTCTAATGCAAAAGCAAACAAAAATACCCCCAAAACTTACCGACATTCACTCTTGTATTTATTGTGATTCAGCTCTATCTTCTTATGTTAATGTGCCTGCCCACTAAGTCACTTCAGTCATGTCCTCTTTGTGACCCTATGGACTGTGGCCCACCAGGCTGCTCTGTTCTAGGGATTTTCCAGGCAAGAATACTGGAGTGGGTTGCTCTCCTCCAGGAGTTATTCCCAACCCAGGGATCAAAGCCTAGTGTCCTGTCTCCTTTATTCCTTTATGTCCTGCCTCTTGGATCCTGTACCTAGAGATCACTGACCACTTGGGGATACATGCATCTCTATATTCTTCCTATGGAAATCCATTTCAATTGTGAACCTTTAGTACACCATTATTTTCCATGCTTCAGATTAAGTAACTTATGCTAGTAAATATAAAATTTATTACCTTCTATTTAGATTTGTGATAACAGATGAATATTTCATGGTCAAAGAAAGACTTCTGGAAAAAACTTACTTGATTTCTTTATTAATGAAAAGTCAGTGTTCATGAACCTAAACTATACTAAAACATACCTTAATGAAAGAAAAAAATCAGTGTAAACAAGTAACTTCTCTTCCATATTGCCAAGGTGACATTTTTTATGTCATGAGTAATTTGAAAATATTTTTATAGGATGAATAATGCATTTACATGAATGTGTACAAATAATATAATTGTGATACTATGAATAATACAATGATTAGAATATAGTATAATTTCTGTATTTTTTAAAAGATCTGAAGCATATCTTATGGAGTATAGAACTGGCCTAAGTTTGAAATGTTTGAAAATTTAAGGCTGAATGCTCTGCTGTATAAGTTAAGCTTTCTGAGGTAGGACACATCTCATAAATGATAAATCATCGTGCTATTGCTGATCAATTACAAATGTGACTGTATTGCAACAAGCAATTGTCTCTTGCCTAAAACTGATTATTCTTATTACCTGACAAGTCACTTCACAGTTTTAAGTGAGAACCAAAGACCAACTATACAGATTGGTTGCACTCTTAACGGTGACTGATAAGGATTTAATTATAAATCATATTTTAATTCAGTTACTTTGTTCAGCCAAGTATAACTCATGAAATTTAATGTATAAAATATTAATTCACACGATAATTGAATTTGTAGTTTCTCAAGAGCTCATTGCCCCAGAATGCAGTGGTTGGCTTCAAAAAAAGATATTTCTCTATTCTGCCCAGTGAATGAGCCTAATAATAAATGCTGCATCATCAGTAGAAAAGGTCTGTGTCTGCAGTTTCTTCATTTCTCATCAAAATATAGCAGAGACAAAACTGAAATAAATCAGATTTCAAGTTCTTTAGAAAGACAAATTCAAAGTGAAAAGGCTTATGGACTTAATAACTGATTTTTCAACCTGTGTGTGAGTCTCAGAGAAGTGATTATCATCATCATCAGTTTATATGTATTGAGTTCCCACTGGGTTTTAGCAATGGAGTGGACTCAGCAGAGAAAGTAATGATATCGGCTATTTCTAGAGTCCTAGCCCAACTATTTTCCATGCTTCAGATTAAGTAACTTATGCTAGTAAATATAAAATTTATTACCTTCTATTTAGATTTGTGATAACAGATGAATATTTCATGGTCAAAGAAAGACTTCTGGAAAAAACTTACTTGATTTCTTTATTAATGAAAAGTCAGTGTTCATGAACCTAAACTATACTAAAACATACCTTAATGAAAGAAAAAAATCAGTGTAAACAAGTAACTTCTCTTCCATATTGCCAAGGTGACATTTTTTATGTCATGAGTAATTTGAAAATATTTTTATAGGATGAATAATGCATTTACATGAATGTGTACAAATAATATAATTGTGATACTATGAATAATACAATGATTAGAATATAGTATAATTTCTGTATTTTTAAGAGATCTGAAGCATATCTTATGGAGTATAGAACTGGCCTAAGTTTGAAATGTTTGAAAATTTAAGGCTGAATGCTCTGCTGTATAAGTTAAGCTTTCTGAGGTAGGACACATCTCATAAATGATAAATCATCGTGCTATTGCTGATCAATTACAAATGTGACTGTATTGCAACAAGCAATTGTCTCTTGCCTAAAACTGATTATTCTTATTACCTGACAAGTCACTTCACAGTTTTAAGTGAGAACCAAAGACCAACTATACAGATTGGTTGCACTCTTAACGGTGACTGATAAGGATTTAATTATAAATCATATTTTAATTCAGTTACTTTGTTCAGCCAAGTATAACTCATGAAATTTAATGTATAAAATATTAATTCACACGATAATTGAATTTGTAGTTTCTCAAGAGCTCATTGCCCCAGAATGCAGTGGTTGGCTTCAAAAAAAGATATTTCTCTATTCTGCCCAGTGAATGAGCCTAATAATAAATGCTGCATCATCAGTAGAAAAGGTCTGTGTCTGCAGTTTCTTCATTTCTCATCAAAATATAGCAGAGACAAAACTGAAATAAATCAGATTTCAAGTTCTTTAGAAAGACAAATTCAAAGTGAAAAGGCTTATGGACTTAATAACTGATTTTTCAACCTGTGTGTGAGTCTCAGAGAAGTGATTATCATCATCATCAGTTTATATGTATTGAGTTCCCACTGGGTTTTTAGCAATGGAGTGGACTCAGCAGAGAAAGTAATGATATCGGCTATTTCTAGAGTCCTAGCCTCCACAACAGTGTTATTCCTTGCATTCATAAATAATATTAACTCAAAGCAAATTATCATTTATTTTTAAACAAATATATTTATGAAACTTCCAGTATTCTTTAAAGAACCTTTTTTTCTGCTGCGTCTGAGTGTTTTGCGTTGGTGGTCTTAACTCCATGAGAGGAATCCAAAACTGATGCCTTTTGAGAACCTTTTGAAGGCATATTGTTATGCTCCTCTTTCAGCAAAGCTAAATCTTCTTTTTCACTTTGTATCGTCTGCTATGGTTTTTAAGTGCTTTTTAAGTTTTCCTGACTTGCATCTTCCCCAGGAAGTATCACTGAATATGGAAAGTGTGGTTGCAGTCAGGAAAGTCACACTCATTAAAATGATGTTTTGAGGTTGCCCATTTATTTGCTATTTATAAAATGCATATCGAATTTGCTTATTGTGTGAGAGTAAAAGACTGATGGTTCTGTCAGGACCAGGGACACAGCTTTTGATCTGAAATTGAATTCTCTATACTTTTTGTCTCCCCTAATCATCATAATAAGGATTTTCTAATTCTGGGCTTAACCTATGTGTGCTTTAATGATAGTCTGCTTCTTGCTATTCTATACCAGGAGGGCATGTGAATAAAAGATCTGCCTTGGGCTACTGAGAAAATAAAGTGAAAGTTTTAACTCAATCCCACAGAACAACAGAATGCTCTTGAAATATAAAAATGCAAATAATATAGTAATTCCTTTAGTGGTGAATATTTTGTTTTGAAAGACAATAGATTTCTTCTTGTCCCCTATCAATGGTGTGGCCATTTACTAAAATTAAACTTTTATAAATGAGAATTATTTTATTGTGGATCCTTAGTCAAAAATATTTACCGTTTTATTCCAGCCTAGAAGTATTTAGAATAATTTACTTGCGCTCTGAGAGTGTATAGCTAGACAATAATTCTTTATATTACTATTATTCAAACTGTGATCTGATCCCCTCTTTAATATTGGACCAGCAGCATCTTAGATGGGGACTCTGCCACCTGCCTGGAACCCAGAGTGAAGAGGAGAACAAGAGCTGTAAGCGGCAAATAAGCCTCAGATGTTAAAAGCCCCAGAGACCATACAGTTTAGCCTAAGTTAATAAACACAGGGGGAAAAATTAAAGAACACAGGTAAAATGTTTAACTTGAAATCTCTTTCTCATACAGGGTTAAGTCCCAAGTACATGAATAGTCAGCAAATAAATATAACAGATTTTATTCTTGGGGTTTGGCTTGTTTGTTTGCTTGCATTCCTCCTAATATGATTTACTTAAAGAATATTCAATGTGTGGTTATTTTAATCTATAAAGAAAAATATAAGACTTTTATTTTGTAATATACTTCATTAAGTTATTTTAAATAGAAAAATGCTAAGCACGTTTTAAAATGGTGAATTCATAGACTGAAAAAGAGCTGCTACCATGTAAACTGGGCAACGTCTTTTTAAAGACTGATGGTTCTGTCTGACAGCATTTGGTTTGATAAGTGTGGTTGCAGTCAGGAAAGTCACACTCATTAAAATGATGTTTTGAGGTTGCCCATTTATTTGCTATTTATAAAATGCATATCGAATTTGCTTATTGTGTGAGAGTAAAAGACTGATGGTTCTGTCAGGACCAGGGACACAGCTTTTGATCTGAAATTGAATTCTCTATACTTTTTGTCTCCCCTAATCATCATAATAAGGATTTTCTAATTCTGGGCTTAACCTATGTGTGCTTTAATGATAGTCTGCTTCTTGCTATTCTATACCAGGAGGGCATGTGAATAAAAGATCTGCCTTGGGCTACTGAGAAAATAAAGTGAAAGTTTTAACTCAATCCCACAGAACAACAGAATGCTCTTGAAATATAAAATGCAAATAATATAGTAATTCCTTTAGTGGTGAATATTTTGTTTTGAAAGACAATAGATTTCTTCTTGTCCCCTATCAATGGTGTGGCCATTTACTAAAATTAAACTTTTATAAATGAGAATTATTTTATTGTGGATCCTTAGTCAAAAATATTTACCGTTTTATTCCAGCCTAGAAGTATTTAGAATAATTTACTTGCGCTCTGAGAGTGTATAGCTAGACAATAATTCTTTATATTACTATTATTCAAACTGTGATCTGATCCCCTCTTTAATATTGGACCAGCAGCATCTTAGATGGGGACTCTGCCACCTGCCTGGAACCCAGAGTGAAGAGGAGAACAAGAGCTGTAAGCGGCAAATAAGCCTCAGATGTTAAAAGCCCCAGAGACCATACAGTTTAGCCTAAGTTAATAAACACAGGGAGAAAAATTAAAGAACACAGGTAAAATGTTTAACTTGAAATCTCTTTCTCATACAGGGTTAAGTCCCAAGTACATGAATAGTCAGCAAATAAATATAACAGATTTTATTCTTGGGGTTTGGCTTGTTTGTTTGCTTGCATTCCTCCTAATATGATTTACTTAAAGAATATTCAATGTGTGGTTATTTTAATCTATAAAGAAAAATATAAGACTTTTATTTTGTAATATACTTCATTAAGTTATTTTAAATAGAAAAATGCTAAGCACGTTTTAAAATGGTGAATTCATAGACTGAAAAAGAGCTGCTACCATGTAAACTGGGCAACGTCTTTGCAACTTTTTCCTATCCAAGGTGATTAAGTAGAGTGACTTTGATGTATAACATCTCTAAATAATTTTAAAGGTGCATACTATTTTTAAAATCTCTCCTATGTATAACATAAAATCACATATAGGTCTTCTTTTTCTTTTCAATTTTATTATTTTAGGGTTTCTGGTTTCTTCTCAGGCATTGATTTACTTTCTTCTACTCTCTATTTTCATCACTTTTCTACTTTTTTTTTTAAAGTCACGTATCAGAAACTATTCATGGGAAACAAAACAAATGCTCTTCCTGCATCAGAATAAGGGTGCACCCAAGTGGGTTTAGTTCTGAAAGAGGTGCTTTAGTTTAAGATTGAAGGATTGAAAATTTGGTCTCCAAGTGTCTTCCTACTTCTCAATAGATGTACGCATCAGTACCTCTCAGCTTACATTCCCTCTTCCTCCTCATTCTTGTACACTATCTCTGTAAGAACCCTGGAATGAGTTCAATGAAAATATGATGTTTTATTAGTCTAGTAGTTCATAGTCAATTTAAATATAAGGATTCGTGAATATAGTTTGTATATATTTTGAAGAATATTTTGTTACCCTAATTATCAGTTCAATTCAGTTGCTCAGTCATGTTTGACTCATTGCGACCCCATGGCCTGTAGCACACCAGGCTTCCCTGTCCTTCACCATCTCCCAGGGCTTGTTCAGACTCATGTCCATTGAGTAGGGGATGCTTTCCAACCATCTCAACCTCTGTTATTACCTTCTCTTTCTGCTTTCTATTTTTTCCCAGCATCAAGGTCTTTTCCAATGAGTTGTCTCTTCACATCAGGTGGCCAAAGTATTGCAGCTTCAGCATCAGTCCTTCCAATGTATATTCAGGGTTGATTTCCTTTAGGATTGACAGATTTGATCTCCTTTCTTTTTAAGGGACTCTCAAGAGCCTTATCCAACACAACATTTTGAAAGAATCAGTTCTTCAGTGCTCAGTCTTCTTTATGGTTCGACTCTCACATCCAAAGATTAATCACAGAAAAACGATAGCTTTAACTATATGGACCTTTGTTGGCAAAGTGATGTTTCTGCTTTTTAATCACTGTACATTTCCATTAATTTTCATTTCCATAATTAAACTCATGATTTTATAGGATTCTCCTGATTCAGAAATCATACTGTGAGCTACTGCATCGCACTGAGCAGTGGAACCCTATGACACCGCCTATATTCCTAGAAATTAAAGGAAAATTCGATACAGAAAAGTAAAATTAGGGTTTTTGGTTTCTTCTCAGGCATTGATTTACTTTCTTCTACTCTCTATTTTCATCACTGTTCTACTTTTTTTTTTAAAGTCACGTATCAGAAACTATTCATGGGAAACAAAACAAATGCTCTTCCTGCATCAGAATAAGGGTGCACCCAAGTGGGTTTAGTTCTGAAAGAGGTGCTTTAGTTTAAGATTGAAGGATTGAAAATTTGGTCTCCAAGTGTCTTCCTACTTCTCAATAGATGTACGCATCAGTACCTCTCAGCTTACATTCCCTCTTCCTCCTCATTCTTGTACACTATCTCTGTAAGAACCCTGGAATGAGTTCAATGAAAATATGATGTTTTATTAGTCTAGTAGTTCATAGTCAATTTAAATATAAGGATTCGTGAATATAGTTTGTATATATTTTGAAGAATATTTTGTTACCCTAATTATCAGTTCAATTCAGTTGCTCAGTCATGTTTGACTCATTGCGACCCCATGGCCTGTAGCACACCAGGCTTCCCTGTCCTTCACCATCTCCCAGGGCTTGTTCAGACTCATGTCCATTGAGTAGGGGATGCTTTCCAACCATCTCAACCTCTGTTATTACCTTCTCTTTCTGCTTTCTATTTTTTCCCAGCATCAAGGTCTTTTCCAATGAGTTGTCTCTTCACATCAGGTGGCCAAAGTATTGCAGCTTCAGCATCAGTCCTTCCAATGTATATTCAGGGTTGATTTCCTTTAGGATTGACAGATTTGATCTCCTTTCTTTTTAAGGGACTCTCAAGAGCCTTATCCAACACAACATTTTGAAAGAATCACTTCTTCAGTGCTCAGTCTTCTTTATGGTTCGACTCTCACATCCAAAGATTAATCACAGAAAAACGATAGCTTTAACTATATGGACCTTTGTTGGCAAAGTGATGTTTCTGCTTTTTAATCACTGTACATTTCCATTAATTTTCATTTCCATAATTAAACTCATGATTTTATAGGATTCTCCTGATTCAGAAATCATACTGTGAGCTACTGCATCGCACTGAGCAGTGGAACCCTATGACACCGCCTATATTCCTAGAAATTAAGTTGAAAATTCAGATACAGAAAAGTAAATTTCCACAGAGAACTGCTAATATCTGTGTCAAGCCTGTTGCCTTTCATTATTGCCTTTTCGAGGTAGTATTTTGGTTCTGAGGTATTTTGAGAAAGGGGGCAGTTCTGCTCTTCCCTTTCTAAAAAAAAGAAGTTGATTGTCTTGCTTTCTAGTAAAACTCCTGCTTCTTCTATATTCCACTCATTTTATCTTGTTTTCTAGAGCATCGCCAATAATTCTATCTCTGTTCTTATTTATATATTGGGTTGTTCAAGGAGTTCATTCAGATTTTGCTATAACACCCTATCGAAAAACCCAAATGAACATTTTGGCCAACCCAGCAATTGGAGCATCCATCTGCATCCTTTATCCTTCCTTTAACTCACAGTGCTGAATTTAGCATTTTTAAAATATTTCCTGACTTACTTTAAATGTAAAATCTAAGTGCTCTAATACTTCCATGCCTTGCCACATAACACAGATTGACTTTGAGGTGAAATGTCCATTTTCCCTTAAAAACAAGTTATGGGAACTCACATTACATGAGATTGTTATAAATGATCATTTCTTTTCCAGGACCTCAAAAATTTAAGAAAACTTTCCCAAGTAGAGACATCTAAGTACAAAATTAGCATGCAGTGCCCTTGACTCATTCACTACTGGACATATATTTTAATGATTGATTTACATGGGCCTGAGGATTTTTGCCCCAAAGTATTGCAGCTTCAGCATCAGTCCTTCCAATGTATATTCAGGGTTGATTTCCTTTAGGATTGACAGATTTGATCTCCTTTCTTTTTAAGGGACTCTCAAGAGCCTTATCCAACACAACATTTTGAAAGAATCACTTCTTCAGTGCTCAGTCTTCTTTATGGTTCGACTCTCACATCCAAAGATTAATCACAGAAAAACGATAGCTTTAACTATATGGACCTTTGTTGGCAAAGTGATGTTTCTGCTTTTTAATCACTGTACATTTCCATTAATTTTCATTTCCATAATTAAACTCATGATTTTATAGGATTCTCCTGATTCAGAAATCATACTGTGAGCTACTGCATCGCACTGAGCAGTGGAACCCTATGACACCGCCTATATTCCTAGAAATTAAGTTGAAAATTCAGATACAGAAAAGTAAATTTCCACAGAGAACTGCTAATATCTGTGTCAAGCCTGTTGCCTTTCATTATTGCCTTTTCGAGGTAGTATTTTGGTTCTGAGGTATTTTGAGAAAGGGGGCAGTTCTGCTCTTCCCTTTCTAAAAAAAAGAAGTTGATTGTCTTGCTTTCTAGTAAAACTCCTGCTTCTTCTATATTCCACTCATTTTATCTTGTTTTCTAGAGCATCGCCAATAATTCTATCTCTGTTCTTATTTATATATTGGGTTGTTCAAGGAGTTCATTCAGATTTTGCTATAACACCCTATCGAAAAACCCAAATGAACATTTTGGCCAACCCAGCAATTGGAGCATCCATCTGCATCCTTTATCCTTCCTTTAACTCACAGTGCTGAATTTAGCATTTTTAAAATATTTCCTGACTTACTTTAAATGTAAAATCTAAGTGCTCTAATACTTCCATGCCTTGCCACATAACACAGATTGACTTTGAGGTGAAATGTCCATTTTCCCTTAAAAACAAGTTATGGGAACTCACATTACATGAGATTGTTATAAATGATCATTTCTTTTCCAGGACCTCAAAAATTTAAGAAAACTTTCCCAAGTAGAGACATCTAAGTACAAAATTAGCATGCAGTGCCCTTGACTCATTCACTACTGGACATATATTTTAATGATTGATTTACATGGGCCTGAGGATTTTCATCTATGAACAATTTAAATAGTTGCACCATTTGAGACATATGCCTGTATATATACAGATGTACTAGTATGGGCATATATGTGTGTGGACAGATGAAAAAAACTGAAAGGGATTCCTTCTAAAGCCAAATTGCAAGGTTGGCCTTGCAGGTCTCCTGGAAGAAAATCCACCCTGGGTAGAAATCAAACCTGGCAGGACCAGCTGTGGCTTGAGGGCTGAGAGGACAATGCCTTTAGGTACAGTCTGACACCTATTACTTGGATTGCTTCAATCTAGACATGTTCAACTTGCATAAGCATTCACTGGAGAAGAAAATTATAATACTTAGGAGGTCATGCAATCTCCAAATGGACATTTGATAAACAGTACTCATAGAGGACTAAAACAGCCTTCACTTAAATACTCTTCGCATGGGGATAATGAGGTTGACAGTTTGATGACATCAGGGCACGTACCTCCTGAATAGAAGGTCAGCACAACCATGTGCCAATCCCTGCAGGAGGCAGCAAGTTGGGAGCTGGTGACATTAGAGGCGGCTTGGAAAGGCAAATTGGCCAAGTTTATTGGTGCCTTGTGATTTCTCTGCAGACTGTGAAGTACCAGCAGCAAAGGTACATGCATATTAACAAGGTTTTCTTTGTTCGCACTGGCTAATGAAATCCAAACCCACAAGGACTGCTTTTTAAAGTGACTTGATTTGATAATCCGCCTGACACATAGATGTTAGTCTCTACTGATTGGTTTCAAAATAAAGGCTATTTGAGTTATTGAATTTCCTCAAAGCAACAGAAATAGCTCTTCCCTATTAAGGCATGCTGGACGCAGTAAATTAAGATGGAAGAAAGAAGAACTCATAAGGACAGGTTCAGAAAACTCAACCTTTGCCTTAGTTTCTTAGGTGATTATGGGACTTATTATCTGAACATTGAAGGGCAGTTCTGACTGAACACACTGATTAAAAAGTGAACTTTCTGTATGTCGGCATATTGGTCCAGTTCACTGTTGTCTTAAATATCCTCACTGTTTTGCATACAGAAATCAAATCTAAGTGTATGCCTTTGCATGTAGGCATATCATAGCACCATGAATTTTATTATAATTCCATCCTCAATGACAGAACAAGGATTGTTCATTGCCCAAATACTTACTACACTTCAAATTTTTAAGTTGAAATAACCAGCATTATAGGAAATACTCATTTAATTACAGTTTAAAAATTGTATAAATATATGACATCCTTTAACTTTCTCTTTTTTTAGTATTTATGCCTGTATTACTATTTTTAGATATATATGTGCATATGTGTATGTGTGTATGTGATATGCATTCATTGTTTATTTATACCCATATATATATATATACATATATATATATATATATACATATATAAATAAATCTGTGGATTAGAGTTTGTTTCAGTTCAAAGGTGCAAATAATATTTGTACTAAAATGCTTTTAGTCTCTCTTTTACTACTTTGTCTATGTCCTTGAATCGCTCACTAAACAGTTGCTAAGCTGTGTCCAACTCTTTGCAAGTCCATGGACAGTTGCCTGCCAGGTTCCTCTGTCCATTGAATTCCCCAGGCAAGAATACTGGAATATGTAGCCATTCCCTTCTCCAAGGGATCTTCTTGATCCAAGAATCAAACCCAGGTCTCCTGTATTGCAGGCAGATTCTTTACCATCTGTGCCACCAGGGAAGCCCCACTAAACTCTTTAAGAGGGTACAGTTCTCTTCCAGTAGAATAGCAATATGCTTCCTGCAATCTGGATACAAGCATTTTCCAAAAATATTATCCTTAAGTAAAAGAGTAAAATTAAACATCCTAAGGCGTGTTATATTATTTTGTTGTTGGGACTTCATGGTTCAAAATGCAACAGAAATAGCTCTTCCCTATTAAGGCATGCTGGACGTAAATTAAGATGGAAGAAAGAAGAACTCATAAGGACAGGTTCAGAAAACTCAACCTTTGCCTTAGTTTCTTAGGTGATTATGGGACTTATTATCTGAACATTGAAGGGCAGTTCTGACTGAACACACTGATTAAAAAGTGAACTTTCTGTATGTCGGCATATTGGTCCAGTTCACTGTTGTCTTAAATATCCTCACTGTTTTGCATACAGAAATCAAATCTAAGTGTATGCCTTTGCATGTAGGCATATCATAGCACCATGAATTTTATTATAATTCCATCCTCAATGACAGAACAAGGATTGTTCATTGCCCAAATACTTACTACACTTCAAATTTTTAAGTTGAAATAACCAGCATTATAGGAAATACTCATTTAATTACAGTTTAAAAATTGTATAAATATATGACATCCTTTAACTTTCTCTTTTTTTAGTATTTATGCCTGTATTACTATTTTTAGATATATATGTGCATATGTGTATGTGTGTATGTGATATGCATTCATTGTTTATTTATACCCATATATATATATATACATATATATATATATATATATACATATATAAATAAATCTGTGGATTAGAGTTTGTTTCAGTTCAAAGGTGCAAATAATATTTGTACTAAAATGCTTTTAGTCTCTCTTTTACTACTTTGTCTATGTCCTTGAATCGCTCACTAAACAGTTGCTAAGCTGTGTCCAACTCTTTGCAAGTCCATGGACAGTTGCCTGCCAGGTTCCTCTGTCCATTGAATTCCCCAGGCAAGAATACTGGAATATGTAGCCATTCCCTTCTCCAAGGGATCTTCTTGATCCAAGAATCAAACCCAGGTCTCCTGTATTGCAGGCAGATTCTTTACCATCTGTGCCACCAGGGAAGCCCCACTAAACTCTTTAAGAGGGTACAGTTCTCTTCCAGTAGAATAGCAATATGCTTCCTGCAATCTGGATACAAGCATTTTCCAAAAATATTATCCTTAAGTAAAAGAGTAAAATTAAACATCCTAAGGCGTGTTATATTATTTTGTTGTTGGGACTTCCTAGGTGACTCAATGGCAAAGAATCCACTTGCCAATGCAAATATTCCAAGGTATAGGAAACAGAAATTATGTAACTTACCCATAATTTCTGGCACATATTATTTGTTTAGTTTCTGTCTGTTGTCCTAGACACAAACAATTACACATCATGCCTGTGGAAAATAACTTGATTATAGACAATTATACAGATATATACAGTGGTATATATCATGTCTTTGCTGTTTTCATTTTGGTATGTTTAAAAGTTAAGCACTGCTAGAATCAATTCCATTATAAATACAGATAGAATTTTTGAAATCTGAAAGCATAAGGTATATTTACAGAGTAGGTCATTGGTATCAAAAGCAAATATTGAAAATCAGTCACTACATGTCAGATTGCTATTCAGAAAACAGTCTTTTTTCTTTTTTCTTTTTGGGCAGGTTGAGAAGGTTGGGGGCGCGGGCGGGCCACTTCTATTGTTCTTTCATCTATTTTCATCCATCTTTATTCTTTGGCCCACGTGGGCCTCCCATCACAGTGGCCTCTGTTGTCGCAGAGCACCGGCTCTGGGCGCTTGCACTCCAGAGCTCCAGCTCGGTAATTGGACACATGGGTCCAGCTGCTCCGCGGCACATGGAATCTTCCCAGGCCAGGGATCGAACCAGCGCCCCTTGCACTGCAAGGCAGTGTCCTTACCCACTGGGCCACCAGGGAAGCCCAATAATCTCTTAATTTGGTAACAAAATTCCCTTTAATTTAGAGAAAGCATCATTTAGTCAGTCTTAAGGGAAAAAAGTAAAATGATATTGGAGTTAACTAAGAGATTACTTTAGAACCAGTAAGACAAATGAACTTAATGCCAAGAGATATTTTTAATAAATTTTTCAATGTAAAGAAATCCTTCAACAAATTATTCCTTTCAAACATAGAGTACAATATTTATATGTATTTGAGTATGTGTGTGTATGTGTATACAGGTTCATTTAGAAATGGATTGTTTGTATGTGAACCTTATATTAAATAAGTTTATGAGTTATTTAATGCAATATATTAATAGTTAAACTAGGCATTTTATCATTCTCTCAAAATTTTTAATATGACCTGCGTGTGTACTAGAGACAGTTTAATAACTTTGGCATCTCAATTCATGTCATTCATTTCTGGCAGATGCACTTACTAATATTGACCTACCTGTCTGAAGAACCCCAACTGATTAAGAATAAGATCTGGAGTTGGCAGATATCATGTTCTTTGTCAGAATGTCATCATTTTTTCATTCCTAGTTAGGAAAGAGTCTAGGAAATGTTGCCTTCCACTGGGTGGCCCTATGCCCAGTTAAACCCGAACACTAAGGAAAAAGTCCACAATAGGTTTTGGGGAAAAAAAAGCAATTTTAAATTTCTGTTTCAAATATCATTCATGGAATTTACAAAAGACTTTGTGCAATTCAATGTAGTTACCCAGTTTGTTAAGCACAAAACTGATAAGACATCTTTGATTACTTCACTTCCTATTCCCCTACCAACATCATACCAAAATATATTCCCAAATTGTTCCAAAACATATGAAGTAAAAGTGTTAATCATTAAGCTCTGTTTGACTTTTTGGGACCCCATGGATTTTAGCCCACCAAGCTCCTCTGTCCATGGGATTCTCCAGGCAAGAATACTACAGTAGTTTGCCATTCCTCTCTTCAGCATATCTTCCTCACCCAGGGATTGAACCTAGGTCTCCTGCTTTACAAGTGAATTCTTTACCATTTGAGCCACTAGGGAAACCAAAAATATATTCATCAGTTCAAAATCCACTGTCCTGAACATTCCCCCAAACTCCCTTAGTATAATTATTTCTTCTATTTTATTCCAGAATAAAATTCACAGTCCAAATTACTAATCCTTCACTTTTGTACATATACTCTTTCCACATGTTAATTTTCACCTTAATTTTATGACTAAACATCTCACATGTATATGTAGGATTTCCCTACATATTCTTAATAAATCCACTTTTTCACTAAGAGATGATGTCACATCTCCTCACTTCAAACTTGTTTAAGCTTTGTCCAATTCTTCCTCTAATTCTTATGCATTAAGTTAAAAGAAGCCTTCATATAAAGACAACCTCATCCTCACACAAAACATGAGCGCTCTTCACACACATGGTGTTTTCCACCATGATAAAGGGGTAAAGGATCTTTTTTCTATATGAAACTATAGCAGACAGATGTCTGCTTTCATCCACTCAACCGTTAAAATGTGTGTAAAACCATACTAATTTTTATATGTTTTAATATCTCTCTTCTTAAAACAAAGAACTCATTTAATCCCAATGACCTCTTACATTTTTTTTCTTTAGCTCTGTTTTTGGTGTCTGCATTCTCTAGGTTTCTATGTAAGCTCATCATTTTTTCATTCCTAGTTAGGAAAGAGTCTAGGAAATGTTGCCTTCCACTGGGTGGCCCTATGCCCAGTTAAACCCGAACACTAAGGAAAAAGTCCACAATAGGTTTTGGGGAAAAAAAAGCAATTTTAAATTTCTGTTTCAAATATCATTCATGGAATTTACAAAAGACTTTGTGCAATTCAATGTAGTTACCCAGTTTGTTAAGCACAAAACTGATAAGACATCTTTGATTACTTCACTTCCTATTCCCCTACCAACATCATACCAAAATATATTCCCAAATTGTTCCAAAACATATGAAGTAAAAGTGTTAATCATTAAGCTCTGTTTGACTTTTTGGGACCCCATGGATTTTAGCCCACCAAGCTCCTCTGTCCATGGGATTCTCCAGGCAAGAATACTACAGTAGTTTGCCATTCCTCTCTTCAGCATATCTTCCTCACCCAGGGATTGAACCTAGGTCTCCTGCTTTACAAGTGAATTCTTTACCATTTGAGCCACTAGGAAACCAAAAATATATTCATCAGTTCAAAATCCACTGTCCTGAACATTCCCCCAAACTCCCTTAGTATAATTATTTCTTCTATTTTATTCCAGAATAAAATTCACAGTCCAAATTACTAATCCTTCACTTTTGTACATATACTCTTTCCACATGTTAATTTTCACCTTAATTTTATGACTAAACATCTCACATGTATATGTAGGATTTCCCTACATATTCTTAATAAATCCACTTTTTCACTAAGAGATGATGTCACATCTCCTCACTTCAAACTTGTTTAAGCTTTGTCCAATTCTTCCTCTAATTCTTATGCATTAAGTTAAAAGAAGCCTTCATATAAAGACAACCTCATCCTCACACAAAACATGAGCGCTCTTCACACACATGGTGTTTTCCACCATGATAAAGGGGTAAAGGATCTTTTTTCTATATGAAACTATAGCAGACAGATGTCTGCTTTCATCCACTCAACCGTTAAAATGTGTGTAAAACCATACTAATTTTTATATGTTTTAATATCTCTCTTCTTAAAACAAAGAACTCATTTAATCCCAATGACCTCTTACATTTTTTTTCTTTAGCTCTGTTTTTGGTGTCTGCATTCTCTAGGTTTCTATGTAAGCTCATCCATTGAAACTTTTTGATTCTTTTAGACAGCCTTTGGCCTCTGTTCCTATCATGGACACCTTGGAGCATCCTTTTCTCATCCTCCTGCAGCTTCAAGTTCTCTCTAGATGTTGTTGCTGTCCAATTGGGAAGTCATATCCAACTCTTTGCGACCCCATGGGGTGCAGCACACCAGGCTCCTTGGTCTTCCACTATCTCCTGAAGTTTGATTAGATTCATGTCCACTCAGTTGGTGATGCTATCTAACCATCTCATCCTCTGCCACCACCTTTTCCTTCTGCCCTCAGTCTTTGCCAGCATCAGGGTCTTTTTCAATGAGTCAACCCTTCACATTAAGTGGTCAAAATACTGAGGCTTCAGGTACTTCAGCATCAGTTTTTTCAATGAATGTTCAGAGTTGATTTCCTTTAGGATTGATCCTTCTGTGATCGCCATGGACTGTAGCTAAACAGCCTCCTCTGTCTATGGAATTTTCTAGGCAAGAAGAGTGGACTGGTCTGCCATTTTCTTCTCCAGGGGATCTTCCTGACGCAGGGATCAAATTCAAATCTCTTGCATTGCAGGCAGATTCTTTACCACTGTGCCACCTTGGAAGCCACATATTGGATTAGGATCTCACCCTAAATGTCTCATTTCACAGAATCACCTCTTTGAAGAGCTTATCTCCAAATATGTTTATATTTGGATGTACCAGGGGTTGAAACCTTAACCTATGAATCTTGGGGCAAGGAGGCACAATTCAGCCCATGAAACCATCATTTTTGAAAAACCTGATTAGTCTTGGATTAATGTTCAGATTCTTTAGCTTCAGAGGTACAGAATGTCTTTTGACATTGTAGGCATAATGTGCATTACATATCTCACTTAGTGGGTAGATACTGAATTCTTGCCAGCAGAATGTTTGGTGTTTAGAAGAGTAGGTACCATAGAATAGATGCTCAAGCAATATCTACTGAATATATGATACAGACAGCAAAGATATGGTGGAGTTTGGTAGAAATCAGAAAAAAAAAAAAAAAAAAAAAACTTGCAAAGAAATAAATACTGGCTTTTCTAATCTGAGAAGATACTGTAAATAAGTTTGTCATTATTATTATCAGTGTGTGATCTTGGAACATTCCAAATCAACACTAGAGCCTATTGAAGGAAATAATCCCAGGGAATAAACATCATAAAATATCACTTTTAAGGGATATCCCTTATATCCCTAGATTTATCACTTAAATATCCCTATAACTAGAGTGAAAAATAAACTAATAGCCTATGATCACATGAATGAATGAATAATAGTGCATGAACATGTTAATGAATAACTAGGAAATAAAAATGGGGAAAACAAAAGTGAAAGTCCATTTATTTTTAACCCTTACTTCCAGAAGTCATCTAATTTTTTAAAATTAATATCTTTACTATGAGATAATTTCACATTCATTTACATTTGTAAGAAATAGTACATAGTTTCTGTGGATCCTTTGCCTGGTTTACCCACAACATCCTGCAAAACTACAACAAATTAGGACATTCAGTATATTTTGATGCTACAAGTTTCAGAACACTTGTTACCTCAGGGATCCTTTGGGGTGCCCTTCATAGCTACACTCATTTCCCATCTATCCCCTACCTCCTTAGACAAACCCTAGCAACTACTCGTCTTCTTCATTTTGATACTTTTATCATTTTAAGTTTGAAGATATTACCTAAGTAGAATCTTAAATATGTAAACTTTTGAAAGTGGCTTTTTTTCCCACTCAGCATAATTAACTGGAGAACCACCTTCAGTTGTGGCATGCATCAACAGTCTTTTTTGGATTCCCGGGATAATATGCCCTCAGAGGATGTATGGTATTGTGTTTAGTGATTCATCCTTTGCATAATGTTTGGATTCTGTTACAGTTTTTTGGCTGTTGCACATGGAAATGCTATAAATGTTTATTTAGAGGTTTCTCTGTGAATGTATATTTTCCCCTCTCTAGCACAAATGCACAGGAGCACAATCTCCAGGTTATAAAACAATGGAATGATTAGCTGGTTTTGCTTTTGTAAGAAACTTGTCAACTGTTTTCCAAAGTGTTTCTACTGTTTCTCATTTACATCTGCAATGTTTAAGGGATTCTGTTTCTTGGGAGTCTTGTTAAAATTTGATGTTGTTAAAATGTTTCATTTTATTTTTTATAATTTTATTTTTAGTGTTATTGAGATATATGAATAATCACATACATTTAATGTATATTTTCTGATGAATATGGACATGAATGTATAGCAGCACCAGAGTCAATGTAACAAACAGTCATCATCTACAAAGGTTTACTGTGTCCCATTAACTTTGTATGTGTGTGTGCTGAGGTCACTGAGCATGGGATCTACCCTCTTAATGAGTTTTTAGGTGAAAGAACACCACAGCCGCTATTTTAACTGCAGGCACTTTTTATATGGCGGAACTCTAGGTCTATTTATCTTCTATAACTGTAACTTTATACCTCTTAAGCAACAACTCTTTTTTTCTGATAGTTGTATAGTAATAACTTGGTATATTTTATTACAATTTCCTAATAAAATCATGAATTAGGGGCTTCCCTTGTGATCCAGAGGGTAAGGACACCACATTGCAGTGCAAGGGGCGCTGGTTAGATCCCTGGCCTGGGAAGATCCCACATGCCGCAGAGCTGCTGGACTGATGTGTCCAATTACCAGACTGGAGCTCTGGAGCACATGAACCCAGAGCCGGTGCTCTGCAATGAGAGAGGCCACTGCCGATGGGAGGCCCACACAGGCCAAAGAACAAAGATAGATAAATGAAAGATCAATAGAAGTGGTCTAAAAAAAAAAAAAAATCACGAATTAGGACTTTTTTTTTTTTTTAAAGAAATGCTTGTTGTATTTCTCCACTGAAGCTATCTGATACCTCTTTTGGGGACAGGCTACAAAAGTACCTTCATTTACCTTAGAGGTGTAAAGGACATATTCGAATCACCTGTGTCATCTTGGATGAGTTGTGGTGGGTGTGTTTCTCAAGGAAGTCATTCATTTTATCTAAACTTTCCAATGTATATATTTAGAGTTGTTCATAATGTTTCCTTCTATTAATGTCTGCGAGTTCCATTGTGATATTTCATGGTTCACTCCTGATATTAATTATTTATGTCCTTTCTCTTTTTATGTGAGTTTTACTAGAAATCTTTCAATCATATTTATCAATTGACTTTACAAAAGAATCAGTTCTTTGCTACATTTGTTCCTAGTTTTGTTTGTTTTCAGTTTCGCTGATATCTGCTCTTACTTAGCTTATATTCTGTGGAGGTCCATGCGCAGGTTGGAAAAGAATTTCCAGATATGAGGAAGAGTCAGAGGAAAGTAAAGAGCACATGAAGGAAGAATCGCTGCCAGTACAGCGGGCCAGCTTAAGGAAGAATCCGTGTTGTTAGAGTGGAAGACGCTGCTAGAACAAGGGTAGGCTCAAAGGTGAGCCAACCCTAAGCAGGGGTCTTTGATACGATTTATACCCTGGGTGTAAGGAAAGACATAGGGATCTTAAGGATCATTCATTGCTGATTGGACGGTGTTCTGGGTGGGGTGGAGTGATGGCTACAGCATGGAGAAAAGACAGTAGGCTCCGAGGAGTGATGTAGGGATCTTAAGGATTAGGCGGTATACTATAGCCCTGGGGATGGGAGGACAATAAGGGTCTGACATTCCAAGGCCCTTCTAGTTTGCCTTGTTCTTACATCCTTGGGCACCACATATCCTTTCATCTCTTGGCTTTGGGTGTACTTTTCTAGATTTTTAGGAGAGAGCTTGAGTAATCAACTTGAGACTTTTTATCTTCTTTAATGTATTCATTTAGTGTTACAAATTTCCCTCCCAGCAATGCATTAGCTATTTCTGACAACTTTTGATATGTCATTTTTTATTTCAATTCAGTTCAAAGCATTCAGTTATTTCCTTTGAAACTTCCTTTTTTAGCCCATAGATTATTTGCAAGTGTGCTGTTTAGTTTTCATATGTTTGGAACTTTTCTGTTATTGCTATATTCAGAGGACACTCTTTGATTTTATTTTAAACTGGGTGACAGTAGTTTTACGGCCCAGAATATGGTCTATCACTGTTGTTGCATGCCATATTACATGAGTCAATTATCCTGCTGGTTGTGGTGGGTGTGTTTCTCAAGGAAGTCATTCATTTTATCTAAACTTTCCAATGTATATATTTAGAGTTGTTCATAATGTTTCCTTCTATTAATGTCTGCGAGTTCCATTGTGATATTTCATCACTCCTGATATTAATTATTTATGTCCTTTCTCTTTTTATGTGAGTTTTACTAGAAATCTTTCAATCATATTTATCAATTGACTTTACAAAAGAATCAGTTCTTTGCTACATTTGTTCCTAGTTTTGTTTGTTTTCAGTTTCGCTGATATCTGCTCTTACTTAGCTTATATTCTGTGGAGGTCCATGCGCAGGTTGGAAAAGAATTTCCAGATATGAGGAAGAGTCAGAGGAAAGTAAAGAGCACATGAAGGAAGAATCGCTGCCAGTACAGCGGGCCAGCTTAAGGAAGAATCCGTGTTGTTAGAGTGGAAGACGCTGCTAGAACAAGGGTAGGCTCAAAGGTGAGCCAACCCTAAGCAGGGGTCTTTGATACGATTTATACCCTGGGTGTAAGGAAAGACATAGGGATCTTAAGGATCATTCATTGCTGATTGGACGGTGTTCTGGGTGGGGTGGAGTGATGGCTACAGCATGGAGAAAAGACAGTAGGCTCCGAGGAGTGATGTAGGGATCTTAAGGATTAGGCGGTATACTATAGCCCTGGGGATGGGAGGACAATAAGGGTCTGACATTCCAAGGCCCTTCTAGTTTGCCTTGTTCTTACATCCTTGGGCACCACATATCCTTTCATCTCTTGGCTTTGGGTGTACTTTTCTAGATTTTTAGGAGAGAGCTTGAGTAATCAACTTGAGACTTTTTATCTTCTTTAATGTATTCATTTAGTGTTACAAATTTCCCTCCCAGCAATGCATTAGCTATTTCTGACAACTTTTGATATGTCATTTTTTATTTCAATTCAGTTCAAAGCATTCAGTTATTTCCTTTGAAACTTCCTTTTTTAGCCCATAGATTATTTGCAAGTGTGCTGTTTAGTTTTCATATGTTTGGAACTTTTCTGTTATTGCTATATTCAGAGGACACTCTTTGATTTTATTTTAAACTGGGTGACAGTAGTTTTACGGCCCAGAATATGGTCTATCACTGTTGTTGCATGCCATATTACATGAGTCAATTATCCTGCTGGTTGATGGCATTGTCGAGTTCTATATTCTTGTTGATTTTCTGTTCAGATGTTCTATTAACTATTTAGAAAGGAATGTTGAATTGTCTCACATTGACAGTGTTAGTCAGTCATGTCCGACCTTTGAGACTTAATGGATTGCAGTCTGTCAGGCTCCTCTGTTCATGGAATTCTCGAAGAAAGAGTGCTGGAGGGGGTTGTCGTTCCCTTCTCCATAGGATCTTTCTAATCCAGGGATCAAACGCGAGTCTCCTGCATTGCAGGCAGATTCTTTACCATCTGAGCCACCAGGGAAGTCCTGTCTCACATTAAGTGTGGATTTATCCATTTTTCCTTTGGATTTTATCAGATTTTGCTCCACATATTTTCCTGCTCTGCTATTTGTTACATACCAATCTAGGATAACTGTGTGTTCTTGTTGTATTGACTCTTTAGTCATTATGGAATATCTCTCTGCCATTTGTAAATTGCCCTAAAGTTCTCCTTATATGCTATTAATATAACAACTGTGTTTTCTTATTAATATTTACATGTCTTTTATATCTTTTTGTTTTCAAGCAACCTAAATAATTATACAGGAAATTTCTTTGATAAAACATGTGGTGTTTTTAAATCATTTTTCCAGTCAATCAGTATATTTGGGTAATTTATTTCTAACCATTTACTGATATTGATAGATGATGGTAGATAGCTTACCATGAACAGTGTTGGATTTTGATCTGTAAAGATTTCACATTAGGATCAAAAGACTTGACTTTGATCACTCAGAGCTTCGTGCAAGAAAAGTTTTATTGAAGCAAAAACTTCCTGGTGGTAAGGACACTGCCTTGCAGTGCAAGAGGTGCCGGTCCATTTTCTATTTCATTCAGTTTCTATTAAGCATTAAAGTTAAGTTTTCCTTTGAAACTTCCTTTTTTAGCCCATAGATTATTTGCAAGTGTGCTGTTTAGTTTTCATATGTTTGGAACTTTTCTGTTATTGCTATATTCAGAGGACACTCTTTGATTTTATTTTAAACTGGGTGACAGTAGTTTTACGGCCCAGAATATGGTCTATCACTGTTGTTGCATGCCATATTACATGAGTCAATTATCCTGCTGGTTGATGGCATTGTCGAGTTCTATATTCTTGTTGATTTTCTGTTCAGATGTTCTATTAACTATTTAGAAAGGAATGTTGAATTGTCTCACATTGACAGTGTTAGTCAGTCATGTCCGACCTTTGAGACTTAATGGATTGCAGTCTGTCAGGCTCCTCTGTTCATGGAATTCTCGAAGAAAGAGTGCTGGAGGGGGTTGTCGTTCCCTTCTCCATAGGATCTTTCTAATCCAGGGATCAAACGCGAGTCTCCTGCATTGCAGGCAGATTCTTTACCATCTGAGCCACCAGGGAAGTCCTGTCTCACATTAAGTGTGGATTTATCCATTTTTCCTTTGGATTTTATCAGATTTTGCTCCACATATTTTCCTGCTCTGCTATTTGTTACATACCAATCTAGGATAACTGTGTGTTCTTGTTGTATTGACTCTTTAGTCATTATGGAATATCTCTCTGCCATTTGTAAATTGCCCTAAAGTTCTCCTTATATGCTATTAATATAACAACTGTGTTTTCTTATTAATATTTACATGTCTTTTATATCTTTTTGTTTTCAAGCAACCTAAATAATTATACAGGAAATTTCTTTGATAAAACATGTGGTGTTTTTAAATCATTTTTCCAGTCAATCAGTATATTTGGGTAATTTATTTCTAACCATTTACTGATATTGATAGATGATGGTAGATAGCTTACCATGAACAGTGTTGGATTTTTGATCTGTAAAGATTTCACATTAGGATCAAAAAGACTTGACTTTGATCACTCAGAGCTTCGTGCAAGAAAAGTTTTATTGAAGCAAAAAGGGGACTTCCCTGGTGGTAAGGACACTGCCTTGCAGTGCAAGAGGTGCCGGTTCGATCCCTGGCCTGGGAAGATCCCACATGCTGCAGAGTGGCTGGACTGATGTGTCCAATTACTGAGCCAGAGCTCTGGAACGCATGGGCCCAGAGCAGGTGCTCTGCAACAACAAAGGTCACCACGATGCGAGGCCCACGTGGGCCAAAGAACAAAAGCGGATGAAAATAGATAAATGAAAGACCAATAGAAGTGGCCTGCCCACTCCCTCCCTCCATAGCCCACCCCCTAAAAAAAAATTAAAAAAAAAAAGAAAAAAGGGATAGAGAAAAGCTTCCAGCTAAAGGAACTAGAAGGGGGATAGAAGGTACCCCCAGAAGCTAGTTTAGGAGAGTTGTTTTGTACTTTTCCAGTTGGTTATTAACAATATATAAAAGGAATATTTTAAAAGGATAAAGGTCTTACGAGACCCACACCCACAACACACTTCTTTAGATAACATAGGTACAAGTTAAGAAGTAACAACATGTTCTCCAAGGATATACACTGTTGTTATAAACATTAGGGCTGAGCTTAAAGAAGGTCTTAAACAAAAGAGTATTGTCATAGGCGTGGCAATCTAGGCAGAGGAACCTTGGCTAAAATTGTTCGTTTCCCTTCCTCCTCCTTCTCCTCCTCCTCTTTGGAAACTGCTGGCCTTCTTACCAAGGTTTCCTCTTTAGCCCTTTCAATATTACTGACATGTTAAGGATGACATTTTATTTTTGTTATTTGCTTGTTTTCAGGTTTTCTTTCAGCTTCATGACTTTCTGTGGGTTAAGTGAACATCTTTTAAAATTCTACTTGGATATATCATTTACAGTGTGCCCCTTTGTATACCTTTATACTGGTTTCTCTGGGTATCTCACTATCTATCCGTAACCTATCAGAGGTGTGATATTTTATCAGCTCAAATGAAGTGCAGAAATCTTCCTTTACGTATCTTTAGTTTCCTCCTTTTATAGTTAATTTAAACATTTACATGTAATTAGAACCGTACCAAACAATGTTATATTTTTGCTTCAAGTGTCAAAGATGCTTTAGAAAACTAATGGGCAAAAGATAAATGTAAAGTATGCATGCACTTGTATCTCTCTATCATGTATTCTTCCTCATGACATTTGAGGACTGCTTATTCTAACATTTCTATTCTAGTCTGTGATCTTTCCTTACCCATTCTTTTAGGATAGGTTGTTGGTGATAAATTCTCTTAGTTTACATTCATCCAAAATATTTTGCTTTCTCTGTAGTTCCTGAGATATAAAATTCTGAGTTGAAAATTCTGTTTTTTCTCACCACTTGAAATATATTGTGTCACTTTGTTCTGGCCTGTGCATTTTCTGATGAGACATCTACTGTTACTCATCTTGGTTTTCTTTTATAGGAAAAGTATAAAACAATGCTGCTTTTAAGATTGTTTTGGTTTGCTTTTAGCTTTCAGAAGCTTGACCATGATATGTTTTCAGGTGGGTTCATTTGGGCCTACACTGTATGGAGTTCATTCTGATTTCTGAGTCTATAGGTGTATATTCTTTGATAAATTTAGAAAATTTAGTTATTATTTCTGAGTACTTTTTTTTCTCTCTCTCTCTCTCTTTTACTGGGAATCTAGGGATATGGATACTGCATCTTCTATTACATTGCTTAGGGCCTTGATCACATTTTTTTTCACTCTATTTTGTCTTTGGATTTCACTCAGATGGCATAATTAGAACTGTTTTCCTGTTCTGGTCAGTGCTTCTTTTCTGTCCTCCTCATTCAGTGGTTCAGCCCATCCATGAGGTTTGTATTGTATCTTTCACTCCTAAAAATGCAGAGGTTTCCACTGAGACTGTGGATGAAGTAAAGTTTGATTTCATTGCCACCCATGAGGATGAGGTCCCAGCTGTCTACTTAACTTTCTCTGACATAACTGTATCAGAAATGTTGGGGCACCTGATGCAGCCTGACAAGTGTTGATGGCTTGAAGTCTGTAGCTCTTTCACCCTTTCCTGTGACTAGTAAGGTGAGATGGTAGCTTTTTTCTGTGGTATTTGCTGAAACGTAGCAGTTTCTACCTAAAACTTTCTCTCTTGCTTAGGTGACCCCCTTTTCTAGGAAAACTGCTTCAAGTGTCAAAGATGCTTTAGAAAACTAATGGGCAAAAGATAAATGTAAAGTATGCATGCACTTGTATCTCTCTATCATGTATTCTTCCTCATGACATTTGAGGACTGCTTATTCTAACATTTCTATTCTAGTCTGTGATCTTTCCTTACCCATTCTTTTAGGATAGGTTGTTGGTGATAAATTCTCTTAGTTTACATTCATCCAAAATATTTTGCTTTCTCTGTAGTTCCTGAGATATAAAATTCTGAGTTGAAAATTCTGTTTTTTCTCACCACTTGAAATATATTGTGTCACTTTGTTCTGGCCTGTGCATTTTCTGATGAGACATCTACTGTTACTCATCTTGGTTTTCTTTTATAGGAAAAGTATAAAACAATGCTGCTTTTAAGATTGTTTTGGTTTGCTTTTAGCTTTCAGAAGCTTGACCATGATATGTTTTCAGGTGGGTTCATTTGGGCCTACACTGTATGGAGTTCATTCTGATTTCTGAGTCTATAGGTGTATATTCTTTGATAAATTTAGAAAATTTAGTTATTATTTCTGAGTACTTTTTTTTCTCTCTCTCTCTCTCTTTTACTGGGAATCTAGGGATATGGATACTGCATCTTCTATTACATTGCTTAGGGCCTTGATCACATTTTTTTTCACTCTATTTTGTCTTTGGATTTCACTCAGATGGCATAATTAGAACTGTTTTCCTGTTCTGGTCAGTGCTTCTTTTCTGTCCTCCTCATTCAGTGGTTCAGCCCATCCATGAGGTTTGTATTGTATCTTTCACTCCTAAAAATGCAGAGGTTTCCACTGAGACTGTGGATGAAGTAAAGTTTGATTTCATTGCCACCCATGAGGATGAGGTCCCAGCTGTCTACTTAACTTTCTCTGACATAACTGTATCAGAAATGTTGGGGCACCTGATGCAGCCTGACAAGTGTTGATGGCTTGAAGTCTGTAGCTCTTTCACCCTTTCCTGTGACTAGTAAGGTGAGATGGTAGCTTTTTTCTGTGGTATTTGCTGAAACGTAGCAGTTTCTACCTAAAACTTTCTCTCTTGCTTAGGTGACCCTTTTCTGTTTCTTTTGTGTGAAAATTCTGGCTTTTACTGAGGATATTTCTCTATACCAATTGTCATTTCTGCCACACTATCTTTTTACCTCCAGTTTGCAATTCATGGGGCAAAAAGAAACCCTAAAGAACATATCATTGTGTCATTCTGTGATTCTGAGATCCCTAACTTGTCTTCTTTTTTCCCTTCACCCTTCAGAGTCTTCTGTGTTCCTTTTGTTTATATATGCTCAGAATTTTTAGTTGTATACAATGGGTGGACTATACATCTCCTACATCTTTCTGGAATCAGAAGTCCAATAAAGATATTTACTTTTAAAACTTGACCTAAATATAAAAGCTTAGTGCTCCTAAAGCTGTCACAGGCCATTTTATACTCTAGATAACACAGTTAGTAAAGCAAATTGTCTAATTCATGTCTTAGGGGAACTCTTTTGCTAAGAAAATATCATAACATTTTTCTACATCATCCTGCTTCCTCAAAATTTAACTTAAAGATAATTATAGATAATAGCACAGTTTTATTATCATCACTTATCATGCATGGGTAATATATGCCATCTTTGTCTCTCTCTCTCTCTCTTTCTTTCTTTTTTTTTTTTACTTTTTAATCTTCTTCATCATCCCATAGAGTAGTTATGTGATGCAAACAACTGATTACTAAAATCTTTAAGAAAGCTATTAGTCCTGCAATCATGGGTTTTGATACTAGAAAATATAAAGCCACACGTCTAGGGTTTCTTAATTGGCAGGAAATAAACAGTATCATACAAAGGCATTGAAATTTGCTGGGTCAACATAGACCACTTGGTTTATACCTTTATATTCTGGAAGTGCGGTATAGAAGGTAATGGTGTCAGATTTTAGTTCTTATATTGTCTGTGGTTTAAACATGTCTGTTGTGTAGACTATGAACTCCTCTTCTCCATAAGATTTAAGTAGTGACTGTCCTCAGGATTATTAAAGTGATTAAATAAAATGATGTTTGTTAAGACCATGTAACAAATCACAGATGGGATAAATGGCAGATGTAAGACATTGCACATTAGACAATGATACATTAATATCATTATAGGGGATATTTAAATTTGGAAAATGAGATGACACATAATATGAGAGACTTTTATTTGGTTGTAAAACATTTATAACATGCTTAAATGGTATCTTTTGTTGTATTTTGAGAATACAAAATATTCTAAATTCATTAGTTGGCAGGGGTTAATGATATGAAGTCATCCTTAAAACAAACAACATTTTCCTCAGCATTGATTTTTTTAGAGTATTATCATAATGGTAAGAAAATGTGGTAATGTGATAGATCACTAGAAAGCAAGTTATAGTCTCTGACACTGCCCAGCTGTGCAGCTTGTCATTAAAAAGAAATTACTTTACAAATTAGAAATCTACTCTATCTATTCATTCAGAGTATACCTGTGCTATAATCCAGTCAACATATTTGTAAAGAATATCTGATTCCATGACATATTCACTCAAAGTAATCTATGTTATCTTATAATTTCTAAACATGTGTTTTAGCTACAATATAGTATTTTGTCAATAAGTTATTTCCTAATGAACTCTCCTGTCCTTTTGGGAAAACGAGTGCATAACTGTTTCTAAAGCCAGTGTAGTTAGGAAGCCATTCTTAAAATGTTTCAAAAAAGAAACAAATCCAGTTTTCTGTGTATTTACTTTTTCTTGCTTACATCTTCTAAGCTGGCCCTTCATGAGCATAAGATTTTTTAGGGATAGATCATATTTGGATGTATAGACATTACTTGTAAGTCTTGTGAAATGAATACAAAACCTGAATGTATTTTGAAATGTTACAGCCTGCCTTCTTCCAAAAAGAATTTCAGGCATATTTAATACATTTTAAAAAGTGATAAAATAATATAAACTAGAGAAACAATGTTTTAAAAAACTTTTTAAAAAGACCTGGCCATAAAGTAGAGGGCTTTTCAGCTATGAAATATGCAAATAATCTAAGAATTACATCACATAATTAACCAGAATACCATCTGAGTTGCCAAGGAAAATAATTTTCATTTTCATTACTGGGTGGGAAGAAACATCTGAGACTTCAGATGGTGAATAAGGGTGACTTTGCCCTAATTCATGAAAATCAGGACAGCACATTTCAATATGATCAAATTAAAAGGAGCCCAGGGAGCTTGCATGATGATAAAAGATGACTACAATTAAAACTTGTGTTATTTAGACATTGTTATTGACACCATAAGCATCGCCATGTGCTCTGCAAGCTGCAGTGTGCCCTCAAGGTGGTCATATGGATTACAAGATCATCTTTTTTTCTGTTGGATGCACACTAGGGGACAGGCTGGCTTGATATGAGAGGAAATTTCAACATGTCAAAAAAGATAATGCCAAACTGGAGTACTATCAGGTTAGATATGAACGTTCTGATGAAGTGAGGCACTAGACTATTTATTTTATTTTGGTCTTTGTTGTTTCTTTCTGGTTGTTTTTAAGGCTTGATATTTATTTATTTATATATTTATTTAGTGTTATTTATCTGTTTATTAATGGGATGATTTGGGAGCCAGAATATTTATGCTGTTTTTTTTATTTGGTTCAATCTCCCCAAATGAAAAATTATGTTATGTGGCTTATTTTGGAAAAATGTTGACCAACAGAAATTATCTCACAACTTGTTAGTCTTTGGGGGAACTCATATGCAGTGAGAATTCCCTGATGACCTGCTCTTACCTTGTGTGCATGATCAGTGTCTCAGTCATGTCCCACTCTTTGTGACACCATGCACGGTAACCCACCCAGGCTCTTCTGTCCATGGGATTTCTCAGGCAAGAATCTTAGAGTGGGTTACCATTTCCTTCTCCAAGGGATTTACCACCCCAGAGATCTAAGTCACATTTCTGCATTGGCAGGCACATTTTCTACCACTATGCCACTGTGCCACCTTGGAAGCCACTCAAAGAATAATATTGGACACTGAAAGCTGAAAAAGAAAAAGGCTCTTTCTCTAGGGCATCCAGAAGGTGTGCTCCTAAATGGCACATTGACACTAGTCTGGCACAACTGCCTTCAGACTCCTAAATTTCAGAGCCTAGAGAGGAAATCTCTGTTGCAGTAAGCAACTAGTGTAAATGAAAGTAGGGGTCTGTAGACTTGAATGGTCTGTAGATTAAAGAACGATATCATATGAAAAAAAAAGAAAAGAAAAGAAAGTGGGGTCTGGTTTCTTATCCCTCAAAAGCCAAAAAGAGGCCCAGTTGATGGGAAGAATGTTTGTTTTATTTTGAATGCCATAATTCCAGGGTGCAGATGCCTGTCTAAATGTCAACT
The DNA here is from genome assembly GCA_022376925.1 of Tragulus kanchil. Lineage (NCBI taxonomy): Eukaryota > Metazoa > Chordata > Mammalia > Artiodactyla > Tragulidae > Tragulus > Tragulus kanchil. The sequence continues at coordinate 145,583,948 of JAIOJX010000004.1, forward strand.
TTCTCTACTCTCAATCAGTGGGCAGGAGCTTTTATAGGCTGTTGGATGAACTACTAGTAGAAACAGCATAGTCATCTCTGACAGTCATCTCAAACTCAGCCATCCATGGTCTAACTAGCATCATCTTGATTGTTTTAAATAGATCTAGTCTTTGGTTCCAGAGTCAGTTAGTATGAACGTTCTGATGAAGTGAGGCACTAGACTATTTATTTTATTTTGGTCTTTGTTGTTTCTTTCTGGTTGTTTTTAAGGCTTGATATTTATTTATTTATATATTTATTTAGTGTTATTTATCTGTTTATTAATGGGATGATTTGGGAGCCAGAATATTTATGCTGTTTTTTTTATTTGGTTCAATCTCCCCAAATGAAAAATTATGTTATGTGGCTTATTTTGGAAAAATGTTGACCAACAGAAATTATCTCACAACTTGTTAGTCTTTGGGGGAACTCATATGCAGTGAGAATTCCCTGATGACCTGCTCTTACCTTGTGTGCATGATCAGTGTCTCAGTCATGTCCCACTCTTTGTGACACCATGCACGGTAACCCACCCAGGCTCTTCTGTCCATGGGATTTCTCAGGCAAGAATCTTAGAGTGGGTTACCATTTCCTTCTCCAAGGGATTTACCACCCCAGAGATCTAAGTCACATTTCTGCATTGGCAGGCACATTTTCTACCACCATGCCACTGTGCCACCTTGGAAGCCACTCAAAGAATAATATTGGACACTGAAAGCTGAAAAAGAAAAAGGCTCTTTCTCTAGGGCATCCAGAAGGTGTGCTCCTAAATGGCACATTGACACTAGTCTGGCACAACTGCCTTCAGACTCCTAAATTTCAGAGCCTAGAGAGGAAATCTCTGTTGCAGTAAGCAACTAGTGTAAATGAAAGTAGGGGTCTGTAGACTTGAATGGTCTGTAGATTAAAGAACGATATCATATGAAAAAAAAAGAAAAGAAAAGAAAGTGGGGTCTGGTTTCTTATCCCTCAAAAGCCAAAAAGAGGCCCAGTTGATGGGAAGAATGTTTGTTTTATTTTGAATGCCATAATTCCAGGGTGCAGATGCCTGTCTAAATGTCAACTTTCTCTACTCTCAATCAGTGGGCAGGAGCTTTTATAGGCTGTTGGATGAACTACTAGTAGAAACAGCATAGTCATCTCTGACAGTCATCTCAAACTCAGCCATCCATGGTCTAACTAGCATCATCTTGATTGTTTTAAATAGATCTAGTCTTTGGTTCCAGAGTCAGTTTGTTTCCATTTCTTGAGGCCAGTTCTTAGAACTGTAGCAGCTTTTGTCAAGGCTGCAGTCTGGCCATCATGTAGTTACCCTCTTGCACCTGGTGGGGGTTTCAGTCTAAGACAATCCTGCCATTTCACTAGGTTTGTGGTAATGTTATGGAAACAACAGGAAACAGATGCAAGCATATTTAAAAAAAAATGTTTTGTTGAAATTTAAGTAAATATTGCATTTATATTTACAGAGATTATGCAGCCATCACCATAATCTACATTTAGAACAGTGCTATTACCCTTAAAGTAAGTCCCATGTCCACTCTTAAGAATATTTTATTAAAATATTAAAAATAAATTGCTGCTAAACATATGTGATGACATCCTAGCAATAATCAGTCAAAATAATTAAAATTGTGATAGGAATGGAGTAGGGAGGGGCTGGAGTGGGGAGCTGAATAAAAATTTGGGGGGAAATCCCTGTGGTCCTAAGCTATTTACAATAATTCTCTTTCATCTACAAAGCTAACTAATAATTATGCACCCAGTTTAATCTTGGACTAAAAAGGCAATTTAGGTTAGCATCTCTTTCTTTCTGTATATCTTCCTATACATTCTTTTCGTTTCAAAAAGAATCTCAAATGAGTCCTAATGAGTCTAAAATAAAAGCAGGAAAAACGTACAGAAATTTAGAAATTTCACTACAACCTGTGGCCAGGAACTGAGGTGAAATGTCACATCTTAGTGGCCTATGTTTATTACCTGAGTTATAACAGAAGTATTTTACCACACGTTTGAAAATTAATGTGAGAGGGATGTCTTTCTCATCTTTGTCTTAAATTGTCTTGATACAAAAATAAACTAATTGCCCAGGGAGTGCGATGCTTTTTGGTGTCATATTGAGAAAAATATTTATTCTGAGTGCTCTCCTGTGGCAGATACTGTAATAAAGTGGAATTAATCATCCACAAATGTTTATTCAGTCTGCTCTGTGTCAGATATGGATAGTAGGTGCATTGTTGTTGCTGTTGAGTTGAGCTGTCCAATGCTTTGTGACCCCATGGACTTTAGTACACCAGGCTAATTAAAGAAGAGACCGCTACAGTTCCTTGCACTCTACATGCCAGGATCCCTTTATGTGGCCACTCTGGCATCCTTTAAACAGATCTGACATACAGTTACCTAACGCTGGCAGCAGTACCCTACAATCACAACTTAGTAACCCCTACTATAAAGACAGCCTGGACTGTGTCCTTGAAAATCATTTAGTATCCATAATTCCTCTAGTAAATATTGGCTGGCATTGATTTGAGATTAACTCCTTGGCAAATGCCAGAAATAGAGCTTTTTAGGTAACCGTGGGGATTCAGAGCCATGTTCCTTAGAAATAGTCAAGGTGATATTAGGGTTTTAATCTTTTTATGGAAGCTTAAAATGTGATGACATCCTAGCAATAATCAGTCAAAATAATTAAAATTGTGATAGGAATGGAGTAGGGAGGGGCTGGAGTGGGGAGCTGAATAAAAATTTGGGGGGAAATCCCTGTGGTCCTAAGCTATTTACAATAATTCTCTTTCATCTACAAAGCTAACTAATAATTATGCACCCAGTTTAATCTTGGACTAAAAAGGCAATTTAGGTTAGCATCTCTTTCTTTCTGTATATCTTCCTATACATTCTTTTCGTTTCAAAAAGAATCTCAAATGAGTCCTAATGAGTCTAAAATAAAAGCAGGAAAAACGTACAGAAATTTAGAAATTTCACTACAACCTGTGGCCAGGAACTGAGGTGAAATGTCACATCTTAGTGGCCTATGTTTATTACCTGAGTTATAACAGAAGTATTTTACCACACGTTTGAAAATTAATGTGAGAGGGATGTCTTTCTCATCTTTGTCTTAAATTGTCTTGATACAAAAATAAACTAATTGCCCAGGGAGTGCGATGCTTTTTGGTGTCATATTGAGAAAAATATTTATTCTGAGTGCTCTCCTGTGGCAGATACTGTAATAAAGTGGAATTAATCATCCACAAATGTTTATTCAGTCTGCTCTGTGTCAGATATGGATAGTAGGTGCATTGTTGTTGCTGTTGAGTTGAGCTGTCCAATGCTTTGTGACCCCATGGACTTTAGTACACCAGGCTAATTAAAGAAGAGACCGCTACAGTTCCTTGCACTCTACATGCCAGGATCCCTTTATGTGGCCACTCTGGCATCCTTTAAACAGATCTGACATACAGTTACCTAACGCTGGCAGCAGTACCCTACAATCACAACTTAGTAACCCCTACTATAAAGACAGCCTGGACTGTGTCCTTGAAAATCATTTAGTATCCATAATTCCTCTAGTAAATATTGGCTGGCATTGATTTGAGATTAACTCCTTGGCAAATGCCAGAAATAGAGCTTTTTAGGTAACCGTGGGGATTCAGAGCCATGTTCCTTAGAAATAGTCAAGGTGATATTAGGGTTTTAATCTTTTTATGGAAGCTTAAAATCTGAGTAAAGCCATCTGGAGAGAGTCACGGGTTGTCCACATTCAGAGATCAACTTCTCCTTAGAAAGCTGTTTTGAGTCAGCTTCACTCAGAGCTATGGTGAGCAAGGATTCTAGATCCAGTCTTTAAAGCAACTTTGTTTCACTCAGAAATAGTACTTATATTAGTGCATAACTAAATATGCTCAGATGAAAACAGCATCTTAATGAATATGCTCAGATGAAAATAGCATCTTAATGAAACATCTACCAAATTTCACATTAAAGAGTGGTAATTTTTTTTACTAAAAATATAGCCAAATTTAAAAATGTGACTGACTTTAAAACTCTAAGATTTTCAGTGCAAGTTCATTTAAAATTGCCTGTTGTCTTATGTAGCATTCAAGTACTTGGTTTTTCACATAAATCATTGAAATATCTTGTTAAGAACAGGTTAATTATTTTACCAGGAGGTAAAGCAGCCAGAAATTTCATTTATCTGACCTCACAAATCAGAGCTCTAATGATTAAATTTGAGTAACAAACTGTGTACTAAAAAACTGTGACTTGAATCCTTATTTGGTTTCTATTATCAGCAACGTTTTATGTACTTGGTAAATAAAACTTAGAGAGACAAAATAACTGCAAGCAGTTTGTTTTACATTTTTCTATGACTTAAAACACCCCATTTTGAAGACTTTCCTTGTGGTCCAGTGGTTTAGGCTATACACTTCAACTGCAGATGGCAACTGCCTCTCTCTCCCACTCTCTCATGCTCTCTGAGTCTCATTTTTTCTTAAGCCTTGAGATGCTCTCAGTGTGCATATATTCAAGTCAGTTCACCAGGCATTTTTCACATATGCATCACACTAATATTACTAAAAAGACAAGTTCATTTGCTGAAGTTTTTGCTTGATATGGAGCTGGTTCAGAGTTGGAAATTGTAAACTACAGGTGGTGGTTAGAAGTCTTCTTATAAGAGAGTAAACATTTACCAGGCTGATGTGAAGGTGACATAGGAAAACTCTTATATGAGAAGAAAGAGCCTGAACAAAAGGATGAAGAATTTGAAGATCATGAAACAGAGACAGGATTAAAGTTCAACTGGTCCAAGTGTAGGTGAACAGATGCTAAATTAGCCAAAGTGTGGCCCTATCTAAAAGGCAGGGGAAGCTTGCATAGAATTTAATATGGGCATGAGAGAAGAACTTTCAAGCATAAATGAGGACAGGAAAATGGGAACAAATACCAAGAACAAAGAAAAAGACAGTTTAGATTAAGACAGCAGCAACAAAGCTATAAAAGATGTAGCAGAGAAAAATTAAAGCCTCAACTTTATTAGACCTAGTGAGTGAATGACTGGATATGGGAATGAGGTATAAACGCAGTAAGCGTGGTGATGTGCTCCCAGATTGCCTTCAAAAAAAGGATTTGGTGTGTAGCTGGGGCCAGTCAACCTACTGCAATCTGGGAGCTTGTTCTGGCCACCTTAAATGCCCAGAAGACACTTGCCCTGAGATCATGCCCTTCCCAAGGGAGAATGAATCCAGTGACCATTCAAAGAGGGGATAGACAGGTCCAGCCATTTGAAGTTGGCTGAAGAAGATTTGATGCTCTTCTAGATCCAAAGATATTCCTGAGTTTTCATCCACCAGCAAGGCATGCCATGCTTCTCCCTTTGCCCAATGTAGCTCTGTTCCTTTCTTTTGTCAGAGGACTATCCAAAAAAAGATTTTCTTTTTTTTCTTACACACACACCACAAACACCATCTAAATATCTGCTTTCTGAGAACCCAAACTGTAATTCTGCCCAAGTATCTGAACTGAAGATCCTATACCAAAATTTGCAATGGCCAAAGGTACCTGGGCTTCCCAGGTGGTGCTAGTGGTAAAGAACCTGCCTGCAAATCAGTTAAACCAGGCATTTTTCACATATGCATCACACTAATATTACTAAAAAGACAAGTTCATTTGCTGAAGTTTTTGCTTGATATGGAGCTGGTTCAGAGTTGGAAATTGTAAACTACAGGTGGTGGTTAGAAGTCTTCTTATAAGAGAGTAAACATTTACCAGGCTGATGTGAAGGTGACATAGGAAAACTCTTATATGAGAAGAAAGAGCCTGAACAAAAGGATGAAGAATTTGAAGATCATGAAACAGAGACAGGATTAAAGTTCAACTGGTCCAAGTGTAGGTGAACAGATGCTAAATTAGCCAAAGTGTGGCCCTATCTAAAAGGCAGGGGAAGCTTGCATAGAATTTAATATGGGCATGAGAGAAGAACTTTCAAGCATAAATGAGGACAGGAAAATGGGAACAAATACCAAGAACAAAGAAAAAGACAGTTTAGATTAAGACAGCAGCAACAAAGCTATAAAAGATGTAGCAGAGAAAAATTAAAGCCTCAACTTTATTAGACCTAGTGAGTGAATGACTGGATATGGGAATGAGGTATAAACGCAGTAAGCGTGGTGATGTGCTCCCAGATTGCCTTCAAAAAGGATTTGGTGTGTAGCTGGGGCCAGTCAACCTACTGCAATCTGGGAGCTTGTTCTGGCCACCTTAAATGCCCAGAAGACACTTGCCCTGAGATCATGCCCTTCCCAAGGGAGAATGAATCCAGTGACCATTCAAAGAGGGGATAGACAGGTCCAGCCATTTGAAGTTGGCTGAAGAAGATTTGATGCTCTTCTAGATCCAAAGATATTCCTGAGTTTTCATCCACCAGCAAGGCATGCCATGCTTCTCCCTTTGCCCAATGTAGCTCTGTTCCTTTCTTTTGTCAGAGGACTATCCAAAAAAAGATTTTCTTTTTTTTCTTACACACACACCACAAACACCATCTAAATATCTGCTTTCTGAGAACCCAAACTGTAATTCTGCCCAAGTATCTGAACTGAAGATCCTATACCAAAATTTGCAATGGCCAAAGGTACCTGGGCTTCCCAGGTGGTGCTAGTGGTAAAGAACCTGCCTGCAAATGTAGAAGACATAAGAGATGAGGGTTCAATTCCTGTGTTGGGAAAATTCCCTAAAGAAGGAAATGGCAGCCCATTCCAGTATTCTTGCCTGGAGAATCCCATGGAGGATCCTGGCGTGCTACAGTCCATAGGGTCACAAAGAGTCAGACTCTGGCTCAAGTGACTTAACACACACACAGACACACACACACACACGGGACATGGTGAGAAATAATTCACTCAGTCGGAATATACTGTGTTGGAGGGAACAGTGGATGAACTAGGCGAGGACCTCCTGCCTGTAGAAATATTCTGTCTGGATGTTAGTTAGCTCAGGCATTAAGGTGAGTATAAATTTACATGGGGGGGAACGCTTTTTTAACAAACCAATTGTTTTTAATAAATTTCATGTTTTTCATATGTTGTAGGTAAATTTCAGAGCCTATTTTCCCTTAGATTCTGATTTTAAACTTGGAAAAATTATTTGGTTTGTAATGGGAGCAGATTGTAGCAGTCTTTTTTATTGTTTGGCTGTTTGAATATTTATAAATCAGTTCTGCCGTAGGACCTGGCATCTTCTAGTGATGTTGGAGACAAAGCAGGCAAGTCCAAATTGAAGTCGGGTTTCCATTCCCTCAGCAGCTTTCTGAGAGTGTGGCATCCCTTATGTCAAGCTATTTTCTTTATTGCCCAATTTATACATAACTGACAAGGTGTCCCAATTGCCTGGTTATGATATCCTGGCTTCTTCTTTGATGGGAAAGTGATTATGTTTTAAGGGGCTTTCTACACATGCATTTGTCAGCTTTTAGCTGTTGCTGATGTCCTCAGTTTGGTTGTAATTGATGCCCAAGGGTATCTTGTGCATTTAAGTGGGAACAGTTAGTGATTATTCACATCATATAGTCCATAAACACAGGAAGAGATACAAGAAAGTTTATTCCTTAACCTTCATATCTCCTACATATGTATTTGAATGCTGAATGCAATCATCAGGCTTCTTTACTTTCAATTTAGCCCTTTTATGCTTTTCTGATTTCACATTTCATTAGTTAATAGTGCAGGATTTGTGCCAAGTAAGCAATATATACACATATGACTTTGGAGTTATACTTAAGAGTGCATCACAAAAGAGGCATCTACCACTAATAATGAAATGAAAGCAATGATGTGTACTCACATATACACTTCTATTGGTCTTTCATTTATTTCCATCTTTGTTCTTTGGCCTGTGTGGGCCTCCCATCGCAGTGGCCTCTGTCACTGCAGAGCACCAGCTCTGGGCGCATGCACTCCAGAGCTCCCGCTCTGTAGTTGGACACATCGGTCCAGCTGCTCCACAGCACATGGGATCTTCCCAGGCCAGTGATTGAACTGGCGCCCATTGCACTGCAAGGCGGTGTCCTTACCCACTGGACCACTAGGGAAGCCCCCAAGGAATACTTTTTGATTACTAAATAATCTAGCTTTTGAATGCAATGGGTAGCATATGACCTGTCATCAAACATTTATTAAGCAAGTCTACTTAGGAACACAAACTGTTAATCCTAAAAATGAATAGTGATTTGAATTCTTTGGGGATGGTTGTAATGTGTTCATAATTGTTAATTTTATATGAAATTTATTACTTAAAAAATAAAGGGTCTTAAAATATAACAGTTCACAAAAATCATTTCATCAGCGTGATTGATAACATGACCCCTGATCCAAAATGTGGGATCTCTGTCTCAGCACTGTTATAAGTTACTGTGCAGTGTTAATGAGAATGTAGCCTTCAACTTCAGCATTTTTTAAAAGCATGGTTAAACATAGTTGAAATAGCACTCTCTGAGGTATTGTCTAGGTCCAAAAAGTTATAAGTTCATTAGATGAGCAATCATGAGCTGAGTTTTGTGGCACAACTCCCTTCATAATATTCATGATTCCAGGCATGCTAAGTCTATTCAGTCATGTCTGACTCTTTGTGACCCCGTGGACTGTAGCCCACCAGGTTCCTCTGTCCATGTAATTTTCCAGGCAAGAATACTAGAGTGGGGCTACCACTTCCTTCTCCAGCGGGACTTACCGACCAAGGGAGTGGACCTACATCTGTTATGTCTCTTGCATTGGCATTGGCAAGCAGGTTCTTTACCAGAAGCACCACCTGGGAAGCCCCATGATTCAAAAAGTACTTGGATAAAGAAGATACTAGTAATGATAAATCTCATTGCTTTTCTGAACCTATAGTGACGTTTTTTGTTGTTATTTCTGACTTAACAATGTAGAAATCATAATATTACTGATAAAAATTTCATGTTTATAGTATATATTTATTCACATTTCATCCATTAATCTATAGTTGTCACTTCTCATATAGAAATATATTTGATTTCCAGACAGTATATGAGTTATAATTTTTCAAATTTTAAAATAAATATTGCCTCAACATTATAAACACCTGAAGTGTACTATGATAGTAGTTTAATGATGTCATCAAAATAATGTAAATAAAAGTCACGTAATATACATATAACCAGTAAATTTAGGTAATGGATATTTTCAGTGAATTGACTTTTATACTGAAATATAATCATAGGTTTGTCATTTTGTAGAAAAAGCCACCTGATCTTTTTCTGTGGGTATACGTGTTATTGAGAAATATGACCTGTTACAATATTTTGACTATTTTATAAACTATTCTCCTTCAAGGATTGCACATATTCCAAATACTTAAACTCCTATGCAGATGATTCCATGCACCTTTTAGACCCTCTTAAAATGAGAATTCCATTCTGACTGTGTCCTTGACACCTCCATCTGAAGTCCCCGAATTCAGTAAATACCTCCTTCTCACAAAAGTGTATCCTACAATAACCCCCTGGAGTATTGTTTGATGACATCTTCTTTCTCACACCCTATATATACTTGGCTGCCAAGTTATACATATTCAATTTTTCCAATGTTAAGTTTATATGGTTCTTTATTTCTAACTTCTTGAAACATGGCAATTTGACTATCTCCTGTGTGTGTGTGTGTGTGTGTGTGTGTCTGTGTGCTTATGTGTGTTTCCCCTTCCATTTATACATTCTGTAGAGCACTTTGTATATTTCTTCTAAAAAATGTAAGTATTTCTTTCTTTATTTATTTTTGGTTGTTCTGGGTCTTTGCTGCTGCACATGGACTTTATTGTTCTTGCATTGGCATTGGCAAGCAGGTTCTTTACCAGAAGCACCACCTGGGAAGCCCCATGATTCAAAAAGTACTTGGATAAAGAAGATACTAGTAATGATAAATCTCATTGCTTTTCTGAACCTATAGTGACGTTTTTTGTTGTTATTTCTGACTTAACAATGTAGAAATCATAATATTACTGATAAAAATTTCATGTTTATAGTATATATTTATTCACATTTCATCCATTAATCTATAGTTGTCACTTCTCATATAGAAATATATTTGATTTCCAGACAGTATATGAGTTATAATTTTTCAAATTTTAAAATAAATATTGCCTCAACATTATAAACACCTGAAGTGTACTATGATAGTAGTTTAATGATGTCATCAAAATAATGTAAATAAAAGTCACGTACTATACATATAACCAGTAAATTTAGGTAATGGATAATTTTAGTGAATTGACTTTTATACTGAAATATAATCATAGGTTTGTCATTTTGTAGAAAAAGCCACCTGATCTTTTCTGTGGGTATACGTGTTATTGAGAAATATGACCTGTTACAATATTTTGACTATTTTATAAACTATTCTCCTTCAAGGATTGCACATATTCCAAATACTTAAACTCCTATGCAGATGATTCCATGCACCTTTTAGACCCTCTTAAAATGAGAATTCCATTCTGACTGTGTCCTTGACACCTCCATCTGAAGTCCCCGAATTCAGTAAATACCTCCTTCTCACAAAAGTGTATCCTACAATAACCCCCTGGAGTATTGTTTGATGACATCTTCTTTCTCACACCCTATATATACTTGGCTGCCAAGTTATACATATTCAATTTTTCCAATGTTAAGTTTATATGGTTCTTTATTTCTAACTTCTTGAAACATGGCAATTTGACTATCTCCTGTGTGTGTGTGTGTGTGTGTGTGTGTCTGTGTGCTTATGTGTGTTTCCCCTTCCATTTATACATTCTGTAGAGCACTTTGTATATTTCTTCTAAAAAATGTAAGTATTTCTTTCTTTATTTATTTTTGGTTGTTCTGGGTCTTTGCTGCTGCACATGGACTTTATCTAGTTGCAGCCAGCAGGGGCTACTCTTCATTACAATAGAGAACTTTGTGTTATAGTGGCTCCTCTTGTCGAAGACCATGGTTCCTAGAAAGCTCAGGCTTCAATAGTTGTGACATATGGTCTCAAAGGTTGTGGCTCAAAGGCTCTACAGAATAGGTTCAGTAGTTGTGGCACACAGGCTTAGCTGCAATGCGGCATGTGGGATCTTCCTAGACCAGGGATCAAATTCATGTCCACCACGTTGGCAGATAGATGAATTCTTAACTACTTAACCACCAGGGATGTCCCTGGGGTCCATTTTTATTTTTATCATTCCTTGTACTCTTGCTTTTTCCATTTTTGTTTTTTGAGTCTCAATTGAATTTCCTTTTTTACAAATTCAATCACAATCTTTATGTATAAATCAAAACCTGAAAAGATAATTTTTGTATTTTGAGTTCAGTTATTTAAATTAAGTGAATTATTTTAGCATACTTGCAAAAATGAGTGAAATGTGTTTAAGTAGATAATAAATTACATTATTGTAAAATGAAAGGTGTCAGTCACATCTTTATTGTTCCATGGATATTTTAAAGGATATTTTGTCACTAGCTAAAATTTAGTTGACTATTTTATAGAAAGTGATTTTGTTCATCATGTCTTAATGACACTTTCTTCACCTGGAGCTTTAGTCCTTTCTGTTCATACATTAAATATGCATCAAATGCTACATATTTAATGACAGTAAATGCTTCTTATTCTTATCTAATCATCAAAAATAACTAAATCAGTTCTAGGCATGGCATTGTACCAGTTTTGGGTGCAGGGATGCTCTTAAAAACTGTTTTCTGGAATAGGTGAATGAATATTTATTTTCCTCATAGAAAATCTCTTGGAGACCAGTAAAATATTTTTACATGTCAGAATAGCCACTATATTCTTTAGTAATAGTCTAAGTGTTTTTCATTAAGTATGTATAGAACTTAAATAGTTCTTGATGGAAAATCTTGTTCAATGAAAATGTATTACTGAACTTAGTCTCTGAAATAAAAGGCAAAATTTGTGAAATCCAGAAAAACAATATGCTTTGAAATTGTTTACCTGCTGTTGTGAATTAAGGGCTTCCCAGATGACACAGTAGTAAAGAATCTGCCTACCAATGCAGGAGACATGTGTTCGATCCCTGGCTTGGGAAAATCTCCTGGAGGAGGAAATGGCAACTCATTCCAATATTCTTGCCTGGGAAATTCCTTGGGCAAATAGACAGAAGAACCTGGCAGGCTGCAATCCATGAGGTCAAGAATGAGTTGGACATGACTAAACAACACAGCAATTGTGAATGGGTGAATGAATGAAATGAATTTAAGTTCTCATTTTATGGATATGATTAGTGATACCAAACTGCTATTAATCCTATGTAAACTATTAACAAGTTTTTTTTAGTATTTCATAATATTAAAAGTATTATACCAACAGTATTTAACTTAACATATATAGTAATCTCAAATTATATATCTTGGAAAACAACTTTTGTGAGTAAATTGATAAAAGCCAAGAATTCTATTAATAGTTTACTATTTCAGTACTACACATCAGGACATTTTTAAGAGAGATGAATTTGTTACACGACTGTTATGGATTCTGTATGAAAACAGTATTACAGGGCTTTGCTGGTGGTCCAGTGGGTAAGGACACCGCCTTGCAGTGCAAGGGCTGCAGAATCGATCCCTGGCCTGGGAAGATCCTACGTGCTATGGAGTGGCTGGACCAATGTGTTCAACTACTGAGCCAAAGCTCTGGAGTGCAAGTGCCCAGAGCCGGTGCTCTGCAACGAGAGAGGCCACTGTGATGGGAGGCCCACACAGGCCAAAAAAATAAAGATAAATAAATGAAATACCGATAAAAGTGGCCAAAAAAAGAAAACAGTATTACACATGTGAAATACAGAATCAGATTTTTAATGGACACATTTTTGCTTGTGAGAAATGTTTCATAGCATTTTACAACATTATGATAAAATATGGTATACTGAAAACTGAGTTTTATTGCAGAAAGTTAAAAAAAGATGGCTGCAAAATTGTTGTGATTCGCGTTTTTCAATTGAAAACTAGAATAAAGTAGGCTGGCAATCAGTCCTCCAAAAGAGACAGCTGTAATAACCTGGTAGGGAATTCTCAGAGTAGTTCATGATTTTGACCTTTGGAAGGTATAGATTTAAGGGGGAATTTAATTTGGAATCGCAGATGGAAGAAACATTTACTTTCCTTGGCTAATATTAGACAGTCATTTAAAAAATTCAGTGGAACCAACTGTAAGTTTTGCACAGAAGAGAGGAACCAGTGCATACATATTGTGGGTTCTTAATAAATGTTGTTGTCATAGCTGTAGCTTTTACACAACCAAAGTGCATACCACAGACCCACTGGCACCCACACTTTTACTTTGTGGCTTCTGGCTGTCCACATCTTTAATGCAAATAGATGTATATTTTAGACAATGCTTTTTCTGTGTAGAGCAATTTCATTTTCATACAAATATCATTCCCTTCAGCTTTTATTCATTTCTACTACTGTTCTATTTCATAAAAGAATGAATTCCATCTATCTTAGCTTAAATGAATATATATATATGTTAATATATATTAATACACACATGGATTTTAAAACTATTAGCCTCCTCAGTACCTATGCACTTCAATAAAAGTCAGCTGTCAGCTTTACCTAATTTTCTTGGGATTTCATTTTCTGAAAAAGTGTATGAACTTGCAAAACAGTAGAAAAAATAAGAAATAAAATGACTATCTAAAATTACAGTGCCATCACCTATTACCAAACTAAAATTGTTTCCTAACCTAGTATAAAGAATTTTAAAAATAGGAGAGAAAATTACCTCTTTCCCAAACAACAAAAGGTGGTTTAACAAAGCAAGTAAATACGACTATCGATTTATCTACCTAACAACTTGAACAAGGCACAAAGAGTTCAGAATCATAAAACTTAGACCGGGAAGAAATATTAGAAATCACATCTGGCAATCTCTGCACCAATAGAAAGCGAGACCAAGAGACCTAATGGCTTGTTTCAGGTTCACACAACTAATTTGTCAAATGTGGCAATCTCATGACAAAATTCCCAGTCACCAAAAACACATTTTGCATTGTGAAATTTCAAAATAAAGGTATACGAAAAGTTTTTGGGGGCTGCAAAATTGTTGTGATTCGCGTTTTTCAATTGAAAACTAGAATAAAGTAGGCTGGCAATCAGTCCTCCAAAAGAGACAGCTGTAATAACCTGGTAGGGAATTCTCAGAGTAGTTCATGATTTTGACCTTTGGAAGGTATAGATTTAAGGGGGAATTTAATTTGGAATCGCAGATGGAAGAAACATTTACTTTCCTTGGCTAATATTAGACAGTCATTTAAAAAATTCAGTGGAACCAACTGTAAGTTTTGCACAGAAGAGAGGAACCAGTGCATACATATTGTGGGTTCTTAATAAATGTTGTTGTCATAGCTGTAGCTTTTACACAACCAAAGTGCATACCACAGACCCACTGGCACCCACACTTTTACTTTGTGGCTTCTGGCTGTCCACATCTTTAATGCAAATAGATGTATATTTTAGACAATGCTTTTTCTGTGTAGAGCAATTTCATTTTCATACAAATATCATTCCCTTCAGCTTTTATTCATTTCTACTACTGTTCTATTTCATAAAAGAATGAATTCCATCTATCTTAGCTTAAATGAATATATATATATGTTAATATATATTAATACACACATGGATTTTAAAACTATTAGCCTCCTCAGTACCTATGCACTTCAATAAAAGTCAGCTGTCAGCTTTACCTAATTTTCTTGGGATTTCATTTTCTGAAAAAGTGTATGAACTTGCAAAACAGTAGAAAAAATAAGAAATAAAATGACTATCTAAAATTACAGTGCCATCACCTATTACCAAACTAAAATTGTTTCCTAACCTAGTATAAAGAATTTTAAAAATAGGAGAGAAAATTACCTCTTTCCCAAACAACAAAAGGTGGTTTAACAAAGCAAGTAAATACGACTATCGATTTATCTACCTAACAACTTGAACAAGGCACAAAGAGTTCAGAATCATAAAACTTAGACCGGGAAGAAATATTAGAAATCACATCTGGCAATCTCTGCACCAATAGAAAGCTGAGACCCAAGAGACCTAATGGCTTGTTTCAGGTTCACACAACTAATTTGTCAAATGTGGCAATCTCATGACAAAAATTCCCAGTCACCTTTAAGGAAGTTCTTTGTATTAGATTGTATCATACTAAGCTGCTTCTTTTATGATGATTTATATAAATAACATTTACATGCTCCATTAACAGCAGCATTTCATATTCTTTATGAATTGTCCATATCCAAAGATTTTTTTTCTGATTTTATGTCTTCTTTGCAATAGATTATTCTAATAAAGCCGAGGTCTATCCAGTGCCTACAGGGGTCCAAAGTGAACCATTTTGCCTCTGCTCTCTTTTATCTCATCTCCTATGTCTCCCTCTTGTACCACTGCACTCCAACTATATCGGTCTTCTTAGTTCGTTGACAATGATAACCTCAGTCATTCTCTCACTCTTAGGGTTTTCATTTTCTCTTTTATTTTCCTAGAAATATCTACCCCACCATATGAGTATGATTCAATCCCTCACCTTCTTTAAGTCTATTTAAATCTTACAATCTAAATGAGTCTTTTTCTGACCAGCCTACCAAAAGGTTTTTTTTTTTTCTGTATAATTTTTCACTTTTTAAAAAAATTCGCTGTCATATCCCTACCTTCAGAAATGCTTGCTCAATCATATTAATGTCATTAAACATTCTTTTACTGAATTTATTAATAAAAGAATAAAAGTTTATTAATTTATCCAAACAATAAACCATGAATTTTATAAGGCTCATAGGGAGCGTGAATCAAACTTTTCTTTGTAGATACACCAAAGATTACATAGTGAATTATTTATTAGCAAAACAGGGAAGAACTCTTAGAATATTTGAAACTTTACTGATATTATTTTTCCTGAATAAACTGTTTCCTGGTTTGTTTCATTGGTTTGTTTCATTTCACAGCATTCCTGCTTCCTCTAGTCAATTATTTTAGCAGTTAAGAGAGGCTCAAATCTCAGTACTATCACCAGTACAATCAACTAGTGGCATGAATAGGGAGAGTCAGCACTTCAAGAAATCTTCATTATTAGATCTGTCACCAATAGAAAGCTGAGACCCAAGAGACCTAATGGCTTGTTTCAGGTTCACACAACTAATTTGTCAAATGTGGCAATCTCATGACAAAAATTCCCAGTCACCTTTAAGGAAGTTCTTTGTATTAGATTGTATCATACTAAGCTGCTTCTTTTATGATGATTTATATAAATAACATTTACATGCTCCATTAACAGCAGCATTTCATATTCTTTATGAATTGTCCATATCCAAAGATTTTTTTTCTGATTTTATGTCTTCTTTGCAATAGATTATTCTAATAAAGCCGAGGTCTATCCAGTGCCTACAGGGGTCCAAAGTGAACCATTTTGCCTCTGCTCTCTTTTATCTCATCTCCTATGTCTCCCTCTTGTACCACTGCACTCCAACTATATCGGTCTTCTTAGTTCGTTGACAATGATAACCTCAGTCATTCTCTCACTCTTAGGGTTTTCATTTTCTCTTTTATTTTCCTAGAAATATCTACCCCACCATATGAGTATGATTCAATCCCTCACCTTCTTTAAGTCTATTTAAATCTTACAATCTTAATGAGTTTTTTTTTTGCCAGCCTACCAAAAGGTTTTTTTTTTTCTGTATAATTTTTCACTTTTTAAAAAAATTCGCTGTCATATCCCTACCTTCAGAAATGCTTGCTCAATCATATTAATGTCATTAAACATTCTTTTACTGAATTTATTAATAAAAGAATAAAAGTTTATTAATTTATCCAAACAATAAACCATGAATTTTATAAGGCTCATAGGGAGCGTGAATCAAACTTTTCTTTGTAGATACACCAAAGATTACATAGTGAATTATTTATTAGCAAAACAGGGAAGAACTCTTAGAATATTTGAAACTTTACTGATATTATTTTTCCTGAATAAACTGTTTCCTGGTTTGTTTCATTGGTTTGTTTCATTTCACAGCATTCCTGCTTCCTCTAGTCAATTATTTTAGCAGTTAAGAGAGGCTCAAATCTCAGTACTATCACCAGTACAATCAACTAGTGGCATGAATAGGGAGAGTCAGCACTTCAAGAAATCTTCATTCTTAAGAGGATACCAAGTATGTGTTTATACTTAAAAACTAGATATACTCTGGGGAATTTAGAATAATACCTGGAGATTAACAATAGTCTCAAATTTAATTGATATCGTCCCTCTACAGAATTCTTCACTGGAAAAAGAATAAATAGACAGAATGTAATAGCTACACTTCATGCAGTATTATATGACAGTATTATTGTTGTTATTCAGTCACACAGTTGTGTCCAACTTTTTACAACCCCATGGACTGCAGCACGCCAGGCCTCTCTGTCCATGGAATTTTCCAGGTAAGAACACTGGAGTGGGGTGCCGTTTATATGACAGTTTATATGAAAGCAGCAGATTAGATGTGTTTCTGTGTGCATGTGTGTATGTGCTCAGTCACGTCCGACTCTTTGCAACCCTGTAGACTATAGACCACCAAGCTCATCTGTCCGTGAGATTCTTCAGGCAAGAATACTGTAGTGAATTACCCTGCTGTCCTCCAAAGGATCTTCCTGACCCACATATGGAACTCACGTCGCTTAAGTCTCCTGCATTGGCAGAGGACTCTACCATTAGGGCCACTGCAATGAAAATGTGAATAAAAACCAGAATATAAATTTTGAAAAAAAAATATATAGACAAATTCTAGTATTAAATACATGTAATGTTTATCCATGATTAAACAATGAAACAGAAAATAATATAAAAAAATAAATGAACAAATTAAGAAAAGGACACTTCAATAATAAGTGATAATTATGTGCCCTTATGAGTGTAATTAACTAAAATAAGTCCATAATCAAGACTTCTATTATAATTAGGATATTTCTATGTCTTTTTCTATTAGTTACATTGTCAAACTACATAGTGAATTATTTATTAGCAAAACAGGGAAGAACTCTTAGAATATTTGAAACTTTACTGATATTATTTTTCCTGAATAAACTGTTTCCTGGTTTGTTTCATTGGTTTGTTTCATTTCACAGCATTCCTGCTTCCTCTAGTCAATTATTTTAGCAGTTAAGAGAGGCTCAAATCTCAGTACTATCACCAGTACAATCAACTAGTGGCATGAATAGGGAGAGTCAGCACTTCAAGAAATCTTCATTCTTAAGAGGATACCAAGTATGTGTTTATACTTAAAAACTAGATATACTCTGGGGAATTTAGAATAATACCTGGAGATTAACAATAGTCTCAAATTTAATTGATATCGTCCTCTACAGAATTCTTCACTGGAAAAAGAATAAATAGACAGAATGTAATAGCTACACTTCATGCAGTATTATATGACAGTATTATTGTTGTTATTCAGTCACACAGTTGTGTCCAACTTTTTACAACCCCATGGACTGCAGCACGCCAGGCCTCTCTGTCCATGGAATTTTCCAGGTAAGAACACTGGAGTGGGGTGCCGTTTATATGACAGTTTATATGAAAGCAGCAGATTAGATGTGTTTCTGTGTGCATGTGTGTATGTGCTCAGTCACGTCCGACTCTTTGCAACCCTGTAGACTATAGACCACCAAGCTCATCTGTCCGTGAGATTCTTCAGGCAAGAATACTGTAGTGAATTACCCTGCTGTCCTCCAAAGGATCTTCCTGACCCACATATGGAACTCACGTCGCTTAAGTCTCCTGCATTGGCAGAGGACTCTACCATTAGGGCCACTGCAATGAAAAATGTGGATAAAAACCAGAATATAAATTTTGAAAAAAAAATATATAGACAAATTCTAGTATTAAATACATGTAATGTTTATCCATGATTAAACAATGAAACAGAAAATAATATAAAAAAATAAATGAACAAATTAAGAAAAGGACACTTCAATAATAAGTGATAATTATGTGCCCTTATGAGTGTAATTAACTAAAATAAGTCCATAATCAAGACTTCTATTATAATTAGGATATTTCTATGTCTAAGAAAGATAATTATCAAATATACATTAGTTTTACATTGTCAAAACTATCTCTATTAAAAAGATTACATCTAAACTTCTTTTTTTCTTTCATACTCATATTCTGATTAAATAAAATAGATGTGTATAATACCAAAATTGCTACTAATGTCTATTTTGCAACACATTGATTAATTTATTATTACTTTGTGATTAAATCCTTAACATAGACAATGACTTGCATATATTGGTTCTTCCCAAGGCCACATGTAGGAAGTTTCCTGTCGTTCCCTTGATATCTTGGTCTATACAATTTAATGAGTTCTCTAGAAGTAAAAGAGAGTACAAAATTCTGAGATCAATTGATTTTAAGATTCTGCTACATGGAAAACACTCGTCAACATAGGGAATATTCTAAATAGCAAAGGGAGCAACGACAAGTAAAACAGATCATGTTTTAATTCCCCACTGTTAATTAAATACACGATAACTTAGAAAGAAATGGACTATTGCTAGAGAAATTACTAATCTGAGAACTGGAGTGATATTCCTCACTGCTAATTGCATTGTCCTGCAGCATGATGGGCTTCCCAAGTGTCAGTAGAGGAAAAGAACCCACCTGCCAATTCAGGAGACATAGAAATGCACGGTTGATCATTTGGTCAGGAAGATCCCCTGGAGGAGGGCATGGCAACCCACTCCAGTATTCTTGCTTGGAAAATTCCATGGACAGAGGAGCTTGGCAGGCTACAGTGCATAGGGTTGCAGAGAACTGGACACTCCTGAGGTGAATTAGCATGCACACAAACAGTTTAACTTTGTTTCTTGACTCTAATCATTTGTGGTGGAAATAGTTAAATGGATTGATTATTAGAAAACTGAGGAACATAGGTAAAACATCCAATTCCATTAAAGTCTCTATTCTGTAAATTTCTTGTCTTAGGAATGGTATATTCTATAACTTCTCTGGTCCAACTCTATAAGTAAGACAAATTCTAGTATTAAATACATGTAATGTTTATCCATGATTAAACAATGAAACAGAAAATAATATAAAAAAATAAATGAACAAATTAAGAAAAGGACACTTCAATAATAAGTGATAATTATGTGCCCTTATGAGTGTAATTAACTAAAATAAGTCCATAATCAAGACTTCTATTATAATTAGGATATTTCTATGTCTAAGAAAGATAATTATCAAATATACATTAGTTTTACATTGTCAAAACTATCTCTATTAAAAAGATTACATCTAAACTTCTTTTTTTCTTTCATACTCATATTCTGATTAAATAAAATAGATGTGTATAATACCAAAATTGCTACTAATGTCTATTTTGCAACACATTGATTAATTTATTATTACTTTGTGATTAAATCCTTAACATAGACAATGACTTGCATATATTGGTTCTTCCCAAGGCCACATGTAGGAAGTTTCCTGTCGTTCCCTTGATATCTTGGTCTATACAATTTAATGAGTTCTCTAGAAGTAAAAGAGAGTACAAAATTCTGAGATCAATTGATTTTAAGATTCTGCTACATGGAAAACACTCGTCAACATAGGGAATATTCTAAATAGCAAAGGGAGCAACGACAAGTAAAACAGATCATGTTTTAATTCCCCACTGTTAATTAAATACACGATAACTTAGAAAGAAATGGACTATTGCTAGAGAAATTACTAATCTGAGAACTGGAGTGATATTCCTCACTGCTAATTGCATTGTCCTGCAGCATGATGGGCTTCCCAAGTGTCAGTAGAGGAAAAGAACCCACCTGCCAATTCAGGAGACATAGAAATGCACGGTTGATCATTTGGTCAGGAAGATCCCCTGGAGGAGGGCATGGCAACCCACTCCAGTATTCTTGCTTGGAAAATTCCATGGACAGAGGAGCTTGGCAGGCTACAGTGCATAGGGTTGCAGAGAACTGGACACTCCTGAGGTGAATTAGCATGCACACAAACAGTTTAACTTTGTTTCTTGACTCTAATCATTTGTGGTGGAAATAGTTAAATGGATTGATTATTAGAAAACTGAGGAACATAGGTAAAACATCCAATTCCATTAAAGTCTCTATTCTGTAAATTTCTTGTCTTAGGAATGGTATATTCTATAAATTCTCTGGTCCAACTCTATAAGTAAGTGTCTGCCTATGAGTTACAGGTATACCATATTGAAAGAGGAGGGCACGGCAACCCACTCCAGCATTCTTGCCTAGAAAATCCCATGGACAGAGAAATCAAGAATTACTGCAGATGGCGACTTCAACCATGAAATCAGAAGACGATTGCTTCCTGGCAGAGAAGCTATGGCAAACCTAGACAGTGTATTGAAAAGCGGAGACATTACTTCACCAACAAAGGTCCACATAGTCAAGACTATGATCTTCCCAGTGGTCATGTACAGCTGTTAGAGGTGGACTACAAAGAAGGCAGGGTCCAAAGAATTGATGCCTTCAAACTGTGGTGCTGGAGAAGACTCCTGAAAGTCCCTTAGATGGCAAGAATATCAAACCAGTCAATCTTAAAGGAAATCAACCCTGATTGCTTGTTGGAAGGACTGATGCTAAAGCTGAATGAAGCACCAGTATTTTGGTTATCTGACGTAAATAGGTGATTCATTGGAAAAGCCTCTGATGCTGGGAAAGATTGAGGGCAGGAGACAAGAGCATCGGACGATCACATAGCTGGATACCATCACCAATGCAATGGATATGTACTTGGGAAAACCTGGGAGATAGTGAGGGACAGGGAAGCCTGGTGTGCTGCAGTCCGTGAGGCTGCAAACAGTCAGACACAACTAGACCTCAACAGCCAAGTGTCAGTAGAGGAAAAGAACCCACCTGCCAATTCAGGAGACATAGAAATGCACGGTTGATCATTTGGTCAGGAAGATCCCCTGGAGGAGGGCATGGCAACCCACTCCAGTATTCTTGCTTGGAAAATTCCATGGACAGAGGAGCTTGGCAGGCTACAGTGCATAGGGTTGCAGAGAACTGGACACTCCTGAGGTGAATTAGCATGCACACAAACAGTTTAACTTTGTTTCTTGACTCTAATCATTTGTGGTGGAAATAGTTAAATGGATTGATTATTAGAAAACTGAGGAACATAGGTAAAACATCCAATTCCATTAAAGTCTCTATTCTGTAAATTTCTTGTCTTAGGAATGGTATATTCTATAAATTCTCTGGTCCAACTCTATAAGTAAGTGTCTGCCTATGAGTTACAGGTATACCATATTGAAAGAGGAGGGCACGGCAACCCACTCCAGCATTCTTGCCTAGAAAATCCCATGGACAGAGAAATCAAGAATTACTGCAGATGGCGACTTCAACCATGAAATCAGAAGACGATTGCTTCCTGGCAGAGAAGCTATGGCAAACCTAGACAGTGTATTGAAAAGCGGAGACATTACTTCACCAACAAAGGTCCACATAGTCAAGACTATGATCTTCCCAGTGGTCATGTACAGCTGTTAGAGGTGGACTACAAAGAAGGCAGGGTCCAAAGAATTGATGCCTTCAAACTGTGGTGCTGGAGAAGACTCCTGAAAGTCCCTTAGATGGCAAGAATATCAAACCAGTCAATCTTAAAGGAAATCAACCCTGATTGCTTGTTGGAAGGACTGATGCTAAAGCTGAATGAAGCACCAGTATTTTGGTTATCTGACGTAAATAGGTGATTCATTGGAAAAGCCTCTGATGCTGGGAAAGATTGAGGGCAGGAGACAAGAGCATCGGACGATCACATAGCTGGATACCATCACCAATGCAATGGATATGTACTTGGGAAAACCTGGGAGATAGTGAGGGACAGGGAAGCCTGGTGTGCTGCAGTCCGTGAGGCTGCAAACAGTCAGACACAACTAGACCTCAACAGCCATAGTAACAATCACATACAATAGAACTGTGGCCATTAGATACTCAATAGCAGATGATTAGGTTTTATCTTGTTTACAGACAACAGCCAGGGGATCATTACATTGTTTAAAATCAACCTCTTCTCTTTAGGTTTGCATAAAAGATTTATTTTAAAATGTAGAAGTTGGGCTTCCCCTGGTGGTCCAGTGGGTAAGGACACCGCCTTGCAGTGCAAGGGGCGCCGGTTCGATCCCTGGCCTGGGAAGATCCCACATGCCGCGGAGCGGCTGGACTGATGTGTCCAATCACCGAGCCGGAGCTCTGGAGCGCATGCGCCCAGAGCCGGCGCTCTGCGACGACAGACGCCACCGCGATGGGAGGCCCACAGGGGCCAAAGAACAAAGATGGATAAAAATGGACAAATGAAAGACCAATAGAAGTGGCCCGCCCGCTCCCCTCCCTCCCCAACCTGCCCCCCAAAAGATAAATGAATAAATAAATAAAAATGTAGAAGATAAGATGCAGATATTACACAGAAATGAAGTGATTTAACTTAAAATCAGCAGTCTGTCATCTCCACTTTAAACTTGTTTTCTGTATTGAGCTTTAATCCAGCATTCTAAACTGGTGTTTGAAAAACATTTTTATCCTATTTAGTGTTCTTAGTAATTTAAAGGTAAATAATGAGTGCAATAAATAACTTGAGTATCCTAAATCAGGTTTAGAAGTAGCCACAAGACAGTAAAGGAACACTTTTCACCCTATATGTTATTTATTAACTTAGATCAAATCGAAGTATATGGAAAGAATGTATACAAAGTACTGAACTGTAAATAGCAACATAAATACGTATGTTTTAACAGCTTCAAGTGTATGGTATCATTTAACTCAATTAGAAACACACATACATACATTGATGCACATACAGTCCTCAATTTGCAATTAAAATATAACTGTATGGGATAATGTTTTGCTTTTCAAAAGGGAGTACTAGCATCTTGCACATGTTCATAAATCTGTGTTCATGCTTTAATAGTACTGTACATAGGAGTGAAGCTAGGCTGCATTGCCTCCAATATGTAATTGCTTATTGAACAAGGTGGCAAAACTTTATGGCTTTGAAACATTTACTGAGAAAGGTTTACTGAAATCATTTGGAAGCTCTTAAACAAAGACCAACTTCACTCTTTGGATTAACACAATTTGATTTCTTTTATTAATAAAAGCTCTGTTTCTCCAAAACAAATAGTACAGTCACTTGAAGCTATAGACATCAAATTATTAGGAAAAACTAATGTCTATTCAAGGTTTTTTTTTAGAAATATTGTTATCTCATGCTTAATAGTTTTAATACCGATTTCTACTTTGGAGATTTAATTAATTATAGAAGGTTTTAGTAAACCACAAAATAAAGTTTCTCTCTAATTTAGTGAAGTATATATTACAAACTGAAAACTATTGCATCTAAAAAACATTTAATATTTATGATCCAAGCTCCAAAGCATATTCAGTTGATCCTGGTTCCTAATAAATGCTTCACAAGTATTTAGGAAAGTTAATACAAAATAGCAATCATGTGATACCATTGCTTCTTGGTTAATTTAATGGGTAATTAAGAATTTAACTAATAGGTCAAGTTCCAAGAATATATTTAGGAATGACTTTCTAGTTTCTAGGTTTCCTCTAAGACAGATCCTCTAACACAAATTCCAAATTAGTTCTGTAGTCTTTTAAGTTATTAATTTGATCTTTAGCTGCTGATATGATTAACAATTCATTTGATAGTAGGCTGTGCTATTAAACAAAAAAAAAAAAAACACATATTGCAATTTTTCAAGTATTACTATATTTTTATAAGGATGTACCTGTGTGCTGTTTTCCCCTTGGCAAGCACTGTTTTTCTCCTATAGGTGTTATAAGCTTAGTTTCCATTAAATATTTCAATATTTTTCCCATCAATGTTAAATTTCTATTAAAATGGCTCATGATATTTTAAAATAAAATATGTTATAACTATAGAAGTCATACAACTTTTTAATAAAAGAAGAAATTATTATTTTTCCCTTCTATTGTTTCTTTCTCAATGCCTTAGAAAAACCAGTGACATGTACTGTAATGTTCTTTGCAGCACTATTTGCAGTAGCCAGGACATGGAATAAATGTAAATGTTTATAAACAGATGAATGGATAAAGAAGATGTGGTACATATATACGATGATCTATTACTCAGTTACAGAAAAAGTGAAATTGGGTCAGTTGCAGTGATATGAATGGACCTAAAGTCTGTTATACAGAGTGAAATAAGTCAGGAAGAGAAAAGCAAATGTCATGTATTAATGTGTATGTATGAAATTAATACATGAAGTTCAAGAGGGGAGGTATATATGTATACATATAGCTGATTCACTTTGTTGCACAGTGGAAACTAACGGAACATTGTGAAGCAGTTATGCTCCAATAATAATAATAACAATAAAACTGTTTTATATAATAATAAAAGTGTTAGTTTGCTGGCATCTATCCTCTGTACATCTTTAAAGACATACATAGATATTGTATAGCTTTAGTAAATTGCATAGAACATACATGTGTGTGTACTCAGCAGCTCAGGCATGTCTGCCTCTTTTCGATCCCTTGAATTGTAAACTGCCGGGCTCCTCTGTCCAAGGGATTTCCCAGGCAAGAATGCTGGAGTGGATTGCCTTTTTCTATGCCAAGGAGTCTTCCTGACCCAGGGATCAAATCCACATCTTTTGTGCCTCCTGCAGTGCCTTTTTATCTTGTCCTCGTTAAACAACAACAACAAAAATTTAAGATAATCACTTTACAGTATTGTGTTAATTTCTGCTATACATCAACATGAATCAGTCAAAGGTATACATATGTCCCCACCCTCTTAAATCTTCCTCCCACCTGCCACCCCAAAGAACCCCTCAAAGTTGTCACAGAGCACCAGGTTTGAGTACCCTGTGACAAAACAGGGCAAATTCCCAGTGGTTATCTATTTACTTTTCAACATTACTCTTTCCATTTGTCCTCTCTCCTTCCGCTACTGTATCCGCAAGTTTGTTATCTATGTCTGCATCTCCATGGCTCCCCGGCAAACTGGCTCATGAGTACCATCTTTCTAGATTCCGTGTATGTGTTAGTATACTAAATTTGTTTTTTCTCTTTCTGACTTACTTCTCACTATTATAGCCTCTAAGTTCATCTATCTCATTAGAACTGAATTAAATGTGCTATTTTTTTTTTTAGCTAATACTCTACTATATATATGTACCACAACTTCTTTATCCATTCATCTGTCAATGTATATTTAGATTGCTTCCATTTCCTAGCATTGCAAATAGTGCTACAGTGGACATTGGGGTACATGTGTCTTTCTCAGTTATGTTTTCCTCAGGGTATGTGCCCAATTGTAATGTTTTTTGATCATATGGTAGTTTTATTCCTATTTTTTAAAGGAATCTCCATAGTGTTCTCCATAGTGGCTATATCAGTTTACATTCCCCCGGGATATAATGCATATTTGTACAAAATACTGTAACTGAAGGCAGCAGTTAATTTACATATTTTACACACTAAAATAACATTTTAATAAATATATTTGTATATTTATCTATAAACATTGAGACTTTTATTTTTATATCATAGATTACCAAATGTGGTATTGCTGGGTCAATGAATATAAATTGCTATTTTGACATACAGTACAGATTCATTTTCAAAAGCAGTCTGACTGTTTAGACTTCATTCAGTGATGTCCATTGCACTACATATTTGTATACCAAGGTTAACACTTGAATCTTTAACCAATGTTTGAAAGAAGAAAATTTGTGAATTTTATATATATATATGTTTTATATATATATATATTCTTAATTAGGAGTGATATGAACTAAAATATCACTCATTGTTTTCATGATTTAAGATTCTTGCCACCAGATTTCTTCTCAATGTTAAAAAAAAAAATGATGCACCAGTTATACCAAACAGGGGAAGACTTTGCTCAAGAGGTAAAAACAAAAAGAGATTGAATTCAACTTTGTTGAAACAAAGGGCAGGGGACTTCTAAGTGCTAGGCCAAGCTAATTGAAAAGTACTGGAGGACTTTTCTAAGGAGGATTGGTCAATGTGATTATGTCTTCTGTGTTTACTAATTGGTATGTAATGAAGTTACCTTCCTACCTTTCCACAGAAACTAAGAAGTCAGGCCTTCATTATTCTTAACAATTACATTGCAAGGTATGGCTCACAGGTCTTTGAGAAGAAAAACAAGGAATTGCTGCATTGTAAATCTGGTGTCAGGAGGCTGTGAGAAGATTTATATTTCAAAGAGGTAGAGAAGTAATTTACAAGTGAACATTCTCCAAAGTAAATGCTCTAAGAAAAGGGAGGTCAGGGGGCCTACACTCAAGAAGAAGCCTGTCTAAGGTTTAGTCAAGCTCAGAACTGTAAGAGCTTCTTGATCTCTCCATAGAAAGTAACTTGTGCTTGTGGCTATTTCTGGAGAAAATGTACTTGTCTAACCCTCTCCTCTCAACTACCACCTGCATGAGAAAGGTGTATATTCTACTCCTTGCTCTCCTGCATTTTGCTGGGATTATCTCCCTATCGATCTCTAGCTCTGTTCGCGCTAAATCACTTCAGTGGTGTCCGACTCTTTGTGACCCTATGGACTGTATGTAGCCTGCCAGGCTTCTCTCTCCATGAGATTCTCAAAGCAAGAATATTGGAGTGGGTTGTCATTTCCTCCATGTGGTATTGCTGGGTCAATGAATATAAATTGCTATTTTGACATACAGTACAGATTCATTTTCAAAAGCAGTCTGACTGTTTAGACTTCATTCAGTGATGTCCATTGCACTACATATTTGTATACCAAGGTTAACACTTGAATCTTTAACCAATGTTTGAAAGAAGAAAATTTGTGAATTTTATATATATATATGTATATATATATATATATATTCTTAATTAGGAGTGATATGAACTAAAATATCACTCATTGTTTTCATGATTTAAGATTCTTGCCACGAGATTTTTTATCAATGTTAAAAAAAAAAATGATGCACCAGTTATACCAAACAGGGAAGACTTTGCTCAAGAGGTAAAAACAAAAAGAGATTGAATTCAACTTTGTTGAAACAAAGGGCAGGGGACTTCTAAGTGCTAGGCCAAGCTAATTGAAAAGTACTGGAGGACTTTTCTAAGGAGGATTGGTCAATGTGATTATGTCTTCTGTGTTTACTAATTGGTATGTAATGAAGTTACCTTCCTACCTTTCCACAGAAACTAAGAAGTCAGGCCTTCATTATTCTTAACAATTACATTGCAAGGTATGGCTCACAGGTCTTTGAGAAGAAAAACAAGGAATTGCTGCATTGTAAATCTGGTGTCAGGAGGCTGTGAGAAGATTTATATTTCAAAGAGGTAGAGAAGTAATTTACAAGTGAACATTCTCCAAAGTAAATGCTCTAAGAAAAGGGAGGTCAGGGGGCCTACACTCAAGAAGAAGCCTGTCTAAGGTTTAGTCAAGCTCAGAACTGTAAGAGCTTCTTGATCTCTCCATAGAAAGTAACTTGTGCTTGTGGCTATTTCTGGAGAAAATGTACTTGTCTAACCCTCTCCTCTCAACTACCACCTGCATGAGAAAGGTGTATATTCTACTCCTTGCTCTCCTGCATTTTGCTGGGATTATCTCCCTATCGATCTCTAGCTCTGTTCGCGCTAAATCACTTCAGTGGTGTCCGACTCTTTGTGACCCTATGGACTGTATGTAGCCTGCCAGGCTTCTCTCTCCATGAGATTCTCAAAGCAAGAATATTGGAGTGGGTTGTCATTTCCCCCTCCAGGGGATCTTCCTGAGCTATGTATCATACCCGCATCCCTTATATGTCCAGCACTACAAGCAGGTTCTTTACCATCTATAGCTCTATTATCTATCAATCACCAATCTGTTATTCTCTCATCTGTTTTTTAATTCTGGACTATGATTATTTACTAAGAGTATCATGCCTACAGCTGAACAATTTTAAATAACACCTTACTACTAATGAATATGTGTGTTAATAAATATCTTACAAAATTCATCATTTGCTACATTTTTTTTTACTTTCCACTTTTTAAAAACTGTGTTCTTATTCGATAGTTATTAGTACTTTCTCTAGTATAGTCGAAAGACAAACAGGAGGCAAAAATCTGTGACTTTTCACATGTTTTATAGTATCTTACCTTTTATGTTAAAAATGGAATTGTAAAAACTGGTGATGTTTAGCATTCTTGAACAGCAGATGCCTTCTCTCCATCAGTCGTGGATTTTATTCCAATGTCCTTCAGTTTCTACTGTACAGATGAGAAGTCTCATGATTGGCAGATTTCCTCTTATTTTTAGGGTAACATTTTCTTCTGTTTTGAAGACTACGATTTTCTCATTTTTTTCTGAGCTGAGGATTTGTATCAGGGTATTATGAATTGTATGTGATATTTTTAGTAATCCTGTCTGGGACTTGATAAGCATATTAAATCTCCTGGCTCAGAGAAAATGCATCTATTTGACTTTCCTTTTCTTTAATCCTTTTCTTTCTGGAACTCTTTCCTCCACTCCCTGTTGTTACATCCACTTCGTGGTACAAGTCTCTTAGTTTTTCCCTGTTATTCTTTATTCCTTCTTCTACTTATTCCACATTAAGTGCTATTTCTTTTATCTGACTCTGTAGAACATCATTTAGTTTTTAGTTGTGATTATCATATATTTGTATTTAAAGACGTTTTGAATTCAAATTTTATTAAAACTAGATATAAAATTTATATGGGCTTCCCAGGCAGTGTTAGTGATAAAGAACCCGCCTGCCAATGCAGGAGACATCAGAGACACAGGTTCGATTCCTGGGTTGGGAAGATCTGCTGGAAGAGGGCATGGCAGCCCACTCCAGTATTCTTGCTTGGAGAATCCGATGGACAGAGGAGCCCTCTAGGGTCGCAAGAGTCAGACATTACTGAAGTGCACTCACGTACTTTATATAAAATATTATTTATGTTGTAAATTATTTAAATTTCATTTATATTATACAAAGGTTATATTTGAAAATATAAATTGCCATTTATAGTATCAAATATAAGCCTCTTTCTGAGTTAAAAATATTATCAGAACACCTAGTAGAATCTTAATATAATCTAGCATTGTTTAGCATCCTCTGGACTGTTGTAAAAGACTTCAAAACAATCAGATTTAACAGATTTAACAGAAGGAGAATAAGACTATAGGGATGTGCCACAGGATCCAATGGTAAGAATGTGTCTAAGCCTCTCAAAGCTGGAGCAAAGCGGTACAGGCAGAAGTAGGCTCTGTTTTTCACGTACACTACGGTCTGTACCTATATTTCATCGTTCTCTTACAGTGAACCAGCTTTATTTGTCCTTTAATCTATATAGTGGGTTAAAGATGACCTCTGGGACCAGTATAGGGCTGCTTCCATTGTGATGATTATTCAACCTTCAGATTTTTCTTGAGGGTCTAACATGTTATTAAAATAAATTGGATTTTTTTTAGCTTTAATGTCTAATGAGTCACCAAGAGACTTTCTAACTTACAGAGACAGTAAGGCAAAGCATCCTAAGTACAAACTGCATTATTTCACAAGTATTTCAGTACCACCACATTCAAAATATATGTAAACAGTGGATTTGTTAAAATTGATTCAAGTTATCTTTATTTCCAATTACTACATCCAGGCAAATATGTGGTCACATCAATTCAAATGTTGAAGTTAACCCTTCTGGCAAATCAATGATTCACTATTCAAGTAAGAACAAAAAAGGGAAAAAACAGTGTGATTTATTTGTTGAAAATGCTGTGTAGACAAACTTCTTACTATGAGAGGGTTTCTGTAATATTTATCATTCTTGACATTCTGGTTCACATTTCCTTTATATTTCACGAAAGAAGGATATTACTTTTGTTCCTCACCTTGACCATTTAACATTATTGCAGAAGATGAAAACTGACTCTGCTTTTCCTTAGCCTTGTGTGTCTAGAATTTCATTTTATACTCAGGTTTATATAGTAGAAGTGCTGTGAGTTAAAAAATGGCCCATCTACTTTAGGTGCCAGCCAAGATGGATGACTTGTCTATGATGATATATACTTTTTCAAGCCAATTGAGTGTCTGATTAATTGAAGAGGGAAAATTATTGCAAAAACTGCTACAATGCCATTTATTCTGTTTTACGTGACTGGCCTTTGTGAGAATTGTATTTTTCATTTAATTTCTACCTGTATAGTTTTGACTGAAACAGTGCATGTATGACATTTTGATTCTACAAATAGTGGGAAATGATGGATGAAAAAACAGGGTGTCACTTTAAAAAAAAGTAATGATCAATGTGTCTAAGCCTCTCAAAGCTGGAGCAAAGCGGTACAGGCAGAAGTAGGCTCTGTTTTCACGTACACTCCGGTCTGTACATATATTTCATCGTTCTCTTACAGTGAACCAGCTTTATTTGTCCTTTAATCTATATAGTGGGTTAAAGATGACCTCTGGGACCAGTATAGGGCTGCTTCCATTGTGATGATTATTCAACCTTCAGATTTTTCTTGAGGGTCTAACATGTTATTAAAATAAATTGGATTTTTTTTAGCTTTAATGTCTAATGAGTCACCAAGAGACTTTCTAACTTACAGAGACAGTAAGGCAAAGCATCCTAAGTACAAACTGCATTATTTCACAAGTATTTCAGTACCACCACATTCAAAATATATGTAAACAGTGGATTTGTTAAAATTGATTCAAGTTATCTTTATTTCCAATTACTACATCCAGGCAAATATGTGGTCACATCAATTCAAATGTTGAAGTTAACCCTTCTGGCAAATCAATGATTCACTATTCAAGTAAGAACAAAAAAGGGAAAAAACAGTGTGATTTATTTGTTGAAAATGCTGTGTAGACAAACTTCTTACTATGAGAGGGTTTCTGTAATATTTATCATTCTTGACATTCTGGTTCACATTTCCTTTATATTTCACGAAAGAAGGATATTACTTTTGTTCCTCACCTTGACCATTTAACATTATTGCAGAAGATGAAAACTGACTCTGCTTTTCCTTAGCCTTGTGTGTCTAGAATTTCATTTTATACTCAGGTTTATATAGTAGAAGTGCTGTGAGTTAAAAAATGGCCCATCTACTTTAGGTGCCAGCCAAGATGGATGACTTGTCTATGATGATATATACTTTTTCAAGCCAATTGAGTGTCTGATTAATTGAAGAGGGAAAATTATTGCAAAAACTGCTACAATGCCATTTATTCTGTTTTACGTGACTGGCCTTTGTGAGAATTGTATTTTTCATTTAATTTCTACCTGTATAGTTTTGACTGAAACAGTGCATGTATGACATTTTGATTCTACAAATAGTGGGAAATGATGGATGAAATAAAATGCAAGAGGGTGTCACTTAAGTTATAAGAAATAAGTAATGATCAATGTTATAGTACAAATAAAACTGAGAATATTTAGTCAAAATGCTATAAAGCTGCTTGGCAATATTATGTAATTGATATACAGAATTTAAAGGTAAAGATAAAATATATCAAGATTATACTAAGCATGTATGTTCATTTATCACATGCATGCCTACATATGTGCACAATGTCGTCTCGATGTTACAGGCTTCATTTTTCTTCTCTGCTTTGTCCTCAAAACCAAGCAGATGGCCTCACACACCAGTCATTAATTGATGAATTCATGGCTATCTTTTAATACTTTTTCCAGTTTTCAGCTTATAGCAAAAACAATAAAATAAAAGAAAACAAGTTTTATTCTTTTCAAAACTGAAAATTAACTTTGATACTAAGATTGAAATTTTAAAAAACAAATGTTTCCCTCTAATTTGGTTTAATGTGGAATTTATATAACTTCATATATTATTTGATTTACTCAACAGATTTTAATGTGCATCACTTAAGTGTTTAGCAAAGTAGTTCTATTATTAATTCACATAATACTCTGAAATCTTTTTTGATTTTCACCCTTTTACACGAAGGAATAGGCTCAGCATATCTCTTCCAAAGGTTCACTGAATTCAATTATTTTACTCAGAACTGTGTAGTTAAAATATTGAGAAAATGCATATTTAACCTTCCTACAATGCAACCATTCATATACATGAAATTCTGACATTGAATTAAGAGCAAAGCACAAATACATACCACATGGAAATCTTCGCTTATTTTATGTTATGGTAAAAGCTATTACTCATGTCACCATGACTAAAGATTTTCTCTATGAGAAATAATTTATTAAAATAAAACAATGGTATATGGTAAGCCTACAAGCCAAGATGGATGACTTGTCTATGATGATATATACTTTTTCAAGCCAATTGAGTGTCTGATTAATTGAAGAGGGAAAATTATTGCAAAAACTGCTACAATGCCATTTATTCTGTTTTACGTGACTGGCCTTTGTGAGAATTGTATTTTTCATTTAATTTCTACCTGTATAGTTTTGACTGAAACAGTGCATGTATGACATTTTGATTCTACAAATAGTGGGAAATGATGGATGAAATAAAATGCAAGAGGGTGTCACTTAAGTTATAAGAAATAAGTAATGATCAATGTTATAGTACAAATAAAACTGAGAATATTTAGTCAAAATGCTATAAAGCTGCTTGGCAATATTATGTAATTGATATACAGAATTTAAAGGTAAAGATAAAATATATCAAGATTATACTAAGCATGTATGTTCATTTATCACATGCATGCCTACATATGTGCACAATGTCGTCTCGATGTTACAGGCTTCATTTTTCTTCTCTGCTTTGTCCTCAAAACCAAGCAGATGGCCTCACACACCAGTCATTAATTGATGAATTCATGGCTATCTTTTAATACTTTTTCCAGTTTTCAGCTTATAGCAAAAACAATAAAATAAAAGAAAACAAGTTTTATTCTTTTCAAAACTGAAAATTAACTTTGATACTAAGATTGAAATTTTAAAAAACAAATGTTTCCTCTAATTTGGTTTAATGTGGAATTTATATAACTTCATATATTATTTGATTTACTCAACAGATTTTAATGTGCATCACTTAAGTGTTTAGCAAAGTAGTTCTATTATTAATTCACATAATACTCTGAAATCTTTTTTGATTTTCACCCTTTTACACGAAGGAATAGGCTCAGCATATCTCTTCCAAAGGTTCACTGAATTCAATTATTTTACTCAGAACTGTGTAGTTAAAATATTGAGAAAATGCATATTTAACCTTCCTACAATGCAACCATTCATATACATGAAATTCTGACATTGAATTAAGAGCAAAGCACAAATACATACCACATGGAAATCTTCGCTTATTTTATGTTATGGTAAAAGCTATTACTCATGTCACCATGACTAAAGATTTTCTCTATGAGAAATAATTTATTAAAAAAATAAAACAATGGATATGATGGATATAAAATGCCTTTGTTTTCCTCCATTATTTTCAAGTAGGAAAATGTTTATCAACTTATAAAAAATTCTCCACTTCCTTTCCCATATCCCATGTTGAGTGAGAGCTATTTGATATTTTAGTGACTTTATGCCATGACCTTGTAAGATAGTTTTCAATGCATGCTATGTCTACCTTAATAGGTGACTTGAAATTTTAATGATTCAGTTTTTCCTATTCTTAGCTTTAATAGTACTTCTTTCCATTCATTTTGTTTTTCATTTCTGCTTTCCATTTTTTTTTCTTCTTTGCCTTAATTCCTGTCATCTTATTTTTCTACCCCTGCCTTTCTTCCTACCTTTAAAGAAATTTTTACCCCTTGATTCTTTCCTTTCTGTTCTTCATTACTTAAACAGATAATTAAATAGAATGTGCTTAGTTTGTGGCCAGCAGACACTAAGTTTCATCTCAATCATTCCCACCTTCTGAAACACACCCTTTGAAGAAACTGCTCCCTGTGAATGTGGACTGGATTGGGCCCTCTTCCTAATCAATAAATATGACAAATGTTTTGAAATGTAATTTCTATAATTAGGTTACATAAGACTGTGACTTAAACTTGCTACCAGACTTTCTCTACTGCCTGTTTGGATTTCATGCATTAATGAAATAAGCTGCCGTGCTGCAGTGGCCCACATGGCATAAAACTAGTGGTGCCTTTAGCTAAGGGCTGGTGGAAGATGGGGCCCTCAGTCCAGTATTCCTTGAGAAACTCAATAGTGCTAAAAAACTGTCAAGTTTAGAAGGAGATCCATACCTAGATCAGTTTGAGACTTCCCTGGTGGTCCAGTGGTTAAGACTTTACTTTCCAATGTAGAGACTCTGGGTTTGATCCCTGGTCAGGGAGTTGAGATCTCACATGCCTCCCAGCCAAAAAAACATAAAACAGAAACAATATTGTAATGAACTCAATAAAGACTTTTAAAATGGTCCACATCAAAAAAAATTCTTTAAAAAAATAAGAATGAGACTACATATTTTGATTAGTGAATGCAAGAAGACTAGGTTAATCTCTGCTTAAATTTCTACCCAATGAAACTGTGAGCTAATAAATGCCTATTGTTTTACCCTAAATTTTGCAGCAATTTTTATGCAGCAACAAATAATAAGTATATATGTTTTCCTGTGCTACTTTCTACATTTTTCTCCTGTCATCTTTTTAAAAGATTAAATTGTCCTCAAAGATATATTTTAAAATATGTCAGATAAATGCAAAAAGAGGAAATTCATGCTCTGTCATGTTTGAGTTTTATGTTTTTAATTTTTTTTGAACTCAACATTAGCTTTAACATCAACCTTCTTACTAAAAAATGTAGTCAATAACTCAGTTCATATAGTAAAACACTTATGAAAGTAACAATAGCTTTTATTTTGAATGGCAGAATATATAAAATAATATTAGGTACATTTGCCATGACAGATTGACATTTTAAATTTTTTCTTTGGTACCATATTCTGAATGAAAATATTGAACTCTAACAGGAATTAGCAATTTGCTTTTGTTTTGAAGTAGATAACAATCAAGGCTGAGATTCCTTTGAGGTAAATGAGGTGCTCTAAGGCATAGGATCTAAGGAAGCACTCTAAGTGTCAAGCAGATGTTAACTCTGTATTTGCACATTTAAAGGCGATAATCTTTTTCTATTAGACTCAATAATTAATTATATTGCTTCAACATTTGTGCATATAATCAGTAGTCATGAAGCTACTTCTAGACTTTCTCTACTGCCTGTTTGGATTTCATGCATTAATGAAATAAGCTGCCGTGCTGCAGTGGCCCACATGGCATAAAACTAGTGGTGCCTTTAGCTAAGGGCTGGTGGAAGATGGGGCCCTCAGTCCAGTATTCCTTGAGAAACTCAATAGTGCTAAAAAACTGTCAAGTTTAGAAGGAGATCCATACCTAGATCAGTTTGAGACTTCCTGGTGGTCCAGTGGTTAAGACTTTACTTTCCAATGTAGAGACTCTGGGTTTGATCCCTGGTCAGGGAGTTGAGATCTCACATGCCTCCCAGCCAAAAAAACATAAAACAGAAACAATATTGTAATGAACTCAATAAAGACTTTTAAAATGGTCCACATCAAAAAATTCTTTAAAAAAATAAGAATGAGACTACATATTTTGATTAGTGAATGCAAGAAGACTAGGTTAATCTCTGCTTAAATTTCTACCCAATGAAACTGTGAGCTAATAAATGCCTATTGTTTTACCCTAAATTTTGCAGCAATTTTTATGCAGCAACAAATAATAAGTATATATGTTTTCCTGTGCTACTTTCTACATTTTTCTCCTGTCATTTTTTTAAAAGATTAAATTGTCCTCAAAGATATATTTTAAAATATGTCAGATAAATGCAAAAAGAGGAAATTCATGCTCTGTCATGTTTGAGTTTTATGTTTTTAATTTTTTTTGAACTCAACATTAGCTTTAACATCAACCTTCTTACTAAAAAATGTAGTCAATAACTCAGTTCATATAGTAAAACACTTATGAAAGTAACAATAGCTTTTATTTTGAATGGCAGAATATATAAAATAATATTAGGTACATTTGCCATGACAGATTGACATTTTAAATTTTTTCTTTGGTACCATATTCTGAATGAAAATATTGAACTCTAACAGGAATTAGCAATTTGCTTTTGTTTTGAAGTAGATAACAATCAAGGCTGAGATTCCTTTGAGGTAAATGAGGTGCTCTAAGGCATAGGATCTAAGGAAGCACTCTAAGTGTCAAGCAGATGTTAACTCTGTATTTGCACATTTAAAGGCGATAATCTTTTTCTATTAGACTCAATAATTAATTATATTGCTTCAACATTTGTGCATATAATCAGTAGTCATGAAGCTTAAAAAGAGTACATTTAATGTAGATGAAATGTTTCATAAAATAAAAACTTACAAAGCAATACATAAATACATCTCTTGTGGATGCATATTTTAAACAGAGGACATAATTTCTTAAAAATAACTGGTAACTTTCAAGCAGATGCTAATGCCTTTTCCACAAATGCCTGGCTTCCATTTTCCATGCTATATTATTATTAGGCCCATGGTAGATATTGGACAAATATTTTGTGCAAGTTCAATATTTATCACCATCTTTCTCAATAAATAGAAAGTTAATGCTTAATTTTTCACTGGACATACACAGACAAGTTATTAATGGCAAATGGTGTATTGTAATTTTTAAAATGTGGAACCAAGCAGTAAAATGCATAGATTTCACCCTCTTCCCACTAACTGCTCCAGTGAACACCCTGGATGCAGCTCCTTTCACCAGGAAGTTGCTACATGAGTAGGATCACTGTCCAGAAGCATCAAATGCCTGCTCACCAGCACTGGAAACAGGGTGCCTAACCCAGTGTATTTTACTTTATCAGTGTATGTCCTCTCTGCCATTCTTTAAAGCACAGAATGTTTAGAAAGTGTCAGGAGAAGGACATGTGGGTTACCATGATCATCATCCAGCCACGGGTTAAGGTGAGAACTGTTCCTAGTATGTTTGTCTCACAGACCACTAGACAAGTCCATGCAGAACCTAGAAATACAAAGTTCATTGGTTCATAGGAAAAGCAAACCATTCTAAGTTGTGGTATTACAATTGTCCCTAATAATTTTTGGTTAAAAACCTAGCCCAGAATATGTTTAGCCAGACAGGACACCATGAAAATAGGCAGAAACAAAGATAAACTCAGTCACACAAAATGTAGTCTATGATGTTCATGAAAATAAATCTTATTATGTCTATTTCACAAATGAAATATTATCCTAGAGAAGCTATACATCCATCAGATAATTAACAGAAGAGCTAGCAATTGAGCTTAGGTCATCTAAATCCAGAATCCACTTTTTTTTTTTTTTTAAGATTTATTTATTTATTTATTTTGGGCAGGGGTCGGGTTGGAGAGGTAGGGGGGTGGGCGGGCCACTTCTATTGGTCTTTCATTTCTCTGTTTTCATCCGTCTTTGTTCTTTGACTCCTGTGGGCCTCCCATCACGGTGGCGTCTGTCGTTGCAGAGCGCCGGCTCTGGATGCATGCGCCCCAGAGCTCCGGCTCAGTGATTTGACACATGGATCCAGTCACTCCGCGGCACGTGGGATCTTCCCAGGCCAGGGATCGAACCGGCACCCCTTGCACTGCAAGGCGGTGTCCTTACCCACTGGACCACCAGGGGAAGCCCCACATTTTTAATATTATGGTGTTCCATAAAAAATTGAAAACTCTTTGGTGGATGAAAGTCTACCACTTAATAGTTTTATTTAACTGTCACTTTCCTTTCTCTAATATGATCTTTTCATGAATTTTGGTATAAATTTAAAATTCTGATATACAACATGGGTAGCAAGGTGCATTTTGAGACTATTTTCTTCATGATAAAATGTATAATAATCAAAATGATATCCTTTAGAAATTAATGAGATTTAAGCAATATATTTTTTCCTTTTTCTTTTAGATTTAAAGTAATCATATACACTCAATTAATGTTTTAATAAAGGTATAGTAAATACTATATCAATTCAATATAATAGGGTAAATTATAGTAATTTACCATCCAAGTTAAGTTGACTCCCCATTTGTTCATAGGAAATGAAAGAAAATTAAATTTATAAAGCTAAAGTTATTAAAGTATTTTTCTAAGTAAAATTTTATAACATTGGAGATTGCTATATAGTTTCATAAAGTCATAACTTCTACTGAACTTGAACCTAAAGCCTGTTGAACACAATATATGAAGCTAAAATACTGTAACAGTCCTATAACCTAAATCATCCACTGATACTTCTTAGTTTATATTACTTTCAGGTGTTTCCAATTCTTTGGTGAAATGCCAGAATTTCTTTGGATGTTTAAAACATATGAATTTTAAGTATAGAGAAACATATATATACATAATATATGTGAATATTTGTAAGTATGGCTATATCACATATATATATGTATATATGTATCACATATGTATGTATATATATGTATCACATATATATATGTATAATTTCAAGGTTTGTGTACTTTGAAATATAAATAATTTGATAGACCCTTCTGTAACTTGTGCTTTGTACATGCTCAAAGATATAGTCAAATATCTTGCAAATTCATCTAAAGAGATTAAAACAATATCGGTAGATTTATTCTGCTGTTAATTTTGGCTTACTCTGATTTCTTTAAATAATAACCACCTCTATAGCTACCTCCCCCTTTGTGCTTTGGAAAGCAAAACTATTTAGTCTCCAAAGGTAGGCCAGGAACACACATATCTCAAAACTGCAAATAATTAAGATATCATGGAGTAATGACTCATATGTAGGTTATATTTAAGAAAAATTCTACACAAGTGCGTTTTCAGATAACGTGACATTATCCTTTCAAGTGCTGAAATCTGACTAAAGAAAATATGGCTAGAAAGATTTCTAAAATACTTTACATCACCCCACTTCTCTTTCAG
Source organism: Tragulus kanchil (assembly GCA_022376925.1). Classification (NCBI taxonomy): domain Eukaryota; kingdom Metazoa; phylum Chordata; class Mammalia; order Artiodactyla; family Tragulidae; genus Tragulus; species Tragulus kanchil. The sequence continues at coordinate 145,623,828 of JAIOJX010000004.1, forward strand.
TAGAGTCAGGTGATTTGTGTCTTGTCATTTGTGTAACTCAGCATTTTGCAAGGAGGAAGAGTTAGATACTCATTTGAACACTGTCTACATTGTCTCATTTATTTGATTCATTTTCCCATCCTTCTGGCTGACACAGGTTCAGTAGCTAAGCCAGGTGGTGGAGCCAACAAATCTTCAATAGGGTGTAAAGTATTGGCAAAACCAACAAACTCAAATCTTGACATGATTTTATTAAAAGTTGTATCCCATTTATGGAAATGAAAGAAAATTAAAGTTATAAAGCTAAAGTTATTAAAGTATTTTTCTAAGTAAAATTTTATAACATTAGAGATTGCTATATAATTTCATAAAGTCATAACTTCTACTGAAATTGAACAAAAAGCCTGTTGAACACAAAATAACAAGCTAAAATACTGTAACAGTCCTATAACCTAAATCATCCACTGATACTCCTTAGTTTATATTACTTTCAGGTGTTTCCAATTCTTTGGTGAAATGCCAGAATTTCTTTGGATGTTTAAAACATATGAATTTTAAGTATAGAGAAACATATATATACATAATATATGTGAATATTTGTAAGTATGGCTATATCACATATATATATGTATATATGTATCACATATGTATGTATATATATGTATCACATATATATATGTATAATTTCAAGGTTTGTGTACTTTGAAATATAAATAATTTGATAGACCCTTCTGTAACTTGTGCTTTGTACATGCTCAAAGATATAGTCAAATATCTTGCAAATTCATCTAAAGAGATTAAAACAATATCGGTAGATTTATTCTGCTGTTAATTTTGGCTTACTCTGATTTCTTTAAATAATAACCACCTCTATAGCTACCTCCCCCTTTGTGCTTTGGAAAGCAAAACTATTTAGTCTCCAAAGGTAGGCCAGGAACACACATATCTCAAAACTGCAAATAATTAAGATATCATGGAGTAATGACTCATATGTAGGTTATATTTAAGAAAAATTCTACACAAGTGCGTTTTCAGATAACGTGACATTATCCTTTCAAGTGCTGAAATCTGACTAAAGAAAATATGGCTAGAAAGATTTCTAAAATACTTTACATCACCCCACTTCTCTTTCAGTAGAGTCAGGTGATTTGTGTCTTGTCATTTGTGTAACTCAGCATTTTGCAAGGAGGAAGAGTTAGATACTCATTTGAACACTGTCTACATTGTCTCATTTATTTGATTCATTTTCCCATCCTTCTGGCTGACACAGGTTCAGTAGCTAAGCCAGGTGGTGGAGCCAACAAATCTTCAATAGGGTGTAAAGTATTGGCAAAACCAACAAACTCAAATCTTGAATGTCATACCCGTATTTTCATTGACCTCATTTGCTTTATTCAATTAAATGAGAAGTCACTTGGCTTGCACATTGCTGGTTTCTATGATCATCTTTTATTTTTAGTTACAATCTATAATATACCTCTGCTCTTAGGAAGGACTATTGTTCTGTTCTATCGTTTGAGATTTGGCAATTAAGTCAATAAATAGTCTTTGTTTTCATCTGTTTATAAGTGAAGTGCATTTTTTCCCCCAAAGTTTAAGTCTTCAAATCCCCGCATTAGAAGTGCAGTCTCTATTTCTGTGAGGTCATTCCTATAAGTTGTTGTTCAGTTGCTAAGCCCTGTCTGACTCTTTGCAGCCCCATGGACGGCAGGATGCCAGGCTTCCCTATAATATCCAACTAAACTGATGTGCTTTTTACTAGCGTCCAGAATAAGGGAGGTGACTCCCATATTGCCTTTACCTTAGTTCGGCTTGAGCATCTACCTGTCATAAAAGTCATTGGACAATGCAGAATAACATCAAGTATCTCTCAGAGAATCTCTGGGGAGATTCTGTCCTGTCTAGATACCATGTCCTGTCCTGGTCATGCCACCTTCCCAGAGTATGGTCAGTAATGCCAGGGCTAGACAGGCTTTCACCACCCAGGGCTTCTCTAGAAGAATGAGTTGAAGGTGGTTCTGGGATATGTCATCTGGGTGGTCAATGACAGCAGAGACACAAGTTCAACTGGAGTCAGTAGTCCTGCCAGTGAATATATGTAGGTTATATTTAAGAAAAATTCTACACAAGTGCGTTTTCAGATAACGTGACATTATCCTTTCAAGTGCTGAAATCTGACTAAAGAAAATATGGCTAGAAAGATTTCTAAAATACTTTACATCACCCCACTTCTCTTTCAGTAGAGTCAGGTGATTTGTGTCTTGTCATTTGTGTAACTCAGCATTTTGCAAGGAGGAAGAGTTAGATACTCATTTGAACACTGTCTACATTGTCTCATTTATTTGATTCATTTTCCCATCCTTCTGGCTGACACAGGTTCAGTAGCTAAGCCAGGTGGTGGAGCCAACAAATCTTCAATAGGGTGTAAAGTATTGGCAAAACCAACAAACTCAAATCTTGAATGTCATACCCGTATTTTCATTGACCTCATTTGCTTTATTCAATTAAATGAGAAGTCACTTGGCTTGCACATTGCTGGTTTCTATGATCATCTTTTATTTTTAGTTACAATCTATAATATACCTCTGCTCTTAGGAAGGACTATTGTTCTGTTCTATCGTTTGAGATTTGGCAATTAAGTCAATAAATAGTCTTTGTTTTCATCTGTTTATAAGTGAAGTGCATTTTTTCCCCCAAAGTTTAAGTCTTCAAATCCCCGCATTAGAAGTGCAGTCTCTATTTCTGTGAGGTCATTCCTATAAGTTGTTGTTCAGTTGCTAAGCCCTGTCTGACTCTTTGCAGCCCCATGGACGGCAGGATGCCAGGCTTCCCTATAATATCCAACTAAACTGATGTGCTTTTTACTAGCGTCCAGAATAAGGGAGGTGACTCCCATATTGCCTTTACCTTAGTTCGGCTTGAGCATCTACCTGTCATAAAAGTCATTGGACAATGCAGAATAACATCAAGTATCTCTCAGAGAATCTCTGGGGAGATTCTGTCCTGTCTAGATACCATGTCCTGTCCTGGTCATGCCACCTTCCCAGAGTATGGTCAGTAATGCCAGGGCTAGACAGGCTTTCACCACCCAGGGCTTCTCTAGAAGAATGAGTTGAAGGTGGTTCTGGGATATGTCATCTGGGTGGTCAATGACAGCAGAGACACAAGTTCAACTGGAGTCAGTAGTCCTGCCAGTGAATATATTCTTGGTAGAGAAACACAGGTTATTGTTACAGGAAAGCAGAACCAACTTTGGCAGAGCTGCCTGGCAAAGTTCAATGGTTATGGGTGGAAAGAAGGTTTCAAAGTCTATCGTCCAAGTTGAAATCAGTCTGCTACTTCAAGCAGGCAGAACAAGGATTCAGGTTAGGGGAGCATAAAGTCCTGAGTAAGATTATAAATATTACAAATAGATTTCTGGACTTAAAATTCTGGTTGTACAAATCAACTGCCCTATCTTCAGCAAGTGACTTTTTCTGTCTATCTCCTTTTCTCATCTGTAAGTGGCCATAATGTTCATAACTCACAGGATTATTGTGAGACAAATAAATTATTGAAGTAAAGTATTGCAACAGTATAATTGCTAACTAAATATGATAATTAGTATATGCTCAGATGCAGCACTTCCAGTGTTAATATTCATTTGCAGGATAACGATTATTCCTACCCTAAGTGAATCATATCACCTACAGGATGCATTTCAGATTGTAATTATTTCCTCAAGAGCACAGGTTGTAACAAGTAGATGTACTATCACTTATTCTGACACCAATATTTGTTCATGCAAACAGATTCCCCATTCTATTCAATATTAGCTCAAGACATTTTGAGGTGATAAACATAATCTTATAGCTTTTTTATTGTTTTTATTCTGCCACACTTTAAATTTTTACTCATATTTAAACTTAATAAATATGATATTTCTCTTATCAACTATCCCCAGAATCTTTCCTCTAATGCGCTATTGTCTGAAGATTCTGCTACACTTGATAGAATAAAGGGAATCATTCAAATGATAGTCAGAAAATGTAATGTTGCTTTTTGAAATAATTCAATTTTAGAACACTGAAAGCTTAGTATAACCTCAGTCAAAATGACTTAGATAATGATTAAAAGCAATGGATGTGGTCCAAACTCGCTTCTCAATTCCAAGAATAGTTTTCATATTGAAGATGTGGGAAACAATATGATCCTTTTATACTTCTCCATATTTCATTATGACACAGGTTAATTTTAGGTATTGAAAATGTTTGCTATGTAAAATTTTTCCGTATTGTGGTAAAAAGAGCCAAGTGGGCAAAACACTAGAGGCAGGGATTTCTGTTCATCTAAATTGGCTCTTCTGTGTCTTCAAAGAACCTCTATTTTCATACCTTTTTCACCAGCCTCACGTTACCTGTTCTGTTTAGCTTTTCTACAACTTTAATGGGGCCACATAAGGAAAGGGGTCTCAACCTGGCTTTTGTCACTCAACACCATGAATGAGTTTAAATTAATTTTTTTTAAAGATTTATGTATTTATTTTGGACAGGGGTTGGGTTGGGGAAGGAGGGGAGCAGGCGGGCCACTTCTTTTGGTCTTTCATTTCTCTATTTTCATCAGTCTTTGTTCTTTGACTCCTGTGGGCCTCCCATCGCGGTGGCATCTGTCGTTGCAGAGCGCCGGCTCTGGGTGCATGCGCTCTAGAGCTCTGGCTCGGTAATTGGACACATCAGTCCAGCCGCTCTGTGGCACGTGGGATCTTCCCAGGCCAGGGCTCGAACTGGCGCCCCTTGCACTGCAAGGCGGTGTCCCCACCCACTGGGCCAGGAGAAGCCCCTAAATTAATTTTTAATTATTGAAATGAAGAGAGAAAAACAAATGACCTAAGTTACTTTAGTTAAAAATATTTTTCAGGTCTTAATTCCAAATATTTTGACACCAATTTTAAATATTTTAATACAGATCCCAAAACTCAAATTCATTGATTAAAAACAACATTCTTCTCCTCTTATGGCTAAAGTGTTTTCATATTTTTCATTTCCATAAATGACAGTTTACTAAAATTTATGAGGAACTTCTTAATTTTAGTGTTCTAAATATAGATGTTATTAAAGGAAGGATTTTTATCATGAGATACTATAGCATATTAGGACTCTAAATTCAGTGCACATTTTATGATGTCTAATTTTACTCTTATACTGAATTAAAGTAAAAACAAAATCTTTAAGAATTCATTCACATTGGGTTGTATGCAATGCACTCTAATAACTATTTTTCCGTATACTTCTCCATATTTCATTATGACACAGGTTAATTTTAGGTATTGAAAATGTTTGCTATGTAAAATTTTTCCGTATTGTGGTAAAAAGAGCCAAGTGGGCAAAACACTAGAGGCAGGGATTTCTGTTCATCTAAATTGGCTCTTCTGTGTCTTCAAAGAACCTCTATTTTCATACCTTTTTCACCAGCCTCACGTTACCTGTTCTGTGTATCTTTTTCTACAACTTTAATGGGGGCCACATAAGGAAAGGGGTCTCAACCTGGCTTTTGTCACTCAACACCATGAATGAGTTTAAATTAATTTTTTTTAAAGATTTATGTATTTATTTTGGACAGGGGTTGGGTTGGGGAAGGAGGGGAGCAGGCGGGCCACTTCTTTTGGTCTTTCATTTCTCTATTTTCATCAGTCTTTGTTCTTTGACTCCTGTGGGCCTCCCATCGCGGTGGCATCTGTCGTTGCAGAGCGCCGGCTCTGGGTGCATGCGCTCTAGAGCTCTGGCTCGGTAATTGGACACATCAGTCCAGCCGCTCTGTGGCACGTGGGATCTTCCCAGGCCAGGGCTCGAACTGGCGCCCCTTGCACTGCAAGGCGGTGTCCCCACCCACTGGGCCAGGAGAAGCCCCTAAATTAATTTTTAATTATTGAAATGAAGAGAGAAAAACAAATGACCTAAGTTACTTTAGTTAAAAATATTTTTCAGGTCTTAATTCCAAATATTTTGACACCAATTTTAAATATTTTAATACAGATCCCAAAACTCAAATTCATTGATTAAAAACAACATTCTTCTCCTCTTATGGCTAAAGTGTTTTCATATTTTTTCATTTCCATAAATGACAGTTTACTAAAATTTATGAGGAACTTCTTAATTTTAGTGTTCTAAATATAGATGTTATTAAAGGAAGGATTTTTATCATGAGATACTATAGCATATTAGGACTCTAAATTCAGTGCACATTTTATGATGTCTAATTTTACTCTTATACTGAATTAAAGTAAAAACAAAATCTTTAAGAATTCATTCACATTGGGTTGTATGCAATGCACTCTAAAATCTAAGTCTGGCTATTTGTCTCAACTGTCTTATTTTCAAAAAGCACCTGAAATTTAACTCAAGAAAAGAAAGAGATGCATATAACTTTAAAGTCTCGCATTAGAATATTATTGTAATTTATCAGGTAATTTTATTTCTGGGTAGTGAGATGGCCATGCTATGCTTAGTTATATCCAATTCTTTGTGACCCCCTCAACTGCAGCCTGCCAGGATCCCCTGTCCATGAGATTCTACAGGTGAGAATAGTGGAGTCAGTTACCCTCCTCTAAACTAACTTCCTGACCCAGGATCAAACCCACGTCTCTTGCATCTCCTGCATTGCAGGCAGATTCTTTTCCACTGAGCCATCTGGGAAGCCCAGCACAATCCTTGGCACATTATAACTAAATATTTTCTCACTATTTTTGTTTTGTTAAGTCCTACTATGATTAAGTATAATTTAAATTATATATGTATATGTGTGTGTATATATATATATATATATATATATAATATAGCTAATACATTATGTGGAATAAAAAATTCTCAATAAATATTAGCTACTGCCTTTTTCTTTGTTGAGGCCCTATGTATTTATAACTGTGGTTATTGATTCAGAAAGAGTTTATGCAGAATTTTAAAATTCCAAGTTAGTTATTTTTGATGAATATCTCTTATACTACTTTAGTACTAAGGTTTATACAACTTAAATCAAGAATGATTGAATGATTCACTAAAATAGATATATATTTCCCCATCTTTAAGGATCAGAACATTTAAGTTCTGATCTTGAGTAGAAGGGGGGTTTATGAGTAAGTACAGTAGGTATGAGAAAATATTCTAATCAATCTTCCTACTTTGGTCTGAAAAACCAAAGTGAAGCAATACATTTTGGAGACTTTCTTGGTACAACCTCAGAACTGGAGGTAAAAGATTCAGTCTATCAATGCAACTTCTTTTTTGGGTAGTAAATGCAGAGAGAAGGTGCGAAAAATCTCCATTGATCAGATGGAAATATGCAAACTTTTTATAGTTATGATAGGGCTTAGTTACTGAGGTTATACACAAATAATTTCTAGAACTACAAGTGGGATTATTTACTTTCTCATCCTATGTAATGAGTCAGCTTATCATTGTTTTCATTTATTACGAAGTGTTCACATCACATGAAAAAATGTAAAAATATTTTTATAAAAATTCTAGTAAGATAAACTTGAACCAACTAGTCAATTGTGAAAAGGGGTCCTTTCTTTTCTAAGTTTTGATAAGAAGTGTTTCAGTCAGAGCAAATACTTTTAAAGTCAGATGGCCATATTTTTTCTTTGTGACCCCCTCAACTGCAGCCTGCCAGGATCCCCTGTCCATGAGATTCTACAGGTGAGAATAGTGGAGTCAGTTACCCTCCTCTAAACTAACTTCCTGACCCAGGATCAAACCCACGTCTCTTGCATCTCCTGCATTGCAGGCAGATTCTTTTCCACTGAGCCATCTGGGAAGCCCAGCACAATCCTTGGCACATTATAACTAAATATTTTCTCACTATTTTTGTTTTGTTAAGTCCTACTATGATTAAGTATAATTTAAATTATATATGTATATGTGTGTGTATATATATATATATATATATATATAATATAGCTAATACATTATGTGGAATAAAAAATTCTCAATAAATATTAGCTACTGCCTTTTTCTTTGTTGAGGCCCTATGTATTTATAACTGTGGTTATTGATTCAGAAAGAGTTTATGCAGAATTTTAAAATTCCAAGTTAGTTATTTTTGATGAATATCTCTTATACTACTTTAGTACTAAGGTTTATACAACTTAAATCAAGAATGATTGAATGATTCACTAAAATAGATATATATTTCCCCATCTTTAAGGATCAGAACATTTAAGTTCTGATCTTGAGTAGAAGGGGGGTTTATGAGTAAGTACAGTAGGTATGAGAAAATATTCTAATCAATCTTCCTACTTTGGTCTGAAAAACCAAAGTGAAGCAATACATTTTGGAGACTTTCTTGGTACAACCTCAGAACTGGAGGTAAAAGATTCAGTCTATCAATGCAACTTCTTTTTTGGGTAGTAAATGCAGAGAGAAGGTGCGAAAAATCTCCATTGATCAGATGGAAATATGCAAACTTTTTATAGTTATGATAGGGCTTAGTTACTGAGGTTATACACAAATAATTTCTAGAACTACAAGTGGGATTATTTACTTTCTCATCCTATGTAATGAGTCAGCTTATCATTGTTTTCATTTATTACGAAGTGTTCACATCACATGAAAAAATGTAAAAATATTTTTATAAAAATTCTAGTAAGATAAACTTGAACCAACTAGTCAATTGTGAAAAGGGGTCCTTTCTTTTCTAAGTTTTGATAAGAAGTGTTTCAGTCAGAGCAAATACTTTTTAAAGTCAGAAACTAAATTGACCCAGAATATATACTGCTTTTTTTTTAATTCAACTTTTAAATAGGGAAAAATTCTTAAATGAGCAGAAAGCTCAAACTCTAAATAAAAAGTGAAAATAAAAAGGGAGGGAATATATTTGACCACATTATAAGAATGATATAAAATGAAGATTAATTAAAATTATAAATTATTCAATGTAAGAAAATACCATAAGTAAATTCAAAAGTCATCTAGATATAATTTCATTATAAAAATATTCTCCAAATTCATTTAGATAATTATGTTAGTTTGCTATAGCTTCCATAAGAAAATATCACAGACTGATTGGCTTAAACAACAGATATTTTTAATGTTCTGGAGGTTAGAAGTCTAGTCTATCTAGGTGTGAGAAGATTTTCCTTCTGATAAGATTTTCCTTACTTGGTTTGCATATGGACACCATCTTGCAGTAACTTTATAATGTATTTTCCCTGTATGTGGGTTCCTGTGTCTCTATTCCCCCAAATTTCCTCTCCATAGAGATGCCAACCAGACTGAATCAGGTTCTCATTTCAGCTTAATTACCTCTTTAAAGATCATACCTCCAGATATAGTCACATTTGGAAGTATTGAGTGTTAGGGCTTCTACATATGAATTTGAGGGAAAGGGGTACAGTTCAATTCTAACAGGAATGTAAAATGACTCAGAACATCAAAGTACCATTTATTTCTATATTTAAGATACATACTGAAAAAATATCAAATACAAATGAGAATCATCTAAATAAGATCTAAAACAACCATATTTTCAGTCCACTTAAACCAAAGAAAACTAGTACAAATTCAGTTTGTTGACCTTATAAAAAAAGGGCTTCCCAAGTGGCAGAAGAGATAACAACAACAACAAAAAAACCCTGCCTGTCAATGCAGCAAACCCAGGTGATATGGGTTCCACCCCTCCATCAAGAAGACCCCCTGGAGGAGGAAATGTCAACCCACTCCAGTATTCTTACCTGGAGAATCCCATGGACAGAGGAGCCTGGCTGGTTATGGTCCATAGGGTCTCAAAAGAATCAGACATGAATGAAGCGAATTCAAGCACACACACACGGCCTTAAAAAAAAGTTATTTCACTAGCAAAATTAATTTATTTGAGAACAGCGGAGGAATTACAATTAACAACATGCAAAATATGATGAACCATAGGCAAGTCTGAGGAGGCAATGAGGTCAGCTTTTATTAGGATTTTTGGAGGAAATCAGGAAGGCTGTGGTGGTTCTTTTTGGCTACAGGTGGTGGGGAACTTTTTTTTTTTTTTTTTTTTTTTTAAGATTTATTTATTTATTTTGCGGGGGTTGAGGAGGGAGGGGAGCAGGCGGGCCACTTCTGTTGGTCTTTCATTTCACTATTTTCATCGGTCTTTGTTCTTTGGCTCCTGTGGGCCTCCCGTTGCGGTGGCGTCTGTTGTCGCAGAGCACCGGCTCTGGGCGCATGCGCTCCAGAGCTCCGGCTCAGTAATTGGACACATCGGCCCAGCCGCTCCGTGGCACGTGGATCTTCCCAGGCCAGGGCTCGAACCGGCGCCCCTTGCACTGCAAGGCGGTGTCTTTACCCATTGGACCACCAGGGGAAGCCCGGTGGGGAACTTTTGATGCATCAGAAAGAAGTCTTTCTTTCTGCTGAGTTCAGCAGGCTCCAGTGCGTGAGCCTGATTGTTTTAAATAGTTTACTTTATGCTTACAAGTGTCATAGTACTTCAACTGGGGGTGGGGGATAGAGGAAGTACTTCAAATCCACCAGCTGTTGCTGATGTCTTACTGAGTGAAAGTCAGGCTGCTTCTGCAGACCATGCATGACTGTTAGAAGTATGTCCCATTCTTTGAGACTCCACATCTTCTGAAGTCACTATGGGCTGGCTATGCTATCTCTCTTTCTTTCTACCACCAGGGCACTTTCCTGTCCTTTGTATTTGGCTATATATTTAATATTGTATGTGTCGTATTTGGGGCTTCTCTGGTGGCTCAGATGGTAAGGAATCTGCCTGCAAGGCAGGAGACCTGGGTTTGATCCCTGGGTTTGGAAGATCCCTTGGAGAAGGGAATGGCAACCCACTCCAATATTCTTGCCTAGAGAATCCCATGAACAGAGGAGCCTGGTGGGCTACAAGTCCATGTGGTCACAAAGAGTCAGACACTGCTGAGAAAATACACTCATTCACTCACTTACTCACTCAAGTTATATTTTAGCTAGCATATTTTATGTGTTTTTAGCAAAATGTAGATTATATGTCTCAGTTTAATATTCCATGATGCCTTAAGTCTGATTACTCTTTCTCTCAAAGGTTGTTTGTTGTCTATGTTCTATGATCAATTTGAATAATATTGGGGAGCAAAAAGATGTGTCTCCTAACATCATTTACTCCCTTTATTTTTCTGATTATATTTCACATGTTATTCAACATACAGGTTGCCTTTAAGCAAAAGAAACTGCTAGTGGAGGTCATAATAGCAACATCTCATTAATTAAAAATATAGTGAGGTTTTCTCTGAAACTGAAAACCTGGTCTTGAATCCAAAAGTAAATGTTACTTATTAAATGAAAACTATGATGTAAAAATTTTTTTCCCAGTACAAAGAGTACTTTATTCATAGAGCTGAGAGGAAATGAAGCTAAAATGAAATTAAAATATTTACCAAACCCACATTATCAGGCAGGAAATATTGTTGAAGCCAATTTATAGTGTTTCTTTAATTTTTAGTAACCAGAAAGGAAAAATATGAATTCAATGGAAAGAAGACTATTCAGTCTATAGTTTTCATCCTGAAAAATGTCAAATGGTAAACGAGTAAAGTAAGATACAAGAGACGACAAATATGAAGACATTTAAACAATTAGCTGAATTCCAGGTTTCCAGCCCTTCCCACAGATGGCCTTCATTAGAAAGATATCCTTATGTAAATGATGAGTCAGATGACATAGAATAAAAGATCAACTTTGGAATATGTGAATATGTATGCAATTATCCATACTGAAATACGTAGAACCAATCACAATTTTATAATTTTGAAGTATCCTTCCAGGAAATGCTTGTGTCCTAATGATGGTGGTTCTTTTTTTTTTTCCTAATGAAAATTTAAAAAAAAAAAAAAAAAAAAACTGGTCCCAAGCTTGTGCTAGGCAATTATGTGGTACAAACTTCAGTGTTTTAAAATATTTCTATTGAATATATTTGATACCTTTTTACTTTAAACTTAATACAAAAATATAAATTATTCATACCCTACAGAAAAATATAATTGATCTCATAAGATTCTGTGTCATTTCAAATGAAGGGTAAAAACTTTATTTGGACTTTCACATGTCATCAACTGCCCATTTTGCTCCAATTTAAAACCAATGTATTGAATTCCAGTTTGTCCTTCATGGCTAGATTTACATTTGTGCAAATAGGAAATAAATTGTTCTAATGTGAATAATAGCAAAAGATGTGTCTCCTAACATCATTTACTCCCTTTATTTTTCTGATTATATTTCACATGTTATTCAACATACAGGTTGCCTTTAAGCAAAAGAAACTGCTAGTGGAGGTCATAATAGCAACATCTCATTAATTAAAATATAGTGAGGTTTTCTCTGAAACTGAAAACCTGGTCTTGAATCCAAAAGTAAATGTTACTTATTAAATGAAAACTATGATGTAAAAATTTTTTTCCCAGTACAAAGAGTACTTTATTCATAGAGCTGAGAGGAAATGAAGCTAAAATGAAATTAAAATATTTACCAAACCCACATTATCAGGCAGGAAATATTGTTGAAGCCAATTTATAGTGTTTCTTTAATTTTTAGTAACCAGAAAGGAAAAATATGAATTCAATGGAAAGAAGACTATTCAGTCTATAGTTTTCATCCTGAAAAATGTCAAATGGTAAACGAGTAAAGTAAGATACAAGAGACGACAAATATGAAGACATTTAAACAATTAGCTGAATTCCAGGTTTCCAGCCCTTCCCACAGATGGCCTTCATTAGAAAGATATCCTTATGTAAATGATGAGTCAGATGACATAGAATAAAAGATCAACTTTGGAATATGTGAATATGTATGCAATTATCCATACTGAAATACGTAGAACCAATCACAATTTTATAATTTTGAAGTATCCTTCCAGGAAATGCTTGTGTCCTAATGATGGTGGTTCTTTTTTTTTTCCTAATGAAAATTTAAAAAAAAAAAAAAAAACTGGTCCCAAGCTTGTGCTAGGCAATTATGTGGTACAAACTTCAGTGTTTTAAAATATTTCTATTGAATATATTTGATACCTTTTTACTTTAAACTTAATACAAAAATATAAATTATTCATACCCTACAGAAAAATATAATTGATCTCATAAGATTCTGTGTCATTTCAAATGAAGGGTAAAAACTTTATTTGGACTTTCACATGTCATCAACTGCCCATTTTGCTCCAATTTAAAACCAATGTATTGAATTCCAGTTTGTCCTTCATGGCTAGATTTACATTTGTGCAAATAGGAAATAAATTGTTCTAATGTGAATAATATGAAAAATAATTACATGTAACCAAGGTTACAAGCAACATATTCATTTGAGATAGACATAGTATGTTTAGACAAAAACTCTACTCAGGGTACAAATAATCAGGTTAAACAGATTCAATAATACATTAATGAAACTATTTTAAAATAGTAGAACAAATAACCTAAGAAAGGGGAAAGCGATAGATACAGATAACAATGTAGTTAAGTTAGGTAATTTTAAAAGATGGAAGAAATCTAATTAAGTAAAGAAAGCAGTTGTGTTTGTGTTTTCCTAAAACACTGTATTTTTGTTGTTGTTGTTTAGTTAACGTTAGTCACTCAGTTGTGTTTGAATCTTTGTGACCCCATGGACTGTAGCCCTCCAGGCTCATCTGTCCATTGGATTCTCCAGGCAAGAATAATGGAGTGGGTTGCCATTTTCTTCTTCAGTTTTATTTTTAACCAAGTAATAATAATATCAATTAAACCAAAATCTTCCCAAAGTGCTTTACTATTCCTTCCTCCAGCAACCATAAATTTGTTTTCCAGGTCTCTGGGTCTCATTCTGTTTTGTATGTTCATTTGCATCATTTCTTTTTAGATTCCACATATAAGGAATACCATATGATATTTCTCTTTCTCTGTCTGACTTACTTCATTCAATATGATACTCCCTAGGTCCATCCATATTGCTGCAAATGGCCTTGTTTCATTCATTTCAATGACTGAATAATATTCCATTGTATATATATATATATTTCCTTTATCCGTCCTTCTGTGAGTGGACATTTAGGTTGCTTCCATGTCTTAGCTATTTAAACAGTGTTGCAATGAACATTGGGGTGCATGCATCTTTTGGGGTTATCCTTTTCTCAGTAAGCAATAGTTTTTTGTTTGTTTGTTAAATCAGAAGTATATGTCGTGTCATTCTCTTTATATATAATAGATCTTTTTATTTACAGTATAATTAGGATTATACTTACTGACATTTTCTAATGGCACAGGCAATGCTTCTGTTTTCTTTGGAATTAGATATTCTCTTTCTTTTCCCATTTAGTTTACTAACTAGAATTGAAACTATGTTTTTTCTATATCATGCAATTCTAACAAAGAATATTCCAAAATTGTCCTCAGAAATGTTTATCCTGTAAAATATAATGCTCAAAGCGTATGTTTAAGTACATATGCATATAAACACACACGTGTGTATATATATATATGCAAATGTGTCTGTATGTGAGAGAGAGAAGGAGAAATAGAGAGATAGGAGAGACAAAGAGGTTGCTGTGAAACCTTAATTCACAGCAATAACTGGGTTCATTCTGAATAACCATCAGTGGGTTTAAGGTACCATTTATGCTTCTAACAGATTTTATCATTTCCCCCTCATACTCTTTATACACTCTCTGTCTACCACATGTATGTTTGTCACTCCTAAGGAGTGATTGAGGATGGATTTTCTTCTTCAGTTTTATTTTTAACCAAGTAATAATAATATCAATTAAACCAAAATCTTCCCAAAGTGCTTTACTATTCCTTCCTCCAGCAACCATAAATTTGTTTTCCAGGTCTCTGGGTCTCATTCTGTTTTGTATGTTCATTTGCATCATTTCTTTTTAGATTCCACATATAAGGAATACCATATGATATTTCTCTTTCTCTGTCTGACTTACTTCATTCAATATGATACTCCCTAGGTCCATCCATATTGCTGCAAATGGCCTTGTTTCATTCATTTCAATGACTGAATAATATTCCATTGTATATATATATATATTTCCTTTATCCGTCCTTCTGTGAGTGGACATTTAGGTTGCTTCCATGTCTTAGCTATTTAAACAGTGTTGCAATGAACATTGGGGTGCATGCATCTTTTGGGGTTATCCTTTTCTCAGTAAGCAATAGTTTTTTGTTTGTTTGTTAAATCAGAAGTATATGTCGTGTCATTCTCTTTATATATAATAGATCTTTTTATTTACAGTATAATTAGGATTATACTTACTGACATTTTCTAATGGCACAGGCAATGCTTCTGTTTTCTTTGGAATTAGATATTCTCTTTCTTTTCCCATTTAGTTTACTAACTAGAATTGAAACTATGTTTTTTCTATATCATGCAATTCTAACAAAGAATATTCCAAAATTGTCCTCAGAAATGTTTATCCTGTAAAATATAATGCTCAAAGCGTATGTTTAAGTACATATGCATATAAACACACACGTGTGTATATATATATATGCAAATGTGTCTGTATGTGAGAGAGAGAAGGAGAAATAGAGAGATAGGAGAGACAAAGAGGTTGCTGTGAAACCTTAATTCACAGCAATAACTGGGTTCATTCTGAATAACCATCAGTGGGTTTAAGGTACCATTTATGCTTCTAACAGATTTTATCATTTCCCCCTCATACTCTTTATACACTCTCTGTCTACCACATGTATGTTTGTCACTCCTAAGGAGTGATTGAGGATGGATTTTCTACTTCCTTAGATGGTTCTAGAAAGCATTGAAATGATTTTACATAAGTATAAAGTTTATGGATAATGATCAGAAAACTTACAACTGCAAGACATAATATAAATGCAACTTAAAAGTAAAGAATTTTGTCTTTTCACATGCAAAAGACTACAGCAAGTTCACTTGTGTCTTGGTTTCCTTCCTTTTGTCTGTCTCCTTATGTTGGTGTTTTCATGAAGGTGGAAGTGGAAATGTCCAGAGAATAAAAAGGGTCTTCTTTTAAAGAGCAAGGGAACTTTATACAAAAATCCCCATCTGTTTACGGGCCATTCGTTGGTTACAGCTGGGAATGGGGGCCTCTAAGACAGGTTAAATCAGAATTTTCCCTAGAGCTTGATATAAGTATAGTCTATTCTGAATCACTTGATGGACCTTCCAGAAGTATGTACTTTTGGAATATGACAGATCCCTCAGGGAAAAGAAAATAAATAAGGATGACTATTGGCAGGCAGCATGAAGTATATGAAGAGATATAATTCAACGGTATTAAGGGATTTGAAATAAGGCTGTCTATATTGGTCTGGAGCAAAGCAGTCCCATTTCATAATCGTGTAGACCAAATAGCCAGTGCATGATTTTCTCAACTTCACCTGGTCATGTTAGATTCCAGGCCATGTCATGGCCTATTAACCAACACTCAGTAAAGACTTTGGAGTGCTAAGAAATTAAAATAGATTATTTATAAACAGACCATCAATAGAATAAAATTATTCAACTAGTTTCTCCAAAAACAATGTCTTTTCATCTGTTATGGCCTGTTCAATTTCTCCTTCCTCTGCCTATGAACATAAATACAATAATCATGGCTTGGTGATAAGACATATCACAAAACAAAGCAGCTTTAAATATCTTGGAGGAAATGGCAGGCAGGGAGTTAAACTGACTACAATTTTCTAACTATATGCATCTCGTTTTCAGTTGAAAAACTGCAGAAATGTACATAATTGCTGAGGTTTTTTTTTTTTTTTTTTTTTCAAAATTGTGTAGCTTTGAAAGGAAAATGCATAACAATGATATATGTGGTTTACTCTGCCTGTATCTGAAGTAGTCTAAAATATGATTCACAGAAATTCAAATTATGTTTGACAAAAGAAAAAATGTAGTAGCTCTTTCAGATAATGAAATCCTTTCCCCCTTCCCCCCAGAGTAAATGGAAATGCAGTGGGTTGAAACAATTCAGTATGTAAAAAGCTTTTACTTTTATCTAACTTCCATATAAGTGCTTTTCTATTAGAACTATCCATTGATCACTAGAAGATATAGCATATATTCCATGCACAGATTAGATTGCACCCCATAACTCAAATGCTCACTTTGTTTTTAAAATAAAATGGGTATATATCTCAAATGTCCAGAGACCAAGTGAATCACTAGGACTTTTATATATTTCCCACTCTTAAGATGGGGCTATGGAGAAGTTGCTTGCAGGAAAAGATAGTAGGTTTATGCATAGTGAAGTGTTGAAGTGAGTTTAATTTTATTGTAAAATGGTTCCAGTATCCTGACATCTATACTTGAGTCTACTAAATCTTCTCAGAATAATACCCTCTTCCAGATAAAAAAAAAATGAGCCATCCAAATTACCATGAGTTGTATTGTCATACAGAATAATTACCCCTTGGAGCAAAGCAGTCCCATTTCATAATCGTGTAGACCAAATAGCCAGTGCATGATTTTCTCAACTTCACCTGGTCATGTTAGATTCCAGGCCATGTCATGGCCTATTAACCAACACTCAGTAAAGACTTTGGAGTGCTAAGAAATTAAAATAGATTATTTATAAACAGACCATCAATAGAATAAAATTATTCAACTAGTTTCTCCAAAAACAATGTCTTTTCATCTGTTATGGCCTGTTCAATTTCTCCTTCCTCTGCCTATGAACATAAATACAATAATCATGGCTTGGTGATAAGACATATCACAAAACAAAGCAGCTTTAAATATCTTGGAGGAAATGGCAGGCAGGGAGTTAAACTGACTACAATTTTCTAACTATATGCATCTCGTTTTCAGTTGAAAAACTGCAGAAATGTACATAATTGCTGAGGTTTTTTTTTTTTTTTTTTTTTCAAAATTGTGTAGCTTTGAAAGGAAAATGCATAACAATGATATATGTGGTTTACTCTGCCTGTATCTGAAGTAGTCTAAAATATGATTCACAGAAATTCAAATTATGTTTGACAAAAGAAAAAATGTAGTAGCTCTTTCAGATAATGAAATCCTTTCCCCCTTCCCCCCAGAGTAAATGGAAATGCAGTGGGTTGAAACAATTCAGTATGTAAAAAAAGCTTTTACTTTTATCTAACTTCCATATAAGTGCTTTTCTATTAGAACTATCCATTGATCACTAGAAGATATAGCATATATTCCATGCACAGATTAGATTGCACCCCATAACTCAAATGCTCACTTTGTTTTTAAAATAAAATGGGTATATATCTCAAATGTCCAGAGACCAAGTGAATCACTAGGACTTTTATATATTTCCCACTCTTAAGATGGGGCTATGGAGAAGTTGCTTGCAGGAAAAGATAGTAGGTTTATGCATAGTGAAGTGTTGAAGTGAGTTTAATTTTATTGTAAAATGGTTCCAGTATCCTGACATCTATACTTGAGTCTACTAAATCTTCTCAGAATAATACCCTCTTCCAGATAAAAAAAAAATGAGCCATCCAAATTACCATGAGTTGTATTGTCATACATAACTTCTCTTGAAACATTATGTTAGTTACTTAAAGCTATTAGAAGATGAGCTCCTTCCAACCAGAACTCTGTGACAACCTAGAGAGGTGGAATGGGGTGGGAGATGGGAGGGAGGTTCAAGGTGGAGTGACGTATGTTTACCTCTGGCTGATTCATGATGAAGTAGCGCACAAATCTGCACACTATTGTCAAGCAATTCTCCCATAGTTAAAAATAATTTTTTTACAAAAGGATAAAAAAAGAAGATGCACTTCTTGATGAGGCTAGCTGTATATTTATCACTGTTTATCACTGTTTCCACAGCACCCAACACAATACAGGACATATACTGTATATGAAAAATAAATGCTTGTGTAAGGCACGAAAAATAGAAGGAAGAAAAAAGTGACAAAGTCAATTTAAAATGATTCATTTTTTTCATAACTATCACCATGAGACTTATTTAATGTAAAATAATCTTAGAAGGAAACAATCTGATTCAAATATATTTTCTTCAGTGGTTTTAAATCCTACAGTGAATTTTAATTTATAAGTAAAGTAAGTTTGGACCATATTTGGGAAATATAAGTTCCTCAGTTATATTTAGGTGCAGCTACTAACTATATTTTACAGAGAAATAGTTGCTTATGATTACATTCATTTTTAAAAGCAGTATATAGACAATACTGAATTTTATGCTTAACAGTATTCATGGCTAAAATCAGTAAGTGACTTGATTTTTAGATAGTGATTATTCTTGCTCTGAGATTTTCAACATTGCTCTGATAGCCTACAGATTCCATGTTTTGGCAATTTTGCTGGACTACACATCAACACAGCACAACGTGCCATCCTTGAGGCATTGTCCATGCAAGGCCCTGGCTATTGTCTACTCCGTGGAATCTTAGAAATCTCAAAATATGGATTAAAGGCCAGAGTACAACCATGCCAACCCTCAGCTGGGTCTCACCCACTGGGCACTGCAGGCATAGGTACCAGATGACTTTGAAAGGAAAACAATATATTTAAATCCTGGGAGAACAAAATGAAACTGCAAAGCTGAGATTAATGTTTAATAAAAAGGTGAGAAAACAGAGATAGCATTATGTCAGTTAGGTAGAATACATGTTATATTTAATGTGAGATGTAATCATATAGTAATGTGTTCAATGTTTCACAAACTTGGCCTCCAAAGTTAAGCCAGCCCAGTGACTAAAGGGATGTTTCTGTGGCCCTGGTTTTAAGTGCATCAAGCTTTAGCTGCATTAATTGTGTTTGTGTGTATTTTAGGCTGTTTTATAAACATTCATATGGTTTCACGCATATTTATTTCTTACTGTGTATACTAAGAATTCTTTGAGGATAGGAAATATTTCTTTTGAGTGAAGGGTGCTGCCTAGATTAAGGGTGACATCAATTGATTTAATTTCTATTTTACTGCATTTTCCTCCAACTTGTATTATGCACATTTGTTTTTACATCACTCTTTTCCAAATGATTGAGTTCCTGGAGAAGAGAAATCACCTCCTTATCAATAGTTTCCTTTAAAATGAACAGATTTTAATTAATTGATGGATAATTATCAAAATAGTACAGCAAGATAGAATATTCTCACTTTCAATTCTATTTCTAAGTAAGAAACTCAACAAGAGAAAAGAACTTTGCTCTTTAAAGAGAAAGTTGAATTTTAATTAAAACAAGGCTAGTATTAATAGTTGTATATATTCCTGAAGTGGAGGAAATTTTAACTAGATTGTTAAAATATAGTAAAATTACATCTTAACTGATTATTTCAGATTTTCCAGAAGTCCTGATTTCAGTGTTAATTAGCATGAAAAAGTGTTTCTTAGGATCATTCATTGTAATTTCTACATAGAAAGAAGCCCATGTTTCTCCTATTTCTAATCTTCTTTTCTTCACATATTTCTCCTAAGTATTTTAAACCTCTGCTGATTGATGCCCTACAGAATGGACTCCCTATTCATATTTTGTGTGGAGCATTTTGTCAGAGGTCAATTCTCATACATCTGCTGTCCCCTGGCCAGAACACTCGTCTGATTTAATTTGTTGTCCTTGAAGTTGGTGGCTGGTTTTTCAGGTAGCTAAGAAAACTTGAGACTAACAAACGCTATTCAGAGAAAAGTTATTGGGGAAAAATTGTTTTCAGTTCCCAAACTGAGGGTCATTTACAGCAACCTGACCTTGACAAATGTCCACAAGTCAAAGAATGTCTCACCATAAACAATTTGGGGTGACAGGCTTATAACACATTGCAGACATAGATTGGATTCCCGACAGGGCCCATGGCAGCACACTTCTTGCCTCCAACAAGCAATCCCAGAAACATTAAAGTTGAGGAAGAAGAAATTTCTTTGTGATATCTAGAAAGCAGATCTTGTATTGCAGCCAAGTAAGTGAAACATGATCTCGTAGTCAAATAGCTATCAAATTTCAGGTCAAAATCTCTCTTTATATACCATAGAGGGTATTCACTTGTAGTCGTGGTATCACGGGTGATAAGTTTCTTTGGATAAGTAAATTTCTGGGAACAAAAATTACTCCTTTGTGAACGAGGCACGACATAGGATTGGGTCTAGTCTTTTGAAATAAATTAAGACCCCTTATGCCTGCTCTGGCCCTCATGTAACTGAGTGGATATAGAATGAGAACAATGACTAATTCTTGTGTCCTTTTACAATGTGTGTTTCCATCAAAATGCACAATCTAGACACTTACATTCAGGTGAGACCCTCTGCTGTATTTCATTTAAATCACATTCTTCCTCAGGGTTTCTTCCCCTTCAGGGGCTCTGAATTCTTTTCAAAATAATATTGTTAATTCATCAAATGAAATAGTCTCTTTAAATACATATATGAAATATATTTGTCAGTGTGTATTCAGTCACCCAGTCATGTCTGACTCTTTCCACTGGAGAAGGGAATGACAAACCACCCCAGTATAATTGCTGTGAGAATGCCATGAACTGTATGGTATTAAACGCTTGTCATTATGAATATATATTTTCACAAACATATTCTAGTGGCAAGCCTAATAATTACTATAAGTAAATATAAGAAGTCTTTTGAGATATTTGTAACAACTGTAGGCAAAATCAAAATAAATGAGCTAGTTTTAGGGACAAAGTCACAGATATTGACGTCTTGCTGCAGTTTGTGTCCTAAATATTCAATTAAAAGAAACTATGGATTTCAGTTGGAAATTGGTGTGAGGAAATATGTGTTTTCCACTCATATTTGGGAGCCCGCAATTATGGCCTATGGACCCATGAAGTGGGAGACAAATCCCTTCCATTTCTTTCTGTTTTATATTTTCTTGGCCATGCCACTTGGCATGTGGGATCCTAGTTCTCGTGGGAGATCGAACCCATGTTCCTTGCATTGGAAGTATAGAGTCTTAACTGTTGGACTGACTGGAAAGTTCCAAATCCCTTCCATTCAGAGTCTTACCTAGAACTGTCTCTCTTCCTTGATACAGTGAGATTCATCATTCAAGATCTGTGCCATGATTGGACTTCCCTGGTAGCTTAGTGGTAAAGAACCCATCTGCAGCTCAGGAGAGGTAGGAGATGCAGCTGGGTCCCTGGGCTGGGAAGATCCCCTGAGGGAGGAAATGGCAACCCACTCCAGTATTCTTGCCTGGGAAATCCAATGAATGGAGGAGCCTGGAGGATTGAAATCCATGGAGTCGCAGAGTCAGACATGACTGTGCATAGCACATTGGATTGAGCTGTAATTATATCTCTAATAATCTCAGCAAGGTGTGATTTATTATCAAATTATTCAAAGGCTCAAAACTACTAGCACATGAAAATTTCTTGATCTAAGCATCATGGTCATTCCCAATCTTATCTCCTAATGATGGCCTCTGACAAATATTGCAACTTACAAATTTTAAGCCAAATACATTTTCTGACTTTTTCTTGTATGTACTGAATATTTTTATACCTTTATAAATGATTTCTCTGTTGATGCATATAATTTTGCTGTCTTTCAATCTAGCAAATTTTACTACATATGCAAGTTAATTTACTCAAGGTGATATAAAATTAATAAAAACAGTATGGAGTTAGCTTATAAGCAAAAATAAATGTTTAAAATGTTCAACTTCACAATGATTTTAAAAATGAAGAGGTTCCATGATTCCCTGGTGGTCCTAAAGTAATACTAAAAAAAGTCTTTTGAGATATTTGTAACAACTGTAGGCAAAATCAAAATAAATGAGCTAGTTTTAGGGACAAAGTCACAGATATTGACGTCTTGCTGCAGTTTGTGTCCTAAATATTCAATTAAAAGAAACTATGGATTTCAGTTGGAAATTGGTGTGAGGAAATATGTGTTTTCCACTCATATTTGGGAGCCCGCAATTATGGCCTATGGACCCATGAAGTGGGAGACAAATCCCTTCCATTTCTTTCTGTTTTATATTTTCTTGGCCATGCCACTTGGCATGTGGGATCCTAGTTCTCGTGGGAGATCGAACCCATGTTCCTTGCATTGGAAGTATAGAGTCTTAACTGTTGGACTGACTGGAAAGTTCCAAATCCCTTCCATTCAGAGTCTTACCTAGAACTGTCTCTCTTCCTTGATACAGTGAGATTCATCATTCAAGATCTGTGCCATGATTGGACTTCCCTGGTAGCTTAGTGGTAAAGAACCCATCTGCAGCTCAGGAGAGGTAGGAGATGCAGCTGGGTCCCTGGGCTGGGAAGATCCCCTGAGGGAGGAAATGGCAACCC
Source organism: Tragulus kanchil (assembly GCA_022376925.1). Taxonomy (NCBI): domain Eukaryota; kingdom Metazoa; phylum Chordata; class Mammalia; order Artiodactyla; family Tragulidae; genus Tragulus; species Tragulus kanchil. Next base: position 145,646,997 of record JAIOJX010000004.1, read on the forward strand.
ACTCCAGTATTCTTGCCTGGGAAATCCAATGAATGGAGGAGCCTGGAGGATTGAAATCCATGGAGTCGCAGAGTCAGACATGACTGTGCATAGCACATTGGATTGAGCTGTAATTATATCTCTAATAATCTCAGCAAGGTGTGATTTATTATCAAATTATTCAAAGGCTCAAAACTACTAGCACATGAAAATTTCTTGATCTAAGCATCATGGTCATTCCCAATCTTATCTCCTAATGATGGCCTCTGACAAATATTGCAACTTACAAATTTTAAGCCAAATACATTTTCTGACTTTTTCTTGTATGTACTGAATATTTTTATACCTTTATAAATGATTTCTCTGTTGATGCATATAATTTTGCTGTCTTTCAATCTAGCAAATTTTACTACATATGCAAGTTAATTTACTCAAGGTGATATAAAATTAATAAAAACAGTATGGAGTTAGCTTATAAGCAAAGTAAAGAAATACATTTACTTGAATGTTTAAAAATGTTCAACTTCACAATGATTTTTAAAAAATGAAGAGGTTCCATGATTCCCTGGTGGTCCAGTGGGTAGAGTCTGCTTTGCAGTACAAGGGTACCGGTTTGATCCCTGGCCAGGGAAAATCCCATGTGCTGTGGGGTGACTGGACTGGTGTGTCCAATTAAAGCCAGTGCTTTGGAGAGTATAAACAGAGAGCCAGTGCTCTGCAATGAGACAGGCCATTGCAATGGGAAGCCCACACAGGCCAGAGAATAAAGATGGATGAAAATAAGTAAATAGAAACCAATAAAAGAGGCTAAAATTAAAAAATAAAAAGAGGAGACAAAAAAATGAAGAGGTTCCATTTCATTACTAGTCAAGTTGAAATGTGTGTTTGCATGTGTGTGTACATACACATTTATCTAACTCTATATTGACAGGGATATAGATCAACAGTTACCTTCAGTACATAGAGTTTAATCAAAGCACATGTAAAAAATGTGTTCATTTTGTTTCAGTAATGCCACTATCAATCATCAAGTGGCAAAGAAATAATAGATATCTAGTAAGCACATATGTAAAGATGATCAAAGGGATGTGGTTTCTTAGGAGAAATGACAGGAAACAACCATTCTTTCTAATAGCAGACAAATACGTTTTAAAAACTAGCTAATGACATTGAAATGAGAAATGTCTGACATAGTGGTGAGGCAGGAACACATTCTATAGACATGCTGCCTGGTCTTGAATCCCCAATTTATTATCTCATAATCATGAAACCTTGAGCCACTTATTTAAATTCACTAACTCAAAGCTTCCTCTGGTGTATAGAGTTAATAATACTTAACTTGAAAGTTTTTGTGACAAAAAATAAGGCTGCTTTAAGCACATAGCAAGAGCTATGGATGTGTTAACTATTATAATGATTATGATTTTTATCATTATTATGACTACATAAACACTATAAAGTTTTAATATAAGAATATAATATGATCAAAATAAAAATTGTATCATTGCATCTGTGATTAAAAAAAAAAAAAAAGATGCATGTACTCCCAAACTGGAATGGAATTATAAAAAGGCCAGTATGTTATTAGGGTTATGAGATTTTATTTTACTTTTACCATATGTTATGCTGCCCGGCTTGTATTTGATAATAAACTCCTGAACTTAAATTCTTTACAATTATTTTTCTATATGAACAACTTCTCTTGAATTTTCCAGAATGGCAGTAGTTCTTTTGCAAAAAAGTCCTTTTCCTTTCATTCCTTCTATCTTTTTTCTTTCTTTTTTTTCTGGTGTTGCTTTATGCAAAATCTTTACTGTAGTTTGAAAACAGTTGCATACAGATTCTGTAAATGATTTTAGTAGGAACTGTTTGAGATAGAACACTCAGCCTTTCTCTTTCCCAAAGCCTTGGTTTCTGGATCCAGTCATGACATCAACTCACTTCTATTTGTCTGTTTTCACTTTTGAAAATATACCTATAAAAACAGAATGAGACTGTATCACCGCTCATATAAAACCATCTAATAGTATTATATTAATTGTTATTTGGGGGGAAATGTCCATGTATATGGCATGAGAGAAACATTTGTGGAGTTCTTAGAGTATGTTTCAAATGGTTTTATAAAGTCATTGATATGACACTTTCTTCCTCTAAATGGAGCCTTAAGACGTGTTACATAGTTAGTTATATATGTAAATTACTGAGACATTGGGTTGTTGTTTGAGGGTAAGCCCCCTGCCGTGAAGGCTATTTATTTTTGGCCACATATGCTAGTATTAATTGTTTGGAAGAAAGCCACTATTTTTATTTTGCCTTCTTCCTCCTAGAACTCTTCTGTCAACACCTGAGTATGATGCATGCAAATTTAACAAAAACTAAATAACTTGAAAATAAGTATCAGCCAAATGGCTATGATTATTTTAGGGGAATAGATCTCTTTTGTGTTTAGTTTACATTTGCATCACTTAGAATATTAACTACATTAACCGGAAAATTGGTAAAACTAATTTGCTTTAGGCTATGACCTTTTATGCCAAGATGAGCCCAGTGTGAATTTTTACAGTTGAGTTATAAACCTCTTAAGGACACTTTTAATCTGAAAGTGCTGACTACCTCAACTGTAACAGCCTGCTTGATCTGATTATAATTTTGTTAAAGAACAGATACAGATGAAGTAGGTATAAACAATCACCATTTTGAAAATAAAATAACAGGGTAAAGGAGGAGAAGCTGGAAAAAGAAGTAATCATAGGAAATAAATTATTGAGAAAAATTAGATAATTCAGAGGTTAAATAATCAATTGGTTAGATATTTATTGTCAAGTCAGATTATACATACAAAATATACTCAGTTTGTAGCATTATATGCAATATTTGTATGGTTCTATTAAAGTATAGTCATTTTATAGTTTGTGGTAAAAATGGTCTGTAACATGTTACATATTAAATTATTTCAAATTTTCAAGGAAGTGTGTTGTTTTAGCATTTGTACAGTGAATTATTTATTATAATACCCCTTGCTGTATACATATATAATTTTACTTAAGTAGAATACATATGCAATATTTTCTGTGACATATAAATTTGTCTGTGCATGTAGGGTGATTTGTCTAGCCAAAATATACTAGTTTTTGTTGTGCTATTATTACAAGAAAAGAGGTAAGGTAAGCTATCTATTTTAGAATTAAATACTATGCGGTTGGAGTTGTTATACCTTTTGAAAACTTTGCCTACTTTATAAAGTTTGATTTTTATAATGTGCTACTTATTTTATCATAATCCTATAATTTAAGTATTTTAATTAGTCAATTCAATATGTTTTTCTCAATGTACTTTTGTAATCCTATTCTCTAACAAGTAAAAGATAATTTATATTATTATTAACAGTTTAATTTATTGTTTTGATTTTTTCCTTTTCATCCAACTAATTTCTTAACTCTATAGCATTTGCACACTTCCAGCAAAAATGACTTTTCCTATCTTCAGTTGTTTAATCATTAAGTCTTGTAATCCCTTATTTTCTTCCAATTTGCATACCATAATTAATTGCTACAGATAGCTAAGTAAGTGGATCTGAATAAACTCTAAACAAGCACATACACTTCGTTTTTTATATTGTTATTAGCACTTGATTTTATACCCAAGGGATACATTTTTCATTGTGCTTGAAGTTGAAAGTTGTTTTTTTAATTAGTCACAGCTATTATTTACTGGGTACCTCTTATGGTCTAGGCAGAATGCCTTCTGTTTGATAAACATTATTTTGTTTTGCTCTCATGATAACCTTGGATTTTAAAGTTAAAAGGTTAAGTTCAGAGTAGCTTCATCAGATACCCAAGACGTAAAATTGTAGATTGATAATGACTGTATTTAATTTATATATATATTGATTATTTTTTTTTTTAAAGATTTATTTATTTATTTATTGTGCGTGGGGGCTGGGTTGGGGAGGGAGGGGAGCAAGCGGGCCACTTCTGTTGGTCTTTCATTTCTCTATTTTCATCCATCTTTGTTCTTTGGCTCCTGTGGGTCTCCCATCGCGGTGGCTTCTGTCGTTGCAGAGCGCCGGCTCTGGGCGCATGCGCTCCAGAGCTCCAGTGCTCCAGCTCGGTCATTGGACACATCAGTCCAGCCGCTCCGCGGCACATGGGATCTTCCCAGGCCAGGGCTCAAACCGGCGCCCCTTGCACGGCAAGGCGGTGTCCTTACCCACTGTGCCACCAGGGGAAGCCCTATATTGATTATTTACCTCAACATTGTAAGTTGTTTTTTTTAAGTTTTTTTTTTTTTTTTTTTTATGGCCACTTCTGTTTTTTGGCCTGTGTGGGCCTCCCATGGCAGTGGCCTCCATCGCTGCTGAGCACCGGCTCTGGGCACATGCGCTCCAGAGCTCCTGCTCAGTAATTGGACACATTGGTCCAGCCACTCCATGGCATGTGGGATCTTCCCAGGCCAGGGATCGAACCGGCACCCCTTGAACTACAAGGTGGTGTCCTTACCCACTGGACCACCAGGGAAGCCCCGTAAGTTTTTTAGTGCATAAAAAGGCATAGGTGTTTTATTAAACATGAAACTCCCAATTGTCTAGAAAACTAAAGTTATTTACTTGGAGCAATGGAGGATCTTTTAAGTTTTCAAATATATGATAATTAACCACAAGTGTCTAATATACAAATATCTGAAAATAATTATAAGAATACAGTTACAATTTTTGCCTTTAATGTGTTTATCTTAGGAACACCTTCATTTTTAATATAAACACAGAAATACTATACTCTGAACTTAAAAAATTAAGGAAGCATTAAAAGGCAAAAACAGTCTTAACTGAATGAATAACTCAGTGATATGTGTGATATTTTCTTTCTTTTTTGATAAAATATCATCTTTGAAAATAGTAGCTGATACCTACCTGGTCTCAATTTAATATCCAGAAATTGAAAATTAATTCTGTGCTGGTGAGAATTACCTGATAAGCAGTTCCAATATAACTACTAAGAATAAAAAGTCTGATTTTTGTTTTGTTATTGTTGCTCTCATTGTCTTCGTAGAATAATATTTTTGAAGATTTATTTTAAAATATGGATTGTAAAGTTTTTATCCTAATCTGCAGCATTTGGTGTTAGTCATGTTCAGTGAAATTAATCATTGGAAAGACAAATCAGCAGTATCTCACATATAGGTATAATTTAAAGCAAAAACAAAATCAAATTCATAGAAACAGAAAACCGACTGATGGTTGTCAGAAGAGATTTGGGTGAAGATTTAAAAGGTATAAACTTCAGTTATAAACTAAATAAGCCATGGAGATTCATGTCCATTAGGGCAACTATAATTAATAATACTGTATTGTATAATGGAAAGTTACTAAGAAAGTAGATCCTAAAATTTGTCATCACAAGAAAAAAATTGTAACTATAATGTCATTATGAATGTTAGCTAGACATATTGTGAGGATCATTTAAAACATATATGTATATTATTATTATGTATGTTATATACTTGCCACTAATATAATGTTATATATCAAGTATATCTAAAAAAGAGTGCATATTGGCAAGAGAGAAGTGGTGTAGCCACATTACACAAAATGTTTCAAGTAAGTAAAACAGTATTGGATACTCTTATTTTGCTATTAGATGGTATAAACCACTATCTAATATTATATTTTATACCACACAGACACACACAGATTTAAAAGAGAAGGTGCCTGTTCTTTTCTCAAAATTCTTACATGGTTCAAACTTACGTAAAATCTACACTAAATAGTAAAATTTAAAAATCTGTGGCATAAGTGGTAATCTATGTTTATTTTCTTATACAAGCAGAGATATTATTTTATGGTGCCATTTACAAAGACACACATACTAACTTTGGTGGGAAATATTCCTAGTCATATATTTAAAAGGACACACATACTAACTTCAGTGAGAAATATCTCTAGCCATATATTTTAATTGTGCTACTGCCATGATTCTCCCATCTGTTAAAGAACAGTCCTCCTCACCTTTAGGGTCTCCCACAACTAATCTTTGTATATGTTTTATTATTCATTTGCCAGAATTTTGATCTAAGGCTCCTCCATTGAGTCAACTTCAAAGATTACTTCAGCAGAGACTGAATTAATTACTCTTGACTAGTTTGTTCTCCAAGGCAAATATCAAAAAATACATCAGTGGGTTCCTCACCTAGTAAAAAGAGAAAGCAAGTATTTTGAAGATTTAAAAAGGTATAAACTGCAGCATTTGGTGTTAGTCATGTTCAGTGAAATTAATCATTGGAAAGACAAATCAGCAGTATCTCACATATAGGTATAATTTAAAGCAAAAACAAAATCAAATTCATAGAAACAGAAAACCGACTGATGGTTGTCAGAAGAGATTTGGGTGAAGATTTAAAAGGTATAAACTTCAGTTATAAACTAAATAAGCCATGGAGATTCATGTCCATTAGGGCAACTATAATTAATAATACTGTATTGTATAATGGAAAGTTACTAAGAAAGTAGATCCTAAAATTTGTCATCACAAGAAAAAAATTGTAACTATAATGTCATTATGAATGTTAGCTAGACATATTGTGAGGATCATTTAAAACATATATGTATATTATTATTATGTATGTTATATACTTGCCACTAATATAATGTTATATATCAAGTATATCTAAAAAAGAGTGCATATTGGCAAGAGAGAAGTGGTGTAGCCACATTACACAAAATGTTTCAAGTAAGTAAAACAGTATTGGATACTCTTATTTTGCTATTAGATGGTATAAACCACTATCTAATATTATATTTTATACCACACAGACACACACAGATTTAAAAGAGAAGGTGCCTGTTCTTTTCTCAAAATTCTTACATGGTTCAAACTTACGTAAAATCTACACTAAATAGTAAAATTTAAAAATCTGTGGCATAAGTGGTAATCTATGTTTATTTTCTTATACAAGCAGAGATATTATTTTATGGTGCCATTTACAAAGACACACATACTAACTTTGGTGGGAAATATTCCTAGTCATATATTTAAAAGGACACACATACTAACTTCAGTGAGAAATATCTCTAGCCATATATTTTTAATTGTGCTACTGCCATGATTCTCCCATCTGTTAAAGAACAGTCCTCCTCACCTTTAGGGTCTCCCACAACTAATCTTTGTATATGTTTTATTATTCATTTGCCAGAATTTTGATCTAAGGCTCCTCCATTGAGTCAACTTCAAAGATTACTTCAGCAGAGACTGAATTAATTACTCTTGACTAGTTTGTTCTCCAAGGCAAATATCAAAAAATACATCAGTGCTAGTAAAAAAAAAAAAAAAAGAAAGTCCTTTACATATCTTAAATTACCTGCAGATCAAGAAAAAAGAGAAACAACAAGAAAGCAAGTATTTTAGATATATTTATGAAAAGACAGTGATTTTTTTGTAATTCTTAACTTCACTCATTAAAAAATTCAGTTCATACAATTTCTTTGAGTTCCATCAGTTAAAACCTAAGATTGATAAAGTTGGTACGTCCGATGCTCCTTTGTGATTGGATACATTGTCCATAATTTAAATGATGTCTGTGGAAGCTTCAGTGGTCTCTCCACGTGGGTAGTAATGCACTAAGGCCTCGCTCTGGTATTTTCAGCAATGGCACTACCACCAGAGAGGACCCTGGGAGCTGCCAGAAGCACGTCCCAGAGGGTTCACAGATGGACTGGCTGCTGTCCAGAGAGGGGCCCAACCCAAGGGCTGGCCACACTGCAGGCTTTGGCAGCACCAGCTGGCCACCCAAGGCTTTAGCCCCACCCGGGCTGACCCGGGGATGAAGCTATCTTCAATTCCTATTTCAGAATCCTTCTTACGTTTTCTATTTTGTTTTACTTTGTTTAAATGTAGTTTAAATATCTTTGGTTCTGGGAGAGAGGAGAGCTGAGACCCTCACTTCCAAGGAACTCCCTGACTGCAGCCGAGTGTGTCTGATCAAGTATGACGACCTTGATAAAGAAGACATTAAACAATAAAAAAGTGCATACTGTGAAAAAAAAAGATATCTGTTAACTTTCTCACTTGCTCTTTCTGAAATGTTTCAGAGTGGGAAAGTATTTCTTCAATCTGAAATAATGAACTTATTTATTGTTTAGACCAGACCCAGTCTTCAATATGGAGTATTAGCAGTCTAATAATTCACTGGTTATGTAAAATAATCATATATCTGTTAAAGAACAGTCCTCCTCACCTTTAGGGTCTCCCACAACTAATCTTTGTATATGTTTTATTATTCATTTGCCAGAATTTTGATCTAAGGCTCCTCCATTGAGTCAACTTCAAAGATTACTTCAGCAGAGACTGAATTAATTACTCTTGACTAGTTTGTTCTCCAAGGCAAATATCAAAAAATACATCAGTGCTAGTAAAAAAAAAAAAAAAAGAAAGTCCTTTACATATCTTAAATTACCTGCAGATCAAGAAAAAAGAGAAACAACAAGAAAGCAAGTATTTTAGATATATTTATGAAAAGACAGTGATTTTTTTGTAATTCTTAACTTCACTCATTAAAAAATTCAGTTCATACAATTTCTTTGAGTTCCATCAGTTAAAACCTAAGATTGATAAAGTTGGTACGTCCGATGCTCCTTTGTGATTGGATACATTGTCCATAATTTAAATGATGTCTGTGGAAGCTTCAGTGGTCTCTCCACGTGGGTAGTAATGCACTAAGGCCTCGCTCTGGTATTTTCAGCAATGGCACTACCACCAGAGAGGACCCTGGGAGCTGCCAGAAGCACGTCCCAGAGGGTTCACAGATGGACTGGCTGCTGTCCAGAGAGGGGCCCAACCCAAGGGCTGGCCACACTGCAGGCTTTGGCAGCACCAGCTGGCCACCCAAGGCTGAGCCCCACCCCGGGCTGACCCGGGGATGAAGCTATCTTCAATTCCTATTTCAGAATCCTTCTTACGTTTTCTATTTTGTTTTACTTTGTTTAAATGTAGTTTAAATATCTTTGGTTCTGGGAGAGAGGAGAGCTGAGACCCTCACTTCCAAGGAACTCCCTGACTGCAGCCGAGTGTGTCTGATCAAGTATGACGACCTTGATAAAGAAGACATTAAACAATAAAAAAGTGCATACTGTGAAAAAAAAAAAAAGATATCTGTTAACTTTCTCACTTGCTCTTTCTGAAATGTTTCAGAGTGGGAAAGTATTTCTTCAATCTGAAATAATGAACTTATTTATTGTTTAGACCAGACCCAGTCTTCAAGATGGAGTATTAGCAGTCTAATAATTCACTGGTTATGTAAAATAATCATATATCTAATTTTAAAATTCATATGTTGGGTGTTTGAGGGTCAAATTTAATTAGATGACTACTTCCAGATCATTTGGGTGAAGGACATTTTGCTCGTTTTTGCTCTAATTTCAAATTTATCATTGGTTAAATTTTGGGTTTATATACTGTTCAATGAGGCAAAGTCATTGATTACTGTAAATTGTATGTTTGCCTAAAATGTCCAAGTGAGTACATTAAAATTTTACATTTGCATGTAGAGAAAAAATATTCAAATTGGATGACCCCATTGATAGTAACCATATCTGAGGTTTAATTTAGAATAATGCAGTGTTTAATGTGGCATATTAATATGAGAAAATTCAATAGTACTTATATTTTTTTTAAATATAGCATTTGGAATATTACATGATGTTTGAAATATAGTATAGTATAAAGAAAAGTAGCTATTTTCCATTCAAAAATATTTTTTAGTTTTATCTTATAGTTGATAAATAAAACTGTTTATCACTTGAAAAAAATGAAAGTGTTAGGCACTCAGTCATGTCCAACTCTTTGCAACCCTATGGACTATAGCTCTCTAGGCTCCTCTGTCTATGGGATTCTCCAAGAAAGAATATGGAGAGGGTAGCCATTCATTCTCCAGGGGATCTTCTTGATCCATGATTTAACTCAGGTCTTCTGTATTATAGGCAGATTCGTTACCATCTGAGCCACAATAAATTTCAATCTAAAATGTAAACATTTCAATAATGATATTCAAAATTAATTGAAATAAATAAGGGACACATCTACCAAATTAACCAAAATAATTATGAATTGTTACAAAAGTTCTTTTCTGAATAATCTGATGAATGATATGCTTTAAATCAATTATATTTCTTCCTGTACCTTTAATCTTTTATTCAAAAACATTTATTTTCATATTTTATTTATATATTCCCTATAAACACACTTTATTTTCATTGATTCACACAATGTTGACTAACTTGTTGCCTGAGATCCAACTGTTCCCTCTTCTTTCCTCTGCCCATCATCCCACCTTCTTCTCCACCCCCTTCTTCTTCCTTTGAATTCTTAGGCTGTTCTCTCTGACTAGAGATGATGGAATGGTGGTTAGAAAAAAGTGAAGCATAAAAATATACAAGAACAGATTTTTTTTTTTAAAAAAAGGACAGTTTCAGAATTGCTGAAAATTTCAAATTTATCATTGGTTAAATTTTGGGTTTATATACTGTTCAATGAGGCAAAGTCATTGATTACTGTAAATTGTATGTTTGCCTAAAATGTCCAAGTGAGTACATTAAAATTTTACATTTGCATGTAGAGAAAAAATATTCAAATTGGATGACCCCATTGATAGTAACCATATCTGAGGTTTAATTTAGAATAATGCAGTGTTTAATGTGGCATATTAATATGAGAAAATTCAATAGTACTTATATTTTTTTTAAATATAGCATTTGGAATATTACATGATGTTTGAAATATAGTATAGTATAAAGAAAAGTAGCTATTTTCCATTCAAAAATATTTTTTAGTTTTATCTTATAGTTGATAAATAAAACTGTTTATCACTTGAAAAAAATGAAAGTGTTAGGCACTCAGTCATGTCCAACTCTTTGCAACCCTATGGACTATAGCTCTCTAGGCTCCTCTGTCTATGGGATTCTCCAAGAAAGAATATGGAGAGGGTAGCCATTCATTCTCCAGGGGATCTTCTTGATCCATGATTTAACTCAGGTCTTCTGTATTATAGGCAGATTCGTTACCATCTGAGCCACAATAAATTTCAATCTAAAATGTAAACATTTCAATAATGATATTCAAAAATTAATTGAAATAAATAAGGGACACATCTACCAAATTAACCAAAATAATTATGAATTGTTACAAAAGTTCTTTTCTGAATAATCTGATGAATGATATGCTTTAAATCAATTATATTTCTTCCTGTACCTTTAATCTTTTATTCAAAAACATTTATTTTCATATTTTATTTATATATTCCCTATAAACACACTTTATTTTCATTGATTCACACAATGTTGACTAACTTGTTGCCTGAGATCCAACTGTTCCCTCTTCTTTCCTCTGCCCATCATCCCACCTTCTTCTCCACCCCCTTCTTCTTCCTTTGAATTCTTAGGCTGTTCTCTCTGACTAGAGATGATGGAATGGTGGTTAGAAAAAAGTGAAGCATAAAAATATACAAGAACAGATTTTTTTTTTTAAAAAAAGGACAGTTTCAGAATTGCTGAATAGAAGTAGTATAACTGAACATGTGTATTATGTGTTTACAAATATTTTAGTGTCCTTCACAAACATCTACAAATTAGGATCACAGGGAGAAATCAGATTTCAGAGATGATTTTTTTGAAAGATATTTGAGCAGAAAAATGAACTCGAGATGTAGCTTGACCTGCCTGTGTAATGAAATTAAGTCATGTCTTCTAGTCTTGCTCCAACATTTTTTCTTCTCTTACTCTTTAATATAACCTGATTGCACTAACCTTTTAAGAAACATGCCTGAAGAATTAGATTTAGAGAGACATGAAAGAAAACTACCATTATTCCAGGAGCTGGACTACATAAAGGTACAGAGTGAAAGACTTCTTGGAACTCCTGTGTTGAAATTTGGTAACTCAAGGTCAGGGAATATTGCTGCATAAAGAAACAATTAACTAAATTACACAGATGAGAAAAAATTATTCAGAAAAGGAGAGTTAGGAAAGATATTTCATCTCCACTGAGAGGGAACAGCAAGCACACATCCTCATGAAGAGGAGGAGTAACAGTATAGATGAGGACTGAAGCCAGTATGGCTATAGTCAAAAGACTCAGGACACAACTGGAGATAGAGGAGGCTGTGGAAGGAGGCAGGCAGTAGCTCAAGAAGGGATAGTAGAATGAGAACTTATATTTGAAAAATAAATAGATGAATCATTTCATCCAAAGTCAGGAGCATAAATTAGGAAAGAGGAATGTCCCTCGTAGCTCAGGTGGTAAAGAATCTGTCTGCAACAAAGGAGACGCAAATTTGATCCCTGGGTCGGGAAGATCTCCCGGAGAAAGACATGACTACTTACTCCAGTATTCTTGTCTGGAGAATTCTGTAGACAGGGAAGCCTGGTAGGTTACAGTCTATGGAGTTACAAAGAGAGGAGGTTTTTAAAAGCTTGTATTTCTGTGGATATAGGCTGTGAGAGGGAGAGTAATATGAAAGATAAGCCCTACACATCTTTTTGACTATTTGAATTATTGACTATACTATCAGTGCAAGAGGAACACTGAAACAGCAATTTTTGAATGGGCAAATAAAAATAAAAAATCTGAATAGAAATTCTTATTCAATGAAAGAAAGTATTGGAATCCAATTTCGGATATCTCTTTAATCTGTTTTTGTTGTACTATGTAATCATGACATAGTCACAATGATGCTACAGGAAACTACACTCATCATACATAGACAAAATAATGTTGTTCCATTTACTTTGTTTTCTCATTTGAGGTTTTCATTTTAACATGAGTTTTTTGAAGTTAGGAAGCATCCAACACTAGGTAATAAGCATTATTATTGTAGTTAATTTTTAATAATATTTTTCTATTTTCTTCTGTTCCTGAAAAACTATTCTTATGGATGTCATGTTTTGGGGAAGATGGCAATTGTGAACCAAGAAAATGAATTATCAATTTATTTTAATAATAATATGTTGATCATAGAAATCACTAAATATATCTTCTTGGGCCATGACAAGAAATTTAATATTTATGGGTCTGTATATTAAAGAAAATATTTTATTTTAATCTAAAAGTATATTTGGGAGGTTTAAAATCTACTGATGTGTTCATTATTATATAGTATGTTTTAAAATATTTTAATATCAACAAAATCCATCTATTTTTCCTGCCATTTAGACTTATTCAGCTCATTTAAAAACTGCTTTGTTTTTATATATATATATATATATGTATATATATACACACAATACATATACATATAATGATTCACTTTATAGCAGCAACTAATACAATGTTATAAATCAACTATATCTAAATTAATTAAAGAAATACATATTTTGTTAAGTAATGTTTCCCCCAGTGGGCAAGATAAAGACGGCTGTGCTAAGGTTATTCTAATGCAGAGGTGACGGCAGCAATAGTCAATAGCCAATGCCTTCTTCATCTATGCTCAAAGTGGTTTTTGACTTTGTACAACTTTTTGATAAAAGAATTGGCCTTTGTTGCAGATCCCTGGGTTTGATCCTGGGGGTGAAGATCCCCTAGAGAAGGGAATGGCTACCCACTCCAGTATTCTTTCCTGGAGAATTCCATGGACAGAGGAGCCTGGCAGGCTGCAGTTCATGGCTTATAAAGAGTCTGATGTGAACGAGCCACTAACAGCTGGTCTAAAAAGATTCACTTATGATTATATGGACGTACCATGTGTCAGGCACCAACCTGTTTTCCTTAAATTAAGTCATTTAACAAATAACATCCCCATTTTTGAGATAAGAAAACTGAGACAAAGAGAAGGTAAGAAAATAGTCAATGTCGATATAACTCGTAAGGAACAAAACAGTAAGAGTTAAGGAAAATTTCCTCTTCAACACCTTACTTTTCAACATAAACATTAGTTTCAATATATGCTGATTTTTTTTTCCCAATTCAGTAATTTTCAGGATATTCTGGAGCAGATGCTCCTCTCTCATCTATATCTTTTCTGAACCTGTGTGTAGTCTTACCACAATTCATCAATCACAGTGGAAGAGGGTCAGACAGCTGACCCTTCCTGTGGTCTTATGATAGACAAGAGTGTACGTTCTCCAGTCTTGACCATTCCAACATAACGTCAGCCTCTTCCTGTGGAGTCTTAACCTGATCCATTTTAAAACAAAAAAGAGACAAAAATAAAGGTAATGAAATGTCAGCTTTTCGTCTGTGTCCTCCACCTAAATACGAATTATTTTGTTGTGGTTATTCAGTCACTAAGTTATGTCTGAATCTGCGATCTCATGGACTGTAGCATGCCAGGCTCCTTCACTATCTCCTGGAGTTTGTTCAAATTCATGTTCATTGAGTTGGAGATGTTATCTCACCATCTCATCTTCTGCTGTCCTCTTCTCTTCTGATTTTCAATCTTTTCCATTGTCAGGGGCTTTTCCAGTGAGTTAGCTCTTCACATCAGATGGACAAAGTATTGGAACTTCATCTTCAGCATCAGTTCTTTTAATGAATATTTAGGGTTGATTTCCTTTAGGAGTGACTGGTTTGGACTTCTTATTATCTTATTATTAACTACCTTATCTAATTCATTATCTAATCCTTTCTAATCCCTGAGTCCCTAGCCTCTATATTTATAGTTCTCAAGTCTCTTTTAGGAGTGACTGGTTTGGACTTCTTCTGGTTAGCACAGTCTGTAACCTTGGCTACCCACTCCAGTATTCTTTCCTGGAGAATTCCATGGACAGAGGAGCCTGGCAGGCTGCAGTTCATGGCTTATAAAGAGTCTGATGTGAACGAGCCACTAACAGCTGGTCTAAAAAGATTCACTTATGATTATATGGACGTACCATGTGTCAGGCACCAACCTGTTTTCCTTAAATTAAGTCATTTAACAAATAACATCCCCATTTTTGAGATAAGAAAACTGAGACAAAGAGAAGGTAAGAAAATAGTCAATGTCGATATAACTCGTAAGGAACAAAACAGTAAGAGTTAAGGAAAATTTCCTCTTCAACACCTTACTTTTCAACATAAACATTAGTTTCAATATATGCTGATTTTTTTTTCCCAATTCAGTAATTTTCAGGATATTCTGGAGCAGATGCTCCTCTCTCATCTATATCTTTTCTGAACCTGTGTGTAGTCTTACCACAATTCATCAATCACAGTGGAAGAGGGTCAGACAGCTGACCCTTCCTGTGGTCTTATGATAGACAAGAGTGTACGTTCTCCAGTCTTGACCATTCCAACATAACGTCAGCCTCTTCCTGTGGAGTCTTAACCTGATCCATTTTAAAACAAAAAAGAGACAAAAATAAAGGTAATGAAATGTCAGCTTTTCGTCTGTGTCCTCCACCTAAATACGAATTATTTTGTTGTGGTTATTCAGTCACTAAGTTATGTCTGAATCTGCGATCTCATGGACTGTAGCATGCCAGGCTCCTTCACTATCTCCTGGAGTTTGTTCAAATTCATGTTCATTGAGTTGGAGATGTTATCTCACCATCTCATCTTCTGCTGTCCTCTTCTCTTCTGATTTTCAATCTTTTCCATTGTCAGGGGCTTTTCCAGTGAGTTAGCTCTTCACATCAGATGGACAAAGTATTGGAACTTCATCTTCAGCATCAGTTCTTTTAATGAATATTTAGGGTTGATTTCCTTTAGGAGTGACTGGTTTGGACTTCTTATTATCTTATTATTAACTACCTTATCTAATTCATTATCTAATCCTTTCTAATCCCTGAGTCCCTAGCCTCTATATTTATAGTTCTCAAGTCTCTAATATTTCATTGGTATTGGAAATTGTTTCAATCTGGCTTCCTTCTTCAGTATTTAACACTAGCTGAGATTACTTTCTAATTCCATGACAGACTTCACTCCTCATTTTTATTCCTCCTCTCTAGCATTTGCCTTTGAGAGTCTCACCCTCTCTCTTGAAAGTGCATTGTCATCTGACCTTTCCCCCACATCCCCTGCTGTAATTCAAGCTCTTACAGTTAGGCTCTGCAATGACTTTTTGACTGTTCTCCCTCTCATAATACACACAGGCCCTCTGGCCATTTCTGCTCAAAGCTGCCAGGAAGTGCGAGCCAGAGCCAGGTATCTGATAGTGCAAATTGTCTGTTTGAAAGCCACTGGAATACATTTTACTGCTTTTAATTTAGAAAAAAAAGCAATAGTCCTGGGTTTTATTTTTCAAAGATGGTTATCAGAAAATATCCGTTTTTATGTGCTCTTCTTATAATGTGTTTTAAGCATTTATACATTGAGAGATAGGGTCTAATTTTCCTTCTCATGTATCTAGATTGGATTTAGTGATTACCTCCTAATGAATATCTTGTGACAAAAGTAACTGTGTGGCTTTTAAGGCTGCGGGATAAAAGACAATGCCCATCATTGGAATCCAGATTCTCTCTGTAGCAGTTCTGATTAAAACCCCAGCTGTGGTCCCAGTTGACTGCCTGCATCAACTGCACCAAGCAGAAGTGTAGAGCTGCCCAGGGCTTATTCAGTCACTGTTGTCTGCGATCTCATGGACTGTAGCATGCCAGGCTCCTTCACTATCTCCTGGAGTTTGTTCAAATTCATGTTCATTGAGTTGGAGATGTTATCTCACCATCTCATCTTCTGCTGTCCTCTTCTCTTCTGATTTTCAATCTTTTCCATTGTCAGGGGCTTTTCCAGTGAGTTAGCTCTTCACATCAGATGGACAAAGTATTGGAACTTCATCTTCAGCATCAGTTCTTTTAATGAATATTTAGGGTTGATTTCCTTTAGGAGTGACTGGTTTGGACTTCTTATTATCTTATTATTAACTACCTTATCTAATTCATTATCTAATCCTTTCTAATCCCTGAGTCCCTAGCCTCTATATTTATAGTTCTCAAGTCTCTAATATTTCATTGGTATTGGAAATTGTTTCAATCTGGCTTCCTTCTTCAGTATTTAACACTAGCTGAGATTACTTTCTAATTCCATGACAGACTTCACTCCTCATTTTTATTCCTCCTCTCTAGCATTTGCCTTTGAGAGTCTCACCCTCTCTCTTGAAAGTGCATTGTCATCTGACCTTTCCCCCACATCCCCTGCTGTAATTCAAGCTCTTACAGTTAGGCTCTGCAATGACTTTTTGACTGTTCTCCCTCTCATAATACACACAGGCCCTCTGGCCATTTCTGCTCAAAGCTGCCAGGAAGTGCGAGCCAGAGCCAGGTATCTGATAGTGCAAATTGTCTGTTTGAAAGCCACTGGAATACATTTTACTGCTTTTAATTTAGAAAAAAAAGCAATAGTCCTGGGTTTTATTTTTCAAAGATGGTTATCAGAAAATATCCGTTTTTATGTGCTCTTCTTATAATGTGTTTTAAGCATTTATACATTGAGAGATAGGGTCTAATTTTCCTTCTCATGTATCTAGATTGGATTTAGTGATTACCTCCTAATGAATATCTTGTGACAAAAGTAACTGTGTGGCTTTTAAGGCTGCGGGATAAAAGACAATGCCCATCATTGGAATCCAGATTCTCTCTGTAGCAGTTCTGATTAAAACCCCAGCTGTGGTCCCAGTTGACTGCCTGCATCAACTGCACCAAGCAGAAGTGTAGAGCTCCCAGACAATTTTGATGATGCCAAGTAGGGCAAAGATGAGTTGTCCCTGCCCAGCCCTGTCCAAATCACATATCCATAAAGGTAAATGTTCCCATTATTTTATGCCATTAAGGTTTTTGGTTTGTTTTCTTACAAAGTAATAACATATTTTCCCCTTTGTTTCATATTTACCCTAATCCACCACTATCAAATGCATCCTTAGCTCAATTTACATTAAACTTCTGAAATTCCCAATAGATACCATGTGTTTTCAGATCTGAAGGCTTTTGCAAATTATTTTCTGTTTTTCCTGGAATACCTCCCAACCATGTCACTTTTATTTAGGTGGAGCCATTATTTAAGGCTCAGTTCATGACAGTTCTTCTAAGCAGTTTCTCAAAATGCCCTCTTTGCATTAGAATTCTTCCTTCTGCCTTAGAATCATAGATATCACTCTACAGATGTTGGATTGAGATAGGAATAAAGTAATACGCTGTAGGTACAGCTCATTGCAGTTAAAATGCTTAGTCTATCAAACTATAGTAAAAATGATGTAGAGAAATGCCTTTGCTACCTTTCTAGTAAAAGTCAACCTCGGGTAGTCATGTTAATTTTAGAATCTTTAATGTGAACTGACAATAGCAAATGGCATAGCATTAGCTGTGCTGTGTTCGTGTTTCCTACCCGTTGGGAAAACACAAGTTGTTTGATGATTCCATCCATGAAATGTTAATCGTATTATTTCTTACACCTAGGAAGTAGGGACAGGACTGGCATTTCATTGTTGCTTTTTGAATTGTATTAAGAAGTAAATCATCTCCTTGAGGCTCTTTGATGCGTAGAGATGTTCTTCTCCCAGATTTGAGTTATGGATACAGATCTTGCTTTGTAAACCTAATCTCTACACCATTGGTCTCTTCAGTCAGTGCTTTTATTAGCTCTCACCCCACTTCCATCGCTCCAATGAATATCTTGTGGCTTTTAAGGCTGCGGATAAAGACAATGCCCATCATTGGAATCCAGATTCTCTCTGTAGCAGTTCTGATTAAAACCCCAGCTGTGGTCCCAGTTGACTGCCTGCATCAACTGCACCAAGCAGAAGTGTAGAGCTCCCAGACAATTTTGATGATGCCAAGTAGGGCAAAGATGAGTTGTCCCTGCCCAGCCCTGTCCAAATCACATATCCATAAAGGTAAATGTTCCCATTATTTTATGCCATTAAGGTTTTTGGTTTGTTTTCTTACAAAGTAATAACATATTTTCCCCTTTGTTTCATATTTACCCTAATCCACCACTATCAAATGCATCCTTAGCTCAATTTACATTAAACTTCTGAAATTCCCAATAGATACCATGTGTTTTCAGATCTGAAGGCTTTTGCAAATTATTTTCTGTTTTTCCTGGAATACCTCCCAACCATGTCACTTTTATTTAGGTGGAGCCATTATTTAAGGCTCAGTTCATGACAGTTCTTCTAAGCAGTTTCTCAAAATGCCCTCTTTGCATTAGAATTCTTCCTTCTGCCTTAGAATCATAGATATCACTCTACAGATGTTGGATTGAGATAGGAATAAAGTAATACGCTGTAGGTACAGCTCATTGCAGTTAAAATGCTTAGTCTATCAAACTATAGTAAAAATGATGTAGAGAAATGCCTTTGCTACCTTTCTAGTAAAAGTCAACCTCGGGTAGTCATGTTAATTTTAGAATCTTTAATGTGAACTGACAATAGCAAATGGCATAGCATTAGCTGTGCTGTGTTCGTGTTTCCTACCCGTTGGGAAAACACAAGTTGTTTGATGATTCCATCCATGAAATGTTAATCGTATTATTTCTTACACCTAGGAAGTAGGGACAGGACTGGCATTTCATTGTTGCTTTTTGAATTGTATTAAGAAGTAAATCATCTCCTTGAGGCTCTTTGATGCGTAGAGATGTTCTTCTCCCAGATTTGAGTTATGGATACAGATCTTGCTTTGTAAACCTAATCTCTACACCATTGGTCTCTTCAGTCAGTGCTTTTATTAGCTCTCACCCCACTTCCATCGCTCCAACCTTATCTCTTCTTTCCATGCAGCTGTTTACAATCACACTCTTTCCTGACTCCTCCACCCTCTTTCTTCCCTCTCCTAGGAGCCCATACCCTCCGGGTCTACCTGTGGCAAATTGTTCTGCTTCTTTTAACGGTGACAGATAATTCACAGGGGTCCAGAGAAGAACAGTGTGGCTCTTACATTCACAGCTGTTCTATGAATTTAAAATTAATTGATACTATGCTTCAGTGATACGTTTTGTCATTTTTTTGCTCAGTAAAAGAGATATCAGTCATGTAATCACAATTGTCTGCCAACACAGTTACACTATTTTCTTATTCATTAGAAAAAAAAAAAAAATGCACAGAGTTTATGATTCAGTCCCACATCTAAGTTAAAAGTTATCATAGGAAGAAAAGTAAAATAAAATGTTGAGTAAAGTTGCACATAATGATAGATTAGGTTTCTGCATAACATAATATTTTTATTGAGAGCATTCTTATGTTTACTAGAAATATAAATGATTAAAGGAAAAAGTATTTCACGATCCTGTTTAGTTATTTTTCTGATAGATGACAGAGCATAAGACTGAATTTGGGGTGCATGATAATTTATAAATTTGGCTATGGTAAATATCTAGTTATCAAACTTAGAAAATGTGGAAAAATCTTGAAATACTATTGGGCAAATTCCTCTGCAAACACAACAAAAGTTTGATCCCCCAAATCAGTATTTTGGTCTATTGTGTTAAAGTTCTCTTTTTATTTTCATTTTATGTTTCATTTACTGGAGTTAGCTACAAGAGTAGTGTCCAGAAACGAAAATGTCCTTGCAATCAAGTGGAAATAGACTTTTCAGCATGTATTTATGCACAAGTACTCTTTGTTTAAAATAAGAAAGGACCAAAGAGGTTGCAGACACATTATTTTCTCTCTGATTTGAAATATCCTCTGAAATTGTTCGAGAAGGCTGAAAACACTTCAGGGAATCTCTTGGTATTTAGGGTTTGAAATATTAATGATTAAAAATAAACCAACAGATCTTGCTTTGTAAACCTAATCTCTACACCATTGGTCTCTTCAGTCAGTGTTTTAGCTCTCACCCCACTTCCATCGCTCCAACCTTATCTCTTCTTTCCATGCAGCTGTTTACAATCACACTCTTTCCTGACTCCTCCACCCTCTTTCTTCCCTCTCCTAGGAGCCCATACCCTCCGGGTCTACCTGTGGCAAATTGTTCTGCTTCTTTTAACGGTGACAGATAATTCACAGGGGTCCAGAGAAGAACAGTGTGGCTCTTACATTCACAGCTGTTCTATGAATTTAAAATTAATTGATACTATGCTTCAGTGATACGTTTTGTCATTTTTTTGCTCAGTAAAAGAGATATCAGTCATGTAATCACAATTGTCTGCCAACACAGTTACACTATTTTCTTATTCATTAGAAAAAAAAAAAAAATGCACAGAGTTTATGATTCAGTCCCACATCTAAGTTAAAAGTTATCATAGGAAGAAAAGTAAAATAAAATGTTGAGTAAAGTTGCACATAATGATAGATTAGGTTTCTGCATAACATAATATTTTTATTGAGAGCATTCTTATGTTTACTAGAAATATAAATGATTAAAGGAAAAAGTATTTCACGATCCTGTTTAGTTATTTTTCTGATAGATGACAGAGCATAAGACTGAATTTGGGGTGCATGATAATTTATAAATTTGGCTATGGTAAATATCTAGTTATCAAACTTAGAAAATGTGGAAAAATCTTGAAATACTATTGGGCAAATTCCTCTGCAAACACAACAAAAGTTTGATCCCCCAAATCAGTATTTTGGTCTATTGTGTTAAAGTTCTCTTTTTATTTTCATTTTATGTTTCATTTACTGGAGTTAGCTACAAGAGTAGTGTCCAGAAACGAAAATGTCCTTGCAATCAAGTGGAAATAGACTTTTCAGCATGTATTTATGCACAAGTACTCTTTGTTTAAAATAAGAAAGGACCAAAGAGGTTGCAGACACATTATTTTCTCTCTGATTTGAAATATCCTCTGAAATTGTTCGAGAAGGCTGAAAACACTTCAGGGAATCTCTTGGTATTTAGGGTTTGAAATATTAATGATTAAAAATAAACCAAAACTGGAAAACGAGATATTCATAATATTAAAACGACCTACCTTACGAAAGGTAGATTATCAAGTTTAAGCCCTTGGGGTTTCATGAAAAGATGCTGAATTTTTCAATGACCCATGTAAGATTTGTTCATTTAAATCTTCAACATATATTTGCCCACACAACCCTGTGCACCCCTGTGGAACTGAAGCTTGCATATATTTTTTCTCTCCTGGTAGCTTTTCATTTTTATAGTAAAATAGTTCCTTAGACAGTAAACTTTCTCAGTCATAGTATTTATTAATATGGACAAAAGTTGTAATTCAAAATTTCCAGACTTTTCTATAGGTCAGTGTGAATGGGGCAGTTTAGCCTGATGTGTTGTGATGTGAAACATTAGGAAGCTTTTCTTAGGCTGAGTTAACACTGCAGTAACTTAAATGAGTGATTCTACAAAAAGAAAAGAAAAACTAGCTGTGTGTTTACTGGTCATTTGCTCACCTTATGAGGGTGTAGATAATTTTCGCCTTAGTTTTGACTCTGACACTAATCTTTAAATTTTACTGAATAAATCATATAAGCTCTCTAAACCAATATTTACATCCCCTGGGAGTATTCTGAACCAATATTGAAAGTCCTTTTAGCATTAAAATCATATACATCTTAGGTTCTTAACTGTGGATTACCCTAGGCATAGCTTAAGCTTAGTCCAGAAATGCTTTTATATGATTGAAATAAAGAGTAAGTCATAGAGCTTAATATCTCTATTAAATACTTTTTTCATTTATTTATTTTTAATTGAAGGTAAATGGCTTTACAGTATTGCACTGGTTTCTACCAAACACTAACATATTAAACACTCTGGAATATGAGGAGCTATGTTTCTATTTCCTTACAAAAGTGCCAACTTTATTAAATAAAAATGAGACATTCTTTTGAACTGTACAAAAATAAGAATAAATTTATGCAAATAAAGTTTTATAAGTAACCTATATTTCTAATAAATAGATACATGTGATTTCATTTTGAAATACCTTTAGTTGAAAACACTTCAGGGAATCTCTTGGTATTTAGGGTTTGAAATATTAATGATTAAAAATAAACCAAAACTGGAAAACGAGATATTCATAATATTAAAACGACCTACCTTACGAAAGGTAGATTATCAAGTTTAAGCCCTTGGGGTTTCATGAAAAGATGCTGAATTTTTCAATGACCCATGTAAGATTTGTTCATTTAAATCTTCAACATATATTTGCCCACACAACCCTGTGCACCCCTGTGGAACTGAAGCTTGCATATATTTTTCTCTCCTGGTAGCTTTTCTTTTTTATAGTAAAATAGTTCCTTAGACAGTAAACTTTCTCAGTCATAGTATTTATTAATATGGACAAAAGTTGTAATTCAAAATTTCCAGACTTTTCTATAGGTCAGTGTGAATGGGGCAGTTTAGCCTGATGTGTTGTGATGTGAAACATTAGGAAGCTTTTCTTAGGCTGAGTTAACACTGCAGTAACTTAAATGAGTGATTCTACAAAAAGAAAAGAAAAACTAGCTGTGTGTTTACTGGTCATTTGCTCACCTTATGAGGGTGTAGATAATTTTCGCCTTAGTTTTGACTCTGACACTAATCTTTAAATTTTACTGAATAAATCATATAAGCTCTCTAAACCAATATTTACATCCCCTGGGAGTATTCTGAACCAATATTGAAAGTCCTTTTAGCATTAAAATCATATACATCTTAGGTTCTTAACTGTGGATTACCCTAGGCATAGCTTAAGCTTAGTCCAGAAATGCTTTTATATGATTGAAATAAAGAGTAAGTCATAGAGCTTAATATCTCTATTAAATACTTTTTTCATTTATTTATTTTTAATTGAAGGTAAATGGCTTTACAGTATTGCACTGGTTTCTACCAAACACTAACATATTAAACACTCTGGAATATGAGGAGCTATGTTTCTATTTCCTTACAAAAGTGCCAACTTTATTAAATAAAAATGAGACATTCTTTTGAACTGTACAAAAATAAGAATAAATTTATGCAAATAAAGTTTTATAAGTAACCTATATTTCTAATAAATAGATACATGTGATTTCATTTTGAAATACCTTTAGTTGAAAAACTGTCATATGTCATTACCAAAGTTAGATTCATAGCTCCTTACTGAGATCATGTATCATGAGGGTTTTCTTTAGAGCACAGTTAATAATCACTTCCTAATGAATTATGTGTTTAACTGAAATGCAGACTGGTTTTAATAAAAATCAAATGTTGACTCTTGGGCATTTCTCTGTTTTCTTTTCAAAGAGTCATCTAAAGTGACTTAAGCACTTTTGTCTTTGAAATAATGCCTCGGAGATTGAAATTATTCTGCATTTTCAATATTCTCTTCATTCCATATTTCATGATTTTCTTCAGAAGTGTGAAACTTTAGTCATAAAAGTAGGGCTGAGATTTCAAAGCATACACTTTGGAATGGATTTTTTCACCATCATTAGTTTAATTATCTTCTATTAATTTCTATAATTTATTTGTTATTCCAATTACCAGATTTTAGAGCTTTATGTTAGGTTTATAAAGAAAATTGAGCATATTTTCAAGTGTAGAAACGTTAAGGCTGACAATATGTCTTATTGATAAATGTATTTGTTCTAATGACTTATATAGAGTATGTTGTTAATAGCCATTTTGCTTGAGATAATTAATGCAGAACTACAACAACAGAACTAGTCCATTGGACTTCAAAAATATTACTTTTTTAAAGCATGGAATATTCCCTGTGTGACTGGTGTCACTAAGATGGTGGCATAAAAGACTCCTGAATCTCCCTCCTTCCATGGAGACACTGACTATGCAGGTGCGCATTGATCAATTCCCTATGAACAAATCCAGAAACCAGTTGAGTGACTCTGGCACATCAGATGACAGAGAACACTTGCACTGAAATAGTCAGAAAAAGCTAAAAGACACTCTTGCCATAAAATCCACCTCCAGGAAAAGGCCTGATGATCGGCATTATAGATGAATGGTGGTCAATGCTATCTCCATCATTTATTTCAAAACTAGATCTCTAAATATCACTCAGCTAAGGGGATTTAAATAAAATGAGACATTCTTTTGAACTGTACAAAAATAAGAATAAATTTATGCAAATAAAGTTTTATAAGTAACCTATATTTCTAATAAATAGATACATGTGATTTCATTTTGAAATACCTTTAGTTGAAAAACTGTCATATGTCATTACCAAAGTTAGATTCATAGCTCCTTACTGAGATCATGTATCATGAGGGTTTTCTTTAGAGCACAGTTAATAATCACTTCCTAATGAATTATGTGTTTAACTGAAATGCAGACTGGTTTTAATAAAAATCAAATGTTGACTCTTGGGCATTTCTCTGTTTTCTTTTCAAAGAGTCATCTAAAGTGACTTAAGCACTTTTGTCTTTGAAATAATGCCTCGGAGATTGAAATTATTCTGCATTTTCAATATTCTCTTCATTCCATATTTCATGATTTTCTTCAGAAGTGTGAAACTTTAGTCATAAAAGTAGGGCTGAGATTTCAAAGCATACACTTTGGAATGGATTTTTTCACCATCATTAGTTTAATTATCTTCTATTAATTTCTATAATTTATTTGTTATTCCAATTACCAGATTTTAGAGCTTTATGTTAGGTTTATAAAGAAAATTGAGCATATTTTCAAGTGTAGAAACGTTAAGGCTGACAATATGTCTTATTGATAAATGTATTTGTTCTAATGACTTATATAGAGTATGTTGTTAATAGCCATTTTTGCTTGAGATAATTAATGCAGAACTACAACAACAGAACTAGTCCATTGGACTTCAAAAATATTACTTTTTTAAAGCATGGAATATTCCCTGTGTGACTGGTGTCACTAAGATGGTGGCATAAAAGACTCCTGAATCTCCCTCCTTCCATGGAGACACTGACTATGCAGGTGCGCATTGATCAATTTCCCCTATGAACAAATCCAGAAACCAGTTGAGTGACTCTGGCACATCAGATGACAGAGAACACTTGCACTGAAATAGTCAGAAAAAGCTAAAAGACACTCTTGCCATAAAATCCACCTCCAGGAAAAGGCCTGATGATCGGCATTATAGATGAATGGTGGTCAATGCTATCTCCATCATTTATTTCAAAACTAGATCTCTAAATATCACTCAGCTTTCACTCTGGACCCTCTCTATTCATCTTTCCACAGGAGTAGATTTTAAACCAGAGTGCATCCATCTTCTTCTCAAACACTTCCAGGGCTTTTTATCTCTCTAGGACTAAAATCCAAGATCCAAACTGTAACTGACAATGTTCAACAAAGCAATAATGCTGCTATTTTTCTCATGTTTTCTCTAGAACTTCCTCTCACACAATGTGTTCAAGCCACAATGACCTCACTGCTGTTTCAACAAGCTATTGATCTTTTCCTGCCTCAAGGTCTTTTCATTTACTGTCCCTTTGGCATACAATGCTTTTCTCCACATATCTGCATACTTTTCACACCTGTCGAGTGACTTCTCTTCAACAAAATTGTTGAGGAAGGAGGGAAGGTTCCAGAGGCAGGCATATATGTATACTTACGGCTGATTCATGTTGATATACTGCAGAAACCAAAGCAATGTTGAAAAGCAATTAGCCTCCAATTAAAAATAAATAAAAATTTAAAAAGAAGGTTAAGTACGTGAAGTTTATTAGTTTTTTCCCTTGGTAAAATGAAGGAGGAAAGTAATGATTAAATATAATAGCCTCAAAAGTAAAAAAAAATGAAAAAGGTACCAATGGTATTTTAGAATAAATGTAAATACAGTTTCCATTTTATGTGTGTGATAGTTGCTCAGTCTTGTCTGTCTCTTTGTGACTGCATGGACCCACCAAGCCTCCTTGCCTTACCTGGATTGCTATGCCTTTCTCCAGGGATCTTCCTGGTCCAGGTGGGGACTTTCGCTGGGAGTCCCATGCATGGAATATTCCTGTGTGACTGGTGTCACTAAGATGGTGGCATAAAAGACTCCTGAATCTCCCTCCTTCCATGGAGACACTGACTATGCAGGTGCGCATTGATCAATTCCCTATGAACAAATCCAGAAACCAGTTGAGTGACTCTGGCACATCAGATGACAGAGAACACTTGCACTGAAATAGTCAGAAAAAGCTAAAAGACACTCTTGCCATAAAATCCACCTCCAGGAAAAGGCCTGATGATCGGCATTATAGATGAATGGTGGTCAATGCTATCTCCATCATTTATTTCAAAACTAGATCTCTAAATATCACTCAGCTTTCACTCTGGACCCTCTCTATTCATCTTTCCACAGGAGTAGATTTTAAACCAGAGTGCATCCATCTTCTTCTCAAACACTTCCAGGGCTTTTTATCTCTCTAGGACTAAAATCCAAGATCCAAACTGTAACTGACAATGTTCAACAAAGCAATAATGCTGCTATTTTTCTCATGTTTTCTCTAGAACTTCCTCTCACACAATGTGTTCAAGCCACAATGACCTCACTGCTGTTTCAACAAGCTATTGATCTTTTCCTGCCTCAAGGTCTTTTCATTTACTGTCCCTTTGGCATACAATGCTTTTCTCCACATATCTGCATACTTTTCACACCTGTCGAGTGACTTCTCTTCAACAAAATTGTTGAGGAAGGAGGGAAGGTTCCAGAGGCAGGCATATATGTATACTTACGGCTGATTCATGTTGATATACTGCAGAAACCAAAGCAATGTTGAAAAGCAATTAGCCTCCAATTAAAAATAAATAAAAATTTAAAAAGAAGGTTAAGTACGTGAAGTTTATTAGTTTTTTCCCTTGGTAAAATGAAGGAGGAAAGTAATGATTAAATATAATAGCCTCAAAAGTAAAAAAAAATGAAAAAGGTACCAATGGTATTTTAGAATAAATGTAAATACAGTTTCCATTTTATGTGTGTGATAGTTGCTCAGTCTTGTCTGTCTCTTTGTGACTGCATGGACCCACCAAGCTCCTTGCCTCTGGGATTCTCTTGGTGAGACCGTGGGAGTGGATTGCTATGCCTTTCTCCAGGGGATCTTCCTGGTCCAGGTCTCCCATATTGCTGGGAGACTTTTGACTGTCTGAGCCACCAGGGAAGTCCAAATACACGCATGCATATCTGGAAATCATGTACAAATGCAATTTGGTTAAATTTTTTAACATCCAGTGATGCTTAAATATCTTTATAAATGTTGGAAAAAAGTTTATAATTATTTATATCAGAGCACTCATTCTATACTCTTTAAAATATTCTTTTTGATTCTCTGATATTTGATACAAATGTAGGAAAATAACCACTTTTGGATTAGTAGTATGATAGTTTATAAAAATAGAAAGAAATTAAACATTAGTAAATGTCACTGGTGCTACATTTAGAGTTTATCATAGAAACAACATTGGTAGATTCACCATTAAAAAAAAATTAGATAAGAAAATGTTGATAGGGACCTTATCACCATAATGATACCCATAAATGACAGCAATAACTACAGGCAAACTTTTCCATATTGAAGGTAATATGAAATTTTGTAATGAACCACACAAAAGAATGTACATATTCCAGACTTCTTTTTTAATTAAGTACAAAATTAAATACACAATTTATAAAAAGCCCTATTGTTTCTTTTCTTATTGCAATTCTAAGGCTATAAATTTGGGCGAAATTAGTTTATATTGTTTATAGCGTATACTTATCAATGTTTTAATTAACCTTCTTTTATAGTAGATCTAGTAAAGCAAAGCAATTTCTTTTTTCACTTCCTTTTCCATAATGGTTTACTATAGGATATGGAATATAGTTCCTTGTGTTCCACGATAGGACCTCGTTGTTAATCTATTCTACACAGTTAAATAGACTTGTATCTGCTAAATCCAAACTCTGAATTCATCCCTCCCAACACCCCTCCCCCTTGGAAACCACAAGCTTGTACTCCATGTGAATCAGTTTCCATTTCATGTGTAAATTCCTTTATGTTGTATTTATGCAAAGCAATTTCACTCAAAAGGTTTTAACTGTTCTACTATGATTTAGTTATAGCACAATGGGCTCTAGGAACTACTAGACAAAATATGAAAATCACATAGACTACATTTTTAAAATGGTATTTTTAGTTTTTAAAATAGTAGTTACCAAAGTGCATGTGCATGTGTACTCAGTCATGACCAATTCTATACAATCTTGTGGACTGTAGTCCTCCAGACGTCTCTGTCCATGGGATTTCCCAGTCAAGAACACTGGAGTGGGTTGCCATTTCCTCCCTAAGGGGATCTTCCTGACCAAGGGATAGAACCCATATATCCTGCACTGGCAGGTAGATTCTTGACCACTGAATCACCTGGGCAATTATCAAAGTACAGACCATTAAATATGTGGGAAACATTTGTGTTTTCTGATTCCAGAAAAAAATTAAGTCGCATTTCCT
Source organism: Tragulus kanchil (assembly GCA_022376925.1). Taxonomy (NCBI): domain Eukaryota; kingdom Metazoa; phylum Chordata; class Mammalia; order Artiodactyla; family Tragulidae; genus Tragulus; species Tragulus kanchil. The sequence continues at coordinate 145,676,181 of JAIOJX010000004.1, forward strand.
TTTTTTTAGTAGTATGATAGTTTATAAAAATAGAAAGAAATTAAACATTAGTAAATGTCACTGGTGCTACATTTAGAGTTTATCATAGAAACAACATTGGTAGATTCACCATTAAAAAAAAATTAGATAAGAAAATGTTGATAGGGACCTTATCACCATAATGATACCCATAAATGACAGCAATAACTACAGGCAAACTTTTCCATATTGAAGGTAATATGAAATTTTGTAATGAACCACACAAAAGAATGTACATATTCCAGACTTCTTTTTTAATTAAGTACAAAATTAAATACACAATTTATAAAAAGCCCTATTGTTTCTTTTCTTATTGCAATTCTAAGGCTATAAATTTGGGCGAAATTAGTTTATATTGTTTATAGCGTATACTTATCAATGTTTTAATTAACCTTCTTTTATAGTAGATCTAGTAAAGCAAAGCAATTTCTTTTTTCACTTCCTTTTCCATAATGGTTTACTATAGGATATGGAATATAGTTCCTTGTGTTCCACGATAGGACCTCGTTGTTAATCTATTCTACACAGTTAAATAGACTTGTATCTGCTAAATCCAAACTCTGAATTCATCCCTCCCAACACCCCTCCCCCTTGGAAACCACAAGCTTGTACTCCATGTGAATCAGTTTCCATTTCATGTGTAAATTCCTTTATGTTGTATTTATGCAAAGCAATTTCACTCAAAAGGTTTTAACTGTTCTACTATGATTTAGTTATAGCACAATGGGCTCTAGGAACTACTAGACAAAATATGAAAATCACATAGACTACATTTTTAAAATGGTATTTTTAGTTTTTAAAATAGTAGTTACCAAAGTGCATGTGCATGTGTACTCAGTCATGACCAATTCTATACAATCTTGTGGACTGTAGTCCTCCAGACGTCTCTGTCCATGGGATTTCCCAGTCAAGAACACTGGAGTGGGTTGCCATTTCCTCCCTAAGGGGATCTTCCTGACCAAGGGATAGAACCCATATATCCTGCACTGGCAGGTAGATTCTTGACCACTGAATCACCTGGGCAATTATCAAAGTACAGACCATTAAATATGTGGGAAACATTTGTGTTTTCTGATTCCAGAATAATATAAAAATTTAACATGTGTAACACCATGGCATTATAGAACTGCTCTGAAATAGAGCATTATAGAGCTGTGCCTGATATGTATGTTCTATCCTGTTCTATTCTCTTCTTTCCATTTATTACCTGTTCCTCTTCCTCTTCTTTCTTTTCCTACTTCCCCTCCCCATCTTCCACCTCTTCCATTTCCATCTCCCTCACTCCGTCCTCCCATTCCTCTACTGTTTCCTCTCTTTCCTTTGGTCTTTCTTTTGAGTTTATCATTGGTGTGAAAAAGTAGCCCCTCTAAGGATATGTTAACAATAATTACTCTGGAAATGTTAGTTGCCCATCTTCTTACCCATAACGATACAGATTCTGCTTAAATATAATACCTCAGTGAATTGGAGGAGGAATATTTATGTTTCTTTTTTTTTTTTTTTAAGTTGTATTTATTTATTTAGGGCGGGGGTCGGGTTGGGGAGGGAGGGGAGCAGGCGGGCCACTTCTATTGGTCTTTCATTTCTCTATTTTCATCCGTCTTTGTTCTTTGGCTCCTGTGGGGCTCCCATCGCGGTGGTGTCTGTCGTTGCAGAGCACCGGCTCCGGGCGCATGCGCTCCAGAGCTCCGGCTCGGCAATTGGACACATCAGTCCGGCCACTTCCACATGTGGGATCTTCCCAGGCCAGGGATCGAACCGGCGCCCCTTGCACTGCAAGGCGGTGTCCTTACCCACTGGACCACCAGGGGAAGCCCCTGTTTCTTTCTTCGTGGCTTCCAGATTTTCATATTTTTTCTTGTTTATCACAGGGATGGTGAACTTTAGCTTATCAATTCTGTGGCTATAATAAAACATAATTACACACACTAAATTATATTTTATAATATTTATTATTAGTGTATGCTTGCTCATCCATTCAATAGTGTCCAAGTTTTTGCAACTTCATGGACAAAACAACAGGTTCCTCTGTGCATGGAATTTTCCAGAGAAGAGTACTTTGAATTTCCAGTTCCTCCGGTTTCCAAGGTTTTATTTGCCCCCCAACTTCAAAAAAGGGGGACCCAACAAATCAACAGGTTCCTCTGTGCATGGAATTATCAAAGTACAGACCATTAAATATGTGGGAAACATTTGTGTTTTCTGATTCCAGAATAATATAAAAATTTAACATGTGTAACACCATGGCATTATAGAACTGCTCTGAAATAGAGCATTATAGAGCTGTGCCTGATATGTATGTTCTATCCTGTTCTATTCTCTTCTTTCCATTTATTACCTGTTCCTCTTCCTCTTCTTTCTTTTCCTACTTCCCCTCCCCATCTTCCACCTCTTCCATTTCCATCTCCCTCACTCCGTCCTCCCATTCCTCTACTGTTTCCTCTCTTTTCCTTTGGTCTTTCTTTTGAGTTTATCATTGGTGTGAAAAAGTAGCCCCTCTAAGGATATGTTAACAATAATTACTCTGGAAATGTTAGTTGCCCATCTTCTTACCCATAACGATACAGATTCTGCTTAAATATAATACCTCAGTGAATTGGAGGAGGAATATTTATGTTTCTTTTTTTTTTTTTTTAAGTTGTATTTATTTATTTAGGGCGGGGGTCGGGTTGGGGAGGGAGGGGAGCAGGCGGGCCACTTCTATTGGTCTTTCATTTCTCTATTTTCATCCGTCTTTGTTCTTTGGCTCCTGTGGGGCTCCCATCGCGGTGGTGTCTGTCGTTGCAGAGCACCGGCTCCGGGCGCATGCGCTCCAGAGCTCCGGCTCGGCAATTGGACACATCAGTCCGGCCACTTCCACATGTGGGATCTTCCCAGGCCAGGGATCGAACCGGCGCCCCTTGCACTGCAAGGCGGTGTCCTTACCCACTGGACCACCAGGGGAAGCCCCTGTTTCTTTCTTCGTGGCTTCCAGATTTTCATATTTTTTCTTGTTTATCACAGGGATGGTGAACTTTAGCTTATCAATTCTGTGGCTATAATAAAACATAATTACACACACTAAATTATATTTTATAATATTTATTATTAGTGTATGCTTGCTCATCCATTCAATAGTGTCCAAGTTTTTGCAACTTCATGGACAAAAAACAACAGGTTCCTCTGTGCATGGAATTTTCCAGAGAAGAGTACTTTGAATTTCCAGTTCCTCCTCCAGGGTATATTCCCGACCCAAGCATCAAGCCTGTGTCTCCTGTATTGCAAGATGTCTTCTTCATTGCTGGTCAGTTCTTTACCAAATGAGCCACAAGGGAAGCCTGATATCCCAGTAACAGTGGATGGAGCTTTCCAGTTGATGCTAGTGGTAAAGAACCTGTCTGCCAATGCAGGAATCACAGGAAGATCCCTTGGTGGAGGGCATGGCAACCCACTCCAGTATTTTTGAATAGAGAATCCTATGGACAGAGGAGCCTGGCAGGCTATGGTCTGTTGGGTTGCAATGAGTCGGACATGGTTGAAGCGACTTAGCAGCCGCGGCCGCAGCAGCAGCAGCAGCAATGGATGGAACTGATTAGCATTAAGAGATCTTAAACTGATGCTTGAATTTCCAGGAATGAATAAACTCTCTTGAAATGCACATATGATTGTGCATATAATAAGGAAAAATGATTTTTAAAGTTCCTTTAAATAGGTACATGCCACTATGTTTTATGTTAAGGAAGATAATGTATTGACTGTAAGAAGTAGATTTAGGATAGATGTTCTGATATCCTTCTAATGTTGAGAAGGAACTAGTTTTCTTTTAATTGACATGAATCCTAAGGTTTCAGGCAAAGCCAAAGAAAATTTTACAAAATGATCAAAATATGTTAGTGTTCCCTGTACTCTGTGTACCTTCTACCTGTTACTATATCACTCCCTAATATTGGATTTTTTATCTTCGTGATACAGTAAGTTTACCTTGGAATTATAACTATGCTGGTTATACAGTAAGTTTACCTTGGAATTATAACTATGCTGGTTATATATTGGCTCAAGAAAGTTCTTACTTTCTGGATAGGTATAGATAGATAGATGTATACATATATTCTTCAGATGCAGTTGATCCGTCAATCGTAATTTTACTTGTATGTATTTTCATTTTCAAATCTTAGTGTAGTAGGTACCGTGAAGGTCTCCATATCAATGATCCACCCACTTTCTTCTTTGTTCCAGAATCTCAGCCTACTCATTACTCTTTTCTCCCCAACAGGACTCTGTGCCTCAGTGGATGCTTATTAATGCACATCTCTCAAATTATTGTGTCTAACAGTAATTGTATTTCCTGGAGAGTAATTGGCTCAAGAAAGCACTTAAACCCAATTGCAATCAGTTAATGTTGTTAGGGAAATCCATGGGAATTCAATGCTCGAGAAAGAAAGTAAGCTACAGAAATGTATCACCTCTCTTCTTTCTACAGATACAGATGCATCTCAGAAATGTATGGCCATCCTCCCAAAGAATTAACACTTTCACTAATTTCTGAAATTAATGTGCGTATTTCTTATGACAAGGGCAATCAACACAAAGCTGTATTTATTAGTAGAAATTCTTATGTATCACTTATCATTTCGCCAGATATATCCTAAAGATGCTCAAGTAACGTATTTCCTTCCCCAACACCTATATATAATATGTAGTTATTCTGAGAACAGATGTTCTCAGGATCTGTTCAAATGTCTAAAAACTTCAGGGTAACTTGATACCTAAGGCTACTAGGCATTGACAGTTTGCTCAGTGGCCATGCTCTCTCTTTACAATGGACAAGATCCCCGCAATTATACAGGAAGATAATGTATTGACTGTAAGAAGTAGATTTAGGATAGATGTTCTGATATCCTTCTAATGTTGAGAAGGAACTAGTTTTCTTTTAATTGACATGAATCCTAAGGTTTCAGGCAAAGCCAAAGAAAATTTTACAAAATGATCAAAATATGTTAGTGTTCCCTGTACTCTGTGTACCTTCTACCTGTTACTATATCACTCCCTAATATTGGATTTTTTATCTTCGTGATACAGTAAGTTTACCTTGGAATTATAACTATGCTGGTTATACAGTAAGTTTACCTTGGAATTATAACTATGCTGGTTATATATTGGCTCAAGAAAGTTCTTACTTTCTGGATAGGTATAGATAGATAGATGTATACATATATTCTTCAGATGCAGTTGATCCGTCAATCGTAATTTTACTTGTATGTATTTTCATTTTCAAATCTTAGTGTAGTAGGTACCGTGAAGGTCTCCATATCAATGATCCACCCACTTTCTTCTTTGTTCCAGAATCTCAGCCTACTCATTACTCTTTTCTCCCCAACAGGACTCTGTGCCTCAGTGGATGCTTATTAATGCACATCTCTCAAATTATTGTGTCTAACAGTAATTGTATTTCCTGGAGAGTAATTGGCTCAAGAAAGCACTTAAACCCAATTGCAATCAGTTAATGTTGTTAGGGAAATCCATGGGAATTCAATGCTCGAGAAAGAAAGTAAGCTACAGAAATGTATCACCTCTCTTCTTTCTACAGATACAGATGCATCTCAGAAATGTATGGCCATCCTCCCAAAGAATTAACACTTTCACTAATTTCTGAAATTAATGTGCGTATTTCTTATGACAAGGGCAATCAACACAAAGCTGTATTTATTAGTAGAAATTCTTATGTATCACTTATCATTTCGCCAGATATATCCTAAAGATGCTCAAGTAACGTATTTCCTTCCCCAACACCTATATATAATATGTAGTTATTCTGAGAACAGATGTTCTCAGGATCTGTTCAAATGTCTAAAAACTTCAGGGTAACTTGATACCTAAGGCTACTAGGCATTGACAGTTTGCTCAGTGGCCATGCTCTCTCTTTTACAATGGACAAGATAACCCAAAGCATGCAATTATACAGGACAGGAATTACTATGACATTGTAGTCTATGAATTTTGGATTCATACAAAACATACACATTCTTTCCACCACATTTGGGTGTATCATGACCATTTTGATTTAAAATAATCCAAAGCCTTCTTTCATGTCTATTGGATCAAGACATTTTTTATTAAACTTTCTTACTACAGTCTTTGTCAGGAAAAATCTTCCCAATACCTTTTCTTTTCTTTTCTTTCTTTTCTTCCCACTTCTCCATATAATTTTCATAGTAAAGGCTTCTACAGCTTCACATGACAGTCTTCTTTCAGGGCTCAGAAATACTCTTGTTGAATTTGTTTACACTGAGAATTATTGGAATACTTTGTAAGTCCCACAAGATTATTAATTATTGACTTGAATTCCTATAATTATTAAGCCCTGAGAAAAGGTGGATTGTTTGATTGGTACTCCACTTGCTTTCTCTGAGAAAATGCAGTGTGTTACACAGACTTCACCAGAAAAATCCAGACAGATGACAAACGGCAATGTTCGCCAACTGTTAAGTGTGTGTAAACTCTTTGAGTTCTTCCCAGTTGCAGCAGGCCTCTAGCTGAGGTGGGTTGCTTAGGAGCAAAATTTATTTTAAATATCACCTGGAGAGGCTGGTCTGCTCTTGAAGCTCCTTCAGCAGTTGGCATTCAAAACAGGGTCAATCAGGAAGAATTTTTGGCTCATAGCCTGAATACTCTGTTATGTTTAGTTGCATTACATTCAAATATACAAAACATGCCAGTACGAAGAGAAGGTCAGTCATTCAGAAATTACATTAGCCATAACTTGAAGGTAATTTTTGCTATGTACAGACTACCTATAATGCAAATACCAGAATTAAGGAGAGCAATGTAATTGACTGCTTGCCATTATATGGGAAAATTATTTAAGAATCAAGCCCCAATTTATATATAATATGTAGTTATTCTGAGAACAGATGTTCTCAGGATCTGTTCAAATGTCTAAAAACTTCAGGGTAACTTGATACCTAAGGCTACTAGGCATTGACAGTTTGCTCAGTGGCCATGCTCTCTCTTTACAATGGACAAGATAACCCAAAGCATGCAATTATACAGGACAGGAATTACTATGACATTGTAGTCTATGAATTTTGGATTCATACAAAACATACACATTCTTTCCACCACATTTGGGTGTATCATGACCATTTTGATTTAAAATAATCCAAAGCCTTCTTTCATGTCTATTGGATCAAGACATTTTTTATTAAACTTTCTTACTACAGTCTTTGTCAGGAAAAATCTTCCCAATACCTTTTCTTTTCTTTTTTCTTTTCTTCCCACTTCTCCATATAATTTTCATAGTAAAGGCTTCTACAGCTTCACATGACAGTCTTCTTTCAGGGCTCAGAAATACTCTTGTTGAATTTGTTTACACTGAGAATTATTGGAATACTTTGTAAGTCCCACAAGATTATTAATTATTGACTTGAATTCCTATAATTATTAAGCCCTGAGAAAAGGTGGATTGTTTGATTGGTACTCCACTTGCTTTCTCTGAGAAAATGCAGTGTGTTACACAGACTTCACCAGAAAAATCCAGACAGATGACAAACGGCAATGTTCGCCAACTGTTAAGTGTGTGTAAACTCTTTGAGTTCTTCCCAGTTGCAGCAGGCCTCTAGCTGAGGTGGGTTGCTTAGGAGCAAAATTTATTTTAAATATCACCTGGAGAGGCTGGTCTGCTCTTGAAGCTCCTTCAGCAGTTGGCATTCAAAACAGGGTCAATCAGGAAGAATTTTTGGCTCATAGCCTGAATACTCTGTTATGTTTAGTTGCATTACATTCAAATATACAAAACATGCCAGTACGAAGAGAAGGTCAGTCATTCAGAAATTACATTAGCCATAACTTGAAGGTAATTTTTGCTATGTACAGACTACCTATAATGCAAATACCAGAATTAAGGAGAGCAATGTAATTGACTGCTTGCCATTATATGGGAAAATTATTTAAGAATCAAGCCCCAAATTTGTATATAATAGATTGATAGTGTTAAAAAATATCTGCTCAGTATGTTACCTCCATCATTTTTTGGTTTTGATTGGATTCCTTTTGTATCTGTATGTGTATCTTGTCAATATCATGTTTTGTAAATGGTTTCACCCTCAGATTTTCATAAGATGAACTGAGGTTTAAATGGAAAATATTTTGGACAAGTCACTTGAAAAGTCAATCGCCAGTGTTATTTTATTTTCTCAAATGCAATTTACACCACACTCTGGTTTTCTTCTGTTATTCCTTTATTTCATACTACCCCATTCATTCCCTCTACCTGCCGTCATTTCTTCTGATATAGAATTTTAAAATTAGAAAAATATTGCTAAAATTAATGTTTACCACAAGAGTTGATTAAAGGACGATTTAAACAATTATTTTTTAACTTAATCTGACTTTTTGTTTACTCTATGTACTAATTATCATATGACACATATTATACTGATATGTTTTGATTTAGTGTAATTCATATGTTCCCTGTCTCCCATGGATTGTGAGGTTTTATGTTTAATAGACAGGTTAAAGCAGATTATATAACATATATGCAAGATTATGACCTAAAATTCAAGTATGTATAAATAATAGCACATCATTTCTGGAGTAGGTTCTAACATTATTGCATGTGCTTACAAGCCATTTTGAATGAATTTCTTCCACTACATCATGTACCACATGTGAATTTTACCAAGTATTTCACTGAGTTGTCTGGCTTTATTGGTTTGTATAAATGACTCCATGGACATGGACTTGAGCAAACTCTGGGAGATGATAGCAGAGGACAGGGAAGCCTGGCATTTTGCAGTTCATGGGTCGAAAAGAGTTGGACACAACTCAGCAACTGAACAGCAACAATGAACTTTCGTATAGTAAAAATAAATATAACCTTCTGTGTTTCAAATGGGATGCACATGTTTTATTTTCAAATGAAAATAGACTGCATAATTTATGAGTTTTTATTTATTATTTTTATTTTGATATATTTGTCTTGTGTCTGTGTCTATGTGGTATTTGAGATTTCTGTCTTCTTAAAAAATTGACTGTTAAGGAATTTCAAGCCCCAAATTTGTATATAATAGATTGATAGTGTTAAAAAATATCTGCTCAGTATGTTACCTCCATCATTTTTGGTTTTGATTGGATTCCTTTGTATCTGTATGTGTATCTTGTCAATATCATGTTTTGTAAATGGTTTCACCCTCAGATTTTCATAAGATGAACTGAGGTTTAAATGGAAAATATTTTGGACAAGTCACTTGAAAAGTCAATCGCCAGTGTTATTTTATTTTCTCAAATGCAATTTACACCACACTCTGGTTTTCTTCTGTTATTCCTTTATTTCATACTACCCCATTCATTCCCTCTACCTGCCGTCATTTCTTCTGATATAGAATTTTAAAATTAGAAAAATATTGCTAAAATTAATGTTTACCACAAGAGTTGATTAAAGGACGATTTAAACAATTATTTTTTAACTTAATCTGACTTTTTGTTTACTCTATGTACTAATTATCATATGACACATATTATACTGATATGTTTTGATTTAGTGTAATTCATATGTTCCCTGTCTCCCATGGATTGTGAGGTTTTATGTTTAATAGACAGGTTAAAGCAGATTATATAACATATATGCAAGATTATGACCTAAAATTCAAGTATGTATAAATAATAGCACATCATTTCTGGAGTAGGTTCTAACATTATTGCATGTGCTTACAAGCCATTTTGAATGAATTTCTTCCACTACATCATGTACCACATGTGAATTTTACCAAGTATTTCACTGAGTTGTCTGGCTTTATTGGTTTGTATAAATGACTCCATGGACATGGACTTGAGCAAACTCTGGGAGATGATAGCAGAGGACAGGGAAGCCTGGCATTTTGCAGTTCATGGGTCGAAAAGAGTTGGACACAACTCAGCAACTGAACAGCAACAATGAACTTTCGTATAGTAAAAATAAATATAACCTTCTGTGTTTCAAATGGGATGCACATGTTTTATTTTCAAATGAAAATAGACTGCATAATTTATGAGTTTTTATTTATTATTTTTATTTTGATATATTTGTCTTGTGTCTGTGTCTATGTGGTATTTGAGATTTCTGTCTTCTTAGAGAAATATAGATAGGTTTGAAACTTATAGAGATACACACACACATACACACATTAGTAGATCTATATATAGTTCAGGACGGTATAGATTTACCTTGCTGTGTATGTGTTATGTTACCTTATATTATCATTAAAATTTATATATTTTTTGCATAGTAAGTATTATTTAGGTAATGAAACTAAATATCCTACAGTGATACTTAAAGATATTTTTAGCAAATAAATGACTTTTCAAACCTACAGATTTACTTTTTAAAAGGAAAGAAATTAATGACTGCCAATTTTTACTTTAAAAATTTACTTATCAGCTTATAAAATTGCAGATATATGGTACATTTTAAAATAGATCATAAAAGTCCGCTAATAAATTGCACTGTTGGGGCTATAGATTAATGGTTATTTTAATTGATGGAGTTTTGTTACTTGGGTTGCATATTAGTGTTCTTATTAGGGTTATAGGACAGAAGAGTGTCAACCAATTTAATTCGAGGTAAACTTCAGTAAAATATGAGTCACATTTCTGTGTGTTGTCTTAAAATTTATAGGCCTTATCTAGTTTTTCTTGTCCCAGTTTATATCATTCACTATCAAAAATATAGCCATGACACTGATAAAATGTTGCTGTTCATGTTGTTCAAAAAATACTGTACCTTAGGAGAGTCTCTATAAAACACCATTCTGACTCTGAAGAAATGGCATTTGGTGTTTGATCACTCACATTAATATTGTTTTATTTTTATATCAAACCAAGTATTTCACTGAGTTGTCTGGCTTTATTGGTTTGTATAAATGACTCCATGGACATGGACTTGAGCAAACTCTGGGAGATGATAGCAGAGGACAGGGAAGCCTGGCATTTTGCAGTTCATGGGTCGAAAAGAGTTGGACACAACTCAGCAACTGAACAGCAACAATGAACTTTCGTATAGTAAAAATAAATATAACCTTCTGTGTTTCAAATGGGATGCACATGTTTTATTTTCAAATGAAAATAGACTGCATAATTTATGAGTTTTTATTTATTATTTTTATTTTGATATATTTGTCTTGTGTCTGTGTCTATGTGGTATTTGAGATTTCTGTCTTCTTAGAGAAATATAGATAGGTTTGAAACTTATAGAGATACACACACACATACACACATTAGTAGATCTATATATAGTTCAGGACGGTATAGATTTACCTTGCTGTGTATGTGTTATGTTACCTTATATTATCATTAAAATTTATATATTTTTTGCATAGTAAGTATTATTTAGGTAATGAAACTAAATATCCTACAGTGATACTTAAAGATATTTTTAGCAAATAAATGACTTTTCAAACCTACAGATTTACTTTTTAAAAGGAAAGAAATTAATGACTGCCAATTTTTACTTTAAAAATTTACTTATCAGCTTATAAAATTGCAGATATATGGTACATTTTAAAATAGATCATAAAAGTCCGCTAATAAATTGCACTGTTGGGGCTATAGATTAATGGTTATTTTAATTGATGGAGTTTTGTTACTTGGGTTGCATATTAGTGTTCTTATTAGGGTTATAGGACAGAAGAGTGTCAACCAATTTAATTCGAGGTAAACTTCAGTAAAATATGAGTCACATTTCTGTGTGTTGTCTTAAAATTTATAGGCCTTATCTAGTTTTTCTTGTCCCAGTTTATATCATTCACTATCAAAAATATAGCCATGACACTGATAAAATGTTGCTGTTCATGTTGTTCAAAAAATACTGTACCTTAGGAGAGTCTCTCTATAAAACACCATTCTGACTCTGAAGAAATGGCATTTGGTGTTTGATCACTCACATTAATATTGTTTTATTTTTATATCAAACCGTAAAATTGCAGTAACACTGAATTACTGATGACATTTTTATTAGCAAACTGTGGACTTGACATGATGCTTCTAGTTTACTGGACAGGGTAGCAAGCAAGTTAGAGTGTTTGATACATACAGGAGCTTGTATATGAACAAAATTTCCTTTTAGCCACACCAGTGAGGTCCCTAAATACTATCTGAAGTAGCCACATACAGAAGGAGATGGATATTTCTCACAGTGAAACCTCAGTAAATATATGTTGAAATAAAATATGTAATTACTAGGAGTCCAAAAAAAGAGAGCGAGAGACACACAGAGAGGGAGAGATGCTGAGAAAAGGGAGAAATTCTTGCTCTCAACTATGAAGATAAAGTATTTTTTTTAATGTATTAGAATCATCTAGAAATCAAAATACTCATTTTCAGCACAATACTGCACTATGAACACAATTTCATTACACACTAAAAATAAACAGTTATTAAAATTTTGTAAGGTTATCTTACTAACCATCTATTAGTGCTATTGATGTTTTCCCAAAGGCAAAGGCTAGGCAATATGGTTCTCTGTTCATTAGGCAGGTATTGGTAGAAAATAAGGGCATTTATATTTAATGTACTAAATACTTTTATCATTGTTAATTCTTTAAATTTTTATTTTGCCACTAAAGTTCAGGAGATAATTTATGCAATTCTGTGATTTCATAACTGAAAGTTGCCTTCAGGATTAGGTAGAAAATATTTCCAAATAGCTTTATAAAAAATATCACTATCATATACAACTTTTGGGAGAATAATTATTAATAATAGTTTAGGGACTTAAAAAAATATCCTCTAAAATGGCTCTATTTTGTTTGTTTTCTTCCTTCTCCAAGAATGTGCCTGTTTTTTCATGTATTAGCTAAATTATGACCCTCATTTCAATCATTTTAATCATTTTTACATTGCTATTTGGCATATGCAATTTTGCCGAATAATTATGTGTGTTGTCTTAAAATTTATAGGCCTTATCTAGTTTTTCTTGTCCCAGTTTATATCATTCACTATCAAAAATATAGCCATGACACTGATAAAATGTTGCTGTTCATGTTGTTCAAAAAATACTGTACCTTAGGAGAGTCTCTATAAAACACCATTCTGACTCTGAAGAAATGGCATTTGGTGTTTGATCACTCACATTAATATTGTTTTATTTTTATATCAAACCGTAAAATTGCAGTAACACTGAATTACTGATGACATTTTTATTAGCAAACTGTGGACTTGACATGATGCTTCTAGTTTACTGGACAGGGTAGCAAGCAAGTTAGAGTGTTTGATACATACAGGAGCTTGTATATGAACAAAATTTCCTTTTAGCCACACCAGTGAGGTCCCTAAATACTATCTGAAGTAGCCACATACAGAAGGAGATGGATATTTCTCACAGTGAAACCTCAGTAAATATATGTTGAAATAAAATATGTAATTACTAGGAGTCCAAAAAAAGAGAGCGAGAGACACACAGAGAGGGAGAGATGCTGAGAAAAGGGAGAAATTCTTGCTCTCAACTATGAAGATAAAGTATTTTTTTTAATGTATTAGAATCATCTAGAAATCAAAATACTCATTTTCAGCACAATACTGCACTATGAACACAATTTCATTACACACTAAAAATAAACAGTTATTAAAATTTTGTAAGGTTATCTTACTAACCATCTATTAGTGCTATTGATGTTTTCCCAAAGGCAAAGGCTAGGCAATATGGTTCTCTGTTCATTAGGCAGGTATTGGTAGAAAATAAGGGCATTTATATTTAATGTACTAAATACTTTTATCATTGTTAATTCTTTAAATTTTTATTTTGCCACTAAAGTTCAGGAGATAATTTATGCAATTCTGTGATTTCATAACTGAAAGTTGCCTTCAGGATTAGGTAGAAAATATTTCCAAATAGCTTTATAAAAAATATCACTATCATATACAACTTTTGGGAGAATAATTATTAATAATAGTTTAGGGACTTAAAAAAATATCCTCTAAAATGGCTCTATTTTGTTTGTTTTCTTCCTTCTCCAAGAATGTGCCTGTTTTTTCATGTATTAGCTAAATTATGACCCTCATTTCAATCATTTTAATCATTTTTACATTGCTATTTGGATGATGCATTCATAATTATGGTCAATTTTGTCATTGGAATTCAAGCAGGTCAAGCAAAAGTTTTGTTTATATTGCCATATGGTAAAGCTGAACATATTTCAAAACATTCTATTCTGCCTATATAGCCACAAGTTTTAATATCCCATAAAAAGTATAATGTATAATTAGAAAAACAACATGCTTTGTTTTTATACCTCTACAAGAGAAAGGCATAAATATGTCTCACAGTGTAATACTTTTCAATAGAAGTAAAATATGGTGTTCCTATATATCTCTTGGTACCTCTAATAAAGAATTATTTTAGCACTAGCGTTCTTCTTATGTGCTACTTTAATGATACCATATATCTTTTTAATCTAATTTCATTAGTAGTATTAAACATTAAATATCCTAATGAACAGCTTGTTGGATACCCATTAAAATAAAAAAAAAGAAGTAATCATTAAAATAATTTAAAAAACTATAATTATTTTCATAAATTCTCTGTAACATGTGTTTAATAATATCCCATCTCACAGGAATAAATTTGGGCCAATAGATGTTTTGTTCAAAATTCTTGGTCTAATTTATAAGCTATGACACTTTTGCAAAGTGAGAATTTGCCTTTTTATTGTTAATTTTCAGATATTTCTGCTGCATACTGATACAATACAAGTGACATTAAAGTGGAATGTAGAGGGTCTACAGATTAGAATTTCATGGTTTTCATGAAATGGTTCTGTTTATATAGTTTACGAGTAAGATCAGGATCATTATTTTGAGGATGCTGAGTATATAGTCTTGTTTTCCCATATTCTGTGTATGTTGCGATTCAAATCACAAAATATGGCACTGTTATGTGACATTGTAACAGATGATACTTATCTGACTATATTCGCTAACTGTAAGGTTAGTAAAATATTTCCAAATAGCTTTATAAAAAATATCACTATCATATACAACTTTTGGGAGAATAATTATTAATAATAGTTTAGGGACTTAAAAAAATATCCTCTAAAATGGCTCTATTTTGTTTGTTTTCTTCCTTCTCCAAGAATGTGCCTGTTTTTTCATGTATTAGCTAAATTATGACCCTCATTTCAATCATTTTAATCATTTTTACATTGCTATTTGGATGATGCATTCATAATTATGGTCAATTTTGTCATTGGAATTCAAGCAGGTCAAGCAAAAGTTTTGTTTATATTGCCATATGGTAAAGCTGAACATATTTCAAAACATTCTATTCTGCCTATATAGCCACAAGTTTTAATATCCCATAAAAAGTATAATGTATAATTAGAAAAACAACATGCTTTGTTTTTATACCTCTACAAGAGAAAGGCATAAATATGTCTCACAGTGTAATACTTTTCAATAGAAGTAAAATATGGTGTTCCTATATATCTCTTGGTACCTCTAATAAAGAATTATTTTAGCACTAGCGTTCTTCTTATGTGCTACTTTAATGATACCATATATCTTTTTAATCTAATTTCATTAGTAGTATTAAACATTAAATATCCTAATGAACAGCTTGTTGGATACCCATTAAAATAAAAAAAAAGAAGTAATCATTAAAATAATTTAAAAAACTATAATTATTTTCATAAATTCTCTGTAACATGTGTTTAATAATATCCCATCTCACAGGAATAAATTTGGGCCAATAGATGTTTTGTTCAAAATTCTTGGTCTAATTTATAAGCTATGACACTTTTGCAAAGTGAGAATTTGCCTTTTTATTGTTAATTTTCAGATATTTCTGCTGCATACTGATACAATACAAGTGACATTAAAGTGGAATGTAGAGGGTCTACAGATTAGAATTTCATGGTTTTCATGAAATGGTTCTGTTTATATAGTTTACGAGTAAGATCAGGATCATTATTTTGAGGATGCTGAGTATATAGTCTTGTTTTCCCATATTCTGTGTATGTTGCGATTCAAGTCACAAAATATGGCACTGTTATGTGACATTGTAACAGATGATACTTATCTGACTATATCAATGTGATTCGCTAACTGTAATTACTCCATTTGATTTATTCATAAATCTAATAAAGATGATAAGCTAGCATTCCGCCCATTTCTTACAGCAGGGTTGAGACAGTAAAGACATGCAAACCTTTATGCAGTCTTCTCCCATGAATAATCTTGGCTATACAAGACTTATGAACTCATTTTTGCCACAATAGTTTGTAAACAAAGCAGAGACTAGTTTGGCATGTATCTATTTTCTAGTGAATAGAACTTGTGAATATATTCATGGGACAATCTGTTCAATTATTTTGTATAATATGAAGAATATTAGAAAAAAAATACTTATTATGCTTTGTAGCAAACAGTAAGGTAACCCAAATAAGCTTCCTTCACTTGCCACTCAGCAATTTGCCTTTCTCCTCAAATGTACAGAATAAAAAGTATTCATTCATCTCTTTTCAGTCTGAAGGCAGGAGGCTATATGTGTGTGTGTGTGTTTTCTACATATTTTTACAAATAAATTGAGGGTTTTATCCAAAACAAGAAATAATTGAGCCATTATTTTGTTTTTTAATTTCCAAATTATTGTCTCAAATTGATTCTCTAAATCAGTGTATCTTTAAAGAGTCATAGTCACACTCTCATTCACTAATAAATAGATACTACCTGTTCACTGATATTTTATTAACCTTTAAACTGCCACTTGGGAAGGTTAAAAATTCACAAGTCCATTGGTTAAAATAAAGTAAAATATGAATATGAAATAAAATGTGTATGCATGTGGAAATCAGAAGAGATCAGCTTACCTGTAATTAATACTTTGCATTCTTGAGTCTGCTGACAAATTAAATAAAAAGATTACCTGGAGTACAGGATAAAGTACAAATGAAGAAGGGAAAACTACTAAAGGTGGCACATTTGGGCTTGAAACATAGGTAAATTGAAGCTTTAAAAAAGATCAAAAATCAATAATCTCAAATTATTAGGAAAAGTATTTGAAAGTTTACAAATTAAGTAGAAATTACTCTGTTGAAGTCACAAACATCAATCACAAAACATAATATCTTACCAAATAATTAAGTAATTGGCATTCTGAGACATCCGTGTTACTTCCATGATTTTAATTTGCTTTTGTACTGTTTTAAATATCATGTGAACAAAAACCAAAATCTTAGTTTAGACATAATGCCTGGTATTTTTTTGTTTTTGCAAAACTTTTTTAGCATTCCGCCCATTTCTTACAGCAGGGTTGAGACAGTAAAGACATGCACACCTTTATGCAGTCTTCTCCCATGAATAATCTTGGCTATACAAGACTTATGAACTCATTTTTGCCACAATAGTTTGTAAACAAAGCAGAGACTAGTTTGGCATGTATCTATTTTCTAGTGAATAGAACTTGTGAATATATTCATGGGACAATCTGTTCAATTATTTTGTATAATATGAAGAATATTAGAAAAAATACTTATTATGCTTTGTAGCAAACAGTAAGGTAACCCAAATAAGCTTCCTTCACTTGCCACTCAGCAATTTGCCTTTCTCCTCAAATGTACAGAATAAAAAGTATTCATTCATCTCTTTTCAGTCTGAAGGCAGGAGGCTATATGTGTGTGTGTGTGTTTTCTACATATTTTTACAAATAAATTGAGGGTTTTATCCAAAACAAGAAATAATTGAGCCATTATTTTGTTTTTTAATTTCCAAATTATTGTCTCAAATTGATTCTCTAAATCAGTGTATCTTTAAAGAGTCATAGTCACACTCTCATTCACTAATAAATAGATACTACCTGTTCACTGATATTTTATTAACCTTTAAACTGCCACTTGGGAAGGTTAAAAATTCACAAGTCCATTGGTTAAAATAAAGTAAAATATGAATATGAAATAAAATGTGTATGCATGTGGAAATCAGAAGAGATCAGCTTACCTGTAATTAATACTTTGCATTCTTGAGTCTGCTGACAAATTAAATAAAAAGATTACCTGGAGTACAGGATAAAGTACAAATGAAGAAGGGAAAACTACTAAAGGTGGCACATTTGGGCTTGAAACATAGGTAAATTGAAGCTTTAAAAAAGATCAAAAATCAATAATCTCAAATTATTAGGAAAAGTATTTGAAAGTTTACAAATTAAGTAGAAATTACTCTGTTGAAGTCACAAACATCAATCACAAAACATAATATCTTACCAAATAATTAAGTAATTGGCATTCTGAGACATCCGTGTTACTTCCATGATTTTAATTTGCTTTTGTACTGTTTTAAATATCATGTGAACAAAAACCAAAATCTTAGTTTAGACATAATGCCTGGTATTTTTTTTGTTTTTTGCAAAAGCAAAGAAAATATGTTAATTTGCAAGTGTACTTGGTCCTAAAAGGGTTGGTGATTTAGTCGCTAAATCATGTCTGATTCTTTGTGACCCCATGGACTGTAGCCCATCAAGCTCCTTTGTCCATGGGATTTCCCAGGCAAGAATACCAGGATTGGTTGCTAGTTCCTTCTCCAGGGGATCTTCCCAATCCAAGGACTGAACCTGGGTCTAGAGTTTCCTGCATCACAGTGGATTCTTTATTGACTGAGCCACCAGAAACCCTTGAAAGGATAACAAGATGATTAAACAGAAAAATGATATAAATGTGCACTTTCACTTCAAAAAATGAGAATGGAACACACTATAATAAATATGATTCTGGGAAAGTTGGAATCACATTACTACAAAGAAGAAAGTTCTTCACAATGACTAAAAGAAGAGAGAATTTTGCTGAGTTGCTAGAAGAGGGTGTGAATGTGATGGTGTAAAATCCTTCAAAAGGCCAGTGGTTTTGGTTGGAGAACTACTCAACTAAAGATTTATAGTGCCTCTAATTGTGAATGGACAGCTCAAACATCCCCTACCAAGGAGATATAAAAGCAATTTTATTAATATAACTGTTAAATTGTATTATATATTTAGAAATGAAAGGTGTTTCTTTGATGAATTCATTTTATCTAAATTGTGTTACATTTGTTATGGAAGCATAATTCTAATTAGAAGACATAATTAGAGGAAACAATAAGATTGTTTTAGGATAGAATAAATTTGGCAGGGAAAGGTGTCCAGCTTTCATTTCTCACATCTGATTAAGGGATTTATGCTTTTGCAAGACACATTCAGCTAATTAAAAATCATGCTTGTGTTTTCATTAATGGGAGCAGAACAGTAATTTCTCAACCACATGATAAAATGTATGCTACATGATATCAAGTTAGGCTCTAGTTTTGATCAGAGGTCAGAAGAGTAAATCACAAAACATAATATCTTACCAAATAATTAAGTAATTGGCATTCTGAGACATCCGTGTTACTTCCATGATTTTAATTTGCTTTTGTACTGTTTTAAATATCATGTGAACAAAAACCAAAATCTTAGTTTAGACATAATGCCTGGTATTTTTTGTTTTTTGCAAAAGCAAAGAAAATATGTTAATTTGCAAGTGTACTTGGTCCTAAAAGGGTTGGTGATTTAGTCGCTAAATCATGTCTGATTCTTTGTGACCCCATGGACTGTAGCCCATCAAGCTCCTTTGTCCATGGGATTTCCCAGGCAAGAATACCAGGATTGGTTGCTAGTTCCTTCTCCAGGGGATCTTCCCAATCCAAGGACTGAACCTGGGTCTAGAGTTTCCTGCATCACAGTGGATTCTTTATTGACTGAGCCACCAGAAACCCTTGAAAGGATAACAAGATGATTAAACAGAAAAATGATATAAATGTGCACTTTCACTTCAAAAAATGAGAATGGAACACACTATAATAAATATGATTCTGGGAAAGTTGGAATCACATTACTACAAAGAAGAAAGTTCTTCACAATGACTAAAAGAAGAGAGAATTTTGCTGAGTTGCTAGAAGAGGGTGTGAATGTGATGGTGTAAAATCCTTCAAAAGGCCAGTGGTTTTGGTTGGAGAACTACTCAACTAAAGATTTATAGTGCCTCTAATTGTGAATGGACAGCTCAAACATCCCCTACCAAGGAGATATAAAAGCAATTTTATTAATATAACTGTTAAATTGTATTATATATTTAGAAATGAAAGGTGTTTCTTTGATGAATTCATTTTATCTAAATTGTGTTACATTTGTTATGGAAGCATAATTCTAATTAGAAGACATAATTAGAGGAAACAATAAGATTGTTTTAGGATAGAATAAATTTGGCAGGGAAAGGTGTCCAGCTTTCATTTCTCACATCTGATTAAGGGATTTATGCTTTTGCAAGACACATTCAGCTAATTAAAAATCATGCTTGTGTTTTCATTAATGGGAGCAGAACAGTAATTTCTCAACCACATGATAAAAATGTATGCTACATGATATCAAGTTAGGCTCTAGTTTTGATCAGAGGTCAGAAGAGTAAATGATTCACAGTTTTCCTTTTGTGAAAAATGCATTTGTTTACTTATTTATTTTACCGGGAGGGAAACATGTTTATTCACACGGAGACAATCTGTTTCCCTTTGGAAACATATCTTACTCACTAATAATTGTTAAAATAGTTAACATTATAATTCTGCAACGCCCTTTTTTATTTAACAAGAAAAAAAATTCCTGTGTATGCTCACCATGGTCTAAAATGTGAACATATTATATGGTATTTCAAGGTTAGGTTTGGACAGTGTCCTTTTCAGATCCTTTCATATGTGTGTCTATTTTTTTCATAAAATATTGCTACTTTTTATTAGAACAATAACAGTAAACAGCTACCATTTATTGGAAAGTAAGTATTATTGAGACTTTCCTGAAAGTTTTACTAAATATCCTAAGGTACATAGGATCTCATCATCTCTGAACACTATCATAAAAGCTGGAAATGCCTAATCTTACTCTTTATTCTACATACATTTTACTGAGTCAACACTTACCAAACTTATCAACACTTAATCATGTGGGTGAAGGACTATTGTAAGTCAAACCCATTAAAGATCAGATTTTAAGGTCCTCTCTGAGATTCCCTTCATTCATATAAATAACTGCTATGTATTAAACACACACATTTTGTGCTGGGTTGCTGAGCATTTGTGAATTAAAATGTGTTCTCAATATTAGAGAGACTCAAGTACTTTGCTATGGACAGTGTTAGTTTCTTCATGCTGTGTAACAAATTACTACATGCTTTGTGACATAAATGAACACTCATTTATTATCTCATGTTTTATATTCCAGAAACCTTGCTAAGTTGCCTCAGTAGTGTCTGACCCTTCGCAACCCTAAAGACTGTAGGCCACCAGGCTCCACTGTGCATGGGATTCTTAGGCAGGAATACTGAAATGGGCTGCCATACCCTCCTCCAGGGGATCTTCCTGACTCAGGGATTGAACCCACATCTCTAGCATCCCCTGCATTGGCAGGTGGGTTCTTTACCACTAGCACCACTTTCAGGAGGCTAGGTAGGCTCAACTGAACTCTTCGATTAGGTTATAACAAGGGAGAAGTCAAAGTGACTTCTTAACAGAGGGATGGATTTCAGGCCCATTCAGTTGATGGCAGAGTAAATCCTTGTATGATTAAGGTCCTGTTTTCTCACTGATTGTCAACTGAGCATCTCTCCCAGATAATAGAGGCCACTTTTAGGTCTTTCCCAGATGTTCTCCTCCAACTTTAGCCAAGGAGAAACTCTGCATTTTCCAATCTTTGATTTCCTTTTCTGTCCCCTGTTGAAGAAAATGCTCTGCTTTTAAATAGTGGATTAAGTTAGATTAGGCTCACTGGATAATCTTTTTATTTACTATGAGTTGTAGACCTCTGAAGATTGAACTTTTAAATTAAAATTTTTGGTATTTCAAGGTTAGGTTTGGACAGTGTCCTTTTCAGATCCTTTCATATGTGTGTCTATTTTTTTCATAAAATATTGCTACTTTTTATTAGAACAATAACAGTAAACAGCTACCATTTATTGGAAAGTAAGTATTATTGAGACTTTCCTGAAAGTTTTACTAAATATCCTAAGGTACATAGGATCTCATCATCTCTGAACACTATCATAAAAGCTGGAAATGCCTAATCTTACTCTTTATTCTACATACATTTTACTGAGTCAACACTTACCAAACTTATCAACACTTAATCATGTGGGTGAAGGACTATTGTAAGTCAAACCCATTAAAGATCAGATTTTAAGGTCCTCTCTGAGATTCCCTTCATTCATATAAATAACTGCTATGTATTAAACACACACATTTTGTGCTGGGTTGCTGAGCATTTGTGAATTAAAATGTGTTCTCAATATTAGAGAGACTCAAGTACTTTGCTATGGACAGTGTTAGTTTCTTCATGCTGTGTAACAAATTACTACATGCTTTGTGACATAAATGAACACTCATTTATTATCTCATGTTTTATATTCCAGAAACCTTGCTAAGTTGCCTCAGTAGTGTCTGACCCTTCGCAACCCTAAAGACTGTAGGCCACCAGGCTCCACTGTGCATGGGATTCTTAGGCAGGAATACTGAAATGGGCTGCCATACCCTCCTCCAGGGGATCTTCCTGACTCAGGGATTGAACCCACATCTCTAGCATCCCCTGCATTGGCAGGTGGGTTCTTTACCACTAGCACCACTTTCAGGAGGCTAGGTAGGCTCAACTGAACTCTTCGATTAGGTTATAACAAGGGAGAAGTCAAAGTGACTTCTTAACAGAGGGATGGATTTCAGGCCCATTCAGTTGATGGCAGAGTAAATCCTTGTATGATTAAGGTCCTGTTTTCTCACTGATTGTCAACTGAGCATCTCTCCCAGATAATAGAGGCCACTTTTAGGTCTTTCCCAGATGTTCTCCTCCAACTTTAGCCAAGGAGAAACTCTGCATTTTCCAATCTTTGATTTCCTTTTCTGTCCCCTGTTGAAGAAAATGCTCTGCTTTTAAATAGTGGATTAAGTTAGATTAGGCTCACTGGATAATCTTTTTATTTACTATGAGTTGTAGACTCAATTACTGAAGATTGAAATCTCAAAAAATTTGCTATTACAGAGTGTGAGTCATGGGGATGATTTTAGAGTTCCACACACCACCGACACAGACAGGATTAGACTACAGAGAACAGCTTTTGCGGAGATAGCTTATACTCAGATTTGATGCCATGCTACTCAGCAATGCAAACATCTGAATGTAAAAAGAAAGAAAGAAAGAAAAAAGATTGTGGAAAAGTAGCTAAAGATTCACCAAGATTCTCTTTCTTACACTGAAATAATTTGTCTATGTCTGAATTTGTTATTTTGTACCGTTTTCTGTTATACTCTTGATCTCTAAGTGTTTAGCTTTTGTTGCTGCTGTCTGTATTGTTGTTGCTGTTGTTAGACAACCATGTATTGGATATTAAAATTATAAAAGATTTACTTTCCCTTGGAGAATTTTGCAGAAGGCTCTTAAATCTTTAATCAACTGAGTGTCTCTGTGTATCAATCAAGGTTCCATGGGAGAAAAATAATATATGTGTGTGTGTATATATATATATATATATTCACTACATATAATGTGTATATATATTTATATTCACAAAGAATTTTATTTAATAGGAATTAGCTTATGAAAATCTAGGATTTGGTTAGGCAGCGCCAATATTTGCAAGATAGGTAATCAGAAGGCACACTGGAACTTTGGGGCACAGGCTAAAACTGCTGTCCAAAGATTACATTTACTTTTTAATTTTCTTTTTTTTTTTTCTTCAGGGAAGCCTCAGCTATGCTTTTACAACTGATTGAACCAAGCTCACCCAATTATCATATCTATACATGCCTTCATAGCAGCACTTTGATGACTGTTTGATTACATAGCTGTATACTGTAGCCAAGTTGGCATGTATAAAAAAACAAACAAAAAAACCTTCACTAGTTCTTGTTTTTTTCTCTAAAGAAACAAAGACATGTGCTTTCTTCTCAAACTGTCATTACCCCACAAACTATTGAAATGCATCCTTCCTTTCCCCATTGATTTTGTCAAGTGCAAATTAGACTGTTAGAGATATCCATGAGAAGGGTTATGACCAAGTATGTGGTGGCCTTGTGTCAGCCATCATGATAATTTATAAATCATCATCCACTTGCCTATTTTAAATTTATGAACAAAATAGGTAGACAAAGGTAGCACCAATGACGCTATCTCTGCATATTTTATAGTTTCATTTGACATTGCAATAAGTTCAAAATCAACTAACACTTTAAGTTCTAGAGCTGTTAATTGGTGTCCATAATCAGAGGGTAGAAAAATGGTTTTAGATCAGACACAAAGAGCCTCATTCTTGCATATTGTTTCTGCTTGATGTTGTTGTTTGCCCGTATTCAGGCAAAAGACCTTGAAGATGCTAGAAAGGCAACTCATCAGTTTCATTAACTTTTGAGGTTAGCTTGGTTCTCTGAGCAAATCTGTTGGTTTTTAGTAGACTTCGGTTCCAAGCCTTCCCTAAGATTACTTTAATTCATATGCCGTACTACTGAACAATATATTGATGCTTTCTTCCCCCTAGGTAATTAATTTCTAAGTGGACAAATAGGAGGAGAAAAAAAAGTCATCCATTATCTATAAAAAAGTTAAGTCAATAAAATTTCTCTAAAAGTCTCTAGTATTATCTTGAATGTTTCAAGATTAAAAAAAAAATAAAAGCTTATTTTAAAACTATAATCGTTTTATAGGTATTTTTAAACATCATTTCATTGTGTTACCAGTATTTGCTGTCATTGTCATCATCATTTATTCATAGAGGATATATAGGTCTGAAAAACTGGGAAGACAAAATGAGTAGTTTTAATTGTTATATTAAAGAGCACATTGTCATTTTTTGTTTTCTTATTGAATAAAATTCCCATTCATTTATATTTGAGTAAAACATCTTTTTCCAAAGCTTACATGCCAAGGTCAAATTCTTCCTGAGAAAAAATATATTAAAGACCTGTGCTTTTGTGTGTTTATAAGCTTAGAATTCCTTCCTATATTGTGAAAACATAATAGTCAATGTTGACACAAAGTCATTATTGCTTTCTTGTTTTTTCTAAAGAAACAAACTGCCCCCAAATTAAAGAAGTTTTGTCAAGTGCAAATTAGACTGTTAGAGATATCCATGAGAAGGGTTATGACCAAGTATGTGGTGGCCTTGTGTCAGCCATCATGATAATTTATAAATCATCATCCACTTGCCTATTTTAAATTTATGAACAAAATAGGTAGACAAAGGTAGCACCAATGACGCTATCTCTGCATATTTTATAGTTTCATTTGACATTGCAATAAGTTCAAAATCAACTAACACTTTAAGTTCTAGAGCTGTTAATTGGTGTCCATAATCAGAGGGTAGAAAAATGGTTTTAGATCAGACACAAAGAGCCTCATTCTTGCATATTGTTTCTGCTTGATGTTGTTGTTTGCCCGTATTCAGGCAAAAGACCTTGAAGATGCTAGAAAGGCAACTCATCAGTTTCATTAACTTTTGAGGTTAGCTTGGTTCTCTGAGCAAATCTGTTGGTTTTTAGTAGACTTCGGTTCCAAGCCTTCCCTAAGATTACTTTAATTCATATGCCGTACTACTGAACAATATATTGATGCTTTCTTCCCCCTAGGTAATTAATTTCTAAGTGTACACATAAGAGGAGAAAAAAAAGTCATCCATTATCTATAAAAATGTTAAGTCAATAAAATTTTCTCTAAAAAGTCTCTAGTATTATCTTGAATGTTTCAAGATTAAAAAAAAAATAAAAGCTTATTTTAAAACTATAATCGTTTTATAGGTATTTTTAAACATCATTTCATTGTGTTACCAGTATTTGCTGTCATTGTCATCATCATTTATTCATAGAGGATATATAGGTCTGAAAAACTGGGAAGACAAAATGAGTAGTTTTAATTGTTATATTAAAGAGCACATTGTCATTTTTTGTTTTCTTATTGAATAAAATTCCCATTCATTTATATTTGAGTAAAACATCTTTTTCCAAAGCTTACATGCCAAGGTCAAATTCTTCCTGAGAAAAAATATATTAAAGACCTGTGCTTTTGTGTGTTTATAAGCTTAGAATTCCTTCCTATATTGTGAAAACATAATAGTCAATGTTGACACAAAGTCATTATTGTCTGAATTACAACATACAAAATATGTAATCATATTGTTATAATGGAGATCTCAGATGCCTGAACGACTTTGTGGAAATTTGAGATGTACTATTTACAATTTTTGCCTATGGAGAAAAAAATTTAACAAATCTATTTTAATGCAAATTATGATAATTTTATTTTGGAACAATTTAGATTTGACAGGTTTTTTTTTTTTTAATTTTGGCCTCTTTATTGGTTTATTATTTATTTATTTTCATCCATCTTTATTCCTTGGCCTGTGTGGGCCTCCCATTACAGTGGTCTCTCTCACTGCAGAGCACCAACTCTGGGCGCATGCAGAGCACTGGCTCCCAATTGGACACACCAGTCCAGCCACACCGTGGCACGCAGGGTCTTCCCCTGCCAGGGATGGATCCAGCACCCCTTGCACTGGAAGGTGGACTTTTTACTCACCGGACCACCAGGGAAGCCCTGATTTGACAGTTTTTAACTGAAATCAATGCATATCAATGTATGTCAATATACAAATTTGAAACACTTCATCAGTTTATGGATATCACTATCTTCTTACATAGTATGTTCAGTGTAAATCAGGATTTATTTAAGTTTCTTCTACCTTTGACACAACTTAAGTAAGTCAAAGAAATGGACAATGATGTAATATCATTCAACTCAACCCTGTTAGATTAAATTACTTTTGCAAATAACCATTCAAGCAAGTGTTGATATTATCTGGGTTGCTAAACTGTGGACAGTGGCTAAATCTGACCTAATATATGGGTTTTTTGTATAAATCACAAAGAAAGAAAGCCATTACATTTTTAATGTTTCAAGATTAAAAAAAATAAAAGCTTATTTTAAAACTATAATCGTTTTATAGGTATTTTTAAACATCATTTCATTGTGTTACCAGTATTTGCTGTCATTGTCATCATCATTTATTCATAGAGGATATATAGGTCTGAAAACTGGGAAGACAAAATGAGTAGTTTTAATTGTTATATTAAAGAGCACATTGTCATTTTTTGTTTTCTTATTGAATAAAATTCCCATTCATTTATATTTGAGTAAAACATCTTTTTCCAAAGCTTACATGCCAAGGTCAAATTCTTCCTGAGAAAAAATATATTAAAGACCTGTGCTTTTGTGTGTTTATAAGCTTAGAATTCCTTCCTATATTGTGAAAACATAATAGTCAATGTTGACACAAAGTCATTATTGTCTGAATTACAACATACAAAATATGTAATCATATTGTTATAATGGAGATCTCAGATGCCTGAACGACTTTGTGGAAATTTGAGATGTACTATTTACAATTTTTGCCTATGGAGAAAAAAATTTAACAAATCTATTTTAATGCAAATTATGATAATTTTATTTTGGAACAATTTAGATTTGACAGGTTTTTTTTTTTTTAATTTTGGCCTCTTTATTGGTTTATTATTTATTTATTTTCATCCATCTTTATTCCTTGGCCTGTGTGGGCCTCCCATTACAGTGGTCTCTCTCACTGCAGAGCACCAACTCTGGGCGCATGCAGAGCACTGGCTCCCAATTGGACACACCAGTCCAGCCACACCGTGGCACGCAGGGTCTTCCCCTGCCAGGGATGGATCCAGCACCCCTTGCACTGGAAGGTGGACTTTTTACTCACCGGACCACCAGGGAAGCCCTGATTTGACAGTTTTAACTGAAATCAATGCATATCAATGTATGTCAATATACAAATTTGAAACACTTCATCAGTTTATGGATATCACTATCTTCTTACATAGTATGTTCAGTGTAAATCAGGATTTATTTAAGTTTCTTCTACCTTTGACACAACTTAAGTAAGTCAAAGAAATGGACAATGATGTAATATCATTCAACTCAACCCTGTTAGATTAAATTACTTTTGCAAATAACCATTCAAGCAAGTGTTGATATTATCTGGGTTGCTAAACTGTGGACAGTGGCTAAATCTGACCTAATATATGGGTTTTTTTTGTATAAATCACAAAGAAAGAAAGCCATTACATTTTTAATGGCTACATCTAAAATTATAAAGACCTACATAATATCTTCAATTTTGTCTCTTTCTTGAAAACGTTAAAATATTTACTACTTAGTCCTTTAAGTGAAAATCTGCCAGCTTCTATGTCAAATAAGCATAGAAGAGTGGGGAACCAGAAAACTTGAATTCTACTTTATTGTTTTAAAATTATATCTGTGTGACTTCAGGGAAGACATTATTATTATAGACTCAATTTCTTCATTTGTATAATGGACATAGTAGTGTGATTTGCTCACTTCATACATACAATAATTACCAAAGAAATAATTTGTATACAATCTCTTTGAAAAGTATATAACACAATAATATGGATATATTATGAAGTTGAAATAGACATAAGGCTTGACTTTAGGAGCAGGCTTTGTAGTGATTGTTGAATTTCAATCTCACATAAGCCACTTTCTAGCATTGTTGATTTAGAGAAACTTGCTGTAAATTACTCTAAGTTATTTTACCTAATGAACTTTCTATAACTGTTCTGTTACTGTTGTGTTTGTTTTTATTTTTGTAAGCTGAAGCCTTGTTAAGGATGGGGGGGAGGTATAAATATGACTAATCTGGGATCATACATATCTGTAAACAACAAAACTCTGCAAAATAAAAAGTAAAATAAAAATTTAAAAAAAAAGAAAACTACCAGAAAAAAAAAAGTAAATAAACCAACAACAACAATAACAAAAAGAAGCAGCTGTTGACAGGTCCCTATTTCGCTGATTTAGTTCTTATCTACCTCCTTTCCTAGAAATGTACCTCCATTGCCCACTGGCAGTGATAAATTTTCTAATAATGATTGTTCTGGATATTCCTTCTTATCAGGTTGAAATTCCTTGTGGTCGAGTTGTTCGGGATATATCACTCTGTACTCTCTATGAACTTAAGTAAGTCAAAGAAATGGACAATGATGTAATATCATTCAACTCAACCCTGTTAGATTAAATTACTTTTGCAAATAACCATTCAAGCAAGTGTTGATATTATCTGGGTTGCTAAACTGTGGACAGTGGCTAAATCTGACCTAATATATGGGTTTTTGTATAAATCACAAAGAAAGAAAGCCATTACATTTTTAATGGCTACATCTAAAATTATAAAGACCTACATAATATCTTCAATTTTGTCTCTTTCTTGAAAACGTTAAAATATTTACTACTTAGTCCTTTAAGTGAAAATCTGCCAGCTTCTATGTCAAATAAGCATAGAAGAGTGGGGAACCAGAAAACTTGAATTCTACTTTATTGTTTTAAAATTATATCTGTGTGACTTCAGGGAAGACATTATTATTATAGACTCAATTTCTTCATTTGTATAATGGACATAGTAGTGTGATTTGCTCACTTCATACATACAATAATTACCAAAGAAATAATTTGTATACAATCTCTTTGAAAAGTATATAACACAATAATATGGATATATTATGAAGTTGAAATAGACATAAGGCTTGACTTTAGGAGCAGGCTTTGTAGTGATTGTTGAATTTCAATCTCACATAAGCCACTTTCTAGCATTGTTGATTTAGAGAAACTTGCTGTAAATTACTCTAAGTTATTTTACCTAATGAACTTTCTATAACTGTTCTGTTACTGTTGTGTTTGTTTTTATTTTTGTAAGCTGAAGCCTTGTTAAGGATGGGGGGGAGGTATAAATATGACTAATCTGGGATCATACATATCTGTAAACAACAAAACTCTGCAAAATAAAAAGTAAAATAAAAATTTAAAAAAAAAGAAAACTACCAGAAAAAAAAAAGTAAATAAACCAACAACAACAATAACAAAAAGAAGCAGCTGTTGACAGGTCCCTATTTCGCTGATTTAGTTCTTATCTACCTCCTTTCCTAGAAATGTACCTCCATTGCCCACTGGCAGTGATAAATTTTCTAATAATGATTGTTCTGGATATTCCTTCTTATCAGGTTGAAATTCCTTGTGGTCGAGTTGCTTGGGAAACACCGGACTCTGATCTTATGCTACGATTTGGTCACTGTATCTTTTATCACCAGCATGCTATATCTCAGTCCAGCTCTCAGAGATGTATGAACTTTTTACAGCTCCCTCTTACACTGATTTGAAGGTCTGTCTTTCTTCAGACTCAGTCTCCTCTCCAGTAGTTTAGAAACTAAGAAGTTATTGCATATAGTGCCTTGGGTAGGTCAAGCCCCAACATGGAACTACAAATAGACTATGGCAGATTTTCTGTTGTATTTAAGAATCCTACTTTCCCCATGAGAATACCATGCTGTCACTTGCTTGCATGACAACCATAATCTGGGGGCCTTATATAAAACCTAAGAATGAAATCTTTATGGTAGATGTTTCCACACTTACACCAGGCCACAAAACTCAGTAGTGTAACAACAGTCCTAGGCTTGCTTAATCTGAGGACCATGTCAGTAGAAAAAAACTCATAAACATGACCTTACTGCACTAAATCAAGCACAAACATTTTTCTTAGATTATCAAAATTTTGTGTGTGTGTGTGTTTTTTTTTTTTTTTTTTTTTCTGGATGCCTTCTATACGCTCAGAAGTTTGTGTCAGCTTTCATCTTAGAACAGCTTAATGGATATCCCCAACTTGAGACAGCTCAGAGCTCGGAGTCACTTATGTTTAGGACCAAATTTCACACCTGCTAAGCATTCAGTACTTACCCCTAAAAAATCACAGTGTTAACACATCTGCGATCTTGAACCAGCCTACTTCCCTAGCTTCTCTCAAATAGACTGAATTTAGTAGATGATCCTAAGAGAGTTGTCTCATGCAGATCATTAGCTAAGATATTCATTGAATGATATGTCAGAACTCAGTTCAACAAAGCCTGGGTTTTGTTTTTTTTTTCTTCCATCAAGTTGCCCACTTTGAAAGCAACTAAACTTCACTAGAATGAAGATAATAGCTTTCCTATTAAAAATAAAGTGGAAAGCAAAACAAAAATGTTTGCATCTTAATGATTCTGGCATAAATAGAATTATTTCAAGCTATTAATAAAAGTGTTATCTGGTTATTTTTATTAAAATGTTTTATGTATTTAAATTGCTGCTAAATCATATTGCTTTAGTTATTTTTATAATTATGTGATTTTAAAAATTAAAGCTGGTAAAAGCAAAGTGTAGCAACTTAGTTTTTCCACAATCCATCATTTTCCAACTAACTGCAAGTATGTATGTCCTCTGTCATTAGTAAAATGCATTGAATGCTTTGACTATAAATGAAGAGGTAAATTGTAAGCAATTAATTTTCTCAAGAAACATTTATTAATAATCTATGATTCTCATATTTTATACCCATTGTACTTTTAAAAATTAATATAAAAATAATAATTTAAAGAAGAGTAGATATTCTGTAAGACTTAAAAACATTCAGTTACATTGTACAGCTGGCTTGTCTTTATAAACTGTGTCTTACCCAAAATAGCTAGTGTTTTCTCTATGGAAAATCGAGAACCCAATTATTGTTCTTAGTAAGAAAAATAATACTATGTGATAAAGGTCAATGGTCCTTGCTTTGTAGCCCCTTTGAGGAAGCTGCTGTGAATGAAATAGTTCTGGCGTGGTGAGTTGTGATAGCTTTTCATATTTCCAAGCAGAGGATAAGCATCTGGAAATCAAATTCCCCAAAGATTTTGTCTGTGTTGCTTTTAAACAGAATAGTAAAATGATAGAGCAGGTAAACACCTGCCACTAACAGAAAACCAATATTTTGTTCAATTGGGCATTATACTGAGTGTTCAACAAATATTTACTGGGTGTCTATATTGTATCTAGTACTTGCATTAAACACTGAGAAAGCTATCAAGTAGTACAGGTCCTTTTACATAAACACATATGAAGTTTAGAAAGAAATAAGACAATCCACAGGAATAAAAACCTGGAGACTGTAAGATTACTTTCTGATAACAAAGTAAGGAAACCAGCCTTCATCTCGTAAATGGTGGGGAATCACTTTATCGGCAGATCAAGAATTTTTAATTATAAACAAAATTTTGCATTTTATTCAATAAATAAATGGGAGGATAATGAAACCTCATTGAGGTTTCATTATCCAGGTGAGTGACAGACCTATTATTAAGTTTTTTAATAACTAATACATCCTTAGATGCTGTTCTTGACCACTATTAATATAGAATGTGTTGGGAGACTGGGGTAGGAGCTTCTGGAATCAAGTTTAAGATCTTATTGGCCAGCTAACCTCTTTGTGAGCCTTGCTATTAAAAAATATCAACAGTGTATACTACTAGGAACCAATGCAGTCTAAATACTGCATTCTAGTAAGCTAGGTTAAATTGTTAAAATAATGCTATGATTCTCATAGTTTTGTTTTACTATAAATGAAGAGGTAAATTGTAAGCAATTAATTTTCTCAAGAAACATTTATTAATAATCTATGATTCTCATATTTTATACCCATTGTACTTTTAAAAATTAATATAAAAATAATAATTTAAAGAAGAGTAGATATTCTGTAAGACTTAAAAACATTCAGTTACATTGTACAGCTGGCTTGTCTTTATAAACTGTGTCTTACCCAAAATAGCTAGTGTTTCTCTATGGAAAATCGAGAACCCAATTATTGTTCTTAGTAAGAAAAATAATACTATGTGATAAAGGTCAATGGTCCTTGCTTTGTAGCCCCTTTGAGGAAGCTGCTGTGAATGAAATAGTTCTGGCGTGGTGAGTTGTGATAGCTTTTCATATTTCCAAGCAGAGGATAAGCATCTGGAAATCAAATTCCCCAAAGATTTTGTCTGTGTTGCTTTTAAACAGAATAGTAAAATGATAGAGCAGGTAAACACCTGCCACTAACAGAAAACCAATATTTTGTTCAATTGGGCATTATACTGAGTGTTCAACAAATATTTACTGGGTGTCTATATTGTATCTAGTACTTGCATTAAACACTGAGAAAGCTATCAAGTAGTACAGGTCCTTTTACATAAACACATATGAAGTTTAGAAAGAAATAAGACAATCCACAGGAATAAAAACCTGGAGACTGTAAGATTACTTTCTGATAACAAAGTAAGGAAACCAGCCTTCATCTCGTAAATGGTGGGGAATCACTTTATCGGCAGATCAAGAATTTTTAATTATAAACAAAATTTTGCATTTTATTCAATAAATAAATGGGAGGATAATGAAACCTCATTGAGGTTTCATTATCCAGGTGAGTGACAGACCTATTATTAAGTTTTTTAATAACTAATACATCCTTAGATGCTGTTCTTGACCACTATTAATATAGAATGTGTTGGGAGACTGGGGTAGGAGCTTCTGGAATCAAGTTTAAGATCTTATTGGCCAGCTAACCTCTTTGTGAGCCTTGCTATTAAAAAATATCAACAGTGTATACTACTACAGGGAACCAATGCAGTCTAAATACTGCATTCTAGTAAGCTAGGTTAAATTGTTAAAATAGGTGTGCTAGCATTAGTAATTTAAGGTCAGAGCAAAAGAAAATGTCTTGCATTAATGATATTGTTAATATGTTGTAATGAAAAGGAAAGGATGGGCTTCCCCGGTGGTCCAGTGGGTAAGGACACCACCTTGCAGTGCAGGGGGCGCCGATTCTATCCCTGGCCTGGGAAGATCCCACGTGCCGCGGAGCGGCTGGACCCATGTGTCCAAATACGGAGCCGGAGCTCTGGAGCGCATACGCCCAGAGCCGGTGCTCTGCAGCGACAGACGCCACTGCGATGGGAGGCCCACACAGGCCAAAGAACAAAGATGGATGAAAACAGATAAATGAAAGACCAATAGAAGTAGCCCACCTGCTCCCCTCCCTCTCCACCCCACACCCACCAAAATAAATAAATAAATAAATCTTAAAAAAAAAAAAAAAAAAAGAAAACGAAAGAAGTCCTTGTCTTTTGCACAATGCACTGAAATATTTACTGATGTCATACTATAACTGTCTAGGATTTGCTTCAGAAGTATCCAAGAGGACACGAGAGAACAAAATGAGAGAATATGGAGGAAACAAGGCTGACCACAAATTGCTAAATAAAGAAGCGGCATGATGGAAACATGGTGTCTGTCAATACTCTTTCCTTTACTGTGGAGATTTGTCTTAGATTTTTGTAATAGAATGTCGGAAAAATTACAAACTAAATGAAAGAAAATAGTTTCTTTGTTTATTCTTACTCCAACACCAAGCATAAATCTCAGATTCCCTCACTGCAATACAATCTAGAACACCTTCAGTGAAAAGCAAATTACATAAAAGGGATTTTTGCCCAACACCAGAATATATTTTTCTGACTCAGGCTTCTTCCTAGAAGTCACACTTTTACACAGTAGCTGATCTGCTTCTCTGTGGGACTGGAATCAGTTTTCTTGATCTTTACCCATTCTTGATGGAAGGAAATGGAGTGAAAATGTGAAAACATGAAATACCCCTCATCAACCATAAGGAGTTGGTATTGATATATTTTTTTTTTCACTTGATGTAACTGACAATGTCATTTGAAACTTATCTGTGGAGCCCTCAACGACTACGCTTGAAGAAGTCACTTATCTATCTCTTTAAAGTATTTAAACTTGGATTTCATAAAATTATCTAAATTGTAGCTTTCCTTTTCTTTCTTTATAGAGACATAAAAAAAGCAGAAAAGAATTGGAAGGGAAAACAATAAATACAACAATTTAAAGATTATTCCTTTTCTTTATTTTCTCTAGCTTACAGCTCTTAAAAATAAGAAGTGGTGAGTTAACCTTCCAAAATACTTAGGTCAAGAAAACATGTTTAGTTTCTCAATATTCATAAACTTCCTTTACAATCTATATAAAACTAGACTTAGGTTGCATTATTAATATATTATTTATTTTCTATTAAAAATCTGCATTCATGTATCACAGCTTCATGTTTGCATCTAATCAATAATATCACACATAGGTGTTTATAGTTTTTCATCATTATAAAGAATGATGTATCATACAATATTTTCTCAGTAAATATCGATAGTCACTCAATCTATGTACACACACACACACTCACACACACACACACACCATTTTGCTACAAACATCAAATTTGCTCCCCTGAGATAGAGTGGCAGGTTTTAATATTCATCAGCAATAATTCATCATTATGCTTTGTAACATTCTTGCTCAACCTGGGATGTAATGATTCAATTTTATATACATGATGGGAAATTTTTTCAGGATTTACAAAATAGACTATGACATGTATTTTCCCTACATCCAATTGGACATAATCACAAGAAATACAAACAAAAATTTTGAATGAAATTTAAATAGTGCATTTATTTCATGTTTAACTAATAACAGTGGCTGATATTTATAGAGTCCCCATTGTGTAATAGCTTCTTGGTGCCGTGTATCTACTAACTCATTTAATCTTATTTCTGCATATATGTGAACTGATTTCATGTTACTTTATTCTCTTTTCTCTTCTGAGGAAACTGAAGCAAATATGAATAAAGTGACTAACCTGAGGATGTCACAGTTGTTGTTTGCAACTGTCATGTTGCTGGGAAAAACTTTAGTCCATATATTTGATGAACACAAAGTAGTAGAAGTGTTATTTCAGACCACCACTAGCAGTCTAAGAAATACTAAAATCTGAAATGTTAACATTATTTTTAATAAAGAAAATAAGGTCAGAGTGGCAGATAGAAATTACCTATTCTCTATGTTGTGGAAGCAAAATATTGACTTTGGCCTAGAGAGACAGCAAGTTGACAGGAAAGGAAACTGGATATTACAGTCAGTGTAATTGGGGATAGAATGAAGCCTGGTATTCAGATGTTAATGGAGTCATGGTGAAACCCAAAGAAAAAGTTCAATTTAGTAAATAACTAAATAGGAGTAAGAGGGAGATCCTTCTAGAGCCACAATATCAACTTTATGATGCTATAAAAGTATTTCCATCTTAAGGACTGTCAAATGCAGTTAGAGGCTGAGAAAGTCAATTATTTTTCTGTAATATGGAGTCACTTGCTGTGGCATAGATGCTGAAGTTTGCTATGGTAAGACTTCAGTACACATTAAAGAGAATTTAGAAACAAATGGACAATGATGTATGTGTATCAAGAAGTAATTAAGCAATTCACAGCAGTCATTGTTTCAAATAGAATGGCACTTTATTTCCCCATATAAAATTTTACTGAACTATTATCTGGATAGGTACTAGGACATTAAGTTTAAAGTTGTCTTAAACTTTGATTGAATGGGAAATGCTCTGTACAATTTAAGAAACCATTAGAAATACAAAGTAGGTGATTTTATCCCATCTTCAATATGGTTCCTTTAGAAATTAGAAAATTGGATGAAAGACATGCAGACTGTTATCTTATTATGGATGTAATGTAGCATTGAGAGTTTAATTATGGCAATGTTTAATTAAAGAAGAAATGAGGAAATGTACCTTTTTATAACTGTAGGTATAATATATAAAATAAGATGAACACATTTAAAGCATAAATTAGATGAATTTTGACAAATATATACACCTCGGAAACCACCATCTTATCCAAGGTAATGACAATTTTTGTCCCCCCAAAAGGCTTCTTGTAACCCTTTTGGCATTGCTTATTCCACCCCCATCCATAATCACCACTTTTCTGTCATCTGTCACTATGGCCTTGTTTTCATAGTTTTGAACTCTCAGTTCAGTTCAGTCTCTCAGTTGTGTCCAGCTCTTTGTGACGCCATGGCCTGCAGCACGCCAGGCTTTCCTGTCCTTCACCATTTCCCAGAGATGGCTCAAACTCATATCCATTGACTCAGGAATGCCATCCAACCGTCTCGTTCTCTGTTGTCCCCTTTTCCTCTTCTATTTTTCCCAACATCAGGGTCTTTTCCAGTGAGTCATCTCTTCGGATAAGGTGGCCAAAATATTGGAGTTTCACCTTCAACATCAGTCCTTCCAATGAATATTTAGAGCTGATTTCCTTTAGGATTGACTGGTTTGATTCCCTTGCTGTCCAAGGGACTCAAGAGTCTTGTCAATCGTTAGAGCGGGTAATTTTTTGTAATATGGAGTCTTTTATGATGCTGAAGTTTGCTATGGTAAGACTTCAGTACACATTAAAGAGAATTTAGAAACAAATGGACAATGATGTATGTGTATCAAGAAGTAATTAAGCAATTCACAGCAGTCATTGTTTCAAATAGAATGGCACTTTATTTCCCATATAAAATTTTACTGAACTATTATCTGGATAGGTACTAGGACATTAAGTTTAAAGTTGTCTTAAACTTTGATTGAATGGGAAATGCTCTGTACAATTTAAGAAACCATTAGAAATACAAAGTAGGTGATTTTATCCCATCTTCAATATGGTTCCTTTAGAAATTAGAAAATTGGATGAAAGACATGCAGACTGTTATCTTATTATGGATGTAATGTAGCATTGAGAGTTTAATTATGGCAATGTTTAATTAAAGAAGAAATGAGGAAATGTACCTTTTTATAACTGTAGGTATAATATATAAAATAAGATGAACACATTTAAAGCATAAATTAGATGAATTTTGACAAATATATACACCTCGGAAACCACCATCTTATCCAAGGTAATGACAATTTTTGTCCCCCCAAAAGGCTTCTTGTAACCCTTTTGGCATTGCTTATTCCACCCCCATCCATAATCACCACTTTTCTGTCATCTGTCACTATGGCCTTGTTTTCATAGTTTTGAACTCTCAGTTCAGTTCAGTCTCTCAGTTGTGTCCAGCTCTTTGTGACGCCATGGCCTGCAGCACGCCAGGCTTTCCTGTCCTTCACCATTTCCCAGAGATGGCTCAAACTCATATCCATTGACTCAGGAATGCCATCCAACCGTCTCGTTCTCTGTTGTCCCCTTTTCCTCTTCTATTTTTCCCAACATCAGGGTCTTTTCCAGTGAGTCATCTCTTCGGATAAGGTGGCCAAAATATTGGAGTTTCACCTTCAACATCAGTCCTTCCAATGAATATTTAGAGCTGATTTCCTTTAGGATTGACTGGTTTGATTCCCTTGCTGTCCAAGGGACTCAAGAGTCTTCTCCAATACCACAGTTCAAAGACATCAATTCTTTGGAGCTCAGTCTTGTTTATGGTCCAGTTCACATCCATACATGACTACTGGGAAAACCATAGCTTTTACTATATGGACCTTTGCTGGAAACACTTCGTCTCTGCCTTTTAAATATGTGTCTAGGTTTGTCACAGATTTTCTTCCAAGGAGCAAGCATTGTTTAATTTCATGACTGCAGTCACTATCCACAGTAACTCTATATTAATGAACTGATGTATTAGTTAAATACTTTTTCTGTTTTTTTTTTTTTTTTCCAGTCAGCAAAATGTCACTGTAGCTCAGTTTTGGGTGTGCTACTAGTTTGTTCCTTTCCATTGTGAGTAGCAGTTCATTATATAAATGTACTACGGTTTATCCATTCACTTGTTGATAGATATTTGTACTGTTTCCAGTTTTTATTTGCTATTATGCATAAAGGCAATCATTTGTGCACTAAACTTTCTATATCTTGGGATAAATACCTTGAATCAAAATAATTGCATCACACAACAGGGGTATATATAAATTTTCAAGAAACTACTGAAATCTATTTCAAAGGAGTTGTATTATTTTATACTTCCATGAGTAGTAAATGAGTTACTGATACTCTGCATCACTGCCAATAGTTGATATTTTTAGGTTTTTTCTAATTTTAACTATGCTAACAGGTATATCACAATAAAAAGGACATTAAACAATTAAATATGTAGTTATATAATTTTAAATTAGTAGGTCCATCTCAATTAGGATTTTTTAATCCTAGGAATTTTGAATGAACAGTAAATTAATGTAATAGTTTATCACATTGGTGCTTATGATCTTTCTAAGTTTCATTGGACTTTATACTTTAACAATGCTTTCTGTTTCTCTAAAAAGGGAAAACATATCTCCCAGAAAATGAATAAACATGTTCCTCTATTCTCTATTAACTAATAATATTCATTGAATATTATTTTATGTACATGTGCCTGGAACTTATTCTTAAATTATTGCTAAAAATGTGTGTGGTTTGGATTTTATATGCCTGTTGTGGTCATTACTAATACTCAATAGCTTTAAGTGAATATAATAATAATTCTTAAAGTTTTATATATTATTTAATTTATTTTGTTTGTACTTAATAATTATATCAAAAAGAAACAAAATGGAGTAAATATAAGCTAGCAGGAAAGCAGGAAAATACCAACTAATTATATCTACTGAAAGTTATTTCTTTTAATTATGTACTGTGCTTTTCTGTTATTTTAAAATAACTGCCTACTAAAGTGGAAATGTGGTTTTAAAAATATAAAATATATTAATGTTATGTGTCCATTTTAAAATTATGCTCCCTAGCTTAAGTTAATTCTCAATCATTTTAATTAAACCACCTTTCATTTTTAAGTGACCAGGACAATAAAGAAAAAGGCTAAGGATACATCTATGTCCTTTCAAAGGAATGCATTGCAGTTACTTTTTAAAAAATTAAAAAATATTCTTGACCTTAGCTAATGTTTTCATCTATAATGTACAATTTCAAATCAATGACTCTTCGTTGATTCTTAGCATACTCAAACCATGAAAACAAAATATCATTTTTACTATAATGTCATACAAGAATAAAATTAAAATGTTAATGTCCTGACAGGATAAGAAAGGGGAGAAAATTGTATACAGCATTTTCTTCTTGACTGCCTGATTGCTTCTGAATTAAGTAGAGAGAATATGACACATTATTAGTCAAATAAAACACATAATTTCATAGCTGACTAAAATATTAGAGATAATATGGCCTAATTTCCTCATACTTTCCAAAGAAGTTATTAACTTGGAGCTTTTTAAATGGCTCACTTATAAAGCTAGTTAGTGCCAGAATTTTGACAATAGTTCAAGCTTTCTCACATTCAGTCTAGCTTTCATTATTTTCAGAAGGTCATAATATCTCAAATTCATGAGTATCTATGAATGAAGTTGTCCTTAAAAATGTCAAAAGTTTACCTTAAAGATTAGTAAATTTAGCCTTTTAACTTCGACGACTCACACAAAAGCAAAAATATGTATAATAGCTGAAAACCTGTTAGTATTCAGCAAACATTCTTGTGTTAGTATTAACTCAGTACTGCTGCTAAAAGATCAATTTCATAATACTTTGT
Organism: Tragulus kanchil; assembly: GCA_022376925.1. NCBI lineage: Eukaryota > Metazoa > Chordata > Mammalia > Artiodactyla > Tragulidae > Tragulus > Tragulus kanchil. The sequence goes on from JAIOJX010000004.1 coordinate 145,716,499, forward strand.
TCACCTGCTAGTGTTATTTTTTATAAGTAACACTGATATAGAAAAAAGTGGACAGATGTATATGTATTACTGATTCACTTTGCTGTATGGAATAATCTAACACTACATTTTATATCAAATTACTCCAGTAAAATGTAACAAAATAAAATAACACTAATGAATGGATAAAAAAGATATGGTACATTTATACAATGGAATACTCTCCATACAAATAATGAGGTTTTTGCAATTTGCAATAACACAGATGTACTTGGAGGGTACTAAGCTAAGTGAAATAAGTCTGACAGAGAAAGGCAAATACTGTATGGTATCACTTATATGTAGAATCTAAAAAAAAAAAAAAAGACATCAAACAAGTCAATTTAATGAAAAAGAAGCAGACTTACAGAAACAGAAAACAAACTAGTGGTTAGCAATGAGGAGAGGAAGTAGGGGGCAATATAAAAATAAGGAATTATGAGATAAAAGCTATTATGTATAATATAAATTAAGAATATATTATGCAACACAGGGAAGACAGCCAATATTTTATAAGAGCTATAAATGAAGCATAAATTTAAAAAATTGTGAATCACTATATTGTACACCTGTAACTTATATACTAGGTTTCCCTGGTGACTCAGACTGTAAAGAATCTGCTACAGTGGAGGAGACCAGGGTTTGATTCCTGGGTCAGGAAGATCCTCTAGAGAAAGAAACGGCAACCCACTCCAGAACTCTTGCCTGGAGGATTTGATGGACAGAAGATCTGGGTGCACTACAGTCCATGGAGTTGAAAAGAGTCAGACATGATTGAACTATATTATAAATCAGTTATACTTAAATTAAAAAGAATTAACATTAACATTCTGATATTTCCTCTCTCCCAATAACTAAATCAACACATAAAAGAGAGGTACTGATGTAAATCTAAGTTGAAAGAGAAGCAAGATGAGGGTCATATTAGAATCATAAGATCAACATCCAAAAATTTGTCTTAGTATGATTATAGCTAGCATCAAGAAAAGTCAAAGAGAGATCTAAGTGGAAGGATTCCTGCACTTGTAAATTACAAGTTTCCTACTACTCAGAGTAATTTTTCCTTCATTACATCACAGTTCTGCCTCTTTGGAACATGCTAGAATAAAGAGTGGCTTTCATTTCAATACTCATTTAATTCTTTTTTGATTCCGACATGACTCTAACAATCATATTTGTTAGACATGGCAGAGTGCAGTAGCCTTATCTGGGAAGGAAGACATCAGATTTTCCACTAAGCATTAAAGGCCAAAGGGACAATCAATTGTTCTTCTTATTCCTAAGTTCCCATCATTAAAATGTAAGTAAAATATGTATCGTATTATATACCACAAGGTTCCAGTAAGAATCAAATAAGACATTAAGTGAGAAATTTCTTGGCATTTTAGAAACTGAATAAATCTGAGTTCTTTTCTTTTTAGGTAGAATTTTTATTAGAAGCCTTGAAAAAGCATGGTCACACCACCTGTGTCTGAGAATGTCAACAAGCCATATGAAATAGTCGTTCATGTGAAGTTTAAGAAATTTCTAGATAAAGCTTGTATTCAAGCTAAAAATTAATTTTTCAACTCCATACTTATTTTAAACATTGATGTTGCATTACTTCTTTAGAAGAAATGATATATCATAACTCATCTTAATTTTGGCCTAAATATTCTTGTGATAGCCGCCATGCTAGAGTAAGATCATATTAATATTCTTTAAAAAGAATAATTACTATTTTGAGGAAGAGGATACATGAATTACAAAAGAGAAAAAAAATTGCAATTGACCAATTTGAGCTAATGAAATTACATCATATGGAAGTTCTAGACTTAGTTAATTTTTAAACAGAAGTTTATTTGTGTTGAATTTCATTTTCTGCTCAAATATAGATAACTACTTTGTGAAGCTCTTACAGATAATATTTTATCAGTCAAAAAACACATTTTTAAGGATGAAAAATATCTTTCTTTGCAAATATTAAAGCAGGAAAATTTTCCCTCTACTTTTGGAAACAAGCAGTTTTGTTGGTTCTGGTGTATGGGGATTTCTAAGCATCAAGATTTTACAGTTAAAGTGACTTGAGCTTTAATTCTGGATTTGCTCTATACAGGCTCTGTGGCAGTGGTAAATTTATTTTACTTCCCAGAGCCTTGCATGCTGTTTACTAAGAGGGCTTCTGTTGCGTCCAACTGTTCACGACCCTATGGACTATAGCCTGCCAGGCTCGTCTGCCCATAGGATCTTCCAGGCAAGAATACTGGAGTGAGTTGCCGTGCCCTCCTCCAGGGGATCTTCCCAATGCAGGGATCAAAACCTCATCTCTTGATGTCCCCTGCACTAGCAGGCAAATTCTTTACCACTATGGCCACCTAGGAAACCTTAGCTTAATTGAAAAAAATAAAACCTTTAATAATGCTTCTTTAGCATGACTGTTCTTTTAATAATGCTTACTAGGCTTACTAGGACTATTGTCCTGTTCCGTGTACAATAGCTAGAACTGAAGTGTATGCAGAGCATCTGGCATCTGGCACATAGCAAGCATGTAATATATAATACCTATAATTATCACTGCTGGATCATCTCTCCAGTTCCTGTAAACTAGTATTAATATTCTTCTTTGTTATTCATTAGTATGTGTGCATGCTAAGTCGTTTCAGTCACGTCCAATTCTGTACAGCCCACTGACTGTAGCCCACCAGGCTCCTCTGTCCATGAAATTCTTCAGGCAAGACTACTGGATTGGGTTGCCGTGCCCTCCTTCAGGAGATCTTCCCAACCCAGGGATCAAACCCACGTTTCTTATGTCTTCTAAATTGCCAGGCAGGTTCTTTATCACTAACTCCACCTGGGAAGCCCCACTCATGTGTGGTACTGACAGGGACAGAGTAGAATAGGTAGGTGGTTGTAGAGTCCTAGTAGGGGACGGTAGGTAGAAGGGAGACACCTGAGAAAGGTTGGGAGGTCAGTGAGTTGACGGTAACTCAGGAGGGCTGCTCCTTGTTCAGTAAAGTAGGCTTGACTAGGTATAAACAGCTGATGAAGGAGGAGCTGGCGAAGAAGCAACCAATGATGTATGTCCTGCATCTGCGTCTACTTGAGGGGGGCGGTCGTCTACCATCCTATATATATATTGCTGCTCCCTTAATTGAGGGAGAGGAGAGGAGAGGAGAGGAGAGGAGAGGAGAGGAGAGGAGAGGAGAGGAGAGGAGAGGAGAGGAGAGGAGAGGAGAGGAGAGGAGAGGAGAGGAGAGCAGAGCAGAGCAGAGCAGAGCAGAGCAGAGCAGAGCAGAGCAGAGCAGAGCAGAGCAGAGCAGAGCAGAGCAGAGCTTTCCTGCCTGTCTGCTTGCACCTCTTACAAGTACCCTATCCTAATAAATCCTTTTCTTGTCTATCACTCTGTTTCTCACTGAATTCTTTCTGTGTTGAGGCAGGAAGAACCTGAGCCTCGGTGGGTCCAGACATTGGGTGAGTGCTGGGGTTTTGGCCAGGATTGAGTCCTGACTATGTGGGTTCAAGTCCCAAGCAGGGTTTTGGCTGGGGTTAAAGCCTTAGCCACATGGGTTTGACTGTTCTTTTAATAATGCTTACTAGGCTTACTAGGACTATTGTCCTGTTCCGTGTACAATAGCTAGAACTGAAGTGTATGCAGAGCATCTGGCATCTGGCACATAGCAAGCATGTAATATATAATACCTATAATTATCACTGCTGGATCATCTCTCCAGTTCCTGTAAACTAGTATTAATATTCTTCTTTGTTATTCATTAGTATGTGTGCATGCTAAGTCGTTTCAGTCACGTCCAATTCTGTACAGCCCACTGACTGTAGCCCACCAGGCTCCTCTGTCCATGAAATTCTTCAGGCAAGACTACTGGATTGGGTTGCCGTGCCCTCCTTCAGGAGATCTTCCCAACCCAGGGATCAAACCCACGTTTCTTATGTCTTCTAAATTGCCAGGCAGGTTCTTTATCACTAACTCCACCTGGGAAGCCCCACTCATGTGTGGTACTGACAGGGACAGAGTAGAATAGGTAGGTGGTTGTAGAGTCCTAGTAGGGGACGGTAGGTAGAAGGAGACACCTGAGAAAGGTTGGGAGGTCAGTGAGTTGACGGTAACTCAGGAGGGCTGCTCCTTGTTCAGTAAAGTAGGCTTGACTAGGTATAAACAGCTGATGAAGGAGGAGCTGGCGAAGAAGCAACCAATGATGTATGTCCTGCATCTGCGTCTACTTGAGGGGGGCGGTCGTCTACCATCCTATATATATATTGCTGCTCCCTTAATTGAGGGAGAGGAGAGGAGAGGAGAGGAGAGGAGAGGAGAGGAGAGGAGAGGAGAGGAGAGGAGAGGAGAGGAGAGGAGAGGAGAGGAGAGGAGAGGAGAGGAGAGCAGAGCAGAGCAGAGCAGAGCAGAGCAGAGCAGAGCAGAGCAGAGCAGAGCAGAGCAGAGCAGAGCAGAGCAGAGCAGAGCTTTCCTGCCTGTCTGCTTGCACCTCTTACAAGTACCCTATCCTAATAAATCCTTTTCTTGTCTATCACTCTGTTTCTCACTGAATTCTTTCTGTGTTGAGGCAGGAAGAACCTGAGCCTCGGTGGGTCCAGACATTGGGTGAGTGCTGGGGTTTTGGCCAGGATTGAGTCCTGACTATGTGGGTTCAAGTCCCAAGCAGGGTTTTGGCTGGGGTTAAAGCCTTAGCCACATGGGTTTGAGTCCCAAACCAGTTTTGGCTAGGTTTAAGCCCCAGTCACATGGGTCCCAGTCCCAAACAGGGTTTTGGCTGGAATTCAAGCTCCAGCCACGTGGGTTCAAGTCTCAAACAGGGTTCGATCAGGTCTGGACCCTGGGCTTAAGTTTCGAATTGAGGTAAAACCCTTTCAGTATGTCCACATAAAATCAATTATTTGGTCAACATAGGTAAAAAACAAACAACAACAACTAACAATTGCAGAATGACTCATACTCTCCATAGAAAACTTAAGAGTAAAAGACCCCTGGGTCCTATAAGAACAGGACCAGGAGTGCAGTGTGATGCAATCAGGACTTTCCAGCTAGAGTCTACTTACTATGGTACAAAATTAGCCTCCCCAAGAATGAACCCATTTTAGTAGGTGACCGTCATCACAAATGGATGGTATTCAAGAAAATAAGCACTGTCTTAAGGATTTAAAAACTTTTCAGAGGAGATCACTATTTACAGTACTCAGGATGAAGCTTAGACAAATGCAAGTGTTTTAACTGGAGACAGGCTAAACAGGAGGACCATGGAATCCATCAGATTTTCATTCACAGGTGACTGGTTAACAACTAGCCAGGATCCTTGCAGAAGAAATTAGAAGAAATATTTCCTGTTTACTATTTATTTTTCAATTTATTGATGTGCATCGCTTTTGACTTAAACAGCTCTTTTCTACTGGAGCACTCTAATGCCAGTCAATAATTGATAGCGGATTTCCACCTTAATGGTGGCAGAAGTTATTCTCTCTTTCCTGAATTTTATTGACCAGGTTTCTTCACCTTCAGCTCTCACTCTCTGCCAGCTGAGGGAGCAAGAGACCTCCTCTGCAAGGGACACAGGATCAGCTCTCCCGGCTCCATCACGTGTGCACTCTTCTAGTTCAAGTTTTTGAATAAATCCTTTTCTTGTCTATCACTCTGTTTCTCACTGAATTCTTTCTGTGTTGAGGCAGGAAGAACCTGAGCCTCGGTGGGTCCAGACATTGGGTGAGTGCTGGGGTTTTGGCCAGGATTGAGTCCTGACTATGTGGGTTCAAGTCCCAAGCAGGGTTTTGGCTGGGGTTAAAGCCTTAGCCACATGGGTTTGAGTCCCAAACCAGTTTTGGCTAGGTTTAAGCCCCAGTCACATGGGTCCCAGTCCCAAACAGGGTTTTGGCTGGAATTCAAGCTCCAGCCACGTGGGTTCAAGTCTCAAACAGGGTTCGATCAGGTCTGGACCCTGGGCTTAAGTTTCGAATTGAGGTAAAACCCTTTCAGTATGTCCACATAAAATCAATTATTTGGTCAACATAGGTAAAAAACAAACAACAACAACTAACAATTGCAGAATGACTCATACTCTCCATAGAAAACTTAAGAGTAAAAGACCCCTGGGTCCTATAAGAACAGGACCAGGAGTGCAGTGTGATGCAATCAGGACTTTCCAGCTAGAGTCTACTTACTATGGTACAAAATTAGCCTCCCCAAGAATGAACCCATTTTAGTAGGTGACCGTCATCACAAATGGATGGTATTCAAGAAAATAAGCACTGTCTTAAGGTTTTAAAAAACTTTTCAGAGGAGATCACTATTTACAGTACTCAGGATGAAGCTTAGACAAATGCAAGTGTTTTAACTGGAGACAGGCTAAACAGGAGGACCATGGAATCCATCAGATTTTCATTCACAGGTGACTGGTTAACAACTAGCCAGGATCCTTGCAGAAGAAATTAGAAGAAATATTTCCTGTTTACTATTTATTTTTCAATTTATTGATGTGCATCGCTTTTGACTTAAACAGCTCTTTTCTACTGGAGCACTCTAATGCCAGTCAATAATTGATAGCGGATTTCCACCTTAATGGTGGCAGAAGTTATTCTCTCTTTCCTGAATTTTATTGACCAGGTTTCTTCACCTTCAGCTCTCACTCTCTGCCAGCTGAGGGAGCAAGAGACCTCCTCTGCAAGGGACACAGGATCAGCTCTCCCCGGGCTTCTCCATCACGTGTGCCTCTTTTAGATTCAAGTGCCAGCCCTATCTTAGCAACTCAGTTACACTGAAGTTTTATTTTGTCTGAGAAATCCCATCATAAAAGACCTTGCATTTTAATGAAACACTTAAAACATTTTTACTTGGAGATATAGATGGCAAACATATTGTCTATTGTGTATGATTCATTCATCCCTTTATTGAAATTTGGGATTTTTCTAAAATACATGTAAATACTGTAAATATAGCTCCCCCTGCCCCTCTCTCTCACACACACAGACATCAAGGCAATGCCATATGTCCCAAGTGAGACCTACTTGCAAAAACAGAAATGCTGAAGACATCATCACTGTGAGAGGACATTTGTCAGTTTTCTCCCTGGCAATGAGATTTTTCTCACCCTCAAGACATGCCAATGACTTTTTCATCTGTTCTTTTTATGTTATTGGAATAATTTTCTCCTATAGAAGTGAGAGCTGTTAAAACTTAACCATTTGAGGCTTTGGCATTTGATTAGGTGGCCTTTTTGAGATAATTAAATCTCTGAGTGGAAGGGGTAACTTCTGACGTCTGCAGTGTTGCAGAGTTCCTCACGATGTGGTCAGTGGACGGCTGGCTATCAGCAGGTTGTTAAAAGCACGTGACTGTATTTAATGTGCTGTTTGACGTTTTGGATCTTTCTTTCTGTTGCTTATTGTTTTAGAAAATCAGTATTTCAAAAGGAATAGAAGAGGTGATTTACTTAGGTATAATGATGCATTCCCCTGCACTACTCAGGTTAGTAGTAGAATTCAAACATTTTTGGCAAGTGTGATGCTAATTGAAAATGCTATTTGAAAAACTGCACAAACAATGCTGTATTCTCCAGGGGGGTCTTGGTTAGAGAGCCTTGTGTCCATGGGAACCTGCCAAACATGCTTATTTACTATGAATCCTTCCTTTTTTTAGAAATCAGAGTTGCACCCTGGAGGGCTGTGATCAACCTTTAAAAAACATTTTACTTAATGGTGGCAGAAGTTATTCTCTCTTTCCTGAATTTTATTGACCAGGTTTCTTCACCTTCAGCTCTCACTCTCTGCCAGCTGAGGGAGCAAGAGACCTCCTCTGCAAGGGACACAGGATCAGCTCTCCCCGGGCTTCTCCATCACGTGTGCCTCTTTTAGATTCAAGTGCCAGCCCTATCTTAGCAACTCAGTTACACTGAAGTTTTATTTTGTCTGAGAAATCCCATCATAAAAGACCTTGCATTTTAATGAAACACTTAAAACATTTTTACTTGGAGATATAGATGGCAAACATATTGTCTATTGTGTATGATTCATTCATCCCTTTATTGAAATTTGGGATTTTCTAAAATACATGTAAATACTGTAAATATAGCTCCCCCTGCCCCTCTCTCTCACACACACAGACATCAAGGCAATGCCATATGTCCCAAGTGAGACCTACTTGCAAAAACAGAAATGCTGAAGACATCATCACTGTGAGAGGACATTTGTCAGTTTTCTCCCTGGCAATGAGATTTTTCTCACCCTCAAGACATGCCAATGACTTTTTCATCTGTTCTTTTTATGTTATTGGAATAATTTTCTCCTATAGAAGTGAGAGCTGTTAAAACTTAACCATTTGAGGCTTTGGCATTTGATTAGGTGGCCTTTTTGAGATAATTAAATCTCTGAGTGGAAGGGGTAACTTCTGACGTCTGCAGTGTTGCAGAGTTCCTCACGATGTGGTCAGTGGACGGCTGGCTATCAGCAGGTTGTTAAAAGCACGTGACTGTATTTAATGTGCTGTTTGACGTTTTGGATCTTTCTTTCTGTTGCTTATTGTTTTAGAAAATCAGTATTTCAAAAGGAATAGAAGAGGTGATTTACTTAGGTATAATGATGCATTCCCCTGCACTACTCAGGTTAGTAGTAGAATTCAAACATTTTTGGCAAGTGTGATGCTAATTGAAAATGCTATTTGAAAAACTGCACAAACAATGCTGTATTCTCCAGGGGGGTCTTGGTTAGAGAGCCTTGTGTCCATGGGAACCTGCCAAACATGCTTATTTACTATGAATCCTTCCTTTTTTTAGAAATCAGAGTTGCACCCTGGAGGGCTGTGATCAACCTTTAAAAAACATTTTACTTAGACAAAGGTTGAAGTATGTACCAGGCTTGGGGCAAAGGCAAGCCCAGCTCTCTCTTTTATCGCATCGCTTTGAACATTTTTCAGCTTTCGTCTTGTCTTACACACCAGCTCTATCGGTCGATTAATTGTTTCACTATACCTGCTCTCTAACACGAATGCACCTGGCAAAGCAGCAGGAGAAAGCACGTTTATTTCAGTCCTTCCGCGACTGAACCCCGTGGTTAATCCCCTCGCAAATTACAGTCAGAGTTGTAGTTCATCCAAGAGGCTGAGAAAGACAAGCTTCCCAAGTGTCCCCGGCGCCTTTTCCAGTTCCCAGGAGACCCACTAACCCCTCGGCGTGTGCTGCTTGCACACAGGGAGTGTTTCCTGCTAATCAGGTCAATGATTATTGCCCAGCTCCGGGGACCTGACAGCAGCCTATCACAGCAGTTAGGGAGCCTTCCAAAGGCTTCCCACGCACCAAGGAGCTCTCATTCAGAAACACCGCTTAGTCCTCATTTACTCCCAGGAACCTCAGAGGATTTCAGCTTCTCCTTTTTTGTTGTTGTTGTTCTCTCAGGCAGTGAGGGGCTCAACATAAACAGGAAAGCGCCCAGCATGCAGCTACTCCGAGAGTGTTGATTGAAAAACTTCGCTTTCCCCACCCCACTCAGGGTTGATTTGACTGATTTCTCACCTCCTTCCCAGTGAATGTTTCAATTAAGGTAAGTGCCGCTTGATCTGACTGCATCGCGCTGGATTTCTGCATTGAAAGTTCTAACTGACTAAATGGACAGGCTGCACTGCAGCAAGTGAATGTTTATGTCAAGAGAAGATTTAGTTTATACGCAAGTGTCCTAGAATGAAACCCGGTGTTTGCGGATCATAATATCACAGGGCAATTGCATTTGAAATCTATTTTGCCTTGCATGGAGAGAGAAATGAAAGGAAATACGAAAAGGGAGTTAATTTCTCATTTTACCTTTTAGAGGAATCTAGAGAACTGTGCGGCACTAAGGTAACTTGATTTTGATTGAAGTGTTTTGTTGATGTCATCTGGTAAAAGCTCTCTGTCTAAAAGCTTCAAAGTTAAATCAGATGGAAAGAAAATTTGCAAATGAGAGTTGAGATTTTTTTTTGCAGCTTTTTACTTTAGCAACCCTGAGCTCCCTCTGGGTTGAAGAATTTAAGACTAAATCCCTGAATATTTTAGTAGTGCCCATTTAGCAATTAAAGTTTAAATAAAGCTTCTAATGTAGCTGTTAAGAGACATGAACCCAAAAGAATTATCATGCCACTGATATGATTTGTGGTTTTTATATGAGAGATGCTTTTTATGAGATAACTAATTAAATAAAGAAACATTTCTTTCTAAAAAATACTTATTTTGATGGGAGAATTCTTTAACATTAGATTCAGTTTATATGCTTATTGACATCTTGGCTTTTAAGTTTCCTCATTTACCAGCTCCGGGGACCTGACAGCAGCCTATCACAGCAGTTAGGGAGCCTTCCAAAGGCTTCCCACGCACCAAGGAGCTCTCATTCAGAAACACCGCTTAGTCCTCATTTACTCCCAGGAACCTCAGAGGATTTCAGCTTCTCCTTTTTTGTTGTTGTTGTTCTCTCAGGCAGTGAGGGGCTCAACATAAACAGGAAAGCGCCCAGCATGCAGCTACTCCGAGAGTGTTGATTGAAAAACTTCGCTTTCCCCACCCCACTCAGGGTTGATTTGACTGATTTCTCACCTCCTTCCCAGTGAATGTTTCAATTAAGGTAAGTGCCGCTTGATCTGACTGCATCGCGCTGGATTTCTGCATTGAAAGTTCTAACTGACTAAATGGACAGGCTGCACTGCAGCAAGTGAATGTTTATGTCAAGAGAAGATTTAGTTTATACGCAAGTGTCCTAGAATGAAACCCGGTGTTTGCGGATCATAATATCACAGGGCAATTGCATTTGAAATCTATTTTGCCTTGCATGGAGAGAGAAATGAAAGGAAATACGAAAAGGGAGTTAATTTCTCATTTTACCTTTTAGAGGAATCTAGAGAACTGTGCGGCACTAAGGTAACTTGATTTTGATTGAAGTGTTTTGTTGATGTCATCTGGTAAAAGCTCTCTGTCTAAAAGCTTCAAAGTTAAATCAGATGGAAAGAAAATTTGCAAATGAGAGTTGAGATTTTTTTTTGCAGCTTTTTACTTTAGCAACCCTGAGCTCCCTCTGGGTTGAAGAATTTAAGACTAAATCCCTGAATATTTTAGTAGTGCCCATTTAGCAATTAAAGTTTAAATAAAGCTTCTAATGTAGCTGTTAAGAGACATGAACCCAAAAGAATTATCATGCCACTGATATGATTTGTGGTTTTTATATGAGAGATGCTTTTTATGAGATAACTAATTAAATAAAGAAACATTTCTTTCTAAAAAATACTTATTTTGATGGGAGAATTCTTTAACATTAGATTCAGTTTATATGCTTATTGACATCTTGGCTTTTGTGTTTGAAGTTGCACTTTGTTATCAAACAAGAATGAACTGAGGTTAAACTTGCATTTTACATGGCTTAGGGCAATTCTCTAGGTAATTTACACAAACTAGCTTACATGATTTCTTCTATCCTTTTTCCTCATAAGTTTGTTAAAAAAAAAAAAAAAAAAAAAATCTAGAGGGATTGGAAGCAACTCTTTCCAAATTAGATTTAATTATCCCAACTTCTTATTTTCTACTTTACTTTGCATGTGTATATACAATATGCATAGTTTTCTCCCACATCATGTAAATTTCAAAAAATAAAATCATTTTATCTGTATAGTTATAGATGGTCAATTAATTGCTTAGCACTCTAACCATGTGAGTGAATAATAGCAACCACTTACTTTGTTATGATGTAGTGCTTATAGTTTAAAATTATTTCCTAACAATGAGACAAATATTATTTAAAATACAAATGTGTATTACCATGAGATAATATGCAGATTGAATTTCAACAGTATCTATTATGCTAAAGCACAAAGTAAAATCTAGTTGCTTTTGTGTAAAGATTTATAATGGTCTCTTAAATGCACTTTTAAAAATGAACATTCATATTTCATGAAATGTTGTTTCTGCCTTCTTCCTATGGGTACCCTGAGATGGGATATTTTATAAAGATGTCTAGATAATGTTTATATTAATTGGCTTGCCTTCCAATATTCTCTAGAGAGTATATTACTTCTCCCACAGGAATGAAATATTTTAGGACACCCATAGGCACTTGCTTTTAAGAGCTCTTTAGGCTGATATTACTTCTCCACAGGAATGAAATATTTTAGGACACCCATAGGCACTGGTGTGTATTAGCTGGTTGTCTGCATGGTTTTAGCCAGAGTCTAAAGACTTATTCCTCTGTAAAGTTTAAATAAAGCTTTTTAATGTAGATGTTAAGAGACATGAACCCAAAAGAATTATCATGCCACTGATATGATTTGTGGTTTTTATATGAGAGATGCTTTTTATGAGATAACTAATTAAATAAAGAAACATTTCTTTCTAAAAAATACTTATTTTGATGGGAGAATTCTTTAACATTAGATTCAGTTTATATGCTTATTGACATCTTGGCTTTTGTGTTTGAAGTTGCACTTTGTTATCAAACAAGAATGAACTGAGGTTAAACTTGCATTTTACATGGCTTAGGGCAATTCTCTAGGTAATTTACACAAACTAGCTTACATGATTTCTTCTATCCTTTTTCCTCATAAGTTTGTTAAAAAAAAAAAAAAAAAAAAATCTAGAGGGATTGGAAGCAACTCTTTCCAAATTAGATTTAATTATCCCAACTTCTTATTTTCTACTTTACTTTGCATGTGTATATACAATATGCATAGTTTTCTCCCACATCATGTAAATTTCAAAAAATAAAATCATTTTATCTGTATAGTTATAGATGGTCAATTAATTGCTTAGCACTCTAACCATGTGAGTGAATAATAGCAACCACTTACTTTGTTATGATGTAGTGCTTATAGTTTAAAATTATTTCCTAACAATGAGACAAATATTATTTAAAATACAAATGTGTATTACCATGAGATAATATGCAGATTGAATTTCAACAGTATCTATTATGCTAAAGCACAAAGTAAAATCTAGTTGCTTTTGTGTAAAGATTTATAATGGTCTCTTAAATGCACTTTTAAAAATGAACATTCATATTTCATGAAATGTTGTTTCTGCCTTCTTCCTATGGGTACCCTGAGATGGGATATTTTATAAAGATGTCAAGACAATGTTTATATTAATTGGCTAGCCTTCCAAAATTCTCTAGAGAGCTCTTTAGGCTGATATTACTTCTCCCACAGGAATGAAATATTTTTAGGACACCCATAGGCACTGGTGTGTATTAGCTGGTTGTCTGCATGGTTTTAGCCAGAGTCTAAAGACATTTATTTCCCTCTGTTGTTGCACTGAGACTTCTGTCTATTTTCTCCAGGGAGGTGATTTTTCAACTGATTAAAGATACCTCAAGAAGTGTTGACTGGTTACTGACTTTGGTATCTTCTTTGTTTATACTTTAAACCACACTGATAAACAGGGAGAGGCAATATTACCCAAATGAGGTCACATTTGTTAGTAACAGACTTATACATTGCTGATAACATCTCTGTATTATGAACTATTTCTTACGCAAGTTAAAAATCTATGTGATATCATACCCAGTGAACTTTTATATTCTGTTGTTGTTAGTCGCTAAGTCATGTCCAAAATGGTAACCCACTCAAGTATTCTTGCCTGGGAAATTCCATGGACAGAGGAGACTGGTGGGCTCACAAAGTCCATGGGATCACAGTCAGACAATATTGAACTCTGAACATAGCACCGAGCATAAGTTTTGACTGACTTTTGCACCCCCATGGACTTTAGCCTACCAGGCTCCTGTGTCCATGGGGATTTCCTAGACAAGAATACTGGAGTAGGTTGCTATTTTATTCTCCAGAGGATCTTCCCCACCTAGGGATTGAACCCGCATCTCCTGCATTGCAGGCAGATTAGCACTGAGACACCTGGGTAGCCTAAGGTGTACTTAATTGATCTATGTGACCCTTGAAAGATGAGCTTAGTATATAATGAAATATTTATTTCAGAAAACGAAGGCAGTTGCACTTTTTATTTAAAAAGATATACTTAAAAATTTAAAGAGATTTTATCACTATTTTATTGCTTTAATTTGTATTACACAGACTGAAAAGAAAATGAAGAGAATCTTAGGTATACTTGAGACCTAGGAGCTGTTTATATTGGCTAGCATCTGCTGCTTGAATCAGACTATTTTTCCAGATATTATCCCTAGGTTCCATGCTACCTTTACGCTCTATACTGATTCCTGTTTTTCATTCATTTGGTGGTAATTTATTTCTTCAATGAGATCAGAAAACATTTCATAGGATAACCTCACTTAGAATATACAGATTCAAAATTTTAACCAAAAAAAGTAAAATCTGTTTATCTTAATAAAACTTTTCTTAAGATTTATAACCTGTTTGTAGGTAGATGGAATTTTCAATAAAAGACAATGGGGTGAGTCAATGTCTACCAGACTCTTAAATGCCTGACAGCTGGGGTATAGACTTTGTATGTATGATTATATCATCAGGTCAAATTGATGACATTGGAAATTATTTACTCCAATTTTCCAGATGGAGATATGCAGGCTGGAAGATCAGGCTGGGGAACCTATAATTCAGACTCAGATCAGGCAGTATTGAAAGCTCATAATCTTTATACTATCATTTTATCATTTTATACATGATGACCTTTTCCAACATTTAATGGGATACCCATGAATATTTTAGGATGATTTTTAAGATAGTGCATTTAATTGTATCACCCTTAGAATAGTTTAATTCTTGGCATACTAAAAATAAATGAGTTTGTAAGCTCCATAGCCACCCCTGTTTGAAAGAAACATATACTTTGTTCTTATAGGTTTGGAAAGAGGTTAAGCCTCAAGTCTTTGCATCAAGCTGATTCTGATTACTACTGACAGAAAAGGCACTCTAGTATAGAGATAATCAGCACTGAAATTTAGTGTCTGCAACATAAACATCTTTCCAAGAGAGGTAGACATCCACTCAGAATAAAATCAAATGAATAGTAGAGATATAAAGGCCGTGCCTCTTATCTTGAAATGAAATTAAAAGGAAGTTAAGGAGAACTTATGGTCAGGGAAAAATACATTCACCATATTAGAAAAAGTAAAGAAGTTAACAGTTGGGATTGAGTATTGGAAAGTGGACCAAAAAAAAAAAAAAAAATTCAAATGTTCAGGAGTCTGTTTGCTCTGCTGAGTTTACATAAGCCTTTCCATATGTACACAGAGATTTGTTGTAGCTAATTATGTTGATATTGTGACAATATTATCCAAAGCAAAATGTGATTCAGTGTACGACAAAAAGGGAGACATATTATAAAATTAGGATTGACCTGAAAAATCTAATATTATGAGCTGTCATATCCAAAGATGTGTTGACATGGTACTGAAAACTAGATAAGCTGCATAGTTATAAAATATGATTCTTTCTTATGTTCTAACATGTTCTCAAACACTTAAACAGATGCTATTGAGCCAGAGACTGCAAAGAATGGATTCAACAAGGACTAGAAACATGATCAAAAAACGTATAATCTCCACCCACCAGTAATGTACTTTCTATTCTCTAGATTTTATGGTAAACTATTGGCTTAACCCAGTGACATATAAGAACAACAAAAAGACAAGGTCTAGAGACAATCTCCGTGTTTTTTTTATAATTATTCCAAAAGAATGGACATGATGTATACAAAGCAGTATTGCAGAGGAGCTTGTTATGCTGAGCATCTACCATGCCAAGGTCTCCCCACCCAAAAAGTATCACCATATGTCCAGGCTCCACAAGCCACTGGAGACATGAGCAAAGATGAAGATACCCAGATGTATGATAGTCATCTCCAGGGTGGCCAATGGCTACAATGTAGCCTTTCAAAATAAACATGCCAATAATGGATGCATTATGGAACACATAGCTGATGTAGTGACCTTCAATATAAACTCAGTGTGGATAACCAGTGGTAGATGGGCAGGAGCGGAAGTCAAGAAACGAGATAATACTTTGCAGAAATTATGAATAAGCAGAAGTCGTGAAGTTGGTAGGAAGGAAAGAAAAGAAGTTAATTCCCTTAAGTCCATGAGAAGACAAACATTTTTTTGACTCACCGTAATGACTAAACACAAAAATGAAGGAGTGTTCCTGTGGAGAAACAGAAAGGCTGTGTTATCCTGGGTGGTATTCCAGACACGCCATGCAATGGTGAGACTTTTTCCTGTTTTCCACATTTTTCTCTGCGGTTTCAGTTCCATTAACCAATTCAAGCTGAGCACATCTGTGTTTCTTACAAGCTAAAAGATTATAATTGGCCCAGTATCATACATATTCATAGTCTCCGCAGACAATGAGAAAGACAGAAATGTGTCGGTGCTGAAAAGTACAGGTTCTGGGTTCAACTCCCTGGGTTCAGATCCTACTGAGGACACTTGCTAGCTCTATGACAAGTCAGTTAAGATATCTCAACTTAAATATTGTGAACTTTAAACCGGAACAAATGCTAGGACTAATCCCATAGCAGCCTTGTGTGAAATAGAAGTGATAATTAACATAACAGGTTTACAGTTGCTCAGGAAATAATCATTGTTATTTTAAATTGGAAATCTTATTAGTCCCTCACCTTATCTGTAAAATAGAGGAATGTGGGAAACTCTTTCTCCTTAAGAAGATGCACCCTTGAACCTTACCAGAAGCTGGAACCGTGTCCTGACACTGTGCTTATATCAGTACTTTTGAATTTTAGGAATATACATTTTTTCTCCTTTTTTTGGATTTTAAAAAGGTTTGGATAAGTTTTTTGATGCTGAGCATCTACCATGCCAAGGTCTCCCACCCAAAAAGTATCACCATATGTCCAGGCTCCACAAGCCACTGGAGACATGAGCAAAGATGAAGATACCCAGATGTATGATAGTCATCTCCAGGGTGGCCAATGGCTACAATGTAGCCTTTCAAAATAAACATGCCAATAATGGATGCATTATGGAACACATAGCTGATGTAGTGACCTTCAATATAAACTCAGTGTGGATAACCAGTGGTAGATGGGCAGGAGCGGAAGTCAAGAAACGAGATAATACTTTGCAGAAATTATGAATAAGCAGAAGTCGTGAAGTTGGTAGGAAGGAAAGAAAAGAAGTTAATTCCCTTAAGTCCATGAGAAGACAAACATTTTTTTGACTCACCGTAATGACTAAACACAAAAATGAAGGAGTGTTCCTGTGGAGAAACAGAAAGGCTGTGTTATCCTGGGTGGTATTCCAGACACGCCATGCAATGGTGAGACTTTTTCCTGTTTTCCACATTTTTCTCTGCGGTTTCAGTTCCATTAACCAATTCAAGCTGAGCACATCTGTGTTTCTTACAAGCTAAAAGATTATAATTGGCCCAGTATCATACATATTCATAGTCTCCGCAGACAATGAGAAAGACAGAAATGTGTCGGTGCTGAAAAGTACAGGTTCTGGGTTCAACTCCCTGGGTTCAGATCCTACTGAGGACACTTGCTAGCTCTATGACAAGTCAGTTAAGATATCTCAACTTAAATATTGTGAACTTTAAACCGGAACAAATGCTAGGACTAATCCCATAGCAGCCTTGTGTGAAATAGAAGTGATAATTAACATAACAGGTTTACAGTTGCTCAGGAAATAATCATTGTTATTTTAAATTGGAAATCTTATTAGTCCCTCACCTTATCTGTAAAATAGAGGAATGTGGGAAACTCTTTCTCCTTAAGAAGATGCACCCTTGAACCTTACCAGAAGCTGGAACCGTGTCCTGACACTGTGCTTATATCAGTACTTTTGAATTTTAGGAATATACATTTTTTTCTCCTATTGGATTTAGGTGGATAAGTGGATGTTGCTTTAAAGAAAGTAATTTAGGAGATAGCTTAGAGTAAACTTCTTGTTTTGTCAATGGCTGTTTACATGGCATAAAACCTGACTTCAATAGGTGAGAACATATAGATTGTAGTGTGGTACAAAGCTGTTATTGTTCACTACTGTATCTTTTACAGAAAAAAGCATCCTGGCTGCTTGTTTAGAAGAGAAACAAATTCATGAAACTAATTTATATGTTGTATGATTTTATTATGAGCATAATAAATATTCTGTGGAATGTTTGTGAAATATCTTGAAGATGACTGTCTAAAAGTCTGTTTCCTGGTAGATTCCAGACTATCATTTTCTCTTCTCTTATCTACATTTTGCTGTGCAATTTTTTTTTTTTTTTTTTTGGCTGTGCTGGGTCTTTGTTGCTGCATGTGGGACTTCTGTAGTTATGATAAGTGAGTGTTCCTCTTTAGTTGTGGTGTGCAGGCTTCTCATTGTGGTGGCTTCTCTTGCAACGAAACACAGCCCTGAGAGTGCCAGCTCAGTAGTTGTGGCACATGGGCTTCATTGCTCTTGCAGTTTGTAGAATCTTCCTGGACCAGGGATCAAACTCGTGTCCCCTGCATTGTCAGGCATATTCTTAACCACTGGACCACTAGGAAAGTCTCTTGCTATGGAATTTAAATCATCTAGTTATAAAGTCAAAAAGTTATCAGATAACATCTTACATATATGTGTATATGCAGAGAAATGTCATATTGTGTATGTTGGTTCAAGTAATCCTCATAAATGAAATGTATTTTCTGCCATGGAATTCATCATTTTCCATCCTCAAAGCCACAGACTTTTACATTTTGTTATATATAGGAATCGATGACCCTGGGTCTTGTTCGTGGAATGTTGATTTAGTAGGTCTGACAAAGAACCCAGGAAACAGTTTTGAGATATAGGCAGGTTGTTCTGAATAAATCAGAATATGTAGGAATTTGGCTTAATCACTGAGATGTAAACAACCTCCCAGGCAATTCTAACATGCAGACAAGCTGAGGATTGCTGTTTCGGAGCAGCAGCTCCCAACTTGAACCTGTTGAGAATTTCTGGAGTGGAGCCCACATTCTGCATTCCCTCCAACTTCCCAGACATACTGACTCTGCTGGTCAATGAGGAGTGTTGCTCTCAACCTTCCCCACACTGTACGGAGAGTGTCCAGGTGGGTGGGTATTCAAGGACCTAGAGAGGACATGACTTACAGGCCCACTTACCTGTGTTATAGGTTGATAAATATTCTCAAGAAGCTCTTTCATCATAGAAGGATGATATGACTTTCGGAGCCAGGTCAAATCTAAGAATTTTTCTTAACCTATTGTTGATTTCCACTTACTCTGATTATAGAGTAACTGGATGCTTTAGAAAGCAGCATATTTATTTATTTTTGGTGTTTGATATATTTTACGTCTGTAGTTTTATCTAAGATTTTATTTTTTATGCCATTTCTTTATTTTGTTTGTTTGCTTACAGAGTTTTGTTGTTTACAGATATGTATAATCCCAGATTAGTCATATGTATATCCCATCCACCCCCATCCTACCCCTCCAAGCTGTCACATAGCCCCAGTGTATGATCCCTTAACCCACAGCGCATTGACAATAGTTATCTCTTTTGCATATGATAGTAGAGGGCTCCATGTTACTCTTTCCTATCTCTTAACCCCCTGGCATTGTCAGGCATATTCTTAACCACTGGACCACTAGGAAAGTCTCTTGCTATGGAATTTAAATCATCTAGTTATAAAGTCAAAAAGTTATCAGATAACATCTTACATATATGTGTATATGCAGAGAAATGTCATATTGTGTATGTTGGTTCAAGTAATCCTCATAAATGAAATGTATTTTCTGCCATGGAATTCATCATTTTCCATCCTCAAAGCCACAGACTTTTACATTTTGTTATATATAGGAATCGATGACCCTGGGTCTTGTTCGTGGAATGTTGATTTAGTAGGTCTGACAAAGAACCCAGGAAACAGTTTTGAGATATAGGCAGGTTGTTCTGAATAAATCAGAATATGTAGGAATTTGGCTTAATCACTGAGATGTAAACAACCTCCCAGGCAATTCTAACATGCAGACAAGCTGAGGATTGCTGTTTCGGAGCAGCAGCTCCCAACTTGAACCTGTTGAGAATTTCTGGAGTGGAGCCCACATTCTGCATTCCCTCCAACTTCCCAGACATACTGACTCTGCTGGTCAATGAGGAGTGTTGCTCTAAACCCTTTCCCCCACACTGTACGGAGAGTGTCCAGGTGGGTGGGTATTCAAGGACCTAGAGAGGACATGACTTACAGGCCCACTTACCTGTGTTATAGGTTGATAAATATTCTCAAGAAGCTCTTTCATCATAGAAGGATGATATGACTTTCGGAGCCAGGTCAAATCTAAGAATTTTTCTTAACCTATTGTTGATTTCCACTTACTCTGATTATAGAGTAACTGGATGCTTTAGAAAGCAGCATATTTATTTATTTTTGGTGTTTGATATATTTTACGTCTGTAGTTTTATCTAAGATTTTATTTTTTATGCCATTTCTTTATTTTGTTTGTTTGCTTACAGAGTTTTGTTGTTTACAGATATGTATAATCCCAGATTAGTCATATGTATATCCCATCCACCCCCATCCTACCCCTCCAAGCCATCGCATAGCCCCCATGTAAGATCCCTTAACCCACAGCGCATTGACAATAGTTATCTCTTTTGCATATGATAGTAGAGGGCTCCATGTTACTCTTTCCATATCTCTCACCCCATCTTCCCTCTCACCAATGTCCATAAGTCTGTTCTCTATGACTGTTTTTCCAATGATGCTGGAAAAGCAGTATGTTTATTTTTAAATATTTATTTATTTACTTGGCTGTGTGGGTTCTTAGTTGTGGCACACGGACTCTAGTTGTGACTGTGCTTAGTTCTTCCCCAGCATATGTGAATCATAGTTCCCCAGTCAGGGATCAAACCAGTGTCCCTTGCATTGCAAGACCGATTCTTAACTAGCAGATCACCAGGGAAGTCCCAAGTTACGTGTTTCCAGCATGTTTCTAACATGTTTAATTCTTTGCTTTGCTAGCACTTGCTACAAAGAGTCAATCATGACTGGAGTGACTTAGCACGCATACATGCTGAGGATACTTAAATCAAAGCATTGCAAACGTATTTCAATCTTTGCAGTTCAGAGGAAGCGGGGGTGTCATTGCTTTTCCAATTCCATTTCTCAATGAATAAAAATGTCTTTAGCACTGCCCAGGATAGTTGTATACCAAAGATCCAAGTTCTTTGCAAAAGGCTGACTGCTCAAATAGCATTTTAGTTCTCCTCATCCTGGGAATGCAGTCCTACAGTGTCATCATTTGTCACTTTAATTTTTCTTCTCTCCCAATACAAAATGGCAAGGATACTGGTTTCAGTTTTCTCTCCTGCTTAACCTTTTCTCTCTTTTTGTTCCGAACTGCCAAATTTTCTTGCTCTTGCTCAAATGCACAAAACACAAAGGGAAATATATTTCATTAGTATGGACACAGACTTTGGATAACTTATATTAACATTTCAAAAATTGCAAACCTGCCCATATTATTCCCTGTTACCCTTCTATATTGTTTCTTCTAGAATGCTTAACATTTCATTAACTGTACACTTTTAAATTTGTTTTTTTTTTTTTGTCTTCCTGACTCTCATTAGACATTAGAGTGTAAGCTTCATAAAGGCAGGGTGGTGTTGTTGTTGCTTCTTTTATTGTTGCATCTCCCTGCTTAAAATACAGCCTGACCTAGAGTAGATTTTCAGAAATTATCTACCAAGTTAAAAATAAATGGACATTCCAAATTAATCTGTTATATGAGTTGTATGTTGTGATTAAGGCAGCTACCTAAATAATGATAGTTTTGCTTTTGCTTAAGACTGGGTAAGATTGATGCACCATTTCCCAAAAGATTTCCATTCATCACTTAATGTACCTCTCAGGTATCAGGTACTCTGCTAGCGGCTATGGATAGATGCATAATGACAAGTCCTAATTCCTGTGAATAAATACTCTGCCTGTTGGTGGAAGGTGGCAGACAAGAGGAAGACCAATTATAATATACTCTGGTGTGTATTCACGAAAGATATGGACAGAGTATTATTAATGCCCAGAGAGAGCTCCTGACTTAACTTGGAGGGGCCATGGAAAACTTACTATAAGTTTCCTGAACTGTAAATGAAAGGATAGCTTGAGTTTGGACAAATGGAAGAGGAGGAATAGTAAACTACTACTGGACATGGCACAGTATCCAAAAGGTACAGAGAATCCCTGAACCCCTCCTGGATCACATTAGCTTGACATAATGTTACAATGAAGTGTTGTATGTATAAGAAGACGGCATTCTATATTTGTCTACATAAAGTGTTTGAATTTCAACCCAGGAATAATGAGAGCTCATTTAAGAATTTTGAGAATGGGAGAGAGATTTATTGATGCTTTATTCGGAATCTTGCATTATACTTTTTACTACTTCAAAGTGAATATATACGTGTATGTGTATGTATTAAAAATGTCTACAAAAATTAAAACAAAAATATATTGAGAAGAAAATTAGGTTTTTGTGGGCTTAAGGGAGAGAGGATAAGACACTCTTGAAGTACTGTACCAAGGATTTTTGAAAGTTCACATGGAGGACTTGAAAGCAAACCAGAGATTGCATGAACATGAAATTGGCCAAAACTATATCCATGCATGGGTTCAGGGACTCTGTTTTGCAGGATTAGGTGATAAAATTTACTTCACTTCCAGGGTTTAGGGAAAATGGCATAGTTTATGAGTGGCCCTATCTGCTAACAGTGACATGGAGTAGAAATCACAGGCTCCGATTTCTGGACTGTGACCTCACAGAAAACCTCCATTCTTGCCTGGACACTCGCAGGACCATCAAATTCAAATTGAGCTATTTAAATTTAATATCCCTGACATTTTTAGAAGGCTAACATGTTAATCCTTTCATTCTATAGGCAGAATATGAAGTATTGCTCTAGCAAAACTATTTCTTTGTGCAGAACTTTGTGTCATTGTTATTGATAACTGTCGCTGAAATTAAATAGGAAGTGGCTTTTACTCACAGTTGTTGTCTTACGTGAATAAATACTCTGCCTGTTGGTGGAAGGTGGCAGACAAGAGGAAGACCAATTATAATATACTCTGGTGTGTATTCACGAAAGATATGGACAGAGTATTATTAATGCCCAGAGAGAGCTCCTGACTTAACTTGGAGGGGCCATGGAAAACTTACTATAAGTTTCCTGAACTGTAAATGAAAGGATAGCTTGAGTTTGGACAAATGGAAGAGGAGGAATAGTAAACTACTACTGGACATGGCACAGTATCCAAAAGGTACAGAGAATCCCTGAACCCCTCCTGGATCACATTAGCTTGACATAATGTTACAATGAAGTGTTGTATGTATAAGAAGACGGCATTCTATATTTGTCTACATAAAGTGTTTGAATTTCAACCCAGGAATAATGAGAGCTCATTTAAGAATTTTGAGAATGGGAGAGAGATTTATTGATGCTTTATTCGGAATCTTGCATTATACTTTTTACTACTTCAAAGTGAATATATACGTGTATGTGTATGTATTAAAAATGTCTACAAAAATTAAAACAAAAATATATTGAGAAGAAAATTAGGTTTTTGTGGGCTTAAGGGAGAGAGGATAAGACACTCTTGAAGTACTGTACCAAGGATTTTTGAAAGTTCACATGGAGGACTTGAAAGCAAACCAGAGATTGCATGAACATGAAATTGGCCAAAACTATATCCATGCATGGGTTCAGGGACTCTGTTTTGCAGGATTAGGTGATAAAATTTACTTCACTTCCAGGGTTTAGGGAAAATGGCATAGTTTATGAGTGGCCCTATCTGCTAACAGTGACATGGAGTAGAAATCACAGGCTCCGATTTCTGGACTGTGACCTCACAGAAAAACCTCCATTCTTGCCTGGACACTCGCAGGACCATCAAATTCAAATTGAGCTATTTAAATTTAATATCCCTGACATTTTTAGAAGGCTAACATGTTAATCCTTTCATTCTATAGGCAGAATATGAAGTATTGCTCTAGCAAAACTATTTCTTTGTGCAGAACTTTGTGTCATTGTTATTGATAACTGTCGCTGAAATTAAATAGGAAGTGGCTTTTACTCACAGTTGTTGTCTTACTATTATACCCCAAATCACGCTTTTTGTTTCTTTCTCCTTACTGTTAATCTGGTAGTTACCACTTATAGCCTGACAGTGGTTTCTCCAATGGGACGTAAACTCTACGAAGATAGGAATTTGTTTTGCTCACTGCTCAAGCCTCAGCATCTAGATCAGTGTCTGTCAAGGCGGTCATGCTATGCTAAGGGGAGGAAAGAGCAAATGGAGAAAGAAAGCAGGGAATGGAGGGAGGAGGGAAGTTAGTGGAGGAGGAAGGGATCAATGCATCTTTCCATCTTGCTATTCTGTCTTTAATAGTTCAGCAGATGAAACTCTAACCTCCCTAATGGACCAAGTTAGAAATCCAGCTAATGATCTTTGCCTTACCACTCTTCATACCTTACATATCCCATCAACATCTGGTCCTTTCAATCCTGCCCTTTTCTCATATGGATTTTTATCCTTACCTCCACACCTGTTCCTTGCTTATGATTTCTATGTTAAATTCGTCTTCACACAGTGATGCTCCCTACTCCCAGAAGACTGACCATGATCACATGATGCCTGTGTTAAAGATTTTCCTTGGATGGGTAAGAGTGTGGGACGAAGTGCGACAACAGCATGGAAACATGTACATTACCATATGTGAAATTGGATACCCAATGGGAATTTGCTGTATGATACATGGGGAGCTCAAATCAGGTGCTTTGTGACAACCTAAAGAAGTGGGATGGGGAGGGAGGGAGGAGGGAGGTTCAGGTTGGAAGGAACATAGATATATCTATGACAGATTCATATTGACATATAGTAGAAACCAACACAATATTGTAAAGCAATTATCTCCAATTAAACATAAATTTAAACAAAAAAGAAAACTATGACCAAAAGACCCCTATAAATTTTTAAAAAAGATTAAGATTTCCCTTGGAATGTCACCTCTTTTTTAGGGTAGTATCTGACCCTCCATGAAACATCCATTTTTATAGAAGTTCTAGGTGCTGCAACCTGCCCAATTTCACCTAGCCCCTAGCAGCCTATTTCCCAGCCACCTTTGGCCCCTTATTCCTGAGATTTCATGTCACCACCCACCATATTAAGTTAACTTTTTGCCCAGCTAGATTTCTTCACCTGTAGATCACAAGATGTCATTTCATCCAAAAATGTTTGGTCCCTACTAGTCCAGTAAAGTACTCCTCCTACAGTTTCTGTGATGTACTTTATTCCCCTTTTACTCCACTCCCAGAACTCATTACATTGTTGGATAATGCAAAATTCCAAATCCTTTGACAACAAACTTTATGTGACTTCATTCACTACTGGATTCCTGGGGACAGGCACTAGCATATATAAATTCTTTGTAAACAAGGACAAGTAGTGTACTTCTCTGAATTCAAGAACAGTGTGTTATTAATAAGTTTCTTCTGTCCACTTGTGCAGTTAAATTCCTGCCATTCTGAAGAGAAATTTGCTCTTCAGTGTTACCCTTATGAAATGTCAAAAAAAACAACCCACAAAAATAGAGTAATGATTTGATTAATTCAGTAATTTGCCATGCTGGTAACCACTGATATTTGTTTAATGTATTTCATACATCTTATGGACTATGTAGATATCTTAGCCTTCAGTGAACAGTAAAAATTGTTCACATGCATTTGGTAAAGGTCACCTATTTTCAATCAACTCTTTTTGTGTAATAACTGGGTGACATTTCTCATCCAATTGTGATCAATGGACATGCATATTTTAACTCAAAAGTCCTTTCTCTTCAAAGGACCACTCTTACAGCTTCTTATTTCATAACTAGATGATTTGGGGAACAGGGGATATACTCTAATTCCTATTCTTAGGCTTTTTGATCTTTAAAAGCAAAAAAGCAGGTAGAACAAATAGTGGGAATTGGCTGTACTTGAGAATCAGTTGTCAAAAAGCACATCCTGAATAGATATGCTTGGATCTCACATATTTAAGGAATGATGGCACTGTTATAGTTAATATTACCATAATTAAACTGTGCTTTATTGCTTGTCCTTTATATGAGGTAAGGTGAGATGCTCTGAACATCCATTTATAGAAGTTCTAGTCCACCGAATTTCACCTAGCCCCTAGCAGCCTATTTCCCAGCCACCTTTGGCCCCTTATTCCTGAGATTTCATGTCACCACCCACCATATTAAGTTAACTTTTTGCCCAGCTAGATTTCTTCACCTGTAGATCACAAGATGTCATTTCATCCAAAAATGTTTGGTCCCTACTAGTCCAGTAAAGTACTCCTCCTACAGTTTCTGTGATGTACTTTATTCCCCTTTTACTCCACTCCCAGAACTCATTACATTGTTGGATAATGCAAAATTCCAAATCCTTTGACAACAAACTTTATGTGACTTCATTCACTACTGGATTCCTGGGGACAGGCACTAGCATATATAAATTCTTTGTAAACAAGGACAAGTAGTGTACTTCTCTGAATTCAAGAACAGTGTGTTATTAATAAGTTTCTTCTGTCCACTTGTGCAGTTAAATTCCTGCCATTCTGAAGAGAAATTTGCTCTTCAGTGTTACCCTTATGAAATGTCAAAAAAAAAACAACCCACAAAAATAGAGTAATGATTTGATTAATTCAGTAATTTGCCATGCTGGTAACCACTGATATTTGTTTAATGTATTTCATACATCTTATGGACTATGTAGATATCTTAGCCTTCAGTGAACAGTAAAAATTGTTCACATGCATTTGGTAAAGGTCACCTATTTTCAATCAACTCTTTTTGTGTAATAACTGGGTGACATTTCTCATCCAATTGTGATCAATGGACATGCATATTTTAACTCAAAAGTCCTTTCTCTTCAAAGGACCACTCTTACAGCTTCTTATTTCATAACTAGATGATTTGGGGAACAGGGGATATACTCTAATTCCTATTCTTAGGCTTTTTGATCTTTAAAAGCAAAAAAGCAGGTAGAACAAATAGTGGGAATTGGCTGTACTTGAGAATCAGTTGTCAAAAAGCACATCCTGAATAGATATGCTTGGATCTCACATATTTAAGGAATGATGGCACTGTTATAGTTAATATTACCATAATTAAACTGTGCTTTATTGCTTGTCCTTTATATGAGGTAAGGTGAGATGCTCTGAAAATCAATACAGAATAAACAACAGCATTAATTCTGGAAAGTATTTCTCTCACGGATACTTAGAAGCAATTCTTCCCTGGAATCATAATCCTCAAAAGGAAATTGCAATCCTTGCAGAAACACAGTTTGGGTCATCTGGGTCTAGGTACCTGGATTTTTCTGAAAGCCTTCCCAAGGCATAAATGACAGTTTAAGTATCTTGTCAGGGAACGAAGTGATTTTTAATGCAGATTCACCAAATATAATTCTTTTATCAGTGGCCCTGAAGGCAAAAACTAAACGGCAGAGAGAAACATACCACCAAGAATATTGTGACTAGTGTCTAAGGAGGAACATCATGTGAAGATAATAGAGAAATATCTCTTGTCAGGAAATAAACAGGTATAATATCAGTGAATCTATATCAACTCAGAAGTATAATTAGACATCAGTATTTTTTCCTTTGCTGGATGGTATGTTATTTTGTTTTTCTGATATTTTACAAAAGGAACAGACCCAATTATGCTCTGGCCTGCAGGCATGGTAGATGAGTCCTACACAGTTAGGCAGAAGAGAGTGAACACAGACAGCAAAAAACTAGGCAATGTAATAGAAGTGTCACAGCGATTCCTTTGACGAAGTAAAGCTTATTGTGTCATAAAGGCCTGATGGTGTGTTACACTTGTTCTTGACCAATATGCCAATTTATGAAGCTACCAACCCTTTCATACCCCCACTCTGTTCTAGAGCTTTCTTAATCTAGGTCTTACAAACTTGTCTCGTATATACCTTGAATACCTCTTTATGACCTGAGACCTAGAGCCTCCCTCTGTCTTTCACGTGTGTCCTCATGGTGGTATCCTGCCCAAGTCTGGTGATTCTGTTTTGAGTAGAAGCTGAAAAAGTTAAAATATTTTGCTTCCCAAGATAGCTCATTTCATCTTTGGAGGAACTGACCTGGGAAAACTTTTTAAGCAACATTTTGTACTCATAGGTAAATTCTGTGCTCATACCTTAAAACAATGTAAATCAAACATGAGCTTTTAACAATTTTCAGCTGCTTCTGAAAAGTGGGTATCGGTCAGTAATCAAGGCAACAACCTCTTCTATGTGAAAAGCCAGTGAATTATCAATGGTGCCAAGGTGCTGCGACCTTGGTGCATTAGTGCTTCCTACACACTTTGTGTCTAGGTTCTGCATTGTCCAGTGTCCCCTGTTGGACACACTACAGCAAAGGGCTCTTTTATTTATTTATTGAATAGATTCTTTTTATTTTTAAAGATATCCTACTGGTATCATCATCACTATTATTATTATTATTATTATTATCATTGGAGGATAACTGCTTTACAATACTGTGCTGGTTTCTGCCATACATCAACATGAATCATCCACAGGTATATATATGTCCCCTCCCTCTTGGAACCTCCCTCCATCTGTCTCTCCATTGCAGCCCTCCAGGTTTCCACAGAGCTCTGGATCGAGATCCCTCTGTCATATAACAAGCTTCCACTATCTATTTTACATATAGTAATGTATATGTTTTATGCTACTCTCTCCGTTGGTCCCAACTTCACCTTCCCCTACTATTTCCATAAGTCTGTTCTCTGTGTCTGTATCTCCATTGTGAGCTTTAGTCACTCAGTCATGTCCAAATCTTTGTGACCCCATGGACAGTAGGCCTGCCAGGCTCCTCTGTCCATGGAATTCTCCAGGAAAGAATACTGGAGTGGGTAGTCATTTCCTTCTCCAGAGGATCTTCCTGACCAAGGAATCAAACCCTGGTCTCCCACATTGCAGGCAGATTCTTTACTGTCTGAGCCATCAGGGAAACTGCACTGAAAATTGGTTTATCTGGACTTCATACATAAATATTAATATACGATATTTCTCTTTCTCTTTTTGACTTCACTCTGTACAACAGGCTCTAGCTTCATCCACCACATTAGGACTGAAACAAATGTGTTCTTTGTTATAACTGAGTAATGTTTCTTTGTATATATGTACCACAGTTTCTGTATCCATTTATTTATTGATAGATATCTCGGTTACTTCCATATCCTAGCTATTGTAAAAAGTGCTGCAGTGAGCATTGGAGTGCATGCCTCTCTTGCAATTATAGTTTCTTCAAGAAATAGCATGGGATCAAGACCACATATTCTTTACTCTGATCCATCCATACCACATACAAAAATTAGAAGCTCTTTTCTCACTACTTGCTTTACAAAAGAAATTAATAATAATAATATAAAACTTGTCAAATTTGGTAACAATCACAATCCTGATATTTGAAAAGGAGGATGGCTTTCCAAGAGAAAAGTTCAGAATTAAAGGCATTTTTGTCCACATGGTGCCTTTACCCAGGAGAGTAAAAGATACCTTCAAATATCAGCTTTGAGTCTTGTGTGTAAACTGCTTGCTAAATATAGCAGAATTGTTGAAATGAAGTGATAATACAATGTAGGCTTATCCTAGGGCCTGGAACTACTTATCTAAATCTGACAAAAACATAACAGCACATGCGGATGGAAGGAGCTTAGCATTTAGGTTGCTGGATATAATTTTAAAAGCAGACACATTTTGTTAGGCATTATGCTCTTTTGGCATTAGTGATGATTCTGGCATAAAAAATAAAAATATTTTAAAAATGTCAGGAATGCCTGCTTCCAGCATTTTCTACTCAGTGAATTGCCAGTTAACATAACAAGCGTCTGTATCATGTAGACAAAAGATAATCATTTGGTGTGTAAAATAAATTTGAAATCTACTTTCATTGTTGCTAATTATATAAAATGGAAGTACAATGGAAAGAATATTTACTTAGCCAACATTGTGAGTGCCTTTTGAGGGGGAATTGATTGAGAAGGGATAAAAATTTAGGTAGGTGTGTGAGTCACTGGAAATGGTCATCTGGATATGGATGATGATTACATGGAGAGATAGGTAGACACCACATATATAGTAGGATCTGAAATAATTTAAAATATTATTTATGCCACATGGTTAGCTAATAACTTTGGTGTATCTGTTTTGGATTTTTTTTTTGAATTTTGGCCTCCTCTATTGGTTTATTTATTTATTTATTTATTTATTTTAATCCATCTTTATTCTTTGGCCTGTGTGGGCCTCCTACTGCAGTGGCCCCTCTCATTGCAGAGCACAGCCTCTGGGTGCACATGCTCCAGAGCACTGGCCTGTAACGGAACACACTGGTCCAGCCGCTCTGTGACACGAGGGATCTTCCCTGGTCAGGGATCGAATCTGTGCCCCTTTCACTGAAAGGCAGACTTTTTACCCATGAGACCATCAGGGAAATCCAGAACTTTGTTTTAATTACAAATAATTTCCTTCTTTTCTTTTCAAATAGCACTGATTTTTATTGTGAAGAAGATAATACTTATGCTATTAGGCTCTTTCTATTATCATAATGGGATTTCATCACATCAGTTTGCAGGTAAAGAGTATTATATGAAATCTTTTAGAGGTTTTGAACTGATTTCACCCAGTAAAAGGAATAAAATGAAGAAGTATAAGAAAAAAAAAGAAGAAGCATGCTAAGAATTTTCTGCAAGAAGCATGCAAATTTATAAACCAGAAAAACTATATTTGTTTTGATACTTTATAAATTCCGAAGATAATGATTTTCTATATCGGGAGAGTTTGAAGCAGAAATGAAATAACCACTCAAACTTTTAGCTGGACAGATGTACCTTAGGAAAAATTGATAATAGCATCATTTTTAGAAGAAGACCATGCAATAAGAATGTTTTACTAAGACGTGCTTTATAAAAAGCAATGAAAACCCATTTAGAATGAAACAGAAGAGTTGCCTAAAATTTTCTGCTTTTCCAAATCATCTTCCTGGAGCTCGCTGGGGAAAAATACATTTCCCAAAGTTATTTCCACTTTTAAAGTGTGATATTAAAGGCCATTGCGTTATACATGCAACTAGCAGTTTCTTGTTAATCAGTATCTCACCATGGTATTTTTTGCTCTGATTGGCATTGGGAAAATGAGACAAACCCATTCTGAACACTGTATTGGTGAGAAGAGGAAAGGTCTATTGCTTGAGATAATCAGTGGGAGAGAGGTCCCTAGGCCAGGAATGACCTTGGTATCTCAAAGATACTTGACGCTGAGGGAGTCAGGAGTGACAAATATGCAGAAGCCTAAACTAGTCTGAAGATGCTTCAGTTGTTAGTCTGGAGCTTGGCCTGTGTGGGCCTCCTACTGCAGTGGCCCCTCTCATTGCAGAGCACAGCCTCTGGGTGCACATGCTCCAGAGCACTGGCCTGTAACGGAACACACTGGTCCAGCCGCTCTGTGACACGAGGGATCTTCCCTGGTCAGGGATCGAATCTGTGCCCCTTTCACTGAAAGGCAGACTTTTTACCCATGAGACCATCAGGGAAATCCAGAACTTTGTTTTAATTACAAATAATTTCCTTCTTTTCTTTTCAAATAGCACTGATTTTTATTGTGAAGAAGATAATACTTATGCTATTAGGCTCTTTCTATTATCATAATGGGATTTCATCACATCAGTTTGCAGGTAAAGAGTATTATATGAAATCTTTTAGAGGTTTTGAACTGATTTCACCCAGTAAAAGGAATAAAATGAAGAAGTATAAGAAAAAAAAAGAAGAAGCATGCTAAGAATTTTCTGCAAGAAGCATGCAAATTTATAAACCAGAAAAACTATATTTGTTTTGATACTTTATAAATTCCGAAGATAATGATTTTCTATATCGGGAGAGTTTGAAGCAGAAATGAAATAACCACTCAAACTTTTAGCTGGACAGATGTACCTTAGGAAAAATTGATAATAGCATCATTTTTAGAAGAAGACCATGCAATAAGAATGTTTTACTAAGACGTGCTTTATAAAAAGCAATGAAAACCCATTTAGAATGAAACAGAAGAGTTGCCTAAAATTTTCTGCTTTTCCAAATCATCTTCCTGGAGCTCGCTGGGGAAAAATACATTTCCCAAAGTTATTTCCACTTTTAAAGTGTGATATTAAAGGCCATTGCGTTATACATGCAACTAGCAGTTTCTTGTTAATCAGTATCTCACCATGGTATTTTTTGCTCTGATTGGCATTGGGAAAATGAGACAAACCCATTCTGAACACTGTATTGGTGAGAAGAGGAAAGGTCTATTGCTTGAGATAATCAGTGGGAGAGAGGTCCCTAGGCCAGGAATGACCTTGGTATCTCAAAGATACTTGACGCTGAGGGAGTCAGGAGTGACAAATATGCAGAAGCCTAAACTAGTCTGAAGATGCTTCAGTTGTTGAGGACTGATCTACTGATATTGGAGTAAATTCCCTTATTCCATTATCAGATATCCACTTTTATGGGAACAAGTAAGGGGGTTTTGAAAGCTCTGTAAGTTCTTCTGCCTACTTGAGGTCAATTGAAGTGATTAATATATGTGGCCTGCTTACATAATGCTACCTGGAATGCAGCACTATAGCTATAGAGAAAATTCTAATTTTTTTCAAAATGAATAAGGTATGTGTATTATATACAGATATCTCTTTTAAATTCTGTCTAGACATCTAGAGTTAAATCCTGTTACCAACGAGAATGCATACTCCTTTTCGTTACTATCAAGCTATTACCAATAGGTTTGCGTGTGTTTGTGCTCAACCACTCAGTTGTGTTCAACCCTTTGCAGTCCAGTGGACTGTAGGCCACCAGTCTCCTCAGTTCATGGGATTTCCCAGGAAAGAATACAGGAATGGTTATCCATTTTCTTCTCCAGGAGATCTTCCTGACCCAGGGATTCAATCCATGTCTCTTGTGTCTCCTGCATTGGCAGGCAGATTCTTTACCATTGGAGCCCCCTGAGTTAACACTGAGAAAATGTGGTTGGATGGGTGTGTGTGTGTAAGACAGAGAGATATTATACAGAAAAAAAAAGAGTCAGCATCTTATCCCAAGGCTTTTATTCCCTGGTACTGAACTAAATTCAAGAAGAAGAAAGTTAAAAATATATATATAAAAAATAAAAAACAGAAAGAAAGAAACCAGTAGAACATGCTTTGTTTTGAAGATTTGTGGAAGGAAAATAAATCCTCCTGAGAAACAAATTTAGCAGCATTAGACTCTTTGCTTCTTGGTGTTTAAAACATATGAAATACACACTTTATACTTCTTCACTGATTGTTTTGATAATGAGACAAAGTGTGAGGAATTACCCATCATTATACCTAATGAGTAGCTATTGCTCAAAGGAAAAAATTCATTGTTTCCTATTTTGCCTTTCTAATCTTAAAAGGGTCACCAGGAAGCACATCTAGGACTGCAAAGTACATCTAAAAAAGATAGTGATGTAATAATGATTTAAAGGAATGAGTGTTTTAGTTCAACAAATTTAATTTTCAATCTGACCATGATTTGTGTAGATTTAGGCCATTTTCTTCATTTTTAAGGGCCTGATATCCTTCTCAAGTACAATACAGGTAATTCTCATGACCTCAAATGTTGCTATACAATGAGATGCCATAATAAACATGCTTAGCAATGCACCAGACTTATAGCAAGCACCCTACGTCTGTGAATATTAGTAATAATTACATTCACTGGGTGGCCCGGGTCCTCATTCTCCCCTGGCATTTCCTATGGGTTATTTCTGCCTCTCCAGGTGTTAGAATAATCAGTGTCCCAGATGCAACCTTGACCTCCAGAGTCTCTAATAATCTCAAGCTAACCACTGTTTACCCAGTGAATGGAAAACACACGTTTATAGACACCTATGAAAAAGCAAATATTCAAACTTGGGATAATAAAATAGGATTTTAGTTTCATCAAGTACCACCTTGATGATGGTGCTGCCTTGATTCCTGCACCTGAGTCACTCAAAGTGTCCTCTGACTGTGGGTGAAGCCTCCCAAGCTGCTGGCTCGGGCACTCAGAAACAAGATGCTCTCATTTCCTTCTCTGACCTCCTGCCTTCTGCCCTTCTTCTGAAGTCTCTTGGGAGATCACAACTCCACTGGGGAACACTGTTTCCTGTCCTGGTCTCACGGCTCACACAATTGCAGCTGCAGGAAAAGTTCACTGTCCTTCCCTTTATTGCTTCTTACTTACAGCCTGAGGTCGGGCTATTCACTAAGGTCACAGAGAACATGTAGACCAAGTGGCAAGACTTTTTCATAGAATAAAGACACTATGGAAAGGAGTAGGATGCAGAAGATATAAACCAGGTGACTGACAAGGTGTTCGCTCTTGATAGATGACTGTAGATCACTTACCGTGAATGGTGTCAGATTCTTGATCTCCAAAGAAGATTTCACACTGGGATCAAAAAGACTTGGCTTTGGTCACTCAGAGCTTTGTGCAGGAAGTTTTATTAAAGAAAAAAGGAATAGAGAAAGCTTCCAACTAAAGGAACTGGAAGGGACATAGAAGAGTATCCCCAGAAGCTAGTTTAGGTAAGGCATTTTGTACTTTTCCGGTTGGTTATTAACACTAGATCGGAAGAATATTTTAAAGTGATAAAGGTCTTGCCAGACCCACACCCAAAACATACATCTTTAGATAACATAGGTACAAGCTAAGAACATGTCCTCCCGCAAGATACATTGTTATAAACATTAACTCTGGGCTTAAAGAAAGCCTTTGGCAAAATAGATTATCAAACATAAGGCAAAAGGTAAACATGCTTAGCAACCGCTTATAGCAAGCACCCTACGTCTGTGAATATTAGTAATAATTACATTCACTGGGTGGCCCGGGTCCTCATTCTCCCCTGGCATTTCCTATGGGTTATTTCTGCCTCTCCAGGTGTTAGAATAATCAGTGTCCCAGATGCAACCTTGACCTCCAGAGTCTCTAATAATCTCAAGCTAACCACTGTTTACCCAGTGAATGGAAAACACACGTTTATAGACACCTATGAAAAAGCAAATATTCAAACTTGGGATAATAAAATAGGATTTTAGTTTCATCAAGTACCACCTTGATGATGGTGCTGCCTTGATTCCTGCACCTGAGTCACTCAAAGTGTCCTCTGACTGTGGGTGAAGCCTCCCAAGCTGCTGGCTCGGGCACTCAGAAACAAGATGCTCTCATTTCCTTCTCTGACCTCCTGCCTTCTGCCCTTCTTCTGAAGTCTCTTGGGAGATCACAACTCCACTGGGGAACACTGTTTCCTGTCCTGGTCTCACGGCTCACACAATTGCAGCTGCAGGAAAAGTTCACTGTCCTTCCCTTTATTGCTTCTTACTTACAGCCTGAGGTCGGGCTATTCACTAAGGTCACAGAGAACATGTAGACCAAGTGGCAAGACTTTTTCATAGAATAAAGACACTATGGAAAGGAGTAGGATGCAGAAGATATAAACCAGGTGACTGACAAGGTGTTCGCTCTTGATAGATGACTGTAGATCACTTACCGTGAATGGTGTCAGATTCTTGATCTCCAAAGAAGATTTCACACTGGGATCAAAAAGACTTGGCTTTGGTCACTCAGAGCTTTGTGCAGGAAGTTTTATTAAAGAAAAAAGGAATAGAGAAAGCTTCCAACTAAAGGAACTGGAAGGGACATAGAAGAGTATCCCCAGAAGCTAGTTTAGGTAAGGCATTTTGTACTTTTCCGGTTGGTTATTAACACTAGATCGGAAGAATATTTTAAAGTGATAAAGGTCTTGCCAGACCCACACCCAAAACATACATCTTTAGATAACATAGGTACAAGCTAAGAACATGTCCTCCCGCAAGATACATTGTTATAAACATTAACTCTGGGCTTAAAGAAAGCCTTTGGCAAAATAGATTATCATCATAGGCATGGTAATCAAGGTGAAGGCACCTTGGCTAAAAAATGTTTGATCCCTCTCCTCCTTGGAAACCTCTAACTTCCTTACCAAGTCTACCTATTCACCTCTTTCACTGTGAGGCTCACCTTGTTGTATAGCAGAAACCAACACAATTAATTGTAAACCAATTATATTCCAACTTTATATATATACTATTTCTTTTTTAATGGAATGGTATTCAGACAATGTGGAACTCTACCCCAATGGTCTTATATGCGTCCACAGGTAATCCTCAATGCCCAGGAAATCAATCTGCAAAAAGAAGGAATACATACATATATGTTGTTGAAAGCTTAAAGAAAATAGTTCATTCATTCATTATCTAACAGTTACCACTTCAGAAAGTATTACTTTGGAATCTAGTTTAAACCAAAATTAATTTCTAATTTCAACCAATTTACTGTGCTACATTTCCTTATTCTCTTCTTGTAATTCTGAATATGTTTCCTCATAGAAACATTAAGCTCAAATTCAGGAAGTTGTAAGACCTTTTGTTCACATTAGATTTTACATTCATACAAACTGGTAAGAATATTTAAAGTGCAAAACAAATGAAAGACTTATATCAAGGACTAATATGTGAGTTAGGTAAGATGACATGTATTTCTTAAACTTACCGCTTTCCCCAGGGCACATTTTAAAAACTGAATGTCTTCCTAAACTGTGATCATGTTCCCCCACAGTTCCTCTGTCATGGTTCTCAGTTTTGTCTTCACTATGTAACTGCAGCTGCACATTTACTGTTTTTCTCTTAAATCCGGACTCTCATTCTTGCTGAGACTCAGCTTCCTCTTCCAATATTGGTTTGCATTATCTTCTCTTTCATGCCAGTCCCTCTAGCCACGATCTTTAAGTACAAAGCTAACCTCACCGCTTTCCCGCTTCTAGCCTCCACCGGCTCTCTGTTAGCTACAAAATCAGCTCCAGTCTTCCTGACACGGAGATGAGAACAGACTCCCCCAACTTCTCCCAGTATCTCCCATGTCTCTTGTCTTTCCTTTCCCTGCACGTCACCCTTTAGTCACATTGGATATCTGTCTCTTACATAAACATGTCTGCTCATGCCCACTCACAGACACGCCCCCTAAACGACACTCTGACCCTTGGTGCCATCCATCCATGCTGTTCCCACTGCTTAAAATGCATCTCCACTTCTCCACATTATCCATATGCTCCTTCATAATTTTTCTAGGTATTTCCTATCCTCTCGTCCACACTCTACACTGGCATCAGTTCCACCAGAATGTTCTCTTTGATATCCAGCCATCAGGCTAGTTCCTTATCTACAGGATACTTTAGAAATATTGCAGGCTCAGGTCTAGGCAACCAAAGCAAAGAAAATACCCCAATAGAGAAAGTCACACAGCAGTTTTAGATTCACTGTGCATATAAAAGTCATATTTATACAATTCTGTAGTCTGTTAAGTGTGTGATGGTATTAAATCTAGAAAACAACGTATGCACCTTAGTTTAAAGCTACTTTATTGTTAAAAAATGCTGAGCATTAACTGATCCTTAAGTGAGTTATAATATTTTTGCAATAGAAACCTCAAAGATCACTGATCACAGGCGAACATAAATATAATAACAATGAAAAAGTTTGAAACCCTGTGAGAAATAATGAGGTGTGACATAAAGACATGAAATGAGCAATGCTGTTGGACAAGTGGTGCTGATAGACTTCCTTGATGTAAGGTTGCCACAAATTCTCCATTTGTAACAACAAAAACAACTATAAACCTCAATATCTGTGAAGGAAAACAAAGGAGGTATGCTTTGCTTGTATTTTACTGCACTTGTCACATTACTTCCTAATTTTCTCTTGACGGATTCATGTCATCTGACAGATTACAAATGTTATGCAGGCTTAGACTGTATCTTACATTTGTAACCTTGGTGTCCTATACTATGTTTGCCATGTATTAATACTTGAGTACTAATTTTGTAATACTTAAAACAAAGGAATGTATGGATTCTTTAAAGAATGTTGACTTCTGTGACTCTCTCCTTCTTAGTTGCTAAGTCACAAATTTTGGCTGTTTTTAAGTATAATACTGTCTTATGATTCATTTTAATGATGAAATATTTTGATCATGTTTTAATAATGAAATGTTTCTTGTGTGCCAGAAACTGGGCAAGATCCAGTGTAACTATAATGTAAAATAATCACCAAGAAAACATATAAGTGCAAGTGTGAAAAGTGCTCTAAAAGGAATGTACACAGTGTTATTAGACTGGAGAAAGTAAGGGCCAGGATGGTATAGAGAGCTAAAAGATGCTCTTTTAGAAGAAAGGATGTTTGAGTGAAGACATGAGGATGCGTGGTTAACAAGATAGAGAGGAAAGGGAGACTGTGCTAGGTTACTGTAAGAGTTCATGTGACAGCATGTGGAATGCTGCTATAGTCAAAGACTGAGAGAAACCAGGGTGGTCCAAACAGAGATGGAGGCACACAGTCCTGTGAACAGAAGCTATGACAATTTTGCAGACTGAGATTTGGAAACAGAAAGAGGGAAGGCAAACTTTTGTTACTTAAGAAATAACCCAGAAGTCCACCACATTGTGATGATGCAGACACGTAGACTAGAGAAATATTGGGAAAGAAAAGTCAACATTACTTAACAATTGATTGGAGTGTGATGATTGCAGAAGGACGAGGTCAGAAGAGTGAGCATAAATACTGATTTTTCAGAGGTGGTAGAATCTTTCCCTGGGAAAGTGATGGATCGAAATGAACCAGCTTTTGTGAGGGATCAGCAGAGAGGAGACATCAGACAGATTGACTAGAGATTGTTGATTTTAGGTGACTTCTAACACCAGATTTCTCTAACGTGACGTTTTGGAAATCATAGGTGTAGACAGATTGTGGAGAAAGATGAGGGAAGGAACTTGAAGATAAATCATGAGAAATACTAGCACTTGTAGTTCTTTATAGACAAGAGACAGAGGAGGGGTCATCATTAATTTTTTTTTTTTCTTAATGTATTTATTCTTAGTTGAAGGATAATTGCTTTACAATATTGACTGGATTTCTGCTATACATCAACATGGTTAGCCATAGGTTTATATATGTACCCTCCTTCTCTTTTTCACCCCTCTAGGTTGTCACAGAGCCCCAGTTAGAGTGCCCTGAGTCATACAGCAAATTTCCATTGGCTATCTATTTTGCATATGACAGTACATATGTTTCCTTGCTACTTTCTCCATGCATCTCACTTTTTATTTCCTCCTAATTTGTTTTTATATATGAGCTTCTATTATACCATCAACTTGGTGAGAAAGGAAAAAAGTCTACTTCTTAAAAATGTGGTCACAGAGCACAGTGAAGAAACAAAGTGGTATCCTTAAAAATAAAAAAGAGTTGTTATGAATTGAATTCAATTGCTCATCATCCCACAAATCATCATAAAATCTACTTGAAAAATGAAAATTAGGTATCTATACACAGTGTCATATTTTTAAAGAATATATTCATCCTGGGAGCGAGGTGAGGGATATATGTAGTCATGTTTTGCTTTTAAAACTAATGACCTCAGTTCGAATTAATTATAGATCAGTGGTCATCACCCAAGACAGATCATGATGACTCAATATGAGGATTAATTGCAAAAGTAATCATATCTATTATCTAATTATTCAAACCTTAATTATGACTCTGCTGACCCAATTAGTCAGAACATAAGGCTACCATTTGCAATGGATGGACACTCGGCATCTGTGCTGAAGTGAGAGGCATCTGTTGCCAAGAGGTGAAGTGGCGGAAAGTGTCAAGTCACCAGTTGTGGAGTAAACAGCCTTAGAGAAGCACATGGAAGTCCGTGCAGTGATTTAACACATGGGCAGGGGCAGGTTAGGAGATTTGGGTCCCGTCTGTGGAGTGAGGGATCAGCAGAGGAGACATCAGACAGATTGACTAGAGATTGTTGATTTTAGGTGACTTCTAACACCAGATTTCTCTAACGTGACGTTTTGGAAATCATAGGTGTAGACAGATTGTGGAGAAAGATGAGGGAAGGAACTTGAAGATAAATCATGAGAAATACTAGCACTTGTAGTTCTTTATAGACAAGAGACAGAGGAGGGGTCATCATTAATTTTTTTTTTTTCTTAATGTATTTATTCTTAGTTGAAGGATAATTGCTTTACAATATTGACTGGATTTCTGCTATACATCAACATGGTTAGCCATAGGTTTATATATGTACCCTCCTTCTCTTTTTCACCCCTCTAGGTTGTCACAGAGCCCCAGTTAGAGTGCCCTGAGTCATACAGCAAATTTCCATTGGCTATCTATTTTGCATATGACAGTACATATGTTTCCTTGCTACTTTCTCCATGCATCTCACTTTTTATTTCCTCCTAATTTGTTTTTATATATGAGCTTCTATTATACCATCAACTTGGTGAGAAAGGAAAAAAGTCTACTTCTTAAAAATGTGGTCACAGAGCACAGTGAAGAAACAAAGTGGTATCCTTAAAAATAAAAAAGAGTTGTTATGAATTGAATTCAATTGCTCATCATCCCACAAATCATCATAAAATCTACTTGAAAAATGAAAATTAGGTATCTATACACAGTGTCATATTTTTAAAGAATATATTCATCCTGGGAGCGAGGTGAGGGATATATGTAGTCATGTTTTGCTTTTAAAACTAATGACCTCAGTTCGAATTAATTATAGATCAGTGGTCATCACCCAAGACAGATCATGATGACTCAATATGAGGATTAATTGCAAAAGTAATCATATCTATTATCTAATTATTCAAACCTTAATTATGACTCTGCTGACCCAATTAGTCAGAACATAAGGCTACCATTTGCAATGGATGGACACTCGGCATCTGTGCTGAAGTGAGAGGCATCTGTTGCCAAGAGGTGAAGTGGCGGAAAGTGTCAAGTCACCAGTTGTGGAGTAAACAGCCTTAGAGAAGCACATGGAAGTCCGTGCAGTGATTTAACACATGGGCAGGGGGAGGTTAGGAGAGAAGGCACTTGGGCTCTGAAGGCTGTGT
This sequence comes from Tragulus kanchil, assembly GCA_022376925.1. Classification (NCBI taxonomy): domain Eukaryota; kingdom Metazoa; phylum Chordata; class Mammalia; order Artiodactyla; family Tragulidae; genus Tragulus; species Tragulus kanchil. Next base: position 145,757,455 of record JAIOJX010000004.1, read on the forward strand.
CCCTCTGGATGGACTGTGGATTGTAAAGCACTACTTATCTTTCCACACCATGCTCCTATTAAAAACAGAAAAATTATATAAAGCCTGTCTTTTGCATGTTGTGAGTATGCTAAATCTCTTTACTCGTGTCCAGCTTTTTGGAATCTTCTCAACCCAGAGATTGAACCCGAGTCTCTTATGTACCCTTCATTGACAGGCAGGTTCCTTACCACTGATGCCACCTGGGAAGCCCTTTGCATGTTAGACAGAGTCATAGAAAGAAATGAGCCAGCAACACATTGTAAACATACGCACACCTTTTTATAAATTCATTAAAGTCATTCATAGCTTCTAACACTTATTTGTTCTATGTCTAATCAAAGAAATAGAATTATACAGATGAAATATCTTCTTGTTGTAAGTATAAATAATATAATCGTAGATTCTCTGATTGGTGCCATCGATTTTGACTTTAGTAGTGTCTGATGTATAATATCTTAGCATCTGATATATTTACATGCTGTTATTGATATTGACCATATTAGACAGGAAGGATTCTATTAATAATGCTATTGACTGTGTATTTATTTATTGCTAATATTTATCAACCTTGGTATAAAATCTTTGTTGAACTATAAGCAAGTGTTTAAAAAAATGTTAGTGAAAGGGAAGCGGTGTATAAAGTGTGACACAACTCATTAGAACTTTAAGTACATCAACTTTTGACTCAGCTGTGGATTTGCTTACACTGTGCTCAGTGTCATAGGTTTAACTTTTTATTAATTCACATTTTGGAATGTGCAAATGAGAGAATGTTGGCACTTACTGAAGTCGGAAAATGTTAATTTACGTGAAATGTATATACATCTTGCTGCTGAGTGTAATAGAAGCGATTTCAACTTTTCACATTGGTTTCACAGAAGAATAATTCAACAAAATTAAAAGAGTGTGGGCAGACCCCAACAAAAGAAATAGGTGAAGTGGCGGAAAGTGTCAAGTCACCAGTTGTGGAGTAAACAGCCTTAGAGAAGCACATGGAAGTCCGTGCAGTGATTTAACACATGGGCAGGGGGAGGTTAGGAGAGAAGGCACTTGGGCTCTGAAGGCTGTGTCCCTCTGGATGGACTGTGGATTGTAAAGCACTACTTATCTTTCCACACCATGCTCCTATTAAAAACAGAAAAATTATATAAAGCCTGTCTTTTGCATGTTGTGAGTATGCTAAATCTCTTTACTCGTGTCCAGTTTTTTGGAATCTTCTCAACCCAGAGATTGAACCCGAGTCTCTTATGTACCCTTCATTGACAGGCAGGTTCCTTACCACTGATGCCACCTGGGAAGCCCTTTGCATGTTAGACAGAGTCATAGAAAGAAATGAGCCAGCAACACATTGTAAACATACGCACACCTTTTTATAAATTCATTAAAGTCATTCATAGCTTCTAACACTTATTTGTTCTATGTCTAATCAAAGAAATAGAATTATACAGATGAAATATCTTCTTGTTGTAAGTATAAATAATATAATCGTAGATTCTCTGATTGGTGCCATCGATTTTGACTTTAGTAGTGTCTGATGTATAATATCTTAGCATCTGATATATTTACATGCTGTTATTGATATTGACCATATTAGACAGGAAGGATTCTATTAATAATGCTATTGACTGTGTATTTATTTATTGCTAATATTTATCAACCTTGGTATAAAATCTTTGTTGAACTATAAGCAAGTGTTTAAAAAAATGTTAGTGAAAGGGAAGCGGTGTATAAAGTGTGACACAACTCATTAGAACTTTAAGTACATCAACTTTTGACTCAGCTGTGGATTTGCTTACACTGTGCTCAGTGTCATAGGTTTAACTTTTTATTAATTCACATTTTGGAATGTGCAAATGAGAGAATGTTGGCACTTACTGAAGTCGGAAAATGTTAATTTACGTGAAATGTATATACATCTTGCTGCTGAGTGTAATAGAAGCGATTTCAACTTTTCACATTGGTTTCACAGAAGAAAATTACATTTCAACAAAATTAAAAGAGTGTGGGAGCTTTTTCAGCATTGCATCTCCGTGCTCCCTTGTTATTGAACGACAATAAGAAATCCTGTTAGTTCTCTGCTACTGAGCAAATTGCTTTCCACAATTATGGTTTATGTTTTAATGGGGCTAGCTTCACATTAGGAGAATTATTCCAAACCAGCATTGCCTCTTGGTGCTGCACAGAACAGCACCCTGCCTACTTTACAAAATCCATGTCTCCCGTGTTGCCTCTAAGAAAAATATATAAATAAATGCTTGCCAATCTTGCTTCTGTGAAAGTTTTAATTGAGGATAATGAAACATCTCTAGCTCCAAAATGAGAGTAAGATGGCCACAAAGCCCTTTAAAATGCTAATAGGCAGAAGACATTTACAGAAGGCTTGTGAGATTATGCAGCATAGTAATAGTGTAGGTAGGTGACAATTTGTCAAATTTAGCTGCGGTGATCAGACCTATCTTCCCTCTTTCTGAGGTCAACGTGAATGAAGAGACTTAGGAAGGCATAAAGTTGCACCCTCATCACAAAATACCTTGCTCTTCTGGCTATAGGGTGTCTGCATACCACCCATTTAAAGAGGGGGAAATGGCCAGGAAGAAGCAGATGTTAATTTCATTTGATTTTATGTTTCTGGGTTCCACTTCCTCTCCCCATTTCCACCATGTTTCACCCACAGAATACTTCTCTTCTTTGTAAATCAAGGGGTGACAACATGAACAGCACATGTACACTTTAGCTAAGCAACTTACCAATTCAAGAGGTTTGCCTCAGTGGTAAGACATGAACTCAGAAGTGATAAAGCTTGGCACTGCTTCAGTAAAATAGAATAAGAAATCACTTTGACAGAGCCTAGATTCTCGTCTGGATTGCTAAATGTGTGTGTGTTCGCCCCGCCCCCTTCAAGGTCAATGTTCCTTATTTTATATGGAGTATATCTTATGCGGCAGCAGAGGAGGAAATGTTAGCAACCCAGGTTAATGTGTTTGGGGTCAAAGTCAGCTTCCAAGTGGCCGAGTTTCAACTTTTCACATTGGTTTCACAGAAGAAAATTACATTTCAACAAAATTAAAAGAGTGTGGGAGCTTTTTCAGCATTGCATCTCCGTGCTCCCTTGTTATTGAACGACAATAAGAAATCCTGTTAGTTCTCTGCTACTGAGCAAATTGCTTTCCACAATTATGGTTTATGTTTTAATGGGGCTAGCTTCACATTAGGAGAATTATTCCAAACCAGCATTGCCTCTTGGTGCTGCACAGAACAGCACCCTGCCTACTTTACAAAATCCATGTCTCCCGTGTTGCCTCTAAGAAAAATATATAAATAAATGCTTGCCAATCTTGCTTCTGTGAAAGTTTTAATTGAGGATAATGAAACATCTCTAGCTCCAAAATGAGAGTAAGATGGCCACAAAGCCCTTTAAAATGCTAATAGGCAGAAGACATTTACAGAAGGCTTGTGAGATTATGCAGCATAGTAATAGTGTAGGTAGGTGACAATTTGTCAAATTTAGCTGCGGTGATCAGACCTATCTTCCCTCTTTCTGAGGTCAACGTGAATGAAGAGACTTAGGAAGGCATAAAGTTGCACCCTCATCACAAAATACCTTGCTCTTCTGGCTATAGGGTGTCTGCATACCACCCATTTAAAGAGGGGGAAATGGCCAGGAAGAAGCAGATGTTAATTTCATTTGATTTTATGTTTCTGGGTTCCACTTCCTCTCCCCATTTCCACCATGTTTCACCCACAGAATACTTCTCTTCTTTGTAAATCAAGGGGTGACAACATGAACAGCACATGTACACTTTAGCTAAGCAACTTACCAATTCAAGAGGTTTGCCTCAGTGGTAAGACATGAACTCAGAAGTGATAAAGCTTGGCACTGCTTCAGTAAAATAGAATAAGAAATCACTTTGACAGAGCCTAGATTCTCGTCTGGATTGCTAAATGTGTGTGTGTTCGCCCCGCCCCCTTCAAGGTCAATGTTCCTTATTTTATATGGAGTATATCTTATGCGGCAGCAGAGGAGGAAATGTTAGCAACCCAGGTTAATGTGTTTGGGGTCAAAGTCAGCTTCCAAGTCGCAGCTCTCTTGTACGTTTCAAAGGAATCTTGATGAAATGACCACTGTTACAATGAATGCCAAGAGCTAGGAGAGGCGTGAAAGGAAGACACGCAGGTGCTCATTAAACAAAGCTGTGCTGTGCTCAGTCCGATTCTTTGCCGCCCCGTGAACTGCAGTCTGCCCGGGTCCTCTGTCCATGGGATGTTCCCATCAAGATCACGCGAGTGGGTTGCAATTTCCTTCCCTAGGGCATCTTCCTGACTCAGGGATCAAACAGATGTCTCCGCCAGGCAGGTGGATTCTTTAGCACTGAGCCACCTGGGAAGCCTTATTAAGCAATTGGAACCTTTTTTATTTCTCTTTGACTGAGATTTCCTGGTGCAGTCTCTTGCACCTCAGGGATTTATAAGTGATATATATTCCTTCCTGAGTTGAAAGTGTCTGTCTCTTGGATTTGCGATGACAAGCGTTTTTCCCCACCTTCATAACCTGCCAGCAACTTAAGCAACATCTGTCAAGGAGCCAGGATTGGTCTATTGCTCCTAGGGGACTTCACCTGTGTGGGCCTGAGTGTTTGCATAAGAATAATCCATTGCAAATTACATGCACTTATTAACAACACCATTAATTTATAAAAAGAAGTTGTTTTTTTTTAAATCTCTTGAGTTACTGACTAAAAATCAAGATCAGATCCTAGTGATTAATATGTATATGTTTCATGTTTTTTATTTTCTTTTTTTACTATGAAATTCCCAATCTGAATACCTACTTTTTCAATTTATTTTATTTTATTTTTGTCCTCTTTTATTGTTTATTTATTTATTTATTTTCATCCATCTTTATTCTTTGGTCTGTAGGCCTCCCATTGCCATGGCCTCTCTCTTTGCAGAGCACGAGCTCTGGGCACATACGCTCCAGAGCTCTGGCTTGCAATTGGACGCACCAGTCCAGTTGCTCTGCAACACGTGGGATCTTCCTGGGCCAGGGATCAAACAGGTGCCCTTATACTGCAAGGGGGCTCTCTACCCACTGGACCACCAGGAAAACCCCAATTTTTGTTATTTTATACTGGAGTATTTCCTGGTGGCTCAGATGGTAAAGAATTTGCCTGTAATTCAGGAGATCCAGGTTCAATCCCTGGGTTGGGAAGATCAACCGAAGAAGGAAATGTCAAACACTCCAAGATTCTTGCCTGGAGAATTCCATGGACAGAGGAGCCTGGCGAGCTACAGTCAGACATGACTCTGTGCCTGAAATCTTCATCTTCTTCAATCAGTAGTTAATTAAAAATGCTGTGATAGTTTCAGGTATACAGCAAGGTGATTTAGTCATATATAAACATGTATCTATTCTTTTTCAAATTCTTTTCTCATTTATGTTGTTACATTGAGCATGGTTCCCTATGCTAGTGTACACATGTCCATCTCAAACTCCTTACCTATCTCTTTCTTTATATGTGTATATTTTAAATAAAATAATAAACTTGGAGTTGAACAGCATTCTTCAAGAAATTTACTCAGATACTTTTCATTAAAACTATTTGTATTATTAAATACGTTTCCTAGCTTACATTTATTTCTGCCTTACTCCAAGATGAAGGAATAATATTCAGATATTATCAACTGTGTCATTAATTTGTTATTTCAAGGATCTCATCGAAAATTTTTCCCTTACTCCAAGAATGAAGGAAAAAAGTTAACAACACCATTAATTTATAAAGAAGTTGTTTTTTTTTAAATCTCTTGAGTTACTGACTAAAAATCAAGATCAGATCCTAGTGATTAATATGTATATGTTTCATGTTTTTTATTTTCTTTTTTTACTATGAAATTCCCAATCTGAATACCTACTTTTTCAATTTATTTTATTTTATTTTTGTCCTCTTTTATTGTTTATTTATTTATTTATTTTCATCCATCTTTATTCTTTGGTCTGTAGGCCTCCCATTGCCATGGCCTCTCTCTTTGCAGAGCACGAGCTCTGGGCACATACGCTCCAGAGCTCTGGCTTGCAATTGGACGCACCAGTCCAGTTGCTCTGCAACACGTGGGATCTTCCTGGGCCAGGGATCAAACAGGTGCCCTTATACTGCAAGGGGGCTCTCTACCCACTGGACCACCAGGAAAACCCCAATTTTTGTTATTTTATACTGGAGTATTTCCTGGTGGCTCAGATGGTAAAGAATTTGCCTGTAATTCAGGAGATCCAGGTTCAATCCCTGGGTTGGGAAGATCAACCGAAGAAGGAAATGTCAAACACTCCAAGATTCTTGCCTGGAGAATTCCATGGACAGAGGAGCCTGGCGAGCTACAGTCAGACATGACTCTGTGCCTGAAATCTTCATCTTCTTCAATCAGTAGTTAATTAAAAATGCTGTGATAGTTTCAGGTATACAGCAAGGTGATTTAGTCATATATAAACATGTATCTATTCTTTTTCAAATTCTTTTCTCATTTATGTTGTTACATTGAGCATGGTTCCCTATGCTAGTGTACACATGTCCATCTCAAACTCCTTACCTATCTCTTTCTTTATATGTGTATATTTTAAATAAAATAATAAACTTGGAGTTGAACAGCATTCTTCAAGAAATTTACTCAGATACTTTTCATTAAAACTATTTGTATTATTAAATACGTTTCCTAGCTTACATTTATTTCTGCCTTACTCCAAGATGAAGGAATAATATTCAGATATTATCAACTGTGTCATTAATTTGTTATTTCCAAGGATCTCATGCAGGTTTAAAAAAAGATTAGATTGTGTCCACAGAATGGTGGCTGTATCTCTCATAGGAATGTAAAAAGGATATATAAATAGCATTTCACATCATTTTTAAAAATTCAATGATATTTAACTCCATGTTAGAGACTGACTTCAAAATTTTTCTCTGTGAAATCAAATCAAAAGAAAGTGGATAACTTGATATTGCTAAAATTTGAATGAAGGGTTTTACTGAATGGTAATAATTTTTGACTTTTAGTTCCTTATACATGTGTGTTTTAAATAGACTTTGAAAGAGGCTGTGTTACTTTTGCCAACATTTTATGCTCCATGTATGAGAAAGCAGTACAAAATTAAGATACCTAGTAATGTTAGACACTGAACTCTGCCAGAGAGATTCTACCCAAGGGCACCTAAGGAGAAAAGATTCCCGTAAGAAGATGCCCAAGTGAATTTCTATCAAATGTATTTAGAACCAAATGAATGACTCAAGTGTGTTTTTCCAAAATGTACGGGGGATTATGAATGTGTTTAGTTTCACTGGGATCTCCTGTTTGTTGCCATAGCATTCCGCAAAATTACTTTGTACTATTTTTAGTGAAAAATCACAGAGCAGTCCCTTCCTTTGTGTCTTAGAATGCAGTAACAGTTGCATATAGATGAAACAAAAAATCTCTTTTGTGGAATAAATGTAAATGGAACTGATCTCTTAGCATGTGCTTTATTCCATGTTTCAGTGATAGATGATCAGTAAACTCCTAGTGTAATATAAAATAAATACCTCACTGCCTTCTCAGATCATTTTCCCATGGAACATCTTCATTTATGCTATGAAAAATAAGCACCAGTGTTCTCTCACTTATATACCTAAATATGCTTGAGACAAGGAATGGTAAATAGCATCATCCATGTTTTGTGAAAGGAGACATACTGCAAATGTCAGGGTAAAGTTCTTTCTGATTCTGCAATACACAGCTATTTCTTCCAAACAATTTGTTGATTATCTGTTTAATATATAGTAGTATATTTATGTTAATCCCAAACTCTTAATTTATCCCTCCCTTCTCACAATTCCCCTTTAGTTACCATGTGTTTATTTTTGAAATCTGTGAGTTTATTTTTGTTTTGTAAATAAGTTCATTTGTATCATGTTTTCATCTTATACATATAAGTTATACCATATGATACTTTGTCTAACTTATTCCACTTAGTATGATAATGTCTATGTCCATCCATATTACTAAAAGGTATTGTTTCATTATTTTCTTATGGCTGAATAATATTCCACTGTATTCATGTATATTTTCCCCTTCTTTATCCATTCCTTTATTGATGGACATTTAGGATGCTTGTTAAAATGTCTTGGCTACTGTAAGTACTGTTGCAATGAACACTGGCATACATGTAACTTTTCAAATTATGGTTTCTCTGGATATATATTCTTAGAGATATTACATATCTCTGGAGGGAGATTGCTGGATCCTATGATAGTTCCAATTTTAGCTTTATAAGGAACCTCCCATAGTGGTTGTACCAATTCACGTTCCCATCAACAGTGTGGGAGGGTTCCCTTTTCTCTCCAGCATTTATTGTTTGTAGACTTTTTGACAGTGGCCATTCTGACGAGTTGAGTTGATACCTCATTGTAGTTTTGATTTGGATTTCTCTGACAATTAGAAATGTTGAATATCTTTTCGATGTTTTTTGGTCATCTGTATACCTTCTTTGAAGTAAAGTCTGTTAAGATGTTCTGCTCATTTTTTGTTTGGGATTTTTTTGGATATTGAGCTACAGGAGCTGTTTGTATATTTCAGAGATTAATCCCTTGTCAGTCGCTTTGATTGCAAATACTTTCTCCCCATCTGTGGGTTATTTTTTTTTTTCATACTGCACTAAAGTTTCTTTCTGATTCTTGCCAGATCATTTTCCCATGGAACATCTTCATTTATGCTATGAAAAATAAGCACCAGTGTTCTCTCACTTATATACCTAAATATGCTTGAGACAAGGAATGGTAAATAGCATCATCCATGTTTTGTGAAAGGAGACATACTGCAAATGTCAGGGTAAAGTTCTTTCTGATTCTGCAATACACAGCTATTTCTTCCAAACAATTTGTTGATTATCTGTTTAATATATAGTAGTATATTTATGTTAATCCCACACTCATAATTTATCCCCCCCTTCTCACAATTCCCTTTAGTTACCATGTGTTTATTTTTGAAATCTGTGAGTTTATTTTTGTTTTGTAAATAAGTTCATTTGTATCATGTTTTCATCTTATACATATAAGTTATACCATATGATACTTTGTCTAACTTATTCCACTTAGTATGATAATGTCTATGTCCATCCATATTACTAAAAGGTATTGTTTCATTATTTTCTTATGGCTGAATAATATTCCACTGTATTCATGTATATTTTCCCCTTCTTTATCCATTCCTTTATTGATGGACATTTAGGATGCTTGTTAAAATGTCTTGGCTACTGTAAGTACTGTTGCAATGAACACTGGCATACATGTAACTTTTCAAATTATGGTTTTCTCTGGATATATATTCTTAGAGATATTACATATCTCTGGAGGGAGATTGCTGGATCCTATGATAGTTCCAATTTTAGCTTTATAAGGAACCTCCCATAGTGGTTGTACCAATTCACGTTCCCATCAACAGTGTGGGAGGGTTCCCTTTTCTCTCCAGCATTTATTGTTTGTAGACTTTTTGACAGTGGCCATTCTGACGAGTTGAGTTGATACCTCATTGTAGTTTTGATTTGGATTTCTCTGACAATTAGAAATGTTGAATATCTTTTCGATGTTTTTTGGTCATCTGTATACCTTCTTTGAAGTAAAGTCTGTTAAGATGTTCTGCTCATTTTTTGTTTGGGTTTTTTTTTTGGATATTGAGCTACAGGAGCTGTTTGTATATTTCAGAGATTAATCCCTTGTCAGTCGCTTTGTTTGCAAATACTTTCTCCCAATCTGTGGGTTATCTTTTCATTTTGTTTATGGTTTCTTTGCTGTGCAAAAGTTCTTAGATTTAATTAGGCAGCTACACATAAGTTGGATAGCTATATGTAAAAAAAATAAAATTAGAACATTCTCCAACACCATACACAAAAATAAACCCCAAATGGATTAAAGACCTAAATATAAAACCAGATACTATAAAACTCTGAGGAGGAAGCATAAGCATATACAAATCTTTGACACAAATCACCTTTATATCTTTTTAGATCCATCTCCTAGAGTAATGCAAATAAAAACAAAAATTATTATGTGGGACCAAATTAAGCTTTAAAAGATACATTGTATTTTTTATTAGTGATAACTAAATAACATGTTTTTTTGGAAATGAAAAGCTCTGTTTAGTTTTAAAAACAGAGGATTAAAAAAAAAAAATCTCAATTTTATCAGTCCATCTCACTATTTCCTTTCAATTTAAACTCTATCAAGAGCAAAAATGATTTTGCCAGTCCTTAAGTATGTATTGTATGCTATATATTTTAAGTATGTGGCCTTATTTAATCTTCAGTACAATGTTAATGGTAGGTATTATTGCTCATTTTATAAATAAAGAAACTGAGTTAGGAGGCATTCAGTGACTTGCCTAAAATCAACCACTAGTGATTCACAGAACTGGCAAATCAGACTCAGATCTGTCTAATCCTAAACTGTGTTTTTTAAATCACTAAGCTATTTATACTTCCTTTTCAAACTAATCAGAGCATAAAAATAAACCATTTATGGCTCTTATTCTAGTAGGTGTCACATAGTGTCCTTCTTAACTACTGATTCCCTTACTTAGGTGGGAAGGAGGCAGACACATTTTTGATTTCTTCTTTTTGACCCTTTCAGCTTAATGACCTTTAAGAATATTTTCTGGTACTCTGAAATTTTAATGTTCAACTTAAACTTCAGTCAGTTCTATCTTGTTCAGCTTTGTTTGTCCTATGGCTTTGTGTTAGATTCTCCATGCTGATTGTCCATAGTACTAATACAATAGCCTTCCTTTCATTGGTCCTTTGATGAGCTTTTTTTTGTTTGCAATATTGAGCTACAGGAGCTGTTTGTATATTTCAGAGATTAATCCCTTGTCAGTCGCTTTGTTTGCAAATACTTTCTCCCAATCTGTGGGTTATCTTTTCATTTTGTTTATGGTTTCTTTGCTGTGCAAAAGTTCTTAGATTTAATTAGGCAGCTACACATAAGTTGGATAGCTATATGTAAAAAAAATAAAATTAGAACATTCTCCAACACCATACACAAAAATAAACCCCAAATGGATTAAAGACCTAAATATAAAACCAGATACTATAAAACTCTGAGGAGGAAGCATAAGCATATACAAATCTTTGACACAAATCACCTTTATATCTTTTTAGATCCATCTCCTAGAGTAATGCAAATAAAAACAAAAATTATTATGTGGGACCAAATTAAGCTTTAAAAGATACATTGTATTTTTTATTAGTGATAACTAAATAACATGTTTTTTTGGAAATGAAAAGCTCTGTTTAGTTTTAAAAACAGAGGATTAAAAAAAATCTCAATTTTATCAGTCCATCTCACTATTTCCTTTCAATTTAAACTCTATCAAGAGCAAAAATGATTTTGCCAGTCCTTAAGTATGTATTGTATGCTATATATTTTAAGTATGTGGCCTTATTTAATCTTCAGTACAATGTTAATGGTAGGTATTATTGCTCATTTTATAAATAAAGAAACTGAGTTAGGAGGCATTCAGTGACTTGCCTAAAATCAACCACTAGTGATTCACAGAACTGGCAAATCAGACTCAGATCTGTCTAATCCTAAACTGTGTTTTTTAAATCACTAAGCTATTTATACTTCCTTTTCAAACTAATCAGAGCATAAAAATAAACCATTTATGGCTCTTATTCTAGTAGGTGTCACATAGTGTCCTTCTTAACTACTGATTCCCTTACTTAGGTGGGAAGGAGGCAGACACATTTTTGATTTCTTCTTTTTGACCCTTTCAGCTTAATGACCTTTAAGAATATTTTCTGGTACTCTGAAATTTTAATGTTCAACTTAAACTTCAGTCAGTTCTATCTTGTTCAGCTTTGTTTGTCCTATGGCTTTGTGTTAGATTCTCCATGCTGATTGTCCATAGTACTAATACAATAGCCCCTTCCTTTCATTGCAGGATCACAAAGGATGTTGGTGACCAGCATGAGATATAACAAATGCTAAATACAGTTAAAATACTTGGATTTCATTGAATTTCACAAGACAAAAACATCTATCTCCCTTGCTTTCTGACCTCACTTCCAATACATTGCTCTTCTCTTTATAACCAAAAATATTTAGAATAGTGTGTACTCTAACTTCTGGTGCTTTCTGTCCCATTTACTTTTAAATTCACTTAGTTTCATTTCTATTGAACACCAATAAGGATATATTGGGTAATTCCAGAAGGAAATTCTGGTAACCAAATATTATGGGCAATATTCTATTTAAGCTGTATCTTGATTCACCACTTTCTTCTCAAATGTCCCACTTTATCATTACCTAATACTCTTGTTTTCTCTCTATACTTATGCTATTGCTGTCTGGTTACTAAGTCATGTGGAACTCTTTGTGACCCCATGGAGTGTAGTTCCCTGGGCTCCTCTGTCCATGATATCTTCCAGGCAAGGGTATTGGGAGTGGGTTGCCATTTCCTTCTCCAGAGATCTTCCTGACCCAGAGACCAAAATGAAGTCTCTTGCATCTCCTGCATTTCAGACAGATTCATTACCACGGAACCACCTGTGATATTGGAACTGAGAAAGAGGTCAGCTTCCCTAGTGTTCAGCCAATAAAATGCTCGCCTGAAACATGAAAGCCTTAGTATATACTCTCAGACCAGATAGAAGAGACAGTACTCTTTAAGCTACAATTTCAGAATAATATAGAAAAAAGTCACTGTTCTTCCAGCAATAAACTTATACTATACTACGAAGTATTTTAAAGTGATTTTTACCTCTTTGTAAAGAAGGGATGAAATAATTAGGAATTTTAAAAATGAAAACCAAGATTCACTCAAAGTTTAAAAAATGAATCAGTGACTCAACTGTATGTAATCTCCAAATAATTAGTTCTACTCAAGCTGCCAAAATAAATGAATGAATAAAAAATAAATAAATTTTATATGCAAGAAGATATTTTGACACCTACAGACATCAAAAAAAAAAGAAAAGAAAGAAAGAAAGAAAAGAAAAAGAGCTCTAGATATGTAGTATTTCCATAGAGCATTTCTTGAAACTGTTTACTACAATTATGATGTAAGCTACTTATATCATATTCATTTCCTTGGGCTCAAATCCCTCCATTCTCCTTCTAGAATCTATGTATGTCTTTGACTCAGTCTCTCTGAGTTCTCAGCATATCTATGGCTTTATCTACTACTCCTATCAGTGACTCCCAAATTTGTTTCACAAGGTCATTGCTATCTTTGAATAATGTGTTTTATCTTCATGTCCTTCTTGACATTTCCCTGTTAAACAACTTCAATTTAACTATGTTTTTTATTTATTTTTTAATTTATTTTCTGGTCCAAGCTCTCTATTATCTAGCTTTGCAATGTTACACATGCCTCCTCACCTCTCTGGTCTTGGTTTTTCTCATCTAGAATAGGCAGATTTGTCTATATACATTTTTGTCGTTGTTGTTAACTAAGAATTCACACAAACTGTTCCTTCTCCTCCACTCTCCTTCAATGATTGTAACTTAAAACAGCAGTCATTTGCCCTTGTGGCTTCCCTTTACTCTGACCCAGCTCAGCCAGTAAGAAACAAGCCTGCATTAATCTCATAAATATTTCTCAATTTCACCTTCTGCCCTTTAATCAAATTGCTATTACCTTAGATAATATTCTACGTCTAGGCAAGAGCATAGACATTTAGAATAACCTTCTGATAGAACAGAAGGTCATTTGTTCCTTCCGAAATGCCTTAGTATATACTCTCAGACCAGATAGAAGAGACAGTACTCTTTAAGCTACAATTTCAGAATAATATAGAAAAAAGTCACTGTTCTTCCAGCAATAAACTTATACTATACTACGAAGTATTTTAAAGTGATTTTTACCTCTTTGTAAAGAAGGGATGAAATAATTAGGAATTTTAAAAATGAAAACCAAGATTCACTCAAAGTTTAAAAAATGAATCAGTGACTCAACTGTATGTAATCTCCAAATAATTAGTTCTACTCAAGCTGCCAAAATAAATGAATGAATAAAAAATAAATAAATTTTATATGCAAGAAGATATTTTGACACCTACAGACATCAAAAAAAAAAGAAAAGAAAGAAAGAAAGAAAAGAAAAAGAGCTCTAGATATGTAGTATTTCCATAGAGCATTTCTTGAAACTGTTTACTACAATTATGATGTAAGCTACTTATATCATATTCATTTCCTTGGGCTCAAATCCCTCCATTCTCCTTCTAGAATCTATGTATGTCTTTGACTCAGTCTCTCTGAGTTCTCAGCATATCTATGGCTTTATCTACTACTCCTATCAGTGACTCCCAAATTTGTTTCACAAGGTCATTGCTATCTTTGAATAATGTGTTTTATCTTCATGTCCTTCTTGACATTTCCCTGTTAAACAACTTCAATTTAACTATGTTTTTTATTTATTTTTTAATTTATTTTCTGGTCCAAGCTCTCTATTATCTAGCTTTGCAATGTTACACATGCCTCCTCACCTCTCTGGTCTTGGTTTTTCTCATCTAGAATAGGCAGATTTGTCTATATACATTTTTGTCGTTGTTGTTAACTAAGAATTCACACAAACTGTTCCTTCTCCTCCACTCTCCTTCAATGATTGTAACTTAAAACAGCAGTCATTTGCCCTTGTGGCTTCCCTTTACTCTGACCCAGCTCAGCCAGTAAGAAACAAGCCTGCATTAATCTCATAAATATTTCTCAATTTCACCTTCTGCCCTTTAATCAAATTGCTATTACCTTAGATAATATTCTACGTCTAGGCAAGAGCATAGACATTTAGAATAACCTTCTAACAAACTTCCTTCCTTCTCATTAGACTATCCTCACGCCTTCAGTTTCTCTCATATTCTGCTGTGTATGGTTTATAAAAACAAATGAAGACAAAAATAATCAGCTTCCTACCCTGCATAATCTTCAGTACCTACCTTTCTAATAGAATATTTGTTCTTTCCAATGTGTGCTTATAGAGACTGAACTATATACCAGTATAGGTACCAAAGAAACCCTAGTAACACTGAAGCTGCATTCAAAGGTTGGGCAAGAGAGACCTTAGTCAAATAACTCAGCAAACAAATGTGAACTTACAATCTAACGTATCTTCAGACTATATACTGAAGTGGCCTGAGGAATCTGGGAAGTTAGACAACGAGATTTTCAGTTGAAAACTGAAGAGTGACAAAAGCTAGATGAGAAGAAAAAGAAAAAAAAAAAATCAAGCATATGAAGCACATTGAACACAATCTCTTGAAAAGAAAGAGGCTTGAGGAGGGGGCTTCCCTAGTGGCCCAGTGGGTAAGGACACACAGCCTTGCTGTGCAAGGGGCGCCGGTTCAATCCCTGACCTGGGAAGATCCCACGTGCCGCGGAGCGGCTGGACCAATGTGTCCAATGACCAAGCCGGAGCTCTGGAGCGCATGCGCCCGGAGCCGGTGCTCTGCGACAACAGAGGCCACTGCGATGGGAGGCCCACACGGGCCAAAGAACAAAGATGGATGAAAATAGACAAATGAAAGACCAATAGAAGTAGCCTGCCTGCTCCCCTCCCTCCCCACCCCAACCCCCCCAAAAAAAAAAAAAAAAAAAAACTTTTTAAAAAAAAAGAAAGAAAGAGGCTTGGGGAAAAAAAAAAAAAAAAGGCCAGTGGATGTGAACACAAAAAGCAAACAGATTAGTGCAACTGGATATTTACGGAGGTAAAAACCATGTCTGGTCTTAATCTTAAATTCAAAGGAAGTAACAAGTTAAAGAGTTAAACGGAAAAGTGCTATGATTATAAAATAAGGTGGGAGAGACCAACCTGGATGTAGGGAGACAGAAGAGAAGGAATTGTCAAGAGATGATGATAGCTTTTAAAAAAAAAATTTCTCAATTTCACCTTCTGCCCTTTAATCAAATTGCTATTACCTTAGATAATATTCTACGTCTAGGCAAGAGCATAGACATTTAGAATAACCTTCTAACAAACTTCCTTCCTTCTCATTAGACTATCCTCACGCCTTCAGTTTCTCTCATATTCTGCTGTGTATGGTTTATAAAAACAAATGAAGACAAAAATAATCAGCTTCCTACCCTGCATAATCTTCAGTACCTACCTTTCTAATAGAATATTTGTTCTTTCCAATGTGTGCTTATAGAGACTGAACTATATACCAGTATAGGTACCAAAGAAACCCTAGTAACACTGAAGCTGCATTCAAAGGTTGGGCAAGAGAGACCTTAGTCAAATAACTCAGCAAACAAATGTGAACTTACAATCTAACGTATCTTCAGACTATATACTGAAGTGGCCTGAGGAATCTGGGAAGTTAGACAACGAGATTTTCAGTTGAAAACTGAAGAGTGACAAAAGCTAGATGAGAAGAAAAAGAAAAAAAAAAAAATCAAGCATATGAAGCACATTGAACACAATCTCTTGAAAAGAAAGAGGCTTGAGGAGGGGGCTTCCCTAGTGGCCCAGTGGGTAAGGACACCGCCTTGTAGTGCAAGGGGTGCCGATTCGTTCCCTGGCCTGGGAAGATCCCACGTGCCGCGGAGCGGCTGGACCGATGTGTCCAATGACCAAGCCGGAGCTCTGGAGCGCATGCGCCCAGAGCTGGTGCTCTGCGACAACAGAGGCCACCGCAATGGGAGGCCCACACGGGCCAAAGAACAAAGATGGATGAAAATAGACAAATGAAAGACCAATAGAAGTAGCCTGCCTGCTCCCTCCTCCTTCCCAACCCGCTCCCCCAAAATAAATAAATAAATAAATCTTTTTAAAAAAAAAGAAAGAAAGAGGCTTGGGGAAAAAAAAAAAAAAAAGGCCAGTGGATGTGAACACAAAAAGCAAACAGATTAGTGCAACTGGATATTTACGGAGGTAAAAACCATGTCTGGTCTTAATCTTAAATTCAAAGGAAGTAACAAGTTAAAGAGTTAAACGGAAAAGTGCTATGATTATAAAATAAGGTGGGAGAGACCAACCTGGATGTAGGGAGACAGAAGAGAAGGAATTGTCAAGAGATGATGATAGCTTAAGATACAAGGATTATAGTGATTATAAATACAAGCAGCAAAACCCAAGGGATATTTTAGGAGCAGATTCTTATTTGTGCCTAAATTTTAAGGTATTTGTTAATGGATTGAATGGAGGAAACATTTTAAAATATTTGATTAAATAGAAGAGAAGAATCAAAGCAAGGGAGATATCAAGGATGATTCCTAGATGTCTAATTTTTAGAAACAGATGATATAGGTACAATTCTCTTAAAACAGAGATCAGGGAAGAAGATGGATATTGGAGGAAGAAGCAGACAGTGATGTCTGCTTTTGTGTACATTAGATTTAATGCACCTATGCAACATAAAACATGATGATGTCAAAGAATATAAGGAAATAATTGAGTAAACAACATAACACTGAAAGTTTTGTACTATAAATAAGCATATACACTAAATTTCTACAGACATAGGCACACAAACTGTTATAAGAACTGTAGGCATTAATGTGATTCTATGGGAAGATAATGTAGATCTCAAAGGAAAGAAAGCCAAAGAAGAATCTTCAAGGATTTCATCACTTAACCTCTGTATAGATGATAAAGCCTAAGAAGACTCCAAAGAGGGCAGTGGGGGCAGGGGGGTGGCGGGAAATGGTAAGAGGAAAAATAGGAGAATGCCCTGGGATAAATGTGAGAGGAAGTATCTCGAGGTGAAGAGAATGATCAAGTAGCTTGAGAGGGCTGAGTACAAAATATTCTGCCAGTGTATATTAGCTTTGTCCACTGGAGCTATATGGACGACTTTGTCCACGACTTTTGTAATAAGAATCTGAAGTTAAATTAGAAGTTTACAATGTGAGAGAGAAAAAAGTGATTGGAGATTCAAATAGTATATGATGCTTCCTCATAATTTTTCCTGCAAGGAAGAAGAAAGAATGATATGCTACCCATCAGAACGTCTGCTTATTTGCTTGTTTAAAAGTTTTGAATGGGTTTGTATACACAGATAAAAGATTTGGCTAGGGCTTCCCCTGGTGGTCCAGCGGGTAAGGACACCGCCTTGCAGTGCAAGGGGCGCCGGTTCTATCCCTGGCCTGGGAAGATCCCATGTGCCGCAGAGCTGCTGGACCGATGTGTCCAACTACCAAGCCGGAGCTCTGGAGTGCATGTGCCTGGAGCCAGTGCTCTGCAATGACAGAAGCCACCGCGATGGGAGGCTCACAGGAGCCTAAGAACAAAGACGGATGAAAATAGAGAAATGAAAGACCAATAGAAGTGGCTTGCCTATCCCCCTCCCTCCCCACCCCACCCCCCAAAAAGATGAAAAAATAAAATAAATGTTTAAAAAATATATATTTGGCTAAAAAATCAGTGTCAAATACATAAAAGGGAGAAAGAATAATTCAAGATGTTCAAAATTATGTGCAATAGATGTATAACAAAAGGCTTAACCCTGTATATGTGAAACAACAAGCTCTACGGCAGTAAACCTTGTTATAGATTCTGCAGGTAAAACTATAGCTTATGCCCTAAAAGAAACTTCAATTCAAAAGTTAAGTTTTCCATCAAGTATTGAAAACTTTAAAAGCTTATTAATGTAGAAAATAAGCATATACACTAAATTTCTACAGACATAGGCACACAAACTGTTATAAGAACTGTAGGCATTAATGTGATTCTATGGGAAGATAATGTAGATCTCAAAGGAAAGAAAGCCAAGAAGAATCTTCAAGGATTTCATCACTTAACCTCTGTATAGATGATAAAGCCTAAGAAGACTCCAAAGAGGGCAGTGGGGGCAGGGGGGTGGCGGGAAATGGTAAGAGGAAAAATAGGAGAATGCCCTGGGATAAATGTGAGAGGAAGTATCTCGAGGTGAAGAGAATGATCAAGTAGCTTGAGAGGGCTGAGTACAAAATATTCTGCCAGTGTATATTAGCTTTGTCCACTGGAGCTATATGGACGACTTTGTCCACGACTTTTGTAATAAGAATCTGAAGTTAAATTAGAAGTTTACAATGTGAGAGAGAAAAAAGTGATTGGAGATTCAAATAGTATATGATGCTTCCTCATAATTTTTCCTGCAAGGAAGAAGAAAGAATGATATGCTACCCATCAGAACGTCTGCTTATTTGCTTGTTTAAAAGTTTTGAATGGGTTTGTATACACAGATAAAAGATTTGGCTAGGGCTTCCCCTGGTGGTCCAGCGGGTAAGGACACCGCCTTGCAGTGCAAGGGGCGCCGGTTCTATCCCTGGCCTGGGAAGATCCCATGTGCCGCAGAGCTGCTGGACCGATGTGTCCAACTACCAAGCCGGAGCTCTGGAGTGCATGTGCCTGGAGCCAGTGCTCTGCAATGACAGAAGCCACCGCGATGGGAGGCTCACAGGAGCCTAAGAACAAAGACGGATGAAAATAGAGAAATGAAAGACCAATAGAAGTGGCTTGCCTATCCCCCTCCCTCCCCACCCCACCCCCCAAAAAGATGAAAAAATAAAATAAATGTTTAAAAAATATATATTTGGCTAAAAAATCAGTGTCAAATACATAAAAGGGAGAAAGAATAATTCAAGATGTTCAAAATTATGTGCAATAGATGTATAACAAAAGGCTTAACCCTGTATATGTGAAACAACAAGCTCTACGGCAGTAAACCTTGTTATAGATTCTGCAGGTAAAACTATAGCTTATGCCCTAAAAGAAACTTCAATTCAAAAGTTAAGTTTTCCATCAAGTATTGAAAACTTTAATTAAATGATTGGCTTACATAGAAGACTCACCTATTATAAATAAATAAAGCTCATTGTAGATTTAGGTGATTTCTATATTTGAAGGGGAAAAAAACAGTGGGGTAGTTCCCGATGTGTACATTTAGTTTTCTCCACGAAGTGGATGTGGAGGCCACCTCCTGAAAAGGTAGCTGAAAGAAGTTGAGGAAAAAGAGTGACTGTGGAATGTCTTACTTATAAAAGTAGCAAGATTAGGCTGCCAAATAATTGAGGTTTTAGGTTATTTCCTATGTCATTCATGATATTATCCTCATTCACAGTAGATGTTACAGAGATAGAAAGTCTAGACAGTTTCCAGATTCCTCGATAAAATGATAAAAGTGAGTAACATTCAATCTCTTTAACAAAGTCCTTTTCAAGTGTTTTCTGCCTTAGGTTCACAGTCTTCCTAGGTTAAGTTTTACACCCAACCAAGTTCCTCTGACCTTGTTTTCCCCTCCCAGCCTGTTTACATACCTTTATTGCTTCCTATGCTTGATAAACCTGTCCACTCCGTTTGTTTGGAGAATTAATGCTACTCATTCTTTATGCAAATCACATAATTATCCCACTCTTAGTACTTTTCTTAGCTTCTAAAGTCTAGAAATTTGCAAACTCTTAAATAGATGAAAGGGAAATTTTGATGGTTTGTTATTTAACTTAGGTGTGAATTTATTGTGAATTTGTTTATGATGACCACGTTTAATTTTGCAGCACTCTTGATTTTTATTCAGTGGAAATGCTAGCATGATCAAATTGCCAAACCTTTTTAAAAACATTCTAGCACATGGCTGTTTTGTGCCATATACTATTATGTTTAAAAAACCAAACCAAACCAAAAGAAAACAAAACTTTTAACTGAGTAACGATCTTTAAATTTAATATATTGTATTTTGGAAAAATGACAAGTTGAATTTTAGATTTGTATTGCAATAACTTCTAAAACGGTTGTCTTCCAACCTAAGATAATGAGCAAAATATCATAGTGTGTGTTTAATTTTATTTACATACTTTAAGACAAATTCCTAAAAGTTTTAAGTGTTTTCTATTTATAGTACTAAATCTTTTCTTACTATACCAATCCAATTAACTAGCTTCAAAGATTAGTCTATAAGATGTTATAAACCCATATTTGATAACAACACAAATAATCACATTCAAATTAGTTTTGTTTCCTTACATTCATTAACCTTGAAGGAAATTACAATGAGAAATAGTTGTACAAGCACAGAGAGATGAATTCCATTTTGTACTGATGAATGGATAGTCTGAGTAGCTACAGTCATCATTGGCTTCCTCATTACCATGATTTATTGACCTGCCTAATATGTATTGGATACGTCTCTAAGACTTCAATATTTATAAGATTATTTTTATCTTAGGGAACATAGGTACTGCCATCCTTATATCTCAGATGATGAGCTGTGTTTCAAGGACTTGTGTTTGAATTTGAGTTTAGGTCTATTTGAGTCCTAACCTTAGAATCTTAACCATTGTATAAAGCCATCTTTTTAGAATTAAAGTATTACAGAGATTTTCAAATGCAAATCATGTATTTCATTTGTTATTATAAAAGTGTAGTCTGTTAACTCAGATTTGAAAGTAGATATGCATGAACTAGAGAAGGAAAATATCTTTAATCCTAAATTCATAATTTTAGACTTGCCTATTTTTCATTCTTCTTTTGGTATTAATAAAGCACAAAACAATCTAGATTGTTTCTCACTATCTGTGAAATTAGAACTTCCCTGGTAATTCAATTGGTAAAAAAATCTACGTGCAATGCAGGAGGTCCTGGCTTGATCACTAAAGTCTAGAAATTTGCAAACTCTTAAATAGATGAAAGGGAAATTTTGATGGTTTGTTATTTAACTTAGGTGTGAATTTATTGTGAATTTGTTTATGATGACCACGTTTAATTTTGCAGCACTCTTGATTTTTATTCAGTGGAAATGCTAGCATGATCAAATTGCCAAACCTTTTTAAAACATTCTAGCACATGGCTGTTTTGTGCCATATACTATTATGTTTAAAAAACCAAACCAAACCAAAAGAAAACAAAACTTTTAACTGAGTAACGATCTTTAAATTTAATATATTGTATTTTGGAAAAATGACAAGTTGAATTTTAGATTTGTATTGCAATAACTTCTAAAACGGTTGTCTTCCAACCTAAGATAATGAGCAAAATATCATAGTGTGTGTTTAATTTTATTTACATACTTTAAGACAAATTCCTAAAAGTTTTAAGTGTTTTCTATTTATAGTACTAAATCTTTTCTTACTATACCAATCCAATTAACTAGCTTCAAAGATTAGTCTATAAGATGTTATAAACCCATATTTGATAACAACACAAATAATCACATTCAAATTAGTTTTGTTTCCTTACATTCATTAACCTTGAAGGAAATTACAATGAGAAATAGTTGTACAAGCACAGAGATGAATTCCATTTTGTACTGATGAATGGATAGTCTGAGTAGCTACAGTCATCATTGGCTTCCTCATTACCATGATTTATTGACCTGCCTAATATGTATTGGATACGTCTCTAAGACTTCAATATTTATAAGATTATTTTTATCTTAGGGAACATAGGTACTGCCATCCTTATATCTCAGATGATGAGCTGTGTTTCAAGGACTTGTGTTTGAATTTGAGTTTAGGTCTATTTGAGTCCTAACCTTAGAATCTTAACCATTGTATAAAGCCATCTTTTTAGAATTAAAGTATTACAGAGATTTTCAAATGCAAATCATGTATTTCATTTGTTATTATAAAAGTGTAGTCTGTTAACTCAGATTTGAAAGTAGATATGCATGAACTAGAGAAGGAAAATATCTTTAATCCTAAATTCATAATTTTAGACTTGCCTATTTTTCATTCTTCTTTTGGTATTAATAAAGCACAAAACAATCTAGATTGTTTCTCACTATCTGTGAAATTAGAACTTCCCTGGTAATTCAATTGGTAAAAAAATCTACGTGCAATGCAGGAGGTCCTGGCTTGATCACTGACTTGAAAAGATACCCTTGGGAAGGGTATCTTCCCAAAATAACAACCCAATTCATTTTTCTTGCCTGGGAAATCCCATGGACAGAGGAGCCTGGTGGGCTACAGTCCATGGAGTCACAAGAGTCAGACACAACTTAGTGACTAAACCACCACCACCACTGTGAAGGTAAAGCAATTCACAGTATTTACAGTTTTCAGTATTTGTGGGCAAAGGGCAACCACATGGACGTACTGGTAAGAGTAGGAATTGGTACAGACTTTCAGAATAGCAATTTGACAATGTTTGTTAAATGCTAACACCATGTATCCAGCAATCTCAGCTTCTAAAAATTAAATTATGGAAATAATCAGAAAAAGATACAAAGATGTATGAATGGAATGTTCATTTCATTACATTGCTGATTATTATATAAAATAATGGTCTTAAACATCAGAAAAACAGACATTTTTAAAAATTCCTGCAAAAATATTAGTATTTATTAGATATTTATAATTCTGAGAATAGGTAATAGTTTTTATAACAATAAAGTATCATAATAATCCAAGGAAGGCTTTAATGAGTCTGTGAATAATTAAGTTCATGGTATTTGAATTGAGTCCACTTTCCTGTGGATAATTCCCCATTTGGACTAATGGGGTGAAGGTAGCCATCTGGAGGAGTTTAATTTTGAGCTCCAGTTTATAATATTAATAAAAGTCAGAAAAAATGAGAGGTGTTAAAATTCTGCTAGGCAGAAAGGCCTGATCAATTAAACCTACAGAGATTAGAGAAAGCCTTCAATATTCAGGATTATCTTTTGGCATCCTGAATATGTTTGGTGTTTGGGATGTAGACACAAGCCAGAGCAGAAAGATACATAGCTGGAAATGTGTACACAAGTCAGATCATTTCTTTCTTTCTTTCTTTCTTTCTTTCTTTCTTTCTTTCTTGATCATTCACTGTCAGTAGTGTTACTAACATCTCCTTTTTCCTGGTATTCTCATCTTGAATATAACAAAGTGTTACCACATTATTGACTTTATGAATTGACAGTTTATTAATGCTAGATACATTTTAGCCAGTTAAGACGATCACTCTGTCACATTTAAAATCTTACAAAAAGTTGGCAAGCTGAGAGAAAATTTTAGAGACTGTTTCTAGAGAAAATAACACGTGAAGCAACCTCATTGTAGGGTGTCTATCTGCGTAAGTGTTTGGCTGTGGTGGTACTACTGAACCCAGGTCCAGCTACTCATCCCATGAAAACCAACTCTCAAGAGTCAAGTGTTAATCGAAAGGCAAGTTTTTTTTATTCTGGAGGTCAGGAACTGGGGAAGAACCAAACTTCAATTACTGCTCAGGGGACAGGAGCTTTTATGAGAGGCAAAACATTTCAAGCAACAAGTTCTACAGGGTATTTCTCATAGGCAAGTTAACAAGGCAGCCATATTATCTGATTAAATTGCTTCAGCTTCCTATGAAACATGTTTGAAGTCAGAGGAAGCAAAGTGGAAGCAGGGCCAACCAAGTGGGATGCAAACAAAGTCAAAATTCATAATAACTTGAAGTTCGGTATTTGTAATGAAAACATGAAGTTTAACGGCAAGATCAAGAAGATATTTGATGAAAAACCAACTAGACTTACTATTAGGATAGATGATGAAGGAATAAAAGATAACTTGCATCATTTAGTATGAGAAACTATATCACTAGTTACCTAAATAACCATTAGGTAAGAAAGGCAGAGAGAAAGCAAAATATGAGATAATTGAGCAAATAATGTCACATAACAAACATGAACATTGCTCTTTCAAGAATAAAGGTGACTGTTCACTCAAATACATTGATTAAGATACTCTGTAGTCGGGCTTCCCTGGTGGTCCAGTGGGTAAAGACTCCATCTTGCAGTGCAAGGAGCGCCGGTTCGATCCCTGACCTGGGCAGAACCCATGTGCCACGGAGCGGCTGGACCTGTGTGTCCATTTACCAAGCCAGAGCTGGTGCTCTGCAATGAGAGAGGTCACTGCAATGGGAGGCCCACATAGGCCAAAGAGCAAAGATGGATGAAAATAAATAAATGAAAGACCAATGAAGTGGCCCCAAAAAAAAACGAAAAATAAAAAAGGTACTCTATAGTCATCAGTAGCAGGTTATTTTACAAAAAATTTCCAAAAGATAAAAAGAATACCGTGAAGAAGTTTACATGGCTATGAATCTTCATGTAATGTGAAAAGTCACAATTTTATTACTATGTTTAGATATAATAGTGCTGTCCCATAGCTGCTATTCAGTCACTTAGTCATGTTCAACACTTTGTGACACCATGGACTGCAGTACACCAGGCTTTCCTGTCCTACACCATCTCGCTGAGTATACTCAAACTCATGTCCATTGAGTTGGTGATACCATGGAATCATCTCATCCTCGGTCATCCCCTTCTCCTCCTACCCTCAGTCTTTCCCAACATCAAGGTCTTTTCCAGTGAGTCGCCTCTTTGCATCAGGAAGACAAAGTATTGGAGATTCAGCTTCAGCATCAGTTTTTCCAATAAATATTCAGGGTTGATTTTCTTAATTCATTGGTTTAATCTCCAGGCAGTCCAAGGGACTCTCAAGAGTCTTCTCCAGCACCACAGTTCAAAAGCATCTATTCTTCATCACTCAGCCTTCTTTATGGCCCAACTCACATTTATACATGATTACTGGAAAAAGAAGAACTTTGACTATACAGACCTTGTCAAAAAAATGATGTTTCTTCTTTTTAATAGAAATACAGGGTTGTTTGTTGCAGTTTTTCTTCCAAGAACAATTGTCTTTTAATTTCATGACTGCAGTCACTGTCCACAGTGATTTTGGAGCCCAAGAAAATAAAGTCTGTCACTATTTCCA
Source organism: Tragulus kanchil (assembly GCA_022376925.1). NCBI lineage: Eukaryota > Metazoa > Chordata > Mammalia > Artiodactyla > Tragulidae > Tragulus > Tragulus kanchil. Next base: position 145,783,134 of record JAIOJX010000004.1, read on the forward strand.
CTTTTTTCCCATCTATATGTCATGAACTGATGGGACCAGATGCCATGACCTTTGTTTTTCGAATGTCGAGTTTGAAGCCAGCTTTTATTACTGTACTCTTTCACCTTCAACAGAGGTTCTTTATTTTCTTGTTGCTTCCTGCCATTAGGGTGGTGTCATCTGACTATTTGAAGTTATTGTTATTTTTCCCAGCAATCTTGCTTTCAGCTTGAGTTTCCACAATGAGAGCGGCTGGACCTGTGTGTCAAACCCAAAGGGCCAATGGAGAGGCCACTGCGATGGGAGGCCCACACGGGCCAAAGAGCAAAGATGGATGAAAATAAATAAATGAAAGACCAATGAAGTGGCCCCAAAAAAAAACGAAAAATAAAAAAGGTACTCTATAGTCATCAGTAGCAGGTTATTTTACAAAAAATTTCCAAAAGATAAAAAGAATACCGTGAAGAAGTTTACATGGCTATGAATCTTCATGTAATGTGAAAAGTCACAATTTTATTACTATGTTTAGATATAATAGTGCTGTCCCATAGCTGCTATTCAGTCACTTAGTCATGTTCAACACTTTGTGACACCATGGACTGCAGTACACCAGGCTTTCCTGTCCTACACCATCTCGCTGAGTATACTCAAACTCATGTCCATTGAGTTGGTGATACCATGGAATCATCTCATCCTCGGTCATCCCCTTCTCCTCCTACCCTCAGTCTTTCCCAACATCAAGGTCTTTTCCAGTGAGTCGCCTCTTTGCATCAGGAAGACAAAGTATTGGAGATTCAGCTTCAGCATCAGTTTTTCCAATAAATATTCAGGGTTGATTTTCTTAATTCATTGGTTTAATCTCCAGGCAGTCCAAGGGACTCTCAAGAGTCTTCTCCAGCACCACAGTTCAAAAGCATCTATTCTTCATCACTCAGCCTTCTTTATGGCCCAACTCACATTTATACATGATTACTGGAAAAAGAAGAACTTTGACTATACAGACCTTGTCAAAAAAATGATGTTTCTTCTTTTTAATAGAAATACAGGGTTGTTTGTTGCAGTTTTTCTTCCAAGAACAATTGTCTTTTAATTTCATGACTGCAGTCACTGTCCACAGTGATTTTGGAGCCCAAGAAAATAAAGTCTGTCACTATTTCCACTTTTTTCCCATCTATATGTCATGAACTGATGGGACCAGATGCCATGACCTTTGTTTTTCGAATGTCGAGTTTGAAGCCAGCTTTTATTACTGTACTCTTTCACCTTCAACAGAGGTTCTTTATTTTCTTGTTGCTTCCTGCCATTAGGGTGGTGTCATCTGACTATTTGAAGTTATTGTTATTTTTCCCAGCAATCTTGCTTTCAGCTTGAGTTTCATCCAGCCTTGTATTTTGCATGGTGTACTCTGCATATAAATTAAATAATCATGGTGATAATACACAGCCTTGACATACTCCTTCCACAGTTTGGAATCACTGTGTTCCATGTCTATCCTAATTGTTACATCTTGATCTCCATACAGGTTCTCAGGAGGCAGGTAAGGTGGTCTGGTATTCCCATCTCTTTCAGAATTCTCCACAGTTTGTTGTGACTGCCACAGTCAAAGACTTTAGCATAGTAAATGAAGCAGTAGATATTTTTCTGGAATTTTCTTGCTTTTTCTATGATAGAGCAGATGTTGGCAATTTGACCTCTGGCTCTTCTGTCTTTTCTAAAGCTTGTACATCGAATGGTTCTCAGTTCATAACCTATTAAAGCCTAGCTTGAATTATATATATGTGTGAATAATTATTTGTGAAAATATTGTTATGTGAGTTGAGAAGCATTATAACTTCTATGACCCCTGATCTGTCAATAATCCATGAAGACAATTTAGGATATAACTGGACTAGAATTATAGGAAAGGCTTCAAAATAAAAATATTCCACTCCTGTAATGGTCAATGTATTTTTAGTGGTATGTTGCAAAGCATCTAGGAATTCTGTTATGATTGGTGCTTTCTGGTTAAGAAAGTCACCTATGTAAAGGGGTAAAGTGCCTGATCTCTGCCTCTGGAATCATGTTTTTACTTGAGCTAGTTAAGATGAACTGAAGCAATTGTTTGCTAAACCACTTGAAAGATTGAAGGAAATGAATCTCCAGGGATATCCAGATTTGTCTCTCCTCAGCTTGATTAGACTTCATTCTCCCCTTGGTATATTCACTTCCCGTTGCACCTTGACCTGTATGGATGCCACCTCCACACTCCTCCAGAAGTGTCCCACTCAACCTAAAAATTCTTTGCTTCATTTTTCTAATAACAATATAGTCTCTTGGATTTTAGTTATTAATTTTTTTCTGATTTTGAGAAAAACTTAAACCTAGAAAAGAGACAAAAGTACATATTTTGTCCCTTTCTCTGGTTTTCCAAATAGTTTTACATCAACTTTTCCTTTGATCTTAATCATTTAATGTATACTTTAATCAGTACATAGTTGTATTTTTCAGTGTAACTCTGGGTAATTAGATATAGACCATTTGTAATATTAACATTATAGAAAGAACAGAATGCCTATAAAGAAACTAAATAAAGTCATCAGAGTTCTGCATTGCTTCTCAGTGTCTTATATCCATAAAATAGAAAATTTATGATATTTGCAATTTATGATATTTGATTAAATCTTCTAGCTTTGTACACTGAGTTGACACCAGGTGTCAGCTATGCATGTGATATATATGTAAATATAAATTATATATATAATATGTATTGCTTTATATTTTTGTTATTAATGAACACGGAGGTGGAATTCTTGTTAATTACAAATCCACATTAATATAGCCTTTTAAAAAAGTGTACTTTGGCTTAATCTTTACTTGTCCCCAAGACAAATGATATTGAGTAGTTCTTCTAGTTCACTTAACAGAATAGGTAGAACTCCATTTATATTCATTAGGGTCTGGATTAATCATCCCATTTCCTATCGAGAGCTATATAAGGACAGATTTTCCAATTCATGCTTTACATCTTTACATCTGATTTCTAACGAAATTCTAGACTTGTTTTGATAAACAGTGAAACATAATGGTCAATGTATTTTTAGTGGTATGTTGCAAAGCATCTAGGAATTCTGTTATGATTGGTGCTTTCTGGTTAAGAAAGTCACCTATGTAAAGGGGTAAAGTGCCTGATCTCTGCCTCTGGAATCATGTTTTTACTTGAGCTAGTTAAGATGAACTGAAGCAATTGTTTGCTAAACCACTTGAAAGATTGAAGGAAATGAATCTCCAGGGATATCCAGATTTGTCTCTCCTCAGCTTGATTAGACTTCATTCTCCCCTTGGTATATTCACTTCCCGTTGCACCTTGACCTGTATGGATGCCACCTCCACACTCCTCCAGAAGTGTCCCACTCAACCTAAAAATTCTTTGCTTCATTTTTCTAATAACAATATAGTCTCTTGGATTTTAGTTATTAATTTTTTTCTGATTTTGAGAAAAACTTAAACCTAGAAAAGAGACAAAAGTACATATTTTGTCCCTTTCTCTGGTTTTCCAAATAGTTTTACATCAACTTTTCCTTTGATCTTAATCATTTAATGTATACTTTAATCAGTACATAGTTGTATTTTTCAGTGTAACTCTGGGTAATTAGATATAGACCATTTGTAATATTAACATTATAGAAAGAACAGAATGCCTATAAAGAAACTAAATAAAGTCATCAGAGTTCTGCATTGCTTCTCAGTGTCTTATATCCATAAAATAGAAAATTTATGATATTTGCAATTTATGATATTTGATTAAATCTTCTAGCTTTGTACACTGAGTTGACACCAGGTGTCAGCTATGCATGTGTATATATATGTAAATATAAATTATATATATAATATGTATTGCTTTATATTTTTGTTATTAATGAACACGGAGGTGGAATTCTTGTTAATTACAAATCCACATTAATATAGCCTTTTAAAAAAGTGTACTTTGGCTTAATCTTTACTTGTCCCCAAGACAAATGATATTGAGTAGTTCTTCTAGTTCACTTAACAGAATAGGTAGAACTCCATTTATATTCATTAGGGTCTGGATTAATCATCCCATTTCCTATCGAGAGCTATATAAGGACAGATTTTCCAATTCATGCTTTACATCTTTACATCTGATTTCTAACGAAATTCTAGACTTGTTTTGATAAACAGTGAAACATAAGTTAATTTTGATTTTGGCAAGTTTTTGGAGTGCCATAGGATCTTCAACTAATTAAACAAAAATAATTTTCTTATATCAATATTTAAACAAAATGTTAGATATGCATTAATACTTATTACTTGCATATATCTTGATTTAAAAGTACTTTACTGTTAAAATTTCAAGTAATTTTTTTTTTTTTAGTCTTTTCAACATGCAAAGTGTTGTCCATGGTATTGAAGGAAACAGAAAATGGAGTTTTGTTTAAAGTAGTATAATAAAGAAACCACAGAATTTAGTTAAAATATGAAGCCCATTTTAGTTTTGAATTTGTGATGAAACCTATTTTAATCTCAAGTTCCTCCTCTATAGCATGAGGGTAATACTAGTTCTTGATATAACTATCTTAAATGCTATAAAAATCAAATGAAATATATTTTGAAAACATTTTATGGATTATAGATCATCCCACTAGCTTTTATCTATTAATTTTAAAGAACATTAGCCTTGATATGGTATCAAAAGCCAAAAGTGATTCCTGGTTCAAATATATTATAATCATACTGTAACCTTTAAATTTGGAGTAGCATATTTCATATTACTCTTTAAAGACTCAAAAATTTTGTTTAAATTAGAATTCTCCAGATTTATTTAACTGAAGTCTGTTATCAGATGATAGCTATTAATACTGCAAAAATTATTGTACCATGGAAAATACTGAGGAAATTATACATTATGTAAATGTTAGTTGTGCCTTTATTATTATAGTTGAGTAGAAGTAGCAATATAATTATATGAATAGCTACAGCACACAGAAGACTCTCATTATAGTAAAAGCAGTATAAGTGATATCTTGCCATCTCAGGAAATGTTAACTAATGTGAAAATCAAGTAGAGGGCTTCCCTGGCGATCCAGTGGGTAAGGACACCGCCTTGCAGTGCAAGGGGCGCCAGTTCAATCCCTGGCCTGGGAAGATCCCACGTGCCGTGGAGCGGCTGGACCAATGTGTCCAATTACCGAGCCGGAGCTCTGGAGCGCATGCGCCCAGAGCCGGCGCTCTGAAACAACAGACGCCACCGCGATGGGAGGCCCACAGGAGCCAAAGAACAAGATGGATGAAAATAGACAAATGAAAGACCAATGGAAGTGGCCCGCCTGCTTCCCTCCCTCCCCAACCCGACCCCCGCCCAAAATAAATAAATCTTTAAAAAAAAAAAAAAAAAAATCAAGTAGAGCCCCAAAGATCTGATATAAGTACTTTAGAAGATTTTAAACTTATATTTCCCTAGAGTCCATCTCAGCATTAAGTAATATATATAGGTATGTATGCATATATTTAGTTTGAATATATATATATATAGAATATGCATATATATGTATATGTATACACACATCACCAAAACTATGCTAAATAAAAACTTTAAAATCCAACTGTTAAAAAAAAAAACAAAAACAAAAACTATAAATAATGTTAGACACAGCAGAGCCTGGAAGTGAATGGGCAAGTTACCTTCTTTTTTTTTTTTTTCCTTTTGTGTTTCTGTTGAAATCTGCATGTTGACATGACACCTAGGACATTCACATCACATATATATGTCATTAAGATTGATTCTTGAATCTTGGGTACTATCTCCATTTGAGAATGAAGAAAGATTGGTTGTGTGTCATCTTCAGAGTTGTCATAGAACAAGAGAAATTAGCTCAACATGGTGCCACAGAATCTAATACACTACATTTTTCTGCCATTTCGCTAGGTCAAACTTGCATTAGGATGTTAAAATTAATATTAGTTAAACACAGTCATTCTTACATTAAGAATATCAAGGATGGGAAAGAATAAGGATTAGTATATTTTGTGTTCAATAAAATGTAACAATAATGACAGACTATTCAATTGTCTACTCAGTAGATGTTCTCTTTCTCCTTTATTAAAAGAATACTAATTGTGGTCAGGAAACCACATTCATTCATGAAGCCATGGATTCTAGGAGAGTTGTCTAGTCCACATGTGAAGAGGGTTGAAGAGACACATGGAAAGTGTCTAGTCCGTAATGATGATATCAAGATTGAAACTTACACTTGATTCCAGGCCCCAACCAATGGGGGTCCAATTTAACCGAGCCGGAGCTCTGGGCGCATGCGCCCAGAGCCGCGCTCTGAAACAACAGACGCCACCGCGATGGGAGGCCCACAGGAGCCAAAGAACAAGATGGATGAAAATAGACAAATGAAAGACCAATGGAAGTGGCCCGCCTGCTTCCCTCCCTCCCCAACCCGACCCCCGCCCAAAATAAATAAATCTTTAAAAAAAAAAAAAAAAAAATCAAGTAGAGCCCCAAAGATCTGATATAAGTACTTTAGAAGATTTTAAACTTATATTTCCCTAGAGTCCATCTCAGCATTAAGTAATATATATAGGTATGTATGCATATATTTAGTTTGAATATATATATATATAGAATATGCATATATATGTATATGTATACACACATCACCAAAACTATGCTAAATAAAAACTTTAAAATCCAACTGTTAAAAAAAAAAACAAAAACAAAAACTATAAATAATGTTAGACACAGCAGAGCCTGGAAGTGAATGGGCAAGTTACCTTCTTTTTTTTTTTTTTCCTTTTGTGTTTCTGTTGAAATCTGCATGTTGACATGACACCTAGGACATTCACATCACATATATATGTCATTAAGATTGATTCTTGAATCTTGGGTACTATCTCCATTTGAGAATGAAGAAAGATTGGTTGTGTGTCATCTTCAGAGTTGTCATAGAACAAGAGAAATTAGCTCAACATGGTGCCACAGAATCTAATACGCTACATTTTTCTGCCATTTCGCTAGCTCAAACTTGCATTAGGATGTTAAAATTAATATTAGTTAAACACAGTCATTCTTACATTAAGAATATCAAGGATGGGAAAGAATAAGGATTAGTATATTTTGTGTTCAATAAAATGTAACAATAATGACAGACTATTCAATTGTCTACTCAGTAGATGTTCTCTTTCTCCTTTATTAAAAGAATACTAATTGTGGTCAGGAAACCACATTCATTCATGAAGCCATGGATTCTAGGGAGAGTTGTCTAGTCCACATGTGAAGAGGGTTGAAGAGACACATGGAAAGTGTCTAGTCCGTAATGATGATATCAAGATGTTGCATCAAAAATTCATTTCAATTCCTTGATCTCTAGATTCCAAGACACAATTTGTTTTTTGCTTTTAATGCAAAGTGTTGGTATTTTATTTTATTTACAGCCCAAATTATCCTAATAGATAAAAGATTAAAGAAGAAAATATCTGTTCCATTCCTAGAGGCTGTGAAAATAAGCTTATAGTATTAAAATATTTTCTGCATCTAAGAAATTGGGGACACCTACATTTAAGATTGTACTAAAGTTAAAATACAATGCTCAAAGAATAGAAGAATCGAAAATAAATGGCAGACAGAATATGGAAAGGGAAGTTCAGGCTGAACATTTCTAAGTCTTATTTTTGCCTTCCTCAATCCTTTTTTGAGTTTTTGTCTCCGGTAGCTCTTTCTGGACTAATTTTGCATAGTTTCTGTTTAATGAGATTGAGAAGCAGTTAATGAATAACTAAACACTTTTACTTTCTTGAACAAAGTAATCACTATAATGTATACGTAAACATAATAGATATACAGTTTAATGAAGTGGTAAAGCATGGGAAATCTAAAGTCAGTTTTCTGAATGTTGCACTGCCTCTGTCACTTACTATCTTTGGGGCAGCCTTTTAAGTATCAGGAGCCCGTCTTCTCCATACAAAAAATTAGCAAATGATATTTATAGAATTGTTGTAAGGGAAAAGTACTTACAAAAGTGTCTGTCAGATAGTGAACACTATTGCATAAGTAACTAAAAAACAGTGTGGGATGCTATCTTTGCTTACCTCATTCATATAGTCTAAATGTACTCCAAAGAATATATATATAAATCAGTATGTATTACACTCTTATTATCAGAGGAAGTAATTTACTTCCTAACCATGGAACAGTCACTAATATTACATTGAAGTAACATCTTATAATAACAACGCTTATTGGCCATATAGTACATTTATTCTAAGGAACTAGGAGCACTTAATGGATATTATCCAATTAACCGTTACAAATCCCAGTGTGGTAGATCAGAGTTATCTCAGTGTTAGAGATAACAACACTGATGTACATAGCAAGTGAGCCATTTGCTAAACCAGATGACTGGTTTAGCATGTGGTCAGAAATAGAAGCAAGGTCCTGATTCTTGTCAAGGATGCTGTTAAATGAACCATGCTAGTTTGGGGATTGGATACTCTTAAATTGTTTCCTTCTAAATAATATGTAAGCATATCTAATTTCAACTTTATAGAGGGCTGGAATATGTATGCATGTACCTCTGGTAGCATCTATTTTTAAGTATATAGCTACTAATGTCTTCATTTGAGATTCTTATGAATTCTAACAACTGAGGCTGTTGCTTAATTAAAATTTTAATTAACCATGGTTACCAACAATGAGTAAGATAAGATAAATGTTAATTTTATAGTTCAATAAATTTAAGGTTAGAAAAAAACATCTTACATTTAAGATTATTACTGTCATCAGGAATGTGACACTAGTCCTCAGATTCAGTGAATTAGTGGCTCTGCTACTTAGTAATAGATTGTACGATGCTAAACTAGTTACATTTATTCAGTGCAGAAACATCAGTTCAAAAGTGGATTGAAAACATGACTTGGAGGAAAGTCAAAATATATATTTCTCAATTTACTTACTAGCTCTCACCTTTCTAACTTTGAACACATAACGAAAATTCTCTTAGCTCAAATTTAGTCACTTATATAATTGAGGTCCATTATACCTACCAGTTAGGACTATTCTGAGTTAAGAAGTTAAAAATGCCTAAAAATAAAATTACTAAGAAGTAAAATTTCCTAAAAATCTCAGAGACACAGTAAGTGAAATGGAATGGTGGAAGTCAATCAGGTCATTCAACATATTTGGTTCCCCCAAATTGATAACCCTAGAAAATGAGATCAACTTAAGGTTTTTGACTTCTTTTCACTTTTGGGTATTAATGCTCTCAATGCAATATCTTCAAGAGGCAGGGTTGTCTATTACTCAGTCACTCAGTTTTGTCCAAATCTTTGCAATTCCATGGACTGAAATCTGCCAGGCTCCTCTGTCCTTTGGAATTCTCCAGCAAGAATACTGGAGTGGTTGCTATTTCCTGCACAAGCAAAGTTTCCATGAAATTTCCTTTTTAAACAACACTGATGTACATAGCAAGTGAGCCATTTGCTAAACCAGATGACTGGTTTAGCATGTGGTCAGAAATAGAAGCAAGGTCCTGATTCTTGTCAAGGATGCTGTTAAATGAACCATGCTAGTTTGGGGATTGGATACTCTTAAATTGTTTCCTTCTAAATAATATGTAAGCATATCTAATTTCAACTTTATAGAGGGCTGGAATATGTATGCATGTACCTCTGGTAGCATCTATTTTTAAGTATATAGCTACTAATGTCTTCATTTGAGATTCTTATGAATTCTAACAACTGAGGCTGTTGCTTAATTAAAATTTTAATTAACCATGGTTACCAACAATGAGTAAGATAAGATAAATGTTAATTTTATAGTTCAATAAATTTAAGGTTAGAAAAAAACATCTTACATTTAAGATTATTACTGTCATCAGGAATGTGACACTAGTCCTCAGATTCAGTGAATTAGTGGCTCTGCTACTTAGTAATAGATTGTACGATGCTAAACTAGTTACATTTATTCAGTGCAGAAACATCAGTTCAAAAGTGGATTGAAAACATGACTTGGAGGAAAGTCAAAATATATATTTCTCAATTTACTTACTAGCTCTCACCTTTCTAACTTTGAACACATAACGAAAATTCTCTTAGCTCAAATTTAGTCACTTATATAATTGAGGTCCATTATACCTACCAGTTAGGACTATTCTGAGTTAAGAAGTTAAAAATGCCTAAAAATAAAATTACTAAGAAGTAAAATTTCCTAAAAATCTCAGAGACACAGTAAGTGAAATGGAATGGTGGAAGTCAATCAGGTCATTCAACATATTTGGTTCCCCCAAATTGATAACCCTAGAAAATGAGATCAACTTAAGGTTTTTGACTTCTTTTCACTTTTGGGTATTAATGCTCTCAATGCAATATCTTCAAGAGGCAGGGTTGTCTATTACTCAGTCACTCAGTTTTGTCCAAATCTTTGCAATTCCATGGACTGAAATCTGCCAGGCTCCTCTGTCCTTTGGAATTCTCCAGCAAGAATACTGGAGTGGTTGCTATTTCCTGCACCAGGGAGGACCATCTATTACATCTCTCCAAACCCAACAAGCAATATTTTTACCATTTTTTGGTTCACACTCAGGCTTCTGCCTATTCACATACATATGTTCTCCATCTATGTATTTCACCCATTCAGAATTTACTATATTTAGTTTTTGAATAAAAGATACTAATAATTTCAGTAATCCAATGGTTATAATGTCAAATTAAAGCTAAGAGAGTTATCCCTGTTAAACATATTATACTAAGTAGTAAGAGGCTTCCCAGATGGTGCAGTGGTAAAGAATCTGCCTACCAATTCAGGAGACACAAGAGACGCAGGTTTGATCCCTGGGTCAGGAAGATCCCCTGGAGCAGGAAATGGCAACCCACTCCAGTACTTTTGCCTGGAAAATTCCAAGGGCAGAGGAGCCTGGAGGGCGACAGCCTATAGTCACAAACAGCCTGGCATGACTCTGCACAGCACAGCATGATAAGCAGTAAAGTTATACAACAACAACAACAACAACAAAATGAAACACTTATGGCCTTGTCAAAGCATTGGGGAGCAACTGATAGATGAGATATATTGATAAGGAGAAAAAATATATTTTTTAAGTACTCATGGCTCCAGAGTTAAATCTCAAACATGCTGCTTCCTAAGTCTATAACATCAAGCAACTTAAATTAACTTGTTTAGAAGTCCAGTTTACTCATGTACAAATCAAAAATACCTTAGATAAGCATTTGACACAGGAAATAAAATGAGATATTACATATAAGGGAATTAACATCTGCTTAGTCAGTAATATTTCTTCAACAAACATTTATTTCTCCTTCTTTTCCTTCACATTTATTTCTCCGAAGTAAAATTTCCTAAAAATCTCAGAGACACAGTAAGTGAAATGGAATGGTGGAAGTCAATCAGGTCATTCAACATATTTGGTTCCCCCAAATTGATAACCCTAGAAAATGAGATCAACTTAAGGTTTTTGACTTCTTTTCACTTTTGGGTATTAATGCTCTCAATGCAATATCTTCAAGAGGCAGGGTTGTCTATTACTCAGTCACTCAGTTTTGTCCAAATCTTTGCAATTCCATGGACTGAAATCTGCCAGGCTCCTCTGTCCTTTGGAATTCTCCAGCAAGAATACTGGAGTGGTTGCTATTTCCTGCACCAGGGAGGACCATCTATTACATCTCTCCAAACCCAACAAGCAATATTTTTACCATTTTTTGGTTCACACTCAGGCTTCTGCCTATTCACATACATATGTTCTCCATCTATGTATTTCACCCATTCAGAATTTACTATATTTAGTTTTTGAATAAAAGATACTAATAATTTCAGTAATCCAATGGTTATAATGTCAAATTAAAGCTAAGAGAGTTATCCCTGTTAAACATATTATACTAAGTAGTAAGAGGCTTCCCAGATGGTGCAGTGGTAAAGAATCTGCCTACCAATTCAGGAGACACAAGAGACGCAGGTTTGATCCCTGGGTCAGGAAGATCCCCTGGAGCAGGAAATGGCAACCCACTCCAGTACTTTTGCCTGGAAAATTCCAAGGGCAGAGGAGCCTGGAGGGCGACAGCCTATAGTCACAAACAGCCTGGCATGACTCTGCACAGCACAGCATGATAAGCAGTAAAGTTATACAACAACAACAACAACAACAAAATGAAACACTTATGGCCTTGTCAAAGCATTGGGGAGCAACTGATAGATGAGATATATTGATAAGGAGAAAAAATATATTTTTTAAGTACTCATGGCTCCAGAGTTAAATCTCAAACATGCTGCTTCCTAAGTCTATAACATCAAGCAACTTAAATTAACTTGTTTAGAAGTCCAGTTTACTCATGTACAAATCAAAAATACCTTAGATAAGCATTTGACACAGGAAATAAAATGAGATATTACATATAAGGGAATTAACATCTGCTTAGTCAGTAATATTTCTTCAACAAACATTTATTTCTCCTTCTTTTCCTTCCACTATATAATATCAGCATAGATTCAGCCCTCAGAAAAATTGCCTATCAGGGGTATAATTTAGACTTGGAAATACCAAATGTAAATTATTTTTCTTTCAGGTGTTATTTTCTCAGAATCAGACTTCACTGTGAGGCTTGTCAAGGTCATTGTGTTAAACAATTCTGCATGCGTTCTTGAAGTCAGAGATCTAAACTGGCTGCATAAGAGTTTGACTGAAAAGGAACTATGCAAATATGGTGCACACTGTCGTCAGTATGGATAAAACCATTCCTTTTCAGACTCAGGAGGTTTGTTGACTGTAAGGAGGAACTTTGGCTCAGTAAGCGGATAGTGTGATTGATATTTTACTATGCAAGAGAACAGAACAGTAATGGGTTCCACCTATAAAGTATAAATTATGTATCTATATCTCTCTGTTACGTGAAAAAGGTAAAGAGAAAATGAGGGAATATATAGGACTCTGTGTGTGTGGAGAGTAAGACACCATCACACACGAACACAAAGACAGAGACAAAGAAAAAACAGGAAAATGGAATAAAATCAAGAGCCAAAGAGTAACACAACAGAAAAAACAGAGGGCAAGACGCAGGGACAGAAGATTGACAGACACTAACATAAAGAGAAACAGACTGAATTAGACAAGAGTCACAGAGCTGGGATGGGCAGATAGAGGGACAGATAGAAACTGAGCGAATGAAATGTATCCAAAGTAGCAGCCCTTTCTTTTGGTCTGACATAAGAAAGGATCCTTATTCTTCCTCAGTGGAGTGTCATTATTGTCAATGGGAGGTCACCAAGGAAGATGTGTGCCCCACTGCAAAGACTGCTGTCTCTTCGTGGTATTTATTTGTGCAGTGTATGCCTCATGCACACATTATTTACTTTGATTATTCTTTGAAGGAATGTATTAGACCTTTCATTTTTCTATATGACATATATCAGACATTGTACCACATAACTCAAAACAGTATTTGAATCATGTGTGGCACAGATAATATGTGTCTGTATCTGAAAGCTGCAAGGAGAGGCAGGATATAAAGAAACTGAAAAGTGAAAAGCACACATACAAAAGCCAGTTTTTTTCCCTTTGTTTTTCGTTTTTATATAATATAAAGGAAATGGGAGAGAAATAAGCTCAAATATTACTATAATTCTGTATCCATCTGTCTTCAAGTATCTCTATAATAATGCATGCTAAATAAACTGTTTTGAAATTAACTTACCACTTCCTTCAAGCAGCTCAAGGTAGCAAAGTCCATGAATGGTTTCTAATCACAGGAAAATATATAAGCAAGCACTATATAAAAACAGGATGCCACATTAGTCAGAGAATGGAGCTCTAACTATGAAATAGAATTCAAAAAATTAGGTCATATCAGTTTGGGCTTCCCAGGTGATATAGTGGTAAAGAATCCACCTGCCAATGCAGGACACTTAAGAGACTCAGGTCTCTTTCCACAGGTTGGAAAGTTCCCTTGGAGGAGGAAATGGCAGCCTGCTCTAGCATTCTGGTCTGGAAAATTCCAGGCACAGAGAAACCTGGTGGGCTACAGTTTAAGTCAAAGAGTTGAACATGACTGAGAAAGAGGACTGTGGACTTAGAGACCAGTACTGTAATAATGGAAGATGAGGCATGAAGAGAAGAATCACATAATTTTAAATTGCCATCCATTCAAAATTAGCACATACCTATGAGTATAAACATAATCTCCACTGATGTACACTTATAGCACTCTCATTCCATAAAGTTGAGAGTCATGCTTAACCAGAATGTTGAGGATATGTGTGTAGAACCCACAATGAATAAACTACTTCCACCCTCTTCTGTCTGTCCTGTTTCCCACATAAGTGACATGAGGATTATTTGCCCTTGTTCAGTGGCCATTCCTGACAGTTATATATATTGAGAGCACAATGATGACCTTTAGAAACAATTGAAAACTATCCACTCTAAAGATGGTGTTATGAGGAAAGATTGAGGGAAATCAATATGATTGAGAAAGGAAAGGTTGATGTCACCTTTTGGGTCAGATATATATTCATGTGCCAGAGGAAAGCTATTAAGAATGGAATATGGATTTTTAAAGCTTAACTTTCATGTCATTAATGAAACCAGACCCAGAGGAGTCATATACAGAATGCTTTATAGAAGGAAATATCCAAACCTATATAAAATGAGAAAATCTAGTTTTCATCATGATGTCATCACCTGTTTATAGCACTATAAATTTATAGTATTTATATGTTCCAAAGTAGAATTAAAGATTTAAATTATGTCATTGAAAAATAGTGCCATGATTTACTTTCTTAGGGTTGATCCCAGACCTACAAGAAGAGAAATGGGTCATAACAAAGCCATTGAGTCCAAAGAGCAATATATTTGAAGAGCTTGTCATAATAAACAAAAATCAAAGCTTTTAAAGTTATAACTCCCCAGAGTAGGAACAAGCCAAGGACACCAATACCATTACCACTGTCAAAATCTGTTCATGGCATTAAACTTTTCAATCCACTTCGGGTTGGCAGTGTAAGGTCATTCTAGTTCCCTGAGGTATCTTTCTTTCAGTAAGGCATGGATTCTCCATGAGTAATTTACTTGATTGGCATTTATATATTCTGCTCCTTAAAATCATTCATGTGACCAGCAGCTCTCAGAATATAAAAGGAGAGATTTTAACACATTGTCCCACACACCATATCCATTCCTGTATGCATTTTCTCTTGCTGATTGAAATGGGTGTAATCTAAATAAATTGAGGTCTCACTTTTCTTATCCATATGGATGTCTGATGCCATTAAAGGTTTATGATTGCAAAGGGTGAATGATCATTTTTTTTAGACCAGTCAATGCTTCTCAGTCAAAAATCACTTATTTTCTTTCCAAATATTTCCATCTAAAACACAAAGTGTGAGGATCAACAATTCAAGTTTCTTATGAACCTCAAGATATTTGGATAGCATTACTCATCAGTTAAAAATTTTGTTAGATTTGATTAAACTTGACTTTTACAGTCAATTTTTAAACGTGTAAATGTCTAACTCTCTTCAGGGTGTGGTCATTTGTAAAAGTAAGATTTTTTTTTCAAATATGAACATTGATCTGAAAATATATCTGAAATGCAACACATTAGAGCAGCAACATGTCTATAAAATGAAACTTTTCTATATAATTATTTTATAACAGTGTTTTACTATATTTTTATGCCTGTCAAAATATTTTTGAAATATGTGCAGCATTTCACATAATTTAGCAAAATTGTGCAATATAAGGACTTGACAGTGCATAATTGTAAAAAATGGTTGTTTTCCAGAGTTTTCATACACCTGTTTATAGCACTATAAATTTATAGTATTTATATGTTCCAAAGTAGAATTAAAGATTTAAATTATGTCATTGAAAAATAGTGCCATGATTTACTTTCTTAGGGTTGATCCCAGACCTACAAGAAGAGAAATGGGTCATAACAAAGCCATTGAGTCCAAAGAGCAATATATTTGAAGAGCTTGTCATAATAAACAAAAATCAAAGCTTTTAAAGTTATAACTCCCCAGAGTAGGAACAAGCCAAGGACACCAATACCATTACCACTGTCAAAATCTGTTCATGGCATTAAACTTTTCAATCCACTTCGGGTTGGCAGTGTAAGGTCATTCTAGTTCCCTGAGGTATCTTTCTTTCAGTAAGGCATGGATTCTCCATGAGTAATTTACTTGATTGGCATTTATATATTCTGCTCCTTAAAATCATTCATGTGACCAGCAGCTCTCAGAATATAAAAGGAGAGATTTTAACACATTGTCCCACACACCATATCCATTCCTGTATGCATTTTCTCTTGCTGATTGAAATGGGTGTAATCTAAATAAATTGAGGTCTCACTTTTCTTATCCATATGGATGTCTGATGCCATTAAAGGTTTATGATTGCAAAGGGTGAATGATCATTTTTTTTAGACCAGTCAATGCTTCTCAGTCAAAAATCACTTATTTTCTTTCCAAATATTTCCATCTAAAACACAAAGTGTGAGGATCAACAATTCAAGTTTCTTATGAACCTCAAGATATTTGGATAGCATTACTCATCAGTTAAAAATTTTGTTAGATTTGATTAAACTTGACTTTTACAGTCAATTTTTAAACGTGTAAATGTCTAACTCTCTTCAGGGTGTGGTCATTTGTAAAAGTAAGATTTTTTTTTCAAATATGAACATTGATCTGAAAATATATCTGAAATGCAACACATTAGAGCAGCAACATGTCTATAAAATGAAACTTTTCTATATAATTATTTTATAACAGTGTTTTACTATATTTTTATGCCTGTCAAAATATTTTTGAAATATGTGCAGCATTTCACATAATTTAGCAAAATTGTGCAATATAAGGACTTGACAGTGCATAATTGTAAAAAATGGTTGTTTTCCAGAGTTTTTGTTTAACCTACTCTTTAAATATTTTAAGCGAAATACTTGAGTGATCTTAATTTCGTTATTTGGTTCTTAAACATTTAGAAAGAGAAAATGTGTTTTAAATGAAATGTGTTCTGAGAAAAGTTATCATCTCAACAGATTACCAGTCAATATGATACAAGCACAAGGAAAAGCGTTAGCTTATTTTCAAGGGGTGACCAGATGCCCAATTAAAATGACCAACTACATCATTCCTGGTGCATTCATATATTCATTCAGGAATATTTAGCTTTTACAAGGTCCTCTTTTGGCATCGAGGTTACATCCATGAATAAAAGAGATAAAAATCCTTGCCTTAAAAAAACCCAAAAATGACACCGAAGTATTAACAACAAAAATAAAAACCACTTTGCTCTTTTGAGACTTACATTGTAGCAAAGTAACACAGGAAGTAGTCATTAATAATATGAAGAATTGCTCATTGATATGATAAAGATGTAAATCACAGTAAAGAGATGGATCATAGATAGCCAAAGAGTGTGTGTGTTTATGGGAGTGGTGGTGACCATATATAACGTCAGTTTTAAATGGGGTAATCCTGGAATCACAAATTAAGAAAGTGCAGATTCAGCAGACTGGACGTAAAGGAATTGTCTTTGTGCTTATCTATAAGAAAAGCAGCAGAAACATGCCTGACACATGTGGGCAACATCCAGTCCAAGAGGTTCAGGTGACTGCCATGGAGAATGTAAGAGGAGAGTAATAGAGGCTGAGTTTCGACAAACAATAAGAAATGACCATGTATGGCCTTTGGGACCAATGTCAGGAATTTGACTCCTCAGAGAACCATAAAGTCACTGCAGAATGGTGAGCAAAAGAATGACATGATTAGACCAACATTCTGACCAGTTCCTTTGTTGGCTGGGTGGGGAATAGAATGTGAGGTGGAGACGGTGTAGTGAGAGCAGACACTGTTATGAGGTGAGACATAAATGTTTACACAGCAAGTCTGCAGTGAATTAGTTCCCTTCACCCTGACAATGCTCTTGGGGAAGAAACAAATTCAGTGAGGAAGCTGATCTCCTATTAAAGGTGACAATGACGAACCTCCTGGCAGTTAAATTAAATGGTTTGTGTCAGGAGGACAGTCTGTACGAGGGAAAGTTTTGGCAGGGCTTTTTACGTCTTGTATGATCGTGTTCGGTAAACAAACCTGGAACCTATAGACATATGGGATATTGTGTCCTGGATAGTATATTGTGGATTATTCAATGGTAGAATATGAAATGAAGATATTCCATAATCTAAATGGTTCTTTGTGTGTGTGTGAAGTGACCAGATACTTCTTAAGAAGCTAATTTGTTTCATAGAACAAGCACACTTGATTAGGTAAAAAAACTGACATGTGGAGGCACTCTAGGAGTCGTCATATTCTCCCAGCTTCACCTGCATCTCTTGCTTATTTGTATCCTTAAAATTATTTGTAAGTTTGACACTGAATCAACTCTCTACCTCACAGCGTATCACATTAGATAATCCAGTCCTCAGTGTTATTGTAGATGGCAAGAATCCAAGCCAAAAACACTGGTGGCTTGTGTCAGGTAATAAAAACAAAAGTGATGAAAAATTTTAAATTATGAAAATTTTGGGTAGTATTCCACTAATGGAATGTGCATAGATTGCCAAAAAAAAAAAAAAAGAAAAGTAACATTTCAAGAATTGTTGCCCATTTGATATTTTTGAACAGAATTTTGTTTTGGGTACAAGTTTGAAGTACAGCTTAGACAATCAAGTGGTGAAGATTGAGTAGGAAATTAATACTTGAATGTTTGTACCATTTACAGGGACTGGGATGAAATTATAGACCTGAGAGTACTCATCATATTGAGGATATTTGGTGTTCTGACACTAGATAAGAAATTCAATCAAATGCATGTAAACAGAATAAATAAGAAGGCCAAAGACATAGCACTTAGACATGACATTAAAACGTCAAAGTGAAGTAGAGGAATCAACAAAACACACTGTCAACGAATGACCTGTGTGGTAAGATGAAGAGAATGTGGCGTGTTGAAAGCCACGTAAGAGAGAAGGAAATGCACAACCTTGCCAAATATGACTCAGAATTAAATAAGGTGATTCGAAAAAAGTTTTGACAAAGGTGAATACCTCATTCTATAAAAACCAGAAATATTTTCATTAAGCAGACATAATAATTAAATGGCTATCAGTTCAGTTCAGTCACTTGGTCGTGCACTACTCTTCACGACCCCATGGACTGCAGTACGCCAGGCCTCCCTGTCCTTCGCTATCTCCCAGGGCCTCTCCAATGAGTTGCCTCTTTGCATCAGGTGGCCAAAGTATCAGAGCTTCAACTTCAGCATCATTCCTTCCAATGAACATTCAGGGTGGATTTCTTTTAGGATTAAGTGATTTGATGTCCTCACAGTCCAAGGGACTCTCAAGAGCCTTTTCTAACACCACAGTTCAAAGACATCACTTCTTTGGCTCTCAGTCTTGTCTATGGTCCAGCTCACATCCATACATGACTAATGGGAAAACCATAGTCTTGACTTTTGTCATATGGACGTTTGTCAACAAAGTGATGTCTCTGCTTTTGAATATGCTGTTTAGGTTTGTTGTAGCTTTTCTTCCAAGGAACAAGCATCTTTTAATTTCATGGCTGCAATCACTATCTGCAGTGATTTTGGAGCCTAAGAAAATAAAGTTTGTCATTTTATTTCCATTGTTCGCCCATCTATTTGCCATGAAGTGATGGGACTGGATACCATGATCTTTGTTTTTTGAATGTTGAGTTTTAGACCAGCTTTTTCACTCTCCTTTTTCACCTTCATCAAGAGGCTCTTTAGTACCTCTTCATTTTCTGTCATAAACATGGTGTCATCCACATACCTGAGGTTATTGATATTTATCCCAGCAATCTTGATTCTTGCTTGTGCTTCATCCAGACCATATTTCCCATGATGTACTCTGCATATAAATTAAATAAGCAGGGTGAAAAACTTGACATACTCCTGTCCCAATGTCTGACACTAGATAAGAAATTCAATCAAATGCATGTAAACAGAATAAATAAGAAGGCCAAAGACATAGCACTTAGACATGACATTAAAACGTCAAAGTGAAGTAGAGGAATCAACAAAACACACTGTCAACGAATGACCTGTGTGGTAAGATGAAGAGAATGTGGCGTGTTGAAAGCCACGTAAGAGAGAAGGAAATGCACAACCTTGCCAAATATGACTCAGAATTAAATAAGGTGATTCGAAAAAAGTTTTGACAAAGGTGAATACCTCATTCTATAAAAACCAGAAATATTTTCATTAAGCAGACATAATAATTAAATGGCTATCAGTTCAGTTCAGTCACTTGGTCGTGCACTACTCTTCACGACCCCATGGACTGCAGTACGCCAGGCCTCCCTGTCCTTCGCTATCTCCCAGGGCCTCTCCAATGAGTTGCCTCTTTGCATCAGGTGGCCAAAGTATCAGAGCTTCAACTTCAGCATCATTCCTTCCAATGAACATTCAGGGTGGATTTCTTTTAGGATTAAGTGATTTGATGTCCTCACAGTCCAAGGGACTCTCAAGAGCCTTTTCTAACACCACAGTTCAAAGACATCACTTCTTTGGCTCTCAGTCTTGTCTATGGTCCAGCTCACATCCATACATGACTAATGGGAAAACCATAGTCTTGACTTTTGTCATATGGACGTTTGTCAACAAAGTGATGTCTCTGCTTTTGAATATGCTGTTTAGGTTTGTTGTAGCTTTTCTTCCAAGGAACAAGCATCTTTTAATTTCATGGCTGCAATCACTATCTGCAGTGATTTTGGAGCCTAAGAAAATAAAGTTTGTCATTTTATTTCCATTGTTCGCCCATCTATTTGCCATGAAGTGATGGGACTGGATACCATGATCTTTGTTTTTTGAATGTTGAGTTTTAGACCAGCTTTTTCACTCTCCTTTTTCACCTTCATCAAGAGGCTCTTTAGTACCTCTTCATTTTCTGTCATAAACATGGTGTCATCCACATACCTGAGGTTATTGATATTTATCCCAGCAATCTTGATTCTTGCTTGTGCTTCATCCAGACCATATTTCCCATGATGTACTCTGCATATAAATTAAATAAGCAGGGTGATAATAAAGCTTGACATACTCCTGTCCCAATTTGTACCCAGTTTGTTGTTCCATGTCTAGTTATGTTTGTTGCTTCTTGTCCTGCATACAGGTTTGACAGGAGGCAGGTAAGGTGGCCTAGTATTCTCATCTCTTTCAAAATCTTCCACAGTTTTTTGTGATTCACAAAGTTAAAGGCTTTAGCATAGTCAATGAAGCAGAAGTAGATGTTTTTCTGGAATCCTTTTGCTTTTTCTATAACCCAATGTATGTTGGCAATTTGATTTCTGGTTCCTCTCCCTTTTCTAAATCCAGTTTGTACATCTGAAAGTCCTTGGTTCATGTAGTGTTGAAGCCTCGCTTGGAGGATTTTAAGCATTTCTTTGCTAGTGTGTGGAATGAGTGCAATGGTGTGGCAGTTGAACTACTAAATGACTATACATGATGTTTATTTAAAAATATACATTTGTCTTATATCTCAACTTTCAGGAGTCTCAATTATTAATTTAATTTCCAACTGCAGTTAACCAACATAGTTGATGTGCTTGGATGTCATTCTTTCAACCTGTTTTTAATTATGCTTTCAACACACACACACTCTTGTAAATACTTTTACCTTCCAATGTTGACTAGCTACTTTTTTTTTTTTTTCGTTTAAGGACTCTTAAATCATCTAAAATCCCCGTCAGAATAAAGAACAAGTGCCACAAAGTTAAAAAATTTAAGGAAATTCTAGGTCATACAGTGCTAACAAAAAATCCACTGGGTTTATAGATAATATTGGAGATAAAACACGTAAATGAGAACAGAGAGCATGAATATAGTGATGCTTTTATGGCAGCTCAACTCTGTGATAATTATTCTTGCTCTATCTTTTCCTAGAGTTGTGAAATGAAAGCCTAAAACTTTGAGCTACATCACAGAGTATGTGCATTCTAGGGGCCATGTGCTTTACAGAAGAGCGGAAAAGGTCTCCGTGCAGAATCATGGATAATTTTTCCCAGCACAGTTGCTGAGGCTCTTCTAGCATTAATCTTTCTCTGTTTTTGGCATCTAATATTTCTGTTCACTCTGGTTTGCTTGTTTAAGGTCATGCCAATTCCTATGGGCACTGTCCTTACTTGAAAGAATGATTTCCTTGGTTTATTTCTTCCTGCTAAACATCTATATGTGAATATTCAATATAAAGATTAAAAACTGAGAGTTTCTGAAAATATACAGCCAAGGAGCTACCACAATGCTCTTTGGTAAACACACTTGACACTTCCAGTGTAGAATGTTCATCATTTTCTCTGTTTTACTTTTCTGTAAGAAAAAAAAAGCCTTCTGTGCAGATATTACTATCAGATTGAACCCATTTTCAATCTTTATGTGTTAAATGATGGACACACTACTGAAATGAAAATTCTTTGAGGAATTGTAGAACGCACTGGAACACACACCTGTTCAGATGTGCTATGGAATAAGAGCAACAGATGGGTTACTATTTTGCAATTTTCACTCACTAGCATATATTTTATTTTTATATATCTATTATTGTTTGTTGTGTCTAATACATTTGATTAAGGGATACGAAAATGAATGCTCGCAAACATGCATGCATTTTACTACTGTCTGTTAATTATGACTTTGCACCTTGACCTGCCTTTTCCAGAAAGAAATGATACTTTTATTTCATGGTAAAATTAATTCCAGTACTTTTACACTTATCTAGTAAATAGGCTAAAAGGAAATTAAGCATTTGAGCTAATAGATAAGCCATCGTTTACCAGAGAAAAACTCAGGTGAGTTTTTGCTGTAATGGTTATTCAATATGTAAATATATGCAGTGCAGTTACAGTGCTAACAAAAAATCCACTGGGTTTATAGATAATATTGGAGATAAAACACGTAAATGAGAACAGAGAGCATGAATATAGTGATGCTTTTATGGCAGCTCAACTCTGTGATAATTATTCTTGCTCTATCTTTTCCTAGAGTTGTGAAATGAAAGCCTAAAACTTTGAGCTACATCACAGAGTATGTGCATTCTAGGGGCCATGTGCTTTACAGAAGAGCGGAAAAGGTCTCCGTGCAGAATCATGGATAATTTTTCCCAGCACAGTTGCTGAGGCTCTTCTAGCATTAATCTTTCTCTGTTTTTGGCATCTAATATTTCTGTTCACTCTGGTTTGCTTGTTTAAGGTCATGCCAATTCCTATGGGCACTGTCCTTACTTGAAAGAATGATTTCCTTGGTTTATTTCTTCCTGCTAAACATCTATATGTGAATATTCAATATAAAGATTAAAAACTGAGAGTTTCTGAAAATATACAGCCAAGGAGCTACCACAATGCTCTTTGGTAAACACACTTGACACTTCCAGTGTAGAATGTTCATCATTTTCTCTGTTTTTACTTTTCTGTAAGAAAAAAAAAAAAAGCCTTCTGTGCAGATATTACTATCAGATTGAACCCATTTTCAATCTTTATGTGTTAAATGATGGACACACTACTGAAATGAAAATTCTTTGAGGAATTGTAGAACGCACTGGAACACACACCTGTTCAGATGTGCTATGGAATAAGAGCAACAGATGGGTTACTATTTTGCAATTTTCACTCACTAGCATATATTTTATTTTTATATATCTATTATTGTTTGTTGTGTCTAATACATTTGATTAAGGGATACGAAAATGAATGCTCGCAAACATGCATGCATTTTACTACTGTCTGTTAATTATGACTTTGCACCTTGACCTGCCTTTTCCAGAAAGAAATGATACTTTTATTTCATGGTAAAATTAATTCCAGTACTTTTACACTTATCTAGTAAATAGGCTAAAAGGAAATTAAGCATTTGAGCTAATAGATAAGCCATCGTTTACCAGAGAAAAACTCAGGTGAGTTTTTGCTGTAATGGTTATTCAATATGTAAATATATGCAGTGCAGTTAAAATGCATTATGACAAAAATTTGTATTTGGTAGGTAAAAAATTAATCAACAGTATTTATCAACAGTGATTATGTTAGAGAGTTGCTAAAGAAAATTCATTGCATTATATAGGCCATAAGTATAGATGAGAAAGGAGATAATATGGTCTTGATTAAAAGATCTGGAGAAAAAATACTCCTATACTAAAAAAATAAGTTTTCAAGAGAATTTGACCTATGTAGCATTTTCTGATTAAAACAATGAGGCTTTTGTCAGCATAAGGGTGTATAATCATAGGTATATCCTCATAATCTTAATGAGTTTTATCATAGTAAATTAATTTTCATCACGGAAATAGTTGAATAGTAAATTACCATATTTATTGTTGGATAGCAGTATTTTCTTATCTTTCATTTTCTTCTTGATACACCATTGTCAATATATCCTATCTTGTCCTGTCTCTCTTCTGGCCTTGCTGAGAGGAGTGCACTGATAAATTTCTTTCTCTTTCAGATGATTTGTTACTAGGTCTTTGTCTTGCCCATAGCATTCCTCCTCTATTTTTCCCCTTAAATTTGCTGCTGCTATAAAGTGTACTTTAGGAAATCTATGGACCTTTTAGGGAATCTGTGTGTTCAAAAATCTAGTGAAACCAATGCTAGCTGTCTAACTGTGAACACACTTTTAAATAATGCAATATCCATCTACATGCAAATTTCAAAATAATATAGATAAAGCAATTATTTTTAATTTGTTTTTTAAAGATTTATTTATTTATTTATTTATTCTGGGGGTGGGGTGAGGAGGGAGGGGAGCAGGCAGGCTACTTCTATTGGTCTTTCATTTGTCTATTTTCATCCATCTTTTTTCTTTGGCCCATGTGGGCCTCCTATCACGATGGCCTCTGCTGTCGCAGAGCACCAACTCTGGGTGCATGCGCTCCAGAGCTCCGGCTCGGTAATTGGACACATGGGTCCAGCCGCTCCGCGGCACGTGGGGTCTTCCCAGGCCAGGGATCAAACTGGCGCCCCTTGCACTGCAAGGCGGTGTCCTTACCCACTGGACCACCAGGGGAGCCCAGATAAAGCTATTATTGAGTCACATTTTCAAAACTGAGGAAGCACCATTATAAATCCTGTCATTATTTTTATGTAGCAATAATATATTAGACAGTAAAAATGATGGCTAGTGCTAATTTGTCAATATGTAGTGAAGCGGGCAGTTGTTTAAAGGTGTCATAACACCAGTGAGCAATTGTGCTTCTGCTAATGCTTTAACATGCATTGTGATCATACCAAAAAAAAGTATACCTTGTAAAAATGATATTAAAATTGGATATGCCAGGGCCAATGCTGGAAAATAATGGGCGAAAAAAAAAAAAAAGAAGCACAAGAAATGCAGCAGACACTTGATTTAGAAATACTCTTAAGTAAAGCCGAATTATCACCATAATTCCAAAGAAGACACTTACTCAGCTTTTTATTTGAACCTGTGGGAAAATGAATCTTTCATTGTGTAAGTGTGAGGTCTTCATGAATGGATCCTGCAGAGAAAGGCACCCACGCTGTACCAAACTCAGAATGGTTTTCTGTAGACAATCAAAAATGTAATGCCTCACTTAACAGGACATCTGACTTGTGATAAGTGCTCAGAAAATATTAACTATTTAATTATATGCTGCTGCTATAAAGTGTACTTTAGGAAATCTATGGACCTTTTAGGAATCTGTGTGTTCAAAAATCTAGTGAAACCAATGCTAGCTGTCTAACTGTGAACACACTTTTAAATAATGCAATATCCATCTACATGCAAATTTCAAAATAATATAGATAAAGCAATTATTTTTAATTTGTTTTTTAAAGATTTATTTATTTATTTATTTATTCTGGGGGTGGGGTGAGGAGGGAGGGGAGCAGGCAGGCTACTTCTATTGGTCTTTCATTTGTCTATTTTCATCCATCTTTTTTCTTTGGCCCATGTGGGCCTCCTATCACGATGGCCTCTGCTGTCGCAGAGCACCAACTCTGGGTGCATGCGCTCCAGAGCTCCGGCTCGGTAATTGGACACATGGGTCCAGCCGCTCCGCGGCACGTGGGGTCTTCCCAGGCCAGGGATCAAACTGGCGCCCCTTGCACTGCAAGGCGGTGTCCTTACCCACTGGACCACCAGGGGAGCCCAGATAAAGCTATTATTGAGTCACATTTTCAAAACTGAGGAAGCACCATTATAAATCCTGTCATTATTTTTATGTAGCAATAATATATTAGACAGTAAAAATGATGGCTAGTGCTAATTTGTCAATATGTAGTGAAGCGGGCAGTTGTTTAAAGGTGTCATAACACCAGTGAGCAATTGTGCTTCTGCTAATGCTTTTAACATGCATTGTGATCATACCAAAAAAAAGTATACCTTGTCATAATGATATTAAAATTGGATATGCCAGGGCCAATGCTGGAAAATAATGGGCGAAAAAAAAAAAAAAGAAGCACAAGAAATGCAGCAGACACTTGATTTAGAAATACTCTTAAGTAAAGCCGAATTATCACCATAATTCCAAAGAAGACACTTACTCAGCTTTTTATTTGAACCTGTGGGAAAATGAATCTTTCATTGTGTAAGTGTGAGGTCTTCATGAATGGATCCTGCAGAGAAAGGCACCCACGCTGTACCAAACTCAGAATGGTTTTCTGTAGACAATCAAAAATGTAATGCCTCACTTAACAGGACATCTGACTTGTGATAAGTGCTCAGAAAATATTAACTATTTTATTATATACAAAAGTTATGGGGGAATCATGCATGAAAGAAACAGATAAATCCATTTTTTCTTTCCGAATGGTGGCCATGACCAACACTCTGCCAGAACACTTTTGTGAAATACAGTAGGCTGCTTCCAAGAATTACAATTTAGGTCAAGATTATTAGTATTCAGGTTTAATAGTATCAAATAGACTTCTCTGGGTTAATGCAGGTGCCTAAATAACATAATCTTTTTTTGAAAGGAGAATTTAGCTCAAATTGTGAAGAGAAAAGCTATGAAATGAGTATATAAAACCCATTTTAAAGTTATGCTCTCTCTCTATTTTATATGTCAGATCCAGCATGCCAGGTTTGAATAAATTACAGTGAGTTTTAATAGTATGTTCCTATACACCTAGATAATATTTTCCATGAATGTAAAATGTAGATTAATATATTTGAATCTCATTATAATCTTTAGCCTGGAGAAAAACAAAAAACACATCAAAATAGAGTAGATTTTAAACTCTGTATCAAATATTTATTTAGCTCAGCATCCAAATAGACTCATGTTTAACAGTAAGTGAGATTAAAATAGCTATACAAAGATATAATGCTAATGCATTTATTTCTGATTCAAAAATATTTTAGTATTCCTTTCTTTCTTTTTTACTTTTGAACTAAACTTACTGAACAAACTAGAAAAATATATATCCAAGATGTTATTATTTTATTATTATAACAAATATTTATTTGAGATTTAGACCTTATAAATTTTAAAAGGCAGAATGTTCTTTTTTTTCAGATTTATAAGAAGTACCCTAAATATCTTTCCCTCCTGTACATTTGTTGGCAGATGATCTGTATATCTATCTTAAGATCATATTTCACCAATGACCTTGATAGGACACTTCAATTTTGCTTGGTGAATGTCAGATCAAAAGCATCAAATATGCCTCGAGTGTGTGTTACTTTCATTTCCTGATATATGTGTGGGTCTTCAGATCTATGAGAAAATATTATCATTCTATGATACTCTTGCACTGTAGGAACACCTACAAAATTACTCTTCTCAGCTGAGACATAATGAGCTCCTCTTTATGACCAGGTTCAATCTTCCTTCCTCATAGAACAGGTACAAGGAAAAAGAGAAATTGCTCAACATGCAAATTACGTGGACTCTTGTGACCGGAGTGAACTAGACCTTACAAACTGCCTGTCAGAGAGATGTAAATTTCTTAGAAGCAACTAGATCACTTGATTCAAAGGGAGATATTGATTTTTTTCTGCAATGTCTCCCATGCAAAACTGAAAGACAAGTTTGTGAAATGGATGCTATCTAGTCTTTCTTTTGTTGAACTTTTTTTCTTTTTCACTGATTGATATTAGAATCCATGTAGCATAAAGACAATTTTAAAACTACATCTTTTCTTTCCTTCATTTATAAGGAAAAAAAGAGTGCAGAGAGAGAGCTATTTAGTAGGGTCACAGTGGGGGAAAATTCCAGCATGCTGGCATCTCTAGCTATCCTTTAATCGATACACATTAACACAAGCTACATTATGCATATGTAAAAAACACCTGCCATCTTACTGAAAAATGGCACAGCAATTAAAATGTCAAAAAGGCTAAGACAAATGAAACGAAGTGCAGTTGTAATTTTACTTTAAAACTTCTCTGTTCTCTAGTGTTCATTGAAGTGTATGAAGTGTACTTTTAATAATTTAAAATTTTAAAATGATAGCAAAATCCAGCCAACTGCTTACTCTTTTATGTAAAAATTGTGTATTTTTGATCACATTTATTCTTTGACTAAATTAATGATGTGTCTGATCTTTAAAATTTTTTTTCTCAATGACTTAAAGACAGAAAGTACTCCATTATTTTATTTTCTTCCTTGAGCAGAGGTACATGTGGCTCCATAATATAAAATATTCCAGAGCAGGACTTACTAGCATATATTATTTCTTCTGAAGCACCATAAGTCTTCCTAGGCCAAAGTCATTTAATGATAAAAATCATGCCAACTAAATTATATTTAAATGTCTCTGATAGTTCTGTTTGCAATATTTTTTTCTCATCAAAGTATCATTTAAACTTACTTTTGTTTTATTAGTTGGTCCATTTAAGCTAAGCTTGCTTGCTGGCCATCTCCAAGTAAGCTTAGACAATATTATGACAAAGAGTGAGCCTCTTTGCCTATTGAATACAGCTAGAAACTGACTTCTGATGAGACATGTAAGATAGAGAGCTGTTCGTGCACAGACCTTAGGACCTGCCATGTAATCTCCACTTTCATCGTTCTCAGTGAATGCTTAACTGAAAACAGAAATAGAATATTTAATGTTATCTTTTTTCTCTTTTTGTATACTTATGCCTGTCAGAGAGATGTAATTTCTTAGAAGCAACTAGATCACTTGATTCAAAGGGAGATATTGATTTTTTCTGCAATGTCTCCATGCAAAACTGAAAGACAAGTTTGTGAAATGGATGCTATCTAGTCTTTCTTTTGTTGAACTTTTTTTCTTTTTCACTGATTGATATTAGAATCCATGTAGCATAAAGACAATTTTAAAACTACATCTTTTCTTTCCTTCATTTATAAGGAAAAAAAGAGTGCAGAGAGAGAGCTATTTAGTAGGGTCACAGTGGGGGAAAATTCCAGCATGCTGGCATCTCTAGCTATCCTTTAATCGATACACATTAACACAAGCTACATTATGCATATGTAAAAAACACCTGCCATCTTACTGAAAAATGGCACAGCAATTAAAATGTCAAAAAGGCTAAGACAAATGAAACGAAGTGCAGTTGTAATTTTACTTTAAAACTTCTCTGTTCTCTAGTGTTCATTGAAGTGTATGAAGTGTACTTTTAATAATTTAAAATTTTAAAATGATAGCAAAATCCAGCCAACTGCTTACTCTTTTATGTAAAAATTGTGTATTTTTGATCACATTTATTCTTTGACTAAATTAATGATGTGTCTGATCTTTAAAATTTTTTTTCTCAATGACTTAAAGACAGAAAGTACTCCATTATTTTATTTTCTTCCTTGAGCAGAGGTACATGTGGCTCCATAATATAAAATATTCCAGAGCAGGACTTACTAGCATATATTATTTCTTCTGAAGCACCATAAGTCTTCCTAGGCCAAAGTCATTTAATGATAAAAATCATGCCAACTAAATTATATTTAAATGTCTCTGATAGTTCTGTTTGCAATATTTTTTTCTCATCAAAGTATCATTTAAACTTACTTTTGTTTTATTAGTTGGTCCATTTAAGCTAAGCTTGCTTGCTGGCCATCTCCAAGTAAGCTTAGACAATATTATGACAAAGAGTGAGCCTCTTTGCCTATTGAATACAGCTAGAAACTGACTTCTGATGAGACATGTAAGATAGAGAGCTGTTCGTGCACAGACCTTAGGACCTGCCATGTAATCTCCACTTTCATCGTTCTCAGTGAATGCTTAACTGAAAACAGAAATAGAATATTTAATGTTATCTTTTTTCTCTTTTTTTGTCAGTAAGTAAAGATGCAAACGTGCACAACTCTACCTCAGGGAACCCCAAAGGGGACATTTGTGCTAGGACTTAACCATCCACATCAAACACCAAGAAAGCAGGGTAATGAGACCCTGACATGCTACCGGCTAACACATAGGTTTTATTAGATTAAAAGGTCTGAAATGCCCGCAAGGCAGAATGAGTCGTTGCATATTCTTCAAATCTAGAAGGCAGAGAATTGTTCTAGCTCATAAAACCAGTGTACCAAGTTCATGACTGTGAAAAAACCATGTACCAATATGTGTGTATTTACATAAAGGATATACTGGAAAATTAGTTTATAAATGGAATGCTCAAAAATGAGTCAAAATTTTTTTATCTCTTATTTTCTTTGAATCTATTGACTTTGGAAACCATTAAACTGGATGCATAGCAGATAAGGATCCCCTTCTAAAACTCAAGTGAAGGAGTTTTCTAGAGGTCCACATGCAGAAGAAACAAAAGAATTAAGTTAGGGAAAGCAATGCTTATTTTGGGTTAGCTGAGTGATTGTATAAGATATTTTCTTCAAATTCTTGCAAAGGGTGGCTTAAAATTGAGTCCAGAAACACATAGTGGAAAAGGCAAGTGAAATGTTTGAGTATGCAATGTTCTCCTCCCTTAATTTGGAAGCTAATGGTCTATAATCATTAGAAAAATAGTATATAAAAATGGAATGGGGGTCATAGAACAAAAATTTATAAATATTTTGTTATTTAATTATCATGTATGTTTTATTTTTAAAAATTACACAAAATATGTGTTAATTTTGTGTGGCATATTCTTAAGTCCTTGATTCAGTCTATTGCTGAAACATATAAATATTTGAAAAAATTATCAAGACTGATAAAAGAAAAAATATTATAATACTTATAATAAGAATGTTTTCATAGCTTTCTCCAGAAGATTAATGTTTTTAATTGGAATATAGTTGACTTACAATATTGTCTTGGGTTCTGGTGAACAGCATAGTGATTATTTCTGAAGACTGTATTCCTTTATAGGATATTACAAGAAAATGGGTATAATTCCCTGTGCTATAAAATATCCTTATTGCTTATCTATTTTATAGACATCAGCTTGTGTCTATTAATTCCATACCCCTAACTTGTCCTCAACTCCTCTCTCCTTTGTGCTTCTTTTTTGTCAGTAAGTAAAGATGCAAACGTGCACAACTCTACCTCAGGGAACCCCAAAGGGGACATTTGTGCTAGGACTTAACCATCCACATCAAACACCAAGAAAGCAGGGTAATGAGACCCTGACATGCTACCGGCTAACACATAGGTTTTATTAGATTAAAAGGTCTGAAATGCCCGCAAGGCAGAATGAGTCGTTGCATATTCTTCAAATCTAGAAGGCAGAGAATTGTTCTAGCTCATAAAACCAGTGTACCAAGTTCATGACTGTGAAAAAACCATGTACCAATATGTGTGTATTTACATAAAGGATATACTGGAAAATTAGTTTATAAATGGAATGCTCAAAAATGAGTCAAAATTTTTTTATCTCTTATTTTCTTTGAATCTATTGACTTTGGAAACCATTAAACTGGATGCATAGCAGATAAGGATCCCCTTCTAAAACTCAAGTGAAGGAGTTTTCTAGAGGTCCACATGCAGAAGAAACAAAAGAATTAAGTTAGGGAAAGCAATGCTTATTTTGGGTTAGCTGAGTGATTGTATAAGATATTTTCTTCAAATTCTTGCAAAGGGTGGCTTAAAATTGAGTCCAGAAACACATAGTGGAAAAGGCAAGTGAAATGTTTGAGTATGCAATGTTCTCCTCCCTTAATTTGGAAGCTAATGGTCTATAATCATTAGAAAAATAGTATATAAAAATGGAATGGGGGTCATAGAACAAAAATTTATAAATATTTTGTTATTTAATTATCATGTATGTTTTATTTTTAAAAATTACACAAAATATGTGTTAATTTTGTGTGGCATATTTTTAAGTCCTTGATTCAGTCTATTGCTGAAACATATAAATATTTGAAAAAATTATCAAGACTGATAAAAGAAAAAATATTATAATACTTATAATAAGAATGTTTTCATAGCTTTCTCCAGAAGATTAATGTTTTTAATTGGAATATAGTTGACTTACAATATTGTCTTGGGTTCTGGTGAACAGCATAGTGATTATTTCTGAAGACTGTATTCCTTTATAGGATATTACAAGAAAATGGGTATAATTCCCTGTGCTATAAAATATCCTTATTGCTTATCTATTTTATAGACATCAGCTTGTGTCTATTAATTCCATACCCCTAACTTGTCCTCAACTCCTCTCTCCTTTGTCAATAATACGTTTGTTTTCTATATCTGGGAGTCTGCTTTCGCTTTGTGCGGGGACCTTCCGCAGAAAGGGAAGGCAGCAGGGATTACTCCCAGCAGAACCGGGAGATCTCGGAGAGAGGCAAATCTTGAACTGTCCGCCCCGCAGCCCCTCGGCTGAGGCAAGGGACAATCAGACGCGACAGGGGTTCCATTGAAGTAGTTCCGCTTTATTAATGAAGAGCCACACCTTTTATAGGCAAGTGAAGGGGTTTTGCAGGGGCTTCCTATAGATTACACCAATCAAGCTAAAGTCCAAGCAATCATTCACGAGCGCGGCAGCCAGGGGAACCAATCAGAAATTTTGACCATCAATTAACAATTTAGATCACGCCCTGCCTCTTCCTGTAGGCGCCATTTTAGCTGCAAGCATGTGCTTAAGCTTCTTTAAACAATGCACTTAAGCTTCCCTTCATTTCCATGTCCCTTCCTGTAGGCGCCATCTTAGCTCCAAGCTGGAACAATGTGCTTAAGCTTCTTTTCACTCCCACACCCCTCCCTGTAGGCGCCATCTTAGCTCCAAACTGTAAACATGTGCTTAAGCTTCTTTATGCTTAAAACAGTCCTCTTTCAATTCAGAGCCCCACAGCTTTGCACATATATTCATCTGTATTTTTTAGATTTCACATATAAGTAAAATATCATATAATAAGTGATATCATATAATATTTGTCTTTAACATTTCTCTAAGTATAATATTCCCTAGGTCCATCTTCATTGCTGCAAATGAAAGTAATTCATTCAATCTTATGGCTGAGTGATATGCTTCCATAAAAGATCTTTTAGCCAAATTAAATTCTAGGGCCATTATCTTAGTGAACCAATGCCATTCTCCAGAAGATTAATGTTTTTAATTGGAATATAGTTGACTTACAATATTGTCTTGGGTTCTGGTGAACAGCATAGTGATTATTTCTGAAGACTGTATTCCTTTATAGGATATTACAAGAAAATGGGTATAATTCCCTGTGCTATAAAATATCCTTATTGCTTATCTATTTTATAGACATCAGCTTGTGTCTATTAATTCCATACCCCTAACTTGTCCTCAACTCCTCTCTCCTTTGTCAATAATACGTTTGTTTTCTATATCTGGGAGTCTGCTTTCGCTTTGTGCGGGGACCTTCCGCAGAAAGGGAAGGCAGCAGGGATTACTCCCAGCAGAACCGGGAGATCTCGGAGAGAGGCAAATCTTGAACTGTCCGCCCCGCAGCCCCTCGGCTGAGGCAAGGGACAATCAGACGCGACAGGGGTTCCATCGAAGTAGTTCCGCTTTATTAATGAAGAGCCACACCTTTTATAGGCAAGTGAAGGGGGTTTTGCACGGGACTTCCTATAGATTACACCAATCAAGCTAAAGTCCAAGCAATCATTCACGAGCGCGGCAGCCAGGGGAACCAATCAGAAATTTTGACCATCAATTAACAATTTAGATCACGCCCTGCCTCTTCCTGTAGGCGCCATTTTAGCTGCAAGCATGTGCTTAAGCTTCTTTAAACAATGCACTTAAGCTTCCCTTCATTTCCATGTCCCTTCCTGTAGGCGCCATCTTAGCTCCAAGCTGGAACAATGTGCTTAAGCTTCTTTTCACTCCCACACCCCTCCCTGTAGGCGCCATCTTAGCTCCAAACTGTAAACATGTGCTTAAGCTTCTTTATGCTTAAAACAGTCCTCTTTCAATTCAGAGCCCCACAGCTTTGCACATATATTCATCTGTATTTTTTAGATTTCACATATAAGTAAAATATCATATAATAAGTGATATCATATAATATTTGTCTTTAACATTTCTCTAAGTATAATATTCCCTAGGTCCATCTTCATTGCTGCAAATGAAAGTAATTCATTCAATCTTATGGCTGAGTGATATGCTTCCATAAAAGATCTTTTAGCCAAATTAAATTCTAGGGCCATTATCTTAGTGAACCAATGCCATTTGATGAGCAATAGTCATGGTTTTATCTCAAGAAGCATGTTAGATATCTGTCTTCAACTTTTTACTTTTCCATCCATCTTTGTGTCTATTTCTGTGCCAGTATCATGCTGTTTGGATTACTATAACTTTGTAATAGAGTCCAAACACTGAGAGAATTATACATTCAGATTTGTTCATTTTTCTCAGGATTTCTTTGGCAATTTAGGATCTTTTGTGGTTCCATAGAAATTTTAGGATTATTTGCTCTTTTTTCAATGAAAACTTCTGATAGAGATTATGTTAATTCTATAGATTGCATTAGGTCATACAGTCATTTTAATACTATTAATTCTTTCAATCCAAGAGCATGGTATGTATTTTCATTTCTTTGAATCACTTTCACTTTCCTTCATCAATATTTTATGGTTTTCAGAATTTAGGTCTTTCACCTCATTATTTAAGGTTATTCCTAGGTATTTTTGATGCAATTTTAAAGAGAAGCTTTTTTATTACTTTGTCTTTCTGACATTTTATTATTAGTGTGTAGAAACACAATATATTTTCATCTATCAATCTGGCATCTTAAAGGTGATATTATAGGCACTTTCTCTTAAGTGCTTAGTATAAGGCACTTCATATGAAATTAATTTATATTATTATAATATTAAAAATTTAAATATACCATTAATGGGATAAATTGTATCATAATGCCCTCTAAAAGTATTTAAATATTGTTATGGGTCCCTCATCTTAATTAACTCATATTGATCATAATTCTAGTGTTAAAAATATATGGCTTTTTGTGAGTCATTATGATTAGGTGTTTGCAGCCATTAGCATCATATTTGGGTCAAGAGTATGTTGTATAACCCAGGTATATTGTCTTCCTAGAAAAAAAAATGTTTAAATGGTAAGTGGTACTCTTTTTTTGTTGCTATTCTATGATGGAAGCAGGTAGGCAAGTTCTGTGTATCTATTGCAAGGCCCTGAAATGAAATATGTTCAAACTGAATTTCTAAACTGCATGGTCTTCTGAAATTTCTATACTCTCAATTTCAGCTCTTAAATCTTCTCTTTCTCTGTTTATCTGTGAGTATAGTAATTCATCCCTTAATCAATGCATTGCTTCATTCTATCAAAAATGTTTCTTTTATGCCTGCTCAGTCCTTACTATGTGACTGCCTTGAAGCTGTTGATTCAACAAAGTCCTTTCTGCTGTAGTTCACAGAAACGAAGCACTTAATTGTACATTCTCATGTTTATTTTTGCCATTAACCACCATAACCCCTCCCTTTTCCCTCTGTATCTATCTATATTCCTATTTAACAAGTTAAAAAATGGATAGATCAATGTATATCTTCTTAGGAAGAGTTAGGCAATAGGGATCCATAAAAACACATCAAATGCAAAAGTATCACAATGGGAATAACTACTTTAGAATTTTACTTGTTTCAGAGACAATTGAATTTTCTGAGTACCTATCATGCTCAAGGTGGGAGACCAATTCACTCTCACTCATAATATTTCAGTAAATAATTAAGAAACTTCCTTCATGAACATGCTAGAAAATCCAATGGAAAGACTGGAGCTGTCATAAAAGGCTGATATGATATGATCCATGCTAACTGTATGGCTTTAAAAATTTAATCAATTAATTTTATATTTTCATATACTTGCACATATACATGTATGTATATTTTTACATAATTATATATATATTAATTTAATATATGATTTTATCATAAATTGTAGTAGCCCTTTTCTCACAAAAGTCAACTCTCTTGACATGGGGTTAAAGAAAACTAGGTTCAAGTTACAATATTATTATGGGTCCCTCATCTTAATTAACTCATATTGATCATAATTCTAGTGTTAAAAATATATGGCTTTTTGTGAGTCATTATGATTAGGTGTTTGCAGCCATTAGCATCATATTTGGGTCAAGAGTATGTTGTATAACCCAGGTATATTGTCTTCCTAGAAAAAAAACTGTTTAAATCGTAAGTGGTACTCTTTTTTTGTTGCTATTCTATGATGGAAGCAGGTAGGCAAGTTCTGTGTATCTATTGCAAGGCCCTGAAATGAAATATGTTCAAACTGAATTTCTAAACTGCATGGTCTTCTGAAATTTCTATACTCTCAATTTCAGCTCTTAAATCTTCTCTTTCTCTGTTTATCTGTGAGTATAGTAATTCATCCCTTAATCAATGCATTGCTTCATTCTATCAAAAATGTTTCTTTTATGCCTGCTCAGTCCTTACTATGTGACTGCCTTGAAGCTGTTGATTCAACAAAGTCCTTTCTGCTGTAGTTCACAGAAACGAAGCACTTAATTGTACATTCTCATGTTTATTTTTGCCGTTAACCACCATAACCCCTCCCTTTTCCCTCTGTATCTATCTATATTCCTATTTAACAAGTTAAAAAATGGATAGATCAATGTATATCTTCTTAGGAAGAGTTAGGCAATAGGGATCCATAAAAACACATCAAATGCAAAAGTATCACAATGGGAATAACTACTTTAGAATTTTACTTGTTTCAGAGACAATTGAATTTTCTGAGTACCTATCATGCTCAAGGTGGGAGACCAATTCACTCTCACTCATAATATTTCAGTAAATAATTAAGAAACTTCCTTCATGAACATGCTAGAAAATCCAATGGAAAGACTGGAGCTGTCATAAAAGGCTGATATGATATGATCCATGCTAACTGTATGGCTTTAAAAATTTAATCAATTAATTTTATATTTTCATATACTTGCACATATACATGTATGTATATTTTTACATAATTATATATATATTAATTTAATATATGATTTTATCATAAATTGTAGTAGCCCTTTTCTCACAAAAGTCAACTCTCTTGACATGGGGTTAAAGAAAACTAGGTTCAAGTTAACATATTTCCATAATCTCTCATTTTATTTAAGCACCAAGAGTTTTAATATCTTCCTCTGTAAAATAATAAGGAATTTTTTTGCTTTGATTCTATTCTGGGATTCTACTCTCCTTTTATAGCATAAACTTAGTCACTCTACCTAGAAATTCAGTTAAACTTTACCAGATTGACATAATCTGATTTGATTCTAAATAATATATAGTTTATTTAACCATCTAGTATTTAGAAAATAATGCAATATAAATTTTATGGAGCTCAAATAACAATAAATTCAATTGACAATGATACATACTAAGATAATATGGAAATGATTATCATTTGAATTCAGATAAGTTGAGTAAAATGATTACCATTTAAATAGTTATATGTTTTCCTAAATTGTATATTTCATTTTATAAAAATTATTACCTTAAAATATGAAAAGTCTATATTTCTTGAATTAAAAAATAGTGGAAATGTTAGTCACAGGATAGGACAATCAAAAATCTTCAATGACTCACTAATTCATTCATGTAGATGGTATATGCAACGATAAAAAAACAATTGTTTTTCAAATTGAAGCCAGATTTGAAGGAGATTGCATTCCAGTAAGACAAAAGAGGGCAGAAAACAGCAAGAAAAAGAAATATAATATGATAGTAAGTATTGAAAGCTATGTAGAAATCTAAAGTAAGATGGGAAAGTGACAGGGTTTCTTTAAGCAGGTTGTTTGAACAGAGGTCTTAATATTCATTTGAGGAAGGATTTTTCTGGTCGAAGGGAGAGCAGAGTCATGGTCATGAGGCAAGGATCAGCTTGATGTATTAAAGAAATAAGGAGAAGGTCTGCAGAACTAGAATGCAGGAATCAGTGGCGAGAAGATAAAACAATTAAACTTAGAGACATAGGCACAAACTGGATGATATAATGTTCCTGTGGGCCACCATGAATTGCTGAATTATAATCTAAGGGTGATCGGATGCAAATGGAAGGTTGCCAGCAGCGGCTGGCGTGATCTACTTTAACACCGAAAAGTAGTCACTAATTACAGTGGGAAGAACTCATGTTAGGGAGCAAGTATACAACAGAGTTTAGGAGACTGCTCTAGTAAGTCTCCTGAGAGAAGCTGTCCTGACGTGAAACACAAGATGGGATTAGAAGTGGCCACACATGTTCATGTTGATAAGGAAAGTCAACAGTTTGTTGACTGATTGTAGGATTAGAAATAATGAACAAGTTCAATGAAGTTTAAAGAAATCTAGAAGAAACCTCAATCTTATTCAAAAGTTTTTGAGAATGATCTATAAAAAAAAAAAAATGATAGCACTGGAGAGAGTGGATAACTGAAGGAGAAAAAATCATATTTGTTTATCATTTATGAAATGTTGATATTATTATATAAAATAGCCTGTATAAATTATTTGGATATTTTTCTCAGCTTGATTTGTAACTAATTTTTCTAGGAATCTAGAGATAATTTTAAGCTACATTTTAAAAGTTTGCTTAAGAGGCCTCCCTGGTGGTCCAGTGGGTAGAGTCCACCTTGCAGTGCAAGGGGCACGGGTTCGATCCATGGCCTGGAAAGATCCCATGTGCCAGGAAGCGCTGGACCCCTGTGACCAAGTACGAGCCAGCGCTCTGGAGCACATGTGCCCAGAGCCCGTGCTTTGCGACGGAAGAGGCCACTGCAATGGAAGACCCACACAGGCCAAAAAATTAAGGTGGATGAAAATAAAATAAATAAATGAAGGACTAATAAAAGAGGTCAAAATTAAAAAAACAAAAAAAATGTTTACTTAAGATAGATTTGATAAAATTCAATAATCCTATGAAAGGTTTCAATAACTTTTCTCTAAAACTTTTTTAGTTTATGTCATGAATTAGTCTTGAATTCTTTCATATATTTATATATTTCCTCAAATTGAGTGAATATTAGCTGAGAAACAACCCTATGTCACTCCATGTAAGTTCTAGGTACTTTCTAGCAGGTCAAAATGATAAGATGGAAAACATTTTCGGAAAGGAATTTAAAATCTTTGATGTGGCTATATTAGAAAATTGCCATGTCCCTCATATCAGATACATTTAATTCAATTTAAATAACCTTGCAAGGTATTTGTCTGTTTGCCATACAGTTTACCTGACCCCTGTTTCTGAATCTTTACATTTAACTATGCAAATTTAACTTTGGCCCATGTGAATTGTTTCTGGAATACAGATGCATGACAGAGTTCAAACCATTGATATCACTAAGCATTTAACAGACTGTCTCATGTCTTATGAGGTCAGGACTTGAGGAGAATCTTTCATGTAATTTTTATTTATTAATCTAAACAGATCTTTGCAATTGGTAAAATTGGATATAGGAAGATGTCTCTTTATAATAGGTAAAATTGGATATAGGAAGATGTCTCTTTATAATATAAGGAATACACTGTAATTTTAATTGTAAATTTTATTTTACCTTTAGTGCAAAAAATCTTAATTAAAATTTTGACCATGTGACATATTGACAATGATGACAAAAATATTCTAAAGTGTTTGTATCTGTGTGTCTCCATTGTACTTGTATGGAAATTGTTATAATGGTATTACATTAGTTAAAATGGTGCAAATTGACCATAATATACATTTTAAAAACCGTTTTACTCACAAGTTGGATTAGATTCACATTAAAATAAATCTACTTATTTTCTGAAATTAATTGAACTTGAACCAATGCATATGGTTTTTCAAGATTTACTGTAGTTTAGATCTTAGAAATGAATTATATGCCTGAACCATTTATTGGATGGAGAAAATAGGAAAGTCCATGGCTCTAGAAAAAATAATCTCTTTCCTAAAATTGCACTCTGACTAGAATGGCTAAAAGGGTTAACCTTTTATAGATCACAATAATAGGTTTATTCATGAATAAAAGTGACCTGAGGATACTCTAAATGAAAATACATGGTTGCCAAAATGCAGTCGAATGAACAATCAGTAAGTCAATAAATAGTCTGAGAACCTGGCATATACCAGTTATGTCCTTTTTGGATGAAGGTCTTTCTTTGGCCTATGTCACTCCATGTAAGTTCTAGGTACTTTCTAGCAGGTCAAAATGATAAGATGGAAAACATTTTCGGAAAGGAATTTAAAATCTTTGATGTGGCTATATTAGAAAATTGCCATGTCCCTCATATCAGATACATTTAATTCAATTTAAATAACCTTGCAAGGTATTTGTCTGTTTGCCATACAGTTTACCTGACCCCTGTTTCTGAATCTTTACATTTAACTATGCAAATTTAACTTTGGCCCATGTGAATTGTTTCTGGAATACAGATGCATGACAGAGTTCAAACCATTGATATCACTAAGCATTTAACAGACTGTCTCATGTCTTATGAGGTCAGGACTTGAGGAGAATCTTTCATGTAATTTTTATTTATTAATCTAAACAGATCTTTGCAATTGGTAAAATTGGATATAGGAAGATGTCTCTTTATAATAGGTAAAATTGGATATAGGAAGATGTCTCTTTATAATATAAGGAATACACTGTAATTTTAATTGTAAATTTTATTTTTCCTTTAGTGAAAAAAATCTTAATTAAAATTTTGACCATGTGACATATTGACAATGATGACAAAAATATTCTAAAGTGTTTGTATCTGTGTGTCTCCATTGTACTTGTATGGAAATTGTTATAATGGTATTACATTAGTTAAAATGGTGCAAATTGACCATAATATACATTTTAAAAACCCTTTTACTCACAAGTTGGATTAGATTCACATTAAAATAAATCTACTTATTTTCTGGAAATTAATTGAACTTGAACCAATGCATATGGTTTTTCAAGATTTACTGTAGTTTAGATCTTAGAAATGAATTATATGCCTGAACCATTTATTGGATGGAGAAAATAGGAAAGTCCATGGCTCTAGAAAAAATAATCTCTTTCCTAAAATTGCACTCTGACTAGAATGGCTAAAAGGGTTAACCTTTTATAGATCACAATAATAGGTTTATTCATGAATAAAAGTGACCTGAGGATACTCTAAATGAAAATACATGGTTGCCAAAATGCAGTCGAATGAACAATCAGTAAGTCAATAAATAGTCTGAGAACCTGGCATATACCAGTTAACTGTCCTTTTTTGGATGAAGGTCTTTCTTTGGTTCTTGTGATAGCTTCTTCCCATTGCCTTTTTTTTTTTTTTTACTACTCAGCAATTCCTTCTCAGAGTCCTATGCCAGTCCCTCTTCCTCTACTCAGTAGAGACTTTTTATTCTCCTACTGTATAATATAACCCTGGGTGATCTCATTTATCTCATGTCTTTAGTTATAATCTATATCTTAATGAGTACCAAAATAATATATTCTGGTCCTATTCAGCATGAGAACGCCAGACCTGTCATCTCTACCTGCACACCTCAAGGCACATAATTTCCCAAATTCAAGTCTTATATTTAACCCAGAATCACTCCAATATTCTAAGGGTACCACCATTCATTCGGTTTCTCTTTCCAAAAGCATGTAAGTAACATTTATGTGATAGCTTCTGGAGCCAAACCACCAGACTTTGCACACAGGCTCACTTATATGGCAGTGTGTCTTTGAGAAAGGAATTTAATATATCTATATTTCATGCATATATGATATTAGAAGAGTGACAATTCTACTTTGTGGGCTTCCCTCATGGCTCAGACTGTAAAGAATGTGCCTGCAATGCAGGAGACCCAGATTCTATCCCTGGGTGGGGAAGATCCCCTGGAGAAGAAATGGCAACTGA
This sequence comes from Tragulus kanchil, assembly GCA_022376925.1. NCBI lineage: Eukaryota > Metazoa > Chordata > Mammalia > Artiodactyla > Tragulidae > Tragulus > Tragulus kanchil. Next base: position 145,825,264 of record JAIOJX010000004.1, read on the forward strand.
CTCTAGTATTCTTGCCAGAATTCCATGTATGGAATGGAATTCACCTGACTTCCAGGAGTATGGCGGAATGGACTCCATTGGGTCACAAAGAGCCAGACAAAACTGAGCAGCTAGCACCATGCTGATTTCTATGGTATTGTGTGTATTAAATTAATTAGTAAATAGGAATCATGCGAAATTCTGGGTTGGTTGAATCACAAACTGAAATCTAGATTTTCAGGAGAAATATCAACAACCTAAGATAACAGATGATACTATTTTAATGGCAGAAAGTGAGGAGGAATTAAAGAGCCTCTTGATGAATGTAAAAGGGTTAACCTTTTATAGATCACAATAATAGGTTTATTCATGAATAAAAGTGACCTGAGGATACTCTAAATGAAAATACATGGTTGCCAAAATGCAGTCGAATGAACAATCAGTAAGTCAATAAATAGTCTGAGAACCTGGCATATACCAGTTAACTGTCCTTTTTTGGATGAAGGTCTTTCTTTGGTTCTTGTGATAGCTTCTTCCCATTGCCTTTTTTTTTTTTTTTACTACTCAGCAATTCCTTCTCAGAGTCCTATGCCAGTCCCTCTTCCTCTACTCAGTAGAGACTTTTTATTCTCCTACTGTATAATATAACCCTGGGTGATCTCATTTATCTCATGTCTTTAGTTATAATCTATATCTTAATGAGTACCAAAATAATATATTCTGGTCCTATTCAGCATGAGAACGCCAGACCTGTCATCTCTACCTGCACACCTCAAGGCACATAATTTCCCAAATTCAAGTCTTATATTTAACCCAGAATCACTCCAATATTCTAAGGGTACCACCATTCATTCGGTTTCTCTTTCCAAAAGCATGTAAGTAACATTTATGTGATAGCTTCTGGAGCCAAACCACCAGACTTTGCACACAGGCTCACTTATATGGCAGTGTGTCTTTGAGAAAGGAATTTAATATATCTATATTTCATGCATATATGATATTAGAAGAGTGACAATTCTACTTTGTGGGCTTCCCTCATGGCTCAGACTGTAAAGAATGTGCCTGCAATGCAGGAGACCCAGATTCTATCCCTGGGTGGGGAAGATCCCCTGGAGAAGAAATGGCAACTGACTCTAGTATTCTTGCCAGAATTCCATGTATGGAATGGAATTCACCTGACTTCCAGGAGTATGGCGGAATGGACTCCATTGGGTCACAAAGAGCCAGACAAAACTGAGCAGCTAGCACCATGCTGATTTCTATGGTATTGTGTGTATTAAATTAATTAGTAAATAGGAATCATGCGAAATTCTGGGTTGGTTGAATCACAAACTGAAATCTAGATTTTCAGGAGAAATATCAACAACCTAAGATAACAGATGATACTATTTTAATGGCAGAAAGTGAGGAGGAATTAAAGAGCCTCTTGATGAATGTGAAAGAGGAGAGTGAAAAAGCTGATTGAAAACTCAACATTCAAAAAACTAAGATTTATAGATAGCACCCAGTCCCATCACTTCATTGCAAATAGATGGGAAGAAAGTATAAATAGTGACAGATTTTCTTTTCTTGGGTTCCAAGAAAAGACTTGCAGTGACAGTGACTGTAGCCATGAAATTAAAAGATTCTTGCTCCTTGGGAGAAAAGCTATGACAAACCTAGACAGTGTATTAAAAAGCAGAGATAGCCCTTTGCCAACAAAGGTCCACATAAATCAAAGGTCACATGACTGTTTTCCCTGTAGTCATGTACAGATGTGGATGTGAGTTAGACCATAATGAAGACTGACCTCCAAATAATTGATGCTTTCAAAATATTGTGCTAAAGAAGAATAATTTGACCTCTTGATATGAACAGTAAACTCATTGGAAAAGACCCTAATGCTAGGAAAGATTGAGAGTATGAAGAGAAAGGGATGACAGAGAATGGCATCACAGATTCAATGGACAGGAGCATTAGAAAATTCTGGGAGATCGTGAAGCACAGGGAAGCCTGGTATGCTACAGTCCATGGGATTGCAAAGAGTCTGACGTGAGTTAGAGACTAAACAACAATGACTGGTATCAACAAGTACTATATAAGTGTTAGCTATTGGTTTTATGATAGTTTTTACCTGTATCTTCCTTGATTCATACCTATCACATTTAGTTAATCACTATGCTCTCCCATTTCTAATTCCAAAATATTTTTTAAGTCCATTCTCTTTCTGTTGATTCTCTTGACCACAGCCACCATTACCTTTCTTCTAGTTGCAGAGCTACTCATCTTACTGACTTCCTTAATATTGCTTAGGGACTCCCCAAGAGCTCTAGGAAAAAGATCAAAATACTTACCAATATGAAAATCTTGCTGACTAGCTTGTCCTTAGTCTACCTCTGGTCCCAAATAGGTGTCTATAACCTTCTGCTCACTAGCCTCTTCACACAATACATCTTCCATTTCCACTAAGGAGCTGAAGAACCTCTCTTTTCCTGTTGACATCCTGTTTACTCTTTAGCTTTCATTTTAATGAGACTTCTTCCAGGGCCCCTCCCGAAACACTTAACTTTCCCAGCAGACTAACTTGTTCTGTACACTCACACAGACACCAAAAGCATGATTGAAAAATCAACATTCAAAAAACTAAGATTTATAGATAGCACCCAGTCCCATCACTTCATTGCAAATAGATGGGAAGAAAGTATAAATAGTGACAGATTTTCTTTTCTTGGGTTCCAAGAAAAGACTTGCAGTGACAGTGACTGTAGCCATGAAATTAAAAGATTCTTGCTCCTTGGGAGAAAAGCTATGACAAACCTAGACAGTGTATTAAAAAGCAGAGATAGCCCTTTGCCAACAAAGGTCCACATAAATCAAAGGTCACATGACTGTTTTCCCTGTAGTCATGTACAGATGTGGATGTGAGTTAGACCATAATGAAGACTGACCTCCAAATAATTGATGCTTTCAAAATATTGTGCTAAAGAAGAATAATTTGACCTCTTGATATGAACAGTAAACTCATTGGAAAAGACCCTAATGCTAGGAAAGATTGAGAGTATGAAGAGAAAGGGATGACAGAGAATGGCATCACAGATTCAATGGACAGGAGCATTAGAAAATTCTGGGAGATCGTGAAGCACAGGGAAGCCTGGTATGCTACAGTCCATGGGATTGCAAAGAGTCTGACGTGAGTTAGAGACTAAACAACAATGACTGGTATCAACAAGTACTATATAAGTGTTAGCTATTGGTTTTATGATAGTTTTTACCTGTATCTTCCTTGATTCATACCTATCACATTTAGTTAATCACTATGCTCTCCCATTTCTAATTCCAAAATATTTTTTAAGTCCATTCTCTTTCTGTTGATTCTCTTGACCACAGCCACCATTACCTTTCTTCTAGTTGCAGAGCTACTCATCTTACTGACTTCCTTAATATTGCTTAGGGACTCCCAAGAGCTCTAGGAAAAAGATCAAAATACTTACCAATATGAAAATCTTGCTGACTAGCTTGTCCTTAGTCTACCTCTGGTCCCAAATAGGTGTCTATAACCTTCTGCTCACTAGCCTCTTCACACAATACATCTTCCATTTCCACTAAGGAGCTGAAGAACCTCTCTTTTCCTGTTGACATCCTGTTTACTCTTTAGCTTTCATTTTAATGAGACTTCTTCCAGGGCCCCTCCCGAAACACTTAACTTTCCCAGCAGACTAACTTGTTCTGTACACTCACACAGACACCATGCACTTTCCCTTCGTAGATGTTACCGCCATTCTGAGTAATTGAGATAACATTTTGTTCATGCCTGACTCTAGAGTAAGGTCAGTGAGAAAGAGAGAATCATGCCATTAAAACAGAAATGTCATATACATACGATTGTGTAAAATAGGTAACTAGTAGGAAGCTGCTATATAACAGAGGAAGGCTAGCATGGTGCTCTGTGATGATCTAGAAAGGTGAGGTGCAGGAAGGGAGAGAGGCTGCAAAGGAAGGGGATATATAATATAATATAATACAATATAATATAATATATATCATATATAATTATAGCTTATTCATATTGTTGTACAGCAGAAGCCAACACATTTTAATGTGATTATCCTCCTATTAAAAAAAAAATCACTTTATTCTTAGCATCCAGCACATGGCTTCAACATAGTAAATGTTCACTAAATAGCCATTCAGTTAATTAAAAAACACATGTCTAGAACTATGCCCTGCTCTCATGGAGATTATAGTTTCGTAGAAGAGAGAGTCAGCAAAAGCAAGTATGAGAAGTGTTATTGAGTAGCTGTGCCTCATGAGGCTCTCCTAGGGGACCGTCCCTAGCTTCATCACATGTATTTAACATACATCGTTGGAGGCGTCTGCTAGAGTATGCATAATGTACCTTTAGCTGAGAAATGATCACACTTAATCTTTATCTTAGATAAAGGGAATGTGTAACAAGAGCATAATACTAGAATTATGAGCTAATATTTTTATACTTTAATCCCAAATACATAGGCATTTTCTATGTTGTTCCATGTATAAGACTTTTCTGCCTCCACCCATCTCAGTCATGAAAAGGGGTGAAGGTTTCAGTAATTTGTTTGGCAACACATATCTGAAAAGCGGTTTGGTCCAGCTGCCTTTTATTTGTTTCATCAAGAGACAGAGCAAAACTAAAGTAGTTTTTCATGATGAACTGGCAGGAAAGTGCCAAGATAGTTCTATTGCTTAGCAACTTGGCAGTAGGAAATGTTAAAATATTATAATCTCTCATATCTATAAACTGAGACAGGCTTTTGACAGATAGTTTTCAAGCTCAAACGTGATTAAGATGCAGCCACATGGCCTGGGCTTATATTTCGAGCTGGTAGGAGAAAGATAAAGAAATTGGATATTTTGAAATATATTAATAGTAAATTCACAGGAAACTCTGACTGGATTGAGCCAAATGCTAATCCAAGGAATTAAGCTGTCTCCATTTTGATGTTGATAAGCACCCCGATCCCTATTGATCAATGGGATTTCCTTTGAATTTGGGAAGGAGAGCTACATCTACTGAGAAATTGTGTACCAAGTAAAATCCAGAGATAAACAACTTCATAGAAGGGAAACTGACAGTTTCCCATACATTTCCAGAATTTAAAGAGTTGTTGTGGTCTGCTTTCTTTTCGTGCAAATGATGGAATGGATGAAAGTGACAGAGTGATGACAGCAGCTAAATGGAAGCATAATGTAGTCGGTTATTGTAGATCCTTATCAGACAGTCCTGTTGACACACATGCTTCCTGTGAACCTCCTACAACTTAAATACTCAGGCTTTTCTGAACTAAGGATCCTTATTTTGCCAGTTGATTAGTGGCTTTCTACTGTGAATACTCACCTCCAAAGAAGCAAATATTAACTGATAAATACAAGATTTTTTTATTAGCATGAAGATGACTTTGACAACTAAATCATAAGAATGGAATTAATAAAGCCCAGTGTTCTTAATCTTCCAGAATTATTGTTACTGTTTTTCTTTTTTTAATAGAGAGCAGTAGTCGTATTGAGGGGGTGACTAGATGATTTCAAATTTCACCAAAACTTTAGCTTATTAGAAGAACATCATCAGTTGTTCCATGAAAGACTTTTCTGCCTCCACCCATCTCAGTCATGAAAAGGGGTGAAGGTTTCAGTAATTTGTTTGGCAACACATATCTGAAAAGCGGTTTGGTCCAGCTGCCTTTTATTTGTTTCATCAAGAGACAGAGCAAAACTAAAGTAGTTTTTCATGATGAACTGGCAGGAAAGTGCCAAGATAGTTCTATTGCTTAGCAACTTGGCAGTAGGAAATGTTAAAATATTATAATCTCTCATATCTATAAACTGAGACAGGCTTTTGACAGATAGTTTTCAAGCTCAAACGTGATTAAGATGCAGCCACATGGCCTGGGCTTATATTTCGAGCTGGTAGGAGAAAGATAAAGAAATTGGATATTTTGAAATATATTAATAGTAAATTCACAGGAAACTCTGACTGGATTGAGCCAAATGCTAATCCAAGGAATTAAGCTGTCTCCATTTTGATGTTGATAAGCACCCCGATCCCTATTGATCAATGGGATTTCCTTTGAATTTGGGAAGGAGAGCTACATCTACTGAGAAATTGTGTACCAAGTAAAATCCAGAGATAAACAACTTCATAGAAGGGAAACTGACAGTTTCCCATACATTTCCAGAATTTAAAGAGTTGTTGTGGTCTGCTTTCTTTTCGTGCAAATGATGGAATGGATGAAAGTGACAGAGTGATGACAGCAGCTAAATGGAAGCATAATGTAGTCGGTTATTGTAGATCCTTATCAGACAGTCCTGTTGACACACATGCTTCCTGTGAACCTCCTACAACTTAAATACTCAGGCTTTTCTGAACTAAGGATCCTTATTTTGCCAGTTGATTAGTGGCTTTCTACTGTGAATACTCACCTCCAAAGAAGCAAATATTAACTGATAAATACAAGATTTTTTTATTAGCATGAAGATGACTTTGACAACTAAATCATAAGAATGGAATTAATAAAGCCCAGTGTTCTTAATCTTCCAGAATTATTGTTACTGTTTTTCTTTTTTTAATAGAGAGCAGTAGTCGTATTGAGGGGGTGACTAGATGATTTCAAATTTCACCAAAACTTTAGCTTATTAGAAGAAACATCTTTAAAGAATATCTGGTTACTAGAATATTTTGCCTATAGGATTTCAGGTGACATTAAGGATGAACAATATTTGTTAAATGATCGGATTTCCTTGTATGTCTAACCTCTTCATGTACTTAGATGCCTCCTGCATGTGTGCATGCTAAACCTCTTCAGTTTCGTCTGACTCTTTGCAACTCTATGAATGGTAGGCTCCTCTGTCCAAGGGATTTTCCAGGCAATAATACTGGAGCGAGATATCATTTCCTTCTCCAGGGGATCTTCCAGACCCAGAGATTGAACCCTCATCTCTTATATCTCCTACAGTGAGAGGTGGGTTCTTTACCGCTAGTAGCATTTCAGAAGTCCCAGATGCAAGTTACTTGTTTGTAAGTTAATAACAGAAAATGAAAAGATGGGATTTATCACATCAAAAAATGGAGAATAAACTGACAGTGAAATAAGTATTAGAGTATAGCTTCTATCAGCATAATGTTAAAATTAAAATTTTATGAAAATAGTTTAAAATTTGTTTGATCTCACTCATATTCATATAGGCATTGGATGTGTTAAAATTTTAATTTTCATTAAGCTTACATTGAGTTCAAATAGAATAAAATAAAAGACTTTTTGCTAAATAAAAAAAAAATTATTTTTGCTTTAATTTGCCAATTTATACATATATATATATATATATATTTAAAATATCAGTATTTAAAGCAAAAAAATTATTCTAAGGAGCAATTTTTTAAAGGGGGAAAAAAAAGCTAAAATTTTCTCTAACATAAAATAACATTTAAATAAATCCTCTTATAAGTACAGAACTGGTTTGTAAATATAATTATTTTCATCTTCCTATATTTCATATTATAAAAGTAAATATAATAAAGCTTTCATATTTTTTCTTCATATTTTCAAAATGTTCACATTATAGATGAAATACTTACGCCATTTTATAAAAGAACACTCTTTAGTACCTAAATCTTTACAATACCTGAGTGAATCTAAAACACTATATTATTTTGTTTAAATTGTGCATGAAAACAATAAAAGACCACAAATGTTATTTTTAGCTTTAGAGGACAGGGGAGGTTAAGTCGAATTTTAGAAGAGAAAAAAGAATTTATCACAAAGGCAGCAAGGCTTTAAAATGTGAAATATATCTTATTCTAAAATGGAAATTTACTTGTTTCCATGTGAATAATCTTTCCAATTCACATTCATATAGTTTTCTACATTTAAATGTGTAACTTAATAAGATATAGTATCGTAGGCTCGCATGCTCTTTGCACTCTATGAATGGTAGGCTCCTCTTAAGGGATTTTCCAGGCAATAATACTGGAGCGAGATATCATTTCCTTCTCCAGGGGATCTTCCAGACCCAGAGATTGAACCCTCATCTCTTATATCTCCTACAGTGAGAGGTGGGTTCTTTACCGCTAGTAGCATTTCAGAAGTCCCAGATGCAAGTTACTTGTTTGTAAGTTAATAACAGAAAATGAAAAGATGGGATTTATCACATCAAAAAATGGAGAATAAACTGACAGTGAAATAAGTATTAGAGTATAGCTTCTATCAGCATAATGTTAAAATTAAAATTTTATGAAAATAGTTTAAAATTTGTTTGATCTCACTCATATTCATATAGGCATTGGATGTGTTAAAATTTTAATTTTCATTAAGCTTACATTGAGTTCAAATAGAATAAAATAAAAGACTTTTTGCTAAATAAAAAAAAAATTATTTTTGCTTTAATTTGCCAATTTATACATATATATATATATATATATTTAAAATATCAGTATTTAAAGCAAAAAAATTATTCTAAGGAGCAATTTTTAAGGGGGGAAAAAACAGCTAAAATTTTCTCTAACATAAAATAACATTTAAATAAATCCTCTTATAAGTACAGAACTGGTTTGTAAATATAATTATTTTCATCTTCCTATATTTCATATTATAAAAGTAAATATAATAAAGCTTTCATATTTTTTCTTCATATTTTCAAAATGTTCACATTATAGATGAAATACTTACGCCATTTTATAAAAGAACACTCTTTAGTACCTAAATCTTTACAATACCTGAGTGAATCTAAAACACTATATTATTTTGTTTAAATTGTGCATGAAAACAATAAAAGACCACAAATGTTATTTTTAGCTTTAGAGGACAGGGGAGGTTAAGTCGAATTTTAGAAGAGAAAAAAGAATTTATCACAAAGGCAGCAAGGCTTTAAAATGTGAAATATATCTTATTCTAAAATGGAAATTTACTTGTTTCCATGTGAATAATCTTTCCAATTCACATTCATATAGTTTTCTACATTTAAATGTGTAACTTAATAAGATATAGTATAAATGCCATGTTTATTTTGTTCTTTGTTTAAAGAAAATGCTAGTATCTTTCAAAATTAAAATTTCATGATGCGCAGTAGTGTATAAAAAGAAATTTAAAAAAGGTTATTCAGAGGCATTGCAAATGCATCTCTAGCCCACCTTAATGAGATTTCATTGCCTGTCCATGGAGCCCAGTTTTATTTAAGCAATTACCAGACCACTTTATTTATAGCACTCATGTGCCTTTTTGGTGCAATGAGTTCTTCATAAATTACCAAAATAAAAGAACAGCACAAGAATAGCCCTTACTTTAAAAATAGATGCTATTCCAAGTATAATGGAAGGAGAAGAGTTAGGTGCAGATCTAAACTGTACCAAATGCTCTTGAGAAATTGATGGGACACACTGAGAGGAACACACCCATGAAAGTGCATGGTCATTTTCCACAATTAAAATCACAAATGTTTAGAGAAACTTGTAATAAAGGGCAATGGTCATCGAATCTAATCATTGAAATGTATAGAAGTAAATGTCCTAAGGCAGCACCAGACTTTCTGAGTGCGTAGAGGAAGACAGACTGAAGCGATAGAGAACATAAATGAGTATCAGTCCAAGGAGGCTCAGAAAATCTATGTGAAGGTTCAGAATAATACAAATTATATAAAATATTTGCTATCTGGTCTAATATAACTTGCACAGTCACATAAACCAGAACATTGGCCACATAGAATTTCATAAAATGTGAACATCAAGTAGTGACAAAGTATAAAACCAAAGCCTCTATTTTATACAATATGAGTTTGCTATCATGACTACTTAGAAAAGTTACAAAACAAGTTCTGCAGTCTATGAGGCTCTTAGAAATAGCAAGTGTGCTTTGCAGATCATTGAAAGTTCAGGTTAAAGAGAGTTTCATGCAGTGACATTCTCAATTAAGACTATCAAATGCTTAGGTTTTAGAATGATTCTTTAATTTTCTTTAATTGGCTTTTTTTTTTTTTTTTCCTTTAGAGGTTGCAGCACATATGTGGTTATTTGCTATTGATCATTTCATGTTCTCTTATATACAATTTCAGGGACTTCCCTGGTGGCTTAGTGGTAAAAGAATCCTCCTGCTAAAGCAGGAGACGCAGGTTCAATTCCTAGGTCAGGAAGATCCCCTGGAGTAGGAAACTGAGGTACAACCCATTCCAGTATTCTTACCTGAGAAATTCCATGAACTGAAGAACCTGGTGGGCGATAGTCTACAAAGAATCGAACACAATTTAGAGACTAAACACCACCACCATAAAATTCCAGAATCATTTATTTTTGCCTTGATAAGATTTCAGGTAGTAAGTGATACCTTCTCTATCATTATAGCAGACTGTTTTCAATTTTTGCCTATTTTTTCGATGAAGCTTTCACCAAAGTATTTTTCTCTCCAACTCTATTGTGGTACATATTATCAGATACGTAGTAAAGTTGCTATTGGGATTTCAAACTAAATAATTCATTAATATGGTAGAAAATTTTCTCAATATGAGTAAAGCAGAAGTTATATCATCAATAGGAATATTGATTTTTATATAGCATTATTAGGTGTATATAATTGAAGATTGACCTAAGCTTGTAAACAAATAGGCACACATAAATTCTTCTTTATAATGGCATTTTGGTGTCAAATACAGATTTCTAAAAGATGTTTAGGAGCTCTACTTTTTGTAGGGTAGTTAATCTTTGCTGATCCCTGACCCATACTAGAAAGAGCTGTTTCATGTGGGGACACCACATAGCCCTTCTATGTGGACACCCATGGCTAGCCACTTCTTTACTCTCCCATTTTTTAAGAGCTTCTGTTAAGTAAAACTGACAGTTTTGCTTGCCCCAGTAAACTCGGCCTTATAAGGTGATCAGTCAACCTAGAAATCTCTTCTTTCTCCAAGTGCCCAATATTGCCAGCTGCCTCTTCTCTCAAATGGGTTTCTCACAACTTACCTCCGAACTGAGCTTGCATCCTCCTCCTCTCCCACCATCCCACCTGCCCTCCCAGTTCCTTTTTAACCTGCCTTTGCTTTTCTTATTTTTTCATGACTTTCAAATACACCATTTAAGTTACCATGTATTATTCTAAATTTTTTTTTTAATGCCATCTCCCTTCTTCAGCAGCACAGATTTTTCTGTTTAGTTCGTCCTTTTTTAAACATTTATTTTTTTTTAACTTTATTTATTTATTATTTATTTTTGTACATGTATGTTCCCAGATCATTCATATGCATATCCCTTGACCCTCCCCCCACCCAGTTCCCCTCCTCCCATCCCTCCTAAACATTTATTTTTTATTTATTTATCTTTTGGGGGGTGGGATGGGGAGGGAGGGGGACGGGCGGGCCACTTCTATTGGTCTTTCGTTTGTCCATTTTCATCCATCTCTGTTCTTTGGCCCGCGTGGGCCTCCCATCGCAGTGGCCTCTGTCGTTGCAGAGCACCGGCTCTGGACACATGTGCTCCCGAGCTCCGGCCTGGTAATTGGACACATCGGTCCAACCACTCCGTGGCACGGGATCTTCCAAGGCCAGGGATCGAACTGGCGCCCCTTGCACTGCAAGGCAGTGTCCTTACCCACTGGACCACCAGGGGAAGCCCTCTGTTTAGTTCATCCTTGATTCCCAAGTGCTTAGAAAAAAACCTGGACCATACACTATGTCTGAATCGATGTGTCTTGAATGAATGAATAAAAAATATCCAAACTGATGTGCATTTCTTTTAAACCTTTCATTAGATGGGAGAGTGTATTCCTTTGTATGCTTAGATCTTTAACTTGATTTGAGGTCACCTTGAAATCCACTTTCATCTTACATAGTGTGTTATTAAAATGTTAAGGAAAATGCATATTAAAAATGGTTTCGTAATCTTCACTCACCAGTAACTTATTGTTTAAAAAAGAAAAAAACACCCCAAAGTCCTTGGCTTTGGTTTAGTTTCAATTGTTTTCCGCCTGTAAGTTCAGCCTCTTTACTGTAAAAAACTGCTCTCTGTTAAACAGTCCCACAGCACTCACAGTTGCAGGGTTGCCCTCACATTCTTTGTAAAAATGAAAGCTCAGTTAAAGATCCAACTTCCTTTTATGGTGCAATTTGTTTGCTCTTAGCCTGAATCACTCTCTCTGCCATTTGATTTCCTCAATTGAGCAATTTATGACAGATTTTTAAGACCTACTGTCCATTACAAATAGCAGGTTCTAAAAACTCCATCATCATCATAAGCTTAATGAGTAAATGGCTGAAAGCTCAGCAGCTTGGTGAGGAAAGTGTGTCTGGGTTTGACTCCCTGACAGCCAGCTTGCTGTTGCTGTAATTAATAATGAAATGTTACATCTCTTGCTTTTTATGTGGAGACAGGGAAAGTGACAGGGATTATGGAGAGAAATAAATTTACATTGTAGCTTTATAAAGTATCCATAGCTTTAGGAACTCAATACATACAAGATTACTAGGAGATGACAGTTCTCAAAAAAAGTAGTTACAGAAATATTTAAAGCTCTATGCTGAAGAATCAGGACATTGTAAGAATAAAAAAGGGTGAAAAGACCCTTTCTTTTATCCCATCCTTCCTTTCCTGCTGTTCAATTTTGTTTCTATCCAGCTGCTTATAAAAAGATGAAAGATATACCTAACTTATCTTCTCTAGTGAATCTATTTCAGTCAATATCACAGCCCACTCAGTGTCACAGTTCACTCACTTTCAATAGTGACACAAGTTCCTATCACACTCTCCTTCTCAGCTCCTCTGATGGGTGTCCTATCTCCATGCCCCTATCCTAGAAAATATCTTAGTACAAAAAGGAAGCGCTGGAGGGTTCTCTGAATAAGTCCTGCCCAGTGAAGTCCATGCCATTGACTATTAGTCGTGATTACATGAGGTCAACATTTTTAGCCTTGTTCTGGCCCCAAAGCAGTGCATCTGGTCACCCTGCCTTCTCTGCCTGTTAGAAATAAAGAGTGGAATCCTGTCATCTCCCCATTCATGGAATCAGAAGGTGCCACAAGACCAGAATGGCCATACCAGCTTTGTGAATTGGTGGAAAAATAAGTGCAGACTCTGACATGTGCTTAAACAGTATCCAATGTAAGGATCTTGAATAATAGCAATTTCATATGATTATTTTTTTAACGGGTTGTTCTTTCTTGGTTTTCTCTCTGCAAACTGTTACATTGTTGACCTGATGATTCAAGAAGCAATCATTCCTTATCGTCAATCATTTTTCCATTTCATGTCTATCTGAAATCCAAATGAAATTATCAAGTTAGAAAATTAACAATATTGTTTTACTGAATTAAAAATGTCTTTGTTGAAGCAGACAGGAATGCTTTATTTTACTTGATTTTATTCTCAATGAGGATATATGCTTTGTTAGGTTTGTATGTAAATAGATAGGCCCTGCAACAGATTTAGTGTTATGTCTCCTCCAATTTCATAGGTTGAAATTCAGATTCAAAGGGCATTTGGGAGGGTGTTTAGGTCAAAGTTATGGAGAGAAATAAATTTACATTGTAGCTTTATAAAGTATCCATAGCTTTAGGAACTCAATACATACAAGATTACTAGGAGATGACAGTTCTCAAAAAAAGTAGTTACAGAAATATTTAAAGCTCTATGCTGAAGAATCAGGACATTGTAAGAATAAAAAAGGGTGAAAAGACCCTTTCTTTTATCCCATCCTTCCTTTCCTGCTGTTCAATTTTGTTTCTATCCAGCTGCTTATAAAAAGATGAAAGATATACCTAACTTATCTTCTCTAGTGAATCTATTTCAGTCAATATCACAGCCCACTCAGTGTCACAGTTCACTCACTTTCAATAGTGACACAAGTTCCTATCACACTCTCCTTCTCAGCTCCTCTGATGGGTGTCCTATCTCCATGCCCCTATCCTAGAAAATATCTTAGTACAAAAAGGAAGCGCTGGAGGGTTCTCTGAATAAGTCCTGCCCAGTGAAGTCCATGCCATTGACTATTAGTCGTGATTACATGAGGTCAACATTTTTAGCCTTGTTCTGGCCCCAAAGCAGTGCATCTGGTCACCCTGCCTTCTCTGCCTGTTAGAAATAAAGAGTGGAATCCTGTCATCTCCCCATTCATGGAATCAGAAGGTGCCACAAGACCAGAATGGCCATACCAGCTTTGTGAATTGGTGGAAAAATAAGTGCAGACTCTGACATGTGCTTAAACAGTATCCAATGTAAGGATCTTGAATAATAGCAATTTCATATGATTATTTTTTTAACGGGTTGTTCTTTCTTGGTTTTCTCTCTGCAAACTGTTACATTGTTGACCTGATGATTCAAGAAGCAATCATTCCTTATCGTCAATCATTTTTCCATTTCATGTCTATCTGAAATCCAAATGAAATTATCAAGTTAGAAAATTAACAATATTGTTTTACTGAATTAAAAATGTCTTTGTTGAAGCAGACAGGAATGCTTTATTTTACTTGATTTTATTCTCAATGAGGATATATGCTTTGTTAGGTTTGTATGTAAATAGATAGGCCCTGCAACAGATTTAGTGTTATGTCTCCTCCAATTTCATAGGTTGAAATTCAGATTCAAAGGGCATTTGGGAGGGTGTTTAGGTCATTGAGGTGGAGACCACGTGAATTGTTTTAGCGTCCCCCTCAAATGCCCTCCCTCCGAATGTGAGAAGAGACAGGAGACCAAATGTCCCAGGAGAGAGCACAGAGTGAAGACAGTGCTCTTGTGAATCACGAAGCAGCCCTCATCAGTTACTGAATCCGACTTTAGCAATCAAGTGGTATCTTGATTTCTGACTTCACCTCCAGAACTGTGAGAAATCAAGGTTTATTGTTTAAACCACCCAATCTCTGATATTTTCTTTTTCTTTTTTTGTTAATGTCAGCCAGAGACAAGCCTAAATAATATAAACAATTTATCTTTTATTTATTCAAGTTAAATTACCTCTTTTTTTTCAGGCGTAATCATAGGTAAACTTACATACAAACATTGCCCTTGTTCTGACGCTGAGATTTATACAGTATTATTTTATTTAGCATTTACAGGTTAAAAGTCCACAATCTAGTTGAAAACTAGATTAAAATTTCTTACTAAAAATCCTTAATTTAGGTTGACTTGCAGATAAGTCTGTGTTTTATCTCCTCTGCCTTGTAGGCTTCAATCTGTCTTAACTAGTTTCTAAAATGTCAGAAGTGCTACAATTTTCCCATAAATTTCTAAGTTGGATTTAGGGCAATTTTGAGCTACACCTCAAAACTGATGGATGGATATGGGAATTCACTAATGATTGCT
Source organism: Tragulus kanchil (assembly GCA_022376925.1). NCBI lineage: Eukaryota > Metazoa > Chordata > Mammalia > Artiodactyla > Tragulidae > Tragulus > Tragulus kanchil. The sequence goes on from JAIOJX010000004.1 coordinate 145,840,529, forward strand.
CTCAACTGACTGACAAAAATTATACTCTCAGACAAACTTGGCCAAATATTAAATGATCAAAGATACTAAATGGGGTTCTTTTGAAGGCACTGATACCCTCTTCTAGGAGGTATAAGATATTAATCATTTTTCCATTTCATGTCTATCTGAAATCCAATTGAAATTATCAAGTTAGAAAATTAACAATATTGTTTTACTGAATTAAAATGTCTTTGTTGAAGCAGACAGGAATGCTTTATTTTACTTGATTTTATTCTCAATGAGGATATATGCTTTGTTAGGTTTGTATGTAAATAGATAGGCCCTGCAACAGATTTAGTGTTATGTCTCCTCCAATTTCATAGGTTGAAATTCAGATTCAAAGGGCATTTGGGAGGGTGTTTAGGTCATTGAGGTGGAGACCACGTGAATTGTTTTAGCGTCCCTCTCAAATGCCCTCCCTCCGAATGTGAGAAGAGACAGGAGACCAAATGTCCCAGGAGAGAGCACAGAGTGAAGACAGTGCTCTTGTGAATCACGAAGCAGCCCTCATCAGTTACTGAATCCGACTTTAGCAATCAAGTGGTATCTTGATTTCTGACTTCACCTCCAGAACTGTGAGAAATCAAGGTTTATTGTTTAAACCACCCAATCTCTGATATTTTCTTTTTCTTTTTTTTTTGTTAATGTCAGCCAGAGACAAGCCTAAATAATATAAACAATTTATCTTTTATTTATTCAAGTTAAATTACCTCTTTTTTTTCAGGCGTAATCATAGGTAAACTTACATACAAACATTGCCCTTGTTCTGACGCTGAGATTTATACAGTATTATTTTATTTAGCATTTACAGGTTAAAAGTCCACAATCTAGTTGAAAACTAGATTAAAATTTCTTACTAAAAATCCTTAATTTAGGTTGACTTGCAGATAAGTCTGTGTTTTATCTCCTCTGCCTTGTAGGCTTCAATCTGTCTTAACTAGTTTCTAAAATGTCAGAAGTGCTACAATTTTCCCATAAATTTCTAAGTTGGATTTAGGGCAATGTGTGAGCTACAACTCAAAACTGATGGATGGATATGGGAATTCACTAATGATTGCTCTCAACTGACTGACAAAAATTATACTCTCAGACAAACTTGGCCAAATATTAAATGATCAAAGATACTAAATGGGGTTCTTTTGAAGGCACTGATACCCTCTTCTAGGAGGTATAAGATATTAATTAAATCCTTCAAAAATATTAAATGACAAGATGCATTGCATTTATTTGTTATGAATGCACAAAACAACTTTATGTATGTATTGTCCATCTCTTACTCTTTATGTTAAGTTTTGTTTGTGTATTTAGGATGATTATCAAAGTTTTCAAATATATTAAATTATTGTAGGATTTTATCAGTTTCTAAAAGGGCATAAAGCACATCCTGGAAAGAATATTTGTTTCACAAATGGCATTTTCAATAATTGAAGATAAAACGCCTGATAAAAGTAGGGAACATTGCCATAGGAGGCTGTGACTCTATGACTCTTGGTGTAGTGAGCAGCTAGAAGGAATTCTGGACCTCGGTTGCGTAGCCAAGGTTAATGAAAACTATGTATAACCTAAACACCTGCCACAGTTCCTCTTCTTCAATGGTCTCCCTCTTTTAAAATGTTTTGGGAAACAAAACAAAACAAAACAGGTTTTCCTGGATCAGGCATGTTTTTTCATTTTACTTGTATCTTATTACCACTTTCAGCCACCCCTGGGACTCTCCCTTTTGACCTGGTAATAGCCTGGAATTTCTTCATTATTATTTGCCTTAAACAACTAGTCAGCTACCTCCCTGCCATTGTTCTCAATGAGTTTATTTGCTTTTCTTCCTTATTTATTTACAAAATCTCTTGCACACGGCTGCTGGGTATTAGTTGTTACCAGAGTCTAAGATTAACTAAAGGGAAATAGATTAAGAATCCAAAATCAGCAACAGCTTGAAATTATCGATGCTTAGTATAACAATTCCAGGTGTCCGGTGGAAAAGAAAAGGCGTATAAACACAAAGGGCATATAAAGTGACCTCATGGTTGTACCCTTGTTGAGGCTTAGCTCCCTGTTTGAAATTCTGTCCCTCAAGCTGTCTTTGATCTGTCTTCCACTTCGGAAAACTTTATCTTCTCCCTCCTGGGGTTTTTGTTATGGATATGGGAATTCACTAATGATTGCTCTCAACTGACTGACAAAAATTATACTCTCAGACAAACTTGGCCAAATATTAAATGATCAAAGATACTAAATGGGGTTCTTTTGAAGGCACTGATACCCTCTTCTAGGAGGTATAAGATATTAATTAAATCCTTCAAAAATATTAAATGACAAGATGCATTGCATTTATTTGTTATGAATGCACAAAACAACTTTATGTATGTATTGTCCATCTCTTACTCTTTATGTTAAGTTTTGTTTGTGTATTTAGGATGATTATCAAAGTTTTCAAATATATTAAATTATTGTAGGATTTTATCAGTTTCTAAAAGGGCATAAAGCACATCCTGGAAAGAATATTTGTTTCACAAATGGCATTTTCAATAATTGAAGATAAAACGCCTGATAAAAGTAGGGAACATTGCCATAGGAGGCTGTGACTCTATGACTCTTGGTGTAGTGAGCAGCTAGAAGGAATTCTGGACCTCGGTTGCGTAGCCAAGGTTAATGAAAACTATGTATAACCTAAACACCTGCCACAGTTCCTCTTCTTCAATGGTCTCCCTCTTTTAAAATGTTTTGGGAAACAAAACAAAACAAAACAGGTTTTCCTGGATCAGGCATGTTTTTTCATTTTACTTGTATCTTATTACCACTTTCAGCCACCCCTGGGACTCTCCCTTTTGACCTGGTAATAGCCTGGAATTTCTTCATTATTATTTGCCTTAAACAACTAGTCAGCTACCTCCCTGCCATTGTTCTCAATGAGTTTATTTGCTTTTCTTCCTTATTTATTTACAAAATCTCTTGCACACGGCTGCTGGGTATTAGTTGTTACCAGAGTCTAAGATTAACTAAAGGGAAATAGATTAAGAATCCAAAATCAGCAACAGCTTGAAATTATCGATGCTTAGTATAACAATTCCAGGTGTCCGGTGGAAAAGAAAAGGCGTATAAACACAAAGGGCATATAAAGTGACCTCATGGTTGTACCCTTGTTGAGGCTTAGCTCCCTGTTTGAAATTCTGTCCCTCAAGCTGTCTTTGATCTGTCTTCCACTTCGGAAAACTTTATCTTCTCCCTCCTGGGGTCTTCTCCTCTTCGTTTCCTTATTGCAACCATACCTCTTATACACCTTAAGTGGAAGCTGAATTTCAGCAGTCTTCTCCCAATCAAAGCCTTCAATTTGTGTGTATCTATCTATCTACCCATCTATCTATTATCTCTATCTATCTATCCATCTTCTATCTGGGCTTCCCTGGTGGCTTAGATGGTAACAAGTCTACCTGCAACATGGGAGATCTGGTTTGATCCCTGGGTTGTGAAGATCCCCGGAGAAGGGCATGGCAACCCAATCCAGTATTCTTGCCTGGAGAATCCCCCTGGAGAGAGGAACCAGTCAGACTACAATCCATGGGGTCTCAAAGAGTCAGAAACAACTGAGCACATATACACAGGTCATTTAGGACCTCACAATCAAGTGTCTTCATAGCCTGTGTACGTGGATAATTGATGAAAAAATATTTTGTAAGTACAGCAGTGCTATCTCATAAATTGGAAAACTGATATCCTGTCTTTACATGATAGCTGATGCTAGACTCCACATGACTCCTTTTCCAATTTTCTGGAATAGTGATTTTTTTTCTTTAGTTTTTGTGTAAAAGCTCCCAGTTAAACAGATATCTGCACAAAGATTTTGCAAGAATATTGACGATAGTTGTATTGATATTATCCATAACGAAAACTGGCAAGTGTCTATCAACAATTGAGTAGATATGTTGGATAAATTGGATAAAATCCTGGGACTCTCCCTTTTGACCTGGAATTGTTCTTCATTATTATTTGCCTTAAACAACTAGTCAGCTACCTCCTGCCATTGTTCTCAATGAGTTTATTTGCTTTTCTTCCTTATTTATTTACAAAATCTCTTGCACACGGCTGCTGGGTATTAGTTGTTACCAGAGTCTAAGATTAACTAAAGGGAAATAGATTAAGAATCCAAAATCAGCAACAGCTTGAAATTATCGATGCTTAGTATAACAATTCCAGGTGTCCGGTGGAAAAGAAAAGGCGTATAAACACAAAGGGCATATAAAGTGACCTCATGGTTGTACCCTTGTTGAGGCTTAGCTCCCTGTTTGAAATTCTGTCCCTCAAGCTGTCTTTGATCTGTCTTCCACTTCGGAAAACTTTATCTTCTCCCTCCTGGGGTCTTCTCCTCTTCGTTTCCTTATTGCAACCATACCTCTTATACACCTTAAGTGGAAGCTGAATTTCAGCAGTCTTCTCCCAATCAAAGCCTTCAATTTGTGTGTATCTATCTATCTACCCATCTATCTATTATCTCTATCTATCTATCCATCTTCTATCTGGGCTTCCCTGGTGGCTTAGATGGTAACAAGTCTACCTGCAACATGGGAGATCTGGTTTGATCCCTGGGTTGTGAAGATCCCCGGAGAAGGGCATGGCAACCCAATCCAGTATTCTTGCCTGGAGAATCCCCCTGGAGAGAGGAACCAGTCAGACTACAATCCATGGGGTCTCAAAGAGTCAGAAACAACTGAGCACATATACACAGGTCATTTAGGACCTCACAATCAAGTGTCTTCATAGCCTGTGTACGTGGATAATTGATGAAAAAATATTTTGTAAGTACAGCAGTGCTATCTCATAAATTGGAAAACTGATATCCTGTCTTTACATGATAGCTGATGCTAGACTCCACATGACTCCTTTTCCAATTTTCTGGAATAGTGATTTTTTTTCTTTAGTTTTTGTGTAAAAGCTCCCAGTTAAACAGATATCTGCACAAAGATTTTGCAAGAATATTGACGATAGTTGTATTGATATTATCCATAACGAAAACTGGCAAGTGTCTATCAACAATTGAGTAGATATGTTGGATAAATTGGATAAAATGGATAAATTATTATTTATTTTACAATAAATAATTATTTTTACAATTTTTACAATGAAATATATACTCAGCAGTAATATGCCTTACATACATAATTTTTAAAAAATATGTCAATGCAAAGAAACCAGAAACAAATTAATACTTACTTCTGCATGTATAATGTATAAAATTATTTATATAAAATGAAGAAAGTACAATCTTATCCTTAATAACAGAGTCTAGGTTAGTGGTTAGTTGTAGTCAGGGGGTAGGATGAAGAAGGCCAGATAGCTTTGGGTGATGGGAATGCACTATATTTTTATGGAAGAAGGTAGTTTTCAAAACGTATAAAAATATACAGTGAATTTTTTATGAATTACACCTCAATAAATTCTTTTTTAAAACTCAGACACATTAATTTAAAATGTTTAAGCCCAGCACAGTCCCAAAATGCATATGTTAATTAAAAATAAATAAAGAAAAATGTTTAGAGATAAACATAGTAAGTGGTTATCTTATATTTGTACATGAATCTACTAAGCCTCAGAGGTATTTGTTGGAATCTGGGATTAGAATTCAAGTCTACTTAAATCAATCCTACTCTTTCTTTTTATTCTCAGGTTTTTGAGTCTAAAAGCCTACTTTCAAGCTCTTATACTACTTTGCCTATTCTGTGCAAATTTCTTTAAATGATGATTGACATTTATTGCTTCAACATCCATAATTCATCGCATCTCTTGCTTTCGAAGGTCCATCTCTACTCTTTTATTGAAATTTGCTCAAAGAAAAATGTCACTATTTGACCTAAAGCTCGAATGATAACTTTTCCAGTAATTGCTTAAAAAAATAAAAACTTTAGCGTTTTCTCTAATTTTGACTTAACTTTGCTGGTCCTTCCTATGTCTAGGATTGCCTTTCCATGCTCAAAAGGACTTTGTATTTTTAAATTCTTTTCTGATCTTGCCTAAAATTCCTTTCTCATACTCTTTTCAATTACTTCAGGTCTAATGCCTTCTATTTTTTTTTAATGTATATCTTTTAACTTAAGGAAAAATATTCATTTATTTTTGTCTTTGTCTGGCCCATTGCCGCATGGGCGTTTCTCTAGCTGTCGTGAGTGTGGACTATTCTCTAGTTTCAGTGCATGGGTTTCTTATTGCAATGGCTTCTCTTATTGCAAAGCATAGACTCTAGAGTATACAAGCTTCAGTAGTTGCAGCACACGGGCTCCGTGGTTTTCACTCATTGGCTCTAGAGCACAGGTTCAGTGGTTCTGGTGCATTGGAATAGTTTCCCAAAGGCATGTGGAATCTTCCTGGACCAGGGACTGAACTCATGTTCCCTGAACTGGCAGGAAGTGTGTGTGTGTGTTTTTGTTTTTAACCGCTGAACTACCAGGGAAACCCTAATACTTTCTGATTGTTTATCGCTTGCTTTTTCTTAAGGTCATCCAACTGGTAATATGTGGACTCTTGACATCATACATCATATCTCAAATTTAACATACAGCATCTTCTTCTACCTAATTCAGCTCAGATCTGAAATTTAAATTTCACCATAAGCCTCAGTTTCTTCTCCTGTGCATCTCAGTTGCAACTTTTCTTACTGAAACTTTGAGATTTTTCTTTGAACATGTCTCCCATACCTACCATATATCTGCAATGGTTCTGGTAAACAATTTACATTTGCAGTTGTCTTAATTATTATAGTAGTGTTCCATTTTTTTTTTCTCTAATCTATCTCATACATTGCTGCTAAGTGATACTGTCGCTAAAGCATAGCTCAGTTTACATCTTTTATCCGCTGCCTAGTTTTTAAAAGCTACAAGAGAAATTAATTGGAATCAAACAAAAAGAACTAAACAAATTTATCTTGGGAACCAGAAGACAGCATACTATGCTAAACAGCAAGCATGGATCGATAAAAGAGCTTGTCTAGTATTCTTATCCTGACATTCAGTGATCTAATTTTAGTTTCAAATAGCATTTTTTGTCCATTTTACTTTTCATAGATGGCTTTCAAACACCTATTGAGATAATATTACCCAGAGCTCGCCCAAGTTTCTAATTTTGCTAGGAATCTTTCCCTTCCTGAAATGATGATAATACTAATAACCATAAGCATTAAGATCATAAGTGTCATTCACAGGGTGTTTAATGAAAATAAGTATTCTGCCCAGCATTTTGCACACATGATTGCATTTCATCTTCACAGCAATTCTGTGCTGATGGATTTGTTATGTCCATTTTACAGATGAACATACATGGGTTAGAGATGTTACATAACCACCTATGGTCACACAAGTAGCAAAATCAAGACAGTCTGGAACATAGGAAACACTTACCCTTCTCTAACTTTGTATCCTGTCCTTTTTCCAAACTTTGCCATAAATGTATATATCTGATTCATCCTTCATACAACTTTGCTTTTCTTTGCCTCCTCCAAGTTGGAAGTTAATATGCCTTTGTCTTAAGTAGATTTTCAGTAAAACTTTTTGTCACTTGTCACTTAGCATCTTACATTCAAATCATTTGTGTACAAGTTGTTCTCTCTACAAGATGCTAACAACGTGAAGGCAAAATTTAATGCTCGTATACCTTAAAGTATGGACTTCTCAGGTGGTGCTAGTGATAAAGGACCTGCCTACTGATGCAGGAGACATCTGAGTCCTGAAGATCCCCTAGAGGAGAAAATGGCTACCGACTTCAGTGTTCTCGCCTGGACAATTCCATGGACAGAGGAGCCTGGTAGTCTGCAGTCCATAGAGTCACAAAGAGTCTGACACTACTGAGATGATGTAGCATGCACTTTAATGTGCTCCTTTGCACAGAGAATACAACACCTATTTATAAGATAAAGGGATGTGCAACTAGGCAAGTATCTGGATTCCTGGAATATAATTTAGAAAACTTATTCAAGAAAAAAATTACCAGTTTTTTTTTAAAAACTTTTTATTGTATATTAGAGCCTAGATGATTAACAATGTTGTGATAGCTTCAGGTGGACAGCAAAGGGACTCAGCTGTACATACATATACATCTACAACATATCCATTCTCCCGAAGGCTCTCCCCATGCCCCAAACCAGGCTGCCCCATCACACTGAGCAGTTCCCTGTGCCGTATAGCAGGTCCCTGTTGGTTATCCATTTTAAATATGACAATGTACATGTCCATCTCAAACTCCTCGACTATCTCTTTCCCTCATTCTTTCCTTCTAGCAACTATAGACTTATAACCATAAGCATTAAGATCATAAGTGTCATTCACAGGGTGTTTAATGAAAATAAGTATTCTGCCCAGCATTTTGCACACATGATTGCATTTCATCTTCACAGCAATTCTGTGCTGATGGATTTGTTATGTCCATTTTACAGATGAACATACATGGGTTAGAGATGTTACATAACCACCTATGGTCACACAAGTAGCAAAATCAAGACAGTCTGGAACATAGGAAACACTTACCCTTCTCTAACTTTGTATCCTGTCCTTTTTCCAAACTTTGCCATAAATGTATATATCTGATTCATCCTTCATACAACTTTGCTTTTCTTTGCCTCCTCCAAGTTGGAAGTTAATATGCCTTTGTCTTAAGTAGATTTTCAGTAAAACTTTTTGTCACTTGTCACTTAGCATCTTACATTCAAATCATTTGTGTACAAGTTGTTCTCTCTACAAGATGCTAACAACGTGAAGGCAAAATTTAATGCTCGTATACCTTAAAGTATGGACTTCTCAGGTGGTGCTAGTGATAAAGGACCTGCCTACTGATGCAGGAGACATCTGAGTCCTGAAGATCCCCTAGAGGAGAAAATGGCTACCGACTTCAGTGTTCTCGCCTGGACAATTCCATGGACAGAGGAGCCTGGTAGTCTGCAGTCCATAGAGTCACAAAGAGTCTGACACTACTGAGATGATGTAGCATGCACTTTAATGTGCTCCTTTGCACAGAGAATACAACACCTATTTATAAGATAAAGGGATGTGCAACTAGGCAAGTATCTGGATTCCTGGAATATAATTTAGAAAACTTATTCAAGAAAAAAATTACCAGTTTTTTTTTAAAAACTTTTTATTGTATATTAGAGCCTAGATGATTAACAATGTTGTGATAGCTTCAGGTGGACAGCAAAGGGACTCAGCTGTACATACATATACATCTACAACATATCCATTCTCCCGAAGGCTCTCCCCATGCCCCAAACCAGGCTGCCCCATCACACTGAGCAGTTCCCTGTGCCGTATAGCAGGTCCCTGTTGGTTATCCATTTTAAATATGACAATGTACATGTCCATCTCAAACTCCTCGACTATCTCTTTCCCTCATTCTTTCCTTCTAGCAACTATAGACTTGAAGAACAAACTTATGGTTGCCAGAGTGAAAGTGAAAGTCATTCAGTTGTGTGCAACTCCTTGCAACCCCATGGATGAACCATGGAATTCTCTAGGGAAGCATACTAGAGTTGGTAAGCATTCTCTTCTCCAGGAGATCTTCCTAACCGAGGGGTTGAACCCAGGTCTCCTGCACTGCAGGCAGATTCGTTACATCTGAACCACCAAGGAAGCCAAAATAAAGGTATCAGTATTAACTATTATTTTTGAAAGGTAGTTCTTAAATACTAATGCCTCCTATAAATTTCAACAACTGTGGCTCTCAGTGAGAGAGAAGGAGAAATGAGGGAAATTTCCAGGTGAGAGAATAACTTGGAAGAACAAATATAATTAAAAAACAACAACAACAAAAAAAAACGCTACTCTGTTCTATTTCTACTTTTTATCTTATCTCCTAATATTGAATTTTTGTTTACAGTGAAGGGTATTTAAAAGCGGGGATTTTGTTTATCCTGAGGGATCATGTCTTCAAGATGATTGTGTAACATCTTTTTTTCTGTCATTTGTGTGAAATGAGTCATTTTTTAAATGTGTAAAACAATATCTATATTTAACAGAAATGGCTTTATATCCCATGAGTAGTTTCAGAAAACTAGTTGGGTTGTTTCTCTTAGGATTACATTTTGCTTGGTGGACAATAATAAAAACTCTTTGCTAGGTAAATTTGTCAATTTAAGAATCGAGTGCATTACCTTATTGGGTTTTATCATGCACCCTCAGCATCTATTATTCCTATTAACTCCAAGTTCAACCAACACCTTGCCCTTTTCCTCTTTTAATTGGCATTGGGCAAATCACCTCTGGTCAAGGTCAGGAGTTCATCTGCCCATCTAACCCTGAACATCAATCCAACAACAGAGCGAATCTCATTAGCATCAGACTTGTGACTAATAAATGCAAAGGTTCATTGAAGAGCAATGAGGCACCTTGTCTCCTCCATCAATCTCTAGCACCTCAGAAGCTAAGTGAAATGAACAGTAGGTCACAACCTCTAGCTTTCATAAAATGTCCCACTAGGAATAGCCTATTATACATACAAAATGCTAATGTCAGGTCATTACAGCAGACATTTTCCAAGTCAGAAGATGTCACTGCATATCTAATTCTACTAGTAAAACAAGATTCTGACATATACTGACTCCTTATATTGTATATTACATGCATAATATCTCACTTAAAGCTATTACCAGAGTTGCACACATGACTACTGCCTTCTCTGCTACTGGAAGCCTATGAATTCCCTATAAAACCCATAAAAGTACTTCAAGTAATATAAATCTTATCAGTTCTTAGATTGACTTCCATAATCAGATATTCTGAAAATGTAGGAGCAAATCTGAAGTTTTAGAGTGCTTGGAAATTGTAAAGGACAGATATTATTCAATTTTAAGGTCCTGGGGGGAAGAAAAATAAGATTTTAGTTAATGTTCTGTGGCTCAAAGTGCATTAATGTCATCCTTTGAATTCTTCTATTTAATACTCTTTCTCCTAAAATATTATTTTCCATTTAATTATTTGTTTTCCCCCGCTTTCTTCTTTCATTTATTTCCAACATCTTTCTTCTGTGCGGTTTCTCATTTACATGTGTTTATTTGAAAAAGCACAATGTAGCTGCTTTGAATGACTTCAAAATAATTTCTATGAAGGATTATAAATATGTAACACTCCTGCCCACATAGATACATTTTGAGAATTTTTATCAGTTTCTGTAAAATTAGCCAGAAATCCCTCTTTTAGCACATGTTCTCTTGTTCATTCTTTGATTGAATGTTGGTTTTCCCTTGACACATCTATTCACACTGGAATGAATCACTGTAAGAAACAGGCAACCCATTTAACAGCTGTTTTATATGATGCTGGGGAGAATACTGGAAAACTGGTCATTTTCTTAAGATCTTGACAGTTAGCAATTTGGTGTTTACAAAGCCTGTAACCAGTTTCTTTGACTTGGGCAAGATCTTGGCCTGAAAATAGGGGTGTGACTGAAGAAATGAAGATTCTGTATGCTTTCACTAATAGATTAAATGCTTCTTTTATAAATACAATCAATCCTGGAAATATATCAAATATATACAAAAAGTACTCATCAGCCAGGAACATATTTGTATAATGAAACAAATGTTTCTTCATATGTATTGCTTTGTATGTTATACTCAGAGTATATACAAAGTATCTATATGCAAGATGAACTGATGATTTCAACACAATCGATGCTGCTTTGAGAAATGTACTCCATTGGCCTTCACAAGATATGTAGAATTTCTGCCACTCTTTTATTATCATTCAAAGAAAGGTGCAATGCAGTCAATTGCTTTTAGCACTGCCTAACACCTAGTAGCAGAAAGTGAGGTGCAGAGCAGAGTATCTTCTTTTTTATGTCCCTGCAGGATGGAAGAGCCACTTACGGAGCTGGTGACTCCAGTGTGTCTCTAATGTCCTATAATGTTTCCAAACCTGAAGATCTAAATGCATTTCCCTAAGTGCTTCACTTAGCACCAAGGAGCAACGTAGAATCGACAGAGAATAAAATCCATTATTTTAATGTTCATAAATCAATTTCTACCTTTTCACACCCAGATCTATGCATATTCTAGACAGCTTTATTAAAAAGCATTGGTATGTTTTAAATTTAAAAACATATAATAAAAAATGATATTTTGAAAGCAGTTAGTAGAATTTGTTTGCCAAAAAATGAATGAAATGAGCAACCTTTTTTAATTTCAATGGAAGCTGAAACTAGAGTCACCCCCAAACTCAAAAAGTGTCATTTAGATCCAGTATCATTTTGGAATAAATTAAAAGAAGATCCTTTTAATTTTGTCTTTATTAATTTCATGCTTGATGAGGGTATTGGAGTTTGGCAGAAAGTGAGAAAAATGTTTCAAAGACTTCACTGATGTTTTTGATCTAAGGATGCAGGTGAGAACTGATGGCAACTAGGGGAAATGCTGGAGGTGGTTCACTTGGGACTCATTTCAGTATGAATACACAGGGTACTGTAGGTTAATGTTGGTCTCATTGAATGAGATAGGCGTATTTCCTCTGATATGGGCTTCCTAAGTAGTGCAGTGGCAAAGATTCTGGCTGCCAACGCAAGAGACACAGAAGATTCGAGTTTGATCCCTGGATAGGGAAGACGCACTGGAAGAGGAAATGGCAACTCACTTCAGTATTCTTGCCTAGGAAATCCTATGGACAGAGAAGCTTGGCAGGCTCCAGTCTATGGGATGGCAAAGAGTGAGACCTGACTGGAGTGAGCGCACGTGTACACATTCTGTCTTCCGTGCTCCTTTATCTTATCGCAATGTTGCATATACTTTTTTCCTTTCTAAGACCCTCCAACATTTCCTGCAATCAGTCCAACTATCAGTACCTTTCCTCATTTTTTGTGTGTTTGAGAAGTTCTTCTTTTTTCTGTACTTTTGAATGATTATTTCACAGGGTACAGAACTTTAGGTTGGTGAGTTACTTTTAAAGCCAAATCCAGACTCTGTACTCTGAGATCAAATTAAATCTTGGAAACGGGGTTCTGGATGAAGGAGAAAAGAACAGCTTTATTGCTTTGCCAGGCTAGTGAGTTCACAGTGGGCTAATACCCTCAAAAGTGTGACTTGTTTTGAAGAGGGTAGTGAGGAGTTCTATAATAATGAATGAAAGAGGGCCTGATTAGCTTGTGAATATGCTTCTGATTTGTTGGTGGTGATGTGAGTTAGTATCATTATCAACCTTCTGGTTCCAACCTGTCTTGGGTCTACATGTTTGTGGGCAATGCATTGTTGCCTTCTCTCACCTAGTATGGGTATCAGTCTCTGCCATATAGCTCAAAAGCATGTCCCTTGACGGGGAACGAGGACCTTGCCCCCAATCTTCCCTATTATTTCTTGACTGTTCGTCCATGTCTCTGTATACCCTCCCTTCCCTAGTTAGCAACAATTTGAGCTTGCCCATTCAGGGAAGGTTATGGAGTCTGAATGACCTATTTCCTATGATCAAGAAATGGATGACACAGAAAAGCTTTTGTGCCCAGAAGTCCCCTCAGGGCCAATTTGACTTTCTCTTAATGCGTCAAATATTTCTCCATTCTTCTTTATCCTGCTCATACTGCCTAATGCTCTCTGAGCTTTCCAGATCTGTTGTTTGGTGTCTGACATTAATTTGGGAAAATCTTTAGTCATTATTATTATTATTCAAATATTTTTTCTACTCTTCTTCTCCTTCTGGTTTTCTCATTTTATGTATATCATGCCTTTTATAGTTTCCTCACATACCACAGACATTCACAAGTTTTAGGTATTCCTTTTTTGGTTTTTGTCCTCTTTGTTTTTCAGTTGAAGGAATCTACTGATGGCTCTAATGCAAGATTCTTTCCTCACTGTGTCCAGTTAACTAAAGAACTCATCAGGTGGGTTCTTTCTGATATACTTTTTTTTTCAATCTGTAGAATTTCTTTTTGCTTCTTTCTTAGAATTTACAACTCTCTGCTTCACCCTTCTGTTCTGGCATGTTATCTACCTTATTCATTTACAGTCCTTAGCACATTAATCATTGTTTTAAATTCCCAGTATAGTAATTTCAATATCCTTACTATGTCTGGTTCTGATGTTAGACTGTCAAATTTCGTTGACTTTGCCTTTTAGTCTGATTTGTAATTTTCCTTTTACATCTTTCTCTCTCCTTTCCTTTTCTTTCTATTGTTAGTCATAATATACTGTATAGAGATAATATTTATAAATACACTTTTACTACTGTGTTGGTAAGATGTGATGGGAGGGAAATCATTCTATAGTCCTATGAAGAGATCTTAGTCTTTTAGTGAACTCATGCCTCTGATCTGTAGATGTTTCTCTCTCTCTCTCTCTTTTTTTTTTTTTTTCCCTTTATTTGAACAGGATGGCTAGAGTGCACTTGATATGGCTACTTCCCTTCTCCTAGGCAAGAGGCAATAGCCATCTGGGGTTGAATATTTCCCTTTCCCAAAACGGTTAATCTGATAATATCCCAGTAGGTTAGGCTCTGATTAACTGCTCACCCCTGATGACAGACCTTGTTTAGAATGCACTGGTTGGACTGTTTCAAAATTGCTTCTTTTTCTCTCCCCTTGCTGGAAGCCTAAGAGGATGTTTCTGTGGGACCTGGTGCAGCTCCTAGAAGCGAATATCACAATAATACATGAAGTAAAAACTGAAAGTGTTAGCCACTCAGTTATGTCCTGCTCTTTGTAACCCACATGGACTATAGCCTGCCAGGCTCCTCTGTCCATGGAATTCTCCAGACAAGAATACTGGAGTCGGTTGCCATTCCTGTCTGCAGGGGATCTTCCTGACCCAGGGATCGAACCTGGGTATCCTTTACTGCAGGCACATTCTTTACTGTCTGAGTCACCAGGGAAGTCCAATATTGCATGGGCTGCGTATCTTGAGGGTTTTTAACTCTTACATTTGTCCACACTGAGCCCTAGCAGTTCATCAATTACAGTTCAGGTTTTCCTAACTTGGTGCTGTTTCCTGGGGATTTTTCTGATCATGACTCCCTCTTTTGTGAAGCTGGGGCTCCCTGTATTTATTTCTTTATCTCTCTGGCCTTTGGTGTCTGTGGTTTATCCTGTGTCTTCCAATACTTTATGGAGCAAGAAGAATTGTAGATTTTTTTATCTGTTCAGCTTTTTACTTGCTGTTAGGGTAGAGTGACACCTTCTAAGCTTCTTGCTTGAGTAATCAGAAACTAGAAGTCCTTTCCCAAGTCTTTAATAAGGTAAAAGATAAATCAGTCATTTGTATGCTTAATAAACATCTTAAACATGAAATATCTCAATTAACTTTTTTTCATTCATAAGTAGAAAGTGTGGAGGGGGGGATGCACATAAGATAGCTATAATTATGAAGTCTGAATTTTAAATTTGGGATTAAGAGAAATGTATATCCAATGACTTACTGTGGTAATTTTATAATTTTGTAATAAGTGACTCCTTAAAAATGTAATTATATGTAGTATTTTGCTAGAAATACACAAAATGTTAGAACAGTTTTTTTTTCTGTCATTAAGTACTTTTTCTTCCATTCTCTCTCTTGTCACTTTCCAGAAAAAAAAAATGTGATTATGACTACAAACATTAAACTTGCTAAAAAATATAATCTGTATGCTTGATGTATTCCTTGATGTCTCAGTAGTAAAGAATTCACCTGCAATGTAGTCGATGAGGGTTCAATCTCTGAGTCAGGAAGATACCCTGGATCAGGAAATGGCAATTCAATCTAGTATTCTTGCCTGGGAAAGTCCTTGGACAGAGAAGCCTTGTGGACTACAGTCCACAGAGTCACAAAATAATCTTACAAGACTTACAAACTGAATGTGAGCTGAATTGTCCTGACCCAGGGACCCGAGACCCAAGAATACTGGAGTCGGTTGCCATTCCTGTCTGCAGGGGATCTTCCTGACCCAGGGATCGAACCTGGGTATCCTTTACTGCAGGCACATTCTTTACTGTCTGAGTCACCAGGGAAGTCCAATATTGCATGGGCTGCGTATCTTGAGGGTTTTTAACTCTTACATTTGTCCACACTGAGCCCTAGCAGTTCATCAATTACAGTTCAGGTTTTCCTAACTTGGTGCTGTTTCCTGGGGATTTTTCTGATCATGACTCCCTCTTTTGTGAAGCTGGGGCTCCCTGTATTTATTTCTTTATCTCTCTGGCCTTTGGTGTCTGTGGTTTATCCTGTGTCTTCCAATACTTTATGGAGCAAGAAGAATTGTAGATTTTTTTATCTGTTCAGCTTTTTACTTGCTGTTAGGGTAGAGTGACACCTTCTAAGCTTCTTGCTTGAGTAATCAGAAACTAGAAGTCCTTTCCCAAGTCTTTAATAAGGTAAAAGATAAATCAGTCATTTGTATGCTTAATAAACATCTTAAACATGAAATATCTCAATTAACTTTTTTTCATTCATAAGTAGAAAGTGTGGAGGGAGGGATGCACATAATATAGCTATAATTATGAAGTCTGAATTTTAAATTTGGGATTAAGAGAAATGTATATCCAATGACTTACTGTGGTAATTTTATAATTTTGTAATAAGTGACTCCTTAAAAATGTAATTATATGTAGTATTTTGCTAGAAATACACAAAATGTTAGAACAGTTTTTTTTTCTGTCATTAAGTACTTTTTCTTCCATTCTCTCTCTTGTCACTTTCCAGAAAAAAAAAATGTGATTATGACTACAAACATTAAACTTGCTAAAAAATATAATCTGTATGCTTGATGTATTCCTTGATGTCTCAGTAGTAAAGAATTCACCTGCAATGTAGTCGATGAGGGTTCAATCTCTGAGTCAGGAAGATACCCTGGATCAGGAAATGGCAATTCAATCTAGTATTCTTGCCTGGGAAAGTCCTTGGACAGAGAAGCCTTGTGGACTACAGTCCACAGAGTCACAAAATAATCTTACAAGACTTACAAACTGAATGTGAGCAGGAGATGATTAATTAAATAAAGGCCCGGCCATTTTAAGGAGTAGAAAGAATAGGTTTGGTTCTATTTATTCCAGTTCATTTTATAAACCTGAGACTGTTTTTGTTACACAAGCATTCCAACAAAGAAAAAGAGAAAAGTGAACAAAACCATTTAGGAAACTATTACATATGACTGCCTTCCATTTTACACTAATTTCTTCACATTATTGTATCTTGTAGAAAAAATAAAATATCTTCATTTGTTACAATAACAAATCATAAAATTCATGCAAATATCCTTTTATATATATATATATATTTTTTTTTAAAAGATTTATTTATATATTTATTTTTTTGGGCAGGGGTCGGGTTGGGGAGGGAGGGGAGCAGGCGGGCCCCCTCCACCTGTCTTTCGTTTCTCTATGTTCATCTGTCTTTGTTCTTTGGCTCCTGTGGGCCTCCCATCGCGGTGGCGTCTGTCGTCGCAGAGCACTGGCTCTGGGTGCATGCGCTCCAGAGCTCGGACTCGGTAATTGGACACATCAGTCCAGCCGCTCCGCGGCACGTGGGATCTTCCCAGGCCAGGGCTCGAACCGGCGCCCCTAGCACTGCAAGGCAGTGTCCTTACCCGCTGGACCACCAGGAGAAGCCCTCCTTTTATATTTTTTATAAAAATACATCAACATAGCTTTATATTAGAGTGCCTTTTTCTTGTTTGTGTATTTATCTGTTTGTGAACTTGAATAACCAATTGCTTTAAGACCCTCACATGTAGTTTTCATCATGTACAAAATACTTCAACAACTGATATAATGTTAGTCTTCTATTTTTTAGGCATTTTGTGTGCAAAAAAGGTTGTTAATGAAGATGACAAGGAATTATGACTACAAACATTAAACTTGCTAAAAAATATAATCTGTATGCTTGATGTATTCCTTGATGTCTCAGTAGTAAAGAATTCACCTGCAATGTAGTCGATGAGGGTTCAATCTCTGAGTCAGGAAGATACCCTGGATCAGGAAATGGCAATTCAATCTAGTATTCTTGCCTGGGAAAGTCCTTGGACAGAGAAGCCTTGTGGACTACAGTCCACAGAGTCACAAAATAATCTTACAAGACTTACAAACTGAATGTGAGCAGGAGATGATTAATTAAATAAAGGCCCGGCCATTTTAAGGAGTAGAAAGAATAGGTTTGGTTCTATTTATTCCAGTTCATTTTATAAACCTGAGACTGTTTTTGTTACACAAGCATTCCAACAAAGAAAAAAAGAGAAAAGTGAACAAAACCATTTAGGAAACTATTACATATGACTGCCTTCCATTTTACACTAATTTCTTCACATTATTGTATCTTGTAGAAAAAATAAAATATCTTCATTTGTTACAATAACAAATCATAAAATTCATGCAAATATCCTTTTATATATATATATATATTTTTTTTAAAAGATTTATTTATATATTTATTTTTTTGGGCAGGGGTCGGGTTGGGGAGGGAGGGGAGCAGGCGGGCCCCCTCCACCTGTCTTTCGTTTCTCTATGTTCATCTGTCTTTGTTCTTTGGCTCCTGTGGGCCTCCCATCGCGGTGGCGTCTGTCGTCGCAGAGCACTGGCTCTGGGTGCATGCGCTCCAGAGCTCGGACTCGGTAATTGGACACATCAGTCCAGCCGCTCCGCGGCACGTGGGATCTTCCCAGGCCAGGGCTCGAACCGGCGCCCCTAGCACTGCAAGGCAGTGTCCTTACCCGCTGGACCACCAGGAGAAGCCCTCCTTTTATATTTTTTATAAAAATACATCAACATAGCTTTATATTAGAGTGCCTTTTTCTTGTTTGTGTATTTATCTGTTTGTGAACTTGAATAACCAATTGCTTTAAGACCCTCACATGTAGTTTTCATCATGTACAAAATACTTCAACAACTGATATAATGTTAGTCTTCTATTTTTTAGGCATTTTTGTGTGCAAAAGTGTAATGAAGATGACGACAGGGCTAATTTAGGTTCCACTGAATATGTGTATTTGTTTTCCCTGTCATGATATTCCTTTCAGTTCTCAATCCTGCTGTCAAGGAAGAAATTAACTTTGTGTTTAAATAGTCCTACCCCATTTAGATGATACTCAATAAAAAGATGTTTCACTTCTGAGAATTTGGATCCATAAACAAACAAACAAAAAGGACTCTCACTGAGAGTCTCAGCTACCAGACAAGAAAGTGATGATTCAGTTCTCTACAAAGCCAAGGAAATAAAGTATCTGAGATTTTTCCCCTTGATTTCCTAGGGGTGCAAAAATAATCAATAAGAAGCAACAAGACAAGTGTGTTACATTTTAGCTTTACTATCAAAAAAAAAACCTTTATCTTTGTGAAATGGAGCTTTCCTGTTCAAATGCAAATTTGTATCCCCTTTGATGGAATTTTTATTAGCACCCTTTATATTGAGAATAATACCAATGTTTAACCATGAGAATCCATGACCTCCAAGCAATCCAGGGACTGACATGTGCTTCAAGTTATAGCTATTTTAAACTTAGAATGTATATCACATTCCTGTTTTGTCCCCATAAATATTGGCTGTACTTTGTATGAGGGAGGAAAAAGGATGATCAAGGCATAGATACCTTGTAAAGACTGGTATACATTTGCCTGTGAGGCTATAAAATACTATGGCAAGAACATCTAATTTATACATTCAAATTCAAGTCCTACTTTCAATGCGACTTAAGCCAATAGAAGATTTAGTGATGTCTGATATGACCCTGTCTTTAGCCGTGTTAAGCACATTGAATGCAAAAAGAATTTCAATGCTCAAAACTTTATACTAAAATGAGAGGGCATTTGAAATTGAGTGAGATTTAGTAGTTTTGTCCTCCTGAAAACCAGAATATATATTCTTAGGGCTTTCTGTCTTGACTGGAAGCCAAGAGATACATATAAGTGAAGAGGTCACCCCACTGTTATCAACATAGCTTTATATTAGAGTGCCTTTTTCTTGTTTGTGTATTTATCTGTTTGTGAACTTGAATAACCAATTGCTTTAAGACCCTCACATGTAGTTTTCATCATGTACAAAATACTTCAACAACTGATATAATGTTAGTCTTCTATTTTTTAGGCATTTTTGTGTGCAAAAGTGTAATGAAGATGACGACAGGGCTAATTTAGGTTCCACTGAATATGTGTATTTGTTTTCCCTGTCATGATATTCCTTTCAGTTCTCAATCCTGCTGTCAAGGAAGAAATTAACTTTGTGTTTAAATAGTCCTACCCCATTTAGATGATACTCAATAAAAAGATGTTTCACTTCTGAGAATTTGGATCCATAAACAAACAAACAAAAAGGACTCTCACTGAGAGTCTCAGCTACCAGACAAGAAAGTGATGATTCAGTTCTCTACAAAGCCAAGGAAATAAAGTATCTGAGATTTTTCCCCTTGATTTCCTAGGGGTGCAAAAATAATCAATAAGAAGCAACAAGACAAGTGTGTTACATTTTAGCTTTACTATCAAAAAAAAAACCTTTATCTTTGTGAAATGGAGCTTTCCTGTTCAAATGCAAATTTGTATCCCCTTTGATGGAATTTTTATTAGCACCCTTTATATTGAGAATAATACCAATGTTTAACCATGAGAATCCATGACCTCCAAGCAATCCAGGGACTGACATGTGCTTCAAGTTATAGCTATTTTAAACTTAGAATGTATATCACATTCCTGTTTTGTCCCCATAAATATTGGCTGTACTTTGTATGAGGGAGGAAAAAGGATGATCAAGGCATAGATACCTTGTAAAGACTGGTATACATTTGCCTGTGAGGCTATAAAATACTATGGCAAGAACATCTAATTTATACATTCAAATTCAAGTCCTACTTTCAATGCGACTTAAGCCAATAGAAGATTTAGTGATGTCTGATATGACCCTGTCTTTAGCCGTGTTAAGCACATTGAATGCAAAAAGAATTTCAATGCTCAAAACTTTATACTAAAATGAGAGGGCATTTGAAATTGAGTGAGATTTAGTAGTTTTGTCCTCCTGAAAACCAGAATATATATTCTTAGGGCTTTCTGTCTTGACTGGAAGCCAAGAGATACATATAAGTGAAGAGGCAATCTTATTACTGTCTTCTTCTCTGACTGTTCCTCTTCTCACTGTTTTCACTGTTAACCCTCAGCTTTCTGACTCCAATTATAACTCCCCAAAACAGAACATTTGCTAAACTAAACTGTGTGACATGCAATTTCCCTCATACCAAATAAACATCCTTTCCTTATTATAGTGGGAAAAGCCATTAGAAAATTGGAAGACAACATTCCTACATATGACATATTCTGAAATAATGACGTAGAAAAGGGTACAGAGAGAAGAGGTAGGGATTAATGCAAAGTTGATGGGAGTTTGTAGAAAAATGAAAGAGAGAAAGAATATTGTTTGGAAGTATTATGATAACTGTTCTTTGATATTTTAGGTCCCTAGAAAATAAGAAAATATAGAAATTTGGTGGGAGAAGGGATAGTTAGGAAGTTTGGAATCTACATGTACACACTGCTAGGTTTAAAGTGAATAACCAACAATGACCTACTGTATAGTACAGGGGACTCTGATCAATATTAACAATCTAAATGGGAAAATAATTTGAAAAAAATACATATATAGAGAGATCTCTTCAAGAAAATGAAAGATAGTGAGGGAACATTTCATGCAATGATGGGCACAATAAAGGACAGAAATGGTATGGCTTTACAGAAGCAGAAGATATGAAGAAGAGGTGGCAAGAATACAGAGAAAAGCTATATATATATAAAAAAAAAATCGTAAAGATCTGGATAACCATGGTGATGTGATCACTCACTTAGAGCCAGACAACCTGGAGTGTGAAGTCAAGTAGACCTTAGGAAGCATCACTCTGAACAAAGCTAGTGGAAGTCATGGAATTTCAGCTGAGCTGAGCTATTTCAAATCCTAAAAGATAATGCTGTTAAAGTGCCACAGTCAGTATGCCAGCAAATTTGAAAAACTCAACAGTGGACACAGGACTGCAAAAGGACAGTTTTCTTTCCAACCCCAAGGAAGGCCTATGTCAAAATATTCAAACTACCACAGAATTGCACTCATTTCACATGCTAGCAGAGTAATGCTCAAAATCCTTCAAGCTAGGTTTCAATAGTCTGTGGACTGAAAACCTCCAGATGTATAAACTGGATTTAGAAAAGGCAGAGAAACCAGAGATCAAATTGCCAAAATCTATTACTGTCTTCTTCTCTGACTGTTCCTCTTCTCACTGTTTTCACTGTTAACCCTCAGCTTTCTGACTCCAATTATAACTCCCCAAAACAGAACATTTGCTAAACTAAACTGTGTGACATGCAATTTCCCTCATACCAAATAAACATCCTTTCCTTATTATAGTGGGAAAAGCCATTAGAAAATTGGAAGACAACATTCCTACATATGACATATTCTGAAATAATGACGTAGAAAAGGGTACAGAGAGAAGAGGTAGGGATTAATGCAAAGTTGATGGGAGTTTGTAGAAAAATGAAAGAGAGAAAGAATATTGTTTGGAAGTATTATGATAACTGTTCTTTGATATTTTAGGTCCCTAGAAAATAAGAAAATATAGAAATTTGGTGGGAGAAGGGATAGTTAGGAAGTTTGGAATCTACATGTACACACTGCTAGGTTTAAAGTGAATAACCAACAATGACCTACTGTATAGTACAGGGGACTCTGATCAATATTAACAATCTAAATGGGAAAATAATTTGAAAAAGATACATATATAGAGAGATCTCTTCAAGAAAATGAAAGATAGTGAGGGAACATTTCATGCAATGATGGGCACAATAAAGGACAGAAATGGTATGGCTTTACAGAAGCAGAAGATATGAAGAAGAGGTGGCAAGAATACAGAGAAAAGCTATATATATATAAAAAAAAAATCGTAAAGATCTGGATAACCATGGTGATGTGATCACTCACTTAGAGCCAGACAACCTGGAGTGTGAAGTCAAGTAGACCTTAGGAAGCATCACTCTGAACAAAGCTAGTGGAAGTCATGGAATTTCAGCTGAGCTGAGCTATTTCAAATCCTAAAAGATAATGCTGTTAAAGTGCCACAGTCAGTATGCCAGCAAATTTGAAAAACTCAACAGTGGACACAGGACTGCAAAAGGACAGTTTTCTTTCCAACCCCAAGGAAGGCCTATGTCAAAATATTCAAACTACCACAGAATTGCACTCATTTCACATGCTAGCAGAGTAATGCTCAAAATCCTTCAAGCTAGGTTTCAATAGTCTGTGGACTGAAAACCTCCAGATGTATAAACTGGATTTAGAAAAGGCAGAGAAACCAGAGATCAAATTGCCAAAATCCATTGGATCATAGAAAAACTAGGAAATTCTAGAAAAGCATCTACTTCTGCTTCATTGATTATATTTACGCTTTTCCTTGTGTGAATCACACAAGCTGTGGATAATTCTGAGAGAGATGGGAATACTGTAAAACCTTACCTGCCTCCTGAGAAACCTGTATGTGGCTCAAGAAACAGCAGTTAGAACCAGACATGGTCTAATGGACTGGCTTCAAATTGGGAAAGGTATACATCATGGTTATATATTGTTTCCCTGCTTATTAAACTTATATGCAGAGCACATCATGTGAAATACCAGACTGGAAGAAAAACAAGCTGGATTAAAGATTACGGGGAGAAATATCAATAGCCTCAGATATGAAAATGACATCACCTTTACGGCAGAAAGTGAAGAGGAATTAAACATCCTCTGGATGAAGGTAAAAGAGGAAAGCGAAAAAAAACTGTCTTCAGACTCAGCATTCAAAAAACCAAATATTGCATCTGGTCCTATCATTGCATGGCAAATAGATGAGCAAACTATGGAGACACTGACAGAGCTTATTTTGTTGGGTTTCAAAATGGTGAAAGATGGTGACTGCAGCCATGAAATTAAAAGATATTTGCTATTTGGAATAAAAACTATGGCAGGGCTTCCCCTGGTGGTCCAGTGGGTAAGGACACTGCCTTGCAGTGCAAGGGGCGCCGGTTCAATCCCTGGCTTGGGAAGATCCCACGTGCCGCGGAGTGGCTGGACCGATGTGTCCAATGACCGAGCCGGAGCTCTAGAGTACAAGCGCCTAGAGCCGGCGCTCTGCGACGACAGACGCCACCGCGATGGGAGGCCCACACGGGCCAAAGACCAAAGATGGATGAAAATGGAGAAATGAAAGATGATAGAAGTGGCCTGCCCGCTCCCCTCCCCCCCAAACCCGACCCCACCCCAAAATAAATAAATAAATAAATCTAAAAAAAAAAAAAAAAAAAAAAGCTATGGCAAACCTAGACCATGTATTAAAATGCAGAGACATTACTTTGCTGACAAATATAGTCAAAGCTGTGTTTTTTCTAGTAGCCATGTATGGATGTGAAAGCTGGACAATAAAAAAAAGCTGAAGAATTGTTGCCTTGAAACTGTGATGCTGGAGAATACTCTTGAGAGATCCTTGGACTTCTGAGAAATCAAACCAGTCAATCCTAAAGGAAATCAACCCTAAATATTCATTGGAAGGACTGATGCTGAAGCTCCAGTACTTTGGGCGCCTGAGGTGAAGAGACAACTCATTGGAAAAGACCCTATTGCTGGGAAAACTTGAAGGAAAAAAAAATAAGGGGATGACAGAGGATGAGATAGTTGAATGGCATCACCGACTCAATGGATATAAGTTTCAGTAAAACTCTGGGAGATGGTAAGGGACATGGAAAGCTTGCTGTACTACAGTCCATGGGGTCGCAAAGAATTAGATATGTCTGAGTGACTGAATGACAACTACTGAATCACTTTGCTCTACTCTTGAAATTATCATAACATTGTTAATCAATGATATGCTAATATAAAATAAGAAGTTAATAAAATAAATGATAGAAATTTTAATAAATGTTTTTGTGCTCTTTTGTTTTTGAAAGCTCTGTAAGTAAAAAGCATAGTTGCCTAATTTCAAATTTGAAGTCAGTCTTAACATTTTCATTTTTTAAATGCCTTTGCATCAGGAAGTCACTGCAATGCTTTCATTACGGAGAGGTATATTGTCATTTAAGCCAGAACAACAAGAGATAATTGTCACTTGTAGCTAGGCGGAGGTTGTAGAGATCAAGTTAATGAATGGCTTTTAAGGTAGGTAGAGCTATATCGGGAGGCTGGGTGATGGACTGGAATTATATTTTTGAGAGAGAAAGTGGTAAAAAATGGTTTGCTTAAGTTTAATTAAAGTGGTTTCTGGTTTTAATTGAAATGGAGTTATTATTCACATAAATAGGAATCAGCAAGGAAAATTCAGTTTGAGTGGAAAATCATGAATTTGATATGTTTGGGTTTTTTGTGACTTCATATATCTGAATACTTATCTTAGAATAAATATATTTGACCTATGTTTGTTAGGGAAAAGTGAAGACAGCATAGATGCTATGTATAAAATTATGTTTCCATCATTGTCTAGACAGAAGATTTGAATGACTGGTATTGCTGTTTTGCTATATGCTATGTTGAAATAATGATAGTATTTAAATTTAATTATTATAAAGTGTAAATGGTGTTATGTCTATAAACTTCAATGCATAAAAGATATTCAAGAGAACTTACTATTATTGGCATTAGCATCAGTATTACTATTACACTCATTAGTGTGCATAATTGTTTACCTTCCATGCTGTAACCTCAAGGTCAAGAGTTTGTCTCATTTATCTTTGTTGTTCTTATGTTGCCCAGCACTTAAGTACTCATTAACATTTATAGATTTAAAGTGAATAATATTTCAAGTCATTGTATCAGAACTGGGTTATGTCCAGCTTTTAAATCAAAAGCCAGTGGCACATGAGAATAATATACTTTCTTAGGGAGGTGAATAGTCCTTGGATTCTGAAGCACACATTTCAGACCATGATTTTTGTTCTTATTCATTGTGCTTTTTTAGGTATTGGTTTATATTACTTTAAATAAATAATCTAGCTAGGCTTATTTGTTTAAGTAAATAAATGCCTTAAGAAATGTGTTTTAATGTTTTCTGTATTCTTCAAAGCTCCTGGAAAATAATTCAGTATATTCAAGATGTTTTATAAATATTTTATAGAATCATAGCACCTTAACACTGATGTGAAAATTAGAGCAACTTTTCTTTATGACCTGGTGATAAAATGGTGGTCCAGAGAGGCCCCTAGCTTGAGTGAGTTTACAAACAGAAGCAAAGAAGAGACAGTCCTATTATCTGACATTATAGTCCTCATCTCTCACTCCACCATAATTCTTGCTTCTTATTTCTTGATAAAAGAAACAAACAAGCAAGCAAATGACAACAAAACACACACAGCAATCAAGTCTTAAAAGCAGTAATGATGGGAAAATCCACTAGCATTAAAATAAGTGTTGCAGATGCGTCAGCAAAGCTGAATGCAGATGGTGTAAATCATGAATTTGATATGTTTGGGTTTTTTGTGACTTCATATATCTGAATACTTATCTTAGAATAAATATATTTGACCTATGTTTGTTAGGGAAAAGTGAAGACAGCATAGATGCTATGTATAAAATTATGTTTCCATCATTGTCTAGACAGAAGATTTGAATGACTGGTATTGCTGTTTTGCTATATGCTATGTTGAAATAATGATAGTATTTAAATTTAATTATTATAAAGTGTAAATGGTGTTATGTCTATAAACTTCAATGCATAAAAGATATTCAAGAGAACTTACTATTATTGGCATTAGCATCAGTATTACTATTACACTCATTAGTGTGCATAATTGTTTACCTTCCATGCTGTAACCTCAAGGTCAAGAGTTTGTCTCATTTATCTTTGTTGTTCTTATGTTGCCCAGCACTTAAGTACTCATTAACATTTATAGATTTAAAGTGAATAATATTTCAAGTCATTGTATCAGAACTGGGTTATGTCCAGCTTTTTAAATCAAAAGCCAGTGGCACATGAGAATAATATACTTTCTTAGGGAGGTGAATAGTCCTTGGATTCTGAAGCACACATTTCAGACCATGATTTTTGTTCTTATTCATTGTGCTTTTTTAGGTATTGGTTTATATTACTTTAAATAAATAATCTAGCTAGGCTTATTTGTTTAAGTAAATAAATGCCTTAAGAAATGTGTTTTAATGTTTTCTGTATTCTTCAAAGCTCCTGGAAAATAATTCAGTATATTCAAGATGTTTTATAAATATTTTATAGAATCATAGCACCTTAACACTGATGTGAAAATTAGAGCAACTTTTCTTTATGACCTGGTGATAAAATGGTGGTCCAGAGAGGCCCCTAGCTTGAGTGAGTTTACAAACAGAAGCAAAGAAGAGACAGTCCTATTATCTGACATTATAGTCCTCATCTCTCACTCCACCATAATTCTTGCTTCTTATTTCTTGATAAAAGAAACAAACAAGCAAGCAAATGACAACAAAACACACACAGCAATCAAGTCTTAAAAGCAGTAATGATGGGAAAATCCACTAGCATTAAAATAAGTGTTGCAGATGCGTCAGCAAAGCTGAATGCAGATGGTGTAAATCCCTGTATTAGTGACCAAGTTACCTTATAATGCACTACCATGGTGAAGAGGCTTACTGCAATAGCCATTTATCATCTTCTAGTTGTGCAGAGCAGAAGTCCTGTGTGGCAGGGCTAATACTATGCTGAAAGCATCATAAGATGGAATACATGTACATGCTGTTATATTTAAAATGAATAACCAACAAGGCCCTTTTGTATGACACATGGAACTCTGCTTAGTGTTATGACAGCCTGGAGGGGAGAGGAGTTT
Source organism: Tragulus kanchil (assembly GCA_022376925.1). Classification (NCBI taxonomy): domain Eukaryota; kingdom Metazoa; phylum Chordata; class Mammalia; order Artiodactyla; family Tragulidae; genus Tragulus; species Tragulus kanchil. Next base: position 145,868,264 of record JAIOJX010000004.1, read on the forward strand.
TGGGGAAAATGGATACATGTGAATGTATTACTGAAACTATTGTTAATTGATATACCCTGATACAACATTAACAAAATTTTAAAAAGCATCATAGGACTAAACTCGAGATATTGGTCAGAGCTACACTTCCTCTCTATGGCTTGAATTCGTTTCCTTAACTCCACTGATAGTTGGTAGAATTCAGTCGTTTGCAGGTGTAAGACTGTTTTTCCTATTTCCGGGACACATTCCCTCTTGTTAATCAACACAGCATCATTGGTATGTTGATTCTCTGAATCTGTCTTAGTCCTTGGCCATATTTGTCAGACTTCCTTTTCTGCACTGGAAGAGAAGAAAAATCCTCTTTGAAGGATGCATGCGATTATATCAGCTACCCCTATAGAATCTGAGGTATCCTTTCTATTTTAAAGTTAATGAATGAGCAGTGCTAATTACATCTGTAAAATCCCTTTTTCCATATATGGTAACATGGTTATGGCACTGGAAGTAAAAGTGACAGAGCCTAAATTCTGTTTATCTTAATCACAACCCAAAAGTACAATATCAATAAAACACAAATTATGTCAGCCTTGATATCAAATTCACTGGATTTCTAATTGGTCAAAGGTGAACATGTACTATCCAAATACTGTATCTCATGTATATAAACTGGAATGGCTATTTTATGAATAGAATATGCAAAAAGAAATAAAACCAATAAAAAATGTTGGTGTATACCTATGGAAGATTTGAGTCGATGCATGGCAGTAAACAACAAAATTCTGTAAAAAATAAAATAAAATATTTTTTAAATGTTGGTGTGAAATAGTTGGTGTCAATATAACTTGTGTTTTTGCTACTAATTATAAAATGTAGATTCTAATCTTATTTTCTTATACATTTCTGAAACCAAGTAGAAATATATGTTTGTAGCTATGTGAAGAGGCTTACTGCAATAGCCATTTATCATCTTCTAGTTGTGCAGAGCAGAAGTCCTGTGTGGCAGGGCTAATACTATGCTGAAAGCATCATAAGATGGAATACATGTACATGCTGTTATATTTAAAATGAATAACCAACAAGGCCCTTTTGTATGACACATGGAACTCTGCTTAGTGTTATGACAGCCTGGAGGGGAGAGGAGTTTTGGGGAAAATGGATACATGTGAATGTATTACTGAAACTATTGTTAATTGATATACCCTGATACAACATTAACAAAATTTTAAAAAGCATCATAGGACTAAACTCGAGATATTGGTCAGAGCTACACTTCCTCTCTATGGCTTGAATTCGTTTCCTTAACTCCACTGATAGTTGGTAGAATTCAGTCGTTTGCAGGTGTAAGACTGTTTTTCCTATTTCCGGGACACATTCCCTCTTGTTAATCAACACAGCATCATTGGTATGTTGATTCTCTGAATCTGTCTTAGTCCTTGGCCATATTTGTCAGACTTCCTTTTCTGCACTGGAAGAGAAGAAAAATCCTCTTTGAAGGATGCATGCGATTATATCAGCTACCCCTATAGAATCTGAGGTATCCTTTCTATTTTAAAGTTAATGAATGAGCAGTGCTAATTACATCTGTAAAATCCCTTTTTCCATATATGGTAACATGGTTATGGCACTGGAAGTAAAAGTGACAGAGCCTAAATTCTGTTTATCTTAATCACAACCCAAAAGTACAATATCAATAAAACACAAATTATGTCAGCCTTGATATCAAATTCACTGGATTTCTAATTGGTCAAAGGTGAACATGTACTATCCAAATACTGTATCTCATGTATATAAACTGGAATGGCTATTTTATGAATAGAATATGCAAAAAGAAATAAAACCAATAAAAAATGTTGGTGTATACCTATGGAAGATTTGAGTCGATGCATGGCAGTAAACAACAAAATTCTGTAAAAAATAAAATAAAATATTTTTTAAATGTTGGTGTGAAATAGTTGGTGTCAATATAACTTGTGTTTTTGCTACTAATTATAAAATGTAGATTCTAATCTTATTTTCTTATACATTTCTGAAACCAAGTAGAAATATATGTTTGTAGCTATGTGAATGTTCTAAACACATTAAGGATAAATGACAATTGAAAATGAAATTAAACCATCCAAGGAACAAAGCTGTGTGCCATAAGCATACCTATTATAGAAACAGAGAATGTGATCTTGTGGTTAAAATGCATAGCATTCGCAAGTCTGTGTATAAAAAGCAGTCCTAGGAGATAACTGGAAGTCATGTTGTCAATATTATCAAGAGCATTAAGACTTGATAAGTGTTTGAAGGCTATCAAATAGCATCTATGTAAATAAAAGAGTGTTTATCTGGGTGGTTAAAAGAGAATGTAGATTACCCTGGGATTTATAGACTGAAACCAAGATGTAAACTTTAAACCTCTTTGTTCCTGGATTGTTAGCCTCAAGATTGTTCTCCAGAGATTCACAGGCACTGCAGCAAATCTGTAAGGCTGCAAAATCTTCCACTCTTTGTTTTCAAATCCACTGGGTTATTTTTTCTGGGAACTATTTTATTTCTTATTCTTGAATGAGAGGTGATTTGCACACTTGTACTTGAATTTAAGAGAGAGGGTCAGTTTATTAATATCTTGGATTTTCTCTCGTGGGTCATTATTAAGAAAGAAATTGATATCATGTGTTTTCAAGTAGAATATATACACTAATTCCTTCTGTGGAAACCATACCACTTTTGCTCCCCAAAACAACAGGGAAAAAAAAGAAGAAATTTCGCTACTTTATTTTTTAAAATAGCAACTATCAGAATGTGCAACAGGTTTCATTGCTAACAGTTGCTTCATGGTGGAGTAAAGAAGGTAAAATGAGTCACTTCAGTCATGTTTAACTCGTTGTGACCCTATGGACCTGTAAGCCTAGCAGGTCTGTTGTCCATGGGATTTTCCAGGCAAGAACACTAGAGTGAATAGCCATGTCCTTGTCCAGGAGAATCTTCCTGACCCTGGGATCTAACCTGGCTCTTCCACGTTGCAAGCAGACTCTTTACAATGGAACCACTAAATTATTATTATTTTTTTTAATTCTCAATGTAGTAAACAAACAACTTACCAATTGAAGTAATCACCTTTAGAACTATTTCATTTAGAAATCAAATCCTTTGTGATTATTTGCTACAGTTAAGTGCATTTTATATGTATACAAAATAGATCTCTGAAGACATAAATTCAAAATAATATATTCCCTAAGACTAATGATATACTTTTATAATATAAAGAAATGATCACATGGATAATGATATATTTTTATATCGTATAAGAGTTGCATACAGAGGAAAATTTCAGTTAACACTGTATCATTTACAACCTACCAGGAGGACAAAAAACACTCATCATATTTGAAACAGGGAATTCAAAGGAGAGGAATGATAACAGAAAGTAGTAAAGTTGAGACACCATCTGGGTATAGTAAGGAAACCTAAGAAAAAACTACTACTGATACAATGTGTTGGATGGTGTGGTGTGCTATTTCTAAAGTCCTGGACTCTGTCACTAGTCCAAGTTGGAATCAGCTGCCTTCTTGTGGATACTAGAGGCAGCTGCTAGAGATCCCACTTGACATACCGGAGGGGGAGAACTCTCCACGTTTGCCCTTCCTAAGCTCAAGATGCCTTCCATGTCTCTGATTGGTTTTAACTCCAGAAAGAGAAGTCAACGGATAGGGTCCTTGTAAATCAGTTTATAGCACATCCCAGGCAATCAGAAGGGACCAAGAGCTGGGTTAGGCATGGGCCCTGAGGTCAAATAGACCAACAACTCAGCGAGCCAGAGCCATATATAATTAACCTGCCACACCACTCATAAGCCACATGTGACACTTTTTTTTAACATTGCAATATAGTCGCTATTCTTGTTCCAAAATCATGTCTTTATTCCTCCATCTGTCTCTTTCCCTCCTCCTTCCTCCTCTTCCCTAAATCTTAATATTAGTGGATAGAAAACCAAGGTTTCAGAGCAATTTAAGTTCTGTTTAACTCGTTGTGACCCTATGGACCTGTAAGCCTAGCAGGTCTGTTGTCCATGGGATTTTCCAGGCAAGAACACTAGAGTGAATAGCCATGTCCTTGTCCAGGAGAATCTTCCTGACCCTGGGATCTAACCTGGCTCTTCCACGTTGCAAGCAGACTCTTTACAATGGAACCACTAAATTATTATTATTTTTTTTAATTCTCAATGTAGTAAACAAACAACTTACCAATTGAAGTAATCACCTTTAGAACTATTTCATTTAGAAATCAAATCCTTTGTGATTATTTGCTACAGTTAAGTGCATTTTATATGTATACAAAATAGATCTCTGAAGACATAAATTCAAAATAATATATTCCCTAAGACTAATGATATACTTTTATAATATAAAGAAATGATCACATGGATAATGATATATTTTTATATCGTATAAGAGTTGCATACAGAGGAAAATTTCAGTTAACACTGTATCATTTACAACCTACCAGGAGGACAAAAAACACTCATCATATTTGAAACAGGGAATTCAAAGGAGAGGAATGATAACAGAAAGTAGTAAAGTTGAGACACCATCTGGGTATAGTAAGGAAACCTAAGAAAAAACTACTACTGATACAATGTGTTGGATGGTGTGGTGTGCTATTTCTAAAGTCCTGGACTCTGTCACTAGTCCAAGTTGGAATCAGCTGCCTTCTTGTGGATACTAGAGGCAGCTGCTAGAGATCCCACTTGACATACCGGAGCGGGAGAACTCCCCACGTTTGCCCTTCCTAAGCTCAAGATGCCTTCCATGTCTCTGATTGGTTTTAACTCCAGAAAGAGAAGTCAACGGATAGGGTCCTTGTAAATCAGTTTATAGCACATCCCAGGCAATCAGAAGGGACCAAGAGCTGGGTTAGGCATGGGCCCTGAGGTCAAATAGACCAACAACTCAGCGAGCCAGAGCCATATATAATTAACCTGCCACACCACTCATAAGCCACATGTGACACTTTTTTTTAACATTGCAATATAGTCGCTATTCTTGTTCCAAAATCATGTCTTTATTCCTCCATCTGTCTCTTTCCCTCCTCCTTCCTCCTCTTCCCTAAATCTTAATATTAGTGGATAGAAAACCAAGGTTTCAGAGCAATTTAAATTTTGTTTTCTTGTTTGTCTCACAACTTACTCTGTGTATAGGCTTAGATAGCATCTCTTTATCTCTTAATGACTCAATTGACTCAGATATAAAAATTAGTTATATTATAAAAAGATAATCTCTTCACTTAAAAAAATCTGTGAAAATCTAGACTAGAAGTTTTTTTTTTTTTTTTTATCAAATTCCACATTATTTAAAAATATTTTCTCCTGATGAATGGTACCCAAGTTAAACTAGATTAATATACATAGGAAATTACATTTAATAAAATGGCAATATCTAAGGATCTAAAACTAGTAGAAACCCTAAAATGTTAGCATTGGTTTACTATGGATAGTAAGACTATAAGGATGATTTATATATTTATATATTCTGCTTTCTGCTATGTTTTTAAAATTTCTAAAATGAACATTTATTCTTTAATAGAAAAATAGAAACAAAAATAATTATATCAGAGCTTAGTATTTTCATGTTTCTCCATGTGTTTTTGGTTTCATTGAACTACTCTTAAGAGTCAATATATAACGCTTCATATAGTAAATATTAAACAAAGGGGAGATAAGGCTGAAGGCTAGTGGTGAAAAGCAAATAGAAATTCAATTAGTTGGATGTGTTCTTTAGACTAGGATCTTCTCCTTTCATGAAGGAAAAAAAAGCCTACAGAGTACCAAAGAGTAGTGGATGATTTTTAAAATAAGAACAACCCATATGATCTCAGAAGAAATCATAATAAAGAAAAGGCATCCCAAGACCCCGTTTGCCCTTCCTAAGCTCAAGATGCCTTCCATGTCTCTGATTGGTTTTAACTCCAGAAAGAGAAGTCAACGGATAGGGTCCTTGTAAATCAGTTTATAGCACATCCCAGGCAATCAGAAGGGACCAAGAGCTGGGTTAGGCATGGGCCCTGAGGTCAAATAGACCAACAACTCAGCGAGCCAGAGCCATATATAATTAACCTGCCACACCACTCATAAGCCACATGTGACACTTTTTTAACATTGCAATATAGTCGCTATTCTTGTTCCAAAATCATGTCTTTATTCCTCCATCTGTCTCTTTCCCTCCTCCTTCCTCCTCTTCCCTAAATCTTAATATTAGTGGATAGAAAACCAAGGTTTCAGAGCAATTTAAATTTTGTTTTCTTGTTTGTCTCACAACTTACTCTGTGTATAGGCTTAGATAGCATCTCTTTATCTCTTAATGACTCAATTGACTCAGATATAAAAATTAGTTATATTATAAAAAGATAATCTCTTCACTTAAAAAAATCTGTGAAAATCTAGACTAGAAGTTTTTTTTTTTTTTTTTTATCAAATTCCACATTATTTAAAAATATTTTCTCCTGATGAATGGTACCCAAGTTAAACTAGATTAATATACATAGGAAATTACATTTAATAAAATGGCAATATCTAAGGATCTAAAACTAGTAGAAACCCTAAAATGTTAGCATTGGTTTACTATGGATAGTAAGACTATAAGGATGATTTATATATTTATATATTCTGCTTTCTGCTATGTTTTTAAAATTTCTAAAATGAACATTTATTCTTTAATAGAAAAATAGAAACAAAAATAATTATATCAGAGCTTAGTATTTTCATGTTTCTCCATGTGTTTTTGGTTTCATTGAACTACTCTTAAGAGTCAATATATAACGCTTCATATAGTAAATATTAAACAAAGGGGAGATAAGGCTGAAGGCTAGTGGTGAAAAGCAAATAGAAATTCAATTAGTTGGATGTGTTCTTTAGACTAGGATCTTCTCCTTTCATGAAGGAAAAAAAAGCCTACAGAGTACCAAAGAGTAGTGGATGATTTTTAAAATAAGAACAACCCATATGATCTCAGAAGAAATCATAATAAAGAAAAGGTAAAAAAAAGAACAGAGAGAATGAGAACTTACTCTATTTTGATGTTATGTTGGATAATTTGTTCCTTTGGACATAATTTAACTTTGGTATTAAAATAATCAGGACTACCTTTATTGACAGTTCACTATGTGCCATGAAATATACTCAGCTATTTGTGTGTATTTTCTGACAGCAACACTTGGAGGTGACAAGTTCTATTAAGTTGTTCCATTAACAGTTGTTCAGTGGCTGAGTCATGTCTGACTGTTCGTGACCCCATGAATGGCAGCATGCCAGGCTTCCTTGGGCTTCACTATCACCTGGAGTTTGCTCAGATTCATATCCATTGCATTGATAATGCCATCCAACCATCTCATTCTCTCATTTCTTTAACAGAAGTGAATATTTGGAGATTTGCTGAGAAATAGTAAAAGAAACACTCATGAAATTTTTATAGCCAGAACGTTAGAGGGGGTAATTTTGTACAAGTTTTACATAAAATGCTCTGCTAAGCAATATGGTTCTCTAATGCCTTTGTTAGAAAGTTTGGCTAATTATTATGATAAATAGTCTGAGCTTTACTAAGCTTGGATAGCTGTGTGATCTTAATATTTAAAAGAGATTTTAAATGCGCTCAAGGGTTGTGGAGGGGAAGACAATTATAGACTGCCTAAGTAATCTAAATGACAAAATATATACATTAAATTTAAGAGTAAGTTTTAGATAACTCTATTGACTTTTTTAAGTTGCTCGATGTATTCATGTAATAATATAAATAGAAAATAACTGAATCTATAGACTTCGTTGTGTTCAAAATATTATTAAAATGGCTAAATTTAATAAAGTTACATGTTTGGGAGAGAAAGTGCGTGTATGTGTGTGTGTAGACATGCAAATGCAACAAAAGAGCAAAAAAGTAAATATATGTATATTCTTTCTTGCTTCATATAGTAAATATTAAACAAAGGGGAGATAAGGCTGAAGGCTAGTGGTGAAAAGCAAATAGAAATTCAATTAGTTGGATGTGTTCTTTAGACTAGGATCTTCTCCTTTCATGAAGGAAAAAAAGCCTACAGAGTACCAAAGAGTAGTGGATGATTTTTAAAATAAGAACAACCCATATGATCTCAGAAGAAATCATAATAAAGAAAAGGTAAAAAAAAGAACAGAGAGAATGAGAACTTACTCTATTTTGATGTTATGTTGGATAATTTGTTCCTTTGGACATAATTTAACTTTGGTATTAAAATAATCAGGACTACCTTTATTGACAGTTCACTATGTGCCATGAAATATACTCAGCTATTTGTGTGTATTTTCTGACAGCAACACTTGGAGGTGACAAGTTCTATTAAGTTGTTCCATTAACAGTTGTTCAGTGGCTGAGTCATGTCTGACTGTTCGTGACCCCATGAATGGCAGCATGCCAGGCTTCCTTGGGCTTCACTATCACCTGGAGTTTGCTCAGATTCATATCCATTGCATTGATAATGCCATCCAACCATCTCATTCTCTCATTTCTTTAACAGAAGTGAATATTTGGAGATTTGCTGAGAAATAGTAAAAGAAACACTCATGAAATTTTTATAGCCAGAACGTTAGAGGGGGTAATTTTGTACAAGTTTTACATAAAATGCTCTGCTAAGCAATATGGTTCTCTAATGCCTTTGTTAGAAAGTTTGGCTAATTATTATGATAAATAGTCTGAGCTTTACTAAGCTTGGATAGCTGTGTGATCTTAATATTTAAAAGAGATTTTAAATGCGCTCAAGGGTTGTGGAGGGGAAGACAATTATAGACTGCCTAAGTAATCTAAATGACAAAATATATACATTAAATTTAAGAGTAAGTTTTAGATAACTCTATTGACTTTTTTAAGTTGCTCGATGTATTCATGTAATAATATAAATAGAAAATAACTGAATCTATAGACTTCGTTGTGTTCAAAATATTATTAAAATGGCTAAATTTAATAAAGTTACATGTTTGGGAGAGAAAGTGCGTGTATGTGTGTGTGTAGACATGCAAATGCAACAAAAGAGCAAAAAAGTAAATATATGTATATTCTTTCTTGAAATGGAAAACTAGTTTCTTGTCCTATGAGAAAAGACTCACAAGCATATCAAACTTTCTCATATCAGAGTGTCTATTAGGAAAAGCCAGAAAAAGTAGTTCAGTTGAGTTGGAATGTTTTTTCTTTTTATATATATATTTTTAAAATTAGGGTATATTTATTTTACAATGTTGCATTAGCTTCAGGTGTACAGAGAAGTTATTGTTATACATTTTTACAGTTTTCTTGTTTACAAGTATACATAATGCCCAAGCAGTCATAGGTATGTCCCTGAATGTTTTTTCTTAAAGAGCAAAAAAATTGATCAGCCATGTACATTTAATTTTCTTTTCACATTACTAGAATAAAGAAATAACAGAGACACTGAATCTACCTAATACTCCTGATGGTCACTAAGTACCATATTGAGAATGACCTAAAAAAACTATTAAGCAATACCAAATTATTTTTATATCTCATTATAACTTTGAAGTTAAATCTAGAGTGAACACATATATAATCTATGCATGAACACGTATGTCTGTGGAGCTTTATTTGCTAAATTATGATCAGTTCTTTGTGACCCCATGGACTACCCCACCAGGCTCCTCTGTACATGCGATTTTTCTAGGCAAGTACACTGGAGTGGATCGCCATTTCCTTCTCCAGGGGAACTTTCTAGGGATCAAACCCAAATCTCCTGTGCTGCAGGCAATCTCTTGCATTGCAGGTAGATTCTTTACCAACAGGACCACCAGGAAAGCCCATACGTGTATGTTTACATACCCTAAATAATTTATTTCATACAGTACTTTCAAAACAGTTATAATATATGTGTGTATGCATACACTTGAGGTTTCACATTTACTTGATGGCTTGTAGGAACTTTCTCTTTGTTTCTGATAAGTGGATATGAAGCTTCTAAAGGAGTGCCATCTTTCAGTCAGTAAGAATCTAAAGCGTCTTACTGATAGTACATAAGCAAGAAGTGTATTAACGAAAATGGCTAAATTTAATAAAGTTACATGTTTGGGAGAGAAAGTGCGTGTATGTGTGTGTGTAGACATGCAAATGCAACAAAAGAGCAAAAAAGTAAATATATGTATATTCTTTCTTGAAATGGAAAACTAGTTTCTTGTCCTATGAGAAAAGACTCACAAGCATATCAAACTTTCTCATATCAGAGTGTCTATTAGGAAAAGCCAGAAAAAGTAGTTCAGTTGAGTTGGAATGTTTTTTCTTTTTATATATATATTTTTAAAATTAGGGTATATTTATTTTACAATGTTGCATTAGCTTCAGGTGTACAGAGAAGTTATTGTTATACATTTTTACAGTTTTCTTGTTTACAAGTATACATAATGCCCAAGCAGTCATAGGTATGTCCCTGAATGTTTTTTCTTAAAGAGCAAAAAAATTGATCAGCCATGTACATTTAATTTTCTTTTCACATTACTAGAATAAAGAAATAACAGAGACACTGAATCTACCTAATACTCCTGATGGTCACTAAGTACCATATTGAGAATGACCTAAAAAAACTATTAAGCAATACCAAATTATTTTTATATCTCATTATAACTTTGAAGTTAAATCTAGAGTGAACACATATATAATCTATGCATGAACACGTATGTCTGTGGAGCTTTATTTGCTAAATTATGATCAGTTCTTTGTGACCCCATGGACTACCCCACCAGGCTCCTCTGTACATGCGATTTTTCTAGGCAAGTACACTGGAGTGGATCGCCATTTCCTTCTCCAGGGGAACTTTCTAGGGATCAAACCCAAATCTCCTGTGCTGCAGGCAATCTCTTGCATTGCAGGTAGATTCTTTACCAACAGGACCACCAGGAAAGCCCATACGTGTATGTTTACATACCCTAAATAATTTATTTCATACAGTACTTTCAAAACAGTTATAATATATGTGTGTATGCATACACTTGAGGTTTCACATTTACTTGATGGCTTGTAGGAACTTTCTCTTTGTTTCTGATAAGTGGATATGAAGCTTCTAAAGGAGTGCCATCTTTCAGTCAGTAAGAATCTAAAGCGTCTTACTGATAGTACATAAGCAAGAAGTGTATTAACGAAAATGGCTTCTGTGGTGGCACAATTACCATGCAAAGTGTTGAAAAATATGAAGAATCTCTTGACCAAAATTGAGGACAGATGGTGAATAAGTATATTATATAAAAGTGGAACTGTACAGGGAATATTCAAGTGGGCAGAATGTGATTATGTAAATGAAAAATTCACTTGTAACCAAGAGCACCAAATATGTAGTGAAACTCAAATTGAATTATTCAACAAAGTATAGAGCATATTTCTATATTTATGATCATAGCCTAAAGGGTTAGTGTTTGGAAAAATGAGGAAGCAGCTGCATATGATCCACATTCCTCTTACCTAACCTTTTAATATTTCAGTTATTGTAGACTATAAGGGAACTTTGAAAAGGTCTATCTCTTTTTCCTTTAACTCTATTTTATCAGTATTATTATTTTGTCAGATTACTGCTGTCATGCTAGAAAATAATTTGACAGATGGCTGCACATTGAGTCATAACATTCATGATACCTCCACAGTGGTGTTACCGGGTGGTGTTATCTACCAGTGCAGGAGATTCAGGAATGAGAGTTAGATCCCCAGGTTGAGAAGATACCCTGGAAAAGGAAATAGCAACCCACTCCAGTATTCTTGCATGGGAAAACCCATGGGCAGAGGTGCCTGGCAGGCTACAGTCCATGTGGTCACAAATAGTCAGACATGAACGAGCATGCATTCACGCTCACACATTGAGCTGTAGTATGAATATTACCTCTAGAGTGGTGCTACTAAAAGCGATCATGGTAAAAGGGCAACGAGGTTTTCCTTCTCAGGGAACTTTCTAGGGATCAAACCCAAATCTCCTGTGCTGCAGGCAATCTCTTGCATTGCAGGTAGATTCTTTACCAACAGGACCACCAGGAAAGCCCATACGTGTATGTTTACATACCCTAAATAATTTATTTCATACAGTACTTTCAAAACAGTTATAATATATGTGTGTATGCATACACTTGAGGTTTCACATTTACTTGATGGCTTGTAGGAACTTTCTCTTTGTTTCTGATAAGTGGATATGAAGCTTCTAAAGGAGTGCCATCTTTCAGTCAGTAAGAATCTAAAGCGTCTTACTGATAGTACATAAGCAAGAAGTGTATTAACGAAAATGGCTTCTGTGGTGGCACAATTACCATGCAAAGTGTTGAAAAATATGAAGAATCTCTTGACCAAAATTGAGGACAGATGGTGAATAAGTATATTATATAAAAGTGGAACTGTACAGGGAATATTCAAGTGGGCAGAATGTGATTATGTAAATGAAAAATTCACTTGTAACCAAGAGCACCAAATATGTAGTGAAACTCAAATTGAATTATTCAACAAAGTATAGAGCATATTTCTATATTTATGATCATAGCCTAAAGGGTTAGTGTTTGGAAAAATGAGGAAGCAGCTGCATATGATCCACATTCCTCTTACCTAACCTTTTAATATTTCAGTTATTGTAGACTATAAGGGAACTTTGAAAAGGTCTATCTCTTTTTCCTTTAACTCTATTTTATCAGTATTATTATTTTGTCAGATTACTGCTGTCATGCTAGAAAATAATTTGACAGATGGCTGCACATTGAGTCATAACATTCATGATACCTCCACAGTGGTGTTACCGGGTGGTGTTATCTACCAGTGCAGGAGATTCAGGAATGAGAGTTAGATCCCCAGGTTGAGAAGATACCCTGGAAAAGGAAATAGCAACCCACTCCAGTATTCTTGCATGGGAAAACCCATGGGCAGAGGTGCCTGGCAGGCTACAGTCCATGTGGTCACAAATAGTCAGACATGAACGAGCATGCATTCACGCTCACACATTGAGCTGTAGTATGAATATTACCTCTAGACTGGTGCTACCAAAAGCGATCATGGTAAAAAGGGGAATGAGGCATCACCATCACCCACTATTCAAGTAAATAAAATATACATAATGGTTCACACAACATCCTGAAGTAGTCAGGCTATTGTGATACAATTGAGTATTTTGGTTATCTGTGACAAATCCTTGGCTGTGAGTCTCTGATAATCTGAGGATTCTCTTCCAGTGTCTTCAATAAATAAAATATACAGTACTTGACTAGGACATAGGCAGAGGCTCAAAAATTCAGAGTGCAGAGTGTGTCCAATAGTTTTCCTCTTGATTACTGTTGAGAACTATGTGAGATTTTATCCTGCTTGAAAGCTAACAAGTTAGCCAGCCAGTTTCACAGATGCTGGTAGATGGTGTGAAACTCTTGGCTAAAGACAATGTACTTCTTGATTCACAGTGACAGCAGTTGCCAGTGTAGCAGCATTTTCTTGTGCCTCTTCCCTGGCCCTTGCATCTCATAAGGTGATTGGAAAGGATCAAGTGACACCGTTAAACACAGTGAGCTGAAGTACAGGAGAGGAACCTGCATCACTGATAATGGGCAGTAAGCCTGATTAACTTTTTCTCTTGGAGGGGATGTTGTCTCTAAGTCTCCTAAGACTTGAAATAGAACTGCCCAGTGGAAGACTTGTTCTCTATCTTGCATCCTTGACAACATGCTTCAGAGCTCAAGGACAGTCAGTACCTCATTTGCAGAAACATGAGATGCATGGAGAATTGTCTCATTTAATGTTGTGTTTTATAAACTTTTAATTTCAGTTATTGTAGACTATAAGGGAACTTTGAAAAGGTCTATCTCTTTTTCCTTTAACTCTATTTTATCAGTATTATTATTTTGTCAGATTACTGCTGTCATGCTAGAAAATAATTTGACAGATGGCTGCACATTGAGTCATAACATTCATGATACCTCCACAGTGGTGTTACCGGGTGGTGTTATCTACCAGTGCAGGAGATTCAGGAATGAGAGTTAGATCCCCAGGTTGAGAAGATACCCTGGAAAAGGAAATAGCAACCCACTCCAGTATTCTTGCATGGGAAAACCCATGGGCAGAGGTGCCTGGCAGGCTACAGTCCATGTGGTCACAAATAGTCAGACATGAACGAGCATGCATTCACGCTCACACATTGAGCTGTAGTATGAATATTACCTCTAGAGTGGTGCTACTAAAAGCGATCATGGTAAAAGGGCAATGAGGCATCACCATCACCCACTATTCAAGTAAATAAAATATACATAATGGTTCACACAACATCCTGAAGTAGTCAGGCTATTGTGATACAATTGAGTATTTTGGTTATCTGTGACAAATCCTTGGCTGTGAGTCTCTGATAATCTGAGGATTCTCTTCCAGTGTCTTCAATAAATAAAATATACAGTACTTGACTAGGACATAGGCAGAGGCTCAAAAATTCAGAGTGCAGAGTGTGTCCAATAGTTTTCCTCTTGATTACTGTTGAGAACTATGTGAGATTTTATCCTGCTTGAAAGCTAACAAGTTAGCCAGCCAGTTTCACAGATGCTGGTAGATGGTGTGAAACTCTTGGCTAAAGACAATGTACTTCTTGATTCACAGTGACAGCAGTTGCCAGTGTAGCAGCATTTTCTTGTGCCTCTTCCCTGGCCCTTGCATCTCATAAGGTGATTGGAAAGGATCAAGTGACACCGTTAAACACAGTGAGCTGAAGTACAGGAGAGGAACCTGCATCACTGATAATGGGCAGTAAGCCTGATTAACTTTTTCTCTTGGAGGGGATGTTGTCTCTAAGTCTCCTAAGACTTGAAATAGAACTGCCCAGTGGAAGACTTGTTCTCTATCTTGCATCCTTGACAACATGCTTCAGAGCTCAAGGACAGTCAGTACCTCATTTGCAGAAACATGAGATGCATGGAGAATTGTCTCATTTAATGTTGTGTCATAAACAATAGTATGAGGTATGAAAAATCAGATCCTTGCAAAGTAGGCAGGATTTTACTGCAAATTCTTATGATGTTTCTCTTTATCAAGTATTTGACTCAAAATATTCTGTTGTTGCTCAGTAAAGTTCATAAATATTGTTCAAATTATACATTGTAAACTCTAAAATGATCTCAAAGATAGTGATGTGTTTATACTTTTAAAATACATATAGTACCAGGGTATGAAACCTTTATTTTCATAAGGGAGTTACTGAAAAAGCATTGATCAGTGCTCCAATCCCTTCCAAGTATCTTATGGGCCTAATATGAGACAAGGCATATTACTAGAGAGGGTTTCCACAGCCTGTCATAACAGTCATTTGTGTCATCACCGCGGATGACATTCTCCAGCAATAAAACCACTCGATCGCTAAGAGCTAGATTCTAGGCTTGAATTGCCCATACAACGAGTTCCTAGCTACTTTGTTCTTTCTATCAGACCCCAGATGCACAAAACTGAGTCGATCATATGCTTCTGGTTGTGGCTCACTAATGTCAGTGTTCATTGCAATGCCTCTTATTCTTTACATGATTTCCCTGTATCCATCTTCCGTGCTTCCATATGTGTAGAAATAGTTATTCAAAAATATGTTCCAATCCTCTTCTCATACTTTGCTTTATTTAGATGGGTAGTCATTTAATGGATAGTCAATTTCATTTTCCAGGATATCTTCCCAACTTAGGACTGAACACAGCTCCCCAGCATCGCAGGCAGCCCTTGACTGTCTAGCCACCAGGGACGCTCTTGCTTTAAATGGTGTCAGAAAAATATTGGTGTCATGTTGCTTATTTATATTTTGAATACTGCAGACATTATTTTTATTAAAAATATTTTTTCTATTCCATACCTTTTTCACTCAGCATTGTGTTTTTGATATCTAGTCATGTTGCTGAATGTAAATCCAGTTGACTACTTATGATTGTTTTATTGTATCTCATCTTATGTCTGTAACACATTTTATATTCCTGCTGATGTAGTGATACACAGTGTCCCTACTTCCATTTGTTACTCATGAACAACATAATGGTAAAAATCTCCATGTGTATCTTCTTATGGACTCATGGGAAAAACAGGTCACAGTATATAATCACTTACTAATTAAGGTAAAAACCTTTTCCATGTTACATATTCATTTTGTTTAATATCTTCTTCCTGCTTATTATTTATGATTTTAAAAATTTTTATTTATTTATTTATTTTTGGCTATTCTGGGTTTTCACTGCTTCTGTAGGCTCTTCTTTAGTAGCAGGGAGTGGGGGCTACTCTGTTGAGGTGAGCAGGCTTCTTGTTGTGTTGACTTCTCTTGTTGGGGAACTTAGGCTCTAGGGCACATGGGCTTCAATAGTTGTGGCACATGGGCTCAATAGTTGCACCCCAAGACTCTAGAGCACAGGCTCAATATCTGTGGTTCATGGGCTTAGCTGCTCAGCAGCATGTGGGATCTTCCTGGATCAGGGATCGAATCTGTGTCTCCTGCATTGGCAGGCAATCTCTTTACCACTGAGCTATCAGGGAAGCCACTTTTTGCTTATTATGGACTTACTGTGAGTTATTGGTATATATCAGGGACTTTCATGTGTAATATCCTTCATTTTACTAAAGCAATAAATCTTTAGACTTAATATATCACATAAGATAGAGGCTGTTTATATTGAAGATACCTAATGCCTACTGATTTCCTCAAATTCTAATCCTGTAAGTAGATGATTTCAAAAAGAGTAGAAATGTGGTATGTAGCATGACAAAAGGGCTGACTATGACATACCTCATACACTGGGACATGACTTTAAGGAGGAAGGGACTTAGTAGAATGGACAGATGGGAGAAGATGAAGAAGTGGGTAGCATACAAAAGGCCAAAGCCAATTGCCTCTCCTACCATCTAAGTGATATCAGAAGGCTCCCCTATGAAATCTTTAGTCTTTTAGCTTCAGGATTCTATTTCTAATAAGATGCATATAACATCAACAGTGATGCCTCTTAAACTATGTGGAATTGATGCCACTGTATGATATACACAAAAGAGCTGGAAAGAGATACATAGGCATAACAAAGAATTATCTGCTGGATATGTAGTTTTTTAGTAAAAACTGTGGGAGGACATTCTTTTCTGGAACATGATTTCTTGGATTTTTTCCAACTACCACCAATGGAAGCATGGAGACCTTAGAAAAGGCAGAGTGAGCCACACTGTGTCTCACATCTTTGTATGTACGCATGATAAAAAAAGTAGGGGGGGTTGGTATTATGTTGGTAATAACATAAAGTTTTGGGTGAGTGCCCAGAATGCAGTCAAATCCAACAAATATTAGCTCTTATATAACATTATTACATATATTAGTTAATAAGAGATATTAGAATGATGGGCATGTCTACTGGATAAAATATAGCTGAATACCTCCCTCATTTTGTATACTAAAATACATTCCAAAAGTGTAAAACATTGACATTAATAGGATATGAGAGAACTAGATGAGAACATCAGAAACAGACACAACACCCAGGAATCATAATGAAAAGCATAACAAATTTGACCACAAAAATATGAAATTTCTGCTGTCAAAATATTTCATAAACTAATCAAAATACATGTGTCAACGTGGAAATGATATTCACAACACACCTGAGCAGTGTTAGCTAGAACCAAAAAAACCCTAAAGTTTAAATAACAGCAACAAAGATATCTTGTCCTGTGGTAAGTTGAATTGGGTGTCTCTCTGTAAAAGATATAATATCAAAGTCTTTCTCAACTTCAGAATGTGACCTTATTTGAAAATAGAGTCTTCACATAAGCAATCATGTTCAAATGAATTCATTTGGGTTGACCTTCATCTAACATAACGCTTCCCTGGTGACTCAGTGGTGAAGAACCCTCCTGTAATGTAGGAGATCCAGGCTTAATTCCAGGAATATCCTCAAGAGAAGGGAATGACTGCCACTTCCAACATTCTTGCCTGGAATATGGACAGAAAAGTCTAGTGGGCTACAGTCTATGGGGTCTCAAAGACTTGGACATATTTGAAAAACGACTAACACTTTCATCAACAACTGAATCCCTATGCTTTAGTCTTTTAGCTTCAGGATTCTATTTCTAATAAGATGCATATAACATCAACAGTGATGCCTCTTAAACTATGTGGAATTGATGCCACTGTATGATATACACAAAAGAGCTGGAAAGAGATACATAGGCATAACAAAGAATTATCTGCTGGATATGTAGTTTTTTAGTAAAAACTGTGGGAGGACATTCTTTTCTGGAACATGATTTCTTGGATTTTTTCCAACTACCACCAATGGAAGCATGGAGACCTTAGAAAGGCAGAGTGAGCCACACTGTGTCTCACATCTTTGTATGTACGCATGATAAAAAAAGTAGGGGGGGTTGGTATTATGTTGGTAATAACATAAAGTTTTGGGTGAGTGCCCAGAATGCAGTCAAATCCAACAAATATTAGCTCTTATATAACATTATTACATATATTAGTTAATAAGAGATATTAGAATGATGGGCATGTCTACTGGATAAAATATAGCTGAATACCTCCCTCATTTTGTATACTAAAATACATTCCAAAAGTGTAAAACATTGACATTAATAGGATATGAGAGAACTAGATGAGAACATCAGAAACAGACACAACACCCAGGAATCATAATGAAAAGCATAACAAATTTGACCACAAAAATATGAAATTTCTGCTGTCAAAATATTTCATAAACTAATCAAAATACATGTGTCAACGTGGAAATGATATTCACAACACACCTGAGCAGTGTTAGCTAGAACCAAAAAAACCCTAAAGTTTAAATAACAGCAACAAAGATATCTTGTCCTGTGGTAAGTTGAATTGGGTGTCTCTCTGTAAAAGATATAATATCAAAGTCTTTCTCAACTTCAGAATGTGACCTTATTTGAAAATAGAGTCTTCACATAAGCAATCATGTTCAAATGAATTCATTTGGGTTGACCTTCATCTAACATAACGCTTCCCTGGTGACTCAGTGGTGAAGAACCCTCCTGTAATGTAGGAGATCCAGGCTTAATTCCAGGAATATCCTCAAGAGAAGGGAATGACTGCCACTTCCAACATTCTTGCCTGGAGAATCCATGGACAGAAAAGTCTAGTGGGCTACAGTCTATGGGGTCTCAAAGACTTGGACATATTTGATCGACTAACACTTTCATCCAACATGACTGGTATCCTTTAAAAAATGGATAAGGGGAATGCGGACACCAAGACAGGCATATATAGAGGGAGGGGGATCTGAAGACAAGAGCAGAATGTCATCTGTAAGCTAAGGCGCTCTTGTGGTAATCAGAAGCTAGGAAAGCACGATATAACACACTCCCTCATAATCCTCAGAAGGTGCCAACCCTGTCAGCACCTTAACTTTATATTTCCAGCCTCTGGAAATGTAAGGCAGTAAATTTCTGTTGGTTAAGAAATGCAGGTTGCAGTAATTTGCTGTAGCAAATTAACACGTCCCATTGAAAAATGGACAAAACCAATGACAATTAATTATAAATAAAAATCAAGTGCCTGGACTTCCCTGGTGGCCCAGTGGTTAAGATTCCATGTTTCCAATGCAGGGGATCCAGGTTTGATTCCTGGTCATGGAACTAGGTCCCACACGCCACAGCTGAAACCCAGCAGAGTCAAATAAATAAATGATAATAGAAAAGCCAGGTGCCTTACATATAAAGGAAGATGTGAAGTCTCTGTGTTTTGTCAAATCAAATAAAAACAACTTTATACAGTTTTTACCTATTTTAAGATTACATTTTTTAAATTTATTTTTTAATTGAGGGATAATTGCTTTATAGAATTTAAATTTGGAAATACAAATTCTAGAAAATAAGGGGCTGCAGGTTGTCAATATGTTTTGAATTGGAGTGCAAATCTGTGTTCAGTTTGGCACTATCAGCCAATGTTGCAATACACAGATTTCTGGATTTACCAAGATAAAGATCTGGAAGACTTTCAAGGTCATAAAGACTTCCAAGATAAAAATCTCCTTCCAGAAAAGTCCTGATGCAAATGAAGTTAACTTTTAAGTTTCTTTTCTTCTTTTTTCTTCCACTCTCCCTTCCTTCTTTCCTCATTTAATCTGACTAAATGAAGCAGTGAGTGCATGCATGTTCAGTGGCTTCAGTCATGTCTTCTGTGTCCATGGAATTCTCCAGAGAAGAATGCTGGAGTGGGTTGCCATTTCCTTCTCCAGGGATCTTCCTGATCCAAGGATCGAAACTCCCCCTCCTACACTGGTGAGCAAATTCTTTGCTGCTGAAAGGGAAACCCAAATGGAGAAATCTCTCTCCCTTTCCAAATACGTACTTTGCAAAGACTGAGTAACATGATAAAACTTACATCTAAAAGCATTTAAGATGGGACTTCCCTTCTGGTCCAGTGGGTAGAGAGTCCACCTTGCAGTGCAGGGGGCGCCAGTTCCATCCCTGTCCCGGAAAGATCCCATGTGCCACGGAGCAGTTGGACCTGTATGTCAAATTATGAGCCAGCGCTCTGGAGCAGCACACGCACCCAGAGCCGGTGCTCTGCAAAGAAACAGGCAGCTTTGATGGGAGGCACACATAGCCCAAGGAGTAGGGATGGATGAAAACAGATAAATGGAAAGCCAATAAAAGAGGCCAAAGTTATTTTAAAAATTCTTAAAAAAAAAAAAAAGCATTTAAAATGATGCTCATTTTCACATGACGTAGTTCAAATATCCACAAAATAATTGGCAATATCTGTTTAACTGTCGTTTTTGTTCAGTTGCTAATTCACGTGAGGCTCTTTGTGACCCCATGAACTGCAGCATGCAAGGCCCCTCTGTCCTGCACCATCTGCTAGCATTTGCTTCAATTCACATCCAGTTTAACTTGATTCATGGACCTAACATTCCGTATTTCTATGCATTATTGTTCTTTACGGCATTGGACTTTACTTTCACCACTGACACACCCACAGCTGAGCATTGTTTCTGCTTTGTCCCAGCTGCTTTATTCTTCAGAATCTATTATTAATTGGCCTCCACTCTTCCCCAGTTGTATAGTGGATACTCTGACCTATGGGCTCATCTTCCAGTGTTATATCTTTGTGCCTTTTCACACTGTCCATGGAGTTCTCTCAGAAAGAATACTGGAGTGGGTTGTCACTTCCTCCTGCAGTGGACAACTTTTTGTCAGAATTCTTCACCATGACTCATCTGTCTTGGATAATCCTGCATGGTATGGCTCATAGCCCTCATTGAGTTACAGAAACCCTTTCACCGTGGCAAGTCCATGATTCGTGACGGGGACTTGTTTAATAGCTAAACTTTTTAAAAGGATTTGATAATACGCTTACAAACACAAGAGATGAATATCTATTTTGTATGCTATGCACAGTATAATATAGATGCTATATCTATTTACTTGCAAAGTTTCTAGAACTCATTGATTAGCCTCTCAATCTATAAAGCTGTAGGTTTACATTCAATTTTCTCATAATATTCTATTTTGAGTTCACTTCAAGTGCGGCCTCACCAGGGACTGTTTTTTTTGTTTCCTTTCAATGAATGCTACCCTTACAAATGCATTATTGATTTTTCTTCCAAACCATAATGATGCAAAGCACAATAGCTTGACAAATTTATGTTTATTGTCCAAAACCTGACTTGATAAGCAGGTATGACTTCTTTCACTTACATGTTACCATTATTTCATATACTGATATTGTATTGGAGTGAACATTCAATCCAAATGGTGCTCTATTAAGTAAATGAAAAATATAATCTTCTGATTAAATGAGAAAAGGAAATATTACATTATTTTTACTGCTTTTTAAGCATAATCTTTAATTCAGAATCAGTGACTTTGAAAACCTAAAATTATCAAGATTTTTAAAAAACTGACTCACTAATCTGTAAAGCAATCTACTTGCTGGATTTTATTGTTTAATAAGCAATAAGCAATTTACTGTACAACAATTAAGGGTTTGCTGGCAGGAAAGACAGAATGCAATGTAATTTATGAAATTAAAGACATGCCCAGCACCTGTCCAAATCAATACTCATCTACGTGTTCCCCAATTTCTTTACTTTCACCACTGACACACCCACAGCTGAGCATTGTTTCTGCTTTGTCCCAGCTGCTTTATTCTTCAGAATCTATTATTAATTGGCCTCCACTCTTCCCCAGTTGTATAGTGGATACTCTGACCTATGGGCTCATCTTCCAGTGTTATATCTTTGTGCCTTTTCACACTGTCCATGGAGTTCTCTCAGAAAGAATACTGGAGTGGGTTGTCACTTCCTCCTGCAGTGGACAACTTTTTGTCAGAATTCTTCACCATGACTCATCTGTCTTGGATAATCCTGCATGGTATGGCTCATAGCCCTCATTGAGTTACAGAAACCCTTTCACCGTGGCAAGTCCATGATTCGTGACGGGGACTTGTTTAATAGCTAAACTTTTTAAAAGGATTTGATAATACGCTTACAAACACAAGAGATGAATATCTATTTTGTATGCTATGCACAGTATAATATAGATGCTATATCTATTTACTTGCAAAGTTTCTAGAACTCATTGATTAGCCTCTCAATCTATAAAGCTGTAGGTTTACATTCAATTTTCTCATAATATTCTATTTTGAGTTCACTTCAAGTGCGGCCTCACCAGGGACTGTTTTTTTTGTTTCCTTTCAATGAATGCTACCCTTACAAATGCATTATTGATTTTTCTTCCAAACCATAATGATGCAAAGCACAATAGCTTGACAAATTTATGTTTATTGTCCAAAACCTGACTTGATAAGCAGGTATGACTTCTTTCACTTACATGTTACCATTATTTCATATACTGATATTGTATTGGAGTGAACATTCAATCCAAATGGTGCTCTATTAAGTAAATGAAAAATATAATCTTCTGATTAAATGAGAAAAGGAAATATTACATTATTTTTACTGCTTTTTAAGCATAATCTTTAATTCAGAATCAGTGACTTTGAAAACCTAAAATTATCAAGATTTTTAAAAAACTGACTCACTAATCTGTAAAGCAATCTACTTGCTGGATTTTATTGTTTAATAAGCAATAAGCAATTTACTGTACAACAATTAAGGGTTTGCTGGCAGGAAAGACAGAATGCAATGTAATTTATGAAATTAAAGACATGCCCAGCACCTGTCCAAATCAATACTCATCTACGTGTTCACACCAGAAAAGAAAGGGCAATTTATTTATCATTTGAGAAAAATCTGTGCAGAAGGGCAGTTGCCTAGGTACTATAATCTGCACTCCCCCACACCCCATTATTTGGATTGAGTTGTAAGAATGAAAGCTACCTATTTCATCTCCTAAGGTTCAATGTTAACATATTTTTCACCTACTTTAAGATCACGACAACTTTTAGGAGATGGGATAAAGGAAGGAAAGGGATAATAACAGATAAAAGAAACAGTAATGTTGTTAGATCTGCTTTCTTGAGACAAGATGCATCAAGATACAAGATTAGAAGCTGTCACAAAATTAAGGTTTTTGTTTTCCTTTCTCTGTCACCCATCTGCCATCTCTAAGTGCTGAAAGTCAGAGCAGCATCTGCTGAAATACTGTATCCATTAATCATGAGCATAGGGAACACGTATAAGTCACACTGGGATATGACTTCAGAGCGTCTAATGATGTAGGTCAGTGTAGATTAGTGTCTATGCCTCACTCTGAGATGTGGTGTATTTCCTACTGTATGCTGAAAAATATCTTCCCTTTTGAAACAAGGGACATTAGTTGAAAGCTCCTGTCTCAAGTGTAAAGAATAAATGATGCTTAAGAATGAAGGAAGCTCCCTTGATATCATAATGCTTATTTAATATTCCTGTGGATTCAAAAGCTATTTTTAAATGTTTCATGTGCTTATTAATAAAAGAGATTCAAAAGTTATGTTTAAATGTTTCATGTGCTTATTAATAAATACCATGTCTTATTGACATGGAATGTCTGTTTATTGGTGACTGTAAAGACATCTTTCTGCCATACCTTTTGAAAGGTGCTATTCAAAGTATTTTCAGATTTTAGAGGTCAGCAAGGTATAGACTCTTTAATTCAGAATCAGTGACTTTGAAAACCTAAAATTATCAAGATTTTTAAAAAACTGACTCACTAATCTGTAAAGCAATCTACTTGCTGGATTTTATTGTTTAATAAGCAATAAGCAATTTACTGTACAACAATTAAGGGTTTGCTGGCAGGAAAGACAGAATGCAATGTAATTTATGAAATTAAAGACATGCCCAGCACCTGTCCAAATCAATACTCATCTACGTGTTCACACCAGAAAAGAAAGGGCAATTTATTTATCATTTGAGAAAAATCTGTGCAGAAGGGCAGTTGCCTAGGTACTATAATCTGCACTCCCCCACACCCCATTATTTGGATTGAGTTGTAAGAATGAAAGCTACCTATTTCATCTCCTAAGGTTCAATGTTAACATATTTTTCACCTACTTTAAGATCACGACAACTTTTAGGAGATGGGATAAAGGAAGGAAAGGGATAATAACAGATAAAAGAAACAGTAATGTTGTTAGATCTGCTTTCTTGAGACAAGATGCATCAAGATACAAGATTAGAAGCTGTCACAAAATTAAGGTTTTTGTTTTCCTTTCTCTGTCACCCATCTGCCATCTCTAAGTGCTGAAAGTCAGAGCAGCATCTGCTGAAATACTGTATCCATTAATCATGAGCATAGGGAACACGTATAAGTCACACTGGGATATGACTTCAGAGCGTCTAATGATGTAGGTCAGTGTAGATTAGTGTCTATGCCTCACTCTGAGATGTGGTGTATTTCCTACTGTATGCTGAAAAATATCTTCCCTTTTGAAACAAGGGACATTAGTTGAAAGCTCCTGTCTCAAGTGTAAAGAATAAATGATGCTTAAGAATGAAGGAGGCTCCTTGATATCATAATGCTTATTTAATATTCCTGTGGATTCAAAAGCTATTTTTAAATGTTTCATGTGCTTATTAATAAAAGAGATTCAAAAGTTATGTTTAAATGTTTCATGTGCTTATTAATAAATACCATGTCTTATTGACATGGAATGTCTGTTTATTGGTGACTGTAAAGACATCTTTCTGCCATACCTTTTGAAAGGTGCTATTCAAAGTATTTTCAGATTTTAGAGGTCAGCAAGGTATAGACTCTTGCCCAAATCCTGCTCAGTGCCTGATTTTGTAAATATGATCCTGTTGGAATACTCCCACATCCATCTAGTCAAATGTTGATGACCTCTTTCAGGCTGCAATAACAGTGTTGGGGACTTATGACAGAGACCTTAAGACCCATGGAGCCTAAAATATTTCTTACCTGATCCACTATGGAAAATATTTGCCAATCCCTATATTATTATGTTTTAGAAATCTGTCTTATATGTGGATCCTAGTCTCCTTATTTATAGCTTATAGAATCACATCATTTGAATGGAATTTTTTTGATATTAATAGCTTACTACTTCCTTTGATTTATCAGATTTAAAAAAAGCAGCAAAATGTCTTATTCTGTGTTTTTTCACAGGCCTCACTTTTTTGATAATGTCTCTTCTGTTTTAGTTACTTTCATTTGTACTGTCTCCATTTGTATTTAATAATTCTTAGAAAA
Organism: Tragulus kanchil; assembly: GCA_022376925.1. Taxonomy (NCBI): domain Eukaryota; kingdom Metazoa; phylum Chordata; class Mammalia; order Artiodactyla; family Tragulidae; genus Tragulus; species Tragulus kanchil. The sequence continues at coordinate 145,893,871 of JAIOJX010000004.1, forward strand.
GTGGAACATCTTTCTTGACAATTGGAGTCTAAGATCATGGGCTATTGTCCACAGAAACACTGGACACACTGTATTCTATATTCTGGAAAAACATGAGTGAATTTTGCATTATAAGTTATCTAATGAGGTCCCGATATTAATGGAACTTTTGAAATCTGCATATAGAAGAAAAAATAACAACTGTTGTGATCTACAATCTTATAAATCAATTTTAAATTTCCCATTGTAATGCACATAAACATACGACACATAGAGTACATGATTGATGTTTTAAATATAGGAATAAAATATTCAAATACTTATTAACACATCAGCATTATTTTTATTATTTCTGTAGTGAAAGCACCATGTAGATAGAAAATTGTGTCAGTTTGTTCAGTGACAGGATAAAATGTTGAGAATTGTGTCTGGGTAATACTAAGTGCTGAATAAATATTTGTATGCTAAAGAAATGAACAAAAATCCAGATGTCAATATAAGTAATTTCATTTTTATGCCATATTTTCAAATTGCTGTAAAGGGGGAATATGTGATTTTCATAATTAAATATTAGTGATTATTATAACATAATTAATGGTATACCTTGGAAGTAATACTTTATAGTAAAAGACTATTGCAAAAGAGATCAAGAATAAATTTCACATACACAGCTGGTACCTTGGTAAATAATATGTATCCCTCAACTGGTTAAATAATTGAATTATAAATAAAATATATTGCAATAAGTTAAATAATACAGTGGTTCCCAAAAGAAGAAAATCCATTTATGTCCTGTGGCATGTGGAAATCAAAAGTGCTATAGTATATTATACAAGGATATATTAATAAATCAGCAAGGCAATAAGTAATTTATAATGTAAATAAATATGTATTTAAATAGAGTGGGTTTTGCAAATGAAAAACTTGCAATGTGGCATATAGTAAAGAAGCCATAGCAATATGGAGAAGATTTTAAAGAGTTATATAAAATTTTGAAGATTCACATTTTCATCTTTGTAATGAGATGCATTAAAAGAGAAGAATTTAAGGCTGTGTTGTTTCCCAGGCCTCACTTTTTTGATAATGTCTCTTCTGTTTTAGTTACTTTCATTTGTACTGTCTCCATTTGTATTTAATAATTCTTAGAAAAGTGGAACATCTTTCTTGACAATTGGAGTCTAAGATCATGGGCTATTGTCCACAGAAACACTGGACACACTGTATTCTATATTCTGGAAAAACATGAGTGAATTTTGCATTATAAGTTATCTAATGAGGTCCCGATATTAATGGAACTTTTGAAATCTGCATATAGAAGAAAAAATAACAACTGTTGTGATCTACAATCTTATAAATCAATTTTAAATTTCCCATTGTAATGCACATAAACATACGACACATAGAGTACATGATTGATGTTTTAAATATAGGAATAAAATATTCAAATACTTATTAACACATCAGCATTATTTTTATTATTTCTGTAGTGAAAGCACCATGTAGATAGAAAATTGTGTCAGTTTGTTCAGTGACAGGATAAAATGTTGAGAATTGTGTCTGGGTAATACTAAGTGCTGAATAAATATTTGTATGCTAAAGAAATGAACAAAAATCCAGATGTCAATATAAGTAATTTCATTTTTATGCCATATTTTCAAATTGCTGTAAAGGGGGAATATGTGATTTTCATAATTAAATATTAGTGATTATTATAACATAATTAATGGTATACCTTGGAAGTAATACTTTATAGTAAAAGACTATTGCAAAAGAGATCAAGAATAAATTTCACATACACAGCTGGTACCTTGGTAAATAATATGTATCCCTCAACTGGTTAAATAATTGAATTATAAATAAAATATATTGCAATAAGTTAAATAATACAGTGGTTCCCAAAAGAAGAAAATCCATTTATGTCCTGTGGCATGTGGAAATCAAAAGTGCTATAGTATATTATACAAGGATATATTAATAAATCAGCAAGGCAATAAGTAATTTATAATGTAAATAAATATGTATTTAAATAGAGTGGGTTTTGCAAATGAAAAACTTGCAATGTGGCATATAGTAAAGAAGCCATAGCAATATGGAGAAGATTTTAAAGAGTTATATAAAATTTTGAAGATTCACATTTTCAGCTTTGTAATGAGATGCATTAAAAGAGAAGAATTTAAGGCATTTCTAAGAAAAAAAAAAGTCTTGCAAGCACTGTACAATCTTACTATTGTCAGAATTATGGATTGAGAGAATATTTGCTGTTCTATTTTTCATTTTCTTCTTTCTTTTATCACAATGTTTTGGATGTCAGTATTCTAGTATTCTATTCCTTTTCAGTCCAAATGATATTCCATTACATGGTGCTGTATCAGTGAGGCAAAAATGGACCCTGTAAATTGGCCCCCAAGTTGTACATAGCTGAGAAATATTAGTGCAAAAGCTTATCTTTACAATAGCTACTTTGAAACTTGTGTCTTCTAAGTTCACCATTGAGGCCCCTTCCAAGGCTAATTTCTCCGACTCCTTTTTTTCCAGTGTATGGGTTAGTTACCTGTTCCTTTGTATGTCTTGTAAGGGTTGAAGAGTGGGCTTTATAAATAACATATTGTAACAGCAGTAGTCATTGAAGTACCCATCCCCTCCCCTGGCATTTGTTCTTGCTGTTGTTTGCATGGTTGTTTATTTGCTTCGTATATTGGATGAACTTATTTGGAGAAGTATATTATCTTTGCAAAACCTGTGGCCTCTGATGTGCCTGTTGAAGTTTGTTTGCTCTTGTCCATCTTTCAACCTGGCTAAGTATGGTATTGGTCCCTCATCATCAGATGCCACCTATTTGGTCAATGGCTGTGCTGAAGCCTCTTATCTGGTCAGGCGTTTACTCTCTACCCCTGAATATCTATGTGACTTGCAACCTGCCGTTACTGAATAATGAATTTGCACTTTTTTGCTCCATGTTTAGTTGGTTTCTGGTACCTAAAAAGTTCCATCTTTAACTATTCATATGGGGACACAGAAATGGTGATACATACATTCTCCATGACTGCAAGAGATGACTGGTATGAAGCTCTATTTAAACTTCTTGTTCCAATGAACCACCCCCCTACCCACTGCTACCCCCACCAGGTCGTAATTTATAATGTAAATAAATATGTATTTAAATAGAGTGGGTTTTGCAAATGAAAAACTTGCAATGTGGCATATAGTAAAGAAGCCATAGCAATATGGAGAAGATTTTAAAGAGTTATATAAAATTTTGAAGATTCACATTTTCAGCTTTGTAATGAGATGCATTAAAAGAGAAGAATTTAAGGCATTTCTAAGAAAAAAAAAAGTCTTGCAAGCACTGTACAATCTTACTATTGTCAGAATTATGGATTGAGAGAATATTTGCTGTTCTATTTTTCATTTTCTTCTTTCTTTTATCACAATGTTTTGGATGTCAGTATTCTAGTATTCTATTCCTTTTCAGTCCAAATGATATTCCATTACATGGTGCTGTATCAGTGAGGCAAAATGGACCCTGTAAATTGGCCCCAAGTTGTACATAGCTGAGAAATATTAGTGCAAAAGCTTATCTTTACAATAGCTACTTTGAAACTTGTGTCTTCTAAGTTCACCATTGAGGCCCCTTCCAAGGCTAATTTCTCCGACTCCTTTTTCCAGTGTATGGGTTAGTTACCTGTTCCTTTGTATGTCTTGTAAGGGTTGAAGAGTGGGCTTTATAAATAACATATTGTAACAGCAGTAGTCATTGAAGTACCCATCCCCTCCCCTGGCATTTGTTCTTGCTGTTGTTTGCATGGTTGTTTATTTGCTTCGTATATTGGATGAACTTATTTGGAGAAGTATATTATCTTTGCAAAACCTGTGGCCTCTGATGTGCCTGTTGAAGTTTGTTTGCTCTTGTCCATCTTTCAACCTGGCTAAGTATGGTATTGGTCCCTCATCATCAGATGCCACCTATTTGGTCAATGGCTGTGCTGAAGCCTCTTATCTGGTCAGGCGTTTACTCTCTACCCCTGAATATCTATGTGACTTGCAACCTGCCGTTACTGAATAATGAATTTGCACTTTTTTGCTCCATGTTTAGTTGGTTTCTGGTACCTAAAAAGTTCCATCTTTAACTATTCATATGGGGACACAGAAATGGTGATACATACATTCTCCATGACTGCAAGAGATGACTGGTATGAAGCTCTATTTAAACTTCTTGTTCCAATGAACCACCCCTCTACCCACTGCTACCCCCACCAGGTCCATGTTGATGGTCTTCATATCTGTTTTATCTTTATCTTCTAGTGAATGAGTACAGGTTAGCACACATGCACACCTTTTTAACTCCTTGAGTTGACTGCTCCCAAAGTCTCCTCTTTGTTGTCCTTTCTTGGTTCTCACTATTAAACTTTCACTTTGCTCGCATCACAGACTTACAAAATTCTTTAATTGCTTCCTGGGTGGCACTAGTGGTAAAGAACTCACCTGCCAATGCAAGAACCATAAGAGAAGCAGGTCATATTCCTGGGTCAGGAAGATCCCCTGGAGGAGAGCATGGCACCTCACTCTAGTATTCTCGCCTGGAGAATCCCATGGACAGAGGAGCCTGGTGGGCTACAGTCCATTGGATTGCGTAGAGTAGAACATAACTGAAGTGACTTAGCGTGCATAAACACAATCTCCATTGTTGTCAGTAGCACTTTGGGACAAGGAGTTCACATTCGATTTGAAATAAAGTGGGTCCTCTCAGATGCAGCCCTGGAACTGTTATCCTTTTGGCCTTCCTTTCCCTTGGGTAGAAAACCTGCAGCTCTGCAACAGAGCAAGGAGCCAGTACCTGCTCTTCCTGCAGGGCACGTCCTCATGCCATGGAAATGCTACTCCCAGCCTTTTCCTCCCAGGATGAAAGATTAAGACCAAAGATTAAAACTAGGAGCTGGGCAAAGGAGGAGTCTTCAACTTCCTTTCTGCTCCTACCCAAAGTAGAGAGCTTCTGTAGCACAGACCTGGGACATGCATTTAATAATATCATCTAAGAAAGTAGGCCATGTCACAGATTCTTTCTGTTCTTACTAAGATGTAGTGTGTGTGCTCAGCCTCATCAGTCATGACCAGCTCTTTGCAACCCCGTGGACTGTAGCCCACCAGACTTCTCTGTCCATGGGATTGTCCAGGCAAGAATACTGAAGTGGGCTGCTATGCTCTCCCCCAAGAAATCTTCCTGACCCAGGGATCAAACCCACATTTCTTGTTTCTCCTACATTGTGAGTGAATTTTCTACCCACTGATCCATCTGGAAAACCCAGCAAGATGCAGTAGAGACGCTCAAATGACTGTGTCTCTGTTTGCTGTATATGCTTAAGACAATTTCCAGCAATTTAAGTGATTGTTTCTAAATAATTTTCTTAGTAAAATTGCTGTTTAGCTCTGAAGAGTGTCTAGTGAACCCTCACTGTACTATTCTGAAGTATTGTACCCCATACCCTACTTAGTTTTGCTCTCAGGATATATGCATTGTAATTTATTTTTTTCCCCTCTAGTACTGATTAGCCTTATAAAGTTTAAAATTCAGGAAGACTACTCAGGGGTGTGATGAAGTTGAACATCCTTCAGACAATCGGCTCTTTTGCTAAAACTGGGATTTCATCCAGTCTTCTTCTAAGATGATTTTCTAAGCAGCTCTCCGTCAGTCCCTAGCGACTGGCTTCTTGCAAGCTTTTTTCAATCTGTCATAGCTAGAGCATTTTCCCTTATTTTGTTGATGCAGAATGTGTACCATATAAAAATCCAAATTATTTTCCAACATAAGACTTCCTTTTTCCAGTCTTCATTAAAGTGGTAGTAGAAATGGGATCCTGTAGCTTTCAGCCCTTGAATTATTACCATTACTGAAAATCCCCGTCATTTACAAGACAGGCTCTGAATAGAGGCTTCCCAGGTGGTACGCTGCTAAAGAAACTACCTGGTAATGGAGGAGACTCGAGAGATGTGGGTCTGATCCCTCCTTAGGTTTGGAATATCCTCTGGAGGAGGAAATGGAAACCCACTGCAATATTCTTACCTGGGAAGTCAGATGAACAGAGGAATCCGGTGGGTTACAGCCCACAGGGTCATAAAGTCTTCAACTTCCTTTCTGCTCCTACCCAAAGTAGAGAGCTTCTGTAGCACAGACCTGGGACATGCATTTAATAATATCATCTAAGAAAGTAGGCCATGTCACAGATTCTTTCTGTTCTTACTAAGATGTAGTGTGTGTGCTCAGCCTCATCAGTCATGACCAGCTCTTTGCAACCCCGTGGACTGTAGCCCACCAGACTTCTCTGTCCATGGGATTGTCCAGGCAAGAATACTGAAGTGGGCTGCTATGCTCTCCCCCAAGAAATCTTCCTGACCCAGGGATCAAACCCACATTTCTTGTTTCTCCTACATTGTGAGTGAATTTTCTACCCACTGATCCATCTGGAAAACCCAGCAAGATGCAGTAGAGACGCTCAAATGACTGTGTCTCTGTTTGCTGTATATGCTTAAGACAATTTCCAGCAATTTAAGTGATTGTTTCTAAATAATTTTCTTAGTAAAATTGCTGTTTAGCTCTGAAGAGTGTCTAGTGAACCCTCACTGTACTATTCTGAAGTATTGTACCCCATACCCTACTTAGTTTTGCTCTCAGGATATATGCATTGTAATTTATTTTTTTCCCCTCTAGTACTGATTAGCCTTATAAAGTTTAAAATTCAGGAAGACTACTCAGGGGTGTGATGAAGTTGAACATCCTTCAGACAATCGGCTCTTTTGCTAAAACTGGGATTTCATCCAGTCTTCTTCTAAGATGATTTTCTAAGCAGCTCTCCGTCAGTCCCTAGCGACTGGCTTCTTGCAAGCTTTTTTCAATCTGTCATAGCTAGAGCATTTTCCCTTATTTTGTTGATGCAGAATGTGTACCATATAAAAATCCAAATTATTTTCCAACATAAGACTTCCTTTTTCCAGTCTTCATTAAAGTGGTAGTAGAAATGGGATCCTGTAGCTTTCAGCCCTTGAATTATTACCATTACTGAAAATCCCCGTCATTTACAAGACAGGCTCTGAATAGAGGCTTCCCAGGTGGTACGCTGCTAAAGAAACTACCTGGTAATGGAGGAGACTCGAGAGATGTGGGTCTGATCCCTCCTTAGGTTTGGAATATCCTCTGGAGGAGGAAATGGAAACCCACTGCAATATTCTTACCTGGGAAGTCAGATGAACAGAGGAATCCGGTGGGTTACAGCCCACAGGGTCATAAAGAGTCAGGCACAATTTAGCAACTGAGCACGGGTGCCCTGAAGAAAACTCTGAAGAAATTATTTTTCTCAGTCTTGTCCCATTACTCTGTATAAATTTCTTCTATGTCTGGTAGGAAGTAGGTTGTACAATTTTTTAGCCATTACCCAAGTCTCTAGATAATAGAATCTCAGTCATTTTACTTATCAAATATTTTATTTTATTTATTTATTTTAAAATTTTTATTTTACTTTCAACTTTTATGGAGTTTTGTTGTTTACAGATAGATTTGTTCCCAGATTAGTCATATGTATATCCTCCCCATCCCACCCCTCCAGACTGTCGCACAGCACCCCTGCAGGATCCCCTTTTCTCACAGTGCAATGACAATAGCTATTTTAAAAGTCTCACTCATGGGGAATTCCCTGGTGGTCCAGTGGCTAAGACTCTGTGCTCCCAATGCAGGGGGCCCAGGTTCGATCCCTGGTCAGGGAACTAGAGTCCACATGCTACAACTGAGACCCAATGCAGCCAAATAAATATAAATAAAATATAAAAAAAAAAGTCTCACTCATTTGATCACAGTTTTATAATCTACAAAAATAGTTTAAATATCTTAGTAATTGCTTTTCTACTAAAGCTTATTAACCCAAAATTCCTTGTCAATATTTGCATCAGGGTGCTGTTTTAAGTGGTAAATAAGTAACCTTAAAATGCCTCAAAAATTGTAGCCTGATTTTTTTAATGTAATCATGTTATAATATTATTCAGTTACATTTCTAGTTATTTTTCATTTATTTCCTTAGTAAATAACTGCCTTTTTTTTTGTATTATTCATTATTTCATCAACATACTTTCCAGTGAATCATGACTTATTCTCTGTCACTTAAAAACACCATGCAATGAATTTGTTTTAATATGACCCCGTCATTTACAAGACAGGCTCTGAATAGAGGCTTCCCAGGTGGTACGCTGCTAAAGAAACTACCTGGTAATGGAGGAGACTCGAGAGATGTGGGTCTGATCCCTCCTTAGGTTTGGAATATCCTCTGGAGGAGGAAATGGAAACCCACTGCAATATTCTTACCTGGGAAGTCAGATGAACAGAGGAATCCGGTGGGTTACAGCCCACAGGGTCATAAAGAGTCAGGCACAATTTAGCAACTGAGCACGGGTGCCCTGAAGAAAACTCTGAAGAAATTATTTTTCTCAGTCTTGTCCCATTACTCTGTATAAATTTCTTCTATGTCTGGTAGGAAGTAGGTTGTACAATTTTTTAGCCATTACCCAAGTCTCTAGATAATAGAATCTCAGTCATTTTACTTATCAAATATTTTATTTTATTTATTTATTTTAAAATTTTTATTTTACTTTCAACTTTTATGGAGTTTTGTTGTTTACAGATAGATTTGTTCCCAGATTAGTCATATGTATATCCTCCCCATCCCACCCCTCCAGACTGTCGCACAGCACCCCTGCAGGATCCCCTTTTCTCACAGTGCAATGACAATAGCTATTTTAAAAGTCTCACTCATGGGGAATTCCCTGGTGGTCCAGTGGCTAAGACTCTGTGCTCCCAATGCAGGGGGCCCAGGTTCGATCCCTGGTCAGGGAACTAGAGTCCACATGCTACAACTGAGACCCAATGCAGCCAAATAAATATAAATAAAATATAAAAAAAAAAGTCTCACTCATTTGATCACAGTTTTATAATCTACAAAAATAGTTTAAATATCTTAGTAATTGCTTTTCTACTAAAGCTTATTAACCCAAAATTCCTTGTCAATATTTGCATCAGGGTGCTGTTTTAAGTGGTAAATAAGTAACCTTAAAATGCCTCAAAAATTGTAGCCTGATTTTTTTAATGTAATCATGTTATAATATTATTCAGTTACATTTCTAGTTATTTTTCATTTATTTCCTTAGTAAATAACTGCCTTTTTTTTTGTATTATTCATTATTTCATCAACATACTTTCCAGTGAATCATGACTTATTCTCTGTCACTTAAAAACACCATGCAATGAATTTGTTTTAATATGACAATTTCCCCTCCTTGATATCAATACCTCTTGGATTTTCAGTCTCTATAATCTAGACTAGTGTTCCCTGAGACTATATACAGTTTCCTTCCTAAATTCCTCTCTTCTTTTTGCTGGAAATTCCCTTTGCCCTTCTGGTTAAACATTCTCATTACTGAATCCCTTGCCGTCCTCTTTTCTTTTTTTAATAAACTTTAATTTTGAACATGATTAAATTTAGAGAAAAACTGAAACAATAGTACAGAGAATACACATATATCCAGCACCTCTAAGATAATACCTTAGAGCTATGTGTGTGTGTACACACAGATATAGAGCATATATGCTGTATATTTATAGTATAATTACTGTGTACATATACTATATATGGTAAAGAGTATAGTCTGGGTAAGTCAGAGAGCAAGAATTAATAAGCTTCACAAATCAAGATCGTAGAATATTTATCATCTTCAAGCATCTTATTTCACTTCTAAAAGAGAATGAAATGGGCTTAGCATCCATACTTCTGAACTCCTCAGTGATGAATTTGTAAAATAAAAGAGTTGGGATTAAGGTTTAACTGTACCAGGGGAGACTCTAAATTTTCCATTTGGTGTGGGCTTACTAGGACCAATGTAGGTATGGTAGAAATACTTGCTTATCTCCAAGGTATTTAAAAAACTGCATCCATATATATATGGACATGGGTATATGGTCATAAAAACAGGGGATGCTTAGATGTAAGTAAAATTTATAAAATATGAATTATGTATATTTTATATAAAATATAAAATTGTACTTATAAGTTATATTTTATTAAAATATTAAATTATGGTTATATAATTTATAAACTATTAGGAAGTATCAAATTAATCCATAGGCATAGTCAGTGTTAAACAGTTACCCATTATGCAGTTAGTCTTATAATGTTACCCCCACTAGGAGTCACTTGTAATAATTAACATATCTGTCAGCCTAAAAAGATATCTTCTAGTATAGACCTTTTCAGAGTAATTCACATAAACTAGATCCCTTTTCAGGAACTATTCTTAAAAGCAAATACATCCAAAATTAAATAAGTAAGTACATGAACCATAGCCTTTGGATGTCCCTCAGTTTTGAAGGCACATGATGGAAAAGCTGTCAGTGGGTATTTCACATCTGAGTATCCCAAGCTTTGATACATGACCGTGTTTTAAAATCCCGCTTCTGCTAAAAGCAACGTTTGGCTCCAGAGACTCATCTGTGGGTGTGGAAATTCTCTGGAAATCCATTTTGGTTTCACAGAAGTTTAAGAATAATAGACAAATGTAAAATTTGAAACACTGTGCCGAAATCCAGTATACTGGGAGTAAAATGTATCTCTGGTGATGTCCCTGTAACAAATAAGTCTTCTCTAAAGTTCACATGTTTCCATAGGGTGCTGACACCTCAGAACAGGGCCCCATTCTTATTCTTATAACAGCACCATTGGCACTTGGGCAAGTGCACCCAGGTTGATGACTGCACATAGTTTTCCCTTGTAATTTCGGCTACATTTCATACCTGGGGGAGCTGTTTCTCTTTCACTTAAGAATCAGAGTCCTTCAATCTCCTTGCATTACTTTTGCTGTGATATAACACTTTAAAAGCTCCCTGGCTGACAACCGTGGCCAAAGGCTGAAATCTGCCAAGATCGACATCATACACTGAAAATGATACTCATTCCCTTGTTCACTAAAGCCCTGCAGTGTTATAGAGTCTTGTAATGTGCATTAGGATCATGATGCGATAACATGAATTAGGAAATGCATGTGTGCACACGTCCTAATTGAGTGATGAGATTAACATATATTGTATTTCTTCATGCATAAGAATATTGTTGATTGTGCCCCCACAGTTTAAACATAGCTTGGCAGTTACTTAGCATAAAACTATGTTATGACTTCATTAGAAATTAGTCCTCAGAACTGTCTTGCTCCAAAGCCTATCTTTTCATTTGTTTTATTATGATTTCTTTAACTGTACCAAGGGTCTTTCCAGGTGGTGCCAGTGGTAAAGAACCTGCCTCCCGATGCAGGAGACAGAAGAGACGTGAGTTTGATCCCTGAGTCAGGAAGATCCTCTGGAGGAGGGCATGGCAACCGCCTCCAGTATTCTTGCCTAGAGAATCCCATGGACAGAAGGGCCTGCCCGGCTACAGTCCATAGGGTCGTACAAAGTCAGATGCAACAGAAGTGACTTAATAAAGGCACAACAGAGCATACCAGGACTGGAAGTGACCCCCAAATTCAGTCTTCAGTTTGGTTCCTCAGCTGCCTACTTATGTGACTGACCCCAACATGGCACCTCCTGTTCAGTCTAACTGGGAAGAAGTTGGACAGCTGGAAAGAACCTTACTTACTCCTGTGCTTTGGGTCCCCTGGCCTGTCCAGCACCTTGCTGGGTGGATCAGCAGGGCTGTTGCACAGTTTCTGGATTTTCAGCCACCACCCATTCCTGTTAGCTTACTGACGATGCCTTTTTTTTTTTTTTTTTTTTTTTACTATTCCTTTTTTTTCTTTCTCTCCCTAGAATTATGTGTCTCTTTTCACATGTTGGTGGGGTGAGGACCAGGAATCTTGAACCTCCTGACTTCAAAGGAACTCTATTGACTCGATTGCTTCACATCTTCTAATTTCACAGAAGATCTAAATGAGTCCAAGAAATTTTATGCCACTCAATAATGAAATACCCACTTAATTTGGAAAAAGAATTTGGAACTCAGGTCTTTAAGCTCATACTCATTTTCTAGCTGGTATTTGAAGCCCTCTGTATTCTCATCTATTTATAGGTTCATTGCATAGAATAGAACAGAATCCAAGGACATGGTCTCTCAAATCAGACTGGCCAGATCAAACCCATCTGCTTTGTGGTTCTCTGTGGAAAATGGTCAAGTCAGCTAAATTATCTGTTTCTCCACATTATCTGTCAGATGGATATGATAGCTCCTTTTTCACAAAGCAATTATATTGGTACAGAACACACAACATTATATGGAACATAGTATGTTTTCAGTAAAAGTGAGTTACTATCATTCAATGACTTATTTGCTCACACTTAACAGATATATGTTTGGTGCTTAACATGTGCCATTGTGGGTGCCAGGAACAGAATAGTTGAGAACAGCTGACAATAGGAGTATCATTGCCACTCCCTGAACCCTTTGTCACACTACTCAGAAAACTGGAACTAATAATCATATGAATATACCTATAATATGAATTATTATATGAATAATATTATCTATCAATAAACGGTTAGAGAGAGGTGGAGAATGACCATGGTCTAGAGTGGTGCAGAAGTAGATTGTGCAGTTCATGAACTGATAAACTCATGAATATCATCATAAAATTCCTGACTTTTAAGATCTACTGTCTTAGCAACTTCCAGATATATAATATAGCATTAACTATAGTCATCATGCTGTACATTACATCCCCAGTGTGCAGTGAGAAGGCTTTACAGTTTTAATTACAGATCTTTCTACTACACTGTGATATCTGAGTTCCTAAAAAGCTTTGCATTCAACAGAATCCTTATTAAAACAGCTACATTCATGGCAAAGGATAAGATTATGCATGTATCTCTAAGACCTGATGGTCACCACTTGCCATCACCATCTTGATGAAAATATCAGCAAAATAAACTACTCATAATTAAATATTCCTCTAAATATAAAAATGTATTTTAACAAAAGTGGTGATTTTGTGGAAGTGATTTGTTGGCAGGGCTATGAGTAAGGATCAGTCTACTTAGAGAAAGTGAAAGAGAAATCAGGGGAATGCACGAAAAGTGGAAGAACATGGCAGGTGACTAGAATGTGTGTCCAGAGAGTCAAAGGGGATAAAAGATGTGGTCACAAGGCGAGGGCAGTGGGGGTACCCTGTGTGACTCCAGTTAACTTCAGCCTACTGATGATGTTTTGCATTTTTAGGAGCTGTCTTTGGTGATGTTAATCTTTAGGGTGCTGGGAGATTAGCTTATTATACAGCATTCTTTCTGTGCTTTCACTTTCTTCTTCAATTATCAATGGTTTCTGAACTAATCTGCTCAAATCACAAGCAAGTGTTCTTGGGTGACAAAAGGGGGATGACACAGGCTAATTAGAATTTCTGAAGGATTCCTCTAATAGGAGGTCCATGCTCAGATTTCAGGTACCCCACCTCTCAAGGGTAATGGGTAGCTGAACTCATACTAATGATAGTGATGATGAATACAGCCATCAATTCATATCAGAATTTCTAATGTAAAATAAAAGACACTTGTCTAAAGAAATAACTTTAGGAATCAATGCTCATTAAAATCTGAATTTTTAACCTCACACTGCCCCACCCAAAAAAAAGTGGAAGAGAAAAAAATCAGTGAAATAGAAAGGCAAAACTATAACCATAATTACCTGTAATAGACTAGGCTTTTTCTACCCATGCTCTGTAAATGCTTGGGGTAGGATTGATCTGAGTAGTGTAAGAAACCCAGACAAAACAAAAATTTCAAGAAATTCAAACACTTTAGATGTCAGTGTTAGTAGTTTAAAGTTGAAAACAAATAAGGAAAATGGCATTATTTTTAAATATAGTTACAAATATCCTCTGAGTCATCATGCTGTACATTACATCCCCAGTGTGCAGTGAGAAGGCTTTACAGTTTTAATTACAGATCTTTCTACTACACTGTGATATCTGAGTTCCTAAAAAGCTTTGCATTCAACAGAATCCTTATTAAAACAGCTACATTCATGGCAAAGGATAAGATTATGCATGTATCTCTAAGACCTGATGGTCACCACTTGCCATCACCATCTTGATGAAAATATCAGCAAAATAAACTACTCATAATTAAATATTCCTCTAAATATAAAAATGTATTTTAACAAAAGTGGTGATTTTGTGGAAGTGATTTGTTGGCAGGGCTATGAGTAAGGATCAGTCTACTTAGAGAAAGTGAAAGAGAAATCAGGGGAATGCACGAAAAGTGGAAGAACATGGCAGGTGACTAGAATGTGTGTCCAGAGAGTCAAAGGGGATAAAAGATGTGGTCACAAGGCGAGGGCAGTGGGGGTACCCTGTGTGACTCCAGTTAACTTCAGCCTACTGATGATGTTTTGCATTTTTAGGAGCTGTCTTTGGTGATGTTAATCTTTAGGGTGCTGGGAGATTAGCTTATTATACAGCATTCTTTCTGTGCTTTCACTTTCTTCTTCAATTATCAATGGTTTCTGAACTAATCTGCTCAAATCACAAGCAAGTGTTCTTGGGTGACAAAAGGGGGATGACACAGGCTAATTAGAATTTCTGAAGGATTCCTCTAATAGGAGGTCCATGCTCAGATTTCAGGTACCCCACCTCTCAAGGGTAATGGGTAGCTGAACTCATACTAATGATAGTGATGATGAATACAGCCATCAATTCATATCAGAATTTCTAATGTAAAATAAAAGACACTTGTCTAAAGAAATAACTTTAGGAATCAATGCTCATTAAAATCTGAATTTTTAACCTCACACTGCCCCACCCAAAAAAAAGTGGAAGAGAAAAAAATCAGTGAAATAGAAAGGCAAAACTATAACCATAATTACCTGTAATAGACTAGGCTTTTTCTACCCATGCTCTGTAAATGCTTGGGGTAGGATTGATCTGAGTAGTGTAAGAAACCCAGACAAAACAAAAATTTCAAGAAATTCAAACACTTTAGATGTCAGTGTTAGTAGTTTAAAGTTGAAAACAAATAAGGAAAATGGCATTATTTTTAAATATAGTTACAAATATCCTCTGATATCCCAAATATATTGTCATATAAACATGATACAGTTTATACCAGATATTCAATTTTGAATATTAAAAATACATTGCTTAAGTAGAAATTACAGTTGTGATTTAAACTCTTATTTAAATCAGCACTGTGTGGTAGAAAATAATCCAAGTCACAAATGCAAGCTGCATGTATAATTGTAATTTTCTAGTAATCAAAAAAAATGTTTCTAGTAATCATATTATAAAAGGAAAAGAAATAATTTTAATAGTTTATAATAATTTTAATAGACATAAATTTAATAGTTTATGTCTATTGAAACTTCTGATTGAGGACAGAAAAGGGGACAAAAAAGGATAAGATGTTTGGATGTCATCACAGACTCAATGGACATGAGTTTGAGCAAAATCCAGGAGATGGTGAAGGCCAGGAAGGCCTGGTGTGCTTCAATCCGTGAGCTTGCAAAGAGTAGGACACAACTTATCAACTAAACAAACCTTCTGTATTTAAACCATTATCATGTCAATAAGAAATAGACATAGAAATCAATAATGAGATCTTTTACATTCTTATTTATTGTAGTAAATTTTGAAATGTGGTATATAATTGAAAAGAAGAGCACCTCTCAACATGGAACTGCCAAATTTCAACTCAAAAGCCACATCTGGCTAGTGGCTCCCATATTGGACAATATAGGTCTAAGTTAACTTTTATGAACATTATTTTGTCAGAATGAAAGGATAGAATAAAATATATACTGTTTATATTTTTGTTACTAGCGAACAGGTGCATCTCTTCAGGCCAGAGGAAAAAAAAATATCTTATTTCTCCCTTTGAGAATCTCATTTTATGAGTATAACTTTTAGACCATCTCCATCTCACATCTGAGGTGAATTGTTCCCACATTTTACATTTGAATACCTGTAATAGACTAGGCTTTTTCTACCCATGCTCTGTAAATGCTTGGGGTAGGATTGATCTGAGTAGTGTAAGAAACCCAGACAAAACAAAAATTTCAAGAAATTCAAACACTTTAGATGTCAGTGTTAGTAGTTTAAAGTTGAAAACAAATAAGGAAAATGGCATTATTTTTAAATATAGTTACAAATATCCTCTGATATCCCAAATATATTGTCATATAAACATGATACAGTTTATACCAGATATTCAATTTTGAATATTAAAAATACATTGCTTAAGTAGAAATTACAGTTGTGATTTAAACTCTTATTTAAATCAGCACTGTGTGGTAGAAAATAATCCAAGTCACAAATGCAAGCTGCATGTATAATTGTAATTTTCTAGTAATCAAAAAAAATGTTTCTAGTAATCATATTATAAAAGGAAAAGAAATAATTTTAATAGTTTATAATAATTTTAATAGACATAAATTTAATAGTTTATGTCTATTGAAACTTCTGATTGAGGACAGAAAAGGGGACAAAAAAGGATAAGATGTTTGGATGTCATCACAGACTCAATGGACATGAGTTTGAGCAAAATCCAGGAGATGGTGAAGGCCAGGAAGGCCTGGTGTGCTTCAATCCGTGAGCTTGCAAAGAGTAGGACACAACTTATCAACTAAACAAACCTTCTGTATTTAAACCATTATCATGTCAATAAGAAATAGACATAGAAATCAATAATGAGATCTTTTACATTCTTATTTATTGTAGTAAATTTTTGAAATGTGGTATATAATTGAAAAGAAGAGCACCTCTCAACATGGAACTGCCAAATTTCAACTCAAAAGCCACATCTGGCTAGTGGCTCCCATATTGGACAATATAGGTCTAAGTTAACTTTTATGAACATTATTTTGTCAGAATGAAAGGATAGAATAAAATATATACTGTTTATATTTTTGTTACTAGCGAACAGGTGCATCTCTTCAGGCCAGAGGAAAAAAAAATATCTTATTTCTCCCTTTGAGAATCTCATTTTATGAGTATAACTTTTAGACCATCTCCATCTCACATCTGAGGTGAATTGTTCCCACATTTTACATTTGAATACTTGCAAAAATGGATTGTATTGTCTATTACATATAACTGAATACTCATTAAGTCAAATTGTAACTGACAGATTGACAAAATGCCCCGCTTTATAGGCATGTGATTAAGCATGAATTGATTTTGATTTTAGTCGTCTTGCTTTGGAAGCAGTATATATCATTTCTGGCCTCTGACACTGGTGACCACTGGAAACTTCCAAGGCTGTGGGCAATGGGCCAGTGCCAGTGCATGAAACATCTCTGGCTGGAGCCATGTTTTCACCTCATGGCTTGCACACCACAGGGTGGCTGTTACTTTTAATGTTCACTGCAGTCACCCATGACAGACTTTTGATAATTTAAGTTCTGTCTATTTAAGTTTTGCCATCAGGAAATCCTCTTTGCCATCCTTTTTACTTTTCTTTTTCTACAACATTAGCAATTAAATTTGCCCTCGCTTATTTATTCGACTATTTATTTTCCATTTCTGATTTAAGAGGGACAAGAGGGACAAGAATCATGTCTGTTTTCTTGCTTACTGTATTACAAAGTGCCTAATATATTGTAGACACTTGAACCTTAGAGAAGTGAATGAAAAAATTGTTTGGTGTAGGGAAACATTCAAAGCTCAATTTTACCTAAATGCAGAATAGAGATTGTCTATCTGATACAGATTTAAGGTTGATACGAGTTGCACACTATCTACAAAATAATTCCTTTGTCTCCCAGTGTTTCTAGTAAGCCAAGACTAGACAAGCACTTTTTCTTTTTTTTTTTTTTTTTTTAGATTTATTTATTTATTTTATTTTAGGGTGGGGGTCGAGTTGGGGAGGGAAGGGAGCAGGCGGGCCACTTCTATTGGTCTCTCATTTCTCCATGTTCATCCGACTTTGTTCTTTGGCTCCTGTGGGCCTCCCACTGCGGTGGCGTCTGTCGTCCCAGAGCACCGGCTCTGGGCGCATGCGCTCCAGAGCTCCGGCTCGGTAATTGGACACATCAGTCCAGCCGCTCCGCGGCACGTGGGATCTTCCCAGGCCAGGGCTCGAACCGGCGCCCCTTGCACTGCAAGGCGGTGTCCTTACCCACTGGACCACCAGGGGAAGCCCCACTTTTTCTTTTAAGTTTATAAAGCCTTATAAAACCATGTGGCACTTTCTCAGTAACGTACATCTTAGTAAGATCATTTTCATTAGTAATTTATATTATTTTCTCATTGTTTGTTGTTATTCCATTATTAGTCTTGTCTGACTCTTTGCAATCTCATGAACTGTGGCCCACCTGGCTCCTCTGTCCTGCACTATCTCCTGAAGTTTGCTCAAACTCATGTCCATGTCCAGTGGTGAATGCTAACTGACCATCTCATTCTCTGTCATCCTCTTCTTTTGCCTCCCAATCTTTCCAGCATCAGGGTCTTTTGCAATGAGTTAGCTCATCACACCAGGAGGCCAAATTTTTGGAGCTTCAGCTTCAGTGTTAGTCCTTTCACTGAATGTTTCTTCATGCATGGTGCTAAGCTTCCTATTCTCCAACTTCAGAGAAATTTTTGTTTCTTTAAAACTGCTTTCTTTTTTCCTCTTATTCTCTAAATCTGTGGTTTTCAATGTTGATCTATTTTGCTTCTCTTGTGATACTTTGCAATGG
This sequence comes from Tragulus kanchil, assembly GCA_022376925.1. Classification (NCBI taxonomy): domain Eukaryota; kingdom Metazoa; phylum Chordata; class Mammalia; order Artiodactyla; family Tragulidae; genus Tragulus; species Tragulus kanchil. The sequence continues at coordinate 145,912,530 of JAIOJX010000004.1, forward strand.
CTAGAGATGACAATTTGATTATCACAACTATCAGTGGAGGAGATTGCTATTGTCATCTATTGAGTGACAGAAAGGGGGTGCTTCTAGAATTCATAAAATGCACATGTTGGCTCCCCAGCAACAAACAATTACATCCCCAAAAGTCAACTATGCTGAGGCTATGAAATCCTATTCTCGGTTCACTTTAAAAATGGTAAAACAAGAAAATAATTCTAATTAAAAGAGATGTATGCATCTCAATATTCCTAGCAGCACTACTTACAAGAACCAAGACATGGAAGCAACCTAAGTGCCCATTGACATGAATGAGTGAAGAAGATGTGACATACATACATATATATATATATACACACAATGAAATATTAATTATAAAAAGGAATGAAATAATGTCATTTGGATGCACCTAAAGATTATCATATGCATCCTTAGTAACTCAGTGGTAAAGAATCTCCCTGAAATGAAGAAGACACGGGTTCGATCTGTAGGACAGGAAGGTCCCCTGTACAAGGAAATTGCAATCCACTCCAGTATCTTGCCTGTGACATCCCATGGACAGAGGAGCCTGGTGGGCTACAGTCATTCGGTCACAAAAGAGTTTGACATGGCCTAGAAATTAACTAACAATAAGAGATTATCATACTAAGTGAAGTAAGTCAGAGAAAGAAATATAAATAGCATGCTGTATCTCTTACATGTGGAACCTAAAACAAAAGTGATACAAATGATTTCCCTTTGAGATTCTATTGGCCCACCTGGCTCCTCTGTCCTGCACTATCTCCTGAAGTTTGCTCAAACTCATGTCCATGTCCAGTGGTGAATGCTAACTGACCATCTCATTCTCTGTCATCCTCTTCTTTTGCCTCCCAATCTTTCCAGCATCAGGGTCTTTTGCAATGAGTTAGCTCATCACACCAGGAGGCCAAATTTTTGGAGCTTCAGCTTCAGTGTTAGTCCTTTCACTGAATGTTTCTTCATGCATGGTGCTAAGCTTCCTATTCTCCAACTTCAGAGAAATTTTTGTTTCTTTAAAACTGCTTTCTTTTTTCCTCTTATTCTCTAAATCTGTGGTTTTCAATGTTGATCTATTTTGCTTCTCTTGTGATACTTTGCAATGGCTAGAGATGACAATTTGATTATCACAACTATCAGTGGAGGAGATTGCTATTGTCATCTATTGAGTGACAGAAAGGGGGTGCTTCTAGAATTCATAAAATGCACATGTTGGCTCCCCAGCAACAAACAATTACATCCCCAAAAGTCAACTATGCTGAGGCTATGAAATCCTATTCTCGGTTCACTTTAAAAATGGTAAAACAAGAAAATAATTCTAATTAAAAGAGATGTATGCATCTCAATATTCCTAGCAGCACTACTTACAAGAACCAAGACATGGAAGCAACCTAAGTGCCCATTGACATGAATGAGTGAAGAAGATGTGACATACATACATATATATATATACACACAATGAAATATTAATTATAAAAAGGAATGAAATAATGTCATTTGGATGCACCTAAAGATTATCATATGCATCCTTAGTAACTCAGTGGTAAAGAATCTCCCTGAAATGAAGAAGACACGGGTTCGATCTGTAGGACAGGAAGGTCCCCTGTACAAGGAAATTGCAATCCACTCCAGTATCTTGCCTGTGACATCCCATGGACAGAGGAGCCTGGTGGGCTACAGTCATTCGGTCACAAAAGAGTTTGACATGGCCTAGAAATTAACTAACAATAAGAGATTATCATACTAAGTGAAGTAAGTCAGAGAAAGAAATATAAATAGCATGCTGTATCTCTTACATGTGGAACCTAAAAACAAAAGTGATACAAATGAACTTGTTTACAAAATAGAAATAGATTCATGGACATAGAAAACAAACATATGGTTATCAAAGAAGAAAGGAAGGAGATGAACTGGGAATTTGAGAGTAAATTTAAATATAAAAATATACTGTAAATAAAATAAATAAACAAGGACCTACTGTATACAGGGAACTATACTGGGAATACAGGGAACTATACTGAATATGTTTTATAACCTATAATGGAAAAGCATATAAAAAAGGATTTGTATATGTCTAGCTGAAATTGCTTTACACATGAAGCATTGTAAATCAACTATACTCCAGTAAAAAACAGTGAACACTGTTTTACTCTTAAAATGATTATTACATTTCAAAAAATGATTGTTTCTATTTATGATATACCTTTGCTTCATTGTAATGCACACTTTTTCAAGTCAGTAAAAAACACTTAGATATTTCATCCAAGTTAACAGCTTAAATAGCACTTATCATTTACCAATATACTTCTTTTAAAGACTTGACTCTGTTTCTTTCAATGTTGGCAGATATAATGAGAGTTTTGATGACTATCATCATGTAATTCTATCAATTTAATGTATCTTTGTTAATCTGTTTTATAGGTCCCTTTAGATGGAATATAATGTAGCAGAAGCCTTTTCATCAAAAGGATTAATGCCTGCATTATCATTTCTGCAATAAAACAGAAAGCTAAGTGGTGGAGGCCACAGACACCTCAAACCTGGATTCCACAATTCTACATTAAGTGCTGGAGTTTTTATCACTCTGCTGTAGGAAAGCTTTTGCCAATGCTTACAAGGAACTGTTTATCCCTGCTGCTCTGGGTCCTGTTTGATGGAGGTCTCCTAACACCACTTCAAACTCAGCCACAACAAACTTTAGCCACAGAACCAAGAGAGAATGTTATCCACCTACCAGGGCGGCGATCACATTTCCACCGAGTTAAACGTGGCTGGGTATGGAATCAGTTTTTTGTGCTGGAGGAATACATGGGCTCCGAGCCTCAGTATGTGGGAAAGGTAATGACATATTTCTTTTGACAACAACTTGATAGCAAGGGGGCTTATGCGTTGTGTATTGTGTATGGATGTTTTGCACAGGAGCTGAACAAACCAGTAAGTAGAACACTGGAATTGAAATCCAAGAGACCTGGTTTCTCTTCCTGATTCAATGACCCGGGTAAGCTTTGGAATATCATTTCATCCTTCTTTGCTTCAATTCTTCTTGGTTATTTTAATGAAGCTAGTATATATTAGGTTCCTGTTTTTGTTGTTATTCACCAAAGACATGATGTTAACATGTATAGATGTAACTAGAAGTGTTACTATACTGCCTATTGGTCATACCATTCTGTAATTATTTACCAGTGAGATATACAGGAAAAACAATTAACAAGTGTAAGTATTTTAAATTGTTCATATCACTGAATGGCTAGAACATCTCTCCCTTCTCCCCCTTAAAAACAGGTCATAGCATTTAGATTATGGCTCTGGTATACAGATGGTTCCAGGTTTACAATGATTTGACTTAAGCTTTTTTTTGACTTTACTGTGTTGCAAAAGCAGTAAGCATTCTGTACCCACACAAACATCTGCTTTTCCCGTTTACTAAAATATTCAATAAACTACACGAGATAGTCAGCACTTGAGTATAAAGTAGGCTTTGTAGGTTAATGTGAGGGTTTTGAGAATGTCAGATTAGGTAATGATATTCAATAGGATAAGTGTATTAAGTGCATTTTGACTTAACAGTACTTTCAATTGACAATGGCTTTATTGGTATGTAACTCTGGTCTAAGTTGAGGAAGATCTGTATTCGATTTGGCTTGCTTATTATTTAAAAGTTATTTCTTTATAATAGACTCTATATTATTTTTGGATGTGCTGGATCGTCATTGTTGCATTCAGGCATTCTCTAATTGCAACAATTAGGAACTGTTTATCCCTGCTGCTCTGGGTCCTGTTTGATGGAGGTCTCCTAACACCACTTCAAACTCAGCCACAACAAACTTTAGCCACAGAACCAAGAGAGAATGTTATCCACCTACCAGGGGCGATCACATTTCCACCGAGTTAAACGTGGCTGGGTATGGAATCAGTTTTTTGTGCTGGAGGAATACATGGGCTCCGAGCCTCAGTATGTGGGAAAGGTAATGACATATTTCTTTTGACAACAACTTGATAGCAAGGGGGCTTATGCGTTGTGTATTGTGTATGGATGTTTTGCACAGGAGCTGAACAAACCAGTAAGTAGAACACTGGAATTGAAATCCAAGAGACCTGGTTTCTCTTCCTGATTCAATGACCCGGGTAAGCTTTGGAATATCATTTCATCCTTCTTTGCTTCAATTCTTCTTGGTTATTTTAATGAAGCTAGTATATATTAGGTTCCTGTTTTTGTTGTTATTCACCAAAGACATGATGTTAACATGTATAGATGTAACTAGAAGTGTTACTATACTGCCTATTGGTCATACCATTCTGTAATTATTTACCAGTGAGATATACAGGAAAAACAATTAACAAGTGTAAGTATTTTAAATTGTTCATATCACTGAATGGCTAGAACATCTCTCCCTTCTCCCCCTTAAAAACAGGTCATAGCATTTAGATTATGGCTCTGGTATACAGATGGTTCCAGGTTTACAATGATTTGACTTAAGCTTTTTTTTGACTTTACTGTGTTGCAAAAGCAGTAAGCATTCTGTACCCACACAAACATCTGCTTTTCCCGTTTACTAAAATATTCAATAAACTACACGAGATAGTCAGCACTTGAGTATAAAGTAGGCTTTGTAGGTTAATGTGAGGGTTTTGAGAATGTCAGATTAGGTAATGATATTCAATAGGATAAGTGTATTAAGTGCATTTTGACTTAACAGTACTTTCAATTGACAATGGCTTTATTGGTATGTAACTCTGGTCTAAGTTGAGGAAGATCTGTATTCGATTTGGCTTGCTTATTATTTAAAAGTTATTTCTTTATAATAGACTCTATATTATTTTTGGATGTGCTGGATCGTCATTGTTGCATTCAGGCATTCTCTAATTGCAACAATTAGGGACTGCTGTATACTCGTGATGCATCACAAATTCTGACTGTGGTGGCTTCTCTTGTTGTGGAGTGTGGGTTCCAGAACTCATGGGCTTCAGTAATGACAGGCACATGGGCTTAGTTGCCTGTAGCATGTGGAATCATTCTGGACCAGGGATCAAGCCAGCGTTCCCTGCATTGACAAGCAGATCCTCAACCACCAGGAATCCTCTTTATTATAGATTTTGCAAGCTATACATAAAGCTATTTATGGTGAAAAGTAATAAATATTGGACGTCAAATACATATACATCAATCTCAATAAAATATATAGATTTTAGTCTGGTAATTTAAGAAAAGTTTAATTTTTTTCACAAGATAATAGATGGCAACTATATGTTTCAACATGTTTATGTTTTTTTTTCTTCTATTAATTTTTTTTCCACTTTTTTTTTGGGTGAGGGGGCGGGTTGGGGAGGGAGATGGGCGGGCAGGCCACTTCTATTGGTCTTTCATTTCTCCATTTTCATCCTTCTTTTTTCCTTGGCCCGTGTGGGCCTCCCATCACGGTGACCTCTGTTGTCGCAGAGCACCAGCTCCAGGCGCACGTGCTCCAGAGCTACGGCTCGGTAATTGGACACATCGGTCTAGCTGCTCCATGGGCACGTGGGATTTTCCCAGGTCAGGGATCGAACCGGCGCTCCTTGCACTGCAAGGCGGTGTCCTTACCCACTGGACCACCAGGGAAGCCCCATGTTTATGTTTTATTGTTATTTTACTTACATAAAATTTGGACCCATATCTATCATAGATAGACCTTATCAACGACACCAGAATTTTTTCCAGAAAAATAAATATTTTACTTGTTTTGATTTTGTTAATTCCATTTTTAAAATTTTCTAAAATATTTTGCTATAGTTTTAATAAAAATAGTTAGTTTTAAAGAGAGTTTAAAATATATCTAAAGCAGAAATAGAAAAGCACAGTAGAAAGACGATTAGGAAACTGACATACAAGATTGTGTCTCTGGAATGAAGTCCCTAGAGGTTTGTGAAAATCTAAACTAGTCAGAAACATACTGAGTCTAATGATTCTAATGTTGGTTTAAAGAAAGCAAATTATTTATTCAAGATCTAAATTCCTTACCTTATGATTTTAAAAATGTGCCTTTTAGAGGTTTATTTTTTAAATATTGAATAATACAGTGTGGAAGATCTTCAGATAGAACCTTTGCTGAAAAAGAACACATAACCAGGTTGGCCTTGTGTTACTAAACACAAGTTCCTGTGCTCGATGCACAGTGAGGCCAAACAACCTAAAACACTGGGTTTGGATCAGAGAAAGGTTTATTGTGGGGTCAAGCAAGGAGACAGGTCGCTCGTGCCAAACATCCTTGAACTTTAAAGGCTAGCACTTTTAAAGGCAAGGTGAGGGAGGGATGTGGTTAGATGTTCCTGCACGTGTTGGTATAGGAATCATTTGTCCTTGCAAGTGTTCGCATAGGTAAGGTAAGATGTTCCTGTAAATTCTATAAAAGTTCTGGAAACTTTTATCTGTATATGAGTGGATTTTTAAAGGTCAGGGCCTTAAGAATGAGCTATGATATATATCTCAGGCTACAGGGAACATTCTCTTACAAATGGTGTAAAGTCAGCATGACTAAGCCTAAGCAACAAAGCACAACCATTAAAGTAAAAGAAATTGACCTAATATGGAGTCAGATTTGTTCTTCACTAATGCACTAATGTGTATAGAGCACTAAGAAAATATTTTCTGTAGGGTATGTGTTAGTTGTCTAGTTGTGTCCAACTCCTTGTGACCCCAAGGACTGTAGCCCACCAGGCTCCTCTGTCCATGGGATCTGCAAGGCAAGAATACTGGAGTGGGTTGCCATTTCCTTCTCTAGGGTATCTTCCTGGCCCAGAGATTGAACTTGGGTCTCCCACATTGCAGCAGATCTTTACCATCTGAGCCACCAATACACTAAGGTATATGTGGCCCTGAGCAAGTATTGTCTGTGGAGTATCTATCTATATATAACATATAAGTCACATCAAATCAATCTTTGAATACCATTCTCACAGTCCAATTTTTAGTGGCCTTCCCTTAGAAGATACAGTAGCATTTAGCAGGAACAATCTCTTTGTCTGACTGGCTACTAGGAACCAGGGCTTGGCCTTATGGCCCCAGGACAACTCTGTAGACATTAGTTCTGAGGTCCATATGGTACCTGATGAACCCTAAAATTGAATGGGAAGTCATAGAGAGTCATAAAGGGGAGAACTGTCTTCTAGGGCCCAACTAGTTTTAATTGAGCCCAGAGTACCCATCTCAGATAGCATTATTCCACAAGTAGCCATGAGCACAAGAACAGCCTTCAAAACTTTTGAGGAAAGCAGCCCAAAGCATGAATGTTCTCTGATGTTACCTTACTTGTTTCTGCAAATATGATTTCTCTATATGATCACTCAATATAAAGAAGAATAACATTTTCTCTGGTGAGATAATTTCATATCCAAGTATACTCATCTCTTGAGGTATAAAGGTTGGGTTTTGAAATCCAAGACAAATGGAGAGGTAGCATACCTTTAGAACTCTGTCTCCTAGATGTCATTTATGTCAGCTCTGCTTGTGATGGAAGCTGGACATCACGTTGAGGTTTCTGGCAAATGTCTGCTGAGAAGCCATTCTCTGGTTTTAATTAAAACAGATCCATAGTCTTTACTTGCCAGAGTCTGAGGTGAGAAAGTTGACAGTTTGTTGAAAATTTAATGAAATTGACTTTTAATCTATTCTAGCTAGAGTACAATTTCACCTCCCAATGGATATGATTAAAAGGATCTAGGAACTACTTATAGAAGTTTTGTCTGAGGCTCTTGAATTCTGTCTTTTAAAATTGATATGATTTCATCCAAATCATTTAAGAGATGGATTATTACTTATAAATGTATTAAAAAAGAGTAAGTCTATCTAACCTATTATGAAATTAAAACATTATTTTCATAGATGTAAAGTTTCCCATTTGTAAAGTATAATGAAAACCAATGATTCTCAGGCAATGTACAGTTCTAATGTGAATGAAACAAGAGTTGCCAAGATTTCTTTTCCACATGGTAACTAATTAAATTTTAATTAATCTTTGGTTCTAAGTCCAATTTTTAGTGGCCTTCCCTTAGAAGATACAGTAGCATTTAGCAGGAACAATCTCTTTGTCTGACTGGCTACTAGGAACCAGGGCTTGGCCTTATGGCCCCAGGACAACTCTGTAGACATTAGTTCTGAGGTCCATATGGTACCTGATGAACCCTAAAATTGAATGGGAAGTCATAGAGAGTCATAAAGGGGAGAACTGTCTTCTAGGGCCCAACTAGTTTTAATTGAGCCCAGAGTACCCATCTCAGATAGCATTATTCCACAAGTAGCCATGAGCACAAGAACAGCCTTCAAAACTTTTGAGGAAAGCAGCCCAAAGCATGAATGTTCTCTGATGTTACCTTACTTGTTTCTGCAAATATGATTTCTCTATATGATCACTCAATATAAAGAAGAATAACATTTTCTCTGGTGAGATAATTTCATATCCAAGTATACTCATCTCTTGAGGTATAAAGGTTGGGTTTTGAAATCCAAGACAAATGGAGAGGTAGCATACCTTTAGAACTCTGTCTCCTAGATGTCATTTATGTCAGCTCTGCTTGTGATGGAAGCTGGACATCACGTTGAGGTTTCTGGCAAATGTCTGCTGAGAAGCCATTCTCTGGTTTTAATTAAAACAGATCCATAGTCTTTACTTGCCAGAGTCTGAGGTGAGAAAGTTGACAGTTTGTTGAAAATTTAATGAAATTGACTTTTAATCTATTCTAGCTAGAGTACAATTTCACCTCCCAATGGATATGATTAAAAGGATCTAGGAACTACTTATAGAAGTTTTGTCTGAGGCTCTTGAATTCTGTCTTTTAAAATTGATATGATTTCATCCAAATCATTTAAGAGATGGATTATTACTTATAAATGTATTAAAAAAGAGTAAGTCTATCTAACCTATTATGAAATTAAAACATTATTTTCATAGATGTAAAGTTTCCCATTTGTAAAGTATAATGAAAACCAATGATTCTCAGGCAATGTACAGTTCTAATGTGAATGAAACAAGAGTTGCCAAGATTTCTTTTCCACATGGTAACTAATTAAATTTTAATTAACTCTGTCTTGTTGATTCCCAATGTGGGAATAGTAATGTGATAACACTGTGGCCAATTCAAGCAATTATATGTATGTTTGTAAGCATATATAAATATATTAGTGCTCCTGCTCTTTTTAGAAAGACTTTGAGACTAGTTCACAGTAAAGCAAAGTACTATAAATGATATAGAATTGTGTGTTATGGGAAAAGGCCACATGCCAAGCACAAAAGCGAACTGAACTATTGTAATTGAGATTCAGATTTAATGTATGTTTCTTTGCAGCAAGAACATATATATTGTGTTGTTCACTTGCTAAGCCATATCTACAACTTTGAGACTCCTCATGGGCTAAAGTATGCCAGGCTCCTCTGTCCATGGGGATTTCCAGGCAAGAATACTGTCATGGTTGCTATTTCCTTCTCCAAGAGCTTCCCGGACTAGGGGTTGAACTCATATCTCCTGCATTGACAGGTAGATTCTTTTACCACTGTGCTACTAGGGAAACCCAAGAGCCTACATGGAAAACATTAACTTATAGTGTTACTATTATTGAAAACTCTACTTACTGAGAGAAAAAAAGTTTCCCTACCTTCAAACATGAAAGAATTTCTTCCAGTAGAAATTAATGAGGGGGGAGTGAGTACCTTAATGGATATTAGCCTTAGCAACTTATGTTTAATATTTAAAAGGAACACATGATATTGTTGATACCCTTTCAGTAAAGACCAAACTGTGATATGTCTTACAGTGAATATTAATCAATATACAAATAAATCCCAAAGTTGTCCAGAGGTAAAAATTGGATAGGTGAGAAAGTTGACAGTTTGTTGAAAATTTAATGAAATTGACTTTTAATCTAAGCTAGAACTTCACCCCTGTTTGAAATTAAAACATAGAAGTTTTGTCTGAGGCTCTTGAATTCTGTCTTTTAAAATTGATATGATTTCATCCAAATCATTTAAGAGATGGATTATTACTTATAAATGTATTAAAAAAGAGTAAGTCTATCTAACCTATTATGAAATTAAAACATTATTTTCATAGATGTAAAGTTTCCCATTTGTAAAGTATAATGAAAACCAATGATTCTCAGGCAATGTACAGTTCTAATGTGAATGAAACAAGAGTTGCCAAGATTTCTTTTCCACATGGTAACTAATTAAATTTTAATTAACTCTGTCTTGTTGATTCCCAATGTGGGAATAGTAATGTGATAACACTGTGGCCAATTCAAGCAATTATATGTATGTTTGTAAGCATATATAAATATATTAGTGCTCCTGCTCTTTTTAGAAAGACTTTGAGACTAGTTCACAGTAAAGCAAAGTACTATAAATGATATAGAATTGTGTGTTATGGGAAAAGGCCACATGCCAAGCACAAAAGCGAACTGAACTATTGTAATTGAGATTCAGATTTAATGTATGTTTCTTTGCAGCAAGAACATATATATTGTGTTGTTCACTTGCTAAGCCATATCTACAACTTTGAGACTCCTCATGGGCTAAAGTATGCCAGGCTCCTCTGTCCATGGGGATTTCCAGGCAAGAATACTGTCATGGTTGCTATTTCCTTCTCCAAGAGCTTCCCGGACTAGGGGTTGAACTCATATCTCCTGCATTGACAGGTAGATTCTTTTACCACTGTGCTACTAGGGAAACCCAAGAGCCTACATGGAAAACATTAACTTATAGTGTTACTATTATTGAAAACTCTACTTACTGAGAAAAAAAAGTTTCCTACCTTCAAACATGAAAGAATTTCTTCCAGTAGAAATTAATGAGGGGGGAGTGAGTACCTTAATGGATATTAGCCTTAGCAACTTATGTTTAATATTTAAAAGGAACACATGATATTGTTGATACCCTTTCAGTAAAGACCAAACTGTGATATGTCTTACAGTGAATATTAATCAATATACAAATAAATCCCAAAGTTGTCCAGAGGTAAAACCAATGTTTTTTTCAAATAGACATTTTAGATTTGCTCTAACACCCAGCTATATGTAAAATGCCATATGGCAGAGTAACACAGAAACCAATTTGATCACCGAACATGTTTAATTCATGTATTACTTATTGCTGAAAGTCATCTCAAACAAAGCATTATTAAAGGCACACACAGATGTGCATGCACTTACATACCCAGAGATATGCACACACAGTAAATCGCTTATACCAACAAATGTAAGTGGGTATTTCTGTCTAGTACCAAGTTATGTCATGCCTCAAAGCTATGTATGAGGAAAATGCTACACATCTTCTCTTCAAAGAATAATTTAGAAAGTTGGATTGTCAATTCAGAAAATCCTTGTTAGCAGCAATTCTTAAATTGAGAGTTTAAGATGGAAGAAAGATTCAATATTGCAGTATATCTAATGTCTAATTTCAGAGGCATTTGTTAATTTAACATGTTTTTCACTGAGAATGCATCACCATTTAACACTTGTAGGAATAAGTGTTTAATTTAAGTAGGAATGTCTTTAAATTGCAATTATAATGGGAAAGTTTTATTGAGTGTCTTAGGGAACTATTTTAATTGCTTTACTTAACATACATTTGTGTAATCTTCACAACAGTGCTATCATGAAAATTATTAGTAGCCCCATTATACTTACCAGAAAACAAAGGCACAGGAAAGTTAAATAAATTCCCATGACCCAACACCCAATAAATACTGAAATAGGGATTTTAAGTTGGGAAGAGTGAGTAGTTTTCTTTCATTGCATCATCAACTATAACATTTTATTGTCTGATAAAACATCTTAGGAACTAATAAGAATTTAAATATTCTGTCGAAACTATTATGACAAAGACCCTATTAAGAGTTATGGAGACAAAGGACAATCTATGGCTATGTCTAAACTATGGAAAAATTCAAGGAAAGCTTCACAGTTGATGAAGTACCTGAGATGAGTCTTGAAAGATGTCTTTGTTTTCAAAAGATACTCTGAGGAAAAGTTTTTATAAGCACTCAGGCTTGAAAGTGCCATGTGAACCACAATAACTATATTTCAAAATACTCAGGGTGAAATCAGTGTTAGATAGAGAAAGTAGTATTTGTTCTTCTCAAATTTTTAAAAATTGAGGTATAATTGACAAAGAATAGCAGTTTCTAGTGTACAACAGTGTTTTGCTATTGCTTACATTGTGAAATGATCACCCCAATAAGTCTAGTTAACATGTATCATTATGCATAGTTACAATTTTTTTCTCATGAGGATTTTTAAGATTGACTTTCTTAGCAACCTTCAAATATGGAATACAGTACTATTAACTGTAGTCACTATGCTGTACATTAAAATGCTACTTTTTCTTAAAGGTGTCAAGATCCACAAAGTGTCTTGGTTGAATATTCACATGGAAGGAACTGCAGTTTTAGAATGATCACTGAGTGATCCATTTAAAGGACACATGGAAGACACAAAAACAGACCTGGAGATGGGAAACATGTATGAGAAGGTTGAAGCAGGGTTGTCTAGGAAGTCAAAAAATTTTGGAATAAGTGTTTAATTTAAGTAGGAATGTCTTTAAATTGCAATTATAATGGGAAAGTTTTATTGAGTGTCTTAGGGAACTATTTTAATTGCTTTACTTAACATACATTTGTGTAATCTTCACAACAGTGCTATCATGAAAATTATTAGTAGCCCCATTATACTTACCAGAAAACAAAGGCACAGGAAAGTTAAATAAATTCCCATGACCCAACACCCAATAAATACTGAAATAGGGATTTTAAGTTGGGAAGAGTGAGTAGTTTTCTTTCATTGCATCATCAACTATAACATTTTATTGTCTGATAAAACATCTTAGGAACTAATAAGAATTTAAATATTCTGTCGAAACTATTATGACAAAGACCCTATTAAGAGTTATGGAGACAAAGGACAATCTATGGCTATGTCTAAACTATGGAAAAATTCAAGGAAAGCTTCACAGTTGATGAAGTACCTGAGATGAGTCTTGAAAGATGTCTTTGTTTTTCAAAAAAGATACTCTGAGGAAAAGTTTTTATAAGCACTCAGGCTTGAAAGTGCCATGTGAACCACAATAACTATATTTCAAAATACTCAGGGTGAAATCAGTGTTAGATAGAGAAAGTAGTATTTGTTCTTCTCAAATTTTTAAAAATTGAGGTATAATTGACAAAGAATAGCAGTTTCTAGTGTACAACAGTGTTTTGCTATTGCTTACATTGTGAAATGATCACCCCAATAAGTCTAGTTAACATGTATCATTATGCATAGTTACAATTTTTTTCTCATGAGGATTTTTAAGATTGACTTTCTTAGCAACCTTCAAATATGGAATACAGTACTATTAACTGTAGTCACTATGCTGTACATTAAAATGCTACTTTTTCTTAAAGGTGTCAAGATCCACAAAGTGTCTTGGTTGAATATTCACATGGAAGGAACTGCAGTTTTAGAATGATCACTGAGTGATCCATTTAAAGGACACATGGAAGACACAAAAACAGACCTGGAGATGGGAAACATGTATGAGAAGGTTGAAGCAGGGTTGTCTAGGAAGTCATAAAAGAAATGGGATATTAGATTTCGATATTTAAATGGTAGACAGATCCATTGGTCAAGAAAATATAAAGGAGGAGGTGAAAAATAGTGGACAATTGCATGTAGAGAATGAGAGGGGACAGGAAAAAAAAATGTTACAGATTCCTGGTTTCTATTTTGCTAGTATCCTGTATAGATTTGGCTCTAGAGTAAGAAATAAAAGGATCACCATTATATATTACATATCCAGAGCTGCTTAGAGTACCTAGGTGAATATCTCATGGGTGTTTAGATACATGAATCTAGAGTTCACAAAAAAGGACTATAGTAGAGATACAGGAGCAGGAGACAGATATACAGATGGTGGTCAAAATCACATAAGTTATTAATGAGCTACGAAAAATTACAGAGAAAATATGAGAACCCTGATTTTTAACTGCAAAGCAGATACAAATAGATAGATCCAGTTAATAGAAAGTAAAAGTCAAAGCTAACGAGTGCTATGGAAAACAGACTAAAAATGTTTTAAGACTAAAAAGTGGCAAGTAATGTAAAAGTCCACAGGTCAAATGAAACAGTAACTAGAACACTTCTACTGATTGTGTCAGTTTGTGAGCCAGAGGTAAATGTAGTTAAAATGATTTTAATTTCATGGTCTCTAGAGTTCAAAGAAGGCAGAAAAGGATGAGTTTAGCCAGCAGAGGACATTTCAAATGTGCAGGTGAAAAAAATAGGTCTGCGTTAGTTTGATCTGATAGAGATTCTATTGGTGTTTTTCAGAGAAACTTAAGATGACATCACAATCAAGTGAGTCACACACTTTTTGGGGTCTCCCAGAGCATATAAAAGCTTAAGAATGACAAATTTTAAACAACAATGTGCATACTTTAATTAACTGTAGTCACTATGCTGTACATTAAAATGCTACTTTTCTTAAAGGTGTCAAGATCCACAAAGTGTCTTGGTTGAATATTCACATGGAAGGAACTGCAGTTTTAGAATGATCACTGAGTGATCCATTTAAAGGACACATGGAAGACACAAAAACAGACCTGGAGATGGGAAACATGTATGAGAAGGTTGAAGCAGGGTTGTCTAGGAAGTCATAAAAGAAATGGGATATTAGATTTCGATATTTAAATGGTAGACAGATCCATTGGTCAAGAAAATATAAAGGAGGAGGTGAAAAATAGTGGACAATTGCATGTAGAGAATGAGAGGGGACAGGAAAAAAAAATGTTACAGATTCCTGGTTTCTATTTTGCTAGTATCCTGTATAGATTTGGCTCTAGAGTAAGAAATAAAAGGATCACCATTATATATTACATATCCAGAGCTGCTTAGAGTACCTAGGTGAATATCTCATGGGTGTTTAGATACATGAATCTAGAGTTCACAAAAAAGGACTATAGTAGAGATACAGGAGCAGGAGACAGATATACAGATGGTGGTCAAAATCACATAAGTTATTAATGAGCTACGAAAAATTACAGAGAAAATATGAGAACCCTGATTTTTAACTGCAAAGCAGATACAAATAGATAGATCCAGTTAATAGAAAGTAAAAGTCAAAGCTAACGAGTGCTATGGAAAACAGACTAAAAATGTTTTAAGACTAAAAAGTGGCAAGTAATGTAAAAGTCCACAGGTCAAATGAAACAGTAACTAGAACACTTCTACTGATTGTGTCAGTTTGTGAGCCAGAGGTAAATGTAGTTAAAATGATTTTAATTTCATGGTCTCTAGAGTTCAAAGAAGGCAGAAAAGGATGAGTTTAGCCAGCAGAGGACATTTCAAATGTGCAGGTGAAAAAAATAGGTCTGCGTTAGTTTGATCTGATAGAGATTCTATTGGTGTTTTTCAGAGAAACTTAAGATGACATCACAATCAAGTGAGTCACACACTTTTTGGGGTCTCCCAGAGCATATAAAAGTTAGTTTGCATTATGCATACTTTGTTAAATGTGCAGCAGAATTATGTTTAAAACAACAATGTGCATACTTTAATTAAAAAATACTTTCTTGCTGAAAGAGGCCAACTGACCATCATCTGAGCCTTTAGTAAGTCAAAGTAGTACTATCAAAAGTACTGATCATAAATCACCAGGAAAATATAATAATAACAAAAAATTTTGAAGAATTCCTAAAATGTGACCCAGGGACAGGAAGTAAACAAATGTGGTTGGAAAGATGGCACTGACAGATTTGATGGAAGCAGAGTTGCCTTAGACCTTCAGTTTGAAGAAAGTATAATATCTGACAAGTATAATAACTTGAAATACAATAAAACAAGGTATGCTTATGTGTGTTCATATGTATATGCACAAAAAGTCAGGGCAATGGCAATATAATTTTATTTTTTAAAATAGTTACATGTAGAATTTGCTTTTGAATTACTGAAAATAAAAAGATAAGATATAAAAGTAAAAATAGCATGATAGTTTATTAAAATAACTATAATGGTATTGAAAAATAATTTATCTATCTGGAATTTCTTCTAAACTAACACAATATTAGGGTGATATTTTAACTTACATATATATCCTTTTGCATCAAATAAACATGCAAGTTATATCTTAAAGTTATACTAATTCACTTACAAGTTGTTTTCATGGCTCATCATCTATCCATCTTTCTTTTCTCTTTCTTTTTTTCTTTCTCCTTCCTTCTTTATTTTCTTCCTTACTTCCTCCCTCTATCCTTCTCTCACTCTTTGTCGTTCTCTCTTTCTCTCTTCTGGTTTGTAAGTCATGTAACTTTTGGGGAAATCCATAATGTAGCTTTCATGGTTCAGTTTACTTCTACAGTGTGAGCTTTTGAAACCAGAGCAATGACTGCTCATTTGAGATTTAAGGTTCATTACGCCCGCTCAATCTTCATATAAGATGCAAAATCTTATGCATCCTCTTGACTCTCTCACTTTCAGTAGAAAAGTTAGTTTGCATTTAGGGCAGTAATGACATCACAATCAAGTGAGTCACACACTTTTTGGGGTCTCCCAGAGCATATAAAAGTTAGTTTGCATTATGCATACTTTGTTAAATGTGCAGCAGAATTATGTTTAAAACAACAATGTGCATACTTTAATTAAAAAATACTTTCTTGCTGAAAGAGGCCAACTGACCATCATCTGAGCCTTTAGTAAGTCAAAGTAGTACTATCAAAAGTACTGATCATAAATCACCAGGAAAATATAATAATAACAAAAAATTTTGAAGAATTCCTAAAATGTGACCCAGGGACAGGAAGTAAACAAATGTGGTTGGAAAGATGGCACTGACAGATTTGATGGAAGCAGAGTTGCCTTAGACCTTCAGTTTGAAGAAAGTATAATATCTGACAAGTATAATAACTTGAAATACAATAAAACAAGGTATGCTTATGTGTGTTCATATGTATATGCACAAAAAGTCAGGGCAATGGCAATATAATTTTATTTTTTAAAATAGTTACATGTAGAATTTGCTTTTGAATTACTGAAAATAAAAAGATAAGATATAAAAGTAAAAATAGCATGATAGTTTATTAAAATAACTATAATGGTATTGAAAAATAATTTATCTATCTGGAATTTCTTCTAAACTAACACAATATTAGGGTGATATTTTAACTTACATATATATCCTTTTGCATCAAATAAACATGCAAGTTATATCTTAAAGTTATACTAATTCACTTACAAGTTGTTTTCATGGCTCATCATCTATCCATCTTTCTTTTCTCTTTCTTTTTTTCTTTCTCCTTCCTTCTTTATTTTCTTCCTTACTTCCTCCCTCTATCCTTCTCTCACTCTTTGTCGTTCTCTCTTTCTCTCTTCTGGTTTGTAAGTCATGTAACTTTTGGGGAAATCCATAATGTAGCTTTCATGGTTCAGTTTACTTCTACAGTGTGAGCTTTTGAAACCAGAGCAATGACTGCTCATTTGAGATTTAAGGTTCATTACGCCCGCTCAATCTTCATATAAGATGCAAAATCTTATGCATCCTCTTGACTCTGCCTCACTTACATATCTGAGAGACCACTGCAGTGTATTCAAGTGCCCTAAATGAAGGCCTTATTTCTAATCTATTTTGCTACCAAATGGATTGACCTTGTTGCTAATCAAAGCATCTTTAGCTACCCATTTTTTATAAGCATCACAGGAAACCATTAGGTAAGCCTGATATGTTATTACACACTTTGTTTCTTAAATACATCCCTGAGTTTTACAGTCTCTCTCAATACATGAGATTGTTGTCAAAATAATCACATTGGGATATGATTAGATAGCAATATGTCCAAAAGGACAATTGGTGAAATAGAAGCTGAACGAATAAGTAACACAGTGTACTAAAGTTCTAGTCAAATAGTTGATGCTCATTGTATGCCAATTCTCTCCTCTTTACAATGTGTGCTTCTAGCGTGATACTTGTTTCATAATAGCCGTGCCATAGAGATCTAATAGGTTCCTTTTAATGGAATTGACAGCACCTCGAAACAAATTCAACTATCTTTAAATCAATATATGAATCATTAAAAACATTTGAAAAATAAAATGGATAGCATTAAGATTGGAGCACTCTTCTTATTTCTTTTTCTCCTTCTTTCTTTTACACCCCTTCTCCTACTGATTTTCCAACCTTACTTCTGATTATCTTTGTCTTTGCTTTTAACCTTTTCTCTGCATTGGGAGTTCATGATTGAGGAAATGGCAACCCACTCCAGTATTCTCATCTAGAGAATTCCATCGACAGAGGTGCCTGATGGGCTATACAGTCCATGGAGTTGCAGAGTCAGACAAGACTGAGTGATTAACAAACACACATACTGTATTATTTAGGGATTTGCATGGCTGGTTACTGAAAAGCTAAGATAAAGCATTAGAAGATTTTGATTCTAATTTCTAGGCCTTATAACAATTATCCACATGAAAGCACTTAAGTATACTTGTGTTAGTCTCCATAACTAAGAGTATAGCAGAATATCGTATACTCTGTTTATGTTTTTCACCAGAAATAACTCAAATGCATTTGTCACAAACTTCACAGTACAAATTATTGTATGTGTTTGTGTGAGTGTGTGTGTTTCCAAATCTTTTCAGTAAACCGTATTTTAAAAAAAATTAGTTGGAGTCTTTGGAAAACAGTGCTTTCCGTGAGCTAAACAATTATGACCCACTGTGATGATGGTGTTTTAGTATTTGTGTCTGACTATTGAGATCCCATGGACTATAGCCCTCCAGGCTCCTCTGTTCATGGGATTTCACAGGCAAGAATACTGGAGTAGGTTGCCATTTCCTTTACAAGGGTATCTTCATGATCCTGGGATCGAACCTGTGTTTCCTGCATTGTAGGCTGAATCTTTACTAACTGAGTCACCGGGGAAGCTCCAAACACTCACATATTATACCAGATGTAAAGAAGTGAAGCCCAGTGGAATGATTAGAATGGTATGCTGAGAAAGGTCACCTGCATCAAAAGATAAAAGTAAAAGCAAATACAGGAAAAGTTAAATAATAAAGGTTTCAAATTGAATGTTCTCGTCTTCTAAGAACATTGAGTTTATGAATTTATACCACTCAAATCCACATTTGTGATATAGATGAGTTCTTTTGATATACAATAAACAGTGCAGATAATGTGAGAAAAATTACTCTTTCTTGACTCTAAGAAAATCGAAACCACTGTCATAGGAGGTACTATCCATATATGTTTCATTGTTCATAAGGAACAACATCATCTATTGCTACTGATATTTAATCAATATAACTAATACATGAAATTACTATAATGAAAGCATATGTTTCTACTCCTAGAATTTCCCATAAAGATTGCATATAGGAGATTTCCTATATAGCATATATCAGAATAAACACTGTAGACTTTTAATGCATACTCATTCTGTATCTTAGAGAAAGCTGCTTTGTTGTTGCTGTCATCCTTTATTTCTGTCAGCTATTGGGGACCACTAGTTTTCCACAGTTTCATGAATGTTGGAAAAAAACATGAGATATCTGCGTCAGAGAAAAGGGACATTATCATAGCACAGCAGGTAGCTGTAATATCAATATCATTGAGTCAGTTCCATGGTCTCAGGTATCTATGGGCAAAATGGATAGGTTAGATGGATACCAGTACATGTAGTGGGCTGCATCACAGAAGAACCTTCATAATTCCTGCCCTTCATTGGGAGGGAGATGTTATAATTATTTTATTGTATTGCAAGCATTATGTGCAATTTGATTTAGAAGAAAACAATATATTTCAACTTTTCAAAGTTGTAGTTATATAAGTTTTGAAATCATTGTTTTGAGGAAATGGTTTCTGCATAAGACTTGCAGGAACAAAAGAGAAGGGAGGAAATTATCTTTCAATCAGATACAGTATGTTGATTCACTAAAGTAATAGCATGTAATGTGTGTGCATGCTCAGTTGCACACTCATGTTGCCTCTTTGAGACCCCATTGACTATAGCCCAACAAGCCACTGTGTCCATGGAAAATACTAGAGTGGATTGCCATTTCCTCCTACAAGGGATCTTCCCAACTCAGGAATCAAACCCCTGTCTCTTGTGTCTCTTGCATTGGAAGGTTGAATAAAATTATTTTTTCCATCATAAATGTTGACTTTTAAAAAGGAATGAAGAGCATATATAGAATTACATTTCTCTTGATTTAATGAACTACTCAGTGGTATTTAATTTTGAAATAGTTTGAGATTATTTGGGATTTTATGATAATTCCAGCCATCTATTTTAAAGGATATGAGGCTCTAATTCAAAATGTTTTTAAAGTGATGGACATTAAATTAGGTCAATGGTATTATCTCATAATATATAAAAGATTCTAAGTATAATTCTCTGTTGTTTATAAGCTAAACAATAATTTGTTAGTTTTGACAAGAGGGAATCATAGTTATATTGTTCATGTCAACTACTCTTTCAAGTAAATTTAAGATAGTAACTTCTGAGTCCATTTTAAACAGTATTGTAGCTCAGACAGTAAAGAATCTGCCTATAATGCAGGAGATCTGAGTTTGATCCCTGGGTTGGGGATCTCTAGGATCTCCCTAGAGAAGGGCATGACAATCAGTATTCTTACCAGTATTGGGGATAGTTTTCCAGTACATGTAGTGGAAAGGGACATAAGCACAGCAGGTAGCTGCAATATCAATATCATTGAGTCAGTTCCATGGTCTCAGGTATCTATGGGCAAAATGGATAGGTTAGATGGATACCAGTACATGTAGTGGGCTGCATCACAGAAGAACCTTCATAATTCCTGCCCTTCATTGGGAGGGAGATGTTATAATTATTTTATTGTATTGCAAGCATTATGTGCAATTTGATTTAGAAGAAAACAATATATTTCAACTTTTCAAAGTTGTAGTTATATAAGTTTTGAAATCATTGTTTTGAGGAAATGGTTTCTGCATAAGACTTGCAGGAACAAAAGAGAAGGAGGAAATTATCTTTCAATCAGATACAGTATGTTGATTCACTAAAGTAATAGCATGTAATGTGTGTGCATGCTCAGTTGCACACTCATGTTGCCTCTTTGAGACCCCATTGACTATAGCCCAACAAGCCACTGTGTCCATGGAAAATACTAGAGTGGATTGCCATTTCCTCCTACAAGGGATCTTCCCAACTCAGGAATCAAACCCCTGTCTCTTGTGTCTCTTGCATTGGAAGGTTGAATAAAATTATTTTTTCCATCATAAATGTTGACTTTTAAAAAGGAATGAAGAGCATATATAGAATTACATTTCTCTTGATTTAATGAACTACTCAGTGGTATTTAATTTTGAAATAGTTTGAGATTATTTGGGATTTTATGATAATTCCAGCCATCTATTTTAAAGGATATGAGGCTCTAATTCAAAATGTTTTTAAAGTGATGGACATTAAATTAGGTCAATGGTATTATCTCATAATATATAAAAGATTCTAAGTATAATTCTCTGTTGTTTATAAGCTAAACAATAATTTGTTAGTTTTGACAAGAGGGAATCATAGTTATATTGTTCATGTCAACTACTCTTTCAAGTAAATTTAAGATAGTAACTTCTGAGTCCATTTTAAACAGTATTGTAGCTCAGACAGTAAAGAATCTGCCTATAATGCAGGAGATCTGAGTTTGATCCCTGGGTTGGGGGATCTCTAGGGGATCTCCCCTAGAGAAGGGCATGACAACACACTCCAGTATTCTTACCTGGGAAATTTCATAGACAGAGGAGTCTAGCAGGCTACAGTCCATGTAGCCCCAGAGTTGAACATGACAGAGCAACTATGCATAGCTATAAAAAACAAAATATAGCACAAGGTAAAACATACCTTGAAAATAAAGCCAGGTAATAAGAAATGGTTGAAAACATAACCCTTGAATAATTTTTCACTTTAGTTAAGACATTTTGAGCATCAGGAAAGTATTTACACTTATTATAAAAAGCTTATTTAAAGTATTTAAATGTATTATGCACTAAATTATTGTGATCAGGAAATTTCTTAAATTTTTTCTTTTGCTTGATAACTGTTGACAAATTAGAACACTGAATGTTTTCTCCAGTCTACAGCTGCACTCATGTAGTGCCAAAGAAGCACTTTGAAGGCAGCAACAGTATAATTTCTAACAAATAATTGAAGAAATGTATTTAATTAAAGACTCAGAGCTTAACCCATTTAAGACCTAGCTTTAAAATTACACTGAAAGTAAAAGTGAAACCAAAAAGAACATGCCCTTTGTATTTCTTTGTTTTTTCCCTTTCTTCCTTCCTTTCTTGTTTATAAAGGTTTCAGGAAAACAAAATAAAGGGAAAAACTAGTAGCTATTTTAAAAGATAAAAACACTAAACGTATGTACAAAGATGTACTAGATTTCTTTTTAGATAGTATCATTGAAGAGTTTTCCAAATTTGTACATATATTTTCTAATATCAAGGAATCCAAGGTATATACTTTGTGGCTATTTGCATGTCTGCTGATTTCCTAGAGGACATAGAGTCCTGAGTGACATATTTGACAACCTCTCTATCCTTAACAATTGGACCTTCATCATCAGTCCATGAGAGTTTGTTGCAAATATTTTATGCTTCCAGTTAAGTGACTGTAAATATCTGGCCCTTGTGGATCATGAAAGAGCAAGTCTCCACCCTTGTGGTGTTGGGTCAGAGTACCAGAAATGAGCAGAGGATGGAGAAAAGTCATTTTAGTGTCCAGGTATTTTTGAAGAAATCAATATCCCCAATTTCCCAGTGTCTGCACTGACAAGCTCCTAAGAATGCACAACTTTCTTTGATCCCCTCACTTTACTATTCCTGGAAGGAAAGGCTTGTTCTGATACTAAATTTGCTTGAAAAATCTTAATCACACATTTTCTTCCCTGATAGTAACAAATATCTAAACATCTTTGAAAGTGTTTCTCCTCTTAATGACTAATGTTCCTCATGCTTTCTTTTATTTCAAAGTCAAAATCAAGGTGTTCTTCAGATATATTTAGTGCAATAAAGAGAAACGCAAACATTGACAGGACTCTTTCAAATATGAATTTCAATCAGGAATAGGCAAACTCTGGATTACAGAATAAACCCAGCCTGCTGCCTGTTTTGGTCAATAAAGTCATGATTGTCTACATGCTATCTATAGCTACTTTCACATGAAGGCAAGGTTGCACATTTAGGACAGAAATATATCAGGTCACAAAACTTAGAAAACTGACTATCTGTCTCTTTCTTAAAAATTCCTTTGGGGCTTCCCTGGTGGTCCAGTGGGTAAGGACACTGCCTCGAGGTGCAAGGGGTTGTGGCTCGATCCCTGGCCTAGGAAGATCCCACGTGCCGTGGAGCCGCTGGACCGATGTGTCCAACTACCGAGCCGGAGCTCTGGAGCGCATGCGCCCAGAGCCGGTGCTCTGTGACAACAGAGGCCACCGCAATGGGAGGCTCACACGGGCCAAAGAACAAAGATGGATGAAAATAGACAAATGAAAGACCAATAGAAGTAGCCTACCTGCTCCCCTCCCTCCCCACCCGACTCCCCCAAAATAAATAAATAAATAAATCTTTAAAATTCCTTAGATAATTACACTTGATACAACAAAATTTTTTAAAAACTTGACCTTAGAGTAGGAAATGGCAACCCACTCCAGTATTCTTGTCTGGAGAATCCCATAGACAGAACAGCCTGGTGGGTTCAGTCCATGGGGTCACAAAGAGTTGGATATAGCTGAAGTGACTGAGCATGACCTTGTACATTTGGACACTCAGAACTGCTCACTCGTCTGATCTCTGTCTTAAAGATTCAGGATCCTCATTCACAAGCCGGTTCTCAAAAACGAGCCTCCTGGGAGAAGGAAGGCTGCTGCGAAAGAATCCTGCCCTCTTTTGGGGCTTTGAATTAACTCAGTATCCTCATCTGGGGAATAGGGCTGATATGAAAAGAAAATAATAAGGTTGTTGTATGGATGACTTAATCCACATATGGGACAATGTGTGAACATCCTCAGCCAAGCATCATTAACAATTTTTTGCCTGGTGTAGAAACTGTAATATTTCTGGATGGAATGTGACAATTGGGGTTTCACACAAAGGTGTCTAAATTATCAGAATGTACTTTTCACTCCTAGGAACAAGAGAATCATAGAGGAAGGATCTGTCATATTTGATGGAGCAAGACATAGATTCCCATTGCCACTGTGACTAGTTTCCCAAGAATCCCCCAGTACTACCAGCATGCCCACGTTCCAAGCTCTTGTTCCTTTATTTAAGGATATATGAATGGACAGCATAGAAATTATACAATAATCTCATACATACACTCATAATAAGTGAGGAACTTATTACTTGAATTCCTTAAGTTCACATTGTCAGAAGTACAATGATTCATATCATAAAGCACAGTTAAAATGAGCTTATTCCAAATTAACAGTGTATGGGGAAAGTCAAGTTAAAACCAAATATATTCATGAGGACAAATGAGTAAAATCAAGACACTGGCACTTGTGATGCACTAGATTAAATCAGTGTTAATATTCATAGTGGATCAAATCATTTAAGGACTATTTAATAGACTGTTTTCATTTCTTTGGTTGGTTTGAACACTTATTTGTTATGCATAACATCTGTCTCCTTTATACTCATTATAATCAATGATAACAAATAAACTTTGCAATTATATGTAAATTTAAAATTTTGCAGCTCATGAAAGAAATCTAGTTTTCTGTGTATAGAATGCCAGTGCTTAAATTCAGCATTTAGAAATGTTAGTTATGCCATATTTTTATAAATATTTACAAACAAACAAGCACTCATCAAGAGTTGAAGCAGTGACTGAGCATGACCTTGTACATTTGGACACTCAGAACTGCTCACTCGTCTGATCTCTGTCTTAAAGATTCAGGATCCTCATTCACAAGCCGGTTCTCAAAAACGAGCCTCCTGGGAGAAGGAAGGCTGCTGCGAAAGAATCCTGCCCTCTTTTGGGGCTTTGAATTAACTCAGTATCCTCATCTGGGGAATAGGGCTGATATGAAAAGAAAATAATAAGGTTGTTGTATGGATGACTTAATCCACATATGGGACAATGTGTGAACATCCTCAGCCAAGCATCATTAACAATTTTTTGCCTGGTGTAGAAACTGTAATATTTCTGGATGGAATGTGACAATTGGGGTTTCACACAAAGGTGTCTAAATTATCAGAATGTACTTTTCACTCCTAGGAACAAGAGAATCATAGAGGAAGGATCTGTCATATTTGATGGAGCAAGACATAGATTCCCATTGCCACTGTGACTAGTTTCCCAAGAATCCCCCAGTACTACCAGCATGCCCACGTTCCAAGCTCTTGTTCCTTTATTTAAGGATATATGAATGGACAGCATAGAAATTATACAATAATCTCATACATACACTCATAATAAGTGAGGAACTTATTACTTGAATTCCTTAAGTTCACATTGTCAGAAGTACAATGATTCATATCATAAAGCACAGTTAAAATGAGCTTATTCCAAATTAACAGTGTATGGGGAAAGTCAAGTTAAAACCAAATATATTCATGAGGACAAATGAGTAAAATCAAGACACTGGCACTTGTGATGCACTAGATTAAATCAGTGTTAATATTCATAGTGGATCAAATCATTTAAGGACTATTTAATAGACTGTTTTCATTTCTTTGGTTGGTTTGAACACTTATTTGTTATGCATAACATCTGTCTCCTTTATACTCATTATAATCAATGATAACAAATAAACTTTGCAATTATATGTAAATTTAAAATTTTGCAGCTCATGAAAGAAATCTAGTTTTCTGTGTATAGAATGCCAGTGCTTAAATTCAGCATTTAGAAATGTTAGTTATGCCATATTTTTATAAATATTTACAAACAAACAAGCACTCATCAATTAGTTTGCCAAGCATACTTGTAGTCTTTGCCGCCACTGATTAGACATACAGTCTTTGATTAAATATTGAAGTTTAATTATTATATGGGACATTGAATACATTTAAGAAATGATTATTTGACTTCTGTCAGCCAATCAATTTTTAAGAATATTTATATATATTTTTCAAAGGTGATGCATTTATTAATGGCTAGGAGTACATAATATTGACATTTTCGTGTCAAACAATAATCAAGCACAACTATTGAGTTAATAAGTAACTAAGTAGAGGGATATTCCAGTTCAATTAAGTAGAATAGTTACTCTCAGAAAAATAATTATATTCTCAATAGACTAAGCTTCCTGGGTGAGAGTTCAAATGAAGAAATGAGATACAGATAAAGGCTTAAGAGTAGGTAAGGCCTGTGAGAATTTTAGGATGAGTAAAATGTGAACGTTGATAGGAGGGAAAAAGAACTATCTGGGGTGAAAATAGGGTTTCTGATATGTTCCCCTTATGTTTTGGGCTTCAATAATATGGTTCTACAAAATCAGGTCACTCTTGCTTGCTATGTTGAGATGATAAGAAAACAAGCCCCCAAGTACCAATTGAGTGAGATGTCTAATTCCTTCCCAAGTGTCTTGTATCTTTCATGAAGAAGCTGGCCTTGCAACTGCTTCTACAGCAAGTGAGTGAGGAGCAACCTGCACCAATATCTTTGTCCTAGCTTTACCTGGCCTTGAAGTATAGATCTCTCTGGGTTTTTTGTTGTTGTTGTTGTTTGGTTGTTTTGTTTTATTTATTTATTTTTTTTGGTCTGATAGGTCTTTGTTTTGGTGCACAGACTTCTCATTGTGAGAATTCTCATTCTCAGGCTTTTCTTTGGAGAACATGGGCTCAAGAGTATATGGACTGGGCTTCCCCGGTGGTCCAGTGGGTAAGGACTCTGTCTTGCAGTGCAAGGGGCGCCGGTTCGACCCCTGGCCTGGGAAGATCCCACGTGCCGTGGAGCCGCTGGACAGATGTGCCCAACTACCGAGCCAGAGCTCTGGAGCACATGCGCCCAGAGCTGGCGCTCTGTGACAAGAGAGGCCACTGCAATGGGAGGCCCACACAGACCAATGAACAAAGACAGATAAAAAAATAAATAAATGAAAGACCAATAAAAAAAAGTGGCCAAAACATGAGTATATGGACTTTTGTAGTTGCAGCACAGAGGCTTAGCAGTTGTGGTGCACAGGCTTAATTGCCCCTTAGCATGTGGGAGCTTTGTTCCTGGATCAGAATCAAGCTCTTGTCCCCTGCTTTACAAGGGAGACTGTTAACCACTAGACCACCAGGAAAGTCTCTCTCTGCTTACTTTTAAAGGTAGGGCTTCTCTTTGTGATGCAAAGGAAAAGGTATCTTCCTTTTAGTAATAATCCAGCTAGGGATAGGGTTAGATTCCAGATGTCAGGATAAAACTTAGCAGCACCTATTTTTACTTTGAAAATTTTCTTGCTGGATAGCAAATGATATGGCCTCCTAAACTGTCTGGGCCACAAGGACCGTGTTCATTTTGTTATAGCTCCATTAAATCAAAACATCTTGCAATGATTTTGCCCGGGGCATGCCCTTAGCAGTTGATTGACAGAGAATCCAAAATCAGCTCCATCCAAGACCCAAAATAACACTATTCTCTCATGGCCAAGCCTTGGTTTTTAACAGAGAATTTTCTTGCTCCTTAGGCGATTTTTCCTGTTATTCTTCTGAACTTATGCTTCAGCTGAGGTCTCTACATACATCGAGCATACTTAATCACATTAGTAACCTTTATATTACTACTAGAATATTTTGTGGCCCTGTGGACTATAGTCCACAAGGCTCCTCTGGCCATGGAATTCTTCAGGTAAAGGTACTGGAACGGGTAGCCATTCCCTTCTTTGAGGACCTCCCCAACCCAGGGCTCTAACTTGGGTCTCCTGCACAGCAGGCAGATTCTTTACTGTCTGAGCCATCAAGGAAGTCCAAGAAATAGAAAATGATTCTCCTTTTTTTTAAAAAAATAAGCTTTCACACAAAATAGATACATACAAGAAAATTTAAATCTTATTGTAACAAATATTTTCACTAATACATGGACAGAGCCTTGCAAAGCCAAAATGTCTTAATAGAAGAATGCCCTCATATTAATGGGAAGGTGCTGTACCACATATTTACATAAGTAATGTAAGCTATTCTGTTAATTCTTTTCAGAACTAAGTAAAAGATTTTTCCACAGGTCACTCTGAATTTTCTTCTTAGAGAACAGAGGCTTACTTTCTTGTTCCGTTGCTCAGTCATGTCTGACTCTTTACAACCCCAGGGACTGCAGCATGCCAGGCCTCCCTGCCCTTCAGCATCTCCCAGTTTGCTCAATCGCTCTAGAAAGTATATAACTGGAACATTCCCAGCATCAAGTATAGACAAAGCAAAACCCCATCAGATACCTACTGACATCATGATGGGAGATAATATAACTAAAAACACATTGGATTTTCAAACTCTAAGAAATATTTATAACTGTACAGAATTTGAGTAGATTGAGAAATTCAGATAGGAGACAACAGAACAGAGATGATGCTTTTAAGAACAATTTCTTGAAAGACAGAATTTCCAGTGTTTTAGCAAATAACCTATATCATATTGCATAGTTTAGAGATGAAGTGCAAAGGAAGACTAAAAGAGTTCCTTGACCAGAGGGTTGAGTGAAAACCATGTTATAATGAATGAGCACAGCCAAGTAAAGGACAAGAACTGGAATAAGAATAATATCTAGGTCCTTCAAGTTCTAGCCTATTTGATTATCCTGATACTCTTGAAAATATCTGTAACTTATGAGATAAAAGATAGTTGTATCAATGAAAGAGTATTATTTGCTAATATAAAATAGTGCCTTTGGTGTTAAAGAGATAAAATAGATTTAGGCATAGGAAACTATGACATTGGTGCATGGTTTAGGAATGATAAGAATGGGAAGCATTTGAAAACTACTGTGAAAGATGGGCTGATAGGGTAAACGTAAAAGTGAGATCTCCTGCACAGCAGGCAGATTCTTTACTGTCTGAGCCATCAAGGAAGTCCAAGAAATAGAAAATGATTCTCCTTTTTTAAAAATAAGCTTTCACACAAAATAGATACATACAAGAAAATTTAAATCTTATTGTAACAAATATTTTCACTAATACATGGACAGAGCCTTGCAAAGCCAAAATGTCTTAATAGAAGAATGCCCTCATATTAATGGGAAGGTGCTGTACCACATATTTACATAAGTAATGTAAGCTATTCTGTTAATTCTTTTCAGAACTAAGTAAAAGATTTTTCCACAGGTCACTCTGAATTTTCTTCTTAGAGAACAGAGGCTTACTTTCTTGTTCCGTTGCTCAGTCATGTCTGACTCTTTACAACCCCAGGGACTGCAGCATGCCAGGCCTCCCTGCCCTTCAGCATCTCCCAGTTTGCTCAATCGCTCTAGAAAGTATATAACTGGAACATTCCCAGCATCAAGTATAGACAAAGCAAAACCCCATCAGATACCTACTGACATCATGATGGGAGATAATATAACTAAAAACACATTGGATTTTCAAACTCTAAGAAATATTTATAACTGTACAGAATTTGAGTAGATTGAGAAATTCAGATAGGAGACAACAGAACAGAGATGATGCTTTTAAGAACAATTTCTTGAAAGACAGAATTTCCAGTGTTTTAGCAAATAACCTATATCATATTGCATAGTTTAGAGATGAAGTGCAAAGGAAGACTAAAAGAGTTCCTTGACCAGAGGGTTGAGTGAAAACCATGTTATAATGAATGAGCACAGCCAAGTAAAGGACAAGAACTGGAATAAGAATAATATCTAGGTCCTTCAAGTTCTAGCCTATTTGATTATCCTGATACTCTTGAAAATATCTGTAACTTATGAGATAAAAGATAGTTGTATCAATGAAAGAGTATTATTTGCTAATATAAAATAGTGCCTTTGGTGTTAAAGAGATAAAATAGATTTAGGCATAGGAAACTATGACATTGGTGCATGGTTTAGGAATGATAAGAATGGGAAGCATTTGAAAACTACTGTGAAAGATGGGCTGATAGGGTAAACGTAAAAAGTGAGATAAGCAATAATTTTTCCCAACATGGAGCGTTTTGTCTTCCTATGTGAAGAGTATTTAGGAATCATTTCATTCATTCTCTTCATTTCAGTTGCTCGGTCATGTCCGACTCTTTACAACTGCATGGACTGTAGCATGCCAGGCTTCCCTGTCCTTCACCATCTCCTGGAGCTTGCTCAAACTCATGTCCATTGACTCAGTGATGCCATCCAACCATCTCATCCCCTATTGCCCCCTTCTCCTCTTGTCTTCTATCTTTCCCAACTATTATTTTCTGTATGTTAATGGTGAGACAGTGGTGTCTTAGAAGCGTATGTGTGTGTGTACATGTGTGTGTGTTCCATCACTCAGTCATGTCCAAATCTTTGTGACCCCATGGACTATAGCCTCTCTCCATGGGATTTCCTAGGTAAGAATACTGGAGTGGGTTGCCGTTTCCTTTTCCAGGAAATCTTCCTTATCCAGGGACTGAACCCACTTCTCTTGAGTCTCCTGCATTAACAGGCAAGTTCTTTACCACTAGCACCACCTGTGAAGCTTCTTAGAAGAGTTTGGTCAATTTACAAGTAGGACTTGAAGAACAAACACATGATACCAAGGGGGAAGGGAGGGTGGGATGAATTGGGAAACTGGGATTAGCATATACACACTGTTGTTATTTAGCTGGTTCAACCATGTCTGACTCTTTGTGACTCCATGGACTGGAACCCACCAGGCTCCTTTGTCCGTGAGATTTTCCAGGCAAGAATATTGGAGTGGGTTGCCATTTCCTTCTTCATGGGATCTTCCCAACCCAGGAATTGAACCTGCATCTCCTCCATCTCGTGCATTGGCAGGAGGATTCTTTCCTACTGAGCCATCAGAAAACCCTCATATATACAGTAAACAGTATTATGTATAAAACAGTAACCATATGAGGACCTAGTGTATAGCAGAGAGGACTCTACTTGATGTGCTGTGTTGACTTAATTGGGAAGGAAATCCAAAAGGAGGGATATATGTATAAGTATGGCTGATAGGGTAAACGTAAAAAGTGAGATAAGCAATAATTTTTCCCAACATGGAGCGTTTTGTCTTCCTATGTGAAGAGTATTTAGGAATCATTTCATTCATTCTCTTCATTTCAGTTGCTCGGTCATGTCCGACTCTTTACAACTGCATGGACTGTAGCATGCCAGGCTTCCCTGTCCTTCACCATCTCCTGGAGCTTGCTCAAACTCATGTCCATTGACTCAGTGATGCCATCCAACCATCTCATCCCCTATTGCCCCCTTCTCCTCTTGTCTTCTATCTTTCCCAACTATTATTTTCTGTATGTTAATGGTGAGACAGTGGTGTCTTAGAAGCGTATGTGTGTGTGTACATGTGTGTGTGTTCCATCACTCAGTCATGTCCAAATCTTTGTGACCCCATGGACTATAGCCTCTCTCCATGGGATTTCCTAGGTAAGAATACTGGAGTGGGTTGCCGTTTCCTTTTCCAGGAAATCTTCCTTATCCAGGGACTGAACCCACTTCTCTTGAGTCTCCTGCATTAACAGGCAAGTTCTTTACCACTAGCACCACCTGTGAAGCTTCTTAGAAGAGTTTGGTCAATTTACAAGTAGGACTTGAAGAACAAACACATGATACCAAGGGGGAAGGGAGGGTGGGATGAATTGGGAAACTGGGATTAGCATATACACACTGTTGTTATTTAGCTGGTTCAACCATGTCTGACTCTTTGTGACTCCATGGACTGGAACCCACCAGGCTCCTTTGTCCGTGAGATTTTCCAGGCAAGAATATTGGAGTGGGTTGCCATTTCCTTCTTCATGGGATCTTCCCAACCCAGGAATTGAACCTGCATCTCCTCCATCTCGTGCATTGGCAGGAGGATTCTTTCCTACTGAGCCATCAGAAAACCCTCATATATACAGTAAACAGTATTATGTATAAAACAGTAACCATATGAGGACCTAGTGTATAGCAGAGAGGACTCTACTTGATGTGCTGTGTTGACTTAATTGGGAAGGAAATCCAAAAAGGAGGGGATATATGTATAAGTATGGCTGATTCACTTTGCTGTACGATAGAAACTGACACAGAGGTATACTCAAAACAAACAAAACAAAACACAAGTAATTCATAACTGGGGAGCTGGGTTCAAAAATAGGTCTTTCTAAGTGTGAAGCCAGAATGGCAGGAACTCTGATGCAGGGGCGGTAGTGTGCCTGTACAGCCAAGATAGAATTTGACAGTGTTTAATATGCCTCCTGCCATATACAGCACTTTAACAGAGTAGAGCAAGTTCCCAAATGAGACCAGGCCGATGGTTAAAAGCTCTGAGAAGGCAAACAGTGTTACACATATTATTCATTCCCCTGATGTCACTTTCAAGGAGATAACGAGATGATGTTGAATGGGCTATAACTTAATACATATGTTAATTCACTCCCTGAAGAAGGACTTTGCAATTACTCAATTATCGAGTAAGAGCATACAAGGGAGTTTATGTTTCATTGGAAATGGAGAGCTTTGAAGCAGCAAGACCTAAAAGGCACCATTCCAAATATTTCTAGACAAATCAGAGGTGGCACTTTAGATATTCTCCTTCATTTATTTGGGATGAATTTTTTGTAGGAAAATTCTCAGATTTTTAAAATTAAAACTGGAAAAATGTAACTGTGTGGCTCAGACTGAAGAATCTGCCTGCAATGCGGGAGACCCAAGTTCAGTCCCTGACTTGGGAAGGTCCCCTGGAGAAGGAAATGGCTACCTGCTCCAGTATTCTTGCCTGGTGAATTCCATGGGCAGAGGAGCCTCGGGGGCTGCAGTCTTGGGAGTCACAGATTCGGACATGACTGAGTGACTCTCACCATTCATCCCATTACAGATTTAAAAAAAGGAAAAGAAACACACTTGGTGTCTGTTTTAAGTTACAAGTGTAAAACATTCATGTTAAATGAATGTTAGATATCAAAATATGCAATGACATTGTCCTAAAAAGTTTTGAACTCTGCTTTGAATAGTCTTTTGGTTGGAACTTAAGCTGTTAATTTGAAAAAATATTTAAGAACCAATTCTCCGGGCTTTCCTGGTGGTCCACTGGGTAAGGACACCGCCTTGCAGTGCAAGGGGCGCCAGTTCGATCCCTGGCCTGGGAAAATACCATGTGCTGCAGAGCGGCTGGACCGATGTGTCCAATTACCCAGCCATTTTGTTGGGGAGCTGGGTTCAAAAATAGGTCTTTCTAAGTGTGAAGCCAGAATGGCAGGAACTCTGATGCAGGGGCGGTAGTGTGCCTGTACAGCCAAGATAGAATTTGACAGTGTTTAATATGCCTCCTGCCATATACAGCACTTTAACAGAGTAGAGCAAGTTCCCAAATGAGACCAGGCCGATGGTTAAAAGCTCTGAGAAGGCAAACAGTGTTACACATATTATTCATTCCCCTGATGTCACTTTCAAGGAGATAACGAGATGATGTTGAATGGGCTATAACTTAATACATATGTTAATTCACTCCCTGAAGAAGGACTTTGCAATTACTCAATTATCGAGTAAGAGCATACAAGGGAGTTTATGTTTCATTGGAAATGGAGAGCTTTGAAGCAGCAAGACCTAAAAGGCACCATTCCAAATATTTCTAGACAAATCAGAGGTGGCACTTTAGATATTCTCCTTCATTTATTTGGGAGAAATTTTTTTGTAGGAAAATTCTCAGATTTTTAAAATTAAAACTGGAAAAATGTAACTGTGTGGCTCAGACTGAAGAATCTGCCTGCAATGCGGGAGACCCAAGTTCAGTCCCTGACTTGGGAAGGTCCCCTGGAGAAGGAAATGGCTACCTGCTCCAGTATTCTTGCCTGGTGAATTCCATGGGCAGAGGAGCCTCGGGGGCTGCAGTCTTGGGAGTCACAGATTCGGACATGACTGAGTGACTCTCACCATTCATCCCATTACAGATTTAAAAAAAGGAAAAGAAACACACTTGGTGTCTGTTTTAAGTTACAAGTGTAAAACATTCATGTTAAATGAATGTTAGATATCAAAATATGCAATGACATTGTCCTAAAAAGTTTTGAACTCTGCTTTGAATAGTCTTTTGGTTGGAACTTAAGCTGTTAATTTGAAAAAATATTTAAGAACCAATTCTCCGGGCTTTCCTGGTGGTCCACTGGGTAAGGACACCGCCTTGCAGTGCAAGGGGCGCCAGTTCGATCCCTGGCCTGGGAAAATACCATGTGCTGCAGAGCGGCTGGACCGATGTGTCCAATTACCCAGCCGGAGCTCTGGAGCTCATGCGCCCAGAGCCAGTGCTCTGCGACAACAGAGGCCACTGCTATGGGAGGCCCACATGGGCCAAAGAACAAAGATGGATGAAAATAGATAAATGAAAGACCAATTGAAGTGGCCCACCCGTACCCTCCCTCCTCAACCCCCTCCCCCCGAAAAAACCCAATTCTCCTGCTTTCATCAACTTTAAGTTAAATTTAGCAGACATAGTAAAGGTTTAATTTAATTGAGGAAGAGATTTCGTAAAGCTTACCGGGGAAAGTTTTGCACAGAACAACAAATGTATATACCATTTGTCAAAATAAGCTTTAAATATACTTTATTTATTCTTAGGGGAAAATAAATTTGCAAATCAAAACAAGATGAATAAAATTTGTTATTTTCTTGTCTCATTAGAAAAGCAAGGGGTGAAACAGACAAGAAAGAAACGGCGCCTCAGTGTGTGTATAGAAAAAGATCAAAATTAAATTTTAAGTCTGTGCCTCTGCACAACTGAATTTGTGGCTTCGTGAATAGAAGGGAGATTAGAAGGAGGCAGGGTGGGCTGTCATAGGTGAACGATTCCCAACAAAATATTCACAGACACTGGCTGAAAAGAAGATAATCACACATAGTTTTTAAGTTGCCAGTTATGCTTATTGAAGTGAAACCAACGAATTGTAAAATAAAACAGCAACAAACCCCCTATTCCTTTATCATTGTGAGGCTACTTGGGAACAATGTAGCAGGAAAAATAATTCAAACAAGATTATGGGAGATGAAGAAAAAGTCAAATAAAGATAAAATTTAATAGATAACATTGTTGACTTTTTTTTTTCCCTTTAACTTTTGCTTTGTGCAGAGCAAAGTGTTAAAGACTTTTTTATCACTTCCTTTAAAAGTTTCTCCTGAAATTTTTAACCAATGACGTGTACAACATATGCAGCTGTGACCCACATCTTTAAATCCCAGAACAGTTAAAAGAAAATTCAGCAATATTTGAATACTTTATCAGTTTTGACGGCATGGATTCGATCCCTGGCCTGGGAAAATACCATGTGCTGCAGAGCGGCTGGACCGATGTGTCCAATTACCCAGCCGGAGCTCTGGAGCTCATGCGCCCAGAGCCAGTGCTCTGCGACAACAGAGGCCACTGCTATGGGAGGCCCACATGGGCCAAAGAACAAAGATGGATGAAAATAGATAAATGAAAGACCAATTGAAGTGGCCCACCCGTACCCTCCCTCCTCAACCCCCTCCCCCCGAAAAAACCCAATTCTCCTGCTTTCATCAACTTTAAGTTAAATTTAGCAGACATAGTAAAGGTTTAATTTAATTGAGGAAGAGATTTCGTAAAGCTTACCGGGGAAAGTTTTGCACAGAACAACAAATGTATATACCATTTGTCAAAATAAGCTTTAAATATACTTTATTTATTCTTAGGGGAAAATAAATTTGCAAATCAAAACAAGATGAATAAAATTTGTTATTTTCTTGTCTCATTAGAAAAGCAAGGGGTGAAACAGACAAGAAAGAAACGGCGCCTCAGTGTGTGTATAGAAAAAGATCAAAATTAAATTTTAAGTCTGTGCCTCTGCACAACTGAATTTGTGGCTTCGTGAATAGAAGGAGATTAGAAGGAGGCAGGGTGGGCTGTCATAGGTGAACGATTCCCAACAAAATATTCACAGACACTGGCTGAAAAGAAGATAATCACACATAGTTTTTAAGTTGCCAGTTATGCTTATTGAAGTGAAACCAACGAATTGTAAAATAAAACAGCAACAAACCCCCTATTCCTTTATCATTGTGAGGCTACTTGGGAACAATGTAGCAGGAAAAATAATTCAAACAAGATTATGGGAGATGAAGAAAAAGTCAAATAAAGATAAAATTTAATAGATAACATTGTTGACTTTTTTTTTTCCCTTTAACTTTTGCTTTGTGCAGAGCAAAGTGTTAAAGACTTTTTTATCACTTCCTTTAAAAGTTTCTCCTGAAATTTTTAACCAATGACGTGTACAACATATGCAGCTGTGACCCACATCTTTAAATCCCAGAACAGTTAAAAGAAAATACAGCAATATTTGAATACTTTATCAGTTTTCTGGGAGACAGTGAGTGAAACCCATAACCCCCAAGTAAAATTTCTTTAATGTCTCTTTAGCTTCCCTGGTGGCGCAGTCTGTAAAGAATCTGCCTACAGTGGAGGAGACTTGAGTTTGATTACCTGGGTCCTATCCCTGGGTCAGTAATTACTTTCTCTTTCATTAGCATCCATATGCTTAGCCCAATGTATATCCTTTCAAACTGCACTATTCCCAGACTCTGAAAACTGTTTTCCAGTTATTTTCCTCTCCAAACATACTGTCTCACTTTTTTTTTTTTTTTTTCCCACCTAATTTGGCAACACAAATGCCAAATAAATGGTTTCCTGGGTGCATGCTAAGTTGCTTCAGTCACGTCGGACTCTTTCTGATCCTTTGTCTGCAGCTCACCAAGCTTCTCTGTCCGTGGTGTTCTCCAGGCAGGCATACTGGAGCCAGTTGCCATGCCCTCCTCCGGGGAATCTTCCTGACCTAGGGATCAAACCTGTGCCTCCTGTGTCTCCTTGTTTGCAGACAGATTCTTTACCGAGTGAGCCACTGAGGGGCCAAAAATGGTTTCCTACTTAGGGATAAACTTAAGAATTGAGAGAGGAAAAATAACTGAAGTAACCCAAGCCAGAATCATTTTTAGAGGGTAGTAGAAGAGAAGACTAGAAACTCGTTTACTTTAATAATTTATATCTCATCACACATCTATTTTTATGACGGAGTTCCCAAAAACAACGTTTAGAGAAATAATGTCAGGTAGCCAAGGTCACTGGTGTTGAAAGTGAAGGAGAGCAGCCAGGGTTAAACCCTCTGCCTCTTGGAAATGAGCCATATTGATTTGGTCTGTCTGGCAACTACCGAAACAGCTAATGTAGAAGCATCTATGTTTCCCAGTTGTGCCCTTTACACTATTCTCTCTCTCTCTCTCTCTCAATATATATATATATATATGTATAACTATATATGTGTATATATATATGTGTATACACATATATAGTTATAGATATTGGATAACTACTTATAGAATAAAAATGTTATGCTTTATTGAAAATGGCAACAATGAAAATTTTGAAAAAGATTTTTACTTACAATCTCAATGAGTTTCTCTTAAAATTCACTGTCATAAGCAAAATGATAGTTATAGCACTTAATGATTAAGTGCTTCCTATATAACAATCTCAAGAGTTGAAGAATTCAAATAATACCTTAAATGGGGCAATGGGAGAGTCCATCACTAAGTGGGTCTCTATTCAGGAAAAGTTAGCCATGTTTTGTAATAGTGGTTAGGTTTTATTATACCCCTACTTTTCCTAAAGCAGAAGTTATTTATCACAATTACTTTGAGTAACTGTTACCAAAAGAAAAAAATTAGATTATTTCCTCACACACTATGTGTATATGTTGAGTTTGATATCAGAACCTGCATTTTTAACAGAAAACTCCCTTGAATTAGATTTTACTGTCCCAGTGATTATGTTTTGAGAAACACTGCCTTACATTCAGCAAGAATACCGATTGGCAGTTAAATCACTTCTTCACATGTTACTTTTAAGATTGGTGCACATGGAGTAGATGACTTACTCACAGTATTTGCTATTCTCATGGCTGAAGACTCACTAGAGAATTTTAGTTTCCAAATCGTCAGCTTTTTTAGAAACTCTCTGTAGAACACCAAGTATTGAGTACAGAATGTAATTTCTTCAATTGTTTGTAATGTATCACAGAAAAGAGTTTGCAATTGTCACAGTAATCCAAGACTAAATTAATTCCAGGTGTGTGCAACTTGAAAGGGTAATAATTGATTACTGGATGAACTGACGGAAAAACAACGTTTAGAGAAATAATGTCAGGTAGCCAAGGTCACTGGTGTTGAAAGTGAAGGAGAGCAGCCAGGGTTAAACCCTCTGCCTCTTGGAAATGAGCCATATTGATTTGGTCTGTCTGGCAACTACCGAAACAGCTAATGTAGAAGCATCTATGTTTCCCAGTTGTGCCCTTTACACTATCTCTCTCTCTCTCTCTCAATATATATATATATATATGTATAACTATATATGTATATATATATGTGTATACACATATATAGTTATAGATATTGGATAACTACTTATAGAATAAAAATGTTATGCTTTATTGAAAATGGCAACAATGAAAATTTTGAAAAAGATTTTTACTTACAATCTCAATGAGTTTCTCTTAAAATTCACTGTCATAAGCAAAATGATAGTTATAGCACTTAATGATTAAGTGCTTCCTATATAACAATCTCAAGAGTTGAAGAATTCAAATAATACCTTAAATGGGGCAATGGGAGAGTCCATCACTAAGTGGGTCTCTATTCAGGAAAAGTTAGCCATGTTTTGTAATAGTGGTTAGGTTTTATTATACCCCTACTTTTCCTAAAGCAGAAGTTATTTATCACAATTACTTTGAGTAACTGTTACCAAAAGAAAAAAATTAGATTATTTCCTCACACACTATGTGTATATGTTGAGTTTGATATCAGAACCTGCATTTTTAACAGAAAACTCCCTTGAATTAGATTTTACTGTCCCAGTGATTATGTTTTGAGAAACACTGCCTTACATTCAGCAAGAATACCGATTGGCAGTTAAATCACTTCTTCACATGTTACTTTTAAGATTGGTGCACATGGAGTAGATGACTTACTCACAGTATTTGCTATTCTCATGGCTGAAGACTCACTAGAGAATTTTAGTTTCCAAATCGTCAGCTTTTTTAGAAACTCTCTGTAGAACACCAAGTATTGAGTACAGAATGTAATTTCTTCAATTGTTTGTAATGTATCACAGAAAAGAGTTTGCAATTGTCACAGTAATCCAAGACTAAATTAATTCCAGGTGTGTGCAACTTGAAAGGGTAATAATTGATTACTGGATGAACTGACAGTGAGTAGAAAATACATGTAATTGTTGCTTAGAACTGTTTAACTGCTGAGATATTCAATAGAAAGTTTAAGTGAATCTTTCTATTAGATAATTTTATATATATTACTAAATCTGTTTAAGAATGCAGACTTTGTGATCCTCTCTTATGTGTCAAATTGTTTTTGACATGGGACATATCATAAAGAGCTCACATTCAAACATAAGTGAAGTTAAAAAGCATAATAAAAAATGTTTCTTTTTTATTTTTAAAGATATTTTTGATATGCACCACTTTTTAAAGTCTTTACTGAATTTGTTACAGTATTGTTTTTTTGCTGTTGTTGGCCTCGAGGCATGAGGGATCTTAGTTTCCTAACCATAGATCTCACCCCCTGTGTTAAAAAGAGAAGTCTTGACCAGGACAGTCCAACACAAAATGTTAAAAGTGATTTTGCAAACTTAGCTTACACCTGTGCTACAGAAATGAATGAAACTGAAAGTGTTATTCGCTCAGTCTTTTCTGGATATTTGCAACCCCATGGATTGTAGCCTGTCAGACTCCTCTCTCCTTGGAATCTTCTAGGCAAGAATACTGGAGCAGGTAGCCATTACATTCTCCAGGGGCTCTTCCCAACCCTGGGATCAAACCTAGGTCTACCTGCATTGCATGCTGATTCTTTATCATCTGAGTCACAGGGGAAGCCATCCTGATAGAGTGGTTAGGGCTCCAGAGAGCTGGGAAGGTAGGTCAGGAAAGAGGTTGGACAAAACCCACAGAGATTTTATGTAATAGGTAATTACTGACATTGATTTCTGGTTATGGGACTCAGCATTTAAAGTGACTTATAAGGACAAGAAATGAGTGGAGATACTGTAAATAAATAAATAAATAAGAAAAGCTACACTATGGGCTTCCCTGGTAGTCCAGTGGGTAAAGAGCCTGTTTTGCAGTGCAAGGGGCACTGGTTCTATCCCTGTCCCGGGAAGATCCCACATGCTGCAGAGTGGCTGGACTGGTGTGTCTAATTATGAGCCAGTGCTCTGGAGCGCGTGTGTCCAGAGCTGGTGTTCTGCAACAAGAGACCACTGCAATAGGAGGCCCATACAGGCGAAAGAATAAAGGTCAATGAAAAACAAATGATGACTTAGAAGTGAAAAAATTTAAATTTAAAAAAAAAAAAGAAAAGAAAAGTTATACTACAAAACATGTGTGCAGACAGTATGAGGTATTTGGTGAAATTCTAAGATGTTTAGAGCATCTGTGTACATTCTCAGTGATTCAGTCTTCTGTCTGATTTCTTTCGACTGTGAGGGCTGTAGCCTGCCAGGCTCCTTTGTCCGTGGAACTTTTTAGGTAAGAATACTAGAGTGTGTTGCCATACTCTAGTCCAGGGTATCTTCCTAACTCAGGGATCAGACTTGCATCTCCTGTGCCTCCTGCATTGTCAGGCAGCTTCTTTACCACTGAGCAAACTGGGAAGCCTTCAGAGAATCTAAAGAAGCGTAAGTAAAGAGTTTAGAAAAAAAAAAAAAATTATGAGAAAATGCTGCAAATGAGAAACTATGCAATGAGGGCTATTCAGTGTCTGATAAAATATTAAGTTGGTGCTCTGTAGAAAAGAGAATAAATTTTCTGGAGGGCTTAAAGCAAAGGAAAGAAATTACCACATCTTCATTCTGATAGACCTCTTTGATGGCAGCATAGAAATAG
Organism: Tragulus kanchil; assembly: GCA_022376925.1. Taxonomy (NCBI): domain Eukaryota; kingdom Metazoa; phylum Chordata; class Mammalia; order Artiodactyla; family Tragulidae; genus Tragulus; species Tragulus kanchil. Next base: position 145,953,542 of record JAIOJX010000004.1, read on the forward strand.
AATACATTGCAAATGCACTGAACTTGGAGAAGGAAATCCATAGGGAGACTGGTGCACACATCACATCAGGTCTTAGAAACAAACAGTAGCAGTTAGCATGGAGAGAAGGAAAGACAACAGCAAAACCTCAAGTTATATTTTAAAATGAAATTCAGCTGAACTTGGGCAAGGAAGAAGGGGAAGAACCCAGAATTTCTGGTTGATATGATTTGGTGTGTAGCAGTACAGTGACATAAACCTCAATCTAATGAAAGAATTTCAAAATATCATTTTGTAAGTTTCTGAATTCTGGGCACGAGACTTGTGTTGGTAATAGATATGGACCAGTAGTCCCCAGCATATGTGTTTATCAACTCCAGCATATGTATGTATCAAACTACCCAGAGATATCTAACTCATAAATTTCCAAAACCAACCTGAGAATTTGCTGAAAATGATTGAATCCATACTCTGTAATAAGAATTATATGCAAATTACTCTAGAGTTAGTTCAAGCATACATATAAGCAAGAAACTATAAATTGTATACTTCATGATATAACTCATAAATAATAGAAAAACTATTATAGTTTCTGTTTGGACTATTAATAGATTCATGTTTTGCCTGGATATACATATCTTCATTGTTGCATAAACTACCAGTATCATAGTTTTATATTGAGCTGGCATTCCCTCTTTTTCATTTTCCTTACTATTATTTGCAGAATGTCTTTATTAATTCTGCTTGAAAGCAGTTCTGAAACTTTAATCAGTACTCTCTCTATAGGCTTTTATTTGTTTCCTCTATGTTCTGAAAAATTTGGACTAGCTTTTGGCCATGTTAGCCTAAATGCTATGTATGACAATATATAGGGTGTCTCTCCTTACCCCTCATATCTTTCTCCCTCTTTTCTCTCTCTCTCCATCCCTCTCTTCTCCATTCTTTTATCTTTTCGTATCTTATGCAGTTAATTTTGTTTTGCTTTGGTTATGTTGTCCTCTGTGATCAATAACTTACTCTTTTAGCAGCAAAAATCATTATGACTAGATTTTAAACTAAAAGCATATCCCCTAGTATAGTCAGGACCATTATAATGTTATATGTTTTTGCATATGAAGCAACATCAAGTATTTAAAACAAACAGCTGAACTTGGGCAATGGAGAGAAGGGAAGACAACACAAAAAACCTTCTGGTCAAGTTATATTTTAAAATGAAATTCAGTTGAACTTGGGCAAGGAAGAAGGGGAAGAACCCAGAATTTCTGGTTGATATGATTTGGTGTGTAGCAGTACAGTGACATAAACCTCAATCTAATGAAAGAATTTCAAAATATCATTTTGTAAGTTTCTGAATTCTGGGCACGAGACTTGTGTTGGTAATAGATATGGACCAGTAGTCCCCAGCATATGTGTTTATCAACTCCAGCATATGTATGTATCAAACTACCCAGAGATATCTAACTCATAAATTTCCAAAACCAACCTGAGAATTTGCTGAAAATGATTGAATCCATACTCTGTAATAAGAATTATATGCAAATTACTCTAGAGTTAGTTCAAGCATACATATAAGCAAGAAACTATAAATTGTATACTTCATGATATAACTCATAAATAATAGAAAAACTATTATAGTTTCTGTTTGGACTATTAATAGATTCATGTTTTGCCTGGATATACATATCTTCATTGTTGCATAAACTACCAGTATCATAGTTTTATATTGAGCTGGCATTCCCTCTTTTTCATTTTCCTTACTATTATTTGCAGAATGTCTTTATTAATTCTGCTTGAAAGCAGTTCTGAAACTTTAATCAGTACTCTCTCTATAGGCTTTTATTTGTTTCCTCTATGTTCTGAAAAATTTGGACTAGCTTTTGGCCATGTTAGCCTAAATGCTATGTATGACAATATATAGGGTGTCTCTCCTTACCCCTCATATCTTTCTCCCTCTTTTCTCTCTCTCTCCATCCCTCTCTTCTCCATTCTTTTATCTTTTCGTATCTTATGCAGTTAATTTTGTTTTGCTTTGGTTATGTTGTCCTCTGTGATCAATAACTTACTCTTTTAGCAGCAAAAATCATTATGACTAGATTTTAAACTAAAAGCATATCCCCTAGTATAGTCAGGACCATTATAATGTTATATGTTTTTGCATATGAAGCAACATTTAGTGTTAACTCAAAATTCCAAACCAGCAAAAAGGAATTTCTTGTGCCCAAACCACAAACTATTAAGAATGTACTAAAACAATTCAAATATCATCAGTACTCTCTTGATTTCTTTTTGAGTTTTTTAACCTCTTCTTTTTCTGCTTTTTTTAAAAAAATATGACTTTATTCTTACGTTAAGTGTCTCCACAAGTTGAAAACAATAGTTGTGATCAATTAGCTTATTATATATTCATACTTACAGCCCTATGATGAGAGAGAAAAGAGACTCTTTCTTGACAAATCTGGATTACCTCCCTTTTCTAGTGAATGATCAACATCTGTCCAGGGCAAAGACATTGATACAACAATTTATCTAGCCTGTGTCTCATAACTGCCCCTGAAAACAAGGGTATTTTGATTGGCAGCCTTCACAGAAAGGTATTTGTATATAGATGCAAATATGAATTCTGTCAGAGGAAGGAGATGATATCGATGGAACCAAAACCAAAATACCCATCATGTCCTACGACATTCTTTCCTGTATGAAGTATACCTCAACGGCATTCAGTGTAACCATTCATACATGTTATCTTGTCTGCCTTCAATAAAAAGAGGAGATGCTAGAAGTGTATTGAATTGTTAAAATATGAATTAATTAATGAGAATTATTTTAGGTATACAGTGTTTGAGAGAATGATCAGTTGTAGTTCAATGTGTTAACTGGACTTTGGAGCTGTAGTTAAACTTATGCTGTTAAGTCTCAAAGTCATGTACCCAACTCTTTTACAACCCCATGGTCTATAGCCCATCAGGCTACTCCGTCCATGGGGTTTCCCAGACAAGAACATTGCAGTGGGTTGGCACTTGCTTTTTGAGGGGATCTTCTCAACTCAGGATCAAACTGTGTCTCTTGTATTAGTGGCTCTTTACCATTGATCCACCAGGGAAACCCTGTGGTTTGACTTAGAGATATGAATTTGTCTTCCCGGTGGCTCAGACAGTAAAGGATCTACCTGCAGTGCAGGATACCCAGGTTTAATCCTTGAATTGGGAAGACCCCCTGGACAAGGGAATGGTTACCCACTCCAGTATTCTTGTCTGGAGACGTCATAGACAGAGGAGTCTGGCAGGGTACAGAACAGGGGTCACAAAGAGTCACACACGAATGCACAAATTTTACTTTCAGCACAGAAAGGACAGTTCAAAACTGGAAGTAAACACATGCACCTATACATACAGGAAGTCAGTTTTGAATCTGTTTTACCAGTCTGAGTGGTTGTCATAAAGGTGTACTCAATAACTGTTTGATGAATAGCTGGGGCAAAGATTATGGAGGTCTTTATTTTCAGCTTTCAAATTGTCACTGCCCCTTGCATGTAATACATAAACATAAAGATTTGGACTGGCTTGCTAAAATGCTGGACATCATTGAGCAGAAAGATCTGTGGACTGTGCCAGAGTGGTACAAGTTTTTATGATTTAGGAGAAAGTTGTTGAGAGGATGCCACCAAGCATTTAAGAAAAGGGTGCAGTGAGCGGCTATTCTTAGAGACCCTCGAACATTTCTTTTTTGAAGCAGGTGGATCTCCGACATTCAACCAAGTGGGTTTCTAGTACCTTCGTGAAAAAAAAAAAAAAGAGAGAGAGACAAATGAGCTGTTCTCCAGTTTTTGGAAACTATTTCCAGGTGAAAGTACTTCACTGCCTACAAAAGAAAAATTAAATGAGGGTGAACCATAAGAATACTTTTCTCAGAATGTAGAATCATATTTGTGAATCATATTTGGTGTGAAAGTGTCTCACAGTAATGATAGTTAACACCTTTTCAACCATTTTGCTTTTCACATATATATTAGCTTTTGATTCTTCATGGTAATATTCCCACATTTTAGATTTTAAAAACAAACTTAGATAGTTTAATGACCTTTAAAGTTTTTAAGATAATAACTGTCAGGGTGAGGATGGAAAGTTTGGATTCAGGGTTCAGGGCTTTTTCCAATTTATCAGCATGCAAGTTTTGATTAACTATGGCTAAATATCACTGGCACTGTAAAATAAACATTTTATTAAATAGATAATGTGTTTAGTTGTAAAAACTTGTCGAACCACACGAATGACCGTTTGTTTGTATAATCGTCCAGATTGTTGGCTTGATTATCAACTCCATCAGAAGAGCTGATCGATTTGAACAAATAAATAGCCAATAATTTTCTCAACATATAATTTTGTAATTCCATTTGGGCATGCTCCTGTATTTTCATTGGCAAGGCTACTTTCTAGTACTAGTGAATTAACTGAGTGTATTAGCTTCTGATGACTGATGTAACACAGTACCAAAAATTGAGTGGCTTAAAATAGCATGAATATAATCAGTTTTGTAGATCTCAAGTCTGAAATGAGTCTTCTTAAGGTGCTGGAAGGACATGCCCTGGAAGCCTTCCTGCTCCTCAGCACATGTTTTCCAAATATTAGGGGCTGCTTGCCTTCCCAGCTTCTTCAGGGCTTCTCAGATGGGACTTTTTGCTAAAATGCTGGACATCATTGAGCAGAAAGATCTGTGGACTGTGCCAGAGTGGTACAAGTTTTTATGATTTAGGAGAAAGTTGTTGAGAGGATGCCACCAAGCATTTAAGAAAAGGGTGCAGTGAGCGGCTATTCTTAGAGACCCTCGAACATTTCTTTTTTGAAGCAGGTGGATCTCCGACATTCAACCAAGTGGGTTTCTAGTACCTTCGTGAAAAAAAAAAAAAGAGAGAGAGACAAATGAGCTGTTCTCCAGTTTTTGGAAACTATTTCCAGGTGAAAGTACTTCACTGCCTACAAAAGAAAAATTAAATGAGGGTGAACCATAAGAATACTTTTCTCAGAATGTAGAATCATATTTGTGAATCATATTTGGTGTGAAAGTGTCTCACAGTAATGATAGTTAACACCTTTTCAACCATTTTGCTTTTCACATATATATTAGCTTTTGATTCTTCATGGTAATATTCCCACATTTTAGATTTTAAAAACAAACTTAGATAGTTTAATGACCTTTAAAGTTTTTAAGATAATAACTGTCAGGGTGAGGATGGAAAGTTTGGATTCAGGGTTCAGGGCTTTTTCCAATTTATCAGCATGCAAGTTTTGATTAACTATGGCTAAATATCACTGGCACTGTAAAATAAACATTTTATTAAATAGATAATGTGTTTAGTTGTAAAAACTTGTCGAACCACACGAATGACCGTTTGTTTTTATAATCGTCCAGATTGTTGGCTTGATTATCAACTCCATCAGAAGAGCTGATCGATTTGAACAAATAAATAGCCAATAATTTTCTCAACATATAATTTTGTAATTCCATTTGGGCATGCTCCTGTATTTTCATTGGCAAGGCTACTTTCTAGTACTAGTGAATTAACTGAGTGTATTAGCTTCTGATGACTGATGTAACACAGTACCAAAAATTGAGTGGCTTAAAATAGCATGAATATAATCAGTTTTGTAGATCTCAAGTCTGAAATGAGTCTTCTTAAGGTGCTGGAAGGACATGCCCCGTAGGGAAGCCTTCCCTGCTCCTCAGCACATGTTTTCCAAATATTAGGGGCTGCTTGCCTTCCTTAGTTTAGGGGTTCAGTCATCCATCTTCAGGGCTTCTCAGATGCCGCTAGTGGTAAAGAACCTGTCCACTAATGCAGGAGACTCAGATTACATTCCTGGGTTGGGAAGATTCCGTGAAAGAGGGCATGGCAATCCACTCCAGTATTCTTGCCTTGGAGAATCCCATGGACAGAAGAGCCTGGCGCGTTATTGTCCATAGACTCGTAAAGAGTTGAACACGACAGAGGTGACTTTGCATACACAAACACACACACTCATCTTCAAAGCCATCAGTAGTCCAAAAGTTTTTCTAAGGTTATTTCATTCCGGTTCTGTACATTCATTGTCAAATCTCCTTCTCTGACTGTCTTAAGAAAATCTGCGATTACAGGGTTTACCTGATAAACTAGGATATTCTCTTTATCTCAAAATAATCTAATCTCATCTGTAAAATCCCTTTTGCTAAGTAAGAGAACATATTTACAAAACCCAGAGATTAGGATGTGGGCATCTTTCGAAGAAGGGAGTGAACATTATTCTACCCTTTACACTGGGTTTTGATTTTCAAGTTTATGGTTTCCAGGCATTTTCATATTTTATGTCTGGGATAATAAATTATTTATCTGTATGTGGGTTGATCTTGCTTCCCAAATTCAGGTTATTTTGTACTCAGTCTTCTCCATTCTCAATTTTAGAGTTCATTAAGAAATATTACAGAAGAGGATTACTTGTATAATTGTCCAGATTGTTGGCTTGATTATCAACTCCATCAGAAGAGCTGATCGATTTGAACAAATAAATAGCCAATAATTTTCTCAACATATAATTTTGTAATTCCATTTGGGCATGCTCCTGTATTTTCATTGGCAAGGCTACTTTCTAGTACTAGTGAATTAACTGAGTGTATTAGCTTCTGATGACTGATGTAACACAGTACCAAAAATTGAGTGGCTTAAAATAGCATGAATATAATCAGTTTTGTAGATCTCAAGTCTGAAATGAGTCTTCTTAAGGTGCTGGAAGGACATGCCCCGTAGGGAAGCCTTCCCTGCTCCTCAGCACATGTTTTCCAAATATTAGGGGCTGCTTGCCTTCCTTAGTTTAGGGGTTCAGTCATCCATCTTCAGGGCTTCTCAGATGCCGCTAGTGGTAAAGAACCTGTCCACTAATGCAGGAGACTCAGATTACATTCCTGGGTTGGGAAGATTCCGTGAAAGAGGGCATGGCAATCCACTCCAGTATTCTTGCCTTGGAGAATCCCATGGACAGAAGAGCCTGGGGGTTATTGTCCATAGACTCGTAAAGAGTTGAACACGACAGAGGTGACTTTGCATACACAAACACACACACTCATCTTCAAAGCCATCAGTAGTCCAAAAGTTTTTCTAAGGTTATTTCATTCCGGTTCTGTACATTCATTGTCAAATCTCCTTCTCTGACTGTCTTAAGAAAATCTGCGATTACAGGGTTTACCTGATAAACTAGGATATTCTCTTTATCTCAAAATAATCTAATCTCATCTGTAAAATCCCTTTTGCTAAGTAAGAGAACATATTTACAAAACCCAGAGATTAGGATGTGGGCATCTTTCGAAGAAGGGAGTGAACATTATTCTACCCTTTACACTGGGTTTTGATTTTCAAGTTTATGGTTTCCAGGCATTTTCATATTTTATGTCTGGGATAATAAATTATTTATCTGTATGTGGGTTGATCTTGCTTCCCAAATTCAGGTTATTTTGTACTCAGTCTTCTCCATTCTCAATTTTAGAGTTCATTAAGAAATATTACAGAAGAGGATTACAAATAATAAATAGGAATTTTCTGCTCACACTCCTCCAAATCAATATTAATTTCCTAAGTAATTACAAATAAAATTCCCTTAGATTAGGAAAAATAAATGTATTAAATCAAAGTAATAAGTTTTTTCAAAGCTATCTTTTCATGTCTTTGGCTGGGAGGTACTAACTTAGAAAGCTCTGTTATTAAAAATATTTTCATGTGAAATCTTGATTAAGGAAAATTTTATAGGGCCTTAAAACATCAATTAAAGCTTAATTAAATTTTGCAGCCCCTGAAGGCTAGTAACAATTTCTTTTTCCGGATGACAAAGAAATATACCCTGTGTACATAAGGTTCATTAACAATGTCACAGCTCTAAAGCTCTGCATGTAGTAATTATTCCAAAATAGCTATGGGCAAAAAATAAAGAGAAAATCTCTAAAGTAAGCCCAACAACAGAATTCCATCTCAGTGTTTTTCCATGAATGACTATCCATTAGAGAGAAGGTTTTCGAACTATGGCTTTCTGGAGAAGACTCCATTTTCTGGATTCAACAAGGTTCATAATTAGATTGGCTTATCACATAGTCATTTCCTTGCCATATTGGGGATGCATTCTGTTTTGTCCAGTAATTTTGCATACAGTACCCAGATACACCAATATGTAAATCTCCACTGCTTTTATCCTCATCATGTTACATGATCGTGCACATTCAATCATTGTAAGCATTAGGTACAGTGTGGAGAAGTCAGCCAATGTTCAAAAAATTGTTTTCCTCCTTCAAGAGCACATGCATCATTGATAAACAGTAAGCCAGAGGAAAAAGCATTTCCATTATTAGTTCAGTGCACCAATCATATGATCTAAGATACTTTTTTTTTTTCCACAGATATATAATAGAAGTCAGTTAATGGCTCTTATATGTCAATGCCAGCTGCCTCTCTCCAACAGTAGGTAGTTGTTTCTAGTTTAACCTTAATTGATAGGAGTGGTGGATACCCAGAATCGATCAATAGGTTTCTGGGGATTCAAATGGGATTCTCATATAATCCTAATGAATTCTGACAGCTGGCATTTGTATAGCTTAAGAGCTGTCATAAACATAGTGAAGAGTTGAAACAGTGCTCAAGCTTCATTTTAGAGCTCCTGAAAGATATTAGTTTTTCACAATGTTAAACCAGGACCATATTTTTAAAATCTTCTTCTGGGTTGTGTGTATATGTGTGTGTTGTTGGGGTGGGAGGGAATGTAAATGGAAACAAATTAATTCCTTTTATAAATTAAACCTTTTTTTCATCTTCTTGAATTCTAAACTTAGATGAAGAACACCTCATGTTTGATTATCTAATTTTCTGTTAGTAATTGAGTTTTTTACGTATATTTTAGCCCTCTTAACTTCACCATTCTCATTGTATTAAATACTAAAACAATAAATATTGAGTCATTTCCTACAGTTTTTCTTAGCGTGTTAGCATACTTCATGTTCTTTGCTGCTCTCAGTAAGACAGGATGTTGGTAGAACAGTTAATATTATGTCATATAATATTTCTAAATTCAGAAAGTTGAATGGTATCACAGACTCAATGGACATTAATTTGAGCAAACTCAGGGAAATTGTGAAGTAAAGGGAAGCCTGGCATGCTATACAGTTCATGGGGTCCCAAACAGTCAGACATGACTGAGTGATGGAACAACAAAAAGACCAGAAAGTTTAACTTACCTACTCAAAGTTAACACTTCTAATAATTTATATAAGTTAGATCTTTCCTTGTGATCTGCTGATGACTAGTAACACGATCTTTCTGTTTTATTCTGCTAATGAAGACCAGCTTCGTTAACGACAGAGGGAAAGAGCGGTGATGCAAAGGATAGAAACAAAGACAGAGAGTATAGAGGGGATCAGGGGGCTAGACGCCTCTGAGAGGTGCTAGCAACAATTGTCTCCCACATAGTCTTTTTTGGAAAGTTTTACTACGTGCCCTGGGGCAGGTAGGGTACAGCACACAAATCAGATAAACAATTCCTTCTAGGCATGGATAAGCAGAACCTTTGCTAACCTCAGGCAGAGACACCTTTTCAACCTAAACATAGCAGAATCGATCAATAGGTTTCTGGGGATTCAAATGGGATTCTCATATAATCCTAATGAATTCTGACAGCTGGCATTTGTATAGCTTAAGAGCTGTCATAAACATAGTGAAGAGTTGAAACAGTGCTCAAGCTTCATTTTAGAGCTCCTGAAAGATATTAGTTTTCACAATGTTAAACCAGGACCATATTTTTAAAATCTTCTTCTGGGTTGTGTGTATATGTGTGTGTTGTTGGGGTGGGAGGGAATGTAAATGGAAACAAATTAATTCCTTTTATAAATTAAACCTTTTTTTCATCTTCTTGAATTCTAAACTTAGATGAAGAACACCTCATGTTTGATTATCTAATTTTCTGTTAGTAATTGAGTTTTTTACGTATATTTTAGCCCTCTTAACTTCACCATTCTCATTGTATTAAATACTAAAACAATAAATATTGAGTCATTTCCTACAGTTTTTCTTAGCGTGTTAGCATACTTCATGTTCTTTGCTGCTCTCAGTAAGACAGGATGTTGGTAGAACAGTTAATATTATGTCATATAATATTTCTAAATTCAGAAAGTTGAATGGTATCACAGACTCAATGGACATTAATTTGAGCAAACTCAGGGAAATTGTGAAGTAAAGGGAAGCCTGGCATGCTATACAGTTCATGGGGTCCCAAACAGTCAGACATGACTGAGTGATGGAACAACAAAAAGACCAGAAAGTTTAACTTACCTACTCAAAGTTAACACTTCTAATAATTTATATAAGTTAGATCTTTCCTTGTGATCTGCTGATGACTAGTAACACGATCTTTCTGTTTTATTCTGCTAATGAAGACCAGCTTCGTTAACGACAGAGGGAAAGAGCGGTGATGCAAAGGATAGAAACAAAGACAGAGAGTATAGAGCGGGGATCAGGGGGCTAGACGCCTCTGAGAGGTGCTAGCAACAATTGTCTCCCACATAGTCTTTTTTGGAAAGTTTTACTACGTGCCCTGGGGCAGGTAGGGTACAGCACACAAATCAGATAAACAATTCCTTCTAGGCATGGATAAGCAGAACCTTTTGCTAACCTCAGGCAGAGACACCTTTTCAACCTAACTACTCTGTTATTTGTCTTAAGGACTACAGAAGTGGTATCTCATGACCCACACCCAGGAAACCAAGCCATCTAAGGATCGCAGCTTTCCACAGATCCTTTCTGACTGCATTCCGCTGGATGATGAGTTCACCAGAGCATGACTTGTGTCCTGATTTTTCTCCATGAATTCTAGTTTCGATTATATTGCTTTTTGCTAAACCCATCTCCCACATTCTGCTAGTTGAGTGTGTCTTTGTGTGAAAAATAGGAAAACACTGTAATCCAAGTCTTTCCAATTTTCCATAAGACCCAAAAAGTCATGAATGAAACCTGATTTTTTTGACATACAGAATGCCATCTAGTTAGGGATTGGGGTGCTAGTGAGTAATTACTTATGAGCAGACGTGGGACATTTATATCAACTATCTGGTCTCATTCATTTAACAAAAACACTGAAAAGTCTTAGATAACCAAAGTTACCTATATTGAAAGTGATATTCTAGGCTCCAGCTTAATTTTAATTACTTGCTACTATTCTTCACAACACATTTTTCTTACTAATTTTGAAAATTGACAATTTATATCTTCTCCTTAACAATTCTCTAAAGAAACAATAAAATATTTTTCAATTATGAAAGCTTGATTTTCTATAAAGCTTCCTTTATATCAGCCAATATGTGAATAATGTCCTGTTGTATGCAAAAGAGTGCAGATAGAAAATTCTCCTTTACAAATGGAGGTCTTTAGTGTACTATGAAGTGTACAAGAAAGAGCAGAACTCTTCAAGTTAGATCTTTCCTTGTGATCTGCTGATGACTAGTAACACGATCTTTCTGTTTTATTCTGCTAATGAAGACCAGCTTCGTTAACGACAGAGGGAAAGAGCGGTGATGCAAAGGATAGAAACAAAGACAGAGAGTATAGAGCGGGGATCAGGGGGCTAGACGCCTCTGAGAGGTGCTAGCAACAATTGTCTCCCACATAGTCTTTTTTGGAAAGTTTTACTACGTGCCCTGGGGCAGGTAGGGTACAGCACACAAATCAGATAAACAATTCCTTCTAGGCATGGATAAGCAGAACCTTTTGCTAACCTCAGGCAGAGACACCTTTTCAACCTAACTACTCTGTTATTTGTCTTAAGGACTACAGAAGTGGTATCTCATGACCCACACCCAGGAAACCAAGCCATCTAAGGATCGCAGCTTTCCACAGATCCTTTCTGACTGCATTCCGCTGGATGATGAGTTCACCAGAGCATGACTTGTGTCCTGATTTTTCTCCATGAATTCTAGTTTCGATTATATTGCTTTTTGCTAAACCCATCTCCCACATTCTGCTAGTTGAGTGTGTCTTTGTGTGAAAAATAGGAAAACACTGTAATCCAAGTCTTTCCAATTTTCCATAAGACCCAAAAAGTCATGAATGAAACCTGATTTTTTTGACATACAGAATGCCATCTAGTTAGGGATTGGGGTGCTAGTGAGTAATTACTTATGAGCAGACGTGGGACATTTATATCAACTATCTGGTCTCATTCATTTAACAAAAACACTGAAAAGTCTTAGATAACCAAAGTTACCTATATTGAAAGTGATATTCTAGGCTCCAGCTTAATTTTAATTACTTGCTACTATTCTTCACAACACATTTTTCTTACTAATTTTGAAAATTGACAATTTATATCTTCTCCTTAACAATTCTCTAAAGAAACAATAAAATATTTTTCAATTATGAAAGCTTGATTTTCTATAAAGCTTCCTTTATATCAGCCAATATGTGAATAATGTCCTGTTGTATGCAAAAGAGTGCAGATAGAAAATTCTCCTTTACAAATGGAGGTCTTTAGTGTACTATGAAGTGTACAAGAAAGAGCAGAACTCTTCACCTTGTGCTGGAATCTCTACTCCAGGACATGTGCTACATGGCTCCTTAAATGAAATTTTCTTTCCAAAAGTGCTTGGAAACATACCACATGTCATGTAATTTTCCCTTACAATATTAAAAAAAGAAGAGCTATTTTCACTTTAGAGAAATAATTGGAATTCCATTACTTTTGAGATAATTTTCTAATCTTTCCTCCAACAGTTTTATTTAAATATCTGCAGAGGATTTAAAATGAAGCAGGCAGGTAGAAAAATACGCATGCCACTTATATTCATAGACACCTGGAAGCATGATCTTATTAAACAATCTATCACATGTGTTTATGATTACAAACTGTGGTGAGTGATACAGAGGGAACATTCAATGCTCAATGACAAGGAATAGCATGGGCAAGACTGGGTTGTTATACTGGGTAAAAAGCTGACAGTGTTTCTGTCTTATCAGTATGTAAGGACTCTTTATCTGAACTTATTCTTTTAGTGTTTTTCCTCTTCCTTTATCCTCAGGTTTCAATATCCTGGCTTGTTATTTCCTGCGGAGAAATAGCCATACTTAATAATAATAATAATAATAATAATGGTGGTGGTCTTGTTGTTGAAGTAGAATTCTTGTACAGGCATTTTCTTTTTTTCAAATAGCTATCATAGCAGATATTTCTATACAGGGAAGAGCCAAACTGCTCTTTAAGAGAATCCATCTTTTCTCAAACTGACACAGAAATAAGAGATTTTATATAATTGACTTATCTGCAAGACTCATCTGCTTCTGTATGAATAACTCTAACCTGTAATATTTTGGAAAAAGAATTTGTCTTTGTCGATTCAGACAAAATTGAGATGATAGAAAGCTATGGGCTACTACTTCATAACTGCTGTGGAAGGATTCAGACATGTACCGAAACCACATCTGGAACAACAGACTTGATTTCCAACCTCCCTTCTTTCACTTTTGTAATGTTGAATCCATATCATAAGAAAATTTCCTGGAGCGTACAGCTCGAAATATAGTTATAGCTACATTTTCCCTCACAGGATTCAGGTACCCCAGTGCATTTGTCAAGAAAATAAGTTTCTAAAATTTCTGTGTTTATACTTATGATGAAATTACATCTCTTTTGTCATTAAAAAATGCAAAATAATAGTTTGTAAGCCTTACCCATTCCTTTTTTTTTGGAGGGTGGGTGAGTTGTTTGTATAGTCTCATGACATGAGGTGAGAATTTAGCAATACAAAGACTTGCAGGAACTGTCTCTACACTTTTGACATTGATTGTTCCACTCTGACCCACACTGGCAAGGCCATGAGCCCCTCTTGGCTTGTGCATTGCACCTTGAATTTCTGCTCTCAGCTCTCTGAACTGGACACTCTTCCTCTTCCTATACTGTTTTCTCCCTTCAGATGGAAAGCCCTGATAAGAAAGGGGCTGGGCCACCTTTCTCAAAACTAAATCCCCTGCTCTTAACATACAATAGGAAGTCTAGAGGTATTTGTTGAAGCCCTAAGGCTAAGAAATGCCAGGAATTGGAGCCCCAGAGAAATGTCTGAGAGAGGTAAGAGAAAGAAGTAACTGAGAACTGAAGAGAGTCTGACACAGGGAACAGCAAAGGAGTTTTCTTTATTTGAGGAGGCACCGTCAGTTTTTGAGGCATCGGATCTGAATGTAGAGTGGTATCCAAAGGTAGCAGCAGCCATTCAGAATATAATCCAGTACTACTGTGTCATCTATGAAGAGAAAAAGCAGCTACCATTCAGACATCAAAGGGCTTTCTTTTTTTTTTTTTTTTTTTGTAAAGGGTAGACAGAATTTTACCCAGCAAGAAACTAGAACCTGTCGTGGACATCAGGTGTGAGTGAAATTGCACCTTACTCTCCAGATCCTTCAGATTTACCAGCTCCCACCTCCTCTCCTTCCTCCAGTCACTAACTCTTCTTGCCTGTTTACTTGATGCCAGGCCTTGTGTCCCAGCTGTAGCACTGTGCTACTGTACTAAAAAAGATTAAGATTTAAAACTATCATTTGTACCGAAACCACATCTGGAACAACAGACTTGATTTCCAACCTCCTTCTTTCACTTTTGTAATGTTGAATCCATATCATAAGAAAATTTCCTGGAGCGTACAGCTCGAAATATAGTTATAGCTACATTTTCCCTCACAGGATTCAGGTACCCCAGTGCATTTGTCAAGAAAATAAGTTTCTAAAATTTCTGTGTTTATACTTATGATGAAATTACATCTCTTTTGTCATTAAAAAATGCAAAATAATAGTTTGTAAGCCTTACCCATTCCTTTTTTTTTGGAGGGTGGGTGAGTTGTTTGTATAGTCTCATGACATGAGGTGAGAATTTAGCAATACAAAGACTTGCAGGAACTGTCTCTACACTTTTGACATTGATTGTTCCACTCTGACCCACACTGGCAAGGCCATGAGCCCCTCTTGGCTTGTGCATTGCACCTTGAATTTCTGCTCTCAGCTCTCTGAACTGGACACTCTTCCTCTTCCTATACTGTTTTCTCCCTTCAGATGGAAAGCCCTGATAAGAAAGGGGCTGGGCCACCTTTCTCAAAACTAAATCCCCTGCTCTTAACATACAATAGGAAGTCTAGAGGTATTTGTTGAAGCCCTAAGGCTAAGAAATGCCAGGAATTGGAGCCCCAGAGAAATGTCTGAGAGAGGTAAGAGAAAGAAGTAACTGAGAACTGAAGAGAGTCTGACACAGGGAACAGCAAAGGAGTTTTCTTTATTTGAGGAGGCACCGTCAGTTTTTGAGGCATCGGATCTGAATGTAGAGTGGTATCCAAAGGTAGCAGCAGCCATTCAGAATATAATCCAGTACTACTGTGTCATCTATGAAGAGAAAAAGCAGCTACCATTCAGACATCAAAGGGCTTTCTTTTTTTTTTTTTTTTTTTGTAAAGGGTAGACAGAATTTTACCCAGCAAGAAACTAGAACCTGTCGTGGACATCAGGTGTGAGTGAAATTGCACCTTACTCTCCAGATCCTTCAGATTTACCAGCTCCCACCTCCTCTCCTTCCTCCAGTCACTAACTCTTCTTGCCTGTTTACTTGATGCCAGGCCTTGTGTCCCAGCTGTAGCACTGTGCTACTGTACTATAAGATTAAGATTAAAAATATTTTCTTTTTGTGTGTTTTTTATGTTATTATTTGTGTGAAAAATGTCATAAGCTTATCACAGTAGGGTACTACATAACTGATTGTGTTTGTTGAGTTCATAGGCAAACATTGTTGGACTTTTGAAAACTTGGACTTATGAACACAATCTCAGAAGGGAACTCATTCACATGTAGGGGGTTTACTGTATTTATATTGTTGAAGGTGAGTAGCTTTATTTTCACTATATTTTTAAAACTATTCAGTGTTGTTTAAAGTAAGAAAATACAAATGATTTCTTAAATTGAAGATTATTATTTGCCATTTTTTATTTAAGGTGGAACCAAAGAGGCATAAGCAGTTTTATATAGCAGGCCTAAAGGATTATTGTGATATATTAGGCAAAATATTCAGGAAGGAAAAGGGACAAAACACTATAATGTATTATGCAAGGAGAGTGGATAGTTATTTTCTATATCTATAGCCACAGTACAGTATGTTTGTGAAGATAGTAATATTATATTTTCAAGTCACAAAAATCTCAGTCACCACTGACCCTCCATTTGGGTAACAAATTTACCTCACTGCAGTACTGAAAAATAAATCACCTCTCCAATGCAGCTGAACTTTGCTGACCATGGACAACCGTATACTACCACCCAACTCCCAGACCCTGTGCAGTTTTGTAGGATCCATCACGTGACTACTTCTGGCCAAGGAGCTATGAATGGAATTGATACATTTAAGGACTGTCCTGTAAATCTTTTTTTCTTCTGCTTCAGTAAATTGGAAGGCATGTGTTGAGATTTCAAAGTCAGATTAGGTTCCATCTTGAATTACTGCAAGGAAGAATGACCTCACAGAATGTCTCAGGCATGGCCACCTTGGTGTGAGTGAAATTGCACCTTACTCTCCAGATCCTTCAGATTTACCAGCTCCCACCTCCTCTCCTTCCTCCAGTCACTAACTCTTCTTGCCTGTTTACTTGATGCCAGGCCTTGTGTCCCAGCTGTAGCACTGTGCTACTGTACTATAAGATTAAGATTAAAAATATTTTCTTTTTGTGTGTTTTTTATGTTATTATTTGTGTGAAAAATGTCATAAGCTTATCACAGTAGGGTACTACATAACTGATTGTGTTTGTTGAGTTCATAGGCAAACATTGTTGGACTTTTGAAAACTTGGACTTATGAACACAATCTCAGAAGGGAACTCATTCACATGTAGGGGGTTTACTGTATTTATATTGTTGAAGGTGAGTAGCTTTATTTTCACTATATTTTTAAAACTATTCAGTGTTGTTTAAAGTAAGAAAATACAAATGATTTCTTAAATTGAAGATTATTATTTGCCATTTTTTATTTAAGGTGGAACCAAAGAGGCATAAGCAGTTTTATATAGCAGGCCTAAAGGATTATTGTGATATATTAGGCAAAATATTCAGGAAGGAAAAGGGACAAAACACTATAATGTATTATGCAAGGAGAGTGGATAGTTATTTTCTATATCTATAGCCACAGTACAGTATGTTTGTGAAGATAGTAATATTATATTTTCAAGTCACAAAAATCTCAGTCACCACTGACCCTCCATTTGGGTAACAAATTTACCTCACTGCAGTACTGAAAAATAAATCACCTCTCCAATGCAGCTGAACTTTGCTGACCATGGACAACCCGTATACTACCACCCAACTCCCAGACCCTGTGCAGTTTTGTAGGATCCATCACGTGACTACTTCTGGCCAAGGAGCTATGAATGGAATTGATACATTTAAGGACTGTCCTGTAAATCTTTTTTTCTTCTGCTTCAGTAAATTGGAAGGCATGTGTTGAGATTTCAAAGTCAGATTAGGTTCCATCTTGAATTACTGCAAGGAAGAATGACCTCACAGAATGTCTCAGGCATGGCCACCTTGGTGTGAGTTTAACCTTTGTTGTGTTAAATCTTTTATCAGTTAATTTATTAGCACAAGCTACCTAAGCATGTTTTACTATGCCCCCAGAAACACTTTCTATCTCCATAGTACACTGAATAACCTCACATCTATATCCACAGCAGTCTGTTTTATGTGTAATACGAGTTTAGTTTATTTCTAAACCTAGCTTTGTAGAAAGCTGTTTATGCGTACTGTAGAGGATTAAAAACTTTGTTAGGCTAGAGATCTTGTTCTAATCATTTGATTATATAACCTCAAATAACAAACTGTTTACTTATTTACTCAATACATATTTATGAGCATTTCTATGTGTGATTGTTTTTTTGTTTTTTTTTTTGGCCATTTCTATTGGTTTTGCATTTTATTTCTATCTTTCTTATTTGGCTTGTGAGGGCCTCCCATTGCAGTGGCCTCTCTCGTTACAGAGCACAGGCTCTGGGCACATGTGCTCCAGAGCTCCAGCTCAGTAATTGAACACATCGGTCCAGCTGCTTCACAGCACGCGGGATCTTCCCAGGCCAGGGATCGAACCGGCAGCCCTTGCACTGCAAGGCGGTGTCCTTACTCACTGGACCACCAGGGAAGCCCTATGTGTGAATTTTTAAGTAAATTAAAATCCGCACACTTGAAAAAGAAATAATAGAATATTGAAATAAATAATATCCAAGCGGAATGCATCTTTTGGTGAATTCATTAGTGTGAATGAGGTAGAAAAGCATACATAGAGGATCTGACTCAGACAGGATCTCAACTTTGGTAAGATGTGAATGTTCAGGGTGTTGGAAAGCATGAGGGAGAATGAAACAAGATGGATTTACAGAAGTCAAGTAGATCACACATGACTTTGCATACCATAGGATTGTGCTGCTGTGTTATCTATAGTTGAAACCTATACTTTGGACTGAATGAAGGGGGCCATATGACATGATTGCTGTTTTTTAGTTCTTACAGTTGCTGTTTGAAATTATTGTTGGAAGATTGGTTAGAATGGAAGTTAGATTATTTGGTAGTAGTTTGGATAAAATATAACGGAGTCTGTTTATGGTGAGTGAGCTTGGAGCTAAATACAAGGAAATAAAGTTCATGTACTATTTGGAGACAAATAATTCTGTTTGTAATAATTTACAAACAGAATTATTAACTGGTAATAATTTACTCTTATGGTATCAAAAAAATTGAAAAACCAGAAGTGACTTCTAGACTTTTGCTTTTCACTTACATCAATGTTGTGTACTGTGACCAAAAGAAATATGAAAGAGAAAGAAGGTCCATAGGCCTTAATCATTACTGATTATTTAGAAGAGCAAAATTGCCAAATTCAATACTTAGTGTATCATTTTGCTTGATGATATGATAAATGGGTATTATATTCATGATAGACTGTCTTGAGTGTATAACCACATGCCTGTGTTAACTACTTGCTCTAATGACAGAACCAAATTGTCCAGCCACATTTAGGATTGATCGAGTCAATACAATCTATAAAATTTTGTCATTCATCTGAGACTATTCATTCACCATGTTCAAATTGAGGGACATTTTTATTTTCTGTTTCCCAGTGTGTTGCTTTTTCCTCACATTCTTTCCTGGTTATGGGGTGATTTGCTGTCTTGATGAAAGGCTATCCTGAGAAGGATCACCAAGAAGCCCTTGGTCACGGCTCACTGGGCCATTTGTTCAGGAGCTCTGCACAGTGGCCTCTGCTGCAGGTAGGCTTCCAGAGGCTGCATCAGCAGTTCTAAGAAGGTTATAGGGGGGAAAAAAAAGGAACCTGGATGTAACTGGCTCTTTTCCTACCTGTATATCAAGGAAAGTTTTATGCCAAATGTTCTTATAAGCATTGTTAAAGTCTCACTTTTACAAAATGCACTACATATAATACCAATATGTATATTCCATGTTTTCAAGCAGTCTTCCCTGGAGTCATCTTGCCTTGTTTCTGCTTTGACTGTTTGATTTATATATTTTCCCCTGACAGATACCATTTCCCCTCCTCTTTCCCAGAATATTATTCCTCATGGCCAGTATAATGAAACATCACTTAAAATAGGGCTAATCATAGTAAGTACCACATATATAGAGACACTATAAGATTAATTAGAGAAATATTTCACATAAAGAACTTACCAGAATCCCTGAGCTATAGATTGACTTGTGTGCCTCTATATTCATATGTCAGATCCTTAACCTCTAGTGTGACTGTATTTGGCAACCAGGCTTTTGTGAGGTAATTTGAGTTGAATGAAGTCATTAGAGTGGGACCCTAAATCCATTGGATAAGAGACCATAATAAGAGGCATGGAAAGAGGTCTCTGACTCTCTCCCCGCAAACACACACTGAAGAAAGAGCATGTGAGGACACAGAAAGAAGGAAGCCATCTGCAAGCCAAGGAGAGAGTTCTTACTAGGAACCAAATCTGCTGCCATCTTGGTCTTGGGCTTCCCAAACTCCACAACTGTCAGAAATTAATTTCTGTTGTATATGCCACTTGGCATGTGGTATTTTGTTATGGCAGCCTGAGCAGACTAACACACCTTCTCATACAGTAGTAATTCTATAGTGTTAATATTAGTTTCACTAATCTTATCTCTCTAAAGGTATATATACACAAATACAAACCTTATATCTAAATCTCACATCAGAACAAACTTTTTCATGCTCCCTTAAGAATATTTCAATGTTTCTATTCTAAGTGTCTCTGTAAATGTTACCTTTTGTATGAAATGCTATTCATCATTTCCTCCACTCAGTAAATGGTACGGTTCTAACAACCAAAGCCATGGGCCAAGAACACACACTTTAACACTAAGCAAAAGTACTTCTTAATATATACTCATCAAATTTCCAGAGGCTGCATCAGCAGTTCTAAGAAGGTTATAGGGGAAAAAAGGAACCTGGATGTAACTGGCTCTTTTCCTACCTGTATATCAAGGAAAGTTTTATGCCAAATGTTCTTATAAGCATTGTTAAAGTCTCACTTTTACAAAATGCACTACATATAATACCAATATGTATATTCCATGTTTTCAAGCAGTCTTCCCTGGAGTCATCTTGCCTTGTTTCTGCTTTGACTGTTTGATTTATATATTTTCCCCTGACAGATACCATTTCCCTCCTCTTTCCCAGAATATTATTCCTCATGGCCAGTATAATGAAACATCACTTAAAATAGGGCTAATCATAGTAAGTACCACATATATAGAGACACTATAAGATTAATTAGAGAAATATTTCACATAAAGAACTTACCAGAATCCCTGAGCTATAGATTGACTTGTGTGCCTCTATATTCATATGTCAGATCCTTAACCTCTAGTGTGACTGTATTTGGCAACCAGGCTTTTGTGAGGTAATTTGAGTTGAATGAAGTCATTAGAGTGGGACCCTAAATCCATTGGATAAGAGACCATAATAAGAGGCATGGAAAGAGGTCTCTGACTCTCTCCCAGCAAACACACACTGAAGAAAGAGCATGTGAGGACACAGAAAGAAGGAAGCCATCTGCAAGCCAAGGAGAGAGTTCTTACTAGGAACCAAATCTGCTGCCATCTTGGTCTTGGGCTTCCCAAACTCCACAACTGTCAGAAATTAATTTCTGTTGTATATGCCACTTGGCATGTGGTATTTTGTTATGGCAGCCTGAGCAGACTAACACACCTTCTCATACAGTAGTAATTCTATAGTGTTAATATTAGTTTCACTAATCTTATCTCTCTAAAGGTATATATACACAAATACAAACCTTATATCTAAATCTCACATCAGAACAAACTTTTTCATGCTCCCTTAAGAATATTTCAATGTTTCTATTCTAAGTGTCTCTGTAAATGTTACCTTTTGTATGAAATGCTATTCATCATTTCCTCCACTCAGTAAATGGTACGGTTCTAACAACCAAAGCCATGGGCCAAGAACACACACTTTAACACTAAGCAAAAGTACTTCTTAATATATACTCATCAAATTTCCAAAGTACACTCTATAGTACATATATATTTCTTCCATTTTATACATTCATCTAAATATACAGAAGGTATATGAAGGTCAAGATACCATTTTAATTTTACAGTAGGTCTTTCTTCAACATACAGAAGAGAGCTGGTAGCAGGGCAAGGTAGGCCATATGTATAATGATACATCAAATTGTACAACCAGGCAAATTTAAAGTATTTCTCTTTTCAGTTGACCATCGAAATATTTCTGCATTTAACATTACCAACATTTCTAGTTGTCGATAGATCATATTTTAATAACTGTTATCACAGACTCACTGACAGTCTAACACTTGAAAGTACTAGTTGTGTGGATGGTGTTTTTAAACAATATGATTTCCATGTAGCAATCATAAACAAAGCTCTCTGTTTACTTATCAGGGTCTAATTAGAAGCGTAATCTCAATTCATTTCAGACAGTTTAGTTTCTAGTCTCAAGATATTTGTGTGCATTCCTGCACATAATATCCAATAAAAGATATTTCTTAGAATGGTACCGGAATTCCTTCATGTACAAAAAAAGTAGATAATCTTGACTAAATAATAGTAAAAGCCAAAGCAAATAGTGACCCTCACTGAAAAAATCTAACAAGCATACATGCCCTGCATCTACTTGTCCTCAGTCTCTCTCTCTCTTTCCCTAACCTTTTCCTTTATTTGCTTCTCTAAATCATGGCATTTGGGGCCCAGAGTTAAATCATCTCCATCTAATAGGAGGACATTTTTGAGATTATTCTTTTTATGAGCTTGTCCAAAATTCATAGAAAATAGAACTATATTAGAAAAAAAAAGTATTATCACTCAAATAGAGATTAAACACTTAATTCAACTGATGCTGAGTGAAGAGCATCTATAGACCAGCTAATTCCCTAGGCAGCTGGATTGGAGTTTTCAGAAAGCAAGGAGAAGAGAAGGAATTTGATATTACGGTTCAGCCCAGGTTGTGGTTTCTTCATCTTAAACTGCTACTAAATTGGAGTTGGAACAATTGGATTTTTCTAGTTTTAGATGTTTCTTGTTTAGGATCAATAGTAAAATCCATTCCTCAAAACCCTCGGAACAAATCCTTTTAGACATGTTAACTTGCAGACTTATCTGTTAGTTGAGGTTTAAGAAAAAAACTGGGGAGGGACAGGGAAAAAGAAGAGAGGGGAAAAAAGGAATCTGGTGTAGTAGTTAGGTAAGTTAGGTCTGTGTTAATATCATGGCCCTTATTGACCCAGGAATCCACTCTCAGTCCAATCAAGCTCAGTTGTGGTGAGTCATAGTATGGAGGCTGAAGCTGGATTCTTTTTTGGATGAGGCAGAGGCAGTTTTCTTAGTAACAGAAATGGAATGGCACAGAAGAAGTCTAGCCCTGAAAGTAAAGAAAGTCAGTAAATGTAGTTTTCATAAGTTTAGTTACTGAAGGAAAACACTAACGTATTTGGTGAACACATTACAGCAGTTGGAGTTGTTTACTTATCAGGGTCTAATTAGAAGCGTAATCTCAATTCATTTCAGACAGTTTAGTTTCTAGTCTCAAGATATTTGTGTGCATTCCTGCACATAATATCCAATAAAAGATATTTCTTAGAATGGTACCGGAATTCCTTCATGTACAAAAAGTAGATAATCTTGACTAAATAATAGTAAAAGCCAAAGCAAATAGTGACCCTCACTGAAAAAATCTAACAAGCATACATGCCCTGCATCTACTTGTCCTCAGTCTCTCTCTCTCTTTCCCTAACCTTTTCCTTTATTTGCTTCTCTAAATCATGGCATTTGGGGCCCAGAGTTAAATCATCTCCATCTAATAGGAGGACATTTTTGAGATTATTCTTTTTATGAGCTTGTCCAAAATTCATAGAAAATAGAACTATATTAGAAAAAAAAAGTATTATCACTCAAATAGAGATTAAACACTTAATTCAACTGATGCTGAGTGAAGAGCATCTATAGACCAGCTAATTCCCTAGGCAGCTGGATTGGAGTTTTCAGAAAGCAAGGAGAAGAGAAGGAATTTGATATTACGGTTCAGCCCAGGTTGTGGTTTCTTCATCTTAAACTGCTACTAAATTGGAGTTGGAACAATTGGATTTTTCTAGTTTTAGATGTTTCTTGTTTAGGATCAATAGTAAAATCCATTCCTCAAAACCCTCGGAACAAATCCTTTTAGACATGTTAACTTGCAGACTTATCTGTTAGTTGAGGTTTAAGAAAAAAACTGGGGAGGGACAGGGAAAAAGAAGAGAGGGGAAAAAAGGAATCTGGTGTAGTAGTTAGGTAAGTTAGGTCTGTGTTAATATCATGGCCCTTATTGACCCAGGAATCCACTCTCAGTCCAATCAAGCTCAGTTGTGGTGAGTCATAGTATGGAGGCTGAAGCTGGATTCTTTTTTGGATGAGGCAGAGGCAGTTTTCTTAGTAACAGAAATGGAATGGCACAGAAGAAGTCTAGCCCTGAAAGTAAAGAAAGTCAGTAAATGTAGTTTTCATAAGTTTAGTTACTGAAGGAAAACACTAACGTATTTGGTGAACACATTACAGCAGTTGGAGTTGTGTACTAGTAAACAGGTTTACTTCAAAGAAGAGTAAAATTATTGAAGTGGTACTAGTAAATACAATGATCTCTCTGTAAGGTCTTCCTTGGCTTCCCTGGTGGCTCAGATGGTAAAGAATCTGCCTGCAAGGCGGGAGATCCAGATTCGATCCCTGGGTGAGGACAGAAGAGAAGAGCTTTTAACAACTCATACATATGAGTGTATAAAGGGAAATAGGTTAAAATTGTCAAATATTTGGGTTGTATGAGCCTACATGCTCATTGATTGATTGACTGCAACACTCAATTCAGACTAGTAAATATCACATATGTGTTCTGTTTATACTTTTAAATAAGGGCATCTCTGTTATCACCAGTCACCTATGGTGACTGGTGTAGCAAGTCACCTAAAGATCACATGCTGCAGTCTGAGGAAAGTATCATGGTTTCTTCCATTTTTTCATATATTCAGTGATCACAGAATACCAGTGTATAGCAATTTCAAGACAGTGACATTAAGTGCAATCACTATGGAAAACAGCATGGAGGTTTCTCAAAAAACTAAAAATAAAACTACTGTATGATTCCTCAATTCCACTCCTGAGTACATATCCATAACAAATGAAAGCACTAATTTGAAAAGATCATTCACCCCAATGTTCAGAGCATCACTATTTATACTAGTCAAGATATGGAAATCTGAGTTGCCATCAACAGATAAATGAATATCATATTTATATATGTGAACTTCCCTAGTGGCTCAGACAGTAAAGAATCTGCCTTCAATGTGGGAGACCTGGGTTTGATCCCTGGGTCGGGAAGATGCCCTGGAGTAAGAAATGGCAACCTATCTCAATATTCTTCCTTGGAAAAATCCCATGGAAAGAGGAGCCTGGAAAACTACAGTCCATAGAGTCACAGAGTCAGACAAGACTAAGCAACTAACATACAAACAATATATAATCATATATGTAACACATCATATACATAAATATTAATATGTATAAGCAAAATGGAATATATATATATATATGTAATGGGATATTAATTATTTAAAAAAACCCTGTGATTTGCAATAATATGAATGAAACTAGAGAGTATTATGCTTAGTTAAATGTCAGAGAGAGGATGACAAGCACTGTAAAATATACCTATATGTGGAATCTAAAAGATAATACAAATTGACTATATGAAAAACAGAATAGAGTCATAAATATAGAAAAGAACCTAGTGGTTGCTTAAAGGGAGAGGAAAGGGAGAGAAGCAGGTTAGGGTTGTGAGATTAAAAGATATAGACTACTGCATATAAAATAGATAAGCAACAAGGGTGGACTGTATAGTACTGGGAATGACAGCCATTGTCTTTTAATAACTTTTAATGAAATATAATCTGTAAAACTACTGAATCATAACACTATATACCTGAAACTAATATTATATTGTAAATCATCTATACTTCAGTAAACAAAAGGCTTCCATAGAAGTTTCCCAAACATTTCATTTAGTGTCCTCCTAATGACTAGAAAGATTCTAAGTGTAATTATCACTTTAGTAGCTTGAGAAATCTGTATTTCTCTCGTAAGAACTTCAGCAAAATTGAGGGTGATAACCAATGTGTGTTACTCACTGTCATATCTGACCCTTTGCTATCCCACGGACTGTACCCTTCCAGGCTCCACTGTCCATGGGATTCTCTAGGCAAGAATACTGGAGTGGGTAGCCATTTCTTTCTCTGGAGTATCTTCCGAATCTAAGGATCCAACCCAGGTCTTCCACATGGTAGGCAGATTCTTTACCATGTGAGCCACCAGGGAAGTCCCCATAATGCAAATCTACATAAATGGCTTGTGTGGTTTCTCAGTCCCTGCTGACTATTTGTGACTGTGGGGACTTAGTCTGCCAGGTTCCTCTGTCCATCGGGTTTCCCAGGAGTGAGTAACCATTTCCTCCTCCAGGGGGCCTTTCCAGATCTAGAGATCAACCTGTGTCTCAAGTGTATCCTGCATCGTTAGGCAGATTCTTTACCACTGAGCCACCTGGAAAGCCCTGCCTGCATAAATGCTAATGTAAATTAGTTTTGTGATTGTACAGGCTTACCCCATTCTCAAAAACAACAGATAAAATAATTATAATTAAAAATGGCATTCATACTTACTCTGATTTTGTTTAGGTATTATTGTACCCATAACTTAATAGAAATTATCCTTAAATAACTCTAAAGAGGACATTATATAACTGACATTGCCCTATATACTGAGATAATAATAGATTGCTACCATGTAGGGTGATATGATATTATGGAAATTCCTTGTTCTACTTACCTTTAAAAAACTAATTACATATTATAGACATATGGTAGAAAAAATAAGTATCCATTTCAACTAAGTTTGTCAGCTTTCCTTTTTTGACATTTATGAACATTCAATATGATATTGTAAGCTATAAGAATCTATACCAATTATTTGCTTCAGAGATCTCTGTTGGAACTATTTGTCACAGTACTTCACTGTGAATGAACAAAGTAAGTTGAAAAGAAGAATATATGCAGCAGTATGCTGGGACTCTATAAAGCCAGGGACATTATATAATGATTATGAATTTAAGTAGCTGAAAGTCATTTGTAGTCTTAATATGCATGGATGATATAATAAAGGACATGATGAACATGGTCCTTAAACCATGTCTGAGCGAGAGATAATGGCGGCATTTGTCTAAATTCTGTATATATTCAACATATTTTGACAGATGTTATTAATGCAAATGATTTTCAAAGAATCAGTGTTCAGTTTCAGAGATAAAAAATGTAAATTTTCATTTCTCTAGTTGAATTACATTTCCTTCATGCTATGTTAGCACTAATTTTGAAAGGAACTGGTGCAATATGTATATCTCTATTTTGTGATAGCTATTGTATTCTGAAATGTAAAAGTATTACTTTAGGAATAGAAACATACAACATAAAAATGTTTACTAAACACTCACAGATTAATTTATTTTTAATAAGAAAGACAGGGTGTGTTAAAGATTTCCTCTTTGTGATAATGTTTTAACTGCAAAATTTAACAGTCATTTCCTAGTTAAATAAAATCAGCTGTGAGAAAATTAACCAATGATCACAATGAATAGTTGAGTCAACATTCTTCCAATTTTATCTCTTGCTCTTCTTTTGGGAAATGTTCCATTATTTTGCTTTGTATACTTATAGGGGAAAGTTGCCATGATATACATGTATGAATTTATATTTACAGTATTTATTCTTCAGTGACATCACTGAAGAATGATGCATATTCTCATATGCATCATGATGCATATATGCATCATGTCTATCTCATATAGACATGCATGATGCATGTCTCATATATGCATATTGATAATTACATATATTTTTCATGCTATAATATATTTTATACACATAAAATATATATAAAAGTGAATGCCTCTATACATTTCTGCTGAATATTAATATCATTAAATATTGACATGTTTTCAGTGAAAAATAAGAACAGCACTATAAGAATCTGAAAATTATTATGATGTGTTCACTTTTATTTTTTTAATGGTTCTGGGCAGATCACATAGGCCAGATAACCTAGGAGGCAAATGAATGATGTTAAGATGATTTAAATTTTTTCACTCTGTAAATTCTTATCCTTTTGTGTTTCTGTTACTTAGCAGGGTGACATTTAACACTGATTCAACCGTGCAAAGCACAAGTGTATCTTGCTCTTACTAGAGGCAGTTATTCCTAACCTGTACCATCCAGAGAAGATTCTATCAACCTTCCTCATGTATTTTACACAATATACACACATATCCTACATAAATTCTAGATATATAAAATCATTTGTTATATTGGAAATATATTATGTGTGTTGATATACATTATACAGGCTTCCCAGGTGGCAATAGATGTAAGGAGTTAATGAATGATAGTTGTTCAGTCATGTCCTATTCTTTGTGACCTATGGACTGTAACCTGCTTGGATCCTCTGTCCATGGAATTCTCCTGGCAAGAATACTGGAGTGAGTTAGCATTTACTTCTCCAAGAAGTAAAGAACACATCTGCCAACACGGAAAACATAATGAGATGTTTGTTTGTGCCCTGGGTCAGGAAGATCCTCTGGAGGAGGGCATGGCAACCCACTGCAGTATTCTAGACTGGTAGTTAATTCCCGCAGTTCATAGGTTCAAATTTTTTCAAAGTTAATAAAATCAGCTGTGAGAAAATTAACCAATGATCACAATGAATAGTTGAGTCAACATTCTTCCAATTTTATCTCTTGCTCTTCTTTTGGGAAATGTTCCATTATTTTGCTTTGTATACTTATAGGGGAAAGTTGCCATGATATACATGTATGAATTTATATTTACAGTATTTATTCTTCAGTGACATCACTGAAGAATGATGCATATTCTCATATGCATCATGATGCATATATGCATCATGTCTATCTCATATAGACATGCATGATGCATGTCTCATATATGCATATTGATAATTACATATATTTTTCATGCTATAATATATTTTATACACATAAAATATATATAAAAGTGAATGCCTCTATACATTTCTGCTGAATATTAATATCATTAAATATTGACATGTTTTCAGTGAAAAATAAGAACAGCACTATAAGAATCTGAAAATTATTATGATGTGTTCACTTTTATTTTTTTAATGGTTCTGGGCAGATCACATAGGCCAGATAACCTAGGAGGCAAATGAATGATGTTAAGATGATTTAAATTTTTTCACTCTGTAAATTCTTATCCTTTTGTGTTTCTGTTACTTAGCAGGGTGACATTTAACACTGATTCAACCGTGCAAAGCACAAGTGTATCTTGCTCTTACTAGAGGCAGTTATTCCTAACCTGTACCATCCAGAGAAGATTCTATCAACCTTCCTCATGTATTTTACACAATATACACACATATCCTACATAAATTCTAGATATATAAAATCATTTGTTATATTGGAAATATATTATGTGTGTTGATATACATTATACAGGCTTCCCAGGTGGCAATAGATGTAAGGAGTTAATGAATGATAGTTGTTCAGTCATGTCCTATTCTTTGTGACCTATGGACTGTAACCTGCTTGGATCCTCTGTCCATGGAATTCTCCTGGCAAGAATACTGGAGTGAGTTAGCATTTACTTCTCCAAGAAGTAAAGAACACATCTGCCAACACGGAAAACATAATGAGATGTTTGTTTGTGCCCTGGGTCAGGAAGATCCTCTGGAGGAGGGCATGGCAACCCACTGCAGTATTCTAGACTGGTAGATTCCATGGACAGGGGAGCCTGGTGTGTCACTGCAGTTCATAGGTTCAAAAGAGTCAAACAGGACTTAACCACTGAACGACAGCAACTACTAAGGTCCATTATGATTCTAAATAGAATTGCACCTAGAAATTGTAGCAGGTCTACAAATCATTAGGATAACAGATTTTTGCCTATAAATAGCTATTAATTGAAAGACAAGCAAATTTAACTCTACAAGAAATCTAACTTGCAATTTGGAAAGACAATGATGCATTTTTTCATTCTGTTTTAAGAATTGAATTGGAATTCAAAATATATTCATTAATATTTTTTTCCTCTTTCATGCCACAAATCATTTATACTCCTTGTCACTATGGTGATGCACTTTTTCTAGCCTACTTTTTCAATTATTGAAAAAATATGTTGACTTGAAATACTAAAAATGTTTCATCTCTCTCTGTCTCTTTTTTGATGTTTGAAAGTACAATACAAACAATAGAAAAGAAAGTTTACATTTCATTATAGACCCAGTGGGGCTGTTGCTAATATTCAAAAGTCCTGAGAACAGATTTTTTTTATATATATTCTAAATGTACATACTGTTTTTTAAAAGTAAAATTACTTTAAAAAGTATAATGAATATTTAATAATATGAACATATTAATAAATTTTGAATTCAATTGATTTTAAAACATTAATCTGTACTTTGGAAATAGAGAGTTGACTTTATTGAGGCAAAAACCAACCAAGGGGGTTTCCCTGGTGGTCCAGTGGGTAAGGACACCGCCTTGCAGTGCAACGGGCGCCGGTTCCATCCCTGGCCTGGGAAGATCCCACGTGCCACGGAGCGTTTTTTTGAAATATATTATGTGTGTTGATATACATTATACAGGCTTCCCAGGTGGCAATAGATGTAAGGAGTTAATGAATGATAGTTGTTCAGTCATGTCCTATTCTTTGTGACCTATGGACTGTAACCTGCTTGGATCCTCTGTCCATGGAATTCTCCTGGCAAGAATACTGGAGTGAGTTAGCATTTACTTCTCCAAGAAGTAAAGAACACATCTGCCAACACGGAAAACATAATGAGATGTTTGTTTGTGCCCTGGGTCAGGAAGATCCTCTGGAGGAGGGCATGGCAACCCACTGCAGTATTCTAGACTGGTAGATTCCATGGACAGGGGAGCCTGGTGTGTCACTGCAGTTCATAGGTTCAAAAGAGTCAAACAGGACTTAACCACTGAACGACAGCAACTACTAAGGTCCATTATGATTCTAAATAGAATTGCACCTAGAAATTGTAGCAGGTCTACAAATCATTAGGATAACAGATTTTTGCCTATAAATAGCTATTAATTGAAAGACAAGCAAATTTAACTCTACAAGAAATCTAACTTGCAATTTGGAAAGACAATGATGCATTTTTTCATTCTGTTTTAAGAATTGAATTGGAATTCAAAATATATTCATTAATATTTTTTTCCTCTTTCATGCCACAAATCATTTATACTCCTTGTCACTATGGTGATGCACTTTTTCTAGCCTACTTTTTCAATTATTGAAAAAATATGTTGACTTGAAATACTAAAAATGTTTCATCTCTCTCTGTCTCTTTTTTGATGTTTGAAAGTACAATACAAACAATAGAAAAGAAAGTTTACATTTCATTATAGACCCAGTGGGGCTGTTGCTAATATTCAAAAGTCCTGAGAACAGATTTTTTTTATATATATTCTAAATGTACATACTGTTTTTTAAAAGTAAAATTACTTTAAAAAGTATAATGAATATTTAATAATATGAACATATTAATAAATTTTGAATTCAATTGATTTTTAAAACATTAATCTGTACTTTGGAAATAGAGAGTTGACTTTATTGAGGCAAAAACCAACCAAGGGGGTTTCCCTGGTGGTCCAGTGGGTAAGGACACCGCCTTGCAGTGCAACGGGCGCCGGTTCCATCCCTGGCCTGGGAAGATCCCACGTGCCACGGAGCAGCTGGACCCATGTGTCCAATTACCGAGCCGGAGCTCTGGAGCGCATGTGCCCAGAGCCGGCGCTCTGCGACAGCAGAGGCCACTGCAATGGGAGGCCCACACAGGCCAAAGAACAAAGATGGAAGGAAAGAGACAAATGAAAGACCAATAGAAGTGGCCCGCCCGCCCTTCTCCCTCCCCACCGCCCCTGCAAAAAAAAAAAAAAAAAGCCAGCCAAGATTATAAACCACTAATTCTTTAAAATAAACAAAACACATTAAAGAAATTAGTTTGCCTTCCAAATTCTAGTTGTTTTTCTTTGGTAAACAAATGTGCATTATGCATAAATGAAATTTCAAACACTGCATGCCTTTGATAGTATATGAAAGAATGATATTTAAGTTATATAGAGAGGATTAATCTATATTCCATATTTACTTGTTTCCTGCTTTGAAGAATGATTACTGTGTCTTATAATTATCTATAATATGATGTATAATATATAACTGTATATATGTTATATATATATAAATTATATATAATTGAAAGAAATAAAATAAAATTAGTTTATTCAGAATGGAGAGAAAATTCAATTTGGAAAATTTCTCTAAAACTTGGGATTATAAAGTCCATGCCAGGAAGAATTCTTTTCTAGAGCTGAGGTCTACATGTGGCTCTTAGCTTTCTATCTGAGTACAGAAATTATGACACAGTTGCATGATAAGGCTTCCTAAGATTAACTGTATACGCACATACACACACGTTTTTGATTTTGCTATGACACATTTTTCATTTTAATAAGATAAGAAAATATGTCTTAGTAGTCTTTGTGAAAAGAGTACAAAGGAGGGATCTTCCAGACTGAAAGAGTATACCTTGTTCTCTCTCATCGCAGGCAGATTCGTTACTGTCTGAGCCACCACAGAAGCCCAGATAAAAAAAAAATAATAGCTACCAGCATTATCCTTAGAGTTACAAAAATAGACAATATCTCTATAATGAATAAGCTAATAATTTTAAGGAGCAAGCTCTTGTAATATTCCTTCTATAGATCTTTGTAAAAGCATTTTGTAAAAGCCTTTTTATAAGGTCTCACTTTCATGTGGTAGAGAATCGATGCTCTATGCTGGCCTGACTTAACCAAAGGAACACTTTTCAATATCTAGGGAAAATGTTGGGCCACTATCTTTCTAGCCACCCTTTCTAAGTATTGCCTGTTTTTACTGTATGAACTGAATGGGAGCATGTACATGATCATTTCCCCTGAAAAAGAATCAGAATACAGCAAGTCTTTATTGAGGTTTAATTGCAACACAGATACTTAAAAGCTATTCCAGAGCCTTGTAAGGACACATTTAAAGGTCAATTCACTTCTGCTAGAGAGAATTTCAAGGATTCCTCAATGGCTGACATTTTCCCTAAAGTCTCTGATGCACAAAGGAATAGAAATTAGGCACCAAAATTCTGAAACAAAAAGATACAAACTGTAAAGCCTATGGGGAAGTGGATGCATACACAAATATACACATGTATATAATTTTAAATGACATGTATTTTGTAGAAAATACTGTAAGAGACAATTTAATAATAGAGATGACTGAGATTATTGCTGACCAAGAGCAAGGAAAATCTTGTTATCGGCCATTACGAGGATAGTGAATTCATAATTAGCTGGAGACAATTCTGTATCTGAATCCATGAGTGGATAAACCAGAAAGTGGTCGTAATATTGCATTAGCTGTTTGCACATTTCATTCTGAAAAGTATCAAGGAAAATTAAAGGGGCAAGAGATTAGCTAAGATATAATTGGTTCTAGGCAACAAAAGCAATAGTGTTCCATGAAGCAAAGACCACTTGTAATTCAGGTGAATTGAGACACTCACCCAGAATAAATGCCTTGCTAAGTCAACCCTGGTTAAAGCCAAGATGCATGAAATGTACGTAGTTAAAAGAATTGGGCTTAATGACCATAAAGAACAACCACCCTTCTCACAGGATAAAAAGATCTTTATGTTTCTGTGAAACCTGTCATGGAACATGGTGAACCAGAGGAGAAATTTAACAAGTACTTTTTTTTTATTAACATTTTCATTGAAGAATAATTGCTTTATAACATTGTGTTGGTTTCTGCCATACACCAACACTGATCAGCCATAGGTGTACATATGTCCCTCACTCTTGATCTTCTATCCCACCTCCCACTTCATTCCACCCTCCTAGGTTATTACAATTACTTTTATTAGCTTATACTATAATCACATTTATGCATCATCAGATTCTGAAAAATGTTATACCAATACCGATATCTAGGGAATTTCA
Organism: Tragulus kanchil; assembly: GCA_022376925.1. NCBI lineage: Eukaryota > Metazoa > Chordata > Mammalia > Artiodactyla > Tragulidae > Tragulus > Tragulus kanchil. The sequence continues at coordinate 145,987,218 of JAIOJX010000004.1, forward strand.
AGGATTCCTTTTCAATGAGGGGCTGACATTATTCCCTAAAAGTCTCTTTATTGAGGTTTAATTGCAACACAGATACTTAAAAGCTATTCCAGAGCCTTGTAAGGACACATTTAAAGGTCAATTCACTTCTGCTAGAGAGAATTTCAAGGATTCCTCAATGGCTGACATTTTCCTAAAGTCTCTGATGCACAAAGGAATAGAAATTAGGCACCAAAATTCTGAAACAAAAAGATACAAACTGTAAAGCCTATGGGGAAGTGGATGCATACACAAATATACACATGTATATAATTTTAAATGACATGTATTTTGTAGAAAATACTGTAAGAGACAATTTAATAATAGAGATGACTGAGATTATTGCTGACCAAGAGCAAGGAAAATCTTGTTATCGGCCATTACGAGGATAGTGAATTCATAATTAGCTGGAGACAATTCTGTATCTGAATCCATGAGTGGATAAACCAGAAAGTGGTCGTAATATTGCATTAGCTGTTTGCACATTTCATTCTGAAAAGTATCAAGGAAAATTAAAGGGGCAAGAGATTAGCTAAGATATAATTGGTTCTAGGCAACAAAAGCAATAGTGTTCCATGAAGCAAAGACCACTTGTAATTCAGGTGAATTGAGACACTCACCCAGAATAAATGCCTTGCTAAGTCAACCCTGGTTAAAGCCAAGATGCATGAAATGTACGTAGTTAAAAGAATTGGGCTTAATGACCATAAAGAACAACCACCCTTCTCACAGGATAAAAAGATCTTTATGTTTCTGTGAAACCTGTCATGGAACATGGTGAACCAGAGGAGAAATTTAACAAGTACTTTTTTTTTATTAACATTTTCATTGAAGAATAATTGCTTTATAACATTGTGTTGGTTTCTGCCATACACCAACACTGATCAGCCATAGGTGTACATATGTCCCCTCACTCTTGATCTTCTATCCCACCTCCCACTTCATTCCACCCTCCTAGGTTATTACAATTACTTTTATTAGCTTATACTATAATCACATTTATGCATCATCAGATTCTGAAAAATGTTATACCAATACCGACATCCTCCAGGAGGATGGTAAATTAAGATCTGATGAATGTAAGAAGGAAATATTTAAGATAAGAAATAATTCATTCCTCCTAGAAGTCCTAGTTTTAAAAGTAAACTGTTATTATTATTATTTTAATTTTTTTTTTTTTTTTTTAGTTCACTGTTGCTGAGTTGATAGTAATGTAACTTAAAAGTTGTGGAGAGAGAATTAACAAGTAATGTTGCTCTAGCAAATGGCGTGTGTCCTAAAATACTGTTGGCCATGTGTGTTATTTCTAATCACCTAGTTGTGGTCATATGTACAAGAGATTTTTGGGGAAGAGACGTGCGAAGGAGACAAAAAAAGATGAGAAGAGTCTTTAGATTGCGATGCAAGTCTGACATCTGTGAAAAAAGGAAGGTACAGAACAGTTCGGAGAAATGAGTCAATGGCCAGGCAGATGGAGAATCTTCTGGCTAAAGTCATAGGGGTCTATATACTGCCAATTTGTTCTGTGTGGAGAAAGAGAAGATGCATCTCTTTAGATAATTCTTATTCATAGGCTTTTCTTTGCACTGTGTAGTGGTCTCAGGAAAACTTGAAGTCAAAAATGTAGTTTAAAAATGATATCAGGTTGGAAATGATCCCAGAGAGTCATGAAATGCATGACTGAACAACCTGTTGAGGAATGTTTCTTAACTCAGGTCTCAAAGTTTTCCTCAGATAAAGTTCCAAGCAAGTAAGTTCACAACACAAGCATTGTATATCATACCAAGAGACAAGTGATTATAAGCAAGTTTACAAAAAAAAAAAAAAAAAACCTGTATAATCAAAGCTGAAGTGGTAGTAAAACTTGAGAGTTTTCATATGAAAAATATAATTTAAAAAACATGCATATTACATGATTGTCTAATTGCTCATTTTATCTTCACCACAATTCTATATGATAGATGTTAAGACTTCCACCACATAGCTAATATATGCCATGTGTGCTTCAGCTACCCAAAATAGGATCTAGTTTCTACCACTCATGGGATTAACATTTACACACTATTATATTTAAAGTGGATAACCAACAAGAACCTAGTGTATAACATTGGGTACTTGATCAGGATTTTGTAATAACATAATTGGGAAAAGAATTTGAAAAAAGAATAATTACATGTATATATATATAATTGAATCACTTTGTTGTGCACCTGAAACTAACATGGCATTATTAATCAACTATACTCCAAGATAAAATAAAAAGTTAAAAATAAAAGAAAAGAGCCAGTTCCTGAGAGGTCATGTTGGTTGAAAGGAAAGTTTGCTTTTATTTTGAAGGCAAGTAACTGGCATGTAACAGTAGGGAAGAGGGTGGCAGACTTAAAAGTTGTGGAGAGAGAATTAACAAGTAATGTTGCTCTAGCAAATGGCGTGTGTCCTAAAATACTGTTGGCCATGTGTGTTATTTCTAATCACCTAGTTGTGGTCATATGTACAAGAGATTTTTGGGAAGAGACGTGCGAAGGAGACAAAAAAAGATGAGAAGAGTCTTTAGATTGCGATGCAAGTCTGACATCTGTGAAAAAAGGAAGGTACAGAACAGTTCGGAGAAATGAGTCAATGGCCAGGCAGATGGAGAATCTTCTGGCTAAAGTCATAGGGGTCTATATACTGCCAATTTGTTCTGTGTGGAGAAAGAGAAGATGCATCTCTTTAGATAATTCTTATTCATAGGCTTTTCTTTGCACTGTGTAGTGGTCTCAGGAAAACTTGAAGTCAAAAATGTAGTTTAAAAATGATATCAGGTTGGAAATGATCCCAGAGAGTCATGAAATGCATGACTGAACAACCTGTTGAGGAATGTTTCTTAACTCAGGTCTCAAAGTTTTCCTCAGATAAAGTTCCAAGCAAGTAAGTTCACAACACAAGCATTGTATATCATACCAAGAGACAAGTGATTATAAGCAAGTTTACAAAAAAAAAAAAAAAAAAACCTGTATAATCAAAGCTGAAGTGGTAGTAAAACTTGAGAGTTTTCATATGAAAAATATAATTTAAAAAACATGCATATTACATGATTGTCTAATTGCTCATTTTATCTTCACCACAATTCTATATGATAGATGTTAAGACTTCCACCACATAGCTAATATATGCCATGTGTGCTTCAGCTACCCAAAATAGGATCTAGTTTCTACCACTCATGGGATTAACATTTACACACTATTATATTTAAAGTGGATAACCAACAAGAACCTAGTGTATAACATTGGGTACTTGATCAGGATTTTGTAATAACATAATTGGGAAAAGAATTTGAAAAAAGAATAATTACATGTATATATATATAATTGAATCACTTTGTTGTGCACCTGAAACTAACATGGCATTATTAATCAACTATACTCCAAGATAAAATAAAAAGTTAAAAATAAAAGAAAAGAGCCAGTTCCTGAGAGGTCATGTTGGTTGAAAGGAAAGTTTGCTTTTATTTTGAAGGCAAGTAACTGGCATGTAACAGTAGGGAAGAGGGTGGCAGACTTACTTGTGTTCCAGGCCAGCTTCCCTCACTGACTCACAGTTGGTGAGAGCTTTTAAAGGGAAGTTTCATGGGTGTATAGGTGAAGGGAGTGGGTTACATGCAGAAACACCACACTCAGTTCCCACTGTTACGTTGAAGTTGATCATGCCGGGATCTGATAAGCGTCATCTTTATTGTCTTCCCTACAGTTAATATCCAGTTCCAAGGCTAGTTTGTACCCATTTCTTTGACATGAATTCTAAGAACTATGACAGCTTGTCTTGTCTACAGCTGTTCATCACATAATTATAAGTCTTCCATTTAGTGGGAGTTTCAGGAGTTATACGACAACTCACAACATATAGCTCCAAATATTATCTGTAGCCCTTGAGGAGGAGTTAAAGGTCCATGACTTTGCTTAATGACTAAATTAGTATCATTTTGTCCTGTTTAACTGCTTTCCCTTTGTTTCTGAATTTTCTCATTTCTCTGATTACACTTTTGTCTGTGTGTGTGCATGCTAAGTTGCTTCAATCATGTACGACTCTGTGAGACCCTATGGACTAGAGCCAACCTGTTCTTGGTCAATGGGAGTCTCAGGCAGGAATACTGGAGTCAATTGCCAAACCCTCCTCCAGGGTGTCTTCCCAAGAGAGACTGAGCCTATGTTTCTTTTCTTTTTTTTTTTTTTTTTAATTTTTTGGCCACTTTTTATTGGTCTTTCATTTATTTATTTTCATCCATCTTAAAAATATGGAACACTTCACAAATTTGCGTGTCATCCTTGTGCAGGGGCCATGCTAATCTCTGTGTCATTCTAATTTTAGTATATGTACTGCCGAAGAGAGCACGATCCCGTGTTTCTTACATCTCCTGCATTGACAGGCAGGTTCTTTACCAATAGTGCTACTTTTTCTTTTTTTTTTTTTTTTGTCAGTGGTAAGGACCATAGTGTCCTGTTCCATTTCACTTTGAGTGCCCAAGAACTGTAGGGATATAACAGTGCTGGAAGTACAGTCCTGAAGAAAACAGAGGAATCCCATTGTCTTTATGGAGCTTGCCTTTTGGTGAATGTGCATGTCATATTAGTCCATCTTCCATCTCTTTCTTTCTCTGTTTCTCTGTCTTCTCTGTCCTTTCTCTTCTCTTCCTCTCCACGACACTCACATATACACACACATATACACAAATATTTCCTTAGAATCACAGTAACAATGATAGAAATCTAAGAATGCCACGAAGTAACAAAGTTATGTATAACAGGTTCTGAAAACATCAGCCAATACATATTACATAGCCTGGCTACTTTATGATTGTGTAGAAAGAAGGGACTCTAGGATGAATTTCTGACTTTATCAGTCATTTTCTTCCAGCTGCCTGACTAGTCCTTAGTATTTGCAATCTGTAGGAAGTCATTCTTTGAGGACTCTCAACTTAACAATAAGAGTAGAATTAAGGAAAATCAGAAAAATGTTACGATTCAGACAAAATAATTTCCTCAGCTTTAGATTTTGCATATTCATTGGTGCAAACATGAAAATGTCAAAGCTGGGATAATAAAGACAAAAATTAATATGTTGTGGTCAGTGTCTCTACCTTCTTTTAATATTAATGCAAAAGAAGAGTAGATCCAGATTCTATATTTGATTAGCATTATTAGTTTCCTTATCTAACTCTGTTCATCTTGTATTTCTCTTTACTGATATAAAAACAGAGATTTTCCTAAATATCTATATTTACTGAACTCAAGTGCAGCTAATTGTAAAAGCCAATACTCTTAAAATGATTTATTTATGATTCATAGTCCAATTTCTTCAAGTATTAAATAAATGACTCCTTTTATTTTAGAAGTTTATAAAATGAGATAAGCAAAAGAATAAAACAGATGATACTAATTTCAATAATAGTAAAAAAATCCTTTGCTGACAGACCTATGCAATCTCTTACTGTATAAACACCTTATAAACATTGCATATTTTCATACTCAGAGTGACCTTTCATGATAGTTATAGTTAATGATCAGTATACAGATAAGTGTACTGAGAAATAGAGAAAATAAGAAAACTAATAAAGACAATGAAGGACGGAGCCTGGGCTCACACCAATATCTGACTCAAACCCCGGGATTATTCATTAGTTTGTAAATGTTATACTATAGGCTAGCCTATCAAAATTGTGAGATATGTGATTTAATATTTTGGTATTAGTATATTTAAATTATGATGAATATTCATATTCAACAGTATGGAACTTAGAAGCAAGGGCTTCCGAGATGGAGTTAGGGGTAGAGAATATCCTGCCAATGTATGAGACAAGGGAGATGTGGGTTTGTTCCCCGGGTCATGAAGATCCTCTGGAGAAGCAAATGGATACCCATTCTAGTATTCTTGCCTGGAAAATCCCAAGGATAGAGGAGCTTGGTGGGCTATGTTTCATGGGGTCGCAAAGAGTTGGACATGACTGAGTACACAACAACAACCAAAACCTTGATACACGTGATTTAATACTTTGATATTATCACATTTAAATTATGAGGAATATACATATTCAACAGTGAAGCAGAAGTTTAGGTAAGAATGTTGTTTGAGTATCTTAATAAAAATTAAAACCATGAAAGTAAGTGATAGTACCTGAAATAGGATTCTGGTTCAGAAGAGAAGGTGGCCTGAAACAGGGGCACAAGTGTGGAGAATCTAGTAGGTGGGGAAAGGATTATAAGCCTGCAAAGTAAACTGATGAGAGTGTCAGGTAGATAGAAGGAAAATCAAATCATGGTAGTGTCTTAGAAGTCAAATAAAGACTACATCAAAGAAAAATGGTAAATACAGTAAGATGATCTAATTTATAAAAAAAGTTTAAAAATTTTCCTTTGAAAACTGATTTATTTATGATTCATAGTCCAATTTCTTCAAGTATTAAATAAATGACTCCTTTTATTTTAGAAGTTTATAAAATGAGATAAGCAAAAGAATAAAACAGATGATACTAATTTCAATAATAGTAAAAAAATCCTTTGCTGACAGACCTATGCAATCTCTTACTGTATAAACACCTTATAAACATTGCATATTTTCATACTCAGAGTGACCTTTCATGATAGTTATAGTTAATGATCAGTATACAGATAAGTGTACTGAGAAATAGAGAAAATAAGAAAACTAATAAAGACAATGAAGGACGGAGCCTGGGCTCACACCAATATCTGACTCAAACCCCGGGATTATTCATTAGTTTGTAAATGTTATACTATAGGCTAGCCTATCAAAATTGTGAGATATGTGATTTAATATTTTGGTATTAGTATATTTAAATTATGATGAATATTCATATTCAACAGTATGGAACTTAGAAGCAAGGGCTTCCGAGATGGAGTTAGGGGTAGAGAATATCCTGCCAATGTATGAGACAAGGGAGATGTGGGTTTGTTCCCTGGGTCATGAAGATCCTCTGGAGAAGCAAATGGATACCCATTCTAGTATTCTTGCCTGGAAAATCCCAAGGATAGAGGAGCTTGGTGGGCTATGTTTCATGGGGTCGCAAAGAGTTGGACATGACTGAGTACACAACAACAACCAAAACCTTGATACACGTGATTTAATACTTTGATATTATCACATTTAAATTATGAGGAATATACATATTCAACAGTGAAGCAGAAGTTTAGGTAAGAATGTTGTTTGAGTATCTTAATAAAAATTAAAACCATGAAAGTAAGTGATAGTACCTGAAATAGGATTCTGGTTCAGAAGAGAAGGTGGCCTGAAACAGGGGCACAAGTGTGGAGAATCTAGTAGGTGGGGAAAGGATTATAAGCCTGCAAAGTAAACTGATGAGAGTGTCAGGTAGATAGAAGGAAAATCAAATCATGGTAGTGTCTTAGAAGTCAAATAAAGACTACATCAAAGAAAAATGGTAAATATCATCAAAGGCTGGTAGAAAAGAGGACTAAAAACTTTTTCATCATCTAAGCCAATTTGAACATATGGATAACTTAATCAAGTTGCCCGGGTGAAGGCATGGGCCTGGAGGTTGTCAGTGCAGTGAATAGGTTTGGCATTACCATTGCAGAGAGCAGAAGAGTAAGCTGAGTTTCAGGTAATTTAGGGAATCAAAACAAAACATTTGGAATAGTGATTAGAAAACTATTCATCAATTCAAAAAGTATTTATTGAATAATTCAAGTGAGCAAGACACTGTTCTGGGTAGCTGAGCACATTGTTGTTCAGTCACTAAGTCATGCCTAATCTTTGTGACCCCAAGGACCACAGCACACCAGGCTTCCCTGTCCTTCACCATCTCTGAGAGTTTCCTCAAATTCATGTCTCTTGAAATGGTGATGCCATCCAACCACTTTAACTTCTGTTGTCCCCTTTTCCTCTGAGCGCATTTGGATGCAAAAGCAGACAATATCGCCTGCTGTTTAGGAATGGAAGGTCTAGCAGGCTGACAAGAGAAACATTAAATGTCTGGCGAAACATGTTACACAGTACATTAAGAAAAGAACCACTGTTATGTACGAAACAAACAGACCAGGGTGAGGAAGATCAGGTGTGCCTCAAGGAAGAGTGGGTTGCAATTTAACATAGATCTGGCAAACGAACCTAGTTTTCATGACATGTGGGTGATAATATCACCCGGAGGAAGGACAAATTACCCATATGGATATCTTGGAACCGTAGTCTAGGCAAGGAGACAGGTGGGTCCATGTGCATGTAGCCCAGTAAGCAACAGGAGAAGGAAAGCATCAGAGGTTAAGGAGACAGTTGTGATGGACTGTTGGGGCCAGAAAACAGAAGGACTTAAAGGTCATTGCAAGGTCTCAGCTTTTCTTGAGTGAAATAAGAGCATTTTATATTGCTGACAATGCTCAATAGTCCCTGACTTCCTCCAACAGTGCTCAGTTTGTGGATCATATGCACTGAGAGTTGGCTTCACCATCAGTTTTGACAGTTATTATACAAAGAGTGACAGAAGAATTGACTTTTGACAACTGTCTTATGAAAATTCAGGACCATATGTTCTCAGTTTGATAATAAACAGACAGAAGAAAAGAATAGATGAGTGCACTGGAAACAAAAAGAAGAAATTGGACTGGGGATTTGATAAGAATGTTTGTAGTTCTCATAACACGAAAAAAATTAAAAATTGGATTTTTGATTTTCTTTTAAAATTTGGAGGAGGCATTACCATTGCAGAGAGCAGAAGAGTAAGCTGAGTTTCAGGTAATTTAGGAATCAAAACAAAACATTTGGAATAGTGATTAGAAAACTATTCATCAATTCAAAAAGTATTTATTGAATAATTCAAGTGAGCAAGACACTGTTCTGGGTAGCTGAGCACATTGTTGTTCAGTCACTAAGTCATGCCTAATCTTTGTGACCCCAAGGACCACAGCACACCAGGCTTCCCTGTCCTTCACCATCTCTGAGAGTTTCCTCAAATTCATGTCTCTTGAAATGGTGATGCCATCCAACCACTTTAACTTCTGTTGTCCCCTTTTCCTCTGAGCGCATTTGGATGCAAAAGCAGACAATATCGCCTGCTGTTTAGGAATGGAAGGTCTAGCAGGCTGACAAGAGAAACATTAAATGTCTGGCGAAACATGTTACACAGTACATTAAGAAAAGAACCACTGTTATGTACGAAACAAACAGACCAGGGTGAGGAAGATCAGGTGTGCCTCAAGGAAGAGTGGGTTGCAATTTAACATAGATCTGGCAAACGAACCTAGTTTTCATGACATGTGGGTGATAATATCACCCGGAGGAAGGACAAATTACCCATATGGATATCTTGGAACCGTAGTCTAGGCAAGGAGACAGGTGGGTCCATGTGCATGTAGCCCAGTAAGCAACAGGAGAAGGAAAGCATCAGAGGTTAAGGAGACAGTTGTGATGGACTGTTGGGGCCAGAAAACAGAAGGACTTAAAGGTCATTGCAAGGTCTCAGCTTTTCTTGAGTGAAATAAGAGCATTTTATATTGCTGACAATGCTCAATAGTCCCTGACTTCCTCCAACAGTGCTCAGTTTGTGGATCATATGCACTGAGAGTTGGCTTCACCATCAGTTTTGACAGTTATTATACAAAGAGTGACAGAAGAATTGACTTTTGACAACTGTCTTATGAAAATTCAGGACCATATGTTCTCAGTTTGATAATAAACAGACAGAAGAAAAGAATAGATGAGTGCACTGGAAACAAAAAGAAGAAATTGGACTGGGGATTTGATAAGAATGTTTGTAGTTCTCATAACACTGATAAAAATGATAATAAGCTAAATACAAAATTAGAGATTTTCTTTTTTCAAATTGGGCCATCTTGTTTCTGCTTGGTTAAATTACTCCCATGTCTTTGTGTGATGAAAGAGGGTAGCTCCACTTATTGTGGCTATTATTTTTTAATGCATAGAAATATCGCATCTCGATGCTGTGCATCAAGAACTAACATAGTATTGTAGGTCAATTATACTTCAATTTAAAAAAGGGAGTAAAGAGAAAGAAGCTTTATGAAGCTCATTGTCCAGAGATAAGGATGTTTCATGCATGAATGGAGAAAAAGACAAAGGAAAGGGAGCACATAGGAAGAACTGGAAATAGCTTCTAAGAGGACACAGATTAGATGGTGATGGTTTCTAGCTGATGTAAGATGCCTTTAGTGTTTTCTACTAGGAAATCCTTTTTTCAGGACCATTCCTTGGGACAAATCAATAAGACAGTCAACTCATTGTTCTTAATTTTGTTCTGAGTAAATATTAATCAAAATAAAGAAGCTTCAATATGATAATGTGTTGTTTAGAATATGTTGCATTGAAATACACAGAAACAACATTTGTTAAGAATAAACTCAAACTGATCTATAGAATTCTGTAGGGGTAAATTCCTCTCTCCGCTCCTGCTGCACCATGAGGCATGTGGGATCTTAGTTCCCCAACCAGGGATACAACCCACACCACCTCCAGGGAAGTATGGAGTCTTCACCACTGGACTGCCAGGAAAACACATAAACTATTTTATTGGAAAAAAAAGTTTTCCTTCACAAACAAAAGAAACTGAAGGGATTTCTCATATTTTGAGTGAAATAAGAGCATTTTATATTGCTGACAATGCTCAATAGTCCCTGACTTCCTCCAACAGTGCTCAGTTTGTGGATCATATGCACTGAGAGTTGGCTTCACCATCAGTTTTGACAGTTATTATACAAAGAGTGACAGAAGAATTGACTTTTGACAACTGTCTTATGAAAATTCAGGACCATATGTTCTCAGTTTGATAATAAACAGACAGAAGAAAAGAATAGATGAGTGCACTGGAAACAAAAAGAAGAAATTGGACTGGGGATTTGATAAGAATGTTTGTAGTTCTCATAACACTGATAAAAATGATAATAAGCTAAATACAAAATTAGAGATTTTCTTTTTTCAAATTGGGCCATCTTGTTTCTGCTTGGTTAAATTACTCCCATGTCTTTGTGTGATGAAAGAGGGTAGCTCCACTTATTGTGGCTATTATTTTTTAATGCATAGAAATATCGCATCTCGATGCTGTGCATCAAGAACTAACATAGTATTGTAGGTCAATTATACTTCAATTTAAAAAAGGGAGTAAAGAGAAAGAAGCTTTATGAAGCTCATTGTCCAGAGATAAGGATGTTTCATGCATGAATGGAGAAAAAGACAAAGGAAAGGGAGCACATAGGAAGAACTGGAAATAGCTTCTAAGAGGACACAGATTAGATGGTGATGGTTTCTAGCTGATGTAAGATGCCTTTAGTGTTTTCTACTAGGAAATCCTTTTTTCAGGACCATTCCTTGGGACAAATCAATAAGACAGTCAACTCATTGTTCTTAATTTTGTTCTGAGTAAATATTAATCAAAATAAAGAAGCTTCAATATGATAATGTGTTGTTTAGAATATGTTGCATTGAAATACACAGAAACAACATTTGTTAAGAATAAACTCAAACTGATCTATAGAATTCTGTAGGGGTAAATTCCTCTCTCCGCTCCTGCTGCACCATGAGGCATGTGGGATCTTAGTTCCCCAACCAGGGATACAACCCACACCACCTCCAGGGAAGTATGGAGTCTTCACCACTGGACTGCCAGGAAAACACATAAACTATTTTATTGGAAATAAAATAATCCAAAATACTTTGTCATATACTCTTGCACCTAAGGTAAATGTCTATTTATTTGCTGGGAAGGGAAGAGCTAAAGTTACTGTATCCTAGACCTACTGCTCTAATTTTGAGCTGGTTAGAAAATAATTTTATAGAAAGTCAAGTACTAATTTTACACTTCACTCTTTAAATTACTTCTTCATTTATCATTTTCATAGCTATTTTCTATATAGTAGTATCTTTCCTTGTGTAAGTATATGCTAGTGACCCACATTATGGATAACTGTGTGAGCTTTGTCAATGCAGCACTGGGATTATTTAATAAGATGATTCTGAAGGACGGCCCAATGTGAATGCAACTGAAGTTATTTCAAAACTTGATTCCCAATAACAATGTTTATTCTGACATTTTCTCATTGACTTTCCTTATATAACAGACTCATGATTAAATGAAAGTATTAGCTTCTGGATAACAGACTATACATGTAATATCTGCTCTGAGTATTAATGACTGGCTTTTAGAATTGTTTCAGTTACTTTGATAAAAAAACAGGAATGCAAGAAAAGAATCATATTATAATTAACTGTGAATGTGACTGCATGTACTAATTCTAATTAAGTAAACCCCAATTCTTTCCCAAACTTACACAGAATTTGCATGAATACTTAGAGAAAATGCAGTTCTTTTAGAGATTACAGTTCTTTTTATAGGTATAGAATGTATACATGCATTATCCTGAAAATGTTATATACTATATATGGCAAGAATTATTAATACATTTATAGATGAAAATTCTATCCTTTAACTGAACATAGAATCCCTTAACACACATATGTAGTTCCCAAACAAGTATCATTCAAATGAACATAGTCACTTTTTAGGCATAAAAATACTAAATCAGAAATTAATTTTTGTTTAAATTATTTTCTTCAGCTATATTATATCACTTTTAAAAGTACAGTTTACTATATTCAAAGCAAGGTCAATCAGATACCTATCAGTTAGGTACCTAAAGATACCTAACCTAATTCAGATACCTAAATTTTTTCTTAGACTACTTAATAAACAAGTACTTTAATATGTATCCATTTTGAGTCAGTTTTGAGAGAATATACTTCAATCTGAAAATCTGAATTTTATAAAAATATTCATAATATTAATTATTTTTCAGTATTGCCGTGCACACTGAGTCTTGTATCTATCAGTTTTATGGTTCTCCATTCTATTGGAGATATGTGAAATGTTAAGATCAAATTGTACATTGTATCTTATATTAAAAGAATTGCTGATCCATCCCTAAAAAAAATCATCATATTCTGAATTCCTCTTAAAAATTACTTTTGTTCAAACATATTTACAGAAGCACAACACCTTAAAAGTAGACAGTCTATAATTGGCTTGGTTATATTTTAACAACATTGCAGAAAGTTATTAATAAGAAATGAAATAAAGAAATTACTGATCCACAATATATATTTTATTTTGTTAGAAAATACACTTAAGCAAACTTTAAAACAAGGCTTTCAAATTAGTACAAAAAAACTTTTATCTTATTTGCAGCAGTGTAGCTTGTGCCTTCAATAAGGATGATTCCCCTTAAATTTTCTTGTCTATAAAATTGTTTACAAAATAATTAATTCACTAGTTATGAGAGAGTTCATGGCATATTTTCTTTACATAAGGTACTTATTTAGGAAAAAATATAACTGTTAAATGTCTCAGTCATAACCAGTTAGTCTATTTGTTATGTAGTATTTATCAGTTGGATAGCTCAATGAGTTTAAAATTCTCTTTTTGGGTTTGTCTTACATGTATGTTATTATTAATACAAATTGTAGGTAATTTTACAGACAGAAATACTGTTGCAGGAAAAAAAAACATATACTAAGTCAGGATTGGATTCAGCTGCATGGAATAGAAATCCAGTGGTAATCTCTTCAACAAGTTGAGATTTATTTTCTCAAGTAAATAAGTCCAGAGATAGATATTTTGAGTTTTGTAGAGCAACTCTGAGATAACATCACAAATGGCCTTTTAATTTTCCAATCCATCACCTTAAGCTTTCTTTCTTCTCTATCCCCATAAAGTGACTTCTGAGTATCTAGCCTATTTATCAGTAAGACATAGAAAAATGAAGAAAAAAAATGGAAGCAATGAAAGAAAATCAGCAAAAAGTATACACCAGATGAATCTGTCCATTTTAAAAGTTTCTTCCATGTTTGTTTTGTCAGTTGAATGGAATCCCATATCTACGTTGTCTCCAAGGCATTTTGGGGCGGTAAGCATTTTAATTAGGTTTACAAATATCCAATTAATATGGAAGGATTCTATTAATAAGAAGAAAGAAAAAATGGATATTGGATAGGCCTCGAGCAATGACTGTCATACTCAATATTGACTTTGCAAACATATTTACAGAAGCACAACACCTTAAAAGTAGACAGTCTATAATTGGCTTGGTTATATTTTAACAACATTGCAGAAAGTTATTAATAAGAAATGAAATAAAGAAATTACTGATCCACAATATATATTTTATTTTGTTAGAAAATACACTTAAGCAAACTTTAAAACAAGGCTTTCAAATTAGTACAAAAAAACTTTTATCTTATTTGCAGCAGTGTAGCTTGTGCCTTCAATAAGGATGATTCCCCTTAAATTTTCTTGTCTATAAAATTGTTTACAAAATAATTAATTCACTAGTTATGAGAGAGTTCATGGCATATTTTCTTTACATAAGGTACTTATTTAGGAAAAAATATAACTGTTAAATGTCTCAGTCATAACCAGTTAGTCTATTTGTTATGTAGTATTTATCAGTTGGATAGCTCAATGAGTTTAAAATTCTCTTTTTGGGTTTGTCTTACATGTATGTTATTATTAATACAAATTGTAGGTAATTTTACAGACAGAAATACTGTTGCAGGAAAAAAAAACATATACTAAGTCAGGATTGGATTCAGCTGCATGGAATAGAAATCCAGTGGTAATCTCTTCAACAAGTTGAGATTTATTTTCTCAAGTAAATAAGTCCAGAGATAGATATTTTGAGTTTTGTAGAGCAACTCTGAGATAACATCACAAATGGCCTTTTAATTTTCCAATCCATCACCTTAAGCTTTCTTTCTTCTCTATCCCCATAAAGTGACTTCTGAGTATCTAGCCTATTTATCAGTAAGACATAGAAAAATGAAGAAAAAAAATGGAAGCAATGAAAGAAAATCAGCAAAAAGTATACACCAGATGAATCTGTCCATTTTAAAAGTTTCTTCCATGTTTGTTTTGTCAGTTGAATGGAATCCCATATCTACGTTGTCTCCAAGGCATTTTGGGGCGGTAAGCATTTTAATTAGGTTTACAAATATCCAATTAATATGGAAGGATTCTATTAATAAGAAGAAAGAAAAAATGGATATTGGATAGGCCTCGAGCAATGACTGTCATACTCAATATTGACTTTGCAAACAGGTAGCCAAAGGCTAGCAAATATAGAGACTGTGAAAAACGGAAGTGCAAATACTTAAGTGGAATCAAAGCTAGATCTCACTGTCCTTTATGATTTAATGCTCTGGATTAAATGTTTACTGAAAGCTGAACTATATACTTTATAGTAAGTGTATTATTTTGCATAGTAAATACAAAATTATCAGTTGACTTTTTATTTTGTTTTTCAAATTTCATGTAATTGGGCATTCCTTGGTGACCCAGTGGCTAGGACTCTATGCTTCCACTGCAGGGGGCATGAGTTCAATCCCTGGTTAGGGAACTAAGATCTTATAAACTGCTCAGTGCTGCCAAAAAAAAAAAAAAAAAATCAAGTTAATGATGTTCAATGACTGAATAAAATATTCAGAAAAAGGGACTTTACAAATGGGAACCATGGCTCACTGACATTGTCGATTGCCCAGGGTCATTGGAAGAGCCAAGAACCAAATTCGGGGAAGGCTTTGCTTTCTGTAACTTCCTGAGCTGTGGTCCCTAGAGTGAGAATGATCCTAAAAAAAAAAAAACACAAAAATCAGAAAAAGGAAACTGTCAGTGGATTTTCTTAATTACTATTTTGTATTGATAATATTAAGTAAACAATGGAAATCAAACAATTTATTGATTTTTAAGAACTACTGCAGGCTTTAAGTTGTGTAAATATTTGGCAGAGTGTAAATATACTTTTATAACTGAAGAATTTACTGAAACAAGCATATTGACTGTGTTGATATGTATGGTGCTCCTCTATCCATTTGATTTCCCAGGCGATTTCCCATTTGATTTCCCAGTATTCTCATACTGGTGTGGGCTGCCATTTCCTCCTCCAGGGGATCTTTCCCATCCAGGGATGGAATCTTCCAGGTCTCTTGTAGGTAGATTCTTAACCACTGAGCCACTGGGAAAGCCCTTCTTCTTCATAATGAAACAAGTTGCATATTGATTGTTGATATGTTGTTGTTGTTGTTCAGTCACTCAGTCCTGTCTGACTCTTTGTGTCTCCCTGGATTGCAGCACTCCAGGCTTCCCTGTCCTTCACCATCTCCTGGAGCTTGTTCAAACTCATGTCCATTAAATCAGAGATGCTATCCAAACATCTCAGCCTCTGTTGTTCCCTTTTCCTCCTGCCTTCGATCTTTTCCAACACCAGTGTCTTTTCCAATGAGTCGTCTCTTCTCTTCAGGTGGCCAAATGATTGTAGCTTCAGCTTCAGCATCAGTCCTTCCAATGAATATTAAGAGTTAATTTCCTTTAAGATGAACTGGTTTGATCTCCTTGTAGTCCAAGGGACTCTTTTAAGAGTCTACGTTGATATGTACGGCAGGTAGAAATTTTTGTATCATCCTGCCCATCATCTGAAGATTGAATGCAATAATCTTTGCTTCTTCTCCATGGCAGAGATGTGTGCATCCTTCCTGTTGTTGCAATATTACCACTTAGTAATAGCTATCACATTATAATTAGGGAATCAATCAGCAATAATTATGTCATCTTACCCCTGGAAAGTCATGGGGATGGACCGATTCTGCATTGCAAATGATTCTGAAGAATAAAGAAGTTTAGTCCAGCCGCTTGTTTTTTTGCTTAGGTTACCCAGATAAAATGGCCGGCTGGTCTAGTTTTCCAAATCTCCCTGGGACTTATACATCTACCTGGATCTATTTTGTTTTGCATAAATAATTTAATTTCAGACAGATCCCAGTGTTGGTATTTCAAGCATCTAGTACACATAGATGTTGGCTTGGCCTATCAAATAGGAGAATTAAATAACAGAAGATCATTAAACATGAGAAGGGGCGGAAGGCAAGCGTTAAACCATGATTAATCCTTAAGAATAACCACAAAAGAGCAGACTGACTCCCAACAAAAATGGAAGTAAGAATGTTGACACAAGGGGTTGGAAGGAATGTTAGCACTTAGGAAAGAGCTTACATTTTATACTGTAATTAATTTTTTACCTTTTACTGTCTTATGTAATCATCATACATCATTTTCATCTTACACAAAATAAATTAGCTATTTTGCCCAAGATCATAACAACAAACTTAGGCAATTAAATTCCAAAGTCCGTGCTTTTAAATGATATTCTATGTTATATCTAACTAAAAGTAGCAAATGAATTTAAAAAAAAAAAAAGCTGAACTGAAAAGAAAACCTTAAACTATTGTTGAGTTACTGCTTTGAGAGAAACACTGACAGATAGACCTATCCACGTTAATGACTAGAAAATTCCATCGCTAGTGGAAACCTGTAAGCTAGACTAGAAGTTTCAAAGAGATGTCTTTAACTGATACTGTTCACTAATAGTAAGATTTATTGCAGACATTATGGAAGCCCTTTAATGGCTACGGTACTCTTAGAAACATGTTCTGGGAATATACGTTTCAGGTTGCTGCAGTTCTTCTCAGATCAAATCCTATTTCTTGTGAAAAGAGTGTAGCGTTAACTGATGGAACATCAAACCTGAAGGGATAGTTCAATGGGTTTGTATTCTGAGTGGAAAAACGAAGTCAATTTTTATTTGCTCTAAGACTCATATTTTGAATCAAACAATATTAGATGCATTGGAAATGATAAAAGAGATTGTCTCAGTTTTCCTTTTAAACCTTCATGTTTCATTTTAAGACCAGGATAAAATACGTGATTTAAAAAAAAATGCATCTAGAGGTTATTTGAACAGTCTTGTGGTGCAATAATATGTTGACATTAATGAATGTTTGAAGAATGGATGAATCTCAGCTAAGAAAGCATAGTAAACAAAAGTTTATAAATATATGTATATATATATATATATAAAAAAAGAAAGAAATAAATGACTGCTATTGCTTTAATAAAGGATTCCTTGCAAGTGTATCTCAGTTGGAAGAGCACGTCAAATCTATTTTGTTTTGCATAAATAATTTAATTTCAGACAGATCCCAGTGTTGGTATTTCAAGCATCTAGTACACATAGATGTTGGCTTGGCCTATCAAATAGGAGAATTAAATAACAGAAGATCATTAAACATGAGAAGGGGCGGAAGGCAAGCGTTAAACCATGATTAATCCTTAAGAATAACCACAAAAGAGCAGACTGACTCCCAACAAAAATGGAAGTAAGAATGTTGACACAAGGGGTTGGAAGGAATGTTAGCACTTAGGAAAGAGCTTACATTTTATACTGTAATTAATTTTTTACCTTTTACTGTCTTATGTAATCATCATACATCATTTTCATCTTACACAAAATAAATTAGCTATTTTGCCCAAGATCATAACAACAAACTTAGGCAATTAAATTCCAAAGTCCGTGCTTTTAAATGATATTCTATGTTATATCTAACTAAAAGTAGCAAATGAATTTAAAAAAAAAAAAAGCTGAACTGAAAAGAAAACCTTAAACTATTGTTGAGTTACTGCTTTGAGAGAAACACTGACAGATAGACCTATCCACGTTAATGACTAGAAAATTCCATCGCTAGTGGAAACCTGTAAGCTAGACTAGAAGTTTCAAAGAGATGTCTTTAACTGATACTGTTCACTAATAGTAAGATTTATTGCAGACATTATGGAAGCCCTTTAATGGCTACGGTACTCTTAGAAACATGTTCTGGGAATATACGTTTCAGGTTGCTGCAGTTCTTCTCAGATCAAATCCTATTTCTTGTGAAAAGAGTGTAGCGTTAACTGATGGAACATCAAACCTGAAGGGATAGTTCAATGGGTTTGTATTCTGAGTGGAAAAACGAAGTCAATTTTTATTTGCTCTAAGACTCATATTTTGAATCAAACAATATTAGATGCATTGGAAATGATAAAAGAGATTGTCTCAGTTTGCCTTTTAAACCTTCATGTTTCATTTTTAAGACCAGGATAAAATACGTGATTTAAAAAAAAAAATGCATCTAGAGGTTATTTGAACAGTCTTGTGGTGCAATAATATGTTGACATTAATGAATGTTTGAAGAATGGATGAATCTCAGCTAAGAAAGCATAGTAAACAAAAGTTTATAAATATATGTATATATATATATATATAATAAAAAAGAAAGAAATAAATGACTGCTATTGCTTTAATAAAGGATTCCTTGCAAGTGTATCTCGTTGCAAGTGTTAATGGAAGAAGCACGTCAAAACTAAACACCTTGAAGGGACCTGGAGTATCCCTAAACCCCTTTGGAAGAGTGTTTCAGTGTTTAATTGACTGTGTGAGATGCTTCAGAGCAATATTGTATATATATATATATATATATACATATATATATGTATATATATATATTGTAGTGAAAATCAAGTTATTCTTTCCTTATATGTGCCCTATTTTGAAGGAAGAAATCTTTTTAACCTTCCATAATAAGGAAAAGAACAGGAAAAGGGAGAGAATATAGGGCTGGGTAATGTACTAAAGGGAGTTTCCTAGGAAACTCAGGGGTAAAGAATCTGCCTGCTAAGCCAGAGACTTGATCCCTGGGTTGGGAAGATCTCAGTATTTTTGTTTGGAAAACCCTGTGGACAGAGGAGCCTTTAGGGCTATAGTCCACAGAATTACAAAAGAGTTGAATGCGATTCAACAGCTAAAACAATTGTATTAAAGAGTGGGTAACTTACAAGACCAGCAATGATTCACCAAAGATTTCATTCCAGTGTCACAAGAAAAAAAGATATGTTTATATTTTCTTTTATGTAAGAAACTTTTTACTAGTATTCTTCTTGAAATGTTAACCCTGGAAATGTTTTGGAAAGACTTATTAATGATTTTTACTCAGAAAATTGCAAGTAATAAGTAAGCTGGTTCCTGATATTTTGGACAAATACTTTGGTTTAAATTTAATGTATGATTTGTTGTTACAATTATTAATGACACAAAATTATTAGGTCTTATTTTAAGTAGGAAGCAATTTGTGTCCTCTGTAGCACACAAAATCAACTTGAGATTTAATATGCAAGAAAAAATAATGTTGGTGCTAATAGTAAAAACTATACTTGATTATGGAGGAGGATCTAGAACTGCATCATCATTGCAAGTATGTATATATATGTATATATGTATATAAACACACATATATCTATGCATATATATATAAATTTTGAAAGCTTAAATTACTACAGATTTAATAAAGAAGACATTTGATAGTTTTGTATTTTCCCTTTTATTAACTTCTATTGCTGTTTTATGACTAATTTTTTTTCTCTTTTTGCTGTGTATGTAGGTAGTGCTTATCATAATTAAATGCAATGAGTCACTGAGGAGGAAAATTAACAGTTATATAGGCAACTAAGAAGAAAGTAAGGAGAAGGAAGAATTTACACTGCTATACGGAAGTTTCTTTCTTCTCCATCACATAGAGTTCTTGGCTTTATATTATGATCTCAGTCTACCAGATTGAAAGAGTTCAAACACAAATGCAGTCTTTTAAAATCTTTCTTATGGCAACTGTTCCTACTAAAGAAATATATCCACAGCCCTCACATCACTCTATATCATGTAATAATATTTAAAGACCTAATACTAAAATTGAAAACAATATTGCAAGGCATGAAATCACTACAGATACTGAGGGTTTTGTTGTTTTTTTTTTCTGTACCTGTTTTTTTTTTTTTTTTTTTTTGTCTTTTTTTGGCCACAGCATACAGCATGCAAAATCTTAGCTCCTTACCTAGGGATCGAACCTGTGCCCCATGCACTGGAAGCATGGTCTTAACGACTGGACCACCAGAGAAGTCCCTGTAGATACATAAATATATAGGTCATTAGCATTATAACATATAGATTTATTAGATTTACCTATTTGCAGGGAAAAAAATAAACAACTATTAAAAATACATGTATTACTTTACATTTTCATATCTGTCATGAAAAAGAGAAAGATTCTTACCCCTTAAAAAAGAAAATAAAATCATACTCATTGAACCAATCACACACATCTATTTATTGTGTGTAAATATAAGGAGAAGTAAGGAGTTGAGTGTCTCCTTTCTAAATTCAGGTGACATAATTTCAGTTATATCATGGCATTTATAGTTATTTATCATTTAGTTTCCCATGGAGAAATATCATTTTTAGGCTTATCCATCATTACTTACTTCAGAAGTGTATAATGTATAGTAGAATATTTCTGAGTAAGATAAATTATTTTGTAGCTTTAATTTTTCAGGTTTCCAGCTCTCACTTGTGACATAGGAAATGAAGAGATTTAACATTTCAAGCATGTAACTATAATTTCTGAAATTTTATGTTCTAGAATATATAATGTGTGATAAAAGATATGAAGAGCAGAAAATAGTCACAATTAACTACCTCTTCATGACCACAAATTATAGACATTAAAATAGGGTAAAATGTTGGGGGGAAATGTTTTTTGTTGTTGTTGCTGAAAAACTTCCAAAGTAGGATTTAGTAAAATTAAAAATAAAATTAATCTAACTCAGGATACCTGAGTTTATTTCCAGATTCTCAACTGTGGATTTGCAATATATTGAATAATTATTCTAATATCCTAAACCTCATTCTTACAGCAGAGGAGGACAAGATTTTAATGATGTCAAAAAGATAGCATTTGTAAAATCATTCATATATTTATATAAATTATTCAAATGGAAATTGTTAATATAAGTATTAATAATCAAAAGATCTCATTTCCTTTTATTTATATCATTCTCTATATACATATACAAGTCTGATAATGAAGCTTGTGTCTACTAATTTTAATCCATGTTATTTTTCCAATGTTGCTAATGGAGCATGAAATTGATATGGTCCTCTCTAATCCCAGTATTGATCTAGTTTCAGTCCCTGATAATTTTTTTTGGTACTGACTTTTTCTTCATATAAATTCACTAACACATTTATATATGAAATTACAATGAAATACACTGAATGTAATTTATAATTCACCTGCCAGTGCAGGAGATGCAAGAGACACATTTTCCATCTCTGAGTTGGGAAGATCCCCTGGAATCAGAAATGGCAACCCACTCTAGTATTCTTATCTGGAAAAAATCCTACGAGTGGAGGAACCAGTTGAGCTGTAGTCCATATAGTCAGAAAGAGCCTGACACAACTGAAGGGACACACGCATCTTATCTGAAATCACCAGAAAACTACGGCTGTTTTATATGTATGCTAAATTATATAGGCACATAGTATTTTGATTTATTATTATGAGGCTGCTTTCATCTGTCATCTACCCCAAAATAGTGGCAGTAAGTTTAAATTATTTTTTTAGGCATTTACTATCCATCATTACTTACTTCAGAAGTGTATAATGTATAGTAGAATATTTCTGAGTAAGATAAATTATTTTGTAGCTTTAATTTTTCAGGTTTCCAGCTCTCACTTGTGACATAGGAAATGAAGAGATTTAACATTTCAAGCATGTAACTATAATTTCTGAAATTTTATGTTCTAGAATATATAATGTGTGATAAAAGATATGAAGAGCAGAAAATAGTCACAATTAACTACCTCTTCATGACCACAAATTATAGACATTAAAATAGGGTAAAATGTTGGGGGGAAATGTTTTTTGTTGTTGTTGCTGAAAAACTTCCAAAGTAGGATTTAGTAAAATTAAAAATAAAATTAATCTAACTCAGGATACCTGAGTTTATTTCCAGATTCTCAACTGTGGATTTGCAATATATTGAATAATTATTCTAATATCCTAAACCTCATTCTTACAGCAGAGGAGGACAAGATTTTTAATGATGTCAAAAAAGATAGCATTTGTAAAATCATTCATATATTTATATAAATTATTCAAATGGAAATTGTTAATATAAGTATTAATAATCAAAAGATCTCATTTCCTTTTATTTATATCATTCTCTATATACATATACAAGTCTGATAATGAAGCTTGTGTCTACTAATTTTAATCCATGTTATTTTTCCAATGTTGCTAATGGAGCATGAAATTGATATGGTCCTCTCTAATCCCAGTATTGATCTAGTTTCAGTCCCTGATAATTTTTTTTGGTACTGACTTTTTCTTCATATAAATTCACTAACACATTTATATATGAAATTACAATGAAATA
The DNA here is from genome assembly GCA_022376925.1 of Tragulus kanchil. Lineage (NCBI taxonomy): Eukaryota > Metazoa > Chordata > Mammalia > Artiodactyla > Tragulidae > Tragulus > Tragulus kanchil. The sequence goes on from JAIOJX010000004.1 coordinate 146,010,379, forward strand.
CACTGAATGTAATTTATAATTCACCTGCCAGTGCAGGAGATGCAAGAGACACATTTTCCATCTCTGAGTTGGGAAGATCCCCTGGAATCAGAAATGGCAACCCACTCTAGTATTCTTATCTGGAAAAAATCCTACGAGTGGAGGAACCAGTTGAGCTGTAGTCCATATAGTCAGAAAGAGCCTGACACAACTGAAGGGACACACGCATCTTATCTGAAATCACCAGAAAACTACGGCTGTTTTATATGTATGCTAAATTATATAGGCACATAGTATTTTGATTTATTATTATGAGGCTGCTTTCATCTGTCATCTACCCCAAAATAGTGGCAGACAATTTCACTTGGTGTAATGGAAAGAACTCTGGGCAGAGAGTTGGGTAACACAGATTCTATTCTGATTTCTGTAATTAACTAACTCTATGATATTGAGGAAATCACTTAGCCTTTCTGATTCTCAATTTCCTCAACTGTGAAATGAAGTAATTGAAACAATGTTCTCTAAGGTACTTTCCAGTTCCAAAGGCCTGATTTTATGCTGTGACAGAGCCATGCAATGAGACTGGTTTTTTTTTTTTTTTTCTTTTTTCTGTTTAAAGCTATATCTCCTTCTTTACCAACTTTAGTTACATTCCATTTGGAATAGCTGATTTCTAGTAGCATTTAGTTTAAGAGTTACACATGATCAAAATAACTGGGAGACAGCCAGAGCGGTCAGTTTCTCCAGTCAGGGAATTATGCAGTGCTCTGGACTAGTAAACTCAAGAGTCATGGTAGAAATAATTCTACAAAATGAAAGACACAGCTTAAACCTCAAGTAGAATGCTTTTTAAAAAATTGTATGGGGGCTTCCCTGGTGGTCCAGTGAGTAAAGAGTCAGCCTTGCAGTGCAAGGAGCACCGGTCCAATCCCTGGCCCCAGAAGGTCCCACGTGCCACGAAGCAGCTGGACCAGTGTGTCAAATTACAAGCCAGCACACTGGAGCGCAGGCGCCCAGAGCCGGTGCTCTGCAACAAGCGAGGCCACTGCAATGGCAGGCCCACACAGGCCTAAGAATAAAGATGGATGAAAATAAATAAATAAAAAACCAATGAGAGGGCCTAAAATTTTTACAAAAACTGTATGTAATCTGATATATATTGATATAGTTGAGCTAACTGTTCAAATACCTTTTTAATCTCTGGCCTATGAACAATACATTTCGAGCATCATTAACAGCAAGTGTGTACTCAAAACAGATGATAGGAGTTCTCAGAGAAAGCTTCCAGATATAAGGGTGACGACTTTGTCATATCTGCAAGCATAGAAGGATCGTAGAAACAAAATGTTCAATGTTCTGTAAGGCAATGACTTAAGTCCATCTTAAGCTAAAATACATCACTATTTGTATTTTTATGTGGACAGAATCAAAACTTGGAATTTAAGAAGCATTATATTCACCTCAAAGTATTTCCTGTCCCACAATGATGAGGCATTGGCTGGAACAGCAGCTACATTATGATGTCATAAAGGTTGACTCAGAGAACTTCATGTGTTCTACTCATTGCTAGAGAGTTGGGTAACACAGATTCTATTCTGATTTCTGTAATTAACTAACTCTATGATATTGAGGAAATCACTTAGCCTTTCTGATTCTCAATTTCCTCAACTGTGAAATGAAGTAATTGAAACAATGTTCTCTAAGGTACTTTCCAGTTCCAAAGGCCTGATTTTATGCTGTGACAGAGCCATGCAATGAGACTGGTTTTTTTTTTTTTTTTCTTTTTTCTGTTTAAAGCTATATCTCCTTCTTTACCAACTTTAGTTACATTCCATTTGGAATAGCTGATTTCTAGTAGCATTTAGTTTAAGAGTTACACATGATCAAAATAACTGGGAGACAGCCAGAGCGGTCAGTTTCTCCAGTCAGGGAATTATGCAGTGCTCTGGACTAGTAAACTCAAGAGTCATGGTAGAAATAATTCTACAAAATGAAAGACACAGCTTAAACCTCAAGTAGAATGCTTTTTAAAAAATTGTATGGGGCTTCCCTGGTGGTCCAGTGAGTAAAGAGTCAGCCTTGCAGTGCAAGGAGCACCGGTCCAATCCCTGGCCCCAGAAGGTCCCACGTGCCACGAAGCAGCTGGACCAGTGTGTCAAATTACAAGCCAGCACACTGGAGCGCAGGCGCCCAGAGCCGGTGCTCTGCAACAAGCGAGGCCACTGCAATGGCAGGCCCACACAGGCCTAAGAATAAAGATGGATGAAAATAAATAAATAAAAAACCAATGAGAGGGCCTAAAATTTTTACAAAAACTGTATGTAATCTGATATATATTGATATAGTTGAGCTAACTGTTCAAATACCTTTTTAATCTCTGGCCTATGAACAATACATTTCGAGCATCATTAACAGCAAGTGTGTACTCAAAACAGATGATAGGAGTTCTCAGAGAAAGCTTCCAGATATAAGGGTGACGACTTTGTCATATCTGCAAGCATAGAAGGATCGTAGAAACAAAATGTTCAATGTTCTGTAAGGCAATGACTTAAGTCCATCTTAAGCTAAAATACATCACTATTTGTATTTTTATGTGGACAGAATCAAAACTTGGAATTTAAGAAGCATTATATTCACCTCAAAGTATTTCCTGTCCCACAATGATGAGGCATTGGCTGGAACAGCAGCTACATTATGATGTCATAAAGGTTGACTCAGAGAACTTCATGTGTTCTACTCATTGCTATCAGTTTCCCAGGATGTACCTATGATTCTGGATCAGGAAAGGGAACTGAGGAGAAACTGTGGAGCCTGACTCTGGCTCATTCAACACATTCTGCATAGTGAGGCAACCCTAAACTTTTGTTTTAAAAAGTCTAATATCAAAGATAGATGCTTAGAATATTGGACTGGAGAATACTCATAAGAATATGATCAAATTAATGAATCTAAGCATTTGAGTACCCTTAATAATTTTAATTACAGTCAATGTTTGACTGGCAATAGCAGAAGCCTTTGCCACTATGTGTCTATACATAATGAAACAGCTCATTTCATTTGATTTCACACAATGGTTTACCCGTTGACAGCTCTGCCCTCAATTCTAAACTCACAGCACACCAGGTCAACTACTTACATTTCCCTCATTCCAAAGATAAGGCTGCATCCTCCTGCAGCGAAGGAGACCAGGGTTTGATTGCTTGGTTGGGAAGACCTGCTGGAGAAGGGAATAGCAACCCTCTCCAGTATTTCTGCCTGGAGAATTCCATGGACAGAGGATCCTGGAGGGCTGCAGTCCATGGGGTCTCAAGAGTCAGACACGACTGAACAACTCACGTGCGCGTGCACACACACACACACACACACACACACACACACACACACACACACACACACACACACAGTCTGCCTTTGTAGGCAGACTTTATTTTCTTCTGTTTTCAAGGAGTCTCCATTACATTGTCCAGTGTGGAGGGTGAGGTAAGGACTATCTTAACCATCAAGCAGATTTGATTGGGAAGGTCAATACTTAAAACATTGATGAGGCTTGAGATCTCTGTATATGGAATAGTCAAAGAAACAAAATGTTCAATGTTCTGTAAGGCAATGACTTAAGTCCATCTTAAGCTAAAATACATCACTATTTGTATTTTTATGTGGACAGAATCAAAACTTGGAATTTAAGAAGCATTATATTCACCTCAAAGTATTTCCTGTCCCACAATGATGAGGCATTGGCTGGAACAGCAGCTACATTATGATGTCATAAAGGTTGACTCAGAGAACTTCATGTGTTCTACTCATTGCTATCAGTTTCCCAGGATGTACCTATGATTCTGGATCAGGAAAGGGAACTGAGGAGAAACTGTGGAGCCTGACTCTGGCTCATTCAACACATTCTGCATAGTGAGGCAACCCTAAACTTTTGTTTTAAAAAGTCTAATATCAAAGATAGATGCTTAGAATATTGGACTGGAGAATACTCATAAGAATATGATCAAATTAATGAATCTAAGCATTTGAGTACCCTTAATAATTTTAATTACAGTCAATGTTTGACTGGCAATAGCAGAAGCCTTTGCCACTATGTGTCTATACATAATGAAACAGCTCATTTCATTTGATTTCACACAATGGTTTACCCGTTGACAGCTCTGCCCTCAATTCTAAACTCACAGCACACCAGGTCAACTACTTACATTTCCCTCATTCCAAAGATAAGGCTGCATCCTCCTGCAGCGAAGGAGACCAGGGTTTGATTGCTTGGTTGGGAAGACCTGCTGGAGAAGGGAATAGCAACCCTCTCCAGTATTTCTGCCTGGAGAATTCCATGGACAGAGGATCCTGGAGGGCTGCAGTCCATGGGGTCTCAAGAGTCAGACACGACTGAACAACTCACGTGCGCGTGCACACACACACACACACACACACACACACACACACACACACACACACACACACACAGTCTGCCTTTGTAGGCAGACTTTATTTTCTTCTGTTTTCAAGGAGTCTCCATTACATTGTCCAGTGTGGAGGGTGAGGTAAGGACTATCTTAACCATCAAGCAGATTTGATTGGGAAGGTCAATACTTAAAACATTGATGAGGCTTGAGATCTCTGTATATGGAATAGTCAAAGAGACAAAATGTAGTATTTAACAGCATCACTAGATTCACCCAGTGATTTGATACAAGATCACTTATACAAAAGTAGAGGCAGGTGTGTTCAGTAAAAATAGTAAAGATATTAGTAGGAAAAATTAAACAAATAAGCAAATTAAAGAATGTGTTAGAAAACCGCAGCACAGAACCAAGAAATCAAAAGTGTCTTTCATTGAAAGTCATGACTTAGTATTTTAAATGAAATAACAATAATAGTTGATTTCTGTAATTACCTAAATGTGTGAGTTTTCTCTTATTCCATAACTAATTCCCACAAATTTAGCAGCTTAAGACAATGCCTATATATTAACTCACAGTTCTGCAGGCAGAAATTCAGCATAGTGTGACTGGAGCCTCTGCTCAGGGTCTCGAAAGACTGTAGCCAAGGTCAGCAGGGCTGTTATTTTCTCCTAAGAACTGTCAGCTTTCAAGCTCATTCAGACAGATGGCAGAATTCATTTCCTTGCTTTTTGCAAAACTGAGGCTCCCTCTGTAAGACTAACAGTGACGTGGGGAATTGTCTTCAACTCCCTTCTGTATTAGTAATTTTTCGCATGAGTATTTGTTTTCCTCCAAACCAAGTGAACCATGTGTCTCTGGCTTCCATTTTCTTTTCTTTCACCAAAATCATTTTCATTAGGGGATAGACAACAATTTTGTGATAGTTTCAGGTGAACAGAGAAGGGGCTCGGCCACACACATATATATATCCATTCTCCCCCCAAACGCCCTCCCATCCAGACTGGTACATAACGTTATGACTTCCTTTGTCTACACTTAGGAAAAAAGCCTCCTGCTTTCAAAGACTGCATGTTATTAGATCAGACTTACTCAATGTAAAGTAGCCTTAAGGGTTAAATCCATACTCTTCCTAATCTTGGGAATTTTGCAGAGAATGTATACTAAGGGGAGAGATCTTGGGCAATATAGTAGAATCCTGCCGATCACCTCGTATATGTTGGAGTTCAAACATAATTGAGAATTAAGCCTTGATTTAGAGTCAATTCTATATTGATTGTACAAGTTTGTATGATCTAAAGTAATACATACAGTGAAGTATGATTGGGCCTTGGTTAATCTCAGAAATTCTGTGTATAACTGACTTTAATTAGCATTCAATATATATGGTTGGATATATAGGATTTATTTATTTATTTTACTTTTTATTTTATTTTTTACTTTTACAGAGTTTTGTTGTTTACAGATATGAATGATCCCAGATAAGTCATATAGATAGGGACAGAGTAGAATAGGTAGGTGGTTGTAGAGTCCTAGTAGGGGATGGTAGCTAGAAGGGAGACACCTGAGAAAGATTGGGAGGCCGGTTGAGGATAACTCAGGAGAGCTGCTCCTTGTTCAGTAAAGCAAGCTTAACTGGGTATAAACAGCTGATGAAGGAGGAGCTGGCCAAAAAGCAACCAATGATGCATGTTCTGCATCTGCATCTACTTGAGGGGGGCGGTCTTCTACCATCCTATATATATTGCTGCCCACTCAATTGAAGAGAGAGCAGGGCAGAGCTTTCCTGCCTGCCCGCTTGCACCTCTTACAAGTACCCTATCCTAATAGTTCCTCTTGCTTATCACTCTGCCTTTCACTGAATTCCTTCTGCATTGAGGCATGAAGAAGCTGAGGCTCGGTGGGTCCAGACGTTGGGTGAGTGATGGATTAAGTCCTGGCTGCGTGGGTTCCAGTCCCAGACAGGGTTTTGGCTGAGATTGAGTCCCGACTACGTGGATTCAAGTTCCAAGCAGGGTTTTGGCTGAGGTTAAGCCTTAGCCACGTGGGTTCGAGTCCCAAACCAGGTTTTGGCTAGGTTCAAGCCCCAGTCATGTGGGTTCAAGTCCCAAACAGGGTTTTGGCTGGAATTCAAGCTCCAGCCACGTGGGTTCAAGTCCCAAGCAGGGTTCGATCAGGTCTGGGCCCTGGGTTTAAGTCTCAAATCAAGGTAAAACCCTTTCAATACGTATATCCTCCCCCATCCCACCCTTCTAGGCCATTGCACAGCACTCCTGCAGGATCCCCTTTTCTCACAGTGCAATGGCAATAGCTATTTTTTTCACATATGATAGTATAGGTTTTCATACTACTTGATATATAGGATTTATATATATGTTTTTTGAAGTAGGGAACATTGCCCAGTTTCTGGGTACTATAACCCCCAGACCAAGGATCAAACCCATGATTCCTGGAGTGGAAGTTCAGAGTCCTAATCACTGGACCACCAGATAATTCCTTCAATGATATATCAAGAGGAAAATATTGTAACAAGCTGTGAAAGGAGATCAGTAAAATATGTTTTAATTTTGTGAATAATGCAAATATACATGTTGTGTGTCCATATGTCAGCTTTAGGGAAACATGCTGGAAACATGCATACATACACATGATTGAATTATTAGGAAATTTTAATCACTAAGCAATTCAGTTTCTTCTGAAAAGCAAGTTCTGAGTGATTTATTCATCATTTAAGATCTCAATCAATGTCAAATTAAGCATCTGCCTTTATAATCTTGAATTCCTTGTTTTGTTTTGTTTAAAAAAAAAAAAAAAACACTCTCACCTTTAAAAATTCAATAGCCTGAAATCAATTTATTTCACTGAAACTCCCACTAAAAGCAGTCAAAATTGAGGTCTCAGCATCTGTGAAAGCTGTATTTCTTTTTTTTTATTATTTTTATTTTTATTCTTTCCCTTTTCCTTTTAAAAGTTGGAGACATAGAGGGACTATTACCTCTGAAGTTTTCTAGGAAATCCTATTAGGGCTATGGGAAGTAAGTGAACCCTGTGAATGATTCTTTCCTTAATGTGTTTATAATGAGAGCTTTTGAAAAAAAAACATGGCTAACCTGTACTTAGAAATGAGATGTAACTTGCTGCATTTCTTACACATAATAGTTCTATCTCCTCTTACCTTTAACAAATTGAAATTTAGCTTTAAGATTACTCATATTTATACTTTGGGGCAATATATATATATTATCATGCAAATAAGATAATATTTATGACACTGTTATAGGATAAAGACTGAGAAAGATGAATTCTTAATGGTAAATTTGACACAAAACAGTTTGACTCATGATAAAAAGAAAGCAACCTGTTTAAGTATTTGGATTTATTTTTTCTGCATTGATGATATTATACTTTCAAAATCCACTTAAAGTAGTTACTGTAAAGTGAGGAAAGGACATAGACTTCAATGAGATGGCTTTGTGCTTTAATACATAAAACAATCCCCACAGTAATGCATGCTACAGAAAATGGGTCACCTTCAAACAACCCTTGAAAAAAAAAAAAGCAAATAATGTAGTTTCAGATTCAGTTCTTAGAGCATTGATTTATAGCATACATATCTACTTGAACTTTATTCATTTTGCAAAAATATGTATCTGTGAATACATGAAAACATGTATAAATACCAACTGTTTCTCTTTTTTCTCACATACATGTGAAAGTAAGAAGCTCAGTCACTCAGTTGTGTCTGATTTTTTGGGACCCTATGGACTGTAGCCTGCCAGGCTTCTCTGTCCATGGAATTCTCCAGGCCAGAATACTGGTGTGAGTTGCCATTCCCTTCTCCAAGAAATCTTCGAAACCTATGGATCTAAACCACCCACATTGCAGGTGGATTATTTATTGGCTGAGCCAGTACACAAGTACTGCCTCAAGCACATTCACATACCCATTTGTGTGGTTGTTAGTACATTGTAATTAGCACATTGATGAAGAAACCACACATGTTAATAACCTTGTAATTAAGTAGTTACCACAGTTTGTTTTTAAGATAAATGTATTTATATGTTTCAAAGCAAATTATAGTATAAACATGTGTAAAATATTAGAAAACTATTTTTCATTGAAATATGCAATTGATACAGAAGTTAGCTATATTCTTTTCAAAAATAAATATCGTTCACCTTTTTCTGTTGCTGTTGAGTCATTATCAAACTCTTTTGGACCCCAAAGACTTTAACCCACCAGATTCCTCTGTCCATGGGATTTTCACCTCTTCCTAATTGAGTATTAACTGTTCCAAATCTGTAATTGAGACAGCATATTACTTAGATTGATGATTTCTAACTATAAATGTAATCTCATTTTATACTTAAAAAATGTAAATATAACATTTTAAAATTATACAGTATATATTTATCAAAAATTTCTATAGAAAATTGTGTTTTAAGAGGCACAGAACAGTAAAAAGACAATGTTTTGAATGGATATCTTTGTTGCTATGAGCCATATTGTTCCCTACCAGACTCTGGACTTCTGTACCTTTGAGAAAAAAAATACTAAGTGATATTCTCTAGTGCAGTGCAATCACTAGTGAGTAGTCCAAAGCATTTTTGAATTAAACCATTCTCATTAACGCATCCATGATCATACAATCGGGTGTTGTTCCAACTGATGTCACAAAGTTAATACATAGGTAGTGTCCATCTGTTATTAGTTAATTATTTGACCAAAAATTCAATGTGTGTGTGTTTCCTCTCAAGAGAGATCCAGTTTTGAAAGCTAAGGAAAATGGTATTATAATTTTCAAATTAAAAGAAAACTCCTTTGATTTAAGTGTTGGTCACATGCTCTTATTCAGACTACCTGATTGGAATCTTAGCTTTGTAGCTTTCTCTGTGTGTCCTGAGGAAACTTAGCCTCTCTGTGTCTCAGTTTCTGTATCTATAGATGAAGATGATAATAGGGTTGTACCCATGGGTTTTCTCTCAGTAATAAAGTGTATAAAGTATGTAAAACCATTGGAAAATTGTGTAGCCAAAAGTAGAAGCTCAATGGGGTTTTCTATCATTATTTTGGATCCAATTAGTCTTCTTGAACATATGAGTATAAATTAATACAAATGAAACAAATAATGCTATCCTGGGCTCATTTTAATGTAAATGGAGATAAATGAAGGAAAATAGACATTATGAAGTTAAATTCTTTGCAATATCCCCCAAATTTATGATATAAATATTAGAATCCACATTTTACATATGACAATTCTAAAGTACTGATAAATGCATTAACTTACACAGTAATGTCTAGATAAAGGATGAATGGATTTGGGAGTCTAACCCTAATTTGGGTGCTCATAATTATAGATTTTAATCATTCCATGATCTATATCAGAGTTAAGATTTGTGTCTACCTGATTTAACAAAGTCATTAGATAGACTTACTGAAAAGTTAGGATAGAACATATAGCTTTTGAAAGTTAAATTTTGCACATTAAACTGTTAGAATTTAGTTTAAAATTTTTATCTCTCAGATTTTTAATATTAGCATATCATTGATTATTTTGAGATTTAAAGCTTCTAAAATATATAACACAATATTCACTATTCAGTAAAGGCAAATAATAAAAGTAATATGCAATCAAAATGGCAATAAATTAATAAATTATATCTAGCTATACTAGATATTATTATTGTTAATTATTAATCATCATCATCATTATTATTAATCCATCATTATTATTAATAATTCATCATTATTGGCATTACTCTCTATATCATTATTAATAATAATAACTTTTATTAACAATCCATCATTACTAGCATTATTCTGTATTATTTTTGGCATTTATTTTGCATTGAGAATAAGTCATATAAATGTATATATTAGTCTGAAACCACATTTGAAATCACACAAAAACAGTTTATTCCAAATAGATTGCAGTGCTGACAATTTGCTAAAACTAGTCTGTTCCTAGTTTGTTGGAGATTTTTTTTAATTTTCTGCCTAAAACTTGGCTTTGTGAAAAATGTTTTACAGCTTTGGAAATGTAGAAAAGAAATTATTTTAACCTTCTCTTCCCATATTTTTCCTTCCAAATCTAGGCACCATGCCAATGACCTCTCAAACATTTACAGAAGTACCTATTAATACATTGTGACTATTTCCAATGATATACTGTAATCTAGGGAAGCTAAAGTTGTAAAATATGACAATCTAAAAAATTAGGATGCTTCTCACATGTAACCACATATGCAATCTTCAAGGAGAAAAAGAAAGATGAAAGAGAATATCAGGTGAATAGTATATTTTTTCTTTAATGGGATGTATAATATATCCAAGCACATCAATTTTTATTGTTCCCAAGCATTGTAACTAGACTTTGTTCTTCTTCACTCTTCCATGGCTAACCTCGGGGGAAGTGTGGGCCTTTTTGAAATGAACTATTCAGTAGAAGGTGAATTTGGGGGCTCATAATTATAGATTTTAATCATTCCATGATCTATATCAGAGTTAAGATTTGTGTCTACCTGATTTAACAAAGTCATTAGATAGACTTACTGAAAAGTTAGGATAGAACATATAGCTTTTGAAAGTTAAATTTTGCACATTAAACTGTTAGAATTTAGTTTAAAATTTTTATCTCTCAGATTTTTAATATTAGCATATCATTGATTATTTTGAGATTTAAAGCTTCTAAAATATATAACACAATATTCACTATTCAGTAAAGGCAAATAATAAAAGTAATATGCAATCAAAATGGCAATAAATTAATAAATTATATCTAGCTATACTAGATATTATTATTGTTAATTATTAATCATCATCATCATTATTATTAATCCATCATTATTATTAATAATTCATCATTATTGGCATTACTCTCTATATCATTATTAATAATAATAACTTTTATTAACAATCCATCATTACTAGCATTATTCTGTATTATTTTTGGCATTTATTTTGCATTGAGAATAAGTCATATAAATGTATATATTAGTCTGAAACCACATTTGAAATCACACAAAAACAGTTTATTCCAAATAGATTGCAGTGCTGACAATTTGCTAAAACTAGTCTGTTCCTAGTTTGTTGGAGATTTTTTTTAATTTTCTGCCTAAAACTTGGCTTTGTGAAAAATGTTTTACAGCTTTGGAAATGTAGAAAAGAAATTATTTTAACCTTCTCTTCCCATATTTTTCCTTCCAAATCTAGGCACCATGCCAATGACCTCTCAAACATTTACAGAAGTACCTATTAATACATTGTGACTATTTCCAATGATATACTGTAATCTAGGGAAGCTAAAGTTGTAAAATATGACAATCTAAAAAATTAGGATGCTTCTCACATGTAACCACATATGCAATCTTCAAGGAGAAAAAGAAAGATGAAAGAGAATATCAGGTGAATAGTATATTTTTTCTTTAATGGGATGTATAATATATCCAAGCACATCAATTTTTATTGTTCCCAAGCATTGTAACTAGACTTTGTTCTTCTTCACTCTTCCATGGCTAACCTCGGGGGAAGTGTGGGCCTTTTTGAAATGAATTTCTACTCTCTTCAGTAGAAGGTGAAATATTTCCAGATGATAAATAGCTTTGGGTCTGTAACCTAGTCAGGGGGGTTCTCAACTCACATTGGGCTGTTAAAGGGAATTCCCAACCTTGTAAAGCGTATTCCTCTTGCTCAAATGACAACAATCAAGCTAGGAAGAACAAATGAGTCCCCTTAGGGGAAAGCGTGGAACAGAATGTCAAATATTCTTGGGCATTCAGTGGCTTCCAAAAGATAGAAATTTTGCATTATGACATTACTCAGGCAGGGTTATATAGATCATCTTTGTGTCTCCTCTTCTTTCATCAATAAACAATTCCTTAAGCCTAATCTAATCACTTTGTAGCTGTTACAATGCCACTGTTAGTTCCTTGAGAACTAAGCAACTACAAAAGAGGATACCATGAATATTTTACGTTCACCAAGGAGACTGTAGCAAAAATAGTTTGTTTTACACATAATAAAATTACTTCACCCAAATAAACTCACACACAATTTTCTCATCATTTTGGCCTATTTATCAGAATGAATCCTGTATGTATATTATATTACTTTCTATCTCATGCAATAAATGATGAACAATAGTATTAGGTCATTCTACAGCCTTCCTAATCATAGATTTTGAAAGTGGAAATAAATATTACTACTTACATGCTGCTATTACACCAAAATTTACTGAGGCACGTCCTCTACTGGGAAGCTTTCTCTTAGATTAGATGTACTTATGGAGACGGCTGGTGGAAGATGTCTGTAATTTGTGTTACAAGGATCTAAATATTAGGTAGAGCGTTGTGTGAGGGTAACACATTGGCTCATACACACTTAAAAATTGAAGAAGAGATAGTCTAAGATAAAATAGTAAAGATGTAAAGGCACATCAGGAAGTTTCTTGTTTTAGCAGACACATTCAGAACATGAGCCTAGTTTCCTGAAAAAGAAAATGACAAGAAAATAATTAATATTAATAGATATGGTTGTTTTAAACTTAAAGAAAGCAAAGACACAAAATTCAAATGCAGTGGTTGAAGCTTGGTTGGATCTATGTTTTAAACAAATAAAGAGCTAAGAATGTATTTGGAGAAAAATTGAATATGTTTGGAGGATAATGGCTATAATCTTGACTGAGGTGGTATGGAAGGCCTCAGACGATTTAACCAATTTCTCTTGCCTGGGGAACCCAGTAGACAGAGGAGCCTGGTGGGCTCTACAGTCCATGGGATCACAAAGGGTCGAACACGACTGAGGAACTAATGCACATTAACCTGTAAGTGGGTAAAGGATTGATGACTGGTCAAATTAAGTTCAAAGCTACTTAAAGCGTATGTATTGAGACGGCTCCAACTAAGGAGGAACAATTCTAAAAAAGACTCAAAAATTCCAAAGAATAAGAGAAAAGGGTGATAAAAAAAACCAGAGATTAACTGACAGTCTGTGTACAGAATTCCTCCACCTGTATGATAATTCACGGACAAAAGACATAAATGAGCAGTATGTAAACAATATAGACATTTATACAGAAAATCTGGAAAGATTTAGGCCAGTGCTGAAATTCCACTGTCCATTCAACCTAGGATAAAACTGTAATCAATAAATTCAACCTGCAAATTTTAAACTCTATCCTTAAATATGAATGAGAGTTCATATTTAAAAATGAGAGTCATCAGACATTTGAGGAAAACTCGTGATGTGAAAGACAAAGGTTCAAATTCTAAAAACAAAAAGAGTAATCCTGAAGAACAGAAAGTTTAGGGAAAATACACACACACATACATACAAGTCATAGTTCTCAAAAAGATTCAAGAGGATGTGAGGGCAATCTGGTTGTGACATCTGCACCTCACTGATCACCCGGGTTCATTTGGCTGATGTGGCTGGCTAGGCGGGTGTCCCCTTCCTCCTTCATTGCTCCATGCATGTCCTTCCCGAAGCCGTGCTCTGGGTCAAAGAGGACAATCATCCCTGATAAAGGTGAATCGGTCTTCGATCAAGGATATAGGAGTAGCTGCGTTCCCCTGTTAGAACCTTCAAACAAGCTCTCAAAGATTCAAGAATTCCCACTACCCAAAAAATAAGAGCCTAAATCTATTAAGAGGGAACATTCATAAAAAATGAAAGAAATAGTGAAAGTTACTATGTCTGTGGTATGTGTGCGTACACATATGGGGACATTTTTATTAACTTTGAAAATACAGAAAGTGATAACTAATTTTTAGATAAGTTTAAGTTTTTCACATAAAAGACCAAAATATACTATAAGACTGAGAGGAACCAAGGGTAAAAGGGCCTGGTGGGCTCTACAGTCCATGGGATCACAAAGGGTCGAACACGACTGAGGAACTAATGCACATTAACCTGTAAGTGGGTAAAGGATTGATGACTGGTCAAATTAAGTTCAAAGCTACTTAAAGCGTATGTATTGAGACGGCTCCAACTAAGGAGGAACAATTCTAAAAAAGACTCAAAAATTCCAAAGAATAAGAGAAAAGGGTGATAAAAAAAACCAGAGATTAACTGACAGTCTGTGTACAGAATTCCTCCACCTGTATGATAATTCACGGACAAAAGACATAAATGAGCAGTATGTAAACAATATAGACATTTATACAGAAAATCTGGAAAGATTTAGGCCAGTGCTGAAATTCCACTGTCCATTCAACCTAGGATAAAACTGTAATCAATAAATTCAACCTGCAAATTTTAAACTCTATCCTTAAATATGAATGAGAGTTCATATTTAAAAATGAGAGTCATCAGACATTTGAGGAAAACTCGTGATGTGAAAGACAAAGGTTCAAATTCTAAAAACAAAAAGAGTAATCCTGAAGAACAGAAAGTTTAGGGAAATACACACAAAATACATACAAGTCATAGTTCTCAAAAAGATTCAAGAGGATGTGAGGGCAATCTGGTTGTGACATCTGCACCTCACTGATCACCCGGGTTCATTTGGCTGATGTGGCTGGCTAGGCGGGTGTCCCCTTCCTCCTTCATTGCTCCATGCATGTCCTTCCCGAAGCCGTGCTCTGGGTCAAAGAGGACAATCATCCCTGATAAAGGTGAATCGGTCTTCGATCAAGGATATAGGAGTAGCTGCGTTCCCCTGTTAGAACCTTCAAACAAGCTCTCAAAGATTCAAGAATTCCCACTACCCAAAAAATAAGAGCCTAAATCTATTAAGAGGGAACATTCATAAAAAATGAAAGAAATAGTGAAAGTTACTATGTCTGTGGTATGTGTGCGTACACATATGGGGACATTTTTATTAACTTTGAAAATACAGAAAGTGATAACTAATTTTTAGATAAGTTTAAGTTTTTCACATAAAAGACCAAAATATACAGGAATGAATAGCCATAGAAATAGTATTTTATCTGCAAAAAGTGTATGAGGTCTAAAATTGAAAAAATGAATTCAAGATAAACAACAGGGAAGACAGAATATATTTATGGGGAAAAATCATAGAAGGAAATTTCTCAGTGCTGAGGAAAATAGATTTTGAATTTAAAGAATTTACTGTGTGCCTGACCCAATGAAAGAAACACAAACACATGTCAACTTATACCTGGAGACAGCATTCTAAATAATTAGAATAGCAAAATGAAAATAAGGTTGTAAACATTTTAGTTGAAAATATAAGGGGGAGAAAAAAACAGGCTCTTTACTTGCAATGGAAAGTCAGTCAGTCCTCAGTGTTGCCATTGGTTTCTGGAAGACAATGAATACAGATTTCCCTGGTGAAAGAGACAGAGAAAAGGAGCATCAAAATTGCACATTATAAACTCTTCCATACTCTGATTTTAGTCATTTCAATCTTTTGATTAAAATACTTATGATTAGCATACATAGATGTGATAAAGGCATACTTACTGATACCCATAAATACATAATTACTATTTTGCAGGTATATACAACAAATCAAACATTTGTTTCAAATTATGTGCTGAAGAGGACTCTTGAGAGTTCCTTTGAAAGTATGAAGACCAAACCGTCAATCCTAAAGGAAATCAATTCTGAATATTCATTGAAAGGATTAATACTGAGGTTGAAACTCCAAAATTTGGCCACCTGAGGCAAAGAGCTGAGTCTTTGGAAAATACCCTGATGTTGGGAAAGATTGAAGGCAGGAGGAGAAGGGGGTGACAGAGGATGAGATGGTTGGATGGCATCACTGAGTCAGTGATCATGAATTTGAGCAATTCCAGGAGATAGTCAAGGATATAGGAGTAGCTGCGTTCCCCTGTTAGAACCTTCAAACAAGCTCTCAAAGATTCAAGAATTCCCACTACCCAAAAAATAAGAGCCTAAATCTATTAAGAGGGAACATTCATAAAAAATGAAAGAAATAGTGAAAGTTACTATGTCTGTGGTATGTGTGCGTACACATATGGGGACATTTTTATTAACTTTGAAAATACAGAAAGTGATAACTAATTTTTAGATAAGTTTAAGTTTTTCACATAAAAGACCAAAATATACAGGAATGAATAGCCATAGAAATAGTATTTTATCTGCAAAAAGTGTATGAGGTCTAAAATTGAAAAAATGAATTCAAGATAAACAACAGGGAAGACAGAATATATTTATGGGAATAATCATAGAAGGAAATTTCTCAGTGCTGAGGAAAATAGATTTTGAATTTAAAGAATTTACTGTGTGCCTGACCCAATGAAAGAAACACAAACACATGTCAACTTATACCTGGAGACAGCATTCTAAATAATTAGAATAGCAAAATGAAAATAAGGTTGTAAACATTTTAGTTGAAAATATAAGGGGGAGAAAAAAACAGGCTCTTTACTTGCAATGGAAAGTCAGTCAGTCCTCAGTGTTGCCATTGGTTTCTGGAAGACAATGAATACAGATTTCCCTGGTGAAAGAGACAGAGAAAAGGAGCATCAAAATTGCACATTATAAACTCTTCCATACTCTGATTTTAGTCATTTCAATCTTTTGATTAAAATACTTATGATTAGCATACATAGATGTGATAAAGGCATACTTACTGATACCCATAAATACATAATTACTATTTTGCAGGTATATACAACAAATCAAACATTTGTTTCAAATTATGTGCTGAAGAGGACTCTTGAGAGTTCCTTTGAAAGTATGAAGACCAAACCCGTCAATCCTAAAGGAAATCAATTCTGAATATTCATTGAAAGGATTAATACTGAGGTTGAAACTCCAAAAATTTGGCCACCTGAGGCAAAGAGCTGAGTCTTTGGAAAATACCCTGATGTTGGGAAAGATTGAAGGCAGGAGGAGAAGGGGGTGACAGAGGATGAGATGGTTGGATGGCATCACTGAGTCAGTGATCATGAATTTGAGCAATTCCAGGAGATAGTGAAGGATACAAAAGCCTGATGTGCTGGACCCTATGGGGTTGCAAAGAATCAGACATGACTTAGCAACTGAATAATGACACATTTTTAATTTTCCAGTAAAAACTAGATAAAATTATGCATTTCTTTGCCCAACATACCTTATGCCCTCCTCATGCCTGGTAACCACTGCTTACCCTGGCAAATAGCAGACAGAAATAAAATCCCTGCTGGTTGTAGTGATATAAAAAGTACTTTCCATTTTATGTGCACTTTTCAACCCAGAGAAAATAAGAATAAATTTCTCTTTTTTTGTGCAGCAGTTTCTAAAATGTAAGCAAAGAGATGCTGGTAAACACTTAACTTTAGATTAGCTTTTTCAAAACTTTTAGGCACTAGAATTCAGATTCGCTTACCCTCTGAAGCTAGTCCCCAGTATCTTTTTTAAGCCTCTCTTGGCATCTCATTTTCACACTCCATCTGAGATGACTTGGAAAATATCAGAAAATAACAACACCACTTCCACAAAACAACTGCCTGGACAGTGCATATTTCTATATCCACCATTTATGGAACTCTGTTTCTGGCAGAAATTTTATTTTAAGTGTCAATACTGAAAGATGATATTACTGGAGTTGGTTGCTTCAGTCAGTAAATATAGTCAGCACCTATAGTCAGAAACAGCCTTTAAAGCAAAATAATTGGAATAAGGAATATTTCTTGCAGTTATTTTTAAAGTGCTATAAAGGAAAATAATTTTAGCCTTGTGGAATTATTAGTTTGTTGTACATGGAACTGAAGGGCCCTGTGCAAAATGGCATCATGTGACTAATCACAGACACACAACCCAAAAGATAATCTCAACAAGTGAATCCTTCTGTCATCTTCTCTCCTGTTAAATGCAAGTAAGACTATGAAGTAGCTTCATATTATAAATGGAACCTGAGTTGCATTGTTTTTAAAAAAAAAATCACAATCCGCAAAAGATAACTTATAAAAATCATTCTAAGATTGAAGGCAGGAGGAGAAGGGGTGACAGAGGATGAGATGGTTGGATGGCATCACTGAGTCAGTGATCATGAATTTGAGCAATTCAGGAGTTAGTGAAGGATACAAAAGCCTGATGTGCTGGACCCTATGGGGTTGCAAAGAATCAGACATGACTTAGCAACTGAATAATGACACATTTTTAATTTTCCAGTAAAAACTAGATAAAATTATGCATTTCTTTGCCCAACATACCTTATGCCCTCCTCATGCCTGGTAACCACTGCTTACCCTGGCAAATAGCAGACAGAAATAAAATCCCTGCTGGTTGTAGTGATATAAAAAGTACTTTCCATTTTATGTGCACTTTTCAACCCAGAGAAAATAAGAATAAATTTCTCTTTTTTTGTGCAGCAGTTTCTAAAATGTAAGCAAAGAGATGCTGGTAAACACTTAACTTTAGATTAGCTTTTTCAAAACTTTTAGGCACTAGAATTCAGATTCGCTTACCCTCTGAAGCTAGTCCCCAGTATCTTTTTTAAGCCTCTCTTGGCATCTCATTTTCACACTCCATCTGAGATGACTTGGAAAATATCAGAAAATAACAACACCACTTCCACAAAACAACTGCCTGGACAGTGCATATTTCTATATCCACCATTTATGGAACTCTGTTTCTGGCAGAAATTTTATTTTAAGTGTCAATACTGAAAGATGATATTACTGGAGTTGGTTGCTTCAGTCAGTAAATATAGTCAGCACCTATAGTCAGAAACAGCCTTTAAAGCAAAATAATTGGAATAAGGAATATTTCTTGCAGTTATTTTTAAAGTGCTATAAAGGAAAATAATTTTAGCCTTGTGGAATTATTAGTTTGTTGTACATGGAACTGAAGGGCCCTGTGCAAAATGGCATCATGTGACTAATCACAGACACACAACCCAAAAGATAATCTCAACAAGTGAATCCTTCTGTCATCTTCTCTCCTGTTAAATGCAAGTAAGACTATGAAGTAGCTTCATATTATAAATGGAACCTGAGTTGCATTGCTAAATTACTTTAAAAATCAAATTCATCTATAGAGATCATGTTCTGGAATCATTCAAGATTCAAAACCTTTTGATTCATAAACATGATCACATTGTTAGTCTTGATGATTACCCTTCTGTTTTTAGTTACCTGTTTATTAAGGAATTAATAAAAGACAACACACACATTTTTATCACATCATTTATGAAAAGATAAGCAAGAACTATTGAATCATTCAACTTCATTGAAAAATATGATACATATATTAAAAAGTAATTCTGAAGAATTTAAAATTAATCTGAAAATGATTATGATATATTTTTATGGAAAACTTTGATTTGTTTCTCATTTTTATATCATGTGCATATGTATAATCAGAAAATATTACACAAACATAAAACCATGGGCTTCCCAGGTGGTGCTAGTGGTGAAGAATCCACCTGAAAATGCAAGAGACTCGAGAGATGTGGGTTCGATCACTCGGTCAGGATGATCCCCTGGAGGAGAGCAAGGCAACCCATTCCAGTATTCTTACCTGGAGCATCCCATGGACAGAGAAGCCTCATGTGCTATGCTCCATAGGTTCACAAAGAGTTAGACATGACTGGAGTGACTTAGTATAGCACATGAAAGCATATATAAACATATTTTTACATATACCCTTTCAGATGCATGTATATAAGAATGTATATGTATATATAATGGAAAAATGGATAAAGTAACAGAAGTTATCTCTAGGTAAGAGGATCTTCTTTATGATATTATCATACAATAAACTGCTATAACCATTTAATTCCTCTCAAGAATTTTAGATTCATCAATCTCATTTTCAGTTCAAATTTTAACACATTTTCACATATTTATTCTAAAGCTTTATTCCGCAAAACCCAACTTTCAATTAGAAGGAAAAGACAGACCTGTAAGGAATAGCAACAACTGAATTTAATTTGAATCTTGAATAGAACAAAACACATTTGCCTTTTTCATCTTATGTTAGTTTGGAAGGAAAACAGTTCTGATTTTGGCTAAATGAAGATATTTTGGTAACTCTACTTTGATCACATTGTAAAAACTTAGAATTTTCATTTAGTTGCCACATTACCACATATTCTTTGGAGCCATTGGCAAAATGGATCCAGGTTATAAAGTCATTGCTTTTGCATTGGAATTTTGCCTGTCTCATATCTTTAGATAAATTTAAAAGCAAAAGTGACACTCACTGTGTTCAGTATCTTTAACAGTATGGGCAAAATTTGTAATTTGAAATTCCTAAGTTCAAAGAACATTTATCTATAGCTTGATTTTACACTTGAAACTTCCTATGCTTCATAGAAGTTTATGAAAAAATTAGGAGGAAAAAGCTTCGTCCTGTCATTCTTAGCAATTTTCCTTAGATTTGAGTTAAAATTTGAAAACAAAATGTGGTGCTCTTCTTGTTTAAATTACAGCATTTATGCAGGTTGTCATAATCAGAAAATATTACACAAACATAAAACCATGGGCTTCCCAGGTGGTGCTAGTGGTGAAGAATCCACCTGAAAATGCAAGAGACTCGAGAGATGTGGGTTCGATCACTCGGTCAGGATGATCCCCTGGAGGAGAGCAAGGCAACCCATTCCAGTATTCTTACCTGGAGCATCCCATGGACAGAGAAGCCTCATGTGCTATGCTCCATAGGTTCACAAAGAGTTAGACATGACTGGAGTGACTTAGTATAGCACATGAAAGCATATATAAACATATTTTTACATATACCCTTTCAGATGCATGTATATAAGAATGTATATGTATATATAATGGAAAAATGGATAAAGTAACAGAAGTTATCTCTAGGTAAGAGGATCTTCTTTATGATATTATCATACAATAAACTGCTATAACCATTTAATTCCTCTCAAGAATTTTAGATTCATCAATCTCATTTTCAGTTCAAATTTTAACACATTTTCACATATTTATTCTAAAGCTTTATTCCGCAAAACCCAACTTTCAATTAGAAGGAAAAGACAGACCTGTAAGGAATAGCAACAACTGAATTTAATTTGAATCTTGAATAGAACAAAACACATTTGCCTTTTTCATCTTATGTTAGTTTGGAAGGAAAACAGTTCTGATTTTGGCTAAATGAAGATATTTTGGTAACTCTACTTTGATCACATTGTAAAAACTTAGAATTTTCATTTAGTTGCCACATTACCACATATTCTTTGGAGCCATTGGCAAAATGGATCCAGGTTATAAAGTCATTGCTTTTGCATTGGAATTTTGCCTGTCTCATATCTTTAGATAAATTTAAAAGCAAAAGTGACACTCACTGTGTTCAGTATCTTTAACAGTATGGGCAAAATTTGTAATTTGAAATTCCTAAGTTCAAAGAACATTTATCTATAGCTTGATTTTACACTTGAAACTTCCTATGCTTCATAGAAGTTTATGAAAAAATTAGGAGGAAAAAGCTTCGTCCTGTCATTCTTAGCAATTTTCCTTAGATTTGAGTAAAATATACAAAAAACTTTTAAAGAAAAATCAAAATGTGGTGCTCTTCTTGTTTAAATTACAGCATTTATGCAGGATAAACCATTTGCTTATGCTCTCAGACAAGCATACTTTCAGAGAGAGTTGAAATAAGTACAAATTCACAAAATGAGTAAAGTCATTTTAATAACATTAATATGAAGAATGATGTTATTTTACTGAACCAAGAGCAGCATGTTGAGTTAGAGAGCAAAGATACAGCCAAACTGAGTTTATGTTTTTTGTGTTTTGATAGTACTAATACTAATACACAGAATGCCTATTTGAAAAGGATTATTATATGCTTTTAAATATTTTCAAAGCTTTCAGGCTGTGTTGAAACATTAAGGAGAAGAAAACTCATCTTTACCCAAAATTTTGCAATATAGCTGTGCTTGTGTGAGAAGTTTAAAGTGCAGCCCAAATGGTTATGGTCACATTAGAAGTTTAACATATTTTCTTTGGCTGATCTATTGTATGAAATGAAGTTTTAAATGTAAAATTTAAACATTGGAATAAGAAAAGAATAGCTTAAAAATTTTAGATTGGCATCTGGATGAAAAATAATATCATTTATAAGAATATGCAGTCTTTAAATCTAGCTAAAATATAAATTTATACTATTCACATCATATATATATGATTATACATATTCTTAGAGGATTATATACAATGAAATATTTTGGTAACTCTACTTTGATCACATTGTAAAAACTTAGAATTTTCATTTAGTTGCCACATTACCACATATTCTTTGGAGCCATTGGCAAAATGGATCCAGGTTATAAAGTCATTGCTTTTGCATTGGAATTTTGCCTGTCTCATATCTTTAGATAAATTTAAAAGCAAAAGTGACACTCACTGTGTTCAGTATCTTTAACAGTATGGGCAAAATTTGTAATTTGAAATTCCTAAGTTCAAAGAACATTTATCTATAGCTTGATTTTACACTTGAAACTTCCTATGCTTCATAGAAGTTTATGAAAAAATTAGGAGGAAAAAGCTTCGTCCTGTCATTCTTAGCAATTTTCCTTAGATTTGAGTAAAATATACAAAAAACTTTTAAAGAAAAATCAAAATGTGGTGCTCTTCTTGTTTAAATTACAGCATTTATGCAGGATAAACCATTTGCTTATGCTCTCAGACAAGCATACTTTCAGAGAGAGTTGAAATAAGTACAAATTCACAAAATGAGTAAAGTCATTTTAATAACATTAATATGAAGAATGATGTTATTTTACTGAACCAAGAGCAGCATGTTGAGTTAGAGAGCAAAGATACAGCCAAACTGAGTTTATGTTTTTTGTGTTTTGATAGTACTAATACTAATACACAGAATGCCTATTTGAAAAGGATTATTATATGCTTTTAAATATTTTCAAAGCTTTCAGGCTGTGTTGAAACATTAAGGAGAAGAAAACTCATCTTTACCCAAAATTTTGCAATATAGCTGTGCTTGTGTGAGAAGTTTAAAGTGCAGCCCAAATGGTTATGGTCACATTAGAAGTTTAACATATTTTCTTTGGCTGATCTATTGTATGAAATGAAGTTTTAAATGTAAAATTTAAACATTGGAATAAGAAAAGAATAGCTTAAAAATTTTAGATTGGCATCTGGATGAAAAATAATATCATTTATAAGAATATGCAGTCTTTAAATCTAGCTAAAATATAAATTTATACTATTCACATCATATATATATGATTATACATATTCTTAGAGGATTATATACAATGAAATATTTATATCATATGATACACATACATATTCATTCACTTCAGGAGTATCTGACTCTTTGTGACCTCATGGACTGCAGCATGCCAGGTTTCCCTGTCCTCCACTATCTCCTAGAGTTTGCTCAAATTCATGTCCGTTGAGTCTGTGATGCTATCTATCTCATTCTGTGCTGCCCTCTTCACCTTTTGCCTTCAGTCTTCTACAGCATCAGGGACATCTTACATTAATTTTGGGGCTCCGTATTGAAAACCACTGGTTTACAGTATCACAATAATAGTTTCTCTACTTTATGGTCATCTCCCTTGTAATATTTTTGTGTATCTCATTTCATAGCATATTATAGTGAATTGGACATGTGTTGGATTTTAAAATAAATTAGCAGAAATTCAAAATCTTTCTATATTATAATATTTCAAATATATAGAATGGATTAGCTCTAACCATTTGTCTGTGAATTTGAAAGGATAATCAGCTGTTCTACCCATCATCTGGCTGAGTAATATTGAGTAACTCATTGAGAGTCAGTCTGTTAAAATGAGACACTCCATCATACATATCTGAAATCGATCTGGTATGCCAAAACTCTCCTCTCCTTTCCAATGAAAAGATTCAGTGTTTTATAAGTTTTATTTTGTTTATAATATATCTCTCCTGAGATTCACTTCATTGACTTCTATGTTCAGGATATTTAAAAGGTTTGTGATTTAATATGTTGCATGCAGGTGTGTGCTCAGTCATGCTCAACTCTTTGTGACTCTCTGGACTGATTTAATATATATGAGCTAATTTATTTCAATACAAGAATCATTTAAAATGAAACAATAAGTATGCTTAAGAGTTGTGCATTTCATTTTATATCCCCAAAATATATGAAGGAAGCGTGTGTTCAAAATAGTTGTATTTATGCATGTTGATGGACTTGGAGCTATATTTCTGACCTCTGTAATGCATGCAGAAATAAGATAGATTGACAGGAGAGTGAATGACAGAATAGATATGTGATCAATCTATGTAATAAATCAAAAACCTGTATGACAAGATTGAAAGGTAAACAGTGGAATCTCTGGGATATATAGGTATATATAGGTGCTCATCATACAGTTTTCAACTTTTTGTGTGTGAGAAATGTTTGTGATTAAAACAAATGATGAAGAAAAGGAAAAAGGAAACAAAAAAGAATCATAAGATTTTGGTTTAACTTTCCTGATAATAAAATACAACTTTTAACATGAGACTATCCATTTAATGGTGTTTCTCTGCTTGTCTCTTTTTTCTTTCTCCTCTAAAGCTCCATTCTGACTTAGATAAAGGAGAGGGCACCTTTGCAGTCTTCTACAGCATCAGGGACATCTTACATTAATTTTGGGGCTCCGTATTGAAAACCACTGGTTTACAGTATCACAATAATAGTTTCTCTACTTTATGGTCATCTCCCTTGTAATATTTTTGTGTATCTCATTTCATAGCATATTATAGTGAATTGGACATGTGTTGGATTTTAAAATAAATTAGCAGAAATTCAAAATCTTTCTATATTATAATATTTCAAATATATAGAATGGATTAGCTCTAACCATTTGTCTGTGAATTTGAAAGGATAATCAGCTGTTCTACCCATCATCTGGCTGAGTAATATTGAGTAACTCATTGAGAGTCAGTCTGTTAAAATGAGACACTCCATCATACATATCTGAAATCGATCTGGTATGCCAAAACTCTCCTCTCCTTTCCAATGAAAAGATTCAGTGTTTTATAAGTTTTATTTTGTTTATAATATATCTCTCCTGAGATTCACTTCATTGACTTCTATGTTCAGGATATTTAAAAGGTTTGTGATTTAATATGTTGCATGCAGGTGTGTGCTCAGTCATGCTCAACTCTTTGTGACTCTCTGGACTGATTTAATATATATGAGCTAATTTATTTCAATACAAGAATCATTTAAAATGAAACAATAAGTATGCTTAAGAGTTGTGCATTTCATTTTATATCCCCAAAATATATGAAGGAAGCGTGTGTTCAAAATAGTTGTATTTATGCATGTTGATGGACTTGGAGCTATATTTCTGACCTCTGTAATGCATGCAGAAATAAGATAGATTGACAGGAGAGTGAATGACAGAATAGATATGTGATCAATCTATGTAATAAATCAAAAACCTGTATGACAAGATTGAAAGGTAAACAGTGGAATCTCTGGGATATATAGGTATATATAGGTGCTCATCATACAGTTTTCAACTTTTTGTGTGTGAGAAATGTTTGTGATTAAAACAAATGATGAAGAAAAGGAAAAAGGAAACAAAAAAGAATCATAAGATTTTGGTTTAACTTTCCTGATAATAAAATACAACTTTTTAACATGAGACTATCCATTTAATGGTGTTTCTCTGCTTGTCTCTTTTTTTCTTTCTCCCTCTAAAGCTCCATTCTGACTTAGATAAAGGAGAGGGCACTGTTAAGTACACCCTTTCGGGAGATGGGGCTGGCACCGTTTTTACCATTGATGAAACTACAGGCGACATTCATGCAATAAGGAGCCTGGATAGAGAAGAAAAACCTTTCTACACACTTCGTGCTCAGGCGGTGGACATAGAAACCAGGAAGCCCCTGGAGCCTGAATCAGAATTCATCATCAAAGTGCAGGATATTAACGATAATGAACCAAAGTTTTTGGATGGACCTTACATTGCTAGTGTGCCAGAGATGTCTCCTGTGGGTAAGTACGCAAATCAGAATTCTGTCAGGTGCTACGATAAGGCCCTTTCAACAAGTATTTTTCTGTAGATTAATGGAAATACCTTACTTGTAAATCTGAAGAGTATTCTTGCACTGTGTAAGATACAATTAATTTCATTTACTTCTTTAACTTTTTTTTTCTACTCAACCTTTTCTCTGTCTTGCTCTATTCTAAATGTATGAATAGATACATAAGTGTCTATAATACCTAACATTCTTCACTATTTTACCATCTTTACATTTCCCCAAATTCATGAAATTCCTTTGTATTTTAAGGATATAGCTCACTTTGTACCAAAATTGATTGTCATTACAAATTCAGATGCCTATAGAGTCCTGGAGGTAACAGCAACCAGATAGTAATTCTTGGCTCAAAACAAATTACCCAAATCATGTATTGCATCTGTGCCTGAAAGGGGTTCATAAAGGGATGCATTTCACATTTTGTAGTTACCCATAGAAACCTTGAAAAAAGTTATTGTGTCTATAATAATCCATAGCATTTATTCTATCAAATCTGCAAGCAAATTTCATTATATAGTCATTACTAGAATAATTCACAGCTAGGCTATAGTACCATCATCATTTTTAATAATTCAAATATAATATAAATTTAACTACCCAAATTCACAAAGGATGGGATCACTGACTCAACAGCCGTGAGTTTGGACAAACTCTGGGAGATGGCAAAGGACAGGGAAGCCTGGTGTGCTGCAGTTCCATGAGGGCACAAACAGTCAGACACAACTTAGCAACTGAACCACAACAACCAAAATTCACAAAGTCCTATAATATGTGTTTTAAAGCCAATGAGTTAAGGATTCCAGCTTTAGTGATGATTTTTCATTATAACTTATTCCTCGGTCACCATGGCCAATCCCTCAGTTTATTTCATGGTAACTTCTGCCTTGTAAGCCATTTGTAAGATAGGGAGGGTTCCTTATGACTTTTAGGTTTCAATTGGAAATGCTTCTATGTGAGCCACTATTAATATTTCCTAAGTCTGACGTTTCTCAGAGGTCTTCTGCTGCCCCTTTAACCATCCCAGACATGCAAGGAAGATTGCACAGACTAACCTGAGGGCAGACACAGGTTAGTGGCTATAGGAGTTGTCACATGGATTTACTATAAATGCACTTGAAATTGTGTCTGTGACCTTACCAGACATTCAAATTCCATATTCTCTTTTTGACCTAAGAAATCAACTCAAAGAAGGTGGTTTCAATTTAAAACTTTTGTGTGCATATGCAGGGCTACATTTTTTTTGATCAGCCTTTTTTATGTGGTACTACAATTGCTAGAGTTTTAGAAATTCAACTGGAAAAGTGTCTTGTTAGAAAGTTGTCCCTGAAAATGGAGACAGCTGTGTTTAAATGTGTCCCTTGGTTTTACAGGGAGAGAAAAAAATGAAGATAGTGCTTTGAGAAGAAGTATGGTTTTTAAGAAGACAATAAAATCCAGTACATAAATACATTAGCCAGGTGGTTACTTCATGTGAACTGGAAATATTTACATGAATTTATGACCCTTAGTTACTCTTTGAAAACATCATTACTAGAATAATTCAAAAGTAGTTACCCATAGAAACCCTGAAAAAGTTATTGTGTCTATAATAATCCATAGCATTTATTCTACCAAATCACCAAGCCAATTTCATTATATAGTCATTACTAGAATAATTCACAGCTAGGATATAGTACCATCATCATTTTTAACAATTCAAATATAATATAAATTTAACTACCCAAATTCACAAAGGATGGGATCACTGACTCAACAGCCGTGAGTTTGGACAAACTCTGGGAGATGGCAAAGGACAGGGAAGCCTGGTGTGCTGCAGTTCCATGAGGGCACAAACAGTCAGACACAACTTAGCAACTGAACCACAACAACCAAAATTCACAAAGTCCTATAATATGTGTTTTAAAGCCAATGAGTTAAGGATTCCAGCTTTAGTGATGATTTTTCATTATAACTTATTCCTCGGTCACCATGGCCAATCCCTCAGTTTATTTCATGGTAACTTCTGCCTTGTAAGCCATTTGTAAGATAGGGAGGGTTCCTTATGACTTTTAGGTTTCAATTGGAAATGCTTCTATGTGAGCCACTATTAATATTTCCTAAGTCTGACGTTTCTCAGAGGTCTTCTGCTGCCCTTTAACCATCCCAGACATGCAAGGAAGATTGCACAGACTAACCTGAGGGCAGACACAGGTTAGTGGCTATAGGAGTTGTCACATGGATTTACTATAAATGCACTTGAAATTGTGTCTGTGACCTTACCAGACATTCAAATTCCATATTCTCTTTTTGACCTAAGAAATCAACTCAAAGAAGGTGGTTTCAATTTAAAACTTTTGTGTGCATATGCAGGGCTACATTTTTTTTGATCAGCCTTTTTTATGTGGTACTACAATTGCTAGAGTTTTAGAAATTCAACTGGAAAAGTGTCTTGTTAGAAAGTTGTCCCTGAAAATGGAGACAGCTGTGTTTAAATGTGTCCCTTGGTTTTACAGGGAGAGAAAAAAATGAAGATAGTGCTTTGAGAAGAAGTATGGTTTTTAAGAAGACAATAAAATCCAGTACATAAATACATTAGCCAGGTGGTTACTTCATGTGAACTGGAAATATTTACATGAATTTATGACCCTTAGTTACTCTTTAGTATGGAAACAGCATCCTTAAAGAACTATGCTCACACCTCTGTAGTATTAGAAAATCTGGTCTTATTAGATAGTCAACTTAGGTCTTTTGTTGTGACAATTAGATACGGGAGCAGAATTGTGCCTTTATGTAAAGTGTTTGGAGCTAGTGCCTGAAGAGAGAAATAAATCTGGAAAATCAGACGAAGGGTAGCCGGGTGAGAGAAACAAGCATCCCAGCTTTGGTACTAGGATGAGATAGAATTTGTGGTGCCATCATGACTTATCAGAAAAAAATCTATGGAAGAGTAGGTTCTTTAAAATCCTTTGTCACGTACCATAGCTGAATTTTCACACTGGCTGTTCAAGCGAGTGAACTCAGTCACTCAGTCATGTGCAAGTCTATAGGACCCCATGGACTGTATCCACCAGGTGCCTCTGTTCGTGGAATTCTCTTGGCAAGAATACTGGAGTGGGATGCCATTTTCTACTCCAGGTTATTCAAGAAATCTCAGTAAATATCTAAACTACTTTTGAATGCAATAACAGAGGTGTATTTCTTTTGAATGTAGAATTGTATCATATACTATGAGTTCGCCCAGGTATTCTTAGACTGTTTACATAATATGCCTGTTTCAAATAAATACTAAATATGAGCATCACTTACAAATAAATTTTAGAAATTAAATATCTTTCATGCACTACTTTTGCCATCCCCTGGAATCCTGCCTATACACATAGAATCAAAATACACCTCTAATAGAAGACCCAGTTAGATTTGTGGGATTTGTTGTTTCAGCTTTTACTTGATCAAAGTGAACCTGTTGTTCATCCAGACATCACATTTATGTCCCTAGAGCAT
Organism: Tragulus kanchil; assembly: GCA_022376925.1. NCBI lineage: Eukaryota > Metazoa > Chordata > Mammalia > Artiodactyla > Tragulidae > Tragulus > Tragulus kanchil. The sequence goes on from JAIOJX010000004.1 coordinate 146,040,152, forward strand.
CTAAGCTTCATTCCCAAGCACACCCTTCTTAGTATAAGGAAATGGCTCACTGATCTAAGTCACTTTGTTCCTTAGTTATTTTTTTTCTATATTTTCTTCTCTATATCCCTTCAAGGAAATCTCTGCCTCTGTATCATTTTCTTTGGAATATTAAAATAATGTTTAGGCAAAGCCAGAAAGAACTGACTATCCAGTACATAAATACATTAGCCAGGTGGTTACTTCATGTGAACTGGAAATATTTACATGAATTTATGACCCTTAGTTACTCTTTAGTATGGAAACAGCATCCTTAAAGAACTATGCTCACACCTCTGTAGTATTAGAAAATCTGGTCTTATTAGATAGTCAACTTAGGTCTTTTGTTGTGACAATTAGATACGGGAGCAGAATTGTGCCTTTATGTAAAGTGTTTGGAGCTAGTGCCTGAAGAGAGAAATAAATCTGGAAAATCGGGACGAAGGGTAGCCGGGTGAGAGAAACAAGCATCCCAGCTTTGGTACTAGGATGAGATAGAATTTGTGGTGCCATCATGACTTATCAGAAAAAAATCTATGGAAGAGTAGGTTCTTTAAAATCCTTTGTCACGTACCATAGCTGAATTTTCACACTGGCTGTTCAAGCGAGTGAACTCAGTCACTCAGTCATGTGCAAGTCTATAGGACCCCATGGACTGTATCCACCAGGTGCCTCTGTTCGTGGAATTCTCTTGGCAAGAATACTGGAGTGGGATGCCATTTTCTACTCCAGGTTATTCAAGAAATCTCAGTAAATATCTAAACTACTTTTGAATGCAATAACAGAGGTGTATTTCTTTTGAATGTAGAATTGTATCATATACTATGAGTTCGCCCAGGTATTCTTAGACTGTTTACATAATATGCCTGTTTCAAATAAATACTAAATATGAGCATCACTTACAAATAAATTTTAGAAATTAAATATCTTTCATGCACTACTTTTGCCATCCCCTGGAATCCTGCCTATACACATAGAATCAAAATACACCTCTAATAGAAGACCCAGTTAGATTTGTGGGATTTGTTGTTTCAGCTTTTACTTGATCAAAGTGAACCTGTTGTTCATCCAGACATCACATTTATGTCCCTAGAGCATCTAAGCTTCATTCCCAAGCACACCCTTCTTAGTATAAGGAAATGGCTCACTGATCTAAGTCACTTTGTTCCTTAGTTATTTTTTTTCTATATTTTCTTCTCTATATCCCTTCAAGGAAATCTCTGCCTCTGTATCATTTTCTTTGGAATATTAAAATAATGTTTAGGCAAAGCCAGAAAGAACTGACTATACTGTACTGGTCAATGTAGCTATTGCGTCAAATCTCACTGTTGGCTTTGCATGTCCATGTTCGAGGTGTTCTCAGAGAAACCCTTTCCAATAATTGAGAATGTTGCTATTTTGTTTTATTATTATTATCATTTTGGCCACTTCTATTGGTCTTTCATGTATTGATCTTCATCCATCTTTGTTCTTTGGCCTATGTGGGCCTCCCATCACAGTGGCATCTCTCACTGCAGAGCACTGGCTCTGGACACATGCACTCTAGAGCTCCGGCCCGGTAGTTGGACACATTGGTCCAGCCACTTCGTGGCACATGGGAACTTCCCAGGCCAGGGATCGAACTGGCACCCCTTGCACTGCAGAGTGGTGTCCTTACCCACTGGACTACCAGGGGAAGACTGCTATTTTGTTTTTAATGAAAGACTCAACCAATTAAAAATGCATATACTCAAATAGGTTAACTTGTAACACAAAAGATCAACAAAAAGTCTGCTAGGCAAATGCCAGTTTGGCAATAATGGATTGCACACCTGAAAATACGATGAAAGATTAATGTGAAAATTATAAAACTCACAACTCTACAAAGGGAGGATTCAGGTGAGCAGGGTGGTAGAAATTTTAGGGGGAAACCAGTTTTAAGGCTTCTAAGACTACAGAATATATTTAGTTCCTGAAAGTTGAAGAAAATTCTACTGGATCTATGAACTGTTAAAGAGAAAGGTCACTTTGTTACTAACTTGTGCTACATCCAGTATGCTATGGAAGTAATACACATAGATTAAAATACTTTTACTCTGACCTAAGGAAATTACTTAACAATCCAGATATTCCCCAACTCAAAGTTTCTCCTTGGAGACAAATTTGGACATTATGAATGTGGTCTTAATTCTGTAAGATCACTGGAGAAACAGTGAATTACAATAATGTGTTCTCTTTAATATCTGATGACTTTGCATCAGTAGGGTGTGCAGTTTTAGTTACTTTTCCTGGAGTGCTGACAGGTTTAAGATCTTTAAACACATATTCCTACCTGTATTGTCTTCCTCAGTCTGATCTCAGCCATTTTAGGCTGCTGATTGGGTTACGCGTAGCCAGATCCCTATGGCACATTTTATAGATGCCAATTGTAAATCATAATTTATGGAGTAAGACCGATCGTTTCCAGAGCAGTTGTTAGGGGCCAGATGACTGAATGGAGATTTACATTCCCTAGTTTGTGCACAGTCACTTCAGTTCTATCCTAATCCTTGTGATACTATGGACTGAAGCCCATCAGGCTGCTCTGGCAAGGATATTGGAGTATGTTGCCATTTTCCAGGCAAGGATACTGGAGTGTGTTGCCTTTCCCTTCTGCAAGGGAACTTCCTGACCTGGGGTTGAACCTGTGTCTCTTATGTATCCCTCACTAGAGGCAGATTCTGTCTGAGCCAAAATTTCATCTTTACTTTTCTATGAAAATGCCTGTGGATCAGAAAGTGGGAATGACTCCCAGTCTCTTTAGAGCAAAGTTAGTTGCAATCAATCGTATGCTTTCTCTAGGTTAATGACTTTTATAATTTCTTTTGAAGCTTGAAATTTAGTTTTTAATCTTAGATGAGTTTGTAAGACTTTGGAATTCATATTGTATTATTTTATAATTTGCATATCATTAAGAAAAAAATCTGAGGGATAGGTATCTCTTATTAACTGACTTAAAAATGTTTAGAAAAATTTAAATAAAATAATATACATCTAAAGAAATTATACTGTTAGCTTTATTTTAAAAATAATATGTACCACCTTGGGGTTATTTTTATGAATTGCATTTTGTTTTACATGAAGTCTGGCAATAAATTCCAAGATGAAATTGTGGAGTTTGGGAATTGGTTTTATCTACTCAGTTCAGTTTAGTCGCTCAGTTACGTCCAACTCTTTGCAAACTCATGGACTGTGGCAAGCCAGGCTTCCCTGTCCTTCACCATCTCCCAGAGTTTGCTCAAATTCATGTCCATGTAGTTGGTGATGCCATCCAATAATCTTGTCCTTTATCATCCCCTTCTACTTCTGCTTTCATTTTTCCCATCATCAGGGTCTTTTCCAATGTGTTGTCTTTTCACATCAGGTGGCCAATATATTGCAGTGTCAGCTTCAGCATCAGTCAAAGAATATTCAGGGTTGATTTCCTTTAGGATTGACTAGTTTGATCTCCTTGCAGTCCATTACCCCATGGTTTGGAGACTCAAAACTACAAATGTGTGTTATCTCTTGTCTGGGGCATGGATTTGGCTGAGTGTCTCTGCTGGAAAGCCTCTGAATTTCATGTCAAGTTAGTTATCAGGAAGATGGGCTCATCTGAAGATTCTCCTCTCAGGGGAAGCACTTCTAAGTCCCTCATGAGATTGTTATCTTGGAATCAATATTCTATTTTATGTGTGTGTTCAGTAGCTCAGTTGTGTCTGATTATTTGTAATCCCATGGACAGCCCTACAGGCTCCTCTGTCCATGGAATTTTCCTACTAGAGTTGGTTGGCACTTCATTCTTCAGGGGATCTCCCCAACTCAGAAATACAACCTGTGTCTCTTATATCTCTTCCACTGGCAGGGGGATTCTTTAATGCTGCACCACCTCGGTGGTCTGATATTCTGCCATATTGTATATATTTATCAGAATTAATTTGATAATCCCATTCTATACTCAAGGAAAAGGAATTAGATAAAGGTATGAATATTAAAGGAAGTTATAACAGAGGTTTATATATAGATTATCTACATTAGATGCTAATTCCACTGTAAAGTTACTCTGTATCTTTTCTGTAATTATTACATTTTCTGTCAAGAGGAATTTTAAAACTAGAGAAACAGCCTAGTCCTCATCATTCTTTCAGATTACCCATCTATTAATTTATATCTCTGTTGCCTCAAGATTTCTTATTTTATTAAATTGATTCTAATATATTAATATCTATTTAATATTGAAATCACTTTAAATGTGGCCAATGAAAGCTTTGTTAAGTTCATTTTTATGCCCATTAAATATTATCCTTAATTAGTTAAATACTTCCTTACCTTTTGGCTCAAAAATATGTTTGGGACTTGTTTTGCATGTTTTGTGCCTTAGTCAAGAAGAAAGTTATCTTTCCAGGGAATTCTTTTCTCACCCTTATGAAGAATAATAATGATGTCCAACTCTTTGACATTCCCATGAACTATATCCCACAAGATTCCTCTGGTCATGGAATTCTTCAGGCAAGAATACTTGAGTGGGTTGCCATTCCTTTCTCCAGAGGATCTTCCCAACCCAGGGATCAAACCCAGGTCTCCCACATTGCGTGCAGATTTTTTTTACCATCTGAGCCATCTGGAAAGCCCCTATGAAGAATAATATTTAGAAGCAAAAATCTGGTTTCTGAGCTTTCCTGGTGTTCCAGTGGGTAAAGAGTCCGCCTTGCAGTGCAAGGGACACTGGTTCCATCCCTGGCCCGGGAAGATCCCACATGCCACAGTGCCGCTGGACAGGTGTGTCCAATTAGGAACCAGTGCTTTGGAGCTCATGGGTTTAGAGCCAGTGCTCTGCAGTGAGAGAGGCCATTGCAGTGGGAGGCCCACACATGCCAAAGAATAAAGATGGATGAAAAATAAATGATGACTAAGAGGTGATAAAAAAAAAAAAGATGTTAAGCTGAATTTAAATAAATACATAAATAAATCTGGTTGCTATGCCATTTCTTATTAGATTATTATTTCCAGCCTTATCAGCCACGGGTAATTAATATTTATGTGTATACAAAGTATTTACTTCTGTATCATTCTGCATATGCTGAAAACCATGATTTTGCACCAGTACCTTCAACTCCAATCTAACAGCACCAATTATTTAAGGCTTATTTGTTTTTGTTTCTTTTGTAATTTATAATTCTCTTTTCCAAGAGTAAGAAATATAGCTTCTGCAGTCCTTAATACATTTACTTGTTTGATCATTCCCAGTCTTTAATTGCCATGACTTCTGAAGATACCTTACAGGTGCCCTGATGACTGCAACTTTGAAAATATGCAGTGTTTCTACCAGTTTGTCTCCTCCACTATGGGTGGAGATTTTGTTCACTGCTGTAGAACTCTGAGTACCCACGGAGACCATATTTCCCACACACAGATGCCTTACTCATGTTAAACAATCTCTGAATCACCTTGTCAGCCCTTCTGTGTGGAAACCTTCACTCTGATCTAGATTAGGTATCTTGATCGAGTCTGTTGCAGCTCCTCGCCAATTGCATATCTTTGCCAGCACAAAAGAGTTTAGGACTTACTTATTCTAGAAGGCAAGCAATGAGGAAATGGCTCTCTCTTATTCTTAAAGGGATTTAGGATGCTTCTGGAAGTATTTACGTCTAAGTTGTGTATTGCACATGCATTAACAATGCCTAAATAAGGGGCCTTTATCGGTTTTTAATTTAATGCTTGATTTTTTGCACTGACTTCAAGTATAAGAGACCAAAGATGACCTAGAATATTGATAAGACCAGAAATCGAAATAAATACACTGATCTTTGAAAACATTTTTTTTTCATATTGGGATAGAACTTTTCTATTCACAGTCAAAGTAAAATGATTTCTACAGAGAAACAGAAGACAGAACTCTGTTGTAATATGTTCTTCCCATGCAGTGTGTGAACAGTGAACTTATTAAGACTCCAAGTCCCTGCTTTACCATTTCCTACTTGTGAGGATTGCATAGGTTATTTGACCTCATTTTGATTTGGTTTCCTTTCCTACAAATGAGAGATAAAAATACCTTATTCCCAGAGGCATAAGGGAGCAAGCAGTAAGGGAGAAAATGTATGTCTAGCACTGATCTCAATGTCTGAAAAAAAAATGCGTCAATAAATGGGGTATGATCCTGTTACTAATTTGGTGATCATTCTTAGGAAACTAGTAGCACAATGCCTAATTTGTAGAGGTCCCAGATAACGATCTTACTCCTTTGTTTTGCATAGTCAGTCCCTGTGACTTATGAGCTTAGTATTTACTATTGTCTCTTGTTCAAACTATGCTGAATCTACATAAGAACCTAATAGACTCTCTATCCCAATTTACATTTACTCTGGTGTAGAGTGCTCTTTTCTGTTAATGTGTGAAGACAAGCTGTTGATTTGTGAGAAGCACCAATTATCAGATGACACTTTTGCTTTGCAATGTGTTGAGCGTCTTTTACACATTTGATGACATCGATCAAGGTGTGGTGATCCCTCTGGGGTCAGCAGTGAAGTGTCCACAGTGAAAAGCCTGGCAGAACCATTTTCAGGGCTGTTGAATGTTATGACTGTGTGTTCCAGGAGCGTTATATCCCTGTGTTTGATTCCCATGTTTTTATTAGCAGTACAGTTGCGAAGGTAACACATTTGACAAGGTTTGGATGGCCTTGAGAGAAACGTGTAAATTGTTTTAGTAGCAGCACAGTGTGTCTCAAAACATAAACAGTTCTACATTGATAGTGGCTTTAGCAGCCACGGATCAGCCATAACTGTTAAAAATTAACAAGGAGTGCTTTTTGTCCCCCAATCATTAAATACTCTAAGCATTAAATATATGTTAGCAGAAGCTGCTGCTTGACCACTGAGTGGTTCAAAATTAAACATACTTTCAAAGTATTACTCTTTTCCCAGCCTCCAAGTGGTTGTAAACATTAAATATGTTTTATAAAAACTGCTTTGCCAGCTATTGGGATAGAATTTTATTCAAGTAAAATGATTTCTCCAGAAGAGCAGAACTCTGTTGTAATATGTTCTTCCCATGCAGTGTGTGAACAGTGAACTTATTAAGACTCCAAGTCCCTGCTTTACCATTTCCTACTTGTGAGGATTGCATAGGTTATTTGACCTCATTTTGATTTGGTTTCCTTTCCTACAAATGAGAGATAAAAATACCTTATTCCCAGAGGCATAAGGGAGCAAGCAGTAAGGGAGAAAATGTATGTCTAGCACTGATCTCAATGTCTGAAAAAAAAATGCGTCAATAAATGGGGTATGATCCTGTTACTAATTTGGTGATCATTCTTAGGAAACTAGTAGCACAATGCCTAATTTGTAGAGGTCCCAGATAACGATCTTACTCCTTTGTTTTGCATAGTCAGTCCCTGTGACTTATGAGCTTAGTATTTACTATTGTCTCTTGTTCAAACTATGCTGAATCTACATAAGAACCTAATAGACTCTCTATCCCAATTTACATTTACTCTGGTGTAGAGTGCTCTTTTCTGTTAATGTGTGAAGACAAGCTGTTGATTTGTGAGAAGCACCAATTATCAGATGACACTTTTGCTTTGCAATGTGTTGAGCGTCTTTTACACATTTGATGACATCGATCAAGGTGTGGTGATCCCTCTGGGGTCAGCAGTGAAGTGTCCACAGTGAAAAGCCTGGCAGAACCATTTTCAGGGCTGTTGAATGTTATGACTGTGTGTTCCAGGAGCGTTATATCCCTGTGTTTGATTCCCATGTTTTTATTAGCAGTACAGTTGCGAAGGTAACACATTTGACAAGGTTTGGATGGCCTTGAGAGAAACGTGTAAATTGTTTTAGTAGCAGCACAGTGTGTCTCAAAACATAAACAGTTCTACATTGATAGTGGCTTTAGCAGCCACGGATCAGCCATAACTGTTAAAAATTAACAAGGAGTGCTTTTTGTCCCCCAATCATTAAATACTCTAAGCATTAAATATATGTTAGCAGAAGCTGCTGCTTGACCACTGAGTGGTTCAAAATTAAACATACTTTCAAAGTATTACTCTTTTCCCAGCCTCCAAGTGGTTGTAAACATTAAATATGTTTTATAAAAACTGCTTTGCCAGCTACTGGCAGGATAGCAATGAACATCATTTTTCTTTAAAGTCGCCTTCCAGCTATGATATTGTCTTTTCAGTTTGTGTTTCCTCCTTTATTTGCTCAATTCTATTTACTTTTTCTACACAAAAGCAGACAAGAGGCTACCCTGGCCTAATTGTCTCTTCCTTTATAATAAGTGATCATGAGAGAGCAATTACACCTATATAAAACCCTGTTGGCAACAGAGAGTTCTCTGAGGTTCAATTGCTGGGGTATTCCCCATAGATGTCAGCTCTGTTTTCCAAAATAATTTTTATTTCTACTTTCCATTGTGCAATGTGTCGAGATATGAAGATGAGTAAAAAGTAAGCTTGGTACTGAAGAAAATAAATTCAAGCAATAAATCACTGATGGGTTATACTCACTGATTGAGGTGAAGATATTTCATCAAAAGAACAGACTCAAAACTGTCTTGCCAGGCAAACTGGCAAGACTAGTGAGTTAATGAGATCCCTAACCCAAACATGATGAAGGATTTGAAATCTCTGTCTGGAAATAACTCAGTGTGACAAGAGCAAGCAATTCAAATGCCGTAGAGAGCATGCCGCTATATAAAAGTCCATCCAGGAATTAGCCCAAAAAATCTGTTTCTTTTAACCAAATTCACAATAAAATCAAGAATGACACTGACTCAGTTAAAAATATGAGTCCGTTCTATTATTCCAGGAATTAGCCCCAAAATCTGTTCTGTTTAACCAAATTCAAATTCAGATACCATTTTTTTGCGAAGGTAACACATTTGACAAGGTTTGGATGGCCTTGAGAGAAACGTGTAAATTGTTTTAGTAGCAGCACAGTGTGTCTCAAAACATAAACAGTTCTACATTGATAGTGGCTTTAGCAGCCACGGATCAGCCATAACTGTTAAAAATTAACAAGGAGTGCTTTTTGTCCCCCAATCATTAAATACTCTAAGCATTAAATATATGTTAGCAGAAGCTGCTGCTTGACCACTGAGTGGTTCAAAATTAAACATACTTTCAAAGTATTACTCTTTTCCCAGCCTCCAAGTGGTTGTAAACATTAAATATGTTTTATAAAAACTGCTTTGCCAGCTACTGGCAGGATAGCAATGAACATCATTTTTCTTTAAAGTCGCCTTCCAGCTATGATATTGTCTTTTCAGTTTGTGTTTCCTCCTTTATTTGCTCAATTCTATTTACTTTTTCTACACAAAAGCAGACAAGAGGCTACCCTGGCCTAATTGTCTCTTCCTTTATAATAAGTGATCATGAGAGAGCAATTACACCTATATAAAACCCTGTTGGCAACAGAGAGTTCTCTGAGGTTCAATTGCTGGGGTATTCCCCATAGATGTCAGCTCTGTTTTCCAAAATAATTTTTATTTCTACTTTCCATTGTGCAATGTGTCGAGATATGAAGATGAGTAAAAAGTAAGCTTGGTACTGAAGAAAATAAATTCAAGCAATAAATCACTGATGGGTTATACTCACTGATTGAGGTGAAGATATTTCATCAAAAGAACAGACTCAAAACTGTCTTGCCAGGCAAACTGGCAAGACTAGTGAGTTAATGAGATCCCTAACCCAAACATGATGAAGGATTTGAAATCTCTGTCTGGAAATAACTCAGTGTGACAAGAGCAAGCAATTCAAATGCCGTAGAGAGCATGCCGCTATATAAAAGTCCATCCAGGAATTAGCCCAAAAAATCTGTTTCTTTTAACCAAATTCACAATAAAATCAAGAATGACACTGACTCAGTTAAAAATATGAGTCCGTTCTATTATTCCAGACAAGGTAATTCATCATCAAGCCACATAATTACTTGGAAAAGCTTTGATCTGTACAGAATTCAAGTGTTTTCCAAATAGTATAATATTTTACTTTGCTGAATGTATTCTGCTAAGTGGTGTTGAACAAATTCAAGTATTTCTGGGAAACCTATAATGTACCAGACACTCTTAGGAACTGTAGCTAGAACAGTGAGGAAAAACACCAAAGTTATACCTTCAGAAAGCTTTCATTCTAAATGTCTAGGTCAGGAACAGCACATCATTTCTCATTTACATGCAGTCACGACTATTTATTGACATGTTATCTGTGGCTGTGTTCACACTAGAGTGGCAGAGTTGGCCACAGAGACCAATTGATCTGCAAAAACTAAAATACATACAGTGTGAACCTTAGAAGGAAAAAGTTTGTTGAGCCATGTGATGGTGGTTTGAGTATCAGAGAGGAAATAACGTAAGGTCAATATTTTAAATAGGTATATGAAGAAAGAGAGTGAAAAAAATCCTTAAAAAGAAGAAAAAATAGTTTAAAAAAATGACAGGATCAAGTAGTAAAGGCAAAAGTAAGTCCTACAAGTTGCATGTGGCATGAAATTGTGTGCTCTGATTTACTTCATGCTGAAGGAATGCTTTTAATTTATTATAATTATGTAAGCATTCTCTTAAATATTAAAAGTTCATGATAAAGTATTTTCTTAATTTTCCTACAAAATAATTTGGATTTCAGTTATATTTTAAATTAAAAAAACATTAAAACTGAGATTAAGAAGTCTGAAATAAGAGAAGCTTTAGATTGACTTGAAACATTATTTTCCTATATGGTTTCTCAGGATTCTTAAGTTCTTTGCCTCAATGAGAAATAAGTGATGAAAAGAAAATCGAAAACTACCAACATGGAATTTGAAAATAGCAGCCCACATTAACAACCACTACCCAGTAAGTGTTATTGGGCTTCCCGATTGGCTCAGATGGTAAAGAATCTGCCTGCAATGCAGGAGAGCAAAGTTCGATCCTTGGGTTGGGAAGATCCATTTCCTCTGGAGAAAGAAATGACAACCCATTCCAGTATTCTTGCCTGGAAAATCCCATGGACAGAGGAGCCTGGCAGGCTGTAGTCCATGGAGTTACAAAGAATCAGACACAATTGAGCAACTAACACTTTCACTTTCCACCTGATAAATGTTAGAAGAAACTTCCTCAGAAAGTAAGATTGATGGATTTATATCAATGTTGACACTATTTTCATTTCTGACTAAGAAACTGTAACTTGGAAAAGAAAAAAAAAAAATCTGAGACTACAATTGTATAAATAATTAACAAAACGAATATCAAAATCTGGTACAACTTGTTTAATTGGCAATGGCACTAGGAAAAATGTCAATTCAGAAAGCTTTCATTCTAAATGTCTAGGTCAGGAACAGTCACCGAGCCTATTTATTGACATGTTATCTGTGGCTGTGTTCACACTAGAGTGGCAGAGTTGGCCACAGAGACCAATTGATCTGCAAAAACTAAAATACATACAGTGTGAACCTTAGAAGGAAAAAGTTTGTTGAGCCATGTGATGGTGGTTTGAGTATCAGAGAGGAAATAACGTAAGGTCAATATTTTAAATAGGTATATGAAGAAAGAGAGTGAAAAAAATCCTTAAAAGAAGAAAAATAGTTTAAAAAAATGACAGGATCAAGTAGTAAAGGCAAAAGTAAGTCCTACAAGTTGCATGTGGCATGAAATTGTGTGCTCTGATTTACTTCATGCTGAAGGAATGCTTTTAATTTATTATAATTATGTAAGCATTCTCTTAAATATTAAAAGTTCATGATAAAGTATTTTCTTAATTTTCCTACAAAATAATTTGGATTTCAGTTATATTTTAAATTAAAAAAACATTAAAACTGAGATTAAGAAGTCTGAAATAAGAGAAGCTTTAGATTGACTTGAAACATTATTTTCCTATATGGTTTCTCAGGATTCTTAAGTTCTTTGCCTCAATGAGAAATAAGTGATGAAAAGAAAATCGAAAACTACCAACATGGAATTTGAAAATAGCAGCCCACATTAACAACCACTACCCAGTAAGTGTTATTGGGCTTCCCGATTGGCTCAGATGGTAAAGAATCTGCCTGCAATGCAGGAGAGCAAAGTTCGATCCTTGGGTTGGGAAGATCCATTTCCTCTGGAGAAAGAAATGACAACCCATTCCAGTATTCTTGCCTGGAAAATCCCATGGACAGAGGAGCCTGGCAGGCTGTAGTCCATGGAGTTACAAAGAATCAGACACAATTGAGCAACTAACACTTTCACTTTCCACCTGATAAATGTTAGAAGAAACTTCCTCAGAAAGTAAGATTGATGGATTTATATCAATGTTGACACTATTTTCATTTCTGACTAAGAAACTGTAACTTGGAAAAGAAAAAAAAAAAATCTGAGACTACAATTGTATAAATAATTAACAAAACGAATATCAAAATCTGGTACAACTTGTTTAATTGGCAATGGCACTAGAAGAAAAAGAAACATGTCAATTACACTGTCATCCATGATAATTTTGCCTCTGAGAAAAACATTGTAATGGGATAATTTCATGAAATGCTTTGATGGCAAGACAGTGCCAAGCTATGATTAGCTACTGCACAATTCAAATTAAACAAGAAAGCAATTGGTGGCAGCCTTACTATTGAAAGGTTTTGTTTCATGCCTTTTTTCTTCTCTTGTTCCCTTTGTTTAATCAAGTATATGCTGTTTGATATTAAAATGTTTTATTCTGAAAACATTATTGTCACGAGAATTTAGTAGAAACATCACTATAAAAAAATCTTTGATTTTAAAATGGAAACAATCTTCATTTTAAAGTTTTCTTTAGTATATAATTACCATTTCTGAAAAAAAGTCATCTACATAGAAGTAGTATTTTTGTAATTAATATTAAGTGCCTATTTAGCTAAGGACTCAGATAGAAGTGACACTAGTATTACTTTTATATTTCTATTGTCAAATGTGTTCATTTAGTATTTAAACTGAGCTCTCTTTTATTATTCCCGTTTAGTCCAGTTAGCAAGAGTGGATATGCTAGAATTTAACATGGTCATGTAAATTTTACTACTTCTACTTCTTCTTCTTATCCTGTTTACAAAATAATATATTTAAACTAATGGAGTTGCAAACACCAGAAATACCAATGGAATTAAAAAAAATTTTTTTTCTGGTTTTGTACAAAGTCTTAGTTTTGTACAAAAATTTGTTTAAGACCAATGTATAGAAATTCTATTCTGTATTTTTTAAGATGTGATTTATTATTTGAACAGTAACAAATCTCTGTAACCAATAACTAAGAACAGTCTATGCATGTGTTAATTCCCAGAAACAGAAACAGCTCTAGTGTTTCTAAACCTGGGAGAGTTTTCAGAGATAAACAGTTTTGAGTGCTTTCCCTGCAATAAAAAGAAAATAGAATAGAAATTCTTGTAAATAGAAGAAAAAGGAAAGCTTTTAAAGATTATTTTTGGGTCCATATATTTAATTAAGAATGCTAGTGTAGAGTATCTTTGAAAGTACTAGTATGACTGACAAGAGCAAAGTTAAGAGTGTTTGCAGAGCACTAGTAAGCAAGGTTATGATTCTAGAAAGACAGAATATTATATAGAAAACAAAATAGACCCGGGGGTACTGAAGATCAGGATTCAAATTTGATGGCATGTTGGAGAATGTTTAAAAAAGTGTTGCCTTTTTGTAAATGTTGATATCACTTTTTGCCACTAAATATAAGGATTGAAAGAGATACCATTTTTAAAAAGAAGAAGAAAAAAACACTACACAAGGATTTTAATAAAATGCTAGTAATTTCTTTCTTCCTTCAGCAGCTTCTTTGGGATTTTTAGATATGGAGAAGATTCTTCAATGACATTTTTTATTTTCCTATTTTCATCCTTGAAGTTGTTCCTGGTAAGTCACATAAAAAGGACATGACTAAAAACATCTCCTTCTAAGAACACATATTTTTTTTTTATGAAATACCATTCATCCAAAATATTTGAATAGAAGCTCAGAACATAAGAATGAGATACTATAGGTATAAAATATAATAAAACATGGTGCAAAAATATGCCTAGTGGATGTTAAAAGTAATATCTTAGGAGTTCAAATTCATGAAAATGGACTGAACAAATGCATTTTTTTCTTCCTTGTTTCTAAATACCATTGAAATAGCACAATACAATACCTAGAAAATATAACTATAGGAACCTGGGAAGGGTTCTATAGCAGACCAAAGAGTAAGAAATTTCTGAAGGATAAGATTTCTTTCAGAGGAACGTCTGGGTTAGCCATAATAGAATTATTGATATTAGGCTTGTGTTTTAATCATGTGTATGTGTGTGTGTGTGCATGCTCAGTCATGTCAGAACCTTTGAGACCCCATGGACTGTAGCCCACGAGGCTCCTGTCTATGGAATTATCCTGGCAAGATTACTGGATTGGGTTACCATTTCTTTCTCCATTATGTTTTATCCAGAAAAACTGATAAAATTGGACAAGATATATGAAGCAGTAGTCTTTTAATGTGTGTGCCAAGCAGTACAAACTTGTCACTCTTGACAAACAGGAAGCCATGAATAGCTTAGTAAAAAACTAGTGTAGAGTATCTTTGAAAGTACTAGTATGACTGACAAGAGCAAAGTTAAGAGTGTTTGCAGAGCACTAGTAAGCAAGGTTATGATTCTAGAAAGACAGAATATTATATAGAAAACAAAATAGACCCGGGGGTACTGAAGATCAGGATTCAAATTTGATGGCATGTTGGAGAATGTTTAAAAAAGTGTTGCCTTTTTGTAAATGTTGATATCACTTTTTGCCACTAAATATAAGGATTGAAAGAGATACCATTTTTAAAAAGAAGAAGAAAAAAACACTACACAAGGATTTTAATAAAATGCTAGTAATTTCTTTCTTCCTTCAGCAGCTTCTTTGGGATTTTTAGATATGGAGAAGATTCTTCAATGACATTTTTTATTTTCCTATTTTCATCCTTGAAGTTGTTCCTGGTAAGTCACATAAAAAGGACATGACTAAAAACATCTCCTTCTAAGAACACATATTTTTTTTTTATGAAATACCATTCATCCAAAATATTTGAATAGAAGCTCAGAACATAAGAATGAGATACTATAGGTATAAAATATAATAAAACATGGTGCAAAAATATGCCTAGTGGATGTTAAAAGTAATATCTTAGGAGTTCAAATTCATGAAAATGGACTGAACAAATGCATTTTTTTCTTCCTTGTTTCTAAATACCATTGAAATAGCACAATACAATACCTAGAAAATATAACTATAGGAACCTGGGAAGGGTTCTATAGCAGACCAAAGAGTAAGAAATTTCTGAAGGATAAGATTTCTTTCAGAGGAACGTCTGGGTTAGCCATAATAGAATTATTGATATTAGGCTTGTGTTTTAATCATGTGTATGTGTGTGTGTGTGCATGCTCAGTCATGTCAGAACCTTTGAGACCCCATGGACTGTAGCCCACGAGGCTCCTGTCTATGGAATTATCCTGGCAAGATTACTGGATTGGGTTACCATTTCTTTCTCCATTATGTTTTATCCAGAAAAAAACTGATAAAATTGGACAAGATATATGAAGCAGTAGTCTTTTAATGTGTGTGCCAAGCAGTACAAACTTGTCACTCTTGACAAACAGGAAGCCATGAATAAGCCCCATATTTAGCTGTACTCTTTGATTAGAAGCCTTTTTTCTGCAATGCCACAAGGAATATGACTCTTAAGAAGAATGTCCAGAGACAGATTATAACTTGGAACTGCTGAAGTTACTGCAATCTGAGAACTGCTGAAGTAGCTGGAACTTGTATAGGAAGTAAGGAGAGGCACAGAGAAGCACTGAAAGATCAGAGGAATGGTTTAGGAGTCAATTTCACTAAGGGCTGCTCTAGGCATACACAGATTAGCCTTTAAGTCCTGTGGGAGGCAGATTGTATGGGGCCAAGGTCCCCATGGTGACACAAGGTGGGGAGATGTTGAAATGATGGACTAGCCACAAGGGGAGACTTCACTGAATGTCTCCCACATTTATATATGGTCCCAATTAGGGCTGCCATTTCCTTCAGCAAAATCTGTGTCTTCTGTCTAAAAACAAATCTTGGAAGACACTATTTTAAATAAAGAATTAAACTAGACCTGACCAATCAAAAATATCTGCCAGTATATAAATGCCCTCAAAGAATTATCTTAAGACTGTTTATAAGAGCATCCATTTTCTACAGTGTATTACTAAAAATTTCAGCACACAATAAAAACAAGTACAAATCATGTGAAGAAGCTGAAAAATCTGATCACTGATCAAGGAAAAGTGATCAATAATTAAAAACATCATGATAGCTCAGGTTTTGAAATCATATGTAAGCATATATAAACAAGTCAGAAATATAAACATATTTTAGGACAGAGGGAAAATATTATCATAGTGATAGAACAAAACAATAACAAATAATACTGGACATTTCTGAAATAGCAAGTGTGATATATCCCATTAACAGTACATTGGTAGGGCTCCATAGCAGATTACAGGTATCAGAAAAAACACAAGTGTCATTCACATCAAAGTCTTTGAAATTACACAGCCTCAAAATAAAAGAGGGAAGTTACTGAGATAAGTAAGAGATTGACGTGAGATAATTATCAAGTTGTTATATATACGTAGAGTTATAGTTCAGAAGAATAAGAAACAAAATGAGGCAGAAAATTATGTTTGAATAAATAATTGCATTTGATTCTCAAATTTTAATTAAAAATTTCAGTTTTTAGATCCAAAAATCTTAAACAAACAATACATACAAATGATTAATTAATAATGCAAATAAATATATTAATCAAAAGTATCCATTTTATCTCAGGTAAGACTGGAGAAGTTAGAAAATAGAAACAACTAAAAGCAAACAAAAATCCTAAACAAATGCCAACATGTATATTTATACACAGCAATATAATGACTAGGCTTCCCAGGTGGTACTGTTGGTCAGGAATATGGCTGCAAATTCAGGAGATGCAAGCAATAGGGGATCAGTCCCTAAATTGGGAAGATCTCCTGGAGAAGGAAATGGAAACTCACTCCAGTATTCTCGCCTGGAAAATTTCATGGACAGAAGAGCCTGGCAGATTACAGTCAATGGAGCCACAAAAGAATCAGACACAACTGAGAACACACATGTATCAGTGACTAAATGCAAATATACTAAACACATTACAGTTTGATATGGACACTGTAACAAGTATTACACACAGATGACTTAAATAACAAAAAAATTGTCTGACATTTCTAGGGACTAGAAGTCCCAAATCAAGGTGTTGAGTCCTTCTAAAGGTTGTGAGGCAGGAACTGTTCTAGATTTCAATGTCTTGTTGGTGGCTGTCTTCATGTTCGTGTGTTTCATATCTGTATCCAAAATTTCTCTTTTTATAAAAACACCAATCATATTGGAACATGATTCTGAAGTAAAGTTAGTTGCTCTGTTGTGTGGGACTCTTTGCAACCCCATGGACTGTAGCCTGCCAGGCTCCTCTGTCCATGGGATTTCCTAGGCAAGAATACTGGACTGGGTAGCCATTCCCTTTTCCAGGGGATCTTACCAACCCAGGGATCAAACCTGGGTCTCCTGCACTACAGGCAGATTATTTACCATTTGAACCACCAGGGAAATGACCTTATTTAATTTGATTACCTCTGTAACAATCCTATTCCCCAGTAAGCTCATATTCTCGTAAGAGATTGACGTGAGATAATTATCAAGTTGTTATATACGTAGAGTTATAGTTCAGAAGAATAAGAAACAAAATGAGGCAGAAAATTATGTTTGAATAAATAATTGCATTTGATTCTCAAATTTTAATTAAAATTTCAGTTTTTAGATCCAAAAATCTTAAACAAACAATACATACAAATGATTAATTAATAATGCAAATAAATATATTAATCAAAAGTATCCATTTTATCTCAGGTAAGACTGGAGAAGTTAGAAAATAGAAACAACTAAAAGCAAACAAAAATCCTAAACAAATGCCAACATGTATATTTATACACAGCAATATAATGACTAGGCTTCCCAGGTGGTACTGTTGGTCAGGAATATGGCTGCAAATTCAGGAGATGCAAGCAATAGGGGATCAGTCCCTAAATTGGGAAGATCTCCTGGAGAAGGAAATGGAAACTCACTCCAGTATTCTCGCCTGGAAAATTTCATGGACAGAAGAGCCTGGCAGATTACAGTCAATGGAGCCACAAAAGAATCAGACACAACTGAGAACACACATGTATCAGTGACTAAATGCAAATATACTAAACACATTACAGTTTGATATGGACACTGTAACAAGTATTACACACAGATGACTTAAATAACAAAAAAATTGTCTGACATTTCTAGGGACTAGAAGTCCCAAATCAAGGTGTTGAGTCCTTCTAAAGGTTGTGAGGCAGGAACTGTTCTAGATTTCAATGTCTTGTTGGTGGCTGTCTTCATGTTCGTGTGTTTCATATCTGTATCCAAAATTTCTCTTTTTATAAAAACACCAATCATATTGGAACATGATTCTGAAGTAAAGTTAGTTGCTCTGTTGTGTGGGACTCTTTGCAACCCCATGGACTGTAGCCTGCCAGGCTCCTCTGTCCATGGGATTTCCTAGGCAAGAATACTGGACTGGGTAGCCATTCCCTTTTCCAGGGGATCTTACCAACCCAGGGATCAAACCTGGGTCTCCTGCACTACAGGCAGATTATTTACCATTTGAACCACCAGGGAAATGACCTTATTTAATTTGATTACCTCTGTAACAATCCTATTCCCCAGTAAGCTCATATTCTCAAGTACTGGCTATTAGGACCAGCATAACATTTTTGAAGAAAAATTCAATCTATAAAAGACTTGAATTAAAAGGCAATAATTTTCAGACTGAATAAAAGAGAAGACTGAACTATACACTCTTTACTCTGAATGCATTTTAAATATTGAGATAAAACTGTTGGTGTTCAATCACTCAGTCTTGTCCAACTCTTTGTGACCCTATGGACTGCAGCATGCCAGGTTTCCCTGTCCTTCATCATCTCCTGGAATTTGCTCAAACTCATGTCCATCAAGTTGGTAATGCCATCCAACCATCTCATCCTCTGTCATCCCCTTCTCCTACCTTCAACCTTTCCCAGCAACAGAGTCTTTTCCAATGAGTTGGCTGTTTTCATCAGGTGACCAAAGGATTGATACTTCAACTTCAGCATCAATCCTTCCAATGAGTATCCAGGTCGATTTAATTCAGGATTGACTAGTTTGATCTTGCTGTCCAAGGACTCTCAAGAGTCTTCTCCAGCACCAAAGTTCAAAGGCATCAAAAATAACAGAAAACCAAGGAAGTATACTATGGAAAAATTAGCATAAGAAAACTGATGTAGGGCTTCCCACGTGACTCTAGTAGCAAAGAACCTGCCTACCAATGCAGGAGGCACAAGAGTCAGGTTCCATCACTGGGTTGGGAGGATTCCCTGGAGGAGGGCATGGAAACCCACCCCAGTATTCTTGCCTGGGGAATCCCATGGACAGAGGAGTTTGGCAGGCTATGGTCCATATGATTGAAAATAAGTAGGATATGACTGAAGTGACTTAACAAGATAGGGCAGGTAAATATACATGTAGTTCATCTTATTCTCAGATATCAACTTTGGAGATATTAATCTTTTGGGGCAGTACTCTTCTTACACTTCTTAACATATGCCAGATTTAGGTTTCTATTTCTTTTTCCTTTACCCTAAGACTGTCAGATTAATCTGTATATTTGTGGGGATCGGAAATATACTGCTGGAAAAGAGATACCTTAACCTCTCTGGATTCCTCTTTTTAAATGTGAGCTGATAACTCTTTAAAATCATGTAACTCTCAATTATGTGCAAATGCTATTTAAATATATACCATAAATGGTATTTTAGACTGTTTTCAGTGAGAGGTATAGTTCAAGTAACTTCCTCATGCATTACTGACAACTGAAATCTTTGTCTATCCATGGTGATGAATTAGTTGTTAACTTGTGTTCTACTCTTTTCTGACCCCATGTATTATAGCCCATGAGACTCCTCTGTCCAGGGGCTCTTCTCAACCAAGGGATTGTCTTGGGACAATCTTGTCTATGTCTCTTGATTGACAGGCAGATTCCTTACCACTGAGCCACCTGGGTAATCCTTTTTTCTATTCATACAGGTAGGATATTTTATATGTTGCGTTGTTTGTCTTTTTCTAATTAATTTTATTTTAGAAATCATTTTTTGAACCTCTTTTTGAAAAGAGATTGTTAGATGAAGACAATACTGATTCCTCTAATGTCCACCTGAATGAGCACTGGAAAGCGATTTGACACTATTTTTCCATCTTCTGTGAAATAGGGACACATAAATGAGCTGTGTGTGGCTTAAAGAAATCAATATAGAAAAATCTAACATAATACCTGAAAATCATAGAAGTGAGTAATTATCTGTCTCAGCCATGCCTCTGCCACTAAAATTCTTGGATAAAACTGTCACAAGGGAGCACACTACAGAACTGCTCTACTCAATAATGTGAATTGCATCGTCATCTTCTGGGGCAAGTACTTCCTCCAAACAAATCAAACCATGTCACTTACACACCATTCCTCTGTCTCTTACGAATTCCTGCTATTCTCCTGTCCGCATTTAATACAAGTTGAACTCTGCTCAAAATCAAAGTATTCCTAGGGAATAAACTATTGAGACAAGCCAAATATTGATTCAATTAATAACTGATCTCCCTTCTTTCAGAAATACTGTTTATCAGTTTTCCTTCTGGGAGTATTATGAAATCTCTCTTGTTTCACAATAATAAAGCAGGCAGATGCTCTGATAGTAATAAGGAATACACAGAACTTGAGAATGTAGTCTTACTTTCGAATTTTAGCTTGTGGGGATTTTTTTAAAAGATCATTTTATTTAAGAATAAAGTGACACTAACTTAGTATCTGGGCAGCCATGCACATTTCTCCCCAGTGTGGTAAGGCAGAGTTGTTAGGGAAACCACTGATTTGGAAACCGCCTGCCCTGGCCAGGCCTGATAGTAACCACTTGCATGAGTAATCTTACAACTGAAGGTTCTAGTAATGGAGGCAGAACTAACAAGCATCATTTGAAACCAACAGCTGTAAGAATTTCAAAATGGTCAAAAAGAGAGAGAGGGCGCTACTCTATATGTCTCACCAACTTCCCTGAATCCTTCTCGCTGGAATTCATCTTGGGTGAGTGATGCACACACGGTCAGGAAGGACCCTATTTCAGAACGATTCACCACAGACAACCAGGAAACTAACGACTATTACCATAAAGCCTGAGACTGAGAGCCACAAGGCAGAACGGTTCTCCTGGATTCCCTAACCCTGCTGCTCTCTGCGTAGGTGCCCATTCCTGATAAGGCTTGTTGCTTTGTCAGCACATGTCTCCCCCAATAATTGAATTTTGAGTATTAGCCACAAATCCTTTCCCAAACCCTGAAAGCTGTCCCCCTTCCTGCAACAGAATGAACTATCAACTGCTTGTCTTCAGTTTTATATTACTAAGCATTCATTTAAAGAACACACACACACTAAACGCAGAGTCCTCTGAAGGAATTAAAGTGGAGAAGTAAAAAACGCAGACTCAATCACACATGGAAGAAATATGCAACATCTCATTTTTAACTTCAAGGACAGGATGGGGAGGAGGGAATCCCAGTAATCAAAAACAGAAAAGTTCTAAGTTTTTTGGATGAACTTATCTATATAGTTAATAGATGTTTATTTTCCAATCAATATACCAGAACCAAAATTATAGCAATGAAAATAACTATCATTCGCATCAATAATTTATAGAAAATTATATTTATGTGCACATTCATATTAGCTCTATATTCTGATTAAATGAAAGGCGGGGTTTTTTTTGAAATCTCTCTTGTTTCACAATAATAAAGCAGGCAGATGCTCTGATAGTAATAAGGAATACACAGAACTTGAGAATGTAGTCTTACTTTCGAATTTTAGCTTGTGGGGATTTTTTTAAAAGATCATTTTATTTAAGAATAAAGTGACACTAACTTAGTATCTGGGCAGCCATGCACATTTCTCCCCAGTGTGGTAAGGCAGAGTTGTTAGGGAAACCACTGATTTGGAAACCGCCTGCCCTGGCCAGGCCTGATAGTAACCACTTGCATGAGTAATCTTACAACTGAAGGTTCTAGTAATGGAGGCAGAACTAACAAGCATCATTTGAAACCAACAGCTGTAAGAATTTCAAAATGGTCAAAAAGAGAGAGAGGGCGCTACTCTATATGTCTCACCAACTTCCCTGAATCCTTCTCGCTGGAATTCATCTTGGGTGAGTGATGCACACACGGTCAGGAAGGACCCTATTTCAGAACGATTCACCACAGACAACCAGGAAACTAACGACTATTACCATAAAGCCTGAGACTGAGAGCCACAAGGCAGAACGGTTCTCCTGGATTCCCTAACCCTGCTGCTCTCTGCGTAGGTGCCCATTCCTGATAAGGCTTGTTGCTTTGTCAGCACATGTCTCCCCCAATAATTGAATTTTGAGTATTAGCCACAAATCCTTTCCCAAACCCTGAAAGCTGTCCCCCTTCCTGCAACAGAATGAACTATCAACTGCTTGTCTTCAGTTTTATATTACTAAGCATTCATTTAAAGAACACACACACACTAAACGCAGAGTCCTCTGAAGGAATTAAAGTGGAGAAGTAAAAAACGCAGACTCAATCACACATGGAAGAAATATGCAACATCTCATTTTTAACTTCAAGGACAGGATGGGGAGGAGGGAATCCCAGTAATCAAAAACAGAAAAGTTCTAAGTTTTTTGGATGAACTTATCTATATAGTTAATAGATGTTTATTTTCCAATCAATATACCAGAACCAAAATTATAGCAATGAAAATAACTATCATTCGCATCAATAATTTATAGAAAATTATATTTATGTGCACATTCATATTAGCTCTATATTCTGATTAAATGAAAGGAGGGAAAATGTAAACCTTATTTTAAACCTTAGAATTTTTTCCATGTCAACCTAGCAGATGCGAATTATTCTATTCCAGTGTTGTTAGTTCATGTGTCTTTGGTGTCTATTTGCTTAGAGGTTTTGTTTTTTCTCCCATAACACTGGTCTGAGAGATATCATATGGTAAATCTTATGAGTTCAAACTGAAAGAGAATAAACCTGTCCACTCCAAAATGGTTTTAAACTTTATTTGAGGTAGAGTATGGTTGGCTTGAACAACTGGTTTATTCGCTTTGTAGGAAATGTTCTTCCTCCCTGGCAAGGAGGTTTAAGAACTTTGATTTGAATAATTAAGACAGTGAAATGAAATGTTTTCTTTTATTACAAAGGATATTTGTTTCAAAAGGAATTTCTTTTAGCGCAGAATAAGAGCTATTATATTTTTGTTTGTTTTTATTTCACATTTGAATATATTTTAATTCAATTTCATCAAGTAAAGGAATATTAGAAAGGGAAATTATGAAGTCATCTTAGAAAGAAAGCAGTAGGAAAAGTTTATAAATAATAATGCTTAAACATAATTGTCTATCTCTAGGTTTAATGGTGCTTATGTTGAAAACAATGTTATTTTTGTGAATGAAAATGCATTGTACAATATTTAGAAATATAATTTTACTTTTTAAAAATTGATGTCTCTGATTTGGTATCAGTAATATTGCTTATATGTTTTAAATTAATATTTACTTAATATATGTTTGACTATATTTTTACTTTTAACTTACCTATGTTGTATTTAAAGTTAGTTAAATATAGACAGCACATTGTTAGACTTGGTTTATCTAGGACATTTACATTTAAATTAATTATTGTCATGTTATGTTCTTTATCATTTTTTATTTGTTTCCTATTTGCTAAGTAGCCAGTTCCTCTGTTTCTCTCTCTCTCTTTTTTTTTTTGACCTATCTGTGGGTCAAAAAAACACCTTAAGAATCCATCTTTATTTTAGTGGTTTAGGGTATACAATCTTGTTTTGTCTCCTTAGTTGCTCTAGTTAAAACAATATACATATGTAACTTATCACAGACTGGTATTATTGATGTTTTACCACTTTGAGTTAAGTACAGAAACTTTGGATTTTGATGCAGGTTCAATTTTAATTCTCCTACTTTTTAAACATAATTATCTTAAGTATTCTCTTAGTTTTTCTTTATTTCATGATGTCTTTATTTTCTTTCCATCCCTAAAGCATGTCACCAAATATAGAATTCATAGTTCATAGTCTTTTCCTTAGTACTTAAAAAATCTTGTCTGCTTTCTTCTGACTTTTATGATCTCACATGAGAAATCTACCATCATTTAATTGTGACTCTTTAAAGTGTATAATTTTCTCTGCTTTCAAGATGTTTATCTGACATTTACTTTTAGAAGTTGAAGCGTGATGACCCTTGACATGAATTTCTTTGGGTTTATCCTACTCAGGATATGCTCTGTTTCTTGAATGTTTAGTTTTATGCCTTCTGACAACTGTGGGAAGTTTCCAGTCATAACTTTTTGAGTATTTTTTTAGTTCCATCCTATCTCCTTTCTTCTAGGACTCTGATGATAGTGAACATTTTCTCTTTTATTATAATCCTATAAGTCTCTGAGATTCTGTTTGTTTTCCCCAGTCAGTTTTATTTGATGTTCAGATGAAATAAATTATATTTGTATGTCTTTAAACTCTTTGCTTCTATCTTCTGTCTCCAGTTTACTATTGTGTCCATCCACTCTGTCATTTCCTTGCTGTATTTTTCAGTTCTATTATTTCTATTTGGTTACTTTTCATAACTTCTTTGTGCCCTCCTTAGAATTTTTTACTTTGGCTTGTTTCAAAAAAATGCATAATTGCTTATTTAAGTATTTGTACAATAGCCACTTTGAAATTCTTGTCAGATGATTCCAATCTCTTAGATGGATTAAGTCTAGTTTATCTTACACTTGTTGGTGTCTATTGATTCTCTCTTTCTCCAGTTGTCGTTTTCCCAGTTTTTTGACAAGTGATTTTGTATTGTATTCTGGATATTGTTATTATGAGATTCTGAACTTTTTTGGCAGATTGAACTCTATTGATTTTTTTTTAACATGAAAGGTAGACAAGTGTTCATGTCCAGCTTCCTTTTGGGCCTCACAACATTGCCTTGCCAAAAGCTGGATAATTCTCTTCTTGGGGACCAGTGAGGTGGGAGTTCAGTTATCCTCTCCACCTACTATCAACTTCCTAGTGAAAGTAGGGCACTGACTCACACACAATTATTCCTTTCAGTGTGGAAATATAAACTCAGTTCCCTGATTTACTTCACTGATATCAGGGAGGGGGAAGTGAATTCTGATTCATTTCAGGTTGTTACTTCCCAAGAATGGGGGCTGGGATAGGCTATGACCTGATCACTGGGGATCTTATCACAGGTGCCTTTTTAGTACTTGTCTTCATGGCTCAAATAATTCATTCCTGCCTATCACCATGGATGAGACATAGCATTGCATATTTCTTTATGATGTGAACTCTGGCAGGGTTTGAGTCCCCGTTTCATACTTGAGTATAAACATATTTATCCATATATAAAATCTTCAGAGGTAAAACTAGTTCTATCACCAATCGTTTCAACTTTAAATTTTTAAGTATTTATTTGACTGTTTCAAGTCTTAGTTGTGGCATGTAGGATCTTCATTGAGTCATGTGGGATCATTCACTGTAGCGCACAGACTCTCTAGTTATGGCACATGGGATCCAGAGAGTGCAGCCTCAGTATTTATGGCACATGGCTCAGTTGCTCTGTGGCATATGGCATCTTAGCTCCTCAACTGAAGATCAACCCCCCATCCCCTGACTTGTGAGGCAGATTCTTAACCACCAGACTGAGAAGTCCCTCAATTTTCTTATGTTTTAAATAGGAGTGTTGAGAGCTAGTAAGGAGATGTAGAGAAAACAAGAACTGAATGCAAGCAAAGCCCTTAGGACAATGTTTAGCAAGTTGCTAAATTTCTTTAGACATTATCTTTCTCTACATATAGAGTTACATAAATCCAATTCTACTCAAGACAGTACTATTTTCATTATTGTTGCAACATAGCTATTAATAGTGCCCTCATTAACACACAAAGTGTCCCAGTTTAAACAATAAATTATATAATTCTTCTAATTATATATTGTTTATTATATAACAATAATTATTTACTTAGTTCCTAAAAATTCTTGAATGCTGCCAGCTGCCATTAGCATTCTTTATTCTGCTGAACACAGTATGAAATTGTCTATTCAAAGATATTTTGCACAGTGAATTAGATGTATGCAGTTCAATTTCCTATTAATATGGAACAGGGAGGTTTTGATATGGTAGATGGAGCCCTAAACTGGCAGTTAAGAGAAAGTTGAAATACATTTCAAAGGATGTTAGCTTTATTTCTAATCTCAACTACTGATATAATTAAAATACTATAAGGTTCAGTTTTCTCCTTTGTCAGAAGACAAGATTTGACTAGAAAATCTATAAAGATCTCTCTAAAATTTGATTCTGAGGTTATCCATAGACATAGCCATTAATATAAATATATACATACAAACAAAAGACAGTTATAGACAAAAAATGGATTTAGACCATAGATTTCTACTTTTATGTTTCATAACTAACTTATTTTCAGGGGTTGGGTTTATAAGCATGTGACACATGCCTTTGCACAGAACCCTATGCTGGAAAAGACCTCCACATTTGGTTAAATTCTCTGCTGTTATCATCATGAAGTTTTTGATAATTTTGGATAAAGTGTTCCATATTTTAATTTTGCACTGGATCTTCATATTTTGTAGCTGGTCCTATTCATTTGTGGATGAAGCTCCTCTTTAGAAAACTATCAGATTAATCAGACAGTGGTTACTAAAACAATGTCTGCAGCTCAATTTGAAATTCTAATCACTTACCACAGCAGCACTAGCAATATCGGCTCCCATTTTCTATTTCTTTAATGGTGGATGCTTTTTACCATTTTAAATACAGTCCATTCTTGAATTGCTACACTAGTGAAACACGTGATAAAAAGAGTGGCAGTAAGGTAGACTAGTACTCTGTGATTATAAAGCAATTGTACAGCCCCAAATGAACGTCTTCTGTACTAGAATTAGGGTGTTTTGGTTAAGTTTGGTTAATTAATTAAAACAGGTTCATATTTTATCTTCTACATGCCAATATCAGGGAGAAATACCACACACCCACAGTCACTATCTGGAAAAAACAAAGTCAGTCTTGAAATTATAATATATGTCAACAATTTGTTACACACAGGAATACATATTATGCAAATATACCTACTTAATTTTTACTATAATTGTTTTTAAAACTAACTCTAAATTTTTTTTTTTTAAATTTGTATTTGCATTTAGAGTCTCTGCCCTGCTCAGATATATGCTCATGCTAGTCAATATCAGGGCTTCCCAAGTGGTGCTATGGTAAAGAACCCACTTACAAAGGCAGGGGATTCAAGAGATGTGAGTTTGATCCCTGGGCCAGGAAGATTCCCTGGAGGAGGGCGTGGCCACCCACTCCAGTACTCTTGCCAGGAGAGTCCTATGGACCGAAGAGCCTGGCAGGCTACAATCCATAAGGTTGCAAAGTGACTCAAGTGACTTGCCAACTTGCTACAGGGTTGTCTGGGGTGTTGACACTATTTTGGGATTAAATGTTGGAATTTGACATTGCCGTTTATCCCTGTGACTTTTTTCAGCCTAATGAAGCAACTCATAAACTATACTTAGTATTCCAAAGAAAACACACCATTAAACAAATATAAATGAAAGTTATACTGCAAGTATTGGTATGTAAAAATGGTTTAAAGTTTTGAAAATATGCATATATATATATATATATATATATATATATATATATATGTACACACACACACACATATATATACACATTATACATGATTATATGCATTCGTATGGATATATATTGTCCCAAAATGTCTCTTACTACAAAGTTAAAATATAAGAAGATCAGTAAAACACTAATTACATGCAGTTAAAAATATAAGAACTTAAACTGAGAGTCAGAAAATCTAGATCTGGATTTATTTTTTTTAACTATTTATACAAATATATTAGCTTCTTATTAGTCTCTTATAGTGGCTATAACATACTACCAAAACTTAGTGGGTTAAAAACCAAATACCAAAGTACTCTGTGATTATAAAGCAATTGTACAGCCCCAAATGAACGTCTTCTGTACTAGAATTAGGGTGTTTTGGTTAAGTTTGGTTAATTAATTAAAACAGGTTCATATTTTATCTTCTACATGCCAATATCAGGGAGAAATACCACACACCCACAGTCACTATCTGGAAAAAACAAAGTCAGTCTTGAAATTATAATATATGTCAACAATTTGTTACACACAGGAATACATATTATGCAAATATACCTACTTAATTTTTACTATAATTGTTTTTAAAACTAACTCTAAATTTTTTTTTTTTTAAATTTGTATTTGCATTTAGAGTCTCTGCCCTGCTCAGATATATGCTCATGCTAGTCAATATCAGGGCTTCCCAAGTGGTGCTATGGTAAAGAACCCACTTACAAAGGCAGGGGATTCAAGAGATGTGAGTTTGATCCCTGGGCCAGGAAGATTCCCTGGAGGAGGCGTGGCCACCCACTCCAGTACTCTTGCCAGGAGAGTCCTATGGACCGAAGAGCCTGGCAGGCTACAATCCATAAGGTTGCAAAGTGACTCAAGTGACTTGCCAACTTGCTACAGGGTTGTCTGGGGTGTTGACACTATTTTGGGATTAAATGTTGGAATTTGACATTGCCGTTTATCCCTGTGACTTTTTTCAGCCTAATGAAGCAACTCATAAACTATACTTAGTATTCCAAAGAAAACACACCATTAAACAAATATAAATGAAAGTTATACTGCAAGTATTGGTATGTAAAAATGGTTTAAAGTTTTGAAAATATGCATATATATATATATATATATATATATATATATATATAGTACACACACACACACTATATATACACATTATACATGATTATATGCATTCGTATGGATATATATTGTCCCAAAATGTCTCTTACTACAAAGTTAAAATATAAGAAGATCAGTAAAACACTAATTACATGCAGTTAAAAATATAAGAACTTAAACTGAGAGTCAGAAAATCTAGATCTGGATTTATTTTTTTTAACTATTTATACAAATATATTAGCTTCTTATTAGTCTCTTATAGTGGCTATAACATACTACCAAAACTTAGTGGGTTAAAACATACACATTTATCATATTATAATACTCATGGTAATGGTAAAAAGTCCAGCATGAACTTTTGGGTTAAAATCAAAAGCTGCATTGGTGCCCGAGGCTCTAGAAAACAATTCATTTACTTGCATTTTCTGTCTTCCAGAGACCACCTTCATATCTTGTTTATGGCCCATTTCTTCATTTTGGAATCACATCACCTCAACCCCTGCTTCAAGGTTACTCATCTCCTCTGTCACACTAACTCTCCTTTTGCTTATATAAAGAGTGCTGTGATTTCATTGGGCACCCTCCAATAACCCTGGTTCATCTTCCCATCCCAAGACCCCTGGATAGTTATATCTTCAGTCCCCTTTTGGGCCATGTTAGGTAACCTAGTTACAAGTTCCAGGGATACAGATGTGGACATCTTTGGGAGACACTATTCTGTCTACCACAACAGACAATCTTCACTTTCAAATAAAATACTCTTCCAGACAATATGAAAACTAGATTAGAAATGAAATCAGACACACCAGTATCTGTATTGAAACGAGAATGGTGCTACATCTTTTATTCTCATTCTTCATGGAGACTTGCCACTGTGTGCTTTGTCTCTTAACGTCTCTCTTACTTTCAAGTCAAAGAATACCAGCCAGTTTGCTAAAAATATAATCCAGTATATTAACACATATATATGGAATCTAGTAGGATGGTGATGATGGCACATGCAGTGAAGCGACAGAAAGACAGACATGGACAGTGAACATATGGACATTGTGGGGAAGGAACAGTGGGTGAGAGGCGTAAAGGAAGTAGCATGAAGGCCTGTACTATCATAAGTGAAGAAAATAGCTCTAGTCATTGCTCTGTGAGAAAAGGGGATCCTTCAAGGGTGCTGTGTGATGGTCGGGAGGGGTGGGAAGGGGGGGATATACATGTGACTAATCTGAGAACATACATATCTGTAAACAACAAAACTCTGTAAATGTTAAAAGTAAAATAAAGGTTTAAAAAAAAACAAACAAAAAAGAACAGAACAAAAAAATATATAATCTAAAAGCTTTGAGCATAAAGGATACTTAGATATCAACTCTTATAGTCTCTTATAGTGGCTATAACATACTACCAAAACTTAGTGGGTTAAAACATACACATTTATCATATTATAATACTCATGGTAATGGTAAAAAGTCCAGCATGAACTTTTGGGTTAAAATCAAAAGCTGCATTGGTGCCCGAGGCTCTAGAAAACAATTCATTTACTTGCATTTTCTGTCTTCCAGAGACCACCTTCATATCTTGTTTATGGCCCATTTCTTCATTTTGGAATCACATCACCTCAACCCCTGCTTCAAGGTTACTCATCTCCTCTGTCACACTAACTCTCCTTTTTGCTTATATAAAGAGTGCTGTGATTTCATTGGGCACCCTCCAATAACCCTGGTTCATCTTCCCATCCCAAGACCCCTGGATAGTTATATCTTCAGTCCCCTTTTGGGCCATGTTAGGTAACCTAGTTACAAGTTCCAGGGATACAGATGTGGACATCTTTGGGAGACACTATTCTGTCTACCACAACAGACAATCTTCACTTTCAAATAAAATACTCTTCCAGACAATATGAAAACTAGATTAGAAATGAAATCAGACACACCAGTATCTGTATTGAAACGAGAATGGTGCTACATCTTTTATTCTCATTCTTCATGGAGACTTGCCACTGTGTGCTTTGTCTCTTAACGTCTCTCTTACTTTCAAGTCAAAGAATACCAGCCAGTTTGCTAAAAATATAATCCAGTATATTAACACATATATATGGAATCTAGTAGGATGGTGATGATGGCACATGCAGTGAAGCGACAGAAAGACAGACATGGACAGTGAACATATGGACATTGTGGGGAAGGAACAGTGGGTGAGAGGCGTAAAGGAAGTAGCATGAAGGCCTGTACTATCATAAGTGAAGAAAATAGCTCTAGTCATTGCTCTGTGAGAAAAGGGGATCCTTCAAGGGTGCTGTGTGATGGTCGGGAGGGGTGGGAAGGGGGGGATATACATGTGACTAATCTGAGAACATACATATCTGTAAACAACAAAACTCTGTAAATGTTAAAAGTAAAATAAAGGTTTAAAAAAAAACAAACAAAAAAGAACAGAACAAAAAAATATATATAATCTAAAAGCTTTGAGCATAAAGGATACTTAGATATCAACTACAACTAAGTACATGATCATTAATTTAAGCTTGATTTAATGGAACAGACTTAGTCTCATTTCTTTCTCTTTTTTTTGGCCACTTCTATTGTTCTTTCATTTCCATCTTTGTCCTTTGGCCCGTGTGGGCCTCCCATCACAGTGGCCTCCCTTGTCGCAGAGCACTGGCTCTGGGCGCATGCGCTCCAGAGCTCCAACTCTGTTGTTGGACATATCGGTCCAGCTGCTCCATGGCACGTGGGATCTTCCCAGGCCAGGGATCAAACTGGCACCCCTTGCACTGCAAGGCGGAGTCCTTATCCATTGGACCATCAGGGAAACCCCAGAGTTATATTTCTTAATGGGAATGATTAATCACATTTTTCTAGTTTCTGGCAAAAATTGACAAATGATTCATAATTTGAAACATCTGGACTCAAAAATTTTTAAAAAGAAATCACCATATAAGAAAAAAATGAATGTATTGATTTAAGTATGTGTGCTTTTTAAATGACTCATTATCTTAATTTCAATATTTTCATGAATGTTGAACAACTTCAGAAATTATTTCTTGTTCCAAATATTGTCAAGCAAGGTACACTTCCTTTTGATGTTTAGTTGGCTGGATTATTTCACATTTTTCTCTTAGGGATTATGTTGCTTTCCTAAAGCTTGCCTTTGGCTGGAGTCTGCTGCCTACAAAATTTTACCTACAAATAGTTGTAAAATGATATTGCAAATTACTGTAGCTTCTGGTAACTAAAATGACCTGCAGCTAGCTTGCAGGCAGCAGTAACTATTAAAATAGGAGTACTAAAGTTCATTTCAGAACTTCAGTCCATTTGGAAGTGAAGGAAAATCCATAACTGTGAAGTCTGTGACTCTCTCATGGACATAATATATTTCAAGTACAAACACAAGCTTAAGGACAGTTTACAGGCAATTCTAGAATTTGTATAATAAATTCAGATGGATGATTTTTTTCAAAATAAGCATAAAAGAGAGGAAAAAAGTAGAGAGGGTGAGAGTCAGAGATACAGAGACAGAAATAGAGATGGAGAGACACCATCTAAAACATATAGAGTACTTTTTTTGATCATTATATTTGGATTATCTAGTATTATTGATAACATACTACACTAGCATAACTATGTGCAATCAGGGTTGCATTAATCATTTTCTGAAGAAAGATAGATATAATCAGATATTAAGTTTCCCACACCTTCTTTATTCTCAGAGCTGTATGTGTGGGGTTGGGGGAAGATGGTGGGTCTTTGTAACTCAACCATTTTTTCAAATGCTTATGAACTTCGTAAGCTAAGTGAAATTAACTTAATGAGAGTGTTTTGCATGTGGAAAAATGTAATCACATGTTCACATAAAATAAATAATTATAAAGATTTATTTTATCTGAAAATAAATTAATACATCTTGAGCAAGAACAGACTCACCCGCCAGAATGATAGCCAAGAAAGAAGTTTGGTCTATGTTTGGAATTTGAGACTCACTTTTAGTAAATCACAGATATTTGTAAATCTGTCTATATTTTTATTTACCATAAGTGAATATGAAATGATTTTTTCAATATTTTATATCACATATATATTTTTAAATTCAGAAAAACATATATTTTGGATCATTAGAAAAAGAAGAAATACAACCTTGTTAGGTAAAAACTGGTAAAGCAAATCCAAAACAGAGATACATTTTCATAAGTTCTTAACAAATCAAGAGCTGAATAGATATTCAGTTTTTCAGAGTTAAAAGCACCAAAATATATTTCCATCTCTCTTTGCATTTTTGCCTTAAATATAGATATCCATGCAATGTACGTATTTTTACACAACTTCCTTGAGCATTGTAGTAATTGAAGTTCATTTTGGTTGTTCAGTCTTAAGTCATGTCCAACTCTTTGAAACTCCATTGACTGCTGTAGGCCAGGCTTCCCTGTCTCTGAAATGCACTACTGTGAAATGACTCCCAGTAATCTAAAACTGATTTTCTTTCATAATGAAGGTGAAATACCTTATTTTCAGTAGGGAAACAATGATAAGAAAATAAAATTAATTATTTTGTATAATAAATTCAGATGGATGATTTTTCAAAATAAGCATAAAAGAGAGGAAAAAGTAGAGGGTGAGAGTCAGAGATACAGAGACAGAAATAGAGATGGAGAGACACCATCTAAAACATATAGAGTACTTTTTTTGATCATTATATTTGGATTATCTAGTATTATTGATAACATACTACACTAGCATAACTATGTGCAATCAGGGTTGCATTAATCATTTTCTGAAGAAAGATAGATATAATCAGATATTAAGTTTCCCACACCTTCTTTATTCTCAGAGCTGTATGTGTGGGGTTGGGGGAAGATGGTGGGTCTTTGTAACTCAACCATTTTTTCAAATGCTTATGAACTTCGTAAGCTAAGTGAAATTAACTTAATGAGAGTGTTTTGCATGTGGAAAATGTAATCACATGTTCACATAAAATAAATAATTATAAAGATTTATTTTATCTGAAAATAAATTAATACATCTTGAGCAAGAACAGACTCACCCGCCAGAATGATAGCCAAGAAAGAAGTTTGGTCTATGTTTGG
Organism: Tragulus kanchil; assembly: GCA_022376925.1. Taxonomy (NCBI): domain Eukaryota; kingdom Metazoa; phylum Chordata; class Mammalia; order Artiodactyla; family Tragulidae; genus Tragulus; species Tragulus kanchil. Next base: position 146,074,196 of record JAIOJX010000004.1, read on the forward strand.
AATTTGAGACTCACTTTTAGTAAATCACAGATATTTGTAAATCTGTCTATATTTTTATTTACCATAAGTGAATATGAAATGATTTTTTCAATATTTTATATCACATATATATTTTTAAATTCAGAAAAACATATATTTTGGATCATTAGAAAAAGAAGAAATACAACCTTGTTAGGTAAAAACTGGTAAAGCAAATCCAAAACAGAGATACATTTTCATAAGTTCTTAACAAATCAAGAGCTGAATAGATATTCAGTTTTTCAGAGTTAAAAGCACCAAAATATATTTCCATCTCTCTTTGCATTTTTGCCTTAAATATAGATATCCATGCAATGTACGTATTTTTACACAACTTCCTTGAGCATTGTAGTAATTGAAGTTCATTTTGGTTGTTCAGTCTTAAGTCATGTCCAACTCTTTGAAACTCCATTGACTGCTGTAGGCCAGGCTTCCCTGTCTCTGAAATGCACTACTGTGAAATGACTCCCAGTAATCTAAAACTGATTTTCTTTCATAATGAAGGTGAAATACCTTATTTTCAGTAGGGAAACAATGATAAGAAAATAAAATTAATTATTTTGTTGAATAAAAGAAGTGGGAAATATGCTTAACTTTACTGTGACTCTGCTATATATGAACCTGTATTGAAATACATATTTGGGGAAAGTTTCTAATAAGCCCTAATCAGATACTTCTATATATCAGCTTACTGGCATTTAAAAAATATGATGATAGTGCATGTTTTAGGAGATTCAAACCTGTATTCTGCTAAGCTGCTTCAGTCGTGTCCATCTCTTTGAGACCCTATGGATTGAAGTCTGCCAGGCTCTTACGCCTATGGAATTTTCCAGGCAAGAATACTGGACTGGGTTTGCATGCCCTTTTCGGGGGGATCTTCCCAACCCAAGGATTGGGCCCATGTCTCTTATGTCTCTGCCACTGGCAGATGGGTTCCTGACTGCTAGCGCCACCTGAGAAGTTATCAAACCTTTATAATATATAAAATCCAAAGTGTGGCTAATTTTTCTTCTCTTCCTGTACTATATATTCAAGGTCCTTTTTTTCTATGATTTTACATTTGTACAATATATAGTTCAATTTATGTATATCATTTATCATTTTAATATAGATTTTAATAAGGTATAAATTTATTTAGGTAATATTTATACATTGTCAGTACATATGCAACTAACTTACTTTTTGAGGCCTACATATTTTTCTATAACATGGACATATTGAAATTTATTTATCTATGTCCTCTTTGGGGTATGTTTGTGCTTAGTTGCTAAGTGATGGCTGACTCTTGGAGCGCCATGGACTGTAGTTCACCAGGCCTCGTCTGTCCTTTATATCCAAACTGAATAGATATTCTTTGAGTTAAAAGCACCAAAATATATTTCCATCTCTCTTTGCATTTTTGCCTTAAATATAGATATCCATGCAATGTACGTATTTTACACAACTTCCTTGAGCATTGTAGTAATTGAAGTTCATTTTGGTTGTTCAGTCTTAAGTCATGTCCAACTCTTTGAAACTCCATTGACTGCTGTAGGCCAGGCTTCCCTGTCTCTGAAATGCACTACTGTGAAATGACTCCCAGTAATCTAAAACTGATTTTCTTTCATAATGAAGGTGAAATACCTTATTTTCAGTAGGGAAACAATGATAAGAAAATAAAATTAATTATTTTGTTGAATAAAAGAAGTGGGAAATATGCTTAACTTTACTGTGACTCTGCTATATATGAACCTGTATTGAAATACATATTTGGGGAAAGTTTCTAATAAGCCCTAATCAGATACTTCTATATATCAGCTTACTGGCATTTAAAAAATATGATGATAGTGCATGTTTTAGGAGATTCAAACCTGTATTCTGCTAAGCTGCTTCAGTCGTGTCCATCTCTTTGAGACCCTATGGATTGAAGTCTGCCAGGCTCTTACGCCTATGGAATTTTCCAGGCAAGAATACTGGACTGGGTTTGCATGCCCTTTTCGGGGGGATCTTCCCAACCCAAGGATTGGGCCCATGTCTCTTATGTCTCTGCCACTGGCAGATGGGTTCCTGACTGCTAGCGCCACCTGAGAAGTTATCAAACCTTTATAATATATAAAATCCAAAGTGTGGCTAATTTTTCTTCTCTTCCTGTACTATATATTCAAGGTCCTTTTTTTCTATGATTTTACATTTGTACAATATATAGTTCAATTTATGTATATCATTTATCATTTTAATATAGATTTTAATAAGGTATAAATTTATTTAGGTAATATTTATACATTGTCAGTACATATGCAACTAACTTACTTTTTGAGGCCTACATATTTTTCTATAACATGGACATATTGAAATTTATTTATCTATGTCCTCTTTGGGGTATGTTTGTGCTTAGTTGCTAAGTGATGGCTGACTCTTGGAGCGCCATGGACTGTAGTTCACCAGGCTCCTCTGTCCATGGAATTTCCCAGGAAAGAATAGTAGAGTGAGCTGCTATTTCCTTCTCCAGGGGCTATTCCTGACCCAGGAATGAAACCCACTGTCTCCTGCATTATAGGCAGATTCTTTAGCTCCGAGCCACCTGGGGAAGCCTATCCACGTCCGTAATAAAGGATAAATAATTTGCCTCCCTGTTTCATGATTACAAATAATGTCTCAGCGAACAAGTTTCAGCATATGTCTTTGGATCTATGTAAGAACATAAAGTATTTCTGAATTCACCTGGAATAATAATAGATTAAAATGTGTATACATTTTCAATTGGGTAGATATTTAAAACAGCAATGAAATTTTCTGAATTTTCTGCTTTTAATTTTTGTTGCTAAAATGATTTGTTTCTTCCATATACCCAGTTTTTTTTTTTTTTTTTAAGATTTATTTATTGATTTAGGTGGGGGTGGGGTGGGGAAGGAGGAGAGCAGGCGGGCCACTTCTATTGGTCTTTCGTTTGTCCATTTTCATCCATCTTTTTTCTTTTGGCCTGTGTGGGCCTCCCATCACCGTGGCCTCGGTTGTCACAGAGATCCGGCTCGGTAATTGGACACATCAGTCCAGCCGCTCCACGGCAGGTGGGATCTTCCCAGGCCAGGGATCGAACCGGGGCTCCTTGCACTGCAAGGTGGTGTCCTTACCCACTGGACCACCAGGGAAGCCCCATACACCCAGTTGTTTACCATAATTTCTTAAGTACTCTATAGAAGTTATCCTCTTTGCTAAGACTTTCCTGAGGTCAACATCAAGCAGGTTTTACATATCTTATTTTCCTGCTCTCATCCGTCAATAACCAGCACCCCTGGATCACAGAGTTATTAGACTTTGTAGATATTGTAGTTGAAATGGCTGTTTCCTATCAGCTTAAGAACTATAGAATTTATACTTTATTCATTTTTCTATATTTATCACACAACACAATATCTGAAATAAGATGTATGTTTAATATGTGTTTATTCAACAATATGTGATAAGAAATTGAGTGAATGAAAGACTCTAGGAAGTAGAAAACAGACCTATGACTGGTCAAATATTTCTTCTCAATTAAATTAGAAATATCAGGGAAAAAGTCAAGGAGGAAAATGTTACCCTTTCCTTTACAGAAACACATCAGTTTGATCAAGAATTTTTCCCCCTACTCTACCCTTTCAAATTTGTAAATCATAAACGTTTGCTAATGTCTTCATAACTATGACTGATCTGAATAAGAATTTTAAATAACATACCATATTTTAAATATGGAATATTATAGGAGGTGAAAACAGTTATATAAAACATGTCATGACCCTATCACTAAGAAACACTGTGATCTGTTTTTAATTTAACACAATATATGGTAAACTATTAAAATATAACTGGAAGAGGTAGAAGTGGAGGATGATAAAAAGGAGAAAAATCAGGGGAAGGAGAGTATGAAGAGAACAGAGAATAGGGATAATGAGATGGCAAAAGAGGAAGAGAAACTCTTTCCTTTCCCATTAACCACTCCAACTCCCAAGAAACCAGGAAGATGGTCATGTATATGACCATCACACACACCAAATAATAACTAATATTTTCTTATATGATAGAAATTATTTCTTTTCTCCCAGCATGAACTCTGAAATATACAGATCAAATGACAAGATAATATGTTGTTCCTCCTCCAAAGACTGAAAAATCTTTATGAGGTAGGAGTATTTTTTTATAACCATTGCAATTTCTTTTTTTTTAATTTTGGCCTCTTTTATTGTTTTTTTATTTATTTATTTATTTTCATCCATTTTTATTCTTTGACCTGTGTGGGCCTCCCATTGCAGTGGTCTATCTTGTTGCTAAGCACCTACTCTGGGTGCATGTACTCCAGAGGGCTGGCTTGTAATTGGACACACGGGTCCATAGCATGTGGGATCGAACCGGTGTCTCTTGCACTGCAAGGCAGACTCTTTACCCACTGGGCCACCAAGGAAGCCCTAACTATTACAATTTCTGACAAAAGTAATCCTCTGTGACTAATATGACCAAGTTACTCTTGTGAAATGTACTACTTAAAATGCATATTATTTTGGTGATTGCATATCAGTTTGGCAAAGTGTGTATGTGTTACTCCAATGCAAAATTTTAAGTCTGTAAGAACTGAACCTTAAAACATTGAATGTATATAATGTTTTCCAATGAAAAACATTCCATGACACAATTTGCTATATCTATCCTTTTGTCAAATAAATCTCGTGGCTGTGCCTAGAATTCATAGATAGTAAAAAGATTTAGTGACTGCTGTGTGCTTTCTGTTAGTTTTATCTTCTGCCTGATTACAAAAGTTTCACATGGCAGTACATTGCCATGTTTGAATTCAGTGAATAAATGTGTGATGAATTCTTCCTGCCTTACTCTTCCTCCTCCACCTCTTTTATCCAGCAATGGCTATATACAAACTTGCCATCTACATGTCTGTGCTTGGGTCCATTATCATGTCCTATTTTTATGTTGGCATTTTCTACCATTTAATTTATATGTATAGAACAACCTCCTGTTTCTTAGTTGAAAATTTTCTCCTCTACCAGTACTAGTCCATTGCTTGTCTTGTTAATACAATATCCAGTCAAAAGAGGATGCCCAAAGAGTATTATGGGCTTTGCTGATGGTTTAAGCAGTAAAGAATCCACATTCAATGAGGAATGCCTGGACTGGGAAAATCCCCTAGAGGAGGGAATGGCAACCCATGCCTGTATTCTTGACTGGAGAATCCCAATGGGACAGAGGAGCCTGAAAAGCTAAAGTCCTTGAGGTTGCAAAGAGTCAGACAGAATGAGCAAATAAGCACAGTATAAGAGTATTATATGCTGTAGAATACATAGTTCATTTTTCCAGCTGTTCTTAAATACAGCTCCTCCTACTTTGAGATGATCTTGATATGCTCCAATTAGTCTTACCTTGATTACTTAAAAGTGGTATTTGTCATCAGCTCACTTTACTTGAGGTGCATTTTATAATACTAAAAAATGTCACCAATATTCTGCCCTGTTCCCTGTTAGAATTCTGTCTTTGAAGTCCAGTATGGTTTTTGTTTTAGTAAAACATAAGGCTCATTAGATTATGCAGGGGTTTTTATTTGTATCTAATTCTGACATATAAAACACAAGTAATTGCTATCTAAAGTAATAACATTAATAATAGCACAAATAAGATGATATTCAAATAATAGTTACAAACTGGGGATACACACTATGATGTTTAATCTACTTCAGTTTTAAATTGTCTTGATGATTGTGATCTGCACACTAAACTCTTATATGTCAAGAGAATATCTTCCATTTGTTTACATTAAGTACTCTATCTAATGAAAACTGATGGTCTGCTAATGTTGAATGTACATTTTTCATTTTTTCCCCTAAAGTAAAAAAATTCTCTGATAATATTCTACATATAGTGAATGATTAAAAAACATGAGTTTAGTTTTATAGGTATTTTACACTCACATTTTTATTCTGATATTGGAAAAGAAATAGCAAAAATAATGAGATGATAGGAGAGAATAAGCATATTTGATAAGAACTGATGTGTTACTTTGTCCGTATTGCAACATTTAATAGTCCTTTACTTTTATGTCTTTTTTGTAACAATATACAATTATATTTTGATAACAGATGGAGCAGTAAAAACAGGTAATCAGAAACTGCCATTTCTAGATGTTTCAGATGTTATTATGTCACAGTTCCTTTCACAGAGAGAGCTGGGTGCTTTTTACTCAAAAACCCAGTTGAGGGCTTCCCTGGTGGTCCAGTGGGTAAGGACACCGCCTTGCTGTGCAAGGGACACCGGTTCGATCCCTGACCTAGGAAGATCCCACGTGCCGCCGCCGAGCGGCTGGACCAATGTCTCCAATTACCGAGCCGGAGCTCTGGAGCGCATGCGCCCAGAGCCGGTGCTTTGTGACAACAGAGGCCGCTGTGATGGGAGGCCCACACAGGCCAAGGAAAAAAGGAGGATGAAAATGGATAAATGAAAGACCAATAGAAGTGGCCTGCATGCCCTCCTCCGTCCCCAACCCGCTCCCCCAAAAAAATTTAAAAAAAAATGACTTTAAAAACCCAGTTGATTATAATTTTGCTGTTAATAACAATAATATGCTTGCCTAAGCACACAAAACTTTTATTTTTTTTCTGGAGATGAAACTGTAATTTCTTTCTTAGGGGTGAAAATGGAGGTAGTGAAACAAAGTTTGTTATCAATTTGATTAATTAGTAGAAAGAGATTAAGACAATTTTTCTAGAGTTGGAAGAATCTAGATAATTTTTATCGTGTATCAATATGAGTTCCTAATGGGCAGCCTAGATCAGACTTAAGTGTAACAGTGAAGAACAGAAAAATATATATATATGAGTTCCTGTGTGCTGAAGTAGTGTTGATGATACAAATTAAATTAGACAAGAATATAATATATTCTTAATTTTCAGCACTTCAAATAAAAATGCACATCTTACTATGATAAAAGCAAAATGATTTATTTTGGTGTTTCCATGTTGTGTCATTTGTATCAGCACACAAGTGTTCTTTGCTGACACTCAATCTGGTGATAGAAAATGGACATCAATACAATTAGTAAAAATTCAGGGATTCCAGAATTGAAGAGTTTTATTTTTTTTCCATCAGTCTCAAGATGTGCATTTCAAACGGTGATCGTTTGTGGTGATATAGCATTAGTTTGATTGGGAAATTTCTATGACACCTTGACATATAAACCATTATAACTTATAAGTGAATTTTTTATTAGTTGGATAAAATAGGAAAAATATCATTTTATTTCTCTTTAAGGCCATTCTTAGTAGACAAAGAAAATTTTTCAGGATAAAATTCTGACCCTCATTGTCAAAATTATTTGGTAACCTAAATATTTATGGCAATTTGTTTTGAAATGACACCTCATTATATTTGGCTGGTTCATGTTGATGCATGGCATAAATTAGCAAAATATTGTAAAGCAATTATCATTCAATCAAAACTAAAAAAAAGAAAAGAAAAACATGGATTTAAAACTGGGAAACAATTTAAACCACAATGTAACAATGAGTTTTTGGGGGGATTCCCTGGCAGTCCAGTGGGTAAAGACACCGCCTTGCAGTGCAAGCGGCACTGGTTTGATTCCTGGCCTGGGAAGATCCCACGTGCCACAGAGTGGCTGGACCAATTACAAGCCAGTGCTCTGGAGGGCATGTGCCCTGAGCCGGTGCAGTACAGTGAGAGAGGCCACTGCAATGGGACGCCCACAGAGGCCAAAGAATAAAGATGGATGAAAATAAATAGAAAACCAATAAAAAAGGTCAAAATTAAAAACAAACAAACAAACAAAAAAAACTGAGATTGTGCCAGAGTCTCACTTGAATAGTTTCTTTTTTTCTTATTTTATTTACTAGCCTCAATGTGGGTCAGTATTTAGCAGATATATTATGCCCTGAAGAAATAAGTGGCATTTTGCTTTATTCTGGAATAATATTGTTCAAGTGCAGCAATTAGTGAATATTTCTTTTGTTCGTTCATCCATAAGTTCATGCAATCTTAACTCCTGCCCTTCTTGGATGTGAACTGCTGCTGATGTTAAGTTTATTTTCAAATTACTTCTTTAAAAGCCTATTCTAGGTAGTTTCTAATTAAACACCCCCAGATGGTATGAATCAAGCATCTGCAGTCCCAGCTGGGAACAAGTGTGAAGGAAATGCTCATCGTTTTATTCTTTTAGCTTTTTTTTCCTCTTATAACTTTCAATATTCTCACAGTCTTCACAGGCTTTTGAATACTGTAAATCGTTGGATCATATGCTCTGGAATACTAATAAGATATCCTGTTCTAGCAGGAAAGATGCAGGGTCTATGGATGTAGTGAGACACTTGGATTTCTGAATGATCCAGCTAAAATCTATGTCATAGAAAATATCTCCATAAATTAAAATTACAACAAAGAACACTTTACACACAGCTCAAGATCTTTTGGAGCAAATTCATTGTCCTTGGTGCTCTGTGTTATTCCCAAATACTTTAAAATCTATTTTAGACCATTGATTTTGGAATGTGATTCAATAATCCACTAGTTTGACTCTATCTTAAGATACAGTTCATTTGAATTTTCATAATAAAGATAGTTATTGAATATTAAAACCACTATTATCAATAATTTTGTATTCTTCTTACTGTTAATCCACACATTATTTTATTAATCCTAAGAGCTTGATGTAGTAATTTCACTATAAATTATTTTAGTCTACAAAGAAGAAGCTTCGAAAGGAAGAATTTCCAGTGGTAGTCAATGGGAATGTGAGAAAGAACTGGGAGTTATTATTCTAATAAAGATGAGCACTATTCTTTTAATGTGTACAAAGAGTTGACCCTAAACAGGTTATTTTCAGGACAGCCTTATAATGAACCTTCCAAACTTAGATAGTTTGATATTGGACAAATGTCAGCTAGATAAAATGATGGGAAATGACTTTAAATCAGTATTTCTCCCAGTAAACCAGGATGTAGGATCACTATAATTCTACCCTGTAAAATAACTTTCAAAAAATGTAATCACTGTCTATATTTTAAACTTGGAAAAATGAGACTTCAGAACTGTTCCTCAGAAAATATAACTAACAAGTAGTGCCAGCAAGCTGGCGTCAGAGTCAAACCCTTCAGTTTTAAACTATCCTTTCAATTCAGAATTATTATTCAATCCCTTTCAAGGTCCCTTCCGTTGCTCCAAACACAAGCACTCACTGAAGCCTGTTTTACTTTTCTACAACCATCCAATGAATCAGTGATCTGAGTCACTGTTTCTGCTAAATCACAAGTATTGCCCATACCTCCTATGTTACCAGCCAACTGGTAGGATTTCTGATGACGTTAACTTAAACGAAAATATCAGTGACTTGCATTGCATTCTCCTGAGGAAAACTATTTAGTATTCAAAAGGAATGATTCTGGGTAGAGCTTCAGACAGCATTTGGGGCTGTGGGATCTTCCAGGCACGTGAAGGCAGTATCATCTGTCATATTGGCTCATGAAGATGCATCCAGATAATAAATCATAAGGACCTGAAGTTGTTCAGTTTTCTTATCTTTTGAATATACTTTGTTCTTTTGAAAATTCAGCTCTCATTAGTTCTGACTGTAAAAGTGATATATATCTGGATTGGAAAATTCACAAGAAAAATAATTACTCTAAATCCTTCACTGTTCTAGTTATGCACAGGGGGAAAGCAGTAGAGAAGAGAATGAAAAAAGAAAAGAAAAAAACCTAGGAATCAATGAAGGACATAATGAGAAGGAAAAAATGTAAAAGAAGAATTGGATGTAATGTTTGGAATCATTAGTGAACTCTAACAAATCTGTGTCTCACTTTCTCATCACGCTAACCCTTCAAATTCTCATTAATAAGCTATTTGCTTTCTGGTTAGTTGGATAATTGAGTGTGTGTTATGAAATGATACTTACCATGTACATTGTTTTTTCTCAATCACGTATTTGTATCTACATTCTGAAATGGCAAATATTTTATTGCCATGTATCTTAAAATAATTTTGCACCTAGAGAGAAAAAAAAAAGGCATATAGAGTCAATTATCACAAGTTAAAACTACATTTTGTTTTCTTTTCCAAATAGAGAGAACATTTTCCTATTTTATGAACACAAAGACAACCACCTGCTTTCATATGTTATATGTTGACTGGGAAATGGAGATATAGAAAATCTCCCTACAGCCCAATATTGATCCCCTATGGCTCACTATTTCTCCTTTATACTGTAGGAGTGCTCTCATTGTCATAAATCTCGTTATTTGTTTGTTCCATACATCCTAAAAAATTTGTGCGTAGAGCTTGAGTTTGGACTTGTCTAGTATGATCCATACTTTAGTTTATCAGTGAACAAATAATGAAGGAAGAAAATCCAGAATGATTACAGAGCCTAAGAAATGTGTCTGCTTTTAGAGAAGGAGTACACAAATTAATAATTTATATAATCAATGTTACAAATCACCCAAAAATGCATGAAAGAACGCAGATTTTGTCATTTTCTGGATTGTTCAGAAGGTTTGTAAATTAGCAAAGTAAAATATCCAATGGCAGTTTTATTAGCAGTAAATGAAGGATGCCAAAAGTAAATATGCAAATATGAATTAGTATACTTGATATCAAAAAAATGTTCTTGATAAAACTAAGAAAACTCATGGACATACATTTTAAAGGTGAGAGACACAAATGGTCAATAAGCCTAGTTCCCTTCTGTCACTGCAATGCCTCGTCTCCTCCCTTCATCTCCTGTCCTCCCAATTGAGGGCACACATGCTCTTCCTCCTGTCTTTCATCTTCTCCAACTCTTGACATATGTCCAGAGTGATCGTTGCAGCATGCAATCAGTTATAAGAAAAAATTTTCTATTTCTTCAGTCTCTTGTCTCTTATTCCATTCACTTTCTTCCTCTAAACAACAGTGGTATCTTCACTAAGAACATTTCTTCTCCCAAAATGTTTATCAAGCATTGGATGATTTTTCTCACCCAGCTTTGTCCTGGGAACGTGGGAGTTGAAAAGGAGATTTCCACTCTCCTTATTATTGTTTCAAATCCAGAAAGGGTTCTTCTTACACCTGCAACAATGTATGTAACCTGCATCATAATTCTTGGTGAATTCAATATTCATAAAAATGATAGATGATCATTCTAAATCTCCAGCCTCATTGTCTTATCTTCTTAAACTCTCACACATGCATACTACTCAACTACAGGCATATACATACACACACACACATGTACACACAATGACTTTGTCATTTAACTACTTTAGCCTCTCTCTCTCTTAGTTATAGTCAACTGTTTTTATCATCATGATATTTTCAACACGTGTAGTCTCCATAACCTCAATTGCAAACATGTCAAACCCTGATGACAGTCTTTCCCTCTAAGAATGCAATTCTAGAAAATTATCCCTCACTGGAGACTACTATTCATTTATTTTAATATCTCTTTACATTTAATCTATCTCATCCATGACACTGCACTCTTTCTTGCCTATCTTAAATGTTACAGTTTATAGTTGTTATCATTGTCTTGTATACAGCTTCATGCTTTTGCCCTGGCCCTGGTTGAATCCACCTTTGTGTTTACTCCATATCTATAATCATGACAATGTAATGTGTCTCCAGGAAATAGAATACAGTCACACCAACTTGTCTGCCAAGACTACAAACTCCAGGTGGTCCCACCTGCTGCGCAACTGTCCCATGAAATTCACTTGGTTCATTCAGTCAGTTACTAGTTTAGAAACTTCCTTATATGGTATACTGTTTCTGCAAGCCTCTAATAACTTCTCAGTACACTTGTGAGCTATCCTAGTTGAACTGATATCCTAGTTTAATTTTCATTAAATAAGCAGTCAGAAGAGACTATCTCGTCGCTTCTAGCACTGTCTCCAAACCTATGCACATACGCTTGGTTTTCAGTCCTGCTACACTGATTGAAGACCAACCCCTCCACTCACATATTATTTCCATTCACTTCTTGCTTGTTCAAGGGCATCCTACATGCACAAGGAAGCCCTTTCATTCTTTCCTCTTTCTCATGGTTCCAGCAACATCAAATCCTGCATTAGAGCGTCAACTGTTTTATTTAATTGATGGGATTAATAAAATGATTTTTGTTATCAGTCCTGTCTTCCGAAGTTTATTTAACCTACTTCTGAAACCACAGGACTGGCACATTCACAGATTACAGCTAAGTTAGTGGCTAGAATGCCCTTGCATAAAAGATAATGGTACCTGTGGAAAATCACATAGAGAAAGAGAGAATGAGAAAGAGAGACAGAGCCAGAGCAACAAAGAGACACAGTGTAGTTTAACGTCCTTTGGAAATAGGGCTAAGATTTTCTTTGGTTCTGGTCAGTACACCAAAGTTCCTTCTAAAGATATCCACAGAAGGTTAGGAGATGAGGAATTTTATCTTGTCTGTGCCACCTCAATTACAGAACTGAGCCACATCAACAATTACATCACTGAGTTGCCTAGAGCAACCCCAAGTAGGGCTGTCTGATTCCCAGGGCACTCTAACAACTTCCCAAGGTCAGTGGGTAGGAAGGAAAATTCAATTTGCATTTCTCAGTTATGGTCTGGGTTTCTTGAGATTCCAGAACAATAAATATGCACAACACATCAAAGTGTCTGACATATGATTTTATTTTTTCAAAAAAAAAAAAGGTTACAGATCAATCTGAACTTTCAAGTGAGATGAAAGACTCTAACATCTAAAGAAAGATGACAGGATGTGTATTTTCATGACAAAATATAATTTAAAACCTCTTTAGATCCTCCTCCACAAGATGCCAGAAATCATTTTTTTTTCACCAAAAGCATATTACTGGAGTCATAATTCACATCCAAGAAAAATGGAAAAGCAATTCAGTAGCAACTAACATCCACTTTCAATTGTTCTGTATGTTTCCTGGACTTTTTTCCCTATAATCAAGAAGCAAATTCTGTGTATACACTTCATCTTATTAAGTTAACATGAAATATTGAAAAATAATACTCAGTGTTATAAAAAGTATCCATGACTGCATATAGTTGACCAAACTTACATTTGTAATTCTAATATCTAAATGTAGCTCACAGGACGAGGGAATCCACTCACATATTATTTCCATTCACTTCTTGCTTGTTCAAGGGCATCCTACATGCACAAGGAAGCCCTTTCATTCTTTCCTCTTTCTCATGGTTCCAGCAACATCAAATCCTGCATTAGAGCGTCAACTGTTTTATTTAATTGATGGGATTAATAAAATGATTTTTGTTATCAGTCCTGTCTTCCGAAGTTTATTTAACCTACTTCTGAAGCCACAGGACTGGCACATTCACAGATTACAGCTAAGTTAGTGGCTAGAATGCCCTTGCATAAAAGATAATGGTACCTGTGGAAAATCACATAGAGAAAGAGAGAATGAGAAAGAGAGACAGAGCCAGAGCAACAAAGAGACACAGTGTAGTTTAACGTCCTTTGGAAATAGGGCTAAGATTTTCTTTGGTTCTGGTCAGTACACCAAAGTTCCTTCTAAAGATATCCACAGAAGGTTAGGAGATGAGGAATTTTATCTTGTCTGTGCCACCTCAATTACAGAACTGAGCCACATCAACAATTACATCACTGAGTTGCCTAGAGCAACCCCAAGTAGGGCTGTCTGATTCCCAGGGCACTCTAACAACTTCCCAAGGTCAGTGGGTAGGAAGGAAAATTCAATTTGCATTTCTCAGTTATGGTCTGGGTTTCTTGAGATTCCAGAACAATAAATATGCACAACACATCAAAGTGTCTGACATATGATTTTATTTTTCCAAAAAAAAAAAAGGTTACAGATCAATCTGAACTTTCAAGTGAGATGAAAGACTCTAACATCTAAAGAAAGATGACAGGATGTGTATTTTCATGACAAAATATAATTTAAAACCTCTTTAGATCCTCCTCCACAAGATGCCAGAAATCATTTTTTTTTCACCAAAAGCATATTACTGGAGTCATAATTCACATCCAAGAAAAATGGAAAAGCAATTCAGTAGCAACTAACATCCACTTTCAATTGTTCTGTATGTTTCCTGGACTTTTTTCCCTATAATCAAGAAGCAAATTCTGTGTATACACTTCATCTTATTAAGTTAACATGAAATATTGAAAAATAATACTCAGTGTTATAAAAAGTATCCATGACTGCATATAGTTGACCAAACTTACATTTGTAATTCTAATATCTAAATGTAGCTCACAGGACGAGGGAATATGCAGAGCAAAGGCTCATCAAAGGAGAACCAAATTGGTTCCAATGAATAAGTTGATGGAATCATTTCTTACATCGCCAGTGTCACTTTATGTGGTGACGGTAGCTTCTATTAAAATGGTACATGTTGCTTTTAGGTTTTGATCATACATGGCCCATTGTCAAAAAAAGGTTCCATTGGCTTTAATGGGGAAATGCTCATAGATGGAATCCAAGAGTCACACTCAGACAAACTCATATCAATACCAGACGCACAAGTTATATCATGCCAGAGTGTTACTGTCAACTATAATTAGAGGCTTATCTCATTTTCTTGCATTCACTTAAATGATAAAGGATCTATTTAGTCAAATGTTTCAGAAATACAATATTTTAGACAAGACTTGAGAGGCAGTTTCCTTTCGAGCCATTCTTGCATGTATTCATGAATTCTTTTTCAATTGTCTTTTATCAGAAGGGAAAATGCTATAAAATGCATTTTGATTTGTAGGAAGAGGACAGGTATATTAAAAATAATGTGACTGTGGCTTTAGGGGCATTCAGAATTTCATCTCCAAGCTTTGGGGCTGTAGTCGTGTTGTAACCTGGATTTCTTCTTGTTTTTTTAATTTCTTCTTTCTTTGTTTTGCTTGTCCGTGTTTTGTTTTCAATTTATTCATACCAAGAAAGGGAAAACCAGATTTTTTTGTTAAATTAAACATGTCAAATTTCTCAGGAAGATCTACACTGGTGTGCACTATTGTATATCATGGTTTTAATTGATTAGCTCTGCGGGGAAAAGGCATTGGTGACATAGTGAGCAAGAGGCTCTAATAATATTATTTGTAGCATTGACTGACAAGCAATGTCCATAAAATCTATCTGAAAAGAGGCTGTATTTGAATAATTGTGGATAGTTAGTATTCAAAGCAAACCTTTCACATCAGACTCAAGCTTGTCACATAAAAGAAGACGATGATGTCCTCGCATTGTCCAATGCTATTATAACTTAAAAGGAGCTATTTTCCAGCTTTGAGAAATAAGCTCATGAGACCCAGAATATAGGTTAAGGACAACAGAGGGATAAATCAAACACTGGAAGTTGTCTTTGCCAGTTTAAGGTTTGAGACTTGGTAGAAACTGGAAAGCACTGCAGGTAGTAAATGACCAGATATCACTTGAACACAGTATCCTTAGTTTCATTTCATCTTACTGTCTTCTTGTTTCTCCCTCAGTTCCCAAGAGCAAAGCACCTAGTGACTGTAGTTGTAAATTTTAGTTTTCCTATTCGAAGCTTTGAATTAGCAACAACATTAGTGGAGTTATTACAGTTTGAGCATTGATTGCTTTAAGTGGGAAATCTAAGTAACTACAGGGAGGAAGGAGACAGTAGGCTAATTCTTCTCTGGCAATTCAAAGACCTTCATTTTCTCCACTATGAATACAGAACACAGCCCATATATCATAACTGCCGGGAACATATCTGCATGTTCCAACAATCAGCTAGAAGCCATTAATTCTGTAAAAGAAGAACTTTGAATCATAGTGTTAAAAAAATACTGATATAAATTTCTATCTAGGACTTACAAATTATTTCTTGAAAAACAAAAAATATTTGTGATAAAAATATATCAAAATCTATATGACTTACAAGAGCCCTTTTTGAAGCTGTAATCCAAACATATAGAAGCAAATTAATAGTGAAATTGTTGTTGTTTAGTGACTAAGTTGTGTCTGACTTGATCCCAAGGACAAGAGGAGCCTGGTGGACTACAGTCATAACCGTGTGTGTGTGTGTGTGTGTGTGTGTGTGTGTTTAGTCTCTAAGTGGTGGACAACACATTTGAGCTCATGAAGTGTAGCCCACCAGGCTCCTTTATCCATGAGATTTCCCAGGCAAGAATGCTGGAGTGGGTTGCCATTTCATTCTCCAGGGGATCTTCCCAGCTCAGAAATTGAACCCTCATCTCCTGCATTGGCAGATGAATTCTTACTTATGAGTCACCAGGGTATCAATAGTAAAATTATTAAGTGTTAAAAAGATTTATCGGAAGGGAATTCTAAGACGATGACCCCATTGTCCAATGCTATTATAACTTAAAAGGAGCTATTTTCCAGCTTTGAGAAATAAGCTCATGAGACCCAGAATATAGGTTAAGGACAACAGAGGGATAAATCAAACACTGGAAGTTGTCTTTGCCAGTTTAAGGTTTGAGACTTGGTAGAAACTGGAAAGCACTGCAGGTAGTAAATGACCAGATATCACTTGAACACAGTATCCTTAGTTTCATTTCATCTTACTGTCTTCTTGTTTCTCCCTCAGTTCCCAAGAGCAAAGCACCTAGTGACTGTAGTTGTAAATTTTAGTTTTCCTATTCGAAGCTTTGAATTAGCAACAACATTAGTGGAGTTATTACAGTTTGAGCATTGATTGCTTTAAGTGGGAAATCTAAGTAACTACAGGGAGGAAGGAGACAGTAGGCTAATTCTTCTCTGGCAATTCAAAGACCTTCATTTTCTCCACTATGAATACAGAACACAGCCCATATATCATAACTGCCGGGAACATATCTGCATGTTCCAACAATCAGCTAGAAGCCATTAATTCTGTAAAAGAAGAACTTTGAATCATAGTGTTAAAAAAATACTGATATAAATTTCTATCTAGGACTTACAAATTATTTCTTGAAAAACAAAAAATATTTGTGATAAAAATATATCAAAATCTATATGACTTACAAGAGCCCTTTTTGAAGCTGTAATCCAAACATATAGAAGCAAATTAATAGTGAAATTGTTGTTGTTTAGTGACTAAGTTGTGTCTGACTTGATCCCAAGGACAAGAGGAGCCTGGTGGACTACAGTCATAACCGTGTGTGTGTGTGTGTGTGTGTGTGTGTGTTTAGTCTCTAAGTGGTGGACAACACATTTGAGCTCATGAAGTGTAGCCCACCAGGCTCCTTTATCCATGAGATTTCCCAGGCAAGAATGCTGGAGTGGGTTGCCATTTCATTCTCCAGGGGATCTTCCCAGCTCAGAAATTGAACCCTCATCTCCTGCATTGGCAGATGAATTCTTACTTATGAGTCACCAGGGTATCAATAGTAAAATTATTAAGTGTTAAAAAGATTTATCGGGAAGGGAATTCTAGAAGGACTGTTGTATGTTCCTTATAAACTCACTAAGGAAACCAGAAGCAATCAGACTAACAGGAGACATGGGTAGGATAAGGGCATATAAAAACAACCCTCAGGAATTTGAAGAGTTGGAAGACTAATTCACTTTGCACTGGAAGACAAAACAAGACCTTCTAGGAAGACTAGAGGGTTTCTCTGATAGTTCACTGGTAAAGAATACACCCGCCAAGCAGAAGATGTTAGTTTGATTAATGAGTCAGGAAGATCCCCTGGAGAAGGAATTGGTAAACTACTCCATGAACAAAGGAACTTGTTCATGGGCTATGGTCTAGGAGTTACAAAGATTTGGACATGACTGAGCACGAGAATGAGGAAGACTAGAAGGAAGCACTTGTAGAGGCAGAAAGAGCAGAGATGGGGTGACAGCTGGATAAACTGGGGTGGTGTCTCAGTTCAGTGTAATTAATAACTAATATTGAAAGGTATTTAATAAAAGTGAATTACATACTGGTGATATATAAGTGATCTATTTATATACCTTTGTGTCTATATCTATCTATCTACCGAAAGGGGACGAGAGCAAGAATCTTCTTAATCTGCCCAACTATATTCTGGAGGCAGATTCTCAAAGGTCAGAGACAAAATAATCTCTCATTTGGGTAGAAACGTGAGAGGCTACTTGAATTAGACTACCTGAAATTTATTTTCCAACCCCCCAATTCTCTAATTTACCAATAATACCATAATTTATCTGTACTGTAGGAAAAGGGACAATTTTGATATAAGAGGTTAGAGGGATAATTAATAAACCTGAATTGATAGAGAAAAATATGTAATAACAGGGAACAGGGTTTTTAATAGGAGAATCTAAGCAATGTTTTTCAGTCCTTTGTGCTTTCTGGAAGCAAATAAATGGATTAAAAAAGAAGGATGGAAGTAGAATGGGTTACAAGTAGTTTTTTAGCATCTGAAGAAAGGGTACAGAAACAGCATTGACACTCTTTTTTTCTGTAAACTGTATGTCTCTCCACCTGTCTAAAGTTAAATGAGTCTTGTATGTGTTAGCATTAAGTTTGAAAAAGGTTGCCTAACAACATCATATCTTCTACCTCTACCTGAACTTTTTCTGCACAAGAGAATTGAAACTTAGACATTATCAAGAACTCTTACTCTGTATGATAAGAAAGGTTAAAGATCAGTACATTCGTCTGTATATTCCATAGTTGTTTTAGGTGAGCAGATGCAGATTTGATGACCCAGAATTCAGGACTTCTGGCAAGAAAATTACACTACAGTTCACCTGGAAATATTCTAAGCAAGATTTCTCATTTTTTTATGTGTTGCATTTCCCATTTCATGTTTAGAAAGAATCTGAGGCACTGCTAGTGAATGAGGTAATCTGGGAAAATGTAGACAAGTGGGCATTTTAAAATTAGTAAATGGCAAATAAGAAAAAAGGAAAACCAGTGTTTCTACACAGGGAGAAGCTTTGAATAGGTTCCGTGGTCTTTCCCTGATGGCGCCAAATCTTCTGAGGTGGATTTGCTTCATTGTGAAGCCAGTAGAATGTACAAATAGCAAAACTTCAGTTCACGTGGCACAGAGGGCAATCTGCAGTGGCAGATTCCCCTCCTCCACAACATATCTACAAGAGAGAAAGGAAGCTGCCTCACTGGGGCACGAGAAAGCAGAAAGAACTGCCTTTCTTTTTCATCTGGTGATTGGACTGACCCCTGTGCACTTCACCGTGACTCTCAGAGGCGACGCTAACTAATTCAAAAAGGAGAGGCAGGATTACGTGGGCAATGTCTCTAGCATTTGCTTCTGGCCTCACACAGTTTTGGTTGGAAAGAGCAGCAACCCTCAGTAGCAAAGAAAGAAAACAGAGAAGAAAAGTGCTTTAAGGAGAAGTAAGTTGAATTCAAAAAGCACATCCAGGGCTTCCCTGGTGGTCCAGTGGGTAAGGACACCGCCTTGCAGTGCAAGGGGCGCCGGTTTGATCCCTGGCCTGGAAAGATCCCACGTGCCACGGAGCAGCTGGACCGATGTGTCCAATTACTGAGCCGGAGCTCTGGAGCGCATGCGCCCAGAGCCGGTGCTCTGCGACAACAGAGGCCACCGCGTTGGGAGGCTCACACGGGCCAAAAGAACAAAGACGGATGAAAATAGACAAATGAAAGACCAATAGAAGTGGCTTGCCCGCCCCCTCCCTCCCCAACCTGCCCCCTCAAAAGTAAATAAATAAATAAATACATAAATGGTTTTTTTTTTTTAAAAAAAAAAAAAAGCACATCCACTTTTGGGTAGGAATAAAGTAAACAGATCAATTTCCAGACCAGATGGAAGAGATGCAGGTTCATCCTGGCTAAACTTATCTTGACATTATGACAGTACAGATGCTCCCGACTGATGATGGCTGAACTGATAATTTCGTCTTTTACATTACGATGGTGCGAAAGCTCTATTCTTTCAGTGCAAATGTACTTCAAAGTTTGACTGAAGTAAGATGAGACTGAGCTGAGGCAGCCCTCAGTCAGCCAGGCCATCACAAAGGCAACAATAAATAGACTCATGGTTATTTTATACCCAGCAACCATTCTGCTGTTCACTCCCAGTACAGTATTTACTCAATTATATGAGATATTCCAGGGCTCCCTGATGGAGCAGATGGTAAAGAATCCTCCAGAATCCTCCAGAAATGTAGGAGTCTGTCCGTGGGTTACAAAGAATCAGACTTGACTGAGCGACACGTTATCATAAAATAGACTTTGTGATAGATGATTTTGCCCATCTAAGTGTTCTAAGCACATTTAAGGTAGGCTGGGCTAAACTACAATATGAGGTGAATTAAATGCACTTTTGACCATGCATTTATGGAGACATAATCCTATGGTAAGCAGAGTAAGATCTGTATATGGATCATGCTAACCTTATATGCATTTATCTTCTATATGATTTTAAGGCTTATAAAAGAATTTAGAACAGGAGCACTAAAGGTATATAATTTCTGGAATATGGAGTATACTGCCTTGTTGTTGTTGTTGTTTAGTTGTTACATTATGTCCGACTCTTTGCAATCCCACGGACGGTAGCCCGCCAAGGTTCCTCCTCTGTCCATGGGATTTCCCTGGCAAGAATACTGGAGTGGGTTGGCACCTTCTCCAAGAGATGTCTTACATCCCTTTAATGTTTTTCTTTATTTCTCAAGTTTCCCAAGAATAAAGTCCTCTACATATGCTTCTGATCAACTTCATGTCCCTCAAGGACAGACACAGAAAAGAGATGACAATTTTAATGTTTTAGAGGAAAAGGTTTTTCTATATGTAACTGCTTCCTAAAATGTGAGCAGCAGATGTAGAATTAGGAAAAATCTGCAATTTGCAAGCAGCTGCTGCAGAGGAGGTTTTCCTTTGCTCAAGCAAATTTGACTGTCTAATTCACGATCTTCTTTCTTTGCCTCACTACTATTCCTACTTTATTTCCAGTCACTTTCCTACATGTTGTTGGATTGTTGGAGGCACATAAAAATGAAATAAAATCACAGAGTGAATACAGCACAAGTTCAAATTTGTATCTATACCATCTTAAAATGCCAGCCTGATTCTCTGAATACCTTCCCCTGCCAAGTCATGAAGAGGGTACTCAGCCTGGAGTGTTATTGATAGATAGTTTCAGAGTTTCTAAAAGTAACACCTGTTCCTTTAAAACTTCTAACATCTTCTGATGGAACTAAGACAGCTGACTTGAGAGGCAAGCTTCTGGTTTTCAGTCAGAATCTATCCATTTGTTGTCACTGATCTGTAGCTACATTCCACCAGGGCTGGGACAGCTGTCTGATTTTGCATTTTTTATTTTACTTAAATGCTTGGAGAGGGTTAATCTCAATAAATATTTATCAAATGAATGGATGAAAGAGCGAACATGAATCTTATATACAATATTCAAGACTTTGTTAACAGTGAATGGTATGTATCTATAATTTTATGGTTAAAGTAATGTATATCATAATATTACTAAAAAGGAAAGGAGAAGCCAAGTAAAATGAATAAAACATGTTTAATATTCACTCATTTAATTCTTACAAAATGAGTATGAGGATATTTTCCCTAATATTATTATTTGGAGCATCTAAATGTTATAGGTATAGAAATTTTTCTTAAGTTTTTGAAGGAATGTCATTCAGAAATTGTAGTATTAAAACGCTGACAATGAGAATGTCAAAGCTAGATCCTCATGTGACGGATTTAAAATGATATTTAAATAGAAAATATAATATTAATTAAACTTTTAATGCATCCAAATAATCCCTCACAGACTGCGTTGACTTTTAGATTTAATAAATTATGTATTTATTAGTCTGTTTTCCCGTGAATCAGCTCACTACACTAGCTTTGGGGAAGAGCACAGTGGCATCTAGTGGTGATAATAAATACTGACTATGGTTGAGAGCGCCTGGAAATTTGAGTCAATTGTATAAACGTGATAGATTTGCTTACTAGAAGTTAAGACGCATTTGCATGAAGAGGGAAAATACGCAGTTTATGAGATAATGGCAAATTTTGAATAGAATTGAAATATTATCAATATGTTTGTTTCTGTGTCCTACTTAAGACATTTTAAATTGTCAAGTGTAAATAAAAAGTAAAGACTAGGTTTATGACTAAATTTTGAATCTTTGAGTTTGGTAATTAACATTCCACTTGAACTTTTTTGTTTGGTAAGAAATATTTTATAAACCAATATGTGTTCTAGGTAAATGTGATCAAACATGTCTGCATAAGGAATAGCAAGGAAATTGAATGTGGAGAAATGGTTCAGCTGTGTAAGACATCACTATGTGGAAAATGAAGTCTTAAAATAGATTTATCCCTACTTTTGAATATAAAGAAGCTTTGACCAGGTGGCAATATTTTTTCGTTTTATTTGTGAATAGCTTGGGCCTTATATTTTCAATAGAACAGGACTTTGTAATAACAAAAAAATGTTTTAATGCAGTTGCTATCAGTCCATGTCTTTGTAGTAATTATCATACGGACTTAATGGTACTTACTGGTCTTTCAGATTTACAAAGAGCAAACAAGTAGTGCTTGTAATATTGCCTTACAGTAGGCATAAGTTAAAATTTTTTAGTTTCTAACCAGTGAACTTGCCTATACTCATATGAGGATATTTTCCTAATATTATTATTTGGAGCATCTAAATGTTATAGGTATAGAAATTTTTCTTAAGTTTTTGAAGGAATGTCATTCAGAAATTGTAGTATTAAAACGCTGACAATGAGAATGTCAAAGCTAGATCCTCATGTGACGGATTTAAAATGATATTTAAATAGAAAATATAATATTAATTAAACTTTTAATGCATCCAAATAATCCCTCACAGACTGCGTTGACTTTTAGATTTAATAAATTATGTATTTATTAGTCTGTTTTCCCGTGAATCAGCTCACTACACTAGCTTTGGGGAAGAGCACAGTGGCATCTAGTGGTGATAATAAATACTGACTATGGTTGAGAGCGCCTGGAAATTTGAGTCAATTGTATAAACGTGATAGATTTGCTTACTAGAAGTTAAGACGCATTTGCATGAAGAGGGAAAATACGCAGTTTATGAGATAATGGCAAATTTTGAATAGAATTGAAATATTATCAATATGTTTGTTTCTGTGTCCTACTTAAGACATTTTAAATTGTCAAGTGTAAATAAAAAGTAAAGACTAGGTTTATGACTAAATTTTGAATCTTTGAGTTTGGTAATTAACATTCCACTTGAACTTTTTTGTTTGGTAAGAAATATTTTATAAACCAATATGTGTTCTAGGTAAATGTGATCAAACATGTCTGCATAAGGAATAGCAAGGAAATTGAATGTGGAGAAATGGTTCAGCTGTGTAAGACATCACTATGTGGAAAATGAAGTCTTAAAATAGATTTATCCCTACTTTTGAATATAAAGAAGCTTTGACCAGGTGGCAATATTTTTTCGTT
This sequence comes from Tragulus kanchil, assembly GCA_022376925.1. NCBI lineage: Eukaryota > Metazoa > Chordata > Mammalia > Artiodactyla > Tragulidae > Tragulus > Tragulus kanchil. The sequence continues at coordinate 146,097,554 of JAIOJX010000004.1, forward strand.
TTATTTGTGAATAGCTTGGGCCTTATATTTTCAATAGAACAGGACTTTGTAATAACAAAAAAATGTTTTAATGCAGTTGCTATCAGTCCATGTCTTTGTAGTAATTATCATACGGACTTAATGGTACTTACTGGTCTTTCAGATTTACAAAGAGCAAACAAGTAGTGCTTGTAATATTGCCTTACAGTAGGCATAAGTTAAAATTTTTTAGTTTCTAACCAGTGAACTTTAAAAGTATTTCTCTCTATAAAACTGAGACATATATAGGCTATATGATAAAGATACTAGTAACCAAAGATAAAATGACTAGAATTTAAACTATCAGAAAAAAAAAAAAACCCTCTAACTGGGGCTATCATGTAATTTCCATCCAAATTAAGATAAGTGACAATATGATCATTTATAATAATATTTGAAAATATTTTATTAAGAAAATGGATTTTTAGACACAAAGTATGCCTTAGAATAAAATAAGTTTATTGAAGTGTCTTGGAGAAGAAATGGCAACCCACTTCAGTATTCTTGCCTGGAAAATCCCATGGACAGGAGTCTAGCAAGTTACAGTCCATAGGGTTACAGAGAATGGGACTCAACTGAGTGACTAACACTACCACTACATTATAGCATCTATTTAAGAAATTGAAATTACTTCCATCCCAACATATTTGAATTCATGTGTCTTTATCTGTGTTTCTCACTCAGTCGTATCTGACTTTTTGCAACCTCATGGACTCCAGCCCACCAGGTTCCACTGTTCCTGAAATTCTCCAGGCAAAAATATGGGATTGGGCAGCCATTCCTTCTTCTGGGGGGATCTTCCCAACCAAGGGATAGAACCCAGATCTCCTGCATTGCAGGCAGATTATTTACTGTCTAAGCCACCAACAGGGAAGCTGAAATACATGTAAGAAACTTGAATAAAGTAATTTTTCCAGTTTGTGGTGTTTAACAGTGAAATAACAAACTTCTAAACACGGAGAAGTATCAATAACCTCAGATAGGCAGATACCACCACCCTCACAGCAGGAAGTGAAGAGGAATTAAAGAGCTTCTTGAAAGTGAAAGAGTCAAGTGAAGAAGCTGACTTAGAAGTCAACATTCAAAAAATGAAGATCATGAAATCCAGCCCCATCACTTCATGGTAAATAGATGGAGAAACAATAGAAACAGTGATATACTTCATGGGCTCAAAAAACACTGAGGACAGTGAAATTAAAAGAAAAATTCCAAGGCTTCCCTGATGGTCCAGAGGGCAAATTAATACTTTTTAAAAAAATAGGTTTATATGCATAAAGTTAAAATTTTTAGTTTCTAACCAGTGAACTTTAAAAGTATTTCTCTCTATAAAACTGAGACATATATAGGCTATATGATAAAGATACTAGTAACCAAAGATAAAATGACTAGAATTTAAACTATCAGAAAAAAAAAAAACCCTCTAACTGGGGCTATCATGTAATTTCCATCCAAATTAAGATAAGTGACAATATGATCATTTATAATAATATTTGAAAATATTTTATTAAGAAAATGGATTTTTAGACACAAAGTATGCCTTAGAATAAAATAAGTTTATTGAAGTGTCTTGGAGAAGAAATGGCAACCCACTTCAGTATTCTTGCCTGGAAAATCCCATGGACAGGAGTCTAGCAAGTTACAGTCCATAGGGTTACAGAGAATGGGACTCAACTGAGTGACTAACACTACCACTACATTATAGCATCTATTTAAGAAATTGAAATTACTTCCATCCCAACATATTTGAATTCATGTGTCTTTATCTGTGTTTCTCACTCAGTCGTATCTGACTTTTTGCAACCTCATGGACTCCAGCCCACCAGGTTCCACTGTTCCTGAAATTCTCCAGGCAAAAATATGGGATTGGGCAGCCATTCCTTCTTCTGGGGGGATCTTCCCAACCAAGGGATAGAACCCAGATCTCCTGCATTGCAGGCAGATTATTTACTGTCTAAGCCACCAACAGGGAAGCTGAAATACATGTAAGAAACTTGAATAAAGTAATTTTTCCAGTTTGTGGTGTTTAACAGTGAAATAACAAACTTCTAAACACGGAGAAGTATCAATAACCTCAGATAGGCAGATACCACCACCCTCACAGCAGGAAGTGAAGAGGAATTAAAGAGCTTCTTGAAAGTGAAAGAGTCAAGTGAAGAAGCTGACTTAGAAGTCAACATTCAAAAAATGAAGATCATGAAATCCAGCCCCATCACTTCATGGTAAATAGATGGAGAAACAATAGAAACAGTGATATACTTCATGGGCTCAAAAAACACTGAGGACAGTGAAATTAAAAGAAAAATTCCAAGGCTTCCCTGATGGTCCAGTGGGCAAAGAGTCTGCCTTGCAACTCAAGGGGCACCGGTTAGATCCCTGGCCTGGGAAGATCCCACCTGCTATGGAGCGGCTGGACTGGTGTGTCCAATTAAGAGCTAGCTCTCTGGAGTGCATGCGCCTGCAGCTGGTGCTCTGCAACTAAAGAGGCCACTAAAATGGGAGACCCACACAGGCCAAAGAATAAAGATGGATGAAAATAAATAAATAAAAAATCAATAAAAGAGGCCAAAATTTTAAAAAAAAAGAAAGAAAGAAAAATTCCAGTTATGAAATTAAAAGATGCTTGCTCCTTGGAAGAAAAACCATGACAAACCTGTGAAGTGAAAGTTGGTCAGTCATGTCCTTTTCTTTGCGACCCCATAGGTAAGCCATGGAATTCTCCAGGCAAGAATACTGGAGTGGGGTAGCCCTTCCCTTCACCAGGTGATCTTCCCAATCCAGGAATTGAACCCAGGTCTCTCCCATTGCAGGCAGATTCTTTACCATCTGAGCCATCAGGGATACCCATGACCAACCTAGATGGTGTATTAAAAGGCAGAAACTTTGCCAATCCATATAGTCAAAGCTGATTTTCCCAGTAACGTTGTATAGATGTGAGAGTTGGACCATAAAGAAGTTTGAAAACTTAAAAATTGATGCTTTCAAATTGTGGTGCTGGAGAAGACTCTTGAGAGTCCGTTGGATTTCAAGGAGGTCAAACTGGTCAATTCTGAAGGAAATCTACCCTGAATATTCATTGCAATGAATGATGCTGAAGCTGAAGCTCCAATAATTTGGCCACCTGATGTGGAAAGCCAGCTCATTGGAAAAAACCCTGATCTTGGAAAAGACTGAAGGCAAAAGGAGAAGGGACAACAGAAGATGCAATGGTTAGATAGTATCAACAACTCAATGGACATGAGTTTGGGCAACCTCCTGGAGAGAGTGAAGAAGAGAGGAGACTGGCATGTTGTAGTTCATGGGGTTACAAAGAGTCACAACAACTTAGAGACGAAACAATAGAAACAGTGATATACTTCATGGGCTCAAAAACACTGAGGACAGTGAAATTAAAAGAAAAATTCCAAGGCTTCCCTGATGGTCCAGTGGGCAAAGAGTCTGCCTTGCAACTCAAGGGCACCGGTTAGATCCCTGGCCTGGGAAGATCCCACCTGCTATGGAGCGGCTGGACTGGTGTGTCCAATTAAGAGCTAGCTCTCTGGAGTGCATGCGCCTGCAGCTGGTGCTCTGCAACTAAAGAGGCCACTAAAATGGGAGACCCACACAGGCCAAAGAATAAAGATGGATGAAAATAAATAAATAAAAAATCAATAAAAGAGGCCAAAATTTTAAAAAAAAAGAAAGAAAGAAAAATTCCAGTTATGAAATTAAAAGATGCTTGCTCCTTGGAAGAAAAACCATGACAAACCTGTGAAGTGAAAGTTGGTCAGTCATGTCCTTTTCTTTGCGACCCCATAGGTAAGCCATGGAATTCTCCAGGCAAGAATACTGGAGTGGGGTAGCCCTTCCCTTCACCAGGTGATCTTCCCAATCCAGGAATTGAACCCAGGTCTCTCCCATTGCAGGCAGATTCTTTACCATCTGAGCCATCAGGGATACCCATGACCAACCTAGATGGTGTATTAAAAGGCAGAAACTTTGCCAATCCATATAGTCAAAGCTGATTTTCCCAGTAACGTTGTATAGATGTGAGAGTTGGACCATAAAGAAGTTTGAAAACTTAAAAATTGATGCTTTCAAATTGTGGTGCTGGAGAAGACTCTTGAGAGTCCGTTGGATTTCAAGGAGGTCAAACTGGTCAATTCTGAAGGAAATCTACCCTGAATATTCATTGCAATGAATGATGCTGAAGCTGAAGCTCCAATAATTTGGCCACCTGATGTGGAAAGCCAGCTCATTGGAAAAAACCCTGATCTTGGAAAAGACTGAAGGCAAAAGGAGAAGGGACAACAGAAGATGCAATGGTTAGATAGTATCAACAACTCAATGGACATGAGTTTGGGCAACCTCCTGGAGAGAGTGAAGAAGAGAGGAGACTGGCATGTTGTAGTTCATGGGGTTACAAAGAGTCACAACAACTTAGAGACGGAACAACAGAAAAATAAATGGCATCTTGCCTTTTTTTCTTTGTTATGAAATAAAGCAGCACTGAGCCTGATAGCATATCTCTGTTTACAAACGATAGGTGCTAGGTGCTACATCCACATATTCAGAAGCCTTGGCTGTCCATCAAAGAAAGAAGTAAAGTTAAGGATTTCCAGAATGATTTTCACTGATCTTAGGAGATTTGGCAATTCAACCAGAAGAGCTAATTAAATGGATTCTGTGATATATACAAAAGGAAGAGTGCCCTTCCTTGACAATGTTTGGTAACAAGAAAATAATGAGTAGAATGAAAAGAGAAGCATGAACAGTTACTTCTTTGTAAAAACACATCACCTTTTTTCTTAAGCCCTTTAAGCATTATATTTCAACAAAAGTGTCTAGGTTAAACTATAAATCTATTTTTATATTTACCCAATTCATTTGCTTTCATTTTCCTTCCTGTGATACACAAATGCATTAAAAACAACTTAGAGAGATAAGTTCAGAAAGTTATAATAAAAATGCTGAGTACAATTATATTAAATATTATTTCAATGTCCAATTTCTTTTTCAATCTAATATTAATGATACTATTAATGCCTCATAAAATCATTATATAAGTATTCCTTGAAGGAAAAATACTTCAAGAACAAATGAGTTTTTCATGTATAAATTACATTTTTGCAGAAAAAATTAAAATCCTAAATAATTTATCTTCGTTCCTTGGTGACTCAGAAAAACTACAATATCTTAGCAAAGTTACTTTCAAGAATTTTTCTAGCCACATTGGAATGAGCTTTAGGATTATTTCCAGAAGCATGAGATAATTTTCAAATAAATCAGGAAGTAGCTATTCAAATCAAGTTTAAATATTATCTTCCGTGTTTCAAGGATATTTAAGCTTCTGTAGGTTCTCATTATTTCATGACAATTAGGATGAATTAAAATGTAGAAAGAAAATAAAAATACAAGTTTCCTGGGTGTGCATATGCACTTAGACATGTCTGACTCTTTGTAACCTCATGGACTACAGCCAGCCAGGTTCTACTCTCCATGGATTGTCTAGGAAAGGTTACTGGGGTTAGCATTTTCTCCTCCAGGGGAGCCCTGGATCACACCTGAGTCTCCTGCATTTCTGGAGTTGCAGGCAGATTCTTTGCTCCTGAACCATTGGGAAAGCCCCCAAAATATTTATAGGTTATTTGAAATATTATGCTATCAAACCTCATCCCTTTACAGATAAAGATATTGAGAAAAAAGCAAATATGAGGGCAAAGAATCAGGAATTTAAACTGCCAAGGTCTGATCAGTTAAATTGGAAGAAGGCAATGATTACTACTAGAATTTTTGAAAAGGACACAATGAATTATCCCCCACATACATCAGTTTTAAGAAAACTACAACAGGAGGGAAGAATATGGAGAAAAAGAGACACATCCATTTCTAGTAAGATTGGTATTGGAGAGTGAGGTTATCATCTACAGAGAGGGAGGTTTGCTAATAAGAGATTCCAGATTTAGACAGACTTAATCATTAACAATGTAAGGCTGGGTCACAACCCTGCCATCATCCTTCTTCCCAATGTCCTGAATAGATCAGTTGGAGAAGCAACAAATTCATTCATTTCCTTTCTTTGGAGCAGAGGATTGAGTAAAGATAGAGTAAATTTCCTACATAAGAACCATCAAGTTGCAAACTTTCAAAGATGTAAAAGTGCATCTGGTTCCATGAAGGACCCAGAATCTGCGCCATTAACGTCAAGCATGAGTGAAATTGCAGTTTGCCCTCCATCTCCTATTGCCGATGATCCTTCAGCTCTACCATCTTCCACTTCCTGTCCTTCCTTTTGTCAGTAACTCTTCTTGGCTGTTCACTCAACATCAGCCCCTAGGATTATTTCCAGAAGCATGAGATAATTTTCAAATAAATCAGGAAGTAGCTATTCAAATCAAGTTTAAATATTATCTTCCGTGTTTCAAGGATATTTAAGCTTCTGTAGGTTCTCATTATTTCATGACAATTAGGATGAATTAAAATGTAGAAAGAAAATAAAAATACAAGTTTCCTGGGTGTGCATATGCACTTAGACATGTCTGACTCTTTGTAACCTCATGGACTACAGCCAGCCAGGTTCTACTCTCCATGGATTGTCTAGGAAAGGTTACTGGGGTTAGCATTTTCTCCTCCAGGGGAGCCCTGGATCACACCTGAGTCTCCTGCATTTCTGGAGTTGCAGGCAGATTCTTTGCTCCTGAACCATTGGGAAAGCCCCCAAAATATTTATAGGTTATTTGAAATATTATGCTATCAAACCTCATCCCTTTACAGATAAAGATATTGAGAAAAAAGCAAATATGAGGGCAAAGAATCAGGAATTTAAACTGCCAAGGTCTGATCAGTTAAATTGGAAGAAGGCAATGATTACTACTAGAATTTTTGAAAAGGACACAATGAATTATCCCCCACATACATCAGTTTTAAGAAAACTACAACAGGAGGGAAGAATATGGAGAAAAAGAGACACATCCATTTCTAGTAAGATTGGTATTGGAGAGTGAGGTTATCATCTACAGAGAGGGAGGTTTGCTAATAAGAGATTCCAGATTTAGACAGACTTAATCATTAACAATGTAAGGCTGGGTCACAACCCTGCCATCATCCTTCTTCCCAATGTCCTGAATAGATCAGTTGGAGAAGCAACAAATTCATTCATTTCCTTTCTTTGGAGCAGAGGATTGAGTAAAGATAGAGTAAATTTCCTACATAAGAACCATCAAGTTGCAAACTTTCAAAGATGTAAAAGTGCATCTGGTTCCATGAAGGACCCAGAATCTGCGCCATTAACGTCAAGCATGAGTGAAATTGCAGTTTGCCCTCCATCTCCTATTGCCGATGATCCTTCAGCTCTACCATCTTCCACTTCCTGTCCTTCCTTTTGTCAGTAACTCTTCTTGGCTGTTCACTCAACATCAGCCCCTCTATGCCAGCTGTTGTACTACTGTATTTTGCAAAGTACTATATTATTAAGTTATAAATATTATCTTTAATTTTTTAAATGTATAATTTGTGTGAAAAGTGTTATAAACCCATCACAGAATAGTACTATATAGCAGATTTTGTTAATTGGGTACCTAGGCTAGCTTTGTCGGACTTATGCACAAACTGAACAGCGCTCTGAGAACAGAACCCATCTGTATATAGGGAATGTAATGTGTAGCGTATGGACCATTGCAACACTACAGAAAACATCAAGAGGAGGAAAGGTGTGTTACATCTGAGCCTTCCTCAGATAGTTGGCTGATGACCATCCACCCTTCCTGGATAGTCTTTCTTCAGTATGAATTCTTTCAAGGGTGTCACTAATGAACTGTTCAAAATTTTTTTAACATTTTAGTTCATGACCATTTGCTTGTGTGTGTGTTTAAGGGTGAAAAGTAGGCAGTATAGATTAGTAGAGGAAAAACAAAAATAATGCCCAGGTTGGGGGGTATTCAGGAGAAGAAAGCAAGACTATATTTTTTTAATTAGTGAAAATACATAAAATTGAACTATAAAGTATACATTTACTACTTTAAAATAAAAAAGTGATTGTCTTTACAGTGCCAATGAATATACTAAGTCATGTCTGACACTTTGCAACCCCACTGATTACTACCCACTAGGCTTCTCTGTCCATGACATTTCCCAGGCAAGAATACTCAAGTGGGTTTCCATTTCCTTTTCCAGCGAATGTAACCTTAATTTTTAAAATAAATTTATTTATCTATTTATGTTTTGGCCATTCCATGTAGCCTGGAGTATCTTTGTTCCCCTATCATGGATTGAACCCCAACTCACTGTTTTGAAACTGTAGAGTCCCAGTCACTGGACCACCAGAGTAACTCTTAATCTTAATTTTGATGTGCACATTTCTTTATTCATCTATCTATTCAACAGATATTTTTGAACATCTATGAGGCAAAGTATGGGTGATACTAGGCCCTGAGACAAATACTATTATGTCTAATGTAATCATAACACATCAGCAGTAACAAGGATGATTATGTAAGCGTTCTATCTACAAGGAATTCAGTGTTGTATGCTACAGAAGCCATATACCTACAGAAATGTAATTATCTTTGTCTGCTATATACTTAGCACAGTGTCTGGCAATTAGGAACTTAAAATAAGTTTCATGTTTATTGAATGAGCCAGATTCAGGAAGATCATAATGATATAGGCTAGATTTGTAATGGTGTAGCTTGTATTGCAAACTGAACGCCTGAGAACAGAACCCATCTGTATATAGGGAATGTAATGTGTAGCGTATGGACCATTGCAACACTACAGAAAACATCAAGAGGAGGAAAGGTGTGTTACATCTGAGCCTTCCTCAGATAGTTGGCTGATGACCATCCACCCTTCCTGGATAGTCTTTCTTCAGTATGAATTCTTTCAAGGGTGTCACTAATGAACTGTTCAAAATTTTTTTAACATTTTAGTTCATGACCATTTGCTTGTGTGTGTGTTTAAGGGTGAAAAGTAGGCAGTATAGATTAGTAGAGGAAAAACAAAAATAATGCCCAGGTTGGGGGGTATTCAGGAGAAGAAAGCAAGACTATATTTTTTTAATTAGTGAAAATACATAAAATTGAACTATAAAGTATACATTTACTACTTTAAAATAAAAAAGTGATTGTCTTTACAGTGCCAATGAATATACTAAGTCATGTCTGACTCTTTGCAACCCCACTGATTACTACCCACTAGGCTTCTCTGTCCATGACATTTCCCAGGCAAGAATACTCAAGTGGGTTTCCATTTCCTTTTCCAGCGAATGTAACCTTAATTTTTAAAATAAATTTATTTATCTATTTATGTTTTGGCCATTCCATGTAGCCTGGAGTATCTTTGTTCCCCTATCATGGATTGAACCCCAACTCACTGTTTTGAAACTGTAGAGTCCCAGTCACTGGACCACCAGAGTAACTCTTAATCTTAATTTTGATGTGCACATTTCTTTATTCATCTATCTATTCAACAGATATTTTTGAACATCTATGAGGCAAAGTATGGGTGATACTAGGCCCTGAGACAAATACTATTATGTCTAATGTAATCATAACACATCAGCAGTAACAAGGATGATTATGTAAGCGTTCTATCTACAAGGAATTCAGTGTTGTATGCTACAGAAGCCATATACCTACAGAAATGTAATTATCTTTGTCTGCTATATACTTAGCACAGTGTCTGGCAATTAGGAACTTAAAATAAGTTTCATGTTTATTGAATGAGCCAGATTCAGGAAGATCATAATTATAGAAGAGGTTTATTTTCTCTCCTTCACTACCTTCAAACAAGATCCATTGAAATAGTCTTCTGGTCTCTGGATTAAAACTTGATTATCAATTTTTTTCTTATTTTTGTTTTGTCCAGAGTCAAGTTTTCAAACATCATTTTCATTTGATTCAAATCTTCCCTTTACTCTCAGATGAGGCTAGATTGGAAGCTGGCTTTGGGGAAGTAGGAAGAATATCATTTGTTTCTCCTCCTCCTAGCCTCCCTACTCACTGAGTGCCATCTCTGGTCCCTCTGAAGTTGGGCCAATAAAAAACAAGGTTTTATAGAAGACAATAACTGTAATCTTAATTGATGCTCTCTAACTTAAAGTTCAAAGAATGCCTCTTTGTGAAACACCTCTGTGGTTGCTGAGAGGTACTACACTTGGGAGAATGGGTTTTTGTTAGCTTTTACTAGTTTCACTTGCACAGGCTCTCTCTGTGAGTTTTCAGTCTTTAGACATTCTTCTTAAATGAAACTCCTTTCAAAACTACTCAAGAATAGTTCTATTTCAGAACATCCACATCTGGCTTCTACAATGCAGTGCCTCTACCTCAAGGGTAGTGAAGTAGAAATTTCTCTATCAGCATTCTGGTAGGTCTCTAGTATTCTCCCTCTCAACCAGTCCTGTTAATTGGACCTGATTCTTTTAAAATATTTCATTGTTGTTCACTTGCCAAGTGATGTCCAATGCTTTGATACATCGTGGACACACCAGGCTTCCCTGTCCCTCACCATCTCCTAAAGTTTGCCTAAGTTCATGTCCTTTGAATCGGTATGCCATTCAAACATCTCATCCTCAGTCATCCTCTTCTCCTCCTTTCAATCTTTCACAGCATCAGGGTCTTTTCCAGTGGGTCAGTTGTTGGAATCAGGTGCAAAAAATATTGGGGATTTGGCATCAGTTCTTCCAGAGTATTCAGGGTTGATTTCTTTTAAGATTCACTGATTTATATCTCCTTGCTGTCCAGGAGAATCTCAAGAGTCTTCTCCAGCACCTAAGTTTGAAAGTATCAATTCTTCAGTGCTCTGTCTTCTTTATTGTCCACTTTCACATCCATACATGACTACAGGAAAGACCATAGCCTTGGCTCTATGGACTTTGTTGGTAAGGTGATGTTTTTTCTTTTAGCACAGTGTCTAGATTTGTCATAGCTTTTCTGCCAAGAACCAACTCTTCTCTGATTTTGTGACTGCAGTCATCATCTGCAGTGATTTTTAGAGCCCAAGAAGAGGAAACCTATCATTGCTTCCACCTTTTCTCCTCCTATTTTCATAAAGTGATGGGACAAAATGCCATGATCTTAGTTGTTGTTGTTTTTAATATTGAGTTTTAAGCCAGCCTTTTTTACTCTCTTCCACCCTCATCAAGAAGGTCTTCAGTTCCTCTTCACTTTCTGGCATTAGAGTGGTATCATCCACACATCTGAGGTTGTTAAAATGTTTTAGGTGTATGTCAAGCATTCCTCCTGAACCCTAAGGCCACTAGCGCACTGGTCGAGCCTTCCCAACCTCCTCATGGCCCATTGTTTGGAATAGTTTGAGCACCATGGGGAGAGAAGGAGAAAAGCTAGAACCCTGCATGGATTATCTCTTAATCCTGGCTAACCATTGCAGTAACCTGGGAGCCTTCCACACTGTCTTCTATCCCCAGAGACTGGGATATAATATTCTAGATGTGGCCTGAGCATCTTTGTGATACTACTGTGTGGTCAAGGTTTACACCGTTGCTCTAAAGACACCCTTCCTATTGATCATATCCCCGAGAATAATTTGTTTTTAGATAACCTGGAGAGTGGCTAATGGTCCACTTGAGGCAGACTGACTTTGGATCACCATCTGGATCAACTTCCAAAGGTAGTGCAAATCTTTACAAGTATGAAGAAATTACCACCCTTTTTTCTCAGCACTTGGAAAAGGAAATGGCCATCCACTCCAGTATTCTTGCCTGGAGTATCCCAAGGACAGAGGAGGCTGGTGGGCTATAGTTCATGGGGTTGCAAAGGGTCAGACATGACTCAGTGAGTAAACAACAACATTCTCAGCCTTGTTACTTCTATCCAAATTCTGAGAAAGCAGGAGTTCCATTTAGAGTCCTGTGGTACAAATGCTTATTGACATGACCTGACTGAATGCAGAAAGGATGAGTGGCATTAAGAATTATGTAAGTCTCTGGGGGAAAATGAGGCTACTTAAGAATTTTCCAACCCATTTCCTTTCTATATCTCATTTTGGTTTCAGTCGAAAAGCACACTATATCCCTGGCTTTAAATATGCTATATTCCTGGTTTTAAATATCATATTTACTTTATCTACTACATAATAGGATCAAAAATTGTCAAAACCAAACATCTCAAAATCACGCAGTTTGATTGCTCATTTTTTCTTGGAATAATGTTATAGGTCAGCCACAAAGTTGTGTCCAACTGTGTGACAGCATGGACTGCAGCACACCAGACTTTCCTGTTCTTCACTATCTTTTGGGGTTTCCTCAAACTTTTGTCCATTGAGTCGGTGATGCCATCCAACCCTCTCATCCTCTGTTGCCCCCTTCTCTTCCTGCCCTCAATCTTTTTCATCATCAAGGTCTTTTCCAGTGAATTTACTCTTTGCTTCGGGTGGCCAAAGTATTGGAACTTAAGCTTCAGCATCAGACCTTCCAATGAATATTCAGGATTGATTTCCTTTAGGATTGACTGCTTTGATCTCCTTGCTGTCCAAAGGACTCTCAATTTTGTTTTTTAAAGGATTTTTGGAAACAGCTTCTGTCTCTCTTGCTGTCTTCTGACTTTTATGATCAAAACTATACAAAAACTGCCCAACCTAATTCCTTTTGTAAATCTTAGAGTTTTGTTAGTTAATGCATTTTGCAGTTGTGCTATTTGAAATAGTTCAGTGCATAAAATACAGCCATTGTATTCCAAACAAATTTAATATAATCACAGAAGTCACTATGTTTCCAAATGAAAAAAATTTTTAAGTATTTTTAAAAATTTTTTACATTAAGTTTAAAAGAAAATAAAATCTAAGTGTGTTACACATGAGAATTAGTATTTGAACAATTGTATAAAATGTCATATAAAAATCTTTTTTTGAATGCTCAAAAGAACAAAAGCACTTGGAAAAGGAAATGGCCATCCACTCCAGTATTCTTGCCTGGAGTATCCCAAGGACAGAGGAGGCTGGTGGGCTATAGTTCATGGGGTTGCAAAGGGTCAGACATGACTCAGTGAGTAAACAACAACATTCTCAGCCTTGTTACTTCTATCCAAATTCTGAGAAAGCAGGAGTTCCATTTAGAGTCCTGTGGTACAAATGCTTATTGACATGACCTGACTGAATGCAGAAAGGATGAGTGGCATTAAGAATTATGTAAGTCTCTGGGGGAAAAAATGAGGCTACTTAAGAATTTTCCAACCCATTTCCTTTCTATATCTCATTTTGGTTTCAGTCGAAAAGCACACTATATCCCTGGCTTTAAATATGCTATATTCCTGGTTTTAAATATCATATTTACTTTATCTACTACATAATAGGATCAAAAATTGTCAAAACCAAACATCTCAAAATCACGCAGTTTGATTGCTCATTTTTTCTTGGAATAATGTTATAGGTCAGCCACAAAGTTGTGTCCAACTGTGTGACAGCATGGACTGCAGCACACCAGACTTTCCTGTTCTTCACTATCTTTTGGGGTTTCCTCAAACTTTTGTCCATTGAGTCGGTGATGCCATCCAACCCTCTCATCCTCTGTTGCCCCCTTCTCTTCCTGCCCTCAATCTTTTTCATCATCAAGGTCTTTTCCAGTGAATTTACTCTTTGCTTCGGGTGGCCAAAGTATTGGAACTTAAGCTTCAGCATCAGACCTTCCAATGAATATTCAGGATTGATTTCCTTTAGGATTGACTGCTTTGATCTCCTTGCTGTCCAAAGGACTCTCAATTTTGTTTTTTAAAGGATTTTTGGAAACAGCTTCTGTCTCTCTTGCTGTCTTCTGACTTTTATGATCAAAACTATACAAAAACTGCCCAACCTAATTCCTTTTTGTAAATCTTAGAGTTTTGTTAGTTAATGCATTTTGCAGTTGTGCTATTTGAAATAGTTCAGTGCATAAAATACAGCCATTGTATTCCAAACAAATTTAATATAATCACAGAAGTCACTATGTTTCCAAATGAAAAAAAAATTTTTAAGTATTTTTTAAAAATTTTTTTTACATTAAGTTTAAAAAGAAAATAAAATCTAAGTGTGTTACACATGAGAATTAGTATTTGAACAATTGTATAAAATGTCATATAAAATAATTTCACTTCCTGTTTTTTAGGTTGAAGAGTGACTATGCTCAAAAGAACAAAAGCATATATATGTTCCCTCAAGAAAGACAAGTGTAACAGAATGCTTTCTATGTGGTTTGAATAAATGGTATCAAAGTTAAATTTTGCACATTTTTAGGCTATAATTTTAAATTATATTTTATTAATTTTCACAAGGAAACTGTGAGAGATCATAAGTTTTGGAGGATTTCAATCGTATTTAATCCTTTTTTGGTCTCTTATACCATACATTGTTTATAATAGCTTATTAACACAATTGTAAAAATGTTGTCAATAATATTGTAGCATCATTTCATCTAGCAGCCTTTCTTTTAACAGTCTAAATTTTTGGCAAATTCAACTAATGATCAATGATTACAGGAATTCTAAAAGGTATTTAAAATAAACATTGAGTGTGAACTCTATTAGCTGGAAGATTTTATTTTTACAGGATATGAAATTATTTGTTATTTCTACCTATTACTTCTTAGCTTCTGACTTTAGTGAGGAGTCCAGGGCTTTTCTATTCCATTATAATAAATAATGGAATGTCCTTCAATAAAGAGAAACAATCACTATGTATATCTGGGTTCTTTTTAAAAGAGCAAATTGAATAGTTGCTTAGGGCCAGGAAAAACAACATATATGCTATTTTCATTTCTTATAAACCAACTTTTCAGTATAGTATATTTTAAACATTGCAAGACTTATTCTTAGGTTGCATGAATAAGATGAAAGCCTTGGAGACATATTCCTTGAGGGCATTTTAGTTCCAGAGACAGAAGCTGCTAATAGGTTTGTGCTATTGAGTAGGCTTGTTCTGCTGACCTTTGAAACCTGGCTTACTGAGGCCCCTGAAAGGAAATAGTTCAGTGCATAAAATACAGCCATTGTATTCCAAACAAATTTAATATAATCACAGAAGTCACTATGTTTCCAAATGAAAAAAATTTTTAAGTATTTTTAAAAATTTTTTTACATTAAGTTTAAAAGAAAATAAAATCTAAGTGTGTTACACATGAGAATTAGTATTTGAACAATTGTATAAAATGTCATATAAAATAATTTCACTTCCTGTTTTTTAGGTTGAAGAGTGACTATGCTCAAAAGAACAAAAGCATATATATGTTCCCTCAAGAAAGACAAGTGTAACAGAATGCTTTCTATGTGGTTTGAATAAATGGTATCAAAGTTAAATTTTGCACATTTTTAGGCTATAATTTTAAATTATATTTTATTAATTTTCACAAGGAAACTGTGAGAGATCATAAGTTTTGGAGGATTTCAATCGTATTTAATCCTTTTTTGGTCTCTTATACCATACATTGTTTATAATAGCTTATTAACACAATTGTAAAAATGTTGTCAATAATATTGTAGCATCATTTCATCTAGCAGCCTTTCTTTTAACAGTCTAAATTTTTGGCAAATTCAACTAATGATCAATGATTACAGGAATTCTAAAAGGTATTTAAAATAAACATTGAGTGTGAACTCTATTAGCTGGAAGATTTTATTTTTACAGGATATGAAATTATTTGTTATTTCTACCTATTACTTCTTAGCTTCTGACTTTAGTGAGGAGTCCAGGGCTTTTCTATTCCATTATAATAAATAATGGAATGTCCTTCAATAAAGAGAAACAATCACTATGTATATCTGGGTTCTTTTTAAAAGAGCAAATTGAATAGTTGCTTAGGGCCAGGAAAAACAACATATATGCTATTTTCATTTCTTATAAACCAACTTTTCAGTATAGTATATTTTAAACATTGCAAGACTTATTCTTAGGTTGCATGAATAAGATGAAAGCCTTGGAGACATATTCCTTGAGGGCATTTTAGTTCCAGAGACAGAAGCTGCTAATAGGTTTGTGCTATTGAGTAGGCTTGTTCTGCTGACCTTTGAAACCTGGCTTACTGAGGCCCCTGGAAGGGAAAACACACAAGGCCTATTGATCACCTTTCCTTTAGAGCTGAAGAAGTGATGACTTTGGTGTAGATAAGGCTCAGTGGAGGGCTTATGTAATAAGGTTTCTCACAGTAGTTGAATCTGCCTAGTTTTGTTCTCCTCCTTCTTCTTCTTTTTTTTTTTTTCCTTATGATAGGTAAGAAATGGATTTATTCAGATTCAGAGAAAGCACACTCCACAGACAGAGTGTGGGCCATCACAGAGCAAATCCAGAGGTCCTCCTCCTTCTTTAAGTATATAGATAGATAAATAGATAGATAGATAGATAGATACATTGCCAGCAGCTGCTCCAGAGGTAAAACAGATTTGGTCAATTGGTTGTAAGGTCAGGGATGCCATGCTATTTATGAGTCCCCACTCTAAGGTAGAGCTCTGTTGAGAAAGGAATATTTTCAGTCTCCTGATATGACTGAGAGGAAAAAAAAAAATGTGAACCTGAAGCCCCAGGCAACCTCCTTGTCACTGTCTCTGAGAAAAGAGACACTACAGATGAAGACAGAGCTGGGAGATGAAAAGCACAAGTTTGACAACATCCTGGGAAACTCTTGATCTGATGTGCTTGAAGCCAGAGCACTCCTGACTTTTAGGTTGTGTGAGTCAATAAAGCCCATTTCCCCCTTAAGGTACTGTGAGATGACTTTATATCATTGGCAGCCGGAAGACCTCTGAATAATGCATCTAGGATGCTGTGTCTGCAAGTACACACACATTTTCCACATGGTAACACATTTAGATAAGTGGTGGCCTGGGTGTTAAATGGGGAATAACTGCTAAACATAGTCCTGTAGGTAGTAAAATAGCTGAGAAGCACAGGTTTTCTAAACTGGAACAATTTAATTCTGTATCAAATAACAGCTATTTTCTCTCTGTGACCAGAGATCTTCCAGTTGACTCTCCATAGCATTTGGAATTTCACAGCTAATCAAGTACATCTTGCAATGGGTAAAAGAAACGATATTTAAGCTTCTTATTCCCAGCTTCCACTCTGTGATGATGTTACCACCAATGGCTGATGAAAAGGGAAAATATCAGGACAAAGCCATGCTTTTTTTTTTTTTTTTTCTTGAGCTAAATTATTATTATTATTATTTTAAGATTTATTTATTTATTTAATTTTGGGTGAGGGTCGGGTTGGGGAGGGAGGGGAGCTTGGTCTTTTGTTTCTCTCTGTTCATCCGTCTTTGTTCTTTGGCTCCTGTGGGCCTCCCATTGCGGTGGCGTCTGTTGTTGCAGAGCTCCAGCTCTGGGCGCATGCACTCCAGAGCTCTGGCTCGGTGATTGGACACATCAGTCCAGCCGCTCCGCGGCACGTGGGATCTTCCCAGGCCAGGGCAGGAACCGGCGCCCCTTGCACTACAAGGCGGTGTCCTTACCCACTGGACCACCAGGGGAAGCCCGAGCTAAATTTTTGTTTTATTCTGAGATTATCTCTCTCTCCCTCTCTGTCTCTGTCTGTCTGTCTGTTTCTCTCTCTCTCTCTCTCTGACTTACAAATGTCCCTAAGGAAAGCATTCATTGCTCAGTTACATGTGACTCTTTGTGACCCCATGGACCATAGCCTACTAGGCTCCTCTTTTTCATGGAATTCTCCAAGCAAGAATACTGGAGTCAGTAGCCATAATGAATGCATCATTTGCAGTGTGTGTGTGTATCTTTGTGTGTGTGGGGGGGCTTTCAGTCTCTCAGTCTTGTAGGACTCCTTGTCACCCTATGGACTGTGATCTGCCAGGCTCCTCTGTCCATGGACTATTCTGGCCAAGAATATTGGCCTGACCTGTCATTTCCTTCTCCAGGTGCTCTTCCCAACCCAGGTATTAAACCCCTGTTTCCTGTATCTCCTGCATTAGGGTGAATTGTTTACTGCTGAGTCACCATTGCTAGCATTACTTGTAGCATCATTCTGAAGTGTTGATGTTGCTTTGTTGACTATTTATAGTCACTAAAAAAAACATGGCTATAATTTACTGGTCCCAAGTCTTATTAGTATTGTTCTCATTGTTGTATGAAGATGATGAAGTGATACTGATATGAGGAATCTCAATATACCAGAACAAGTGTGTTAATGCAACTAAATATTCTTCTCCGGCACTTAATTGCAATGTGTAACAACTCATTGCATCTCACCGCTGGACAGTGAAACATTATGAGATGAACATAAAATTTACAAAATTGCCTTCTCCTATTTTCCTGGAGATAGTTCAGACTGACCTGTATGTTCCTCAACATTGGTTGAGTACATGGGGTTTGGGGTAGCACTCAGCCCGGTGTATATACTATGTGGCATGAAATAAATGGACTAAACACAAGGGAAAGCATCATGTAATTACAGTGGTATAGATAAAATTTTCAATGTTATGAATGATCATTATTGAGTTATGACATATCCCAGAATCAGTGGACTGAAGATATTGGGATAATGAGATAAATATTACATTAGAAAGTTGGGTAGTGATGCTCAGAAAATTCTCCAACACTAAGCTCCTGGAAACTGCTACCTCAAAGAAATCCTAGTAAAACTCAAACACATACGTTCTCTTTTGACCACCTTCACTTATCCCCTGTTCTTAACTTGAGGAAGATCTCACAAGTGTCACATGAAGTAAGCAAACAACCAGTCTACTCTCACTGTCTGATTCTGAAAACACTGAAGGATTGTAACAGCCTTCTCTGGGGATTTATTGATGATAAAGTAAGTCAAATAAGATTAGCTTCCTTTCCTGTATTCCTGCCCTTTGTTATGGGATTTTGTCTGTTCTCTTACTATAGCCGGAAAGTATTTTTCTGCTCCTTAAATGAGGACTTGGTGATGTGACTGGATTTTTTCTCTTTGTATGTTGAGAGATATAACAGGAGCAAACACTTCACATGATGATTCACAAGTTTTTGTTTTGTTTCTCTTTTGCTTTGTTTTGTGAATGTGCTATAAATGTCAAGAAGAGAGATCCTGCCAGATATGTTTATAACATTCACTTGGGTCCCAGAAATAAAGACTCATGGGCAAGACCTCAGTCCAACAACCCACATGGGGAAGTCACGCATAACTGGACCCACAGATTGAAACACAGACACTAGGAAATGCCCAGCTTAAATTAGGAGGACTATGAGCATAAACTATGAACAATTGCTTATGTAGTTTGCAAACGAGTCTTCGGGTATTTGTTACACAGCATATCATTGTGATGATAGCTATTATGATTGTTATCACAAAACTTATTAAGAATTTCCTTTAAACATGGAAGTGAAAGTGTTAGTCACTCAGTCCTGACCTATTCTCTACGACTCTATGGACTATAGCCTGTCAGGCTCCTCTGTCTATGGAATTCTCCTGGGAAGAATACTAGATCGGTTGCCATTTCCTTCTCCAGGGATTCCAACCCAGGGATGGAACCTAAGTCTCCCCCATTGCAAGCAGATTCTTTACCATCTGCGCCACCAGGGAAGCCCTCTGCAAAATCCTCATTTCTCTGATGGATACACTCATTTACCTCCTTTTTCCCTGTTTCTCCATGCTGTGATTTTACTCTTCTATTCAACTATCTGTTAAGCAAAATGACCAAAAGAGAGTCCCTTCAGCTTTGCAGATTTGTAACCCTCCTTCCCCTTAATACAAAGATTCCAAGCCACCACTGAGAAACACAAAAATATAAGGCATCTTCTTAAGTCAGGGGAGGGGATAGATAATACTTAACATTTTTCACTTCACTGGAGCAGTTACAACATACGAGGCTGTCTTTAGAGCTTATAACATATATAAACTCACTTGATCAAAATTCATTTTCATACCAGTTTTATAACAGAAAACATACAGTCTTGAGGTGGTATTATTCTGGGTATTCAGGTAGAATATGTCTGAGCAGATAATCTATTTTCTAGAAGGCAGACACTAGATTTGCCTACAGAAATATGAAAATAAAATTCCATGCCAGGAAGAACAGTAGAAATTTTGCTCTGAATCCCATTTTTACCAATAGCCTGCCCTAGAGACATTGGGTAGTCCTAAGATTTAGGTAAGGGAGGATGCAAGGGAGTCTTCTTTGATTACCATCTGGGCTAGAGCTGGGATAGGAACTCCCAGATACGGGGTAATCATATTTTACTTTCAACTTTAAATTGGTGGCAGCAATCACATGCTTTTCGGAAGCTATTTCCATCAAACTCACATTGCCTGATACAGATTATCCCCTCGCCCACCTGCAGCCCTCCGTTTGCCAACAGAGAAGCAAATTATATTTCACTATGAGCATAAACTATGAACAATTGCTTATGTAGTTTGCAAACGAGTCTTCGGGTATTTGTTACACAGCATATCATTGTGATGATAGCTATTATGATTGTTATCACAAAACTTATTAAGAATTTCCTTTAAACATGGAAGTGAAAGTGTTAGTCACTCAGTCCTGACCTATTCTCTACGACTCTATGGACTATAGCCTGTCAGGCTCCTCTGTCTATGGAATTCTCCTGGGAAGAATACTAGATCGGTTGCCATTTCCTTCTCCAGGGATTCCAACCCAGGGATGGAACCTAAGTCTCCCCCATTGCAAGCAGATTCTTTACCATCTGCGCCACCAGGGAAGCCCTCTGCAAAATCCTCATTTCTCTGATGGATACACTCATTTACCTCCTTTTTCCCTGTTTCTCCATGCTGTGATTTTACTCTTCTATTCAACTATCTGTTAAGCAAAATGACCAAAAGAGAGTCCCTTCAGCTTTGCAGATTTGTAACCCTCCTTCCCCTTAATACAAAGATTCCAAGCCACCACTGAGAAACACAAAAATATAAGGCATCTTCTTAAGTCAGGGGAGGGGATAGATAATACTTAACATTTTTCACTTCACTGGAGCAGTTACAACATACGAGGCTGTCTTTAGAGCTTATAACATATATAAACTCACTTGATCAAAATTCATTTTCATACCAGTTTTATAACAGAAAACATACAGTCTTGAGGTGGTATTATTCTGGGTATTCAGGTAGAATATGTCTGAGCAGATAATCTATTTTCTAGAAGGCAGACACTAGATTTGCCTACAGAAATATGAAAATAAAATTCCATGCCAGGAAGAACAGTAGAAATTTTGCTCTGAATCCCATTTTTACCAATAGCCTGCCCTAGAGACATTGGGTAGTCCTAAGATTTAGGTAAGGGAGGATGCAAGGGAGTCTTCTTTGATTACCATCTGGGCTAGAGCTGGGATAGGAACTCCCAGATACGGGGTAATCATATTTTACTTTCAACTTTAAATTGGTGGCAGCAATCACATGCTTTTCGGAAGCTATTTCCATCAAACTCACATTGCCTGATACAGATTATCCCCTCGCCCACCTGCAGCCCCCTCCGTTTGCCAACAGAGAAGCAAATTATATTTCATGTGCTTGCTTTGCAGTTTCACATACAGACTCCACTTAAGTCTCACCCTGTGCTCCCAGGATTAGTGAGAAAATCATGCCTCTCTTCTCCTTTCTTTCCGTATCTGGGTCAGTGGCTTTGTGCTGCTGCATTTTTCTATCCCTCCTCTTCTAATCCCCACCCATCCACGCCCCAGACAAACACAAGAGGTCTTTGCCAGAAAAGTTTTCAGTTGAACTTTACCCCCTACCTTTTTTTTTTTTTTTTTTTAACTTTTCATTCCCATTATCATCTTCTAGCAGACCGTTACATGTAGATATGTGACACTTCAGATTTCTAGTGCTGGGTGAGGCACAGTGAGAGTGAAAAACAGTCCTGAAGTAGGATTTTTTTTCTTGATTAGACTGAGGCTGTTTTCTGTACTCGCCAGCTTATCACATTCGCTGGTGACTTTCACAGGAGCTGGGCTCTGTCTAGCCCCCAAATCATCATTTCTTACTTCACACTTGTGAACAACAGCAGGGAGCAGCTGGAGATGGTAGGGGTTTCAGAGAAAACTTGATTGTTGTAAAAAGTGTTGTATCATGTATCTAAGGAAAATGTGAGACTCGCCTGTGAACTAAAACAGTGTGAGGTCCCAGAGTCCTTATCAGTTGCCTAAACTCTGTGACTTAAGAAACACAATAAAAATGAGTATCTCCTTTTGGGAAGTGAAGGAGAAAGCAAAGGCCAGCCTAAAGGTTTATGCTCTGTAAATCATGCAAGATGAGAGAGTCAGAAAATGACTCATCTGTGATTATTATTCAGCACCTCTTAACACCTCTGTTCCCTGGAGAATGAGGTGATGGGAAGAATTTCAGAGTTGTCTGTTTCTCTCATTTCAGCATCTCTTTATTATTCTGTAGCTAATAAGGTGTCGCTATCTTCTAAAGTGTGTGTCAAAACCTCATTATGTTGGACATAGAACTTTATAAACTTTAGTGTGTGTTGAAGATATAAAAAAGTCTGTTATGTGAATCCATGTGACAGAAACATCAACAGTAATAGCCAGACTTATGAAGAACACAGACTTGCCTGCTTCACACAATTATATCCACACCCAGAAAATATTCTACTTCAAGAAATTATTTTTTTCATTAAACTTTTTAATTATCTCAAATTCTGTGACAGATTTTGGTGGTTGTTGTTGTGTTTTGTTTTTTTGGCTTTGTGCTGCTGCATTTTCTATCCCTCCTCTTCTAATCCCCACCCATCCACGCCCCAGACAAACACAAGAGGTCTTTGCCAGAAAAGTTTTCAGTTGAACTTTACCCCTACTTTTTTTTTTTTTTTTAACTTTTCATTCCCATTATCATCTTCTAGCAGACCGTTACATGTAGATATGTGACACTTCAGATTTCTAGTGCTGGGTGAGGCACAGTGAGAGTGAAAAACAGTCCTGAAGTAGGATTTTTTTTCTTGATTAGACTGAGGCTGTTTTCTGTACTCGCCAGCTTATCACATTCGCTGGTGACTTTCACAGGAGCTGGGCTCTGTCTAGCCCCCAAATCATCATTTCTTACTTCACACTTGTGAACAACAGCAGGGAGCAGCTGGAGATGGTAGGGGTTTCAGAGAAAACTTGATTGTTGTAAAAAGTGTTGTATCATGTATCTAAGGAAAATGTGAGACTCGCCTGTGAACTAAAACAGTGTGAGGTCCCAGAGTCCTTATCAGTTGCCTAAACTCTGTGACTTAAGAAACACAATAAAAATGAGTATCTCCTTTTGGGAAGTGAAGGAGAAAGCAAAGGCCAGCCTAAAGGTTTATGCTCTGTAAATCATGCAAGATGAGAGAGTCAGAAAATGACTCATCTGTGATTATTATTCAGCACCTCTTAACACCTCTGTTCCCTGGAGAATGAGGTGATGGGAAGAATTTCAGAGTTGTCTGTTTCTCTCATTTCAGCATCTCTTTATTATTCTGTAGCTAATAAGGTGTCGCTATCTTCTAAAGTGTGTGTCAAAACCTCATTATGTTGGACATAGAACTTTATAAACTTTAGTGTGTGTTGAAGATATAAAAAAAAAGTCTGTTATGTGAATCCATGTGACAGAAACATCAACAGTAATAGCCAGACTTATGAAGAACACAGACTTGCCTGCTTCACACAATTATATCCACACCCAGAAAATATTCTACTTCAAGAAATTATTTTTTTCATTAAACTTTTTTTAATTATCTCAAATTCTGTGACAGATTTTTGGTGGTTGTTGTTGTGTTTTGTTTTTTTTTTTTGGTCAAGTTGTTTCCGTTAAAAAGTACTGATTTTAAAAACAGATAACTTGAAACTGCCACTCACAAAACATATGGTCCACAAAAACATTTTGCTTTCCTTATGAAGGTTTTACGATGCAGTTATCATTAACCAGTTTTTTACTATTAAATTTAAATGGCCAATTGAGACAAACAGTTGAGACTGTTCTTCCACCACTGATTAAGACTGAGATGGCAGGTATTAGCAGGAATATTCGTTTAGCCTTCTGAGCTGTCTGGGTTGACCTGGTGTCCCTGCCAGCTTCAGCTGCCTTCTTGTCCAGAGTTTCAATGGCACCCACCACAACTGTCTGCCTCATGTCACACATAGCAAAACAGCTCAGGGGAAGGCTAGAGAAGCTCTTCACACCCATGGGCTGGCCAGGAACCTTATCAACAATGGAAGCATCACCAAATTTCAAGAATTTGGGGCCCTCTTGCAGCTCTTTGCCAGAATGACAATCGATTTTTTCCTTCAGCTCAGCAAACTTGCAAGCCATGTGAGCCGTGGGACAATCCAACACAGGTGCCCATTCAGTACTGGTTTGTCCTGGATGTTTCATAATAATCATCGGAGCTGTGAAGCCAGCTGCTTCCATTGGTGGGTCATTATTGCTGTTACCAGCCATACTGACACGGCGAACATCTTTGATAGACACATTCTTGCGACTGAAGCCCACATTGTCCCCAGGAAGAACTTCTCTCAAAGCTTCATTTCAAAATTGCATTTCAAAAGACTTCACTTCAGTTGTTACATGGACTGAAGCAAAGGCAACCACTCTTCCAGGTTTGAGAACACCAGTTTCCACTCTACCCACAGGGGTAGTACCAATACCGCCTGTTCTGTCAGCATCCTGGAGGGCAACAGCAAGGGCTTGTCAGTTGAGTGATCTCTTTATTATTCTGTAGCTAATAAGGTGTCGCTATCTTCTAAAGTGTGTGTCAAAACCTCATTATGTTGGACATAGAACTTTATAAACTTTAGTGTGTGTTGAAGATATAAAAAAGTCTGTTATGTGAATCCATGTGACAGAAACATCAACAGTAATAGCCAGACTTATGAAGAACACAGACTTGCCTGCTTCACACAATTATATCCACACCCAGAAAATATTCTACTTCAAGAAATTATTTTTTTCATTAAACTTTTTTTAATTATCTCAAATTCTGTGACAGATTTTTGGTGGTTGTTGTTGTGTTTTGTTTTTTTTTTTTGGTCAAGTTGTTTCCGTTAAAAAGTACTGATTTTAAAAACAGATAACTTGAAACTGCCACTCACAAAACATATGGTCCACAAAAACATTTTGCTTTCCTTATGAAGGTTTTACGATGCAGTTATCATTAACCAGTTTTTTACTATTAAATTTAAATGGCCAATTGAGACAAACAGTTGAGACTGTTCTTCCACCACTGATTAAGACTGAGATGGCAGGTATTAGCAGGAATATTCGTTTAGCCTTCTGAGCTGTCTGGGTTGACCTGGTGTCCCTGCCAGCTTCAGCTGCCTTCTTGTCCAGAGTTTCAATGGCACCCACCACAACTGTCTGCCTCATGTCACACATAGCAAAACAGCTCAGGGGAAGGCTAGAGAAGCTCTTCACACCCATGGGCTGGCCAGGAACCTTATCAACAATGGAAGCATCACCAAATTTCAAGAATTTGGGGCCCTCTTGCAGCTCTTTGCCAGAATGACAATCGATTTTTTCCTTCAGCTCAGCAAACTTGCAAGCCATGTGAGCCGTGGGACAATCCAACACAGGTGCCCATTCAGTACTGGTTTGTCCTGGATGTTTCATAATAATCATCGGAGCTGTGAAGCCAGCTGCTTCCATTGGTGGGTCATTATTGCTGTTACCAGCCATACTGACACGGCGAACATCTTTGATAGACACATTCTTGCGACTGAAGCCCACATTGTCCCCAGGAAGAACTTCTCTCAAAGCTTCATTTCAAAATTGCATTTCAAAAGACTTCACTTCAGTTGTTACATGGACTGAAGCAAAGGCAACCACTCTTCCAGGTTTGAGAACACCAGTTTCCACTCTACCCACAGGGGTAGTACCAATACCGCCTGTTCTGTCAGCATCCTGGAGGGCAACAGCAAGGGCTTGTCAGTTGAGTGAGTTGGTGGCAGGATGCAATCCAGAGCTTCAAGCAGGGTGGTCCCACTGGCATTGCCATCCTTACAGGTGACTTTCTGTCCCTTGAACCATGGCACCTCAGCATTTGGCTTGAGCATATTGTCACCAGTCTAGTCAGAAATTGGCACAAATGCCACTGTGTCAGGGTTGTAGCCACTATTCTTAGTGTAGGTTCTAATCTCCTTAACAATTTCCTCATAGCTTTTCTGGCTATAGGGTTGCTCAGTGAAATTCATTTGGTTAACTCCAACAATCAGTTGTTTCACACACAAACCGTTAGCCAGAAGGGCATGCTCATGGGTCTGCCCATTCTCGGAGATACTGGCTTCGAATTCACCAACACCAGAAGCAACAATCAGGACAGCACTGTCAGTCTGGGATGCATCTGTAATCATGTTTTTGATGATGTCTCTATGTCCTTGGGCATCGATGACAGTGACATAGTACTTGCTGCTCAAATTTCCACAGGGAGATATCAATAATGATGCCTCACTCATGTTCAGTTTTCAGTTTGTCTAAAACCCACGCAT
Organism: Tragulus kanchil; assembly: GCA_022376925.1. Lineage (NCBI taxonomy): Eukaryota > Metazoa > Chordata > Mammalia > Artiodactyla > Tragulidae > Tragulus > Tragulus kanchil. The sequence continues at coordinate 146,123,917 of JAIOJX010000004.1, forward strand.
ACCTGGAGGAGCCCTTTCCCATCTCAGCAGCCTCATCCTTGAACTTTTCAATAGTTCTCTTGTTGATCCCACCACATTTGTAGATCAGATGGCCAGTCGTAGTAGACTTCCCTGAATCTACATGTCCAATGACAACAGTGTTGATGTGGGTCTTTTCCTTTCCCATTTTTGCTTAGGTTTATCGGCGGTTTTTGGGACACCTGTGTCCTGGTGACAAACCCATTGCAGTAAAAAACAAGAAATCATTTTTGAACACAAACTCTATTTTCTAAAACTGCCTAAAATGCTAGTGTATATATATATATATATATATACACCAAGAAAAATTGTTTCCTAAACCATGTTTGATATCCATTTATGTGAGGGTGATAATAGTGTAAGCAATATGTAGATAGAGTAAAACTTTTAAGAAAATAGTTAAATGACTGAAGCTTGGAAAAATCACCACGACTATTGAAGATTGAAAAGCTGGGACATTATTTGCTAAGTCTGGATTAGGTGCAAACAGAGTCAGGACAACTCCCGATTTCTTGAGAACTCACAGTTGACAAAAAAATCATTTATGGAGGTGGACGGTTGATGTGAGACTGGAGACATTTGAAAAAGATAGTATCCAGAAAGATACAATAGTGGTTGTTTGAAAAAACTTGATAGGCAAAGCAGAAATTTTATGATGTATGTAAGAAATCAGAAACCACGGAAGCAGTAGTTTCAGAGATAAACATTCAAAGTACATTGAGATATCATTTTTAAATTCAGTTGGGAAAGCATGCTACACAACTAGAATAGTTCTGTGTTTCTAACAAAAATAAATATTTGAAAAATTTGAATCAGAAGCAGAACGGTTGACAATTTCTATAGGTTTATATATATATATATATATATATATATATATATATATATATATATATATATTTTTTTTAACATTTATTTTTTTTTTATTTATCTTTTGAGGGGTGGGATGGGGAGGGAGTGGGACTGGCGGGCCACTTCTATTGGTCTTTCATTTGTCTATTTTCATTTGTCTTTGTTCTTTGGCTCCTGTGGGCCTCCCATCGCAGTGGCCTCTGTCGTCGCAGAGCGCCGGCTCAGGGCGTATGCGCCCCAGAGCTTGGGCTTGGTAATTGGACACATCGGTCCGGCCGCTCTGCAGCACGTGGGATCTTCCCAGGCCAGGGATCAAACCGGCGCCCCTTGCCCTGCAAGGTGGTGTCCTTACCCACTGGATCACCAGCCCTTCTATAGGTTTTTATCATAAATGACATAGATCCTACCAGAGAGAAATAAGTGATAATTAGATATAGATATAAAAGGTGCATCTTTTTTCCATCTTGCCCACTTTGGGAACTGGAATCTTTATTAATATGAGTCTTAACTTCTGGGTTGATACTGAAACTGAAGCTCCAATATTTTGGCCACCAGGGAAGAGTCAACTTATTGGAAAAGCCCCTGATTCAGGGAAGGATTGAAAGTGAAAGGAAAGGTGGGGGATGGGGGTGGGCAGACACCTAGATGTTAGTATCACCAACTCAATGACAATGAATCTGAGCAAACTCCAGGAGACAGTGAAGCACAGGGAAATCTGGCGTGCTGCAGCCCATGGGGTCGCAAAGAGTTGGACACAACTTAGTGACTGAACAACAAATAATGGGCACTTCATAGACTGTATAGAAAAACTGTTGTTCTTTGCTACTGGATTTTAGAAGATGCAAACATTTCCTTGAAATGATTCAGTCTATATTTTACAGTGAAAAACCTGCAACGTGTCCTAGAACATGCACCACCTCACTACCGATATAGAGAAAACCTTGAAGAAGCATGAAGAACAAACTTTTAAATTCATTTATATTTTTGCCATAAATAGCTGCCAAACAATTGCTCTGTGCCAGAGATTTTGCATGTAGGGATGCTGGTGAGAGAGAACAGCATGGAGCCTTTGTTTGCAATGTGAAAAGTGCTATGAAGCTGTGATGCTCACTTGTTCTCTCCAGGATTTCTCATCTTTATTCAGGCACAGATTTGAAAGCTGACTGTGTGAAGCTGCAGCCCTTCGCCTCTGTGAATGTTTAGAAACGGAGTTGCTTTTTTCATGGTGTTAACCCTAGGGGTTCTCCAGGATTCTCCTGGCTTGTGCTGTAATCCTACTAAGGATCAGAGGAGATGTGGCTCAAATTTGTTTTTTTTGAAATATTTGCTTTCTGTTAAAAGTCCAAACTCGAAATGATCACTCAGAGTGAAGAAACAGCAGTATCATCACACTTTCTGTGAAATGTCCAGCATTTATTTGTGAGTGTGTGTGTGTAGCTCCCAGGTCACTACCAGTTTTTACTGTATCAGTGTAGTTTTCTGTAATAAATGGTGAGTATAAAGCATAAATAAAGCTAGCATAGCATTATATAAATGATGCGCTATAGCCCTCTGTGAGGCTTCCTTGGTGGTTCAATGAATGATAAGGAAAGAATCTGCTTGCCAATGCAGGAGATGCAGATTTGACCGCCCCCCCCCCCCCCCCCCCCCGGTCAGGAAGATCCCCTGGAAGAGGAAATGGCAACCCACTCCAGTACTTTTTAACAATCCCATGGACAAGGGAGTCTTGGTGGCTACAGTCCATGGGGTCACAAAGAGTTGAACATGACTTAGGGACTAAACAACAAACTAACCTATTGGGATGATATGCCCTAAATATCTCTGAAAATTCTGATAGTTTTGCCACTGGAAATTCTCAAATATTTGAGACCTTTTGAATTTTAAATGAGTTCAAATTTTCTTTTTCTCTTAAAAAGACTTTTTCTCCTAAAGAATACGTATCTTCGATTTTCCCTAACAATAAATTTGAAAGCTTATAACTTTAGCCTAGTTTCTTCCTGTATGCTCACTCACTCACTCAGGTCTGACTCTTGAGATCCCACGGACTAGGGCCCACTGAAGTCCACTGCCCATAGAATTTTCCAGGGAGGAATACTGGAGCGGGTTTCCATGCCCTCTTCCAGAGGATCTTCCCTATTTAGAGATCGAACCTGCATCTCCCGTGTCTCCTGAATTGCAGGCAGATTCTTCAACTGTCAGGGAAGCCAGAACAAGCTCTTTAATTAGGATCTTGACGGACCATACCCATGAATACCCTTTTTTTTTTTTTTTTGGCCACTTCTCTTGATCCTTCATTTATTTATCTTTGTTCTTTGGCCTGTGTGGGCCTCCCATCGCAGGGCTCTCTCTTTGCAGAGCACCAGCTCTGGGCGCATGCACTCCAGAGCTCCTGCTCAGTAGTTGGACACATTGGTCCAGCCGCTCCACGGCAGGTGGGATCTTTCCAGGCAAGGGATCGAACCGGTGCCTCTTGCACTGCAAAGCAGTGTCCTTATGCATTGGACCACCAGGGAAGCCCCTATGAATACCTTTTATGACATCGTATGAAGTATTTATTTTCTAAGGACACTATGTTAGGTTCTCTGGTTATTATGAGAGATGCCTTTAGACTGCTCTTGCCTCTAATAAATCTGTAAGCCAAGAATGAAACTAACTTGTTACATAAAGATCTGTAATGTGAGCTGGAATGCAATAAATAATATAAGTAGAGAGTTTTGTGAAAGCACAAGGGAGGAGAAAATTAATTCTAGCTAGAAAGGTCATGGATAAATTCATGGTGGTTACAATACTTAGATTTTGTGAAAAAAGCACAAGGTGAGGTAGAAAATTAATTCTAGCAATGATCCCACTCCAGTACTTTTAACAATCCCATGGACAATATCTAAAATGAACAACTTAGGGACTAAACAACGAACGAACCTATGGGGATGATATGCCCTAAATATCTCTGAAAATTCTGATAGTTTTGCCACTGGAAATTCTCAAATATTTGAGACCTTTTGAATTTTAAATGAGTTCAAATTTTCTTTTTCTCTTAAAAAGACTTTTTCTCCTAAAGAATACGTATCTTCGATTTTCCCTAACAATAAATTTGAAAGCTTATAACTTTAGCCTAGTTTCTTCCTGTATGCTCACTCACTCACTCAGGTCTGACTCTTGAGATCCCACGGACTAGGGCCCACTGAAGTCCACTGCCCATAGAATTTTCCAGGGAGGAATACTGGAGCGGGTTTCCATGCCCTCTTCCAGAGGATCTTCCCTATTTAGAGATCGAACCTGCATCTCCCGTGTCTCCTGAATTGCAGGCAGATTCTTCAACTGTCAGGGAAGCCAGAACAAGCTCTTTAATTAGGATCTTGACGGACCATACCCATGAATACCCTTTTTTTTTTTTTTTTGGCCACTTCTCTTGATCCTTCATTTATTTATCTTTGTTCTTTGGCCTGTGTGGGCCTCCCATCGCAGGGCTCTCTCTTGCAGAGCACCAGCTCTGGGCGCATGCACTCCAGAGCTCCTGCTCAGTAGTTGGACACATTGGTCCAGCCGCTCCACGGCAGGTGGGATCTTTCCAGGCAAGGGATCGAACCGGTGCCTCTTGCACTGCAAAGCAGTGTCCTTATGCATTGGACCACCAGGGAAGCCCCTATGAATACCTTTTATGACATCGTATGAAGTATTTATTTTCTAAGGACACTATGTTAGGTTCTCTGGTTATTATGAGAGATGCCTTTAGACTGCTCTTGCCTCTAATAAATCTGTAAGCCAAGAATGAAACTAACTTGTTACATAAAGATCTGTAATGTGAGCTGGAATGCAATAAATAATATAAGTAGAGAGTTTTGTGAAAGCACAAGGGAGGAGAAAATTAATTCTAGCTAGAAAGGTCATGGATAAATTCATGGTGGTTACAATACTTAGATTTCAAAGTTGAGTATATTTACAGCAAATATAAAAACTGTTGGCAGTACGAAACTCCAGGTGGAAAGAAGAGTATGAAATAAATCATAGAGGTAGAAAGACTGTATTTGGAAACTGAGAATTGAAATTTTCCTGGAAGACAGGACGAATAGTGTGGAATTTGCTGGAAAGAGAGTTTGAATCATGGAAAGATGTTTTTTATTCCTTTATAGATTCTTTCTCAATTTTCTCTGAGCTCCTATGACAAAATTCAAGGTATATGGTGATTACTGCCCACCCCATTTTTCATGATTATTTATTCAACGTAGCAATATTGTTTGCTTATCAAAAGTTTCTTTCAGGGCTTCCCTGGTGGTCCAGTGGGTAAAGAGCCCACCTTGCAGTGCAAGGGACACCGGTTCGATCCCTGGCTCTGGAAGATCAATCCTACTGCAGAGCAGCTGGACTGGTGTGTCCAACTGCCGAGCAGGAGCTCTGGAGTTCATGAGCCCAGAGCTGGTGCTCTGCAATGAGAGAGGCCACTGCGATGGGAGGCCCACACAGGCCAATGAATAAAGACAGATGAAAACAAAATAAATTTTAAAAAAACAATAGAAGAGGCCAAATTTTTTTTTAAAAAAGTCTATAACAATGAATTCTGGAGAGGATGTGGAGAAAAGAGAACACTAGTATGCATTCCTCTTATAACTTCTTCCTCAAATAAATCAACATTTTGATTAATTCTGATGATGTAAGCAGTTGTTAAATATTCAAACAGTACTTTTATAGCATAAGGTCACACCTGTCATTAAGAGGGAACACATCAATTTTATGATAATTTTAATAAAAATAGCAAAGCTATTATAAACATTAAGTGGTATATAACCCACACAATTTTCTTAACATTTTAAAATGTTAATTTAATTGTGGTATAGAACATTATGAGAGATGCCTTTAGACTGCTCTTGCCTCTAATAAATCTGTAAGCCAAGAATGAAACTAACTTGTTACATAAAGATCTGTAATGTGAGCTGGAATGCAATAAATAATATAAGTAGAGAGTTTTGTGAAAGCACAAGGGAGGAGAAAATTAATTCTAGCTAGAAAGGTCATGGATAAATTCATGGTGGTTACAATACTTAGATTTCAAAGTTGAGTATATTTACAGCAAATATAAAAACTGTTGGCAGTACGAAACTCCAGGTGGAAAGAAGAGTATGAAATAAATCATAGAGGTAGAAAGACTGTATTTGGAAACTGAGAATTGAAATTTTCCTGGAAGACAGGACGAATAGTGTGGAATTTGCTGGAAAGAGAGTTTGAATCATGGAAAGATGTTTTTTATTCCTTTATAGATTCTTTCTCAATTTTCTCTGAGCTCCTATGACAAAATTCAAGGTATATGGTGATTACTGCCCACCCCATTTTTCATGATTATTTATTCAACGTAGCAATATTGTTTGCTTATCAAAAGTTTCTTTCAGGGCTTCCCTGGTGGTCCAGTGGGTAAAGAGCCCACCTTGCAGTGCAAGGGACACCGGTTCGATCCCTGGCTCTGGAAGATCAATCCTACTGCAGAGCAGCTGGACTGGTGTGTCCAACTGCCGAGCAGGAGCTCTGGAGTTCATGAGCCCAGAGCTGGTGCTCTGCAATGAGAGAGGCCACTGCGATGGGAGGCCCACACAGGCCAATGAATAAAGACAGATGAAAACAAAATAAATTTTAAAAAAACAATAGAAGAGGCCAAATTTTTTTTTAAAAAAGTCTATAACAATGAATTCTGGAGAGGATGTGGAGAAAAGAGAACACTAGTATGCATTCCTCTTATAACTTCTTCCTCAAATAAATCAACATTTTGATTAATTCTGATGATGTAAGCAGTTGTTAAATATTCAAACAGTACTTTTATAGCATAAGGTCACACCTGTCATTAAGAGGGAACACATCAATTTTATGATAATTTTAATAAAAATAGCAAAGCTATTATAAACATTAAGTGGTATATAACCCACACAATTTTCTTAACATTTTAAAATGTTAATTTAATTGTGGTATAGAAGCATTTACATTCAGTCCTCTTTGGAAGTATTTGATTAGTGTCATGAGAAATGAAGGAACATTCTGATACACTGCAAATGAGGACACTTGAAGAGTTTTTCTAAAAATAACTCTGATATGTGTTTTATAACCCTGGGGCTTTAATCCCATAAATTATATCAGGAGTATTTGTGAAATGTAAATATAAAACTAGTCTTGTTACAATCATGTGTACATAACTAACATCTTTCTATGACTGCTTCAGAGTTAGCATTAATACAACAATAAAGAAATGGACAGTTTTGTCAGTTTCTTTTTTGGGTTGTGCTGAAACTTCAAAGTATATAAGACAGGCAAATAATAACTCTCCTGGAAGTTTCAGGTCATCATTGTCAGTAAATTTTCATTTAGCACAACAGGTATTTCTTCATTGCCCTTCAGTAAAATGCACATTTCACTTTGGAGATTTTGTTGTTGTTGTTAGAAAAATATAAAAGAAATCAACATTATATACGCATATGCTCTGAGGATGCCAGAAGCTTTCTAGATGTCCAAAGTCACATGCAGCAAATAGTTTTGGCCAATGAACTTCAATTCTTAAATTGACACTGAAAATTTCCCTCAGCCAGACTTGTAAAGAAAATCTATGATGTTAATTGACAAGGACATTGAAAATGACATGCCTGTATATCCAGAGAAAACCGTAATTAAAAAATACACATATACTCTCAATGTTCATTGTAGCATGATTTATAATAGCTAGGATATGGAAGCAACCTAGATGTCCATCAACAGATGAGTGGATAAATAATTGTGGTACATATATGCCATGGAATATTACTCAGTCAGAAAAAGGAGCACATTTGAGTCACTTGTAATTGCATGGATGAACCTAGTGCCTATTATACAGAGTGAAGTGAGTCAGAAAGAGAAAAGTAAATATCGTCTATTAAAACATATACTTTGAGGGGAGGAGAAGGGAGTGACAGAACATGGGCTGGTTGAATGGAAGGGCCAGCCCAATGAACATAAGTTTGAGCAAACTCTGGGAGATAGTGAAGGACAGAAAAGCTTGGTGTACAAAAAGCTTGGTCCATGGAGTTGCAAAGTGCCGACACATGTTAGCAACTGGACAGCAAATGTCATCTAGAAAGATGGTATCAATGAACTTATTTGCAGGGTAGCAGTGGGGATACAGACACAGAGAACAGACTTGTGGATACAGTGGGGAAGGACAGAGTGGGACAAATAGAGAGAGTAGAACTGAAACATATACATTACCATATGTAAAATAGGTAGTCAGTATCCTGGAGGAATTTGCTATAGGATGCAGGGAGCTCAAGCCTGATGCTCTGTGACTACCTAGAGGGGTAAAATGAAGTGAGAGGTGGGAGGGAGATTCAAGGAGGGGGGACCATATATATGCTTATGGCTGATTAAAGTTAATGTAGGCAGAAACCAGCACAATATAATCAAGCAATTTCTCTCCAGTTAAAAATAAATAGATTGAAAATAAAAGAGAATGCCATGTCTGACCATGTGGTTTCATTTACGGATTTTTTTTTCTAGCACTTTATTGGGCAACATTTCAGTTCATCGTATTTTCTCGCAATTTCCACCAAAATAAAACAAATTTTATGCTGATTTTGATAAACTCTTTTTCAGATTTAGTCATAAGCAGCTGTTTCTTTTTCTGCTGTCGTTATTTTGTATTTTCCAATTACTCTGTGAATACAGGATGAAAAATGTAAAGTTTTACTTACATTCTTTTGACTTTTTCTCCAGCAATATTCTAAACGGAGACTTTTTCCTTGTGATTTCAGAAGGATTACGTTGACCCAAATAAATAAACAAATAAACCCAGGAAATGGTAAACTAGCATATTCCTCACATCTCACCAATCTTCTGTATTACTTCTCTAGAGTGTCTAAAAAGCCTGGAGTATCAACAAGCTTAGCCATCTGTCAAAAATTCAGCAAATAGTTACTTTTCTCTCACATATTCCTAGTCATTTATCAATCTTAGAGAGTTTATATTTGCTTGATTTAAAAATGACAGTTAAATTATGTTTATTTACACATCAGTTAGATTGCAGATTGCCTTAAACTCCACTCAATGAATCTACCAAGTCCAGTCTTTAAAGGTTACTATGACAACCTGACATTTTATGGAGGACTGGAAGGAAAAGAAGTAGCATTCCCATAATCTACTGAGAACTATTATAACCTATATTGCATCATATTCACGTGACAGCGTCTGAAATTGTCTATATGTACTGAAAAGACTGCCGCCTCTTAGCTATTTGAGCTGAGAAAAAATACTGCTTGCCAAATTTTAATTCCAAAAGTTGTGAAGATAAACTACAATTGGAACGGTGTTAGTAGTAAATATGCTAGCTATTTATAGGAATGATTTGTGTATTATAATTTTTCAAGGTCACATACACATGTTAGTGTATATATATGTGTATGTATATATGTGTGAGGGGCAGGGTGTGGAAAGTGGATGGTGGTGGTATTTCCACGTCTTTCAGAAACTCCTTGGAAGTTTAATATAAATTTATTTCCTCTCTTTAGCTCTGTTCTCTTACATAGCTGTTATTGAGTCATTCAGTCATGTCTGGCTCTTTGTGACCCCATGGCATGCTAGGCTTCCCTGTTCCTTCCATTTCCTGGAGCTTTCTCAAACTCATGTCCACTGAATCGGTTATGCCATCTGAGTATCTCATCCTAGGTTGTCCACCTCTCTTTGTGTTTTCAATCTTTCTGAGCATCAGAGTCTTTTCCAATGAATCAGCTCTTTGCACCAGGAAGCCAAATTACTAGAGTGTCTGCTTCAGCACTTGTCCTTTCAGTGAATATTCAGGGTTGATTTCCTTTAGGATTGATTGATTTGGTGTCCTTGTAGTCCAAGGGATGTTCTAGAGTCTTCTCCAGCACCACAGTTCAAAAGTATCAATTCACCGGTGCTTAGCCTCCTTTATGGTCCAACTCTTGCATCCACATGACTTCTGGAAAAACCATAGCTTTGGCTATATGGATCTTTGTCGGCAAAGTGCTATCTCTGGTTTTTAATACACTGTCTAGCTTTGTCACAGTTTTTCTTCAAAAATTCAGCAAATAGTTACTTTTCTCTCACATATTCCTAGTCATTTATCAATCTTAGAGAGTTTATATTTGCTTGATTTAAAAATGACAGTTAAATTATGTTTATTTACACATCAGTTAGATTGCAGATTGCCTTAAACTCCACTCAATGAATCTACCAAGTCCAGTCTTTAAAGGTTACTATGACAACCTGACATTTTATGGAGGACTGGAAGGAAAAGAAGTAGCATTCCCATAATCTACTGAGAACTATTATAACCTATATTGCATCATATTCACGTGACAGCGTCTGAAATTGTCTATATGTACTGAAAAGACTGCCGCCTCTTAGCTATTTGAGCTGAGAAAAAATACTGCTTGCCAAATTTTAATTCCAAAAGTTGTGAAGATAAACTACAATTGGAACGGTGTTAGTAGTAAATATGCTAGCTATTTATAGGAATGATTTGTGTATTAAAATTTTTTCAAGGTCACATACACATGTTAGTGTATATATATGTGTATGTATATATGTGTGAGGGGCAGGGTGTGGAAAGTGGATGGTGGTGGTATTTCCACGTCTTTCAGAAACTCCTTGGAAGTTTAATATAAATTTATTTCCTCTCTTTAGCTCTGTTCTCTTACATAGCTGTTATTGAGTCATTCAGTCATGTCTGGCTCTTTGTGACCCCATGGCATGCTAGGCTTCCCTGTTCCTTCCATTTCCTGGAGCTTTCTCAAACTCATGTCCACTGAATCGGTTATGCCATCTGAGTATCTCATCCTAGGTTGTCCACCTCTCTTTGTGTTTTCAATCTTTCTGAGCATCAGAGTCTTTTCCAATGAATCAGCTCTTTGCACCAGGAAGCCAAATTACTAGAGTGTCTGCTTCAGCACTTGTCCTTTCAGTGAATATTCAGGGTTGATTTCCTTTAGGATTGATTGATTTGGTGTCCTTGTAGTCCAAGGGATGTTCTAGAGTCTTCTCCAGCACCACAGTTCAAAAGTATCAATTCACCGGTGCTTAGCCTCCTTTATGGTCCAACTCTTGCATCCACACATGACTTCTGGAAAAACCATAGCTTTGGCTATATGGATCTTTGTCGGCAAAGTGCTATCTCTGGTTTTTAATACACTGTCTAGCTTTGTCACAGTTTTTCTTCCAAAAGCAAGTGTCTTTTAATTTCATGGCTGCAGTCACTGTCCTCAGTGATTTTGGAGCCCAAGAAAATTAAATCTCTGTCACTGTTTCCATTGTTTCCTCATTCATTTTCCATGAAGTCATGGAACTGAATGCTATGATCTTAGCTTTATGAATGTTGAGATTTCAAACAGCTTTTTTCACTGTCCTCTTTCTCCTTCCTCAAGAGGCTCTTAGCTTTTCTGTTCTATGGGTGGTGCCATCTGCATATCTGAGTTTATTGATATTTCTCCCCTTGATTTTGATTCTAGCTTGAGTTTCATTCAGCCTGGTGTTTCTCATGATATACTCTGCATAGAAGTTAACTAAGAAAGGTGATAATATACAGCCTTGACATATTCCTTTATCAGTTTGGAATCAGGCCATTGTTTCATGTCTGGTTCTAACTGTTGCTTCTTGATCTTATACAGGTTTCTCAGGAAGCAGATAAGGTGGTCTTGTATTCCTGTCTCTTTAAGAATTTTCCAATTTGTTGTGATCCTAACAGTCAAATGTTTTAGCATAGTCAATGAAGACGAAGTTGATGTTTTTCTGGAGTTCCTTTGCTTTTTTCTTTGATCCAACATATGCTGACGATTTGATCTCTCGTTCCTCTGCCTTTTCTAAATCTGGCTTCTACATCTGGAAGTTCTTAGTTTGCGTACTTTTGAAGCCTCACTTGACATATTTTTGAGTATGGCCTTGCTAGCATGTGAAATGAGAGCGAGTGTGCAGTAGTTTGCACATTCTTTGGTATTTTGAATGTTCTTCTGTGTTGGAATGAAAACTGACCCTTTTCAGTCCTGTGTCCTGTGCTGAGTTTTCCAAATTTGCTGACATATTGAGTGCAGCACTTTAACAGTATCTTCTTCTCAGATCTAAAACAGCTCAGCTAGAATTCCGTTGCCTTCAATAGCTTTGTTCACAGTAATGCCTCCAAGCCTATTTGACTTTATACTGCAGGATGTCTGGTTCTAAATGAGTGAGCACACCATCATGGTTATCTGGGTCATTAAGACATTTTTTGTGTGTGCAGTTTTTCTGTGTATTCCTGCCACTTCTTCTTAATACCTTCTGCTTCTATTAGGCTCATACTATTTCTGTCTTTGTGCCCATCTTTGCATGAAATATCCCTTGGTATCCCCGACTTTTTTTTTTTTTTTTGAAATCTCTAGCCTTTCCCATTCTATTGTTTTCTTCTTTTTTGTTACATTGTTTACTTAAGAAGTCTTTCTTATCTTACACTATCTATTCTCTTGGTTATACTATCTCTTATCTTCCCTTTTTACAGTAACACTAAACAGCTTAAAATATCAACTAATTAGTAATAGAGCTGGTTAATAAGTAAGGTTTTTTTGAAAACCAGTACTTTCTCAATTGATTTATTATATAGATTCTTTTTACCTCATATTTTAATTAACTTGAGCAAATACTACCAGCCACCTATGCTTTTTGCCATCATTCTTACAAATGGGAGCTTTTGAAGAGATCAACAACAGTCATTAGTCTTCCAGAAAAACAGACTTCTGCAGCTATTAGATTTTTTTATATGATCTAAAGTGATAAAGATAATACACAACTTGGTTTCAGTTTCAAAGCTTAGTTAAAAACAAATAAGCTTTGGAAATTTCAAATGCATTCTATTATACTCTGTTCTGCATCTATTTCTCCCAATCATTTCCATATGACAGTACCTACAATAGCCCCACTCACAAGTATTAAATAAATAGTTTCTGGAGTTTTGTAAAACATTATGAAACAAAAAAGAAATTATTTGAGTATAGTTGATTTAGAATGTTCTGTTAGTTTCTGCTAGATGGCAATTGAGTCAGTTATGTGTATACATATATACATATGCGTATACATATATCCACTCTTTTCTTTACCCATAGAGGTCATTACAGAGAATTGAGTAACATTCCCTGTGCTATACAATAGGTTCTCATTAGTTATGTTTTATATATAGGAGTGTGTATGAAACACTTGACTCTACTTCTGAGAAGTAAAACCTTATTCCTCAATTCTGGCTTATGACACTGAGAAAAAAATCTTATGTAAGTTAACTATTTGCTTAGGGAAACATTTCAATTCATATATAAATCTTCTAGGATTCAAAACCAGTAGTGAGAAGAGCTATGTACATAATTATAAATGTTAATATTTGCTTTTTGTTTTTATACTGTAGTAAATATAAAAATCTATAGCACTTACTAAAAGAATCTTAGCATAACAGTATATACATATATATATATATAACAGTGAATATGGATCAAAATTACAAAAATATTTGGAAAATTTTGGATAATAGAATGGTTTAAAGATCATAATTGTATAGTACTTAACATATTCAAAGGCATTTTTAGATATAGCTATTGACAGATCAGCTAATAAATGTGAATGACTCCATTTAGCAAGAAAGAAAGAGTTCAAATATTTTTCTAGATGTGTCTGTGCTCATGAAGAGATGTGTCTGAAATTCTAATTAGTAATAGAGCTGGTTAATAAGTAAGGTTTTTTTGAAAACCAGTACTTTCTCAATTGATTTATTATATAGATTCTTTTTACCTCATATTTTAATTAACTTGAGCAAATACTACCAGCCACCTATGCTTTTTGCCATCATTCTTACAAATGGGAGCTTTTGAAGAGATCAACAACAGTCATTAGTCTTCCAGAAAACAGACTTCTGCAGCTATTAGATTTTTTTATATGATCTAAAGTGATAAAGATAATACACAACTTGGTTTCAGTTTCAAAGCTTAGTTAAAAACAAATAAGCTTTGGAAATTTCAAATGCATTCTATTATACTCTGTTCTGCATCTATTTCTCCCAATCATTTCCATATGACAGTACCTACAATAGCCCCACTCACAAGTATTAAATAAATAGTTTCTGGAGTTTTGTAAAACATTATGAAACAAAAAAGAAATTATTTGAGTATAGTTGATTTAGAATGTTCTGTTAGTTTCTGCTAGATGGCAATTGAGTCAGTTATGTGTATACATATATACATATGCGTATACATATATCCACTCTTTTCTTTACCCATAGAGGTCATTACAGAGAATTGAGTAACATTCCCTGTGCTATACAATAGGTTCTCATTAGTTATGTTTTATATATAGGAGTGTGTATGAAACACTTGACTCTACTTCTGAGAAGTAAAACCTTATTCCTCAATTCTGGCTTATGACACTGAGAAAAAAATCTTATGTAAGTTAACTATTTGCTTAGGGAAACATTTCAATTCATATATAAATCTTCTAGGATTCAAAACCAGTAGTGAGAAGAGCTATGTACATAATTATAAATGTTAATATTTGCTTTTTGTTTTTATACTGTAGTAAATATAAAAATCTATAGCACTTACTAAAAGAATCTTAGCATAACAGTATATACATATATATATATATAACAGTGAATATGGATCAAAATTACAAAAATATTTGGAAAATTTTGGATAATAGAATGGTTTAAAGATCATAATTGTATAGTACTTAACATATTCAAAGGCATTTTTAGATATAGCTATTGACAGATCAGCTAATAAATGTGAATGACTCCATTTAGCAAGAAAGAAAGAGTTCAAATATTTTTCTAGATGTGTCTGTGCTCATGAAGAGATGTGTCTGAACTTGCTCCCTCTTTGTTTGATGTGTCCATTTCTAAATTCTCTGTGCATTACTCTACCTAATTTTGCTATTTTCTCCCACTCTGTTGAATTTTTCTTTTATTGTGGCTATTTGCGTTTTTTTTTTTTTTTCAGATCCCATTAAGGTAATTCTTGAATCCCATCTACTGCCCTAAGCCACAGCTTAGACTAAATAGTTCCTGTACACATCCATTAGAATGATCCATCCATGTTTGTAATGTCACAATTACTTGAAAAGTAATGATTGAAACTGTTCCAATGGGATATCGGCTTGTAGATATGGATGATCAAAAGCTAAGGACAAGAGCATATTGCAGGAGAATGCTGTGAAGTAGCTGATAAGTGGTCGAGAATAAGATATGGCCATCAAAGGTAACCTTGATGTACTCAGTCCTTGTATCCAGAATCAGATCAATTCTATACGAAGCCGTGCTAATGGTTTGGCTACTCTTTCTGAGCATCACTCCATGTCATATTAATACATTTGGGGATGTAATTATTTCATTAATTGTGTTGTTATCTAAGTAAATTTATTAGATTGAGCCAAACAGCTCTTATAAGGAAGGAAACAGAGAAGAATATGCTTTATTTTTCTATTACTGATACAGTTTCAGACAGCATTACAGTTTCTTTAATCAGAAGACCCATAGATTAGATCTCTGAGGACCATTTCCTACTAGAGTTCCCAAAAGGGTTCCCACTGTAGATGAATTTACCTTAGTACAGACATTTTTATAAACACATTTATTTATGTTCATATATTTACATCAAAACGAACATTTTGAATATGTGATATGAGTTTCTGCCAGAGGAAGAATTTATGACTTTTAGTATTCTGATGAATACAATTAGGCCAGAAGAGAAAGGCTTCTTTCTTTCTCAATCCAAATTACTCCCTGGATCTAAGTAACCATCTGCATATGACTGGGAAAAAGGGCAGTCATGAAATATGCCACTTATTCCTACTTTCACCCTAAAATCATCATTCACTCTATAGCTGTAGGATTCTCTAAGGGGATCTTGCTGCATTCCAGGGAAAAACCATACTAAACCCAACAAGACAGCTTATCACCATAATTGATAACCACATCACTCTGAGCCTTGCCAAATATCTATATAACTAAAATCAGTAGTTTTTATTATTATTATTATTTATCAATCAGTAGTTTCTATTTTTAAAGTAAATCAAATGGATTTAATACTAACATTAACACATTACTCATCTCAAAACGTACATATTTTTTATCCACAAACTACAGTTCAGTTTAGACTCTTCTTAATTTTGATGAAACTTGTAAGGATTTTAAATATGATTTTATTAATCTGAAGCCGAAGCAGTTATATGCATTCAGAGCTGTCTTATGTAGTCAAGGGAAACTGAATATCCAAGCACAGAGTCTGAGAAAGTCCAAAAGAACTCAAATTAGTAGCCGTCAATTAAGAATGCTTTTGAGTTTTTCCTAGTTTTCTCTTTAGGCCTTCCTTCCTTCCTCCTTTCTTTGAAGTTTTGATTTAATCTAGCCACACACTCTTTGCCTGGCTTCAAAATAACTGCTAAGGCACATTGAGCAACAAGAATTAAGTAAAAATAGAAACCACAACCATAAGAACTGTAGACTATTGATTTACTTGAAGAAAAATTTTACTGTCCCTCACGGAGATAAACTCAGCTCCTTTGACCACATTTGAATATATAATAGATGACTTAATCCATACTTTGACTTCTGATTACCATTTATCCTGTGGAGAGGCCTTATAGACTGTTACTTATTATGAGAAGGAGCCCCAGAAAAGGGGGCAAATATCCATTAGCTGTAATTGTGTTTGTCTCACTAGTCACATCATGCACAGGCATTCATAGTTTGTCTGTGTAAGAAATGTTGATGGAGTGAAAATTTTAATGTTGGGCAGAGCAAAGAGCACTGCCTTGATATCAAAGAGGTTTACGTTTTCTCCCAACTCTGATAATATAATCCATTACACATTTTCTGACTGTCTTCTTGATTTCAAAAAATGGAGGGCAAAGAGATATTTTATCGGAAGTAACTTCTAGCTCAAATTCTGACTCTGTGATGAGATAGCTGTAGGATTCTCTAAGGGGATCTTGCTGCATTCCAGGGAAAAACCATACTAAACCCAACAAGACAGCTTATCACCATAATTGATAACCACATCACTCTGAGCCTTGCCAAATATCTATATAACTAAAATCAGTAGTTTTTATTATTATTATTATTTATCAATCAGTAGTTTCTATTTTTAAAGTAAATCAAATGGATTTAATACTAACATTAACACATTACTCATCTCAAAACGTACATATTTTTTATCCACAAACTACAGTTCAGTTTAGACTCTTCTTAATTTTGATGAAACTTGTAAGGATTTTAAATATGATTTTATTAATCTGAAGCCGAAGCAGTTATATGCATTCAGAGCTGTCTTATGTAGTCAAGGGAAACTGAATATCCAAGCACAGAGTCTGAGAAAGTCCAAAAGAACTCAAATTAGTAGCCGTCAATTAAGAATGCTTTTGAGTTTTTCCTAGTTTTCTCTTTAGGCCTTCCTTCCTTCCTCCTTTCTTTGAAGTTTTGATTTAATCTAGCCACACACTCTTTGCCTGGCTTCAAAATAACTGCTAAGGCACATTGAGCAACAAGAATTAAGTAAAAATAGAAACCACAACCATAAGAACTGTAGACTATTGATTTACTTGAAGAAAAATTTTACTGTCCCTCACGGAGATAAACTCAGCTCCTTTGACCACATTTGAATATATAATAGATGACTTAATCCATACTTTGACTTCTGATTACCATTTATCCTGTGGAGAGGCCTTATAGACTGTTACTTATTATGAGAAGGAGCCCCAGAAAAGGGGGCAAATATCCATTAGCTGTAATTGTGTTTGTCTCACTAGTCACATCATGCACAGGCATTCATAGTTTGTCTGTGTAAGAAATGTTGATGGAGTGAAAATTTTAATGTTGGGCAGAGCAAAGAGCACTGCCTTGATATCAAAGAGGTTTACGTTTTCTCCCAACTCTGATAATATAATCCATTACACATTTTCTGACTGTCTTCTTGATTTCAAAAAATGGAGGGCAAAGAGATATTTTATCGGAAGTAACTTCTAGCTCAAAAATTCTGACTCTGTGATGGATGCAGCGCTAAGATTTCTTGTAGGATTTTCCAAAAATAGGAATGGGCCTGAAAATTCCATATTTCTAGGTTGATACTGCTTTAGATGTAAAAAAGATTGAAATATAGTATCAAATTCTTGAGGTGAATGTTTTGGAACTCTTAATTTTTTCCTATTTTATCTCAAATGTTATGCTGATACTAAAATGAATGCGACCTTATTCTTAATATAGAACTATGCAATGGTGATATGCATATGCAATTATGTAGAATTATATAATTAGTATATATATGTAAGAAGCTTACATATATCATATAATGCATTATTCTTTGGGTAAGGTGTTTTGCATATACTGATACCTAATATTTGAATTTAATGTCATCACATCTAGTCTACATTCTATGAAGACATAACATTTATCTTATTTAGATAACACTGACAACACTTATGCCAAGTGTAAAAAGTTAGATGTTTCTCCCTTTCAACTTGCTTTTTTATTTTAGTATGTTTCTTTAATATAAAACCATATTGAATTTTTTTACCTTAAATTTTCTATTTATATATTTTTTTGAAATAGCGCTATTTATTCAGACTTTTAAGTAACCATTCATTAAATATGTGTGGTGAGTGCCATACTGGGTAATGTGACTGACATGGTGAGATTAGTGAGGGAAACAAATTTTAACAGTTAAAGCATAGTAGTTATTTAGATTTTAAAATAGAAGGAAATGCACACAATACACACAGACACAAAGTGAGAGTGTGTACTATAATTTACAAAGCTAAAAATTTCCAGCACTATGTCTGGATTGATTAATTTAAACATCAATCATTTAAAGTCCCTTCCTATATTTCCTGAAACATAGGCCAGAGCTCTGAGATTTATATTTTGTCGATTAAACATACTTTGTATTATGAAAGGAAGTGTCTTAGACTACACCAGATACTTTACCGCATTACATGAGCAGTAAAAGCAAATCTTGCCAGTTGTTGATAACCGATATGCTGGGAAAAGTAACTCTGGCCTCTGCTGCCAGCACAAAAAGGAATTTTAGGCAAAGGCAGCTTTTTTTCACCATCTGTCTAGAGATCTAGTGGTCTTACATTTACGGATTTGGTTGCTTCTTACAGAAGAGGGAGGAAACAGAAAAAGAAATGTGTATTTTGTGATGTCTCGAACGCAAAAGAGCAGAAAAATATGCCTTCTGGATTTTGTTCAACATTCAACACAGCGATGACGTGTGTTATCAAGGCTACACACATGCAAGTACCTAGACAAGTAAGAGGTTTCCTTGGGTAAAATATTTTGTTTCACATGACATCTGTAAAAGCAGCTTCAAGAGTCCAGTTTAACAACAATTACTGGTAATATTTCTCTTTCTGAAGATAAGCTCCAGAAAAGTGATGTTGACCAGTCTGGTTACAGGTGTAACAACTACAACTCTGGTTCAAACCTGCTGTGACAGGGAGGGAAATGTGCTCAGAGCCTCAGGGGCCTCCTGATGGAATGGCAATGCTCCTCTGCTGTGAGTCAGAGACCAGACTTCCACACACTTCGTTAAGGTCATTTACAATACTACATAAAGATAAATATCTCTTACACACTCTGGGGTACAGAATCTAAGACCTATTTAAAATTAAGTCATATTTCTATTCATATTGAATTTTTTACCTTAAATTTTCTATTTATATATTTTTTTGAAATAGCGCTATTTATTCAGACTTTTAAGTAACCATTCATTAAATATGTGTGGTGAGTGCCATACTGGGTAATGTGACTGACATGGTGAGATTAGTGAGGGAAACAAATTTTAACAGTTAAAGCATAGTAGTTATTTAGATTTTAAAATAGAAGGAAATGCACACAATACACACAGACACAAAGTGAGAGTGTGTACTATAATTTACAAAGCTAAAAATTTCCAGCACTATGTCTGGATTGATTAATTTAAACATCAATCATTTAAAGTCCCTTCCTATATTTCCTGAAACATAGGCCAGAGCTCTGAGATTTATATTTTGTCGATTAAACATACTTTGTATTATGAAAGGAAGTGTCTTAGACTACACCAGATACTTTACCGCATTACATGAGCAGTAAAAGCAAATCTTGCCAGTTGTTGATAACCGATATGCTGGGAAAAGTAACTCTGGCCTCTGCTGCCAGCACAAAAGGAATTTTAGGCAAAGGCAGCTTTTTTTCACCATCTGTCTAGAGATCTAGTGGTCTTACATTTACGGATTTGGTTGCTTCTTACAGAAGAGGGAGGAAACAGAAAAAGAAATGTGTATTTTGTGATGTCTCGAACGCAAAAGAGCAGAAAAATATGCCTTCTGGATTTTGTTCAACATTCAACACAGCGATGACGTGTGTTATCAAGGCTACACACATGCAAGTACCTAGACAAGTAAGAGGTTTCCTTGGGTAAAATATTTTGTTTCACATGACATCTGTAAAAGCAGCTTCAAGAGTCCAGTTTAACAACAATTACTGGTAATATTTCTCTTTCTGAAGATAAGCTCCAGAAAAGTGATGTTGACCAGTCTGGTTACAGGTGTAACAACTACAACTCTGGTTCAAACCTGCTGTGACAGGGAGGGAAATGTGCTCAGAGCCTCAGGGGCCTCCTGATGGAATGGCAATGCTCCTCTGCTGTGAGTCAGAGACCAGACTTCCACACACTTCGTTAAGGTCATTTACAATACTACATAAAGATAAATATCTCTTACACACTCTGGGGTACAGAATCTAAGACCTATTTAAAATTAAGTCATTTTTTGATTCAGTACTACTTTTAATCATTTTTTCTCTGTTATTAAAGAACTGTTTGAAATATAAAAATGTTATATGCAATGAGGCATGTTGATTTTCCTAATTAAAAATAGGAATTGCATTTTAAATATATTCCTTTTCTTATCAGATCAAATATGGATGAGGTACATGGATATAATCAGATATTCTTTTTTATTTTAAATATGTAATGCTTATTTAAGAATAAATTAATTAATTCTCCATTATACACCTATCTGTATATGCAAGTATGCACATTGTGTGCTTACTTGTAATGGTAAAACCAAGAACTAAACAAGATCACATTAATGATGTGCTAGTTTTTAAAAAATAGTGAGATCACTCATTTGATGAAATGCTGTATATTATTAATAGTACATCACCAGTAATATTTCAAAACTGAATGAGTCTCACTATAAGTTATTAAATTTTAAAAAGTAGGTTACAATGTATTGCAAGTAATATTCGTATATGTTAATTCACTTAAATCTGCAGAGAAATCTGTAGAGACTAACATTTAAAAGTATTACCAGAAATGGCTCTTAGATATTGAGATTATAACTGAATTTAATTTCTTTAAAGATGTATTATTTCCATATTTATTTATTTATTTTTTTAAATTTTCTGGCCTCTTTTATTGGTCTTACATTTATTTAGTTTCATCCATCTTTGTTATTTGGCCTGTGTGGGCCTCCCGTTGCAGTGGGCCTCCCATTGCAGAGCACTGGCTCTGAGTGCAGGCGCTCCAGAGCGCTGGTCCACAATGGACACACCAGTCCAGCCTCTCCGAGGCATGTGGGATCTTCCTGTGCCAGGGATCAAACTGGTGCCTCTTGCACCGCAAAGCGAACTCTTTACCCACTGGACCACCAGGGAAGCCCTTCTTCTGTATTTAGATAAAACAGCGCACATTATTTTCTAGACCTAGGGACTCTCTGTCTCCTGGTGTTAGTAAAGTATGTTATTGTTGAGATAACACATGAGGTGTTCTCAACTAACTAAAATTTATCTCCTTAAAGCTTGAAAGCACAAAAAGAAAAGAAAAGAAAAACACTCCATTTAAAGAACTCCTTTATAAAAGCTCCTTTAAAGAAATAAACATTTAATAATCTGAATTCACATTAAACTAAATTATAGGAGAAAAAAGAAAGGAAAGCAGATCTTCTCTTTTTTAAGTTCTCTGTACAACTAGGTTAACATCAATTTAGAATTTAAGCTAGCTTTGCATACATTGTAATCAAATCTTTGCCTGTATATTATAGTGCCGTGTGTGCCTCCTTGGTCATTTAGTCCTGTTCGACTCTTTACAGCTCCATGGACTGTAGTGTACCAGGCTCCTCTGTCCATGGAATTTTCTAGACGGGAATACTGGCGTGGGTTGCCATTTCCTACTCCAATATTATAGCCTCAGACTTGGCTAATGTAGCCCTCTTGTACAACTCTCTTGGAGTTATCTGTTTTTTATAATATAGGTTACATCACCAGTAATATTTCAAAACTGAATGAGTCTCACTATAAGTTATTAAATTTTAAAGTAGGTTACAATGTATTGCAAGTAATATTCGTATATGTTAATTCACTTAAATCTGCAGAGAAATCTGTAGAGACTAACATTTAAAAGTATTACCAGAAATGGCTCTTAGATATTGAGATTATAACTGAATTTAATTTCTTTAAAGATGTATTATTTCCATATTTATTTATTTATTTTTTTAAATTTTCTGGCCTCTTTTATTGGTCTTACATTTATTTAGTTTCATCCATCTTTGTTATTTGGCCTGTGTGGGCCTCCCGTTGCAGTGGGCCTCCCATTGCAGAGCACTGGCTCTGAGTGCAGGCGCTCCAGAGCGCTGGTCCACAATGGACACACCAGTCCAGCCTCTCCGAGGCATGTGGGATCTTCCTGTGCCAGGGATCAAACTGGTGCCTCTTGCACCGCAAAGCGAACTCTTTACCCACTGGACCACCAGGGAAGCCCTTCTTCTGTATTTAGATAAAACAGCGCACATTATTTTCTAGACCTAGGGACTCTCTGTCTCCTGGTGTTAGTAAAGTATGTTATTGTTGAGATAACACATGAGGTGTTCTCAACTAACTAAAATTTATCTCCTTAAAGCTTGAAAGCACAAAAAGAAAAGAAAAGAAAAACACTCCATTTAAAGAACTCCTTTATAAAAGCTCCTTTAAAGAAATAAACATTTAATAATCTGAATTCACATTAAACTAAATTATAGGAGAAAAAAGAAAGGAAAGCAGATCTTCTCTTTTTTAAGTTCTCTGTACAACTAGGTTAACATCAATTTAGAATTTAAGCTAGCTTTGCATACATTGTAATCAAATCTTTGCCTGTATATTATAGTGCCGTGTGTGCCTCCTTGGTCATTTAGTCCTGTTCGACTCTTTACAGCTCCATGGACTGTAGTGTACCAGGCTCCTCTGTCCATGGAATTTTCTAGACGGGAATACTGGCGTGGGTTGCCATTTCCTACTCCAATATTATAGCCTCAGACTTGGCTAATGTAGCCCTCTTGTACAACTCTCTTGAATTTATCTGTTTTTTTCATCTTACACCTTCAGGCATTTTGCCTAGATTGAGATTGAGTGCTCAATTAATTGATTTAATGCTAATGGAAAAAAGTTAAAAGATAACCTAGGGCTAAAAGAAAAAAGAATGGATTTGTGGCAGTTCCTACTTATGCCATTTACTTCCAGTATGGGGCCAAAGGTAGTTTTATTCCTAGCTCCTGTGCCCAACAATACAGTGAATTATCTCATGGAGTTAATGTAGATTCTCATTAAATTAATACAGAGTACAATCAGACACAACTTGGCATTGACTTTTTCTTTTTTCGATAAGTTTATTTATATTTCATAGTGCTGGGTCTTCGTTGCTGCGTGGGCTTTTCTCTAGTTGCAGTGAATGGGGGCTACTCTGTAGGTGTGGTGTTCAGTCTTCTTATTGCAGTGGCTTCTTTTGTTGCAGACCACAGGCTCCAGGGTGCACAGGCTTCAGGAGTTGCAACATGTGGGCTCAGTAGTTGCAGCTCCTGGGCTATAGAGCACAGACCAGGAGTTGTGGTATATGGACTTAGTTGTTCTGTGGCATGTGGGATCTTCCTGGGTCAGGAATCAAATCTGTATCTCCTCCATCAGCAGCCAGATTCTTTACCACTGAGCAACCAGGGAAGCCTGATGTGATTTTTTTCTAGAACTCAAGAATTCATTTCTGAGTACCAGGAGTGACATTTAGCAGTAATGAAGGAACCAGGAGAAGAAGAACGTAGTGAAAAGCCATGCTACACAAGAACTAACTGAAGAATGTGGAGTATTCAGGAGGAAGAAAAGGAGAAAGAATATGGAGGGATGTGATAGCGACTTCCAGTATTTGAAGGTCATCATGTAAGCTACAGATCCTCGGTGTCCTTAGACAACAACACGGGGATAACTTG
The DNA here is from genome assembly GCA_022376925.1 of Tragulus kanchil. Classification (NCBI taxonomy): domain Eukaryota; kingdom Metazoa; phylum Chordata; class Mammalia; order Artiodactyla; family Tragulidae; genus Tragulus; species Tragulus kanchil. The sequence goes on from JAIOJX010000004.1 coordinate 146,148,019, forward strand.
GTGAAAGTCACAGGAGGCCAGTTTTTAAATGAATGAAGCAAATCTTTCTAACATCAGCAGTGTCTACTGATATCACAGAAGATCATGGAGAGAAAGGATGATGGTCTGTCAGCCATTGTTTTATTAATCTTCCTGCATACAATCTTAAATGCTGGTGGAGCCAGTAAATTAGGAATTAAAAAATTAGAGCTATAAAAGAATAGCTGAAATTCTTAAGGAGATAATGGTATGGTTGGATGACATCACCAACACAATGGACATGAGTTTGAACAAACTATAGTTCACGGGGTCACAAAGAGTTGAACATGACTTAGTTATTGAACGCAGCTTTGTAACAATAATATTCTACATAGTTAGACAATTTTATTGTTGATAGCTAAATATTTCGTGTTGCGGTAGAAGAAATCCTTTTAAAATTGTCTTCTGTAAATATTAAAAGCTATTTTGTCTGTTGATCAAAGTAACATGAACAGTTTGAGGGGTATGATATGCTCTCAAGAAACTTTTGTTAAATGTGTAGATTGAGAGTCTTAAGGGAGATTATGACCCACATTCTGACCTCAATATAATTTTTTTCATTTTTTATTTATTAATACAACTCATACTATTCCTGAACAATTCTCTTTGGGTTTGGGGCAGCATGTTCTTTTCTACTTTCTGGTATACTTATTTGTTTTATTTGCTGTTTTTTTTTTTTTTTTTTTTATCACTTTCATTACTTGGATAGTTTCCTTCCAACACTTTTTTCCTCTAGGACCCATTATTCAAACTCAAAGTTCAGTCATATATACATAATAAACTATTCTAATGATGTAGATCAGTCCCATCTAATCATTTTGTTTGACCACCATAAATGTATGTTCTATCTGGTCTATTATTCTAACTGCTTTGTGTATATTACACTTTGAGTGTAAATTTCTTAAAGTCAGAGAATATAATGTACGTAAAATGGAATAAACAGTTTTCTATTTTAGGGGGGGATACACCAAGTTCCTAAATCATCAAAAATGTAATAGGGAGACATAAAAATATGTATTCCTAGAATTTCCAGTGATTGAGTAAAATAGTCTATATTTAAAACATTCATAAATAATAAATTCAGCTTTATTTGTTTTTTGATGCATGACACTAAAATTATCTTAGACTCTCTCTTCCTTAGATTTACATTTTTTTAACTGAAGATAACTTCTGGAGTTATATACTTTTAATTCCTAATATTTTTGGATAACAAAATAGAGTTTAGAAATGAATAATAGATAGGCACATGAATAGATACCTAGAAGGATAGATTTCTTTAAAAGCTTATGTATGTGAACGATATGCATATAGACATAGAACATCCTTGATTTCACCAGTTCCTTCATACCACTAATTAGGAAAACCTGAATGTTTTAATGGTTCTAATACCTGCTGCTTAAGCTCTAAATGGGCTTCCCAGGTGGCACTAGTGCTAAAAAACCTGCCTGCCAATGCAGGACACATAAGATACATGGGTTTGATCCCTAGGTCAGGAAGATCCCCTGGAGAAGGAAATGGCAATCCACTCCAGTATTTTTTCCTGCAGAATCCTTTGGACAAAAGAGCCTTGCAGGGCATCATAAAAAGTCAGACACAAATGAAGTCATTTAGCATGTATGCGTGCAAACTCTAAATAAGAGACACATGTTACAATGGAGACATCTTACCTGGTCTATCATAATGGGATTAATTCCTTCTTTAGCAACATTTTCATAATACAAAATTTGTTATACTTTCATGCTATGTTTATTTATTTTTTCTATCTTTGTCAAATGCACATAATCATTTTGTCTATTTTATCCACTGAACCATATAGAGTATAAAAATAGCACTTAAGTAAGGAGTCAAATAAGTTAAGGAGATTCAATAAGTCATCATCAGGTAATAATTCTAAAGTGGGGCAATAGAGACCAATGGAAACATAATGAAAAGTCTCAGATATTTTCAGATTTAGGGAAGAAAGAATAAATTTCATCAATTCAAATAATTACATAAGTCTGAACCTCCTAAATAAGACCTTTTCACCCACTCCAGTATTCTGGCCTGGAGAATCCCATGGTCATACAGAGTAGGACATGATTGAAGCAACTTAGAATACACGCACCCTTTTCCCATCACATTTGATTACATGAATACTGATATTAATCAAATTCTATTGCCATGTCAAAACACATGTAGGTAAGAGCACTTCTCCTGAACAGTGGAAACTATGGGCTTCATAGCAATGGTGACCATAAGAACTTGCTTGCTGCCTCATGGACAGGGACAAGTCCATGCTAAACCTGTAGCACTTTCACAGTATACCAATAGTTCATAGTACATGGATTAGAAGGCTCTGCCCTATGATAACAAAATAGATTTAATGAATAATAGATAGGCACATGAATAGATACCTAGAAGGATAGATTTCTTTAAAAGCTTATGTATGTGAACGATATGCATATAGACATAGAACATCCTTGATTTCACCAGTTCCTTCATACCACTAATTAGGAAAACCTGAATGTTTTAATGGTTCTAATACCTGCTGCTTAAGCTCTAAATGGGCTTCCCAGGTGGCACTAGTGCTAAAAAACCTGCCTGCCAATGCAGGACACATAAGATACATGGGTTTGATCCCTAGGTCAGGAAGATCCCCTGGAGAAGGAAATGGCAATCCACTCCAGTATTTTTTCCTGCAGAATCCTTTGGACAAAAGAGCCTTGCAGGGCATCATAAAAAGTCAGACACAAATGAAGTCATTTAGCATGTATGCGTGCAAACTCTAAATAAGAGACACATGTTACAATGGAGACATCTTACCTGGTCTATCATAATGGGATTAATTCCTTCTTTAGCAACATTTTCATAATACAAAATTTGTTATACTTTCATGCTATGTTTATTTATTTTTTCTATCTTTGTCAAATGCACATAATCATTTTGTCTATTTTATCCACTGAACCATATAGAGTATAAAAATAGCACTTAAGTAAGGAGTCAAATAAGTTAAGGAGATTCAATAAGTCATCATCAGGTAATAATTCTAAAGTGGGGCAATAGAGACCAATGGAAACATAATGAAAAGTCTCAGATATTTTCAGATTTAGGGAAGAAAGAATAAATTTCATCAATTCAAATAATTACATAAGTCTGAACCTCCTAAATAAGACCTTTTCACCCACTCCAGTATTCTGGCCTGGAGAATCCCATGGTCATACAGAGTAGGACATGATTGAAGCAACTTAGAATACACGCACCCTTTTCCCATCACATTTGATTACATGAATACTGATATTAATCAAATTCTATTGCCATGTCAAAACACATGTAGGTAAGAGCACTTCTCCTGAACAGTGGAAACTATGGGCTTCATAGCAATGGTGACCATAAGAACTTGCTTGCTGCCTCATGGACAGGGACAAGTCCATGCTAAACCTGTAGCACTTTCACAGTATACCAATAGTTCATAGTACATGGATTAGAAGGCTCTGCCCTAAATAAACTTATTCTGATCACACAGAGCAGTCAAAAGAATTTCATTGTTTCATCTTAAAAGATGAGCCGGAATCAAAGATCTTTATATGTTCTAAGAAAACTACAACACTAAAACCTTAAAAGATCTTGTCTGAATTAGTTATTTGGAGCCACATTTAAGAAAAAAAAATGAGACATGTCCCAAGGACATACAACAAAGCATCTAATTTTTTTGAATGTGAGAAAGAAATATGGAAAAATCATCAACCAAGAGGATCTAAGAATAACAGTTCTAGAAAGATAAGACTTAGTGAAAGTAAGACAGTTATGAAAGAAACAGTATGGAAGAGGCATATAATCTATGGACATGAGCAGTAGGTTGAAATTTTTCAACCATTGGACACCCTAAATAATGAATGAAAAAAGCAATGAGAATATTAGAATGCCAATGATTAGAAAAAATTCCCAAATTTCAGAGGGGGAGAAGAAAACATACAGACACACAAATGAAAACAAAAAGATGAGATCGTGCACACTATTCACTTTAAATGGAGAATTAGAACGACATTAGTCTTTTTTAGGAGCAATCTGAAAACAGGATGGATGTGTAGGAGTTAACGAAGTGGTGAATTTTGTGCTATAATGAAAGGTGTTTTTCAACCAAGAATGACCAATCTAAATGGTCAAATCTACTTCAAGGTTAAATTCAAGGAGGTACATACACATTTGAGCAGGTATCTATGTTTTTATACTGTAACTACTCTATTGAATTTCTAACCTTTTTATAGTACTATATTAGGCAGTATGCTACTTTTACTATTTTAATATAGTTTCACCTAACTTTTGCAACTACCCTATAAGCTAACAACTTGATAAAAGACTTTGTTCTAAGCATTTCCTCTATAGTATGACATTTAATCCTCACAACAATACTGTAAGAAAGAAATTATCATCTGTTTTTTACAAGTGAGGAAACTGAAGCAAGAATTTACATCATTCAACCAAGGTTGAACACCTTTAGAATTAGCTTATGATTCAGTTGGTCTGATTCTTCAGCCACTGTTTGGAATCCCTTGTCAGGTCTCATCAAAATGATTATATGCAGATTGAATTGGGTTTAATGAAGCATAATGTTAAGCTTCAGTATGGTTCACTCTTTTAACAAAAGATTCATGCAAGTTCCTGAATATATGTTCAAACACAATTGTGGGCAGCAAATTTAGAATCTGCTTTCTAAGGCAGGAGATACAGGAGACCCAGTATGTAGCTTTTTTTATTTTTTGACAATTTTTTGACAATTTCTTGTGCACTATGTATTCAGTTCTTTGAAATTTTTATGGTCTACATATTTACAGATCCATTAGTAATCAGACAGACTAAAACTTAAAAATGATGCTAAGTTTAACAAAATGGACTACTGATTAACTGAATTTTTAAAAGTACAACATGATCTTTTTAAATTATGAGGAGAACACAACATACATGGATCTGTATTCATAAAATCTTAAGTGGGCAAAAAATAACCAACTAATATAATTATTTTTTATCAAAAATAAAAATGTCTGGCTTTTAACATTACATTTTTAGCACCAGAGAGTTATTTTCAGTTACTTTTATAATATTGTAAAATATAGGCAGAATGTGTTACAGTAGATTTCTTTAAGTTATTTCTCCGGTAAAACTGAAACTTTGTAATCACTGGGTAGCAAAACCCCATTCCTCTCTTCCCCAGCCCCCTGGCAGTTAACAGTCTACTGTTTTGAATTTAACTCTTTGAATGCTTCATATAAGTGGGATCATGCAGTATTTGTCTTGTGACTGACTCATTTCATTTACAATTAGTGTCTTCAGATTCAGCAGCGGTGTTGCATATCAAAAGGTTTTCTTCTTTTTTTTAAGTCTGAAAATATTTCATTGTATGTATATTCCATGTTTCCTTCATCCCTTTCTCCTTCTATTTTTCCCAACATCAGAGTTTTTTCCAATGAATTGTCTCTTCACATCAGGTAGCCAAAGTATTTGGGCTTCAGCTTTAACATTATTTCTTCCAATGAATATTCAGGCTAATTTCCTTTAGGATTGAACTGGTTTGATCTCCTTGCAGTCCAAGAGAATCTCATGAGTCTTCTCAGCACCACAGTTAGAATGCATCATTTCTTTGGCACTCAGCCTTATTTATGGTCCAACTGTCACATTCACACATGACTACTGGGAAAAAGCATACGTAGTTTTTGACCATATGGACTTTTGTCAGCAAAGTAATGTCTCTGCTTTTTAATATGCTCTCTAGGTTTGTCATAGTTTTCCTTCCAAGGAACAAGTGGTACATTATTATTTGTAAAAATGGAACTAATTACATGGGGTGGAATTGTTTTAAGCATTAAATGAAATAATACATATAAAATCTTTTGGTCAGTGATCCATTGTGTTTGTTAAATATTTATTTTACTTGAACTTTTTTTTTTTAGGAATGAAGTACAGTTTTCTGAGTTCCACAAAATAAATCACATATAATAAGCCTAAGTTTGTTGAATAGTATTTTTTAAAGCAGGTTTTTCTTTGGGTTTTGCTTTTAAATTTTCTTATATTCTCAGTGCCTAGTGTAGTATTAGCCACCACAACAATGATCATCTAATTTATGACTCAATAAATGAAAAAATGATGACATTGTTTTTTTCCCCAGAGCATATTTAAGAGGTGTTTGATTGTTAGCCTTGATCACTATATTACTGTGTTGGGGTTTTAGGTTTCTGTACTCTGGATATTATGGAAGACTCAAGACATCTCCTCAGTGCAATATCTCACCCTTCTGAAAGGAAGGATGGAAACTGTGAGATGTTGAAGTTTTCTCTTTCTGATAGAAAATCCTAGAAATGGGATCGATTAGAAACCTGCGTTCTAATACTTGGACTTTACAGAAAGTGGATGGCTGGGGATCAGGGAAAATTAGGGCAAAAAGAAAAAATAAAACAAAAAGCAATATATGTAGAGCAACCCAACTGGAGAATGATCTTCATCAGCTGACAAATCCAAGCTTACTGCCGTAAAGTCACGAAATATAAAATGCTCCTGTGCCTGACTACAGCAAAAAGAAACTTAAAAATCTATAGACAAGACAACAAGGGAAACCACAGCAGCAAGACATATAATCTTGTTTGACTCATCGCTGCTCAATTAAGTAGATTTAGAGAATGGCCCTAATGCCTATCTAAGCCTTCAAAGGCATGGAACCTTCTGCAGAGTGTGGAATTAAGTTTAGTGCTCTAAAGGAGGAACAGGAGAACTTGGACCTGAATCTGAGCCCCAGCAAGCATTAAGGACTGTGGTTTGCCAATGAACTTCTGATCAGCTGCTAAATCTTTCCAAGTAAGAACATCAACCGCTTTCCTGAAGTTTATCTTCTCATAGTTTCTTTTTTAATACCATGAACCCATAATTTGTAATTGTACCAGGGAAAATTGCCCTTCACCAAGTTTTTAATCTACCTTTTAAATCAAATTGTGAGTCGAATTCATGACTGTAATATTCTGAATCGTCTTGTGCTTCTGGAGCACCATCTCCTGCTGTCTGCCCACTTTTTGTTTGGTCTCTTTTCTGTCTCCTCAGCTGAGTCGTAAAATAAATTCATGAATAACCCCATCTAGCTATAACTCACTTTCTCTTAGACTTTTAATCCCTTTTTATCTTTTAATCTGCACTATATTTTATGGCTGACTTACAACTTGAAAGCATTTTAAAAAATACTATACATGACCAACTCCATATAGCAATATATTCACCCAAATATTGGAAAGAAATAATGTTTAGCATAATAACAGAAGCCTCATGATAAATAATAGAACTATAAATGAGCCAAGAGATATAGCTTTTATTTGGAAATAATGGCAAAGTTATATTTTTGTCATCAAGCATGTATTGTAAAGTAGCATCAAATTTTAACAATTTAAGTAACAGGAATGACTCTAACTTACCAGAACACATTGTGAAGGTAATAACTTAAGTTCAATGTTCCATAGACTATGCATTAAAAATTATGGCTTAGTGATATAATGTTTTTTATCTTTCTATGTATTATTCTGGAAAGTTCAAAGTGGTTAACAAACAGATCAATTATTCTATACAGTAGTGATAATGCATATGTTAGTTTCCTGTTTTGATGAGTTTTGAAACTCATGTCCAACTTTTGCAGTTTTTTTCTGAATAAAAATATACAACACCATGAGAAAGATAAGCATAACTTTTTCAAATTATAATCATATATTGCATTCTCAGGAAAGTAATTGATACAAAGGGAAAATCTGATAGAAACTTAGGTGATATAACATAAAATTGATAAACCCATCACAGTTTAATCTCATTAACTATCAATTTCATCAGTTTTTTCTTCTTTTTTTTGACCTAGAATTACAAAATGTGTTTGTATCCTGGAATATAAAGACATCTATTCAAAACCTTCCATTTTATAGATGAGTAAGCTAAGATCAGAGGATTTGTCTTATCCATTGTTATTTGTTCACCAACTGAAAGAATTTGGAATAGAAGGCATATGAAATCTAGTAAAGTTTGAATTTTGCTTAGCTGAAGTACATTTCTAACTTAAAGGAGAGAGCCAAGATCGAATGCTCCTGAGGAAAACCCATAGTTGGAGACAACCTGAAGAAAGAGGAGTGTATCAATTAAATGTACCTAAAGAAGACAGGTGAACATGAGGAGACCATTTCACTGGTGATAGAAAAGATCAGTTACTCAGAAGTATTATTGGAAAGATGAAGGAAGGCAGGTGTGGGCCCAAACTGTGGTAACAGGCAATACTAGACTCAGGAAAAATCAGGATTTCAACTAAAGGAAGGAACCAATGGAGGCATTCTGTGTCAATGTAGCAATGGATGAGCTGGTCTGTAGTTCATCCAGTTGGATTGTGACAAGTGGATGGGAGGTGGGCAATATGGAAGAAGCCAGAAGGAGGTGATTTGCATGTATTGCTTAATGCATACTTTGCAAACTCTTTATGAAATTCAGATACATGTTTCTAATTTTTGGATGAGAGGCTTAGAGTTATTATCCAAAAATAAATTGGCAGATCTCTAAATTTTGATGAACAGTGGGTAAAACATATTTCCTATAGAGAAGGTTTGGAGAAAGTGAGGAATTAAGGTTTAGAATGAAAAACAAATGGATATCAGACTATGAGAAGTCTTGAAAGAGTTCAGACTGTATAATGATTCACAACACACCATGAAAAGATCTGGACAAAGCCATGGTATGGTCAGTTCAGTTCTTATCATGTTTACTATGGAATTTCCCAAAAGCAACTTCTAAATTTCTAAATTGCATTAAGTACAAAGGAGACAGCATTGTACCATCACTAGAAGTCAGAGTTCATCTGGGATGTGTTCTTGGGAGCAGACATTAGAATCTGTGTCAGTGTTCACGAATAGAATTCTTGGCACACATCAGAGAGACAAAGTGCTCATAAAAATGGATTCACTTATCCATCAAAGTACATTTAGATCACAAGGTGTAAATATGTATAGTCTAAAATATTTAGGATGTATCTGGAAGGAGAGTTTTATAACCTTAGAGTGCTTTTGGATCACTGGACTAAATAACAAATCACAAGTTGATGTCACAGCATTATACATGACAGGGGATACTCAGAGGCCAGGCTGAGAAGCATAGGAGTTGGAGGCAGGAATTAAAAAAAAACAAAAACAAAATGCCTGCTCTGGTCCTTGAAGAACAATTCAAGGGACCTTGACTTCTACTCTGGGGGATTTTTATGGCATATGTCTTTTCTGATCTTTAAAAATTCTGATTACTTCAGGCAGGTTCAGTAAGTTTGCAAACTCTTTATTCATGTGTCTCTGATAAAGTTGCCCAAGTCATCAGTCTACTTTTTTTTCATTTTAATGTATCTTAAACACACATCTCAACAATCAAAATCACATTTTTTTTGAAATATAGGCGATAAAATCTAGATTAGTATTCAATATTCAAATATTAAGGTATGCATTTAGAGACAGAAATCATACCAGTTTTACATTTGGATGTTGTGCCCTCTGTGTAATACAGGAGAACAGAAAGTGTTTATTTATTTTATTTATGTATATGTTTATTTTAAGTTGCACATACTGTGTCGAAAATTCTATTGCAATTTCTCTGTAAATGTTATGTCATTTAATACTTGTAGAAAATGAGTGCTCTTTTTTTCAGATATTTTTCTTTGCATATGAGGAAGCTAAAAATAGAAAAGTTAAATGATTTGCACTGAGGTCACATAGTTTGCTAGTTGTCCATCTAGGATTCAAGGCATTAAGACTCCAGAGGCAAAGGTGGTAAGCACAATGGCAGCAATGAACTCTCTCCTAATTGAAGAATCCTCACGGGTATGTGTAGAAAAGGATTTCTCAATGGTGGTTCCTTTATCAGACTCATCTGCAGAGATTTTTAATTGTTTCTGATACTTGGCCCAAAGAAGAACAATTGAATTAGACTTTCTGATGAAGGCTCAGGAATTGAGTTAATAATACTTGCAAATGTCTTATATGCAACCTTAGTTAAAGATAAAAGGGACCAAAAAGTCAATTACAACTTCAAGAGGCAAATATAGGAAAAAAAGCCTTCCCAAGTGGCTCCGTAGGTGAAGAATGCACCTACAGTGCAGGATACTTAGGAGGCTTGGGTTAGAATCGAGTCAGGAAGATCTCCTGGAAGAAGGCATGGCACCCACTCCAGTATTCTTGCCTGGAGAAACCCATAGACAGAGGAACCTGAGGGACTGCAGTCCATAGCGTCACAAAGAGTCAGATGCGACTAATGCGATTGAGCATGCACATATGCATGCATAGGAAGCCAATTCACTGAAGGAAACTGTCGTCTAAGGCATATGTCTTTTCTGATCTTTAAAAATTCTGATTCCCAGGCAGGTTCAGTAAGTTTGCAAACTCTTTATTCATGTGTCTCTGATAAAGTTGCCCAAGTCATCAGTCTACTTTTCATTTTAATGTATCTTAAACACACATCTCAACAATCAAAATCACATTTTTTTGAAATATAGGCGATAAAATCTAGATTAGTATTCAATATTCAAATATTAAGGTATGCATTTAGAGACAGAAATCATACCAGTTTTACATTTGGATGTTGTGCCCTCTGTGTAATACAGGAGAACAGAAAGTGTTTATTTATTTTATTTATGTATATGTTTATTTTAAGTTGCACATACTGTGTCGAAAATTCTATTGCAATTTCTCTGTAAATGTTATGTCATTTAATACTTGTAGAAAATGAGTGCTCTTTTTTTCAGATATTTTTCTTTGCATATGAGGAAGCTAAAAATAGAAAAGTTAAATGATTTGCACTGAGGTCACATAGTTTGCTAGTTGTCCATCTAGGATTCAAGGCATTAAGACTCCAGAGGCAAAGGTGGTAAGCACAATGGCAGCAATGAACTCTCTCCTAATTGAAGAATCCTCACGGGTATGTGTAGAAAAGGATTTCTCAATGGTGGTTCCTTTATCAGACTCATCTGCAGAGATTTTTAATTGTTTCTGATACTTGGCCCAAAGAAGAACAATTGAATTAGACTTTCTGATGAAGGCTCAGGAATTGAGTTAATAATACTTGCAAATGTCTTATATGCAACCTTAGTTAAAGATAAAAGGGACCAAAAAGTCAATTACAACTTCAAGAGGCAAATATAGGAAAAAAAGCCTTCCCAAGTGGCTCCGTAGGTGAAGAATGCACCTACAGTGCAGGATACTTAGGAGGCTTGGGTTAGAATCGAGTCAGGAAGATCTCCTGGAAGAAGGCATGGCACCCACTCCAGTATTCTTGCCTGGAGAAACCCATAGACAGAGGAACCTGAGGGACTGCAGTCCATAGCGTCACAAAGAGTCAGATGCGACTAATGCGATTGAGCATGCACATATGCATGCATAGGAAGCCAATTCACTGAAGGAAACTAAGAACTAACTGTCCATAAGCAGCTTAGAGAAATGCAATGAAAAATTGATAAAGACCCAGTCCCATTAAAGACTAAATTCACCTGCTATGCATTTAGTTTTAATTTTACTGTATAATTAAAGTCCGCTTTAGCAGAACTCAAGTTTAATGTGGTGTCATATTCTAGCCCTTTAAAGAATGTCCCATGTGAGCACATGCCCTCATTTGCTCCCTGTATCTGACTGGGCTCTGAAACACTCTCTGCTGTTTAATGTCTTCTTTATATGACAAAATGTACATTCATTTTCCAATTTTATTTGAAAAGCTGGTGTATTATATTTATCACTCCATACCTTTTAGAATCTAACTGTATTATTTATTGAGTATATTGTAGTGTATCTAAAAGGCAAAAGCAAAGAGAAAATTATATGACACATTACAATGTTATTTCCTTTCCTGTTTATGCATCAGTGCGAGGGTTAAATTTATTCAGTGATTAAGTGTATACTGACTTTCCTCAGGTATGTGTTCCAACTTGTAGCTAAACCTTGTTGATGTGATTTTTTTTAATGCAATGTAACTCACTTTGGGTTCTACTTTCTTAAATGAGAACAGTGACGTGCATTAGAAATTCAAGATGAGTTAAACTGCCAATTTAGTGTTAAAAGGCACTCTAAAGGCTGAAACTAGCTGCCAGGTTGGCCATTTAGACTGCCATGTGTTGCATTTGTAGCTTTTGGATATACATGTGAATATGAGGCACATCCACCAATAAACATTTATTTGGACATAACTGATGATCAATATTAGATGCATAAAGAATGAATATGGAGGGACTGCTGATGTAAAAGGCTTTGTGGTTCATGGGAAGAGCACCTGATGTGCAGAGTTTTAAAAATCAAAATATACTATGGCTCCTGAGAGTACAAAGGAGTGGACAAATTATCTCTGCTTGGGAGCAGAAAATCATGGACTCACAAAAGTGACAGTGGAGCTGCGACCTCTAGAGTATGTAGGATTTCTACAGATGGTGGAAATCAGTATCCTCTAGGCATCAAGGTCACCTGAGCAACAGCATGGGTGAAAGTGTCTCCAATAAATGGTAAATAAGTGTGTACAGTCACGGCATGGGTGTCTCATTGGAAATTAATCTGAGAGGGATACTGAAACCCATTCAGATCATGCTATTCATAGTATGTCATTGAATTTAGATAATGTTCTCTCTCTGGGGCAGAAAACCATTAAATTCTTTTTTCAATTATAACTCTTTCTTTTAATGAAAACTTGATCAATCTTGTGTTATGGGAAAATGACTCTGATGCTCATTTGCTCCCTGTATCTGACTGGGCTCTGAAACACTCTCTGCTGTTTAATGTCTTCTTTATATGACAAAATGTACATTCATTTTCCAATTTTATTTGAAAAGCTGGTGTATTATATTTATCACTCCATACCTTTTAGAATCTAACTGTATTATTTATTGAGTATATTGTAGTGTATCTAAAAGGCAAAAGCAAAGAGAAAATTATATGACACATTACAATGTTATTTCCTTTCCTGTTTATGCATCAGTGCGAGGGTTAAATTTATTCAGTGATTAAGTGTATACTGACTTTCCTCAGGTATGTGTTCCAACTTGTAGCTAAACCTTGTTGATGTGATTTTTTTTTAATGCAATGTAACTCACTTTGGGTTCTACTTTCTTAAATGAGAACAGTGACGTGCATTAGAAATTCAAGATGAGTTAAACTGCCAATTTAGTGTTAAAAGGCACTCTAAAGGCTGAAACTAGCTGCCAGGTTGGCCATTTAGACTGCCATGTGTTGCATTTGTAGCTTTTGGATATACATGTGAATATGAGGCACATCCACCAATAAACATTTATTTGGACATAACTGATGATCAATATTAGATGCATAAAGAATGAATATGGAGGGACTGCTGATGTAAAAGGCTTTGTGGTTCATGGGAAGAGCACCTGATGTGCAGAGTTTTAAAAATCAAAATATACTATGGCTCCTGAGAGTACAAAGGAGTGGACAAATTATCTCTGCTTGGGAGCAGAAAATCATGGACTCACAAAAGTGACAGTGGAGCTGCGACCTCTAGAGTATGTAGGATTTCTACAGATGGTGGAAATCAGTATCCTCTAGGCATCAAGGTCACCTGAGCAACAGCATGGGTGAAAGTGTCTCCAATAAATGGTAAATAAGTGTGTACAGTCACGGCATGGGTGTCTCATTGGAAATTAATCTGAGAGGGATACTGAAACCCATTCAGATCATGCTATTCATAGTATGTCATTGAATTTAGATAATGTTCTCTCTCTGGGGGCAGAAAACCATTAAATTCTTTTTTTCAATTATAACTCTTTCTTTTTAATGAATGAGAGTAACTTGATCAATCTTGTGTTATGGGAAAATGACTCTGATTCTCTTGTGTAAAAGGAGCCAGAACAGAAGCAATTAGAATGTTTTGGAGCCTTGTGATTTGCGAGTGAAGATTCAAACCAGTTGACACAGTGGTAGGGGTGATAGAAAGCAAAGAATATCTTCAGTTTTTAGAATGTCCCTATACATCTGGAAAATTTAAAAAGACGTTATAAATTCAATATAATTCACTTATATTTTCAGTGTATTTCTAATAAATTTGTTTATTTACTACCCCAAATGCAAAAAAAAAAAAAAAACATAGAGTATAAACTGTCTTCCCAAGTGGCTCAGTGGGTAAAGAATCCACCTGCAATTTAAGAGACATAGGAGGCGTGGTTTCAATCCCTGGGTCAGGAAGATCCCCTGGAGTAGGAATTGACAACCTACTTGAGTATTCTTGCCTGCAAAATCCCACGGACAGAGAAGCCTGGCAAGCTACAGTTCATTGGGTCACAAAGAGTCAAACAAGACTGAGAACTGAGCACCCATGCATAAACCTGTCATGTTGAAAGTAGTGTTTGACACAATAAACAATTATGTAACATATATTTTTTTTTTCAAAAGAGGTACCTGGTGCATGGTGTGGTTCACTGAACATTTCTCGATAGAAAGAAGAAATGAATGATCAATCCCTACTCTAGGCAAAATCATGAGATATCTGGGCTCACTTCTATCTTTCTACCATTTTGTATGAGAATAACTTTTAGTATCAATAGAACAGTTTTAATATCATAGGGTTTTAATTACTTAATTGTGAAATGCAGATATTGTATCAGATTATTTGTAAAATTTATCCCTCTTGTTAATATTAACCTTAAAAAACCTAATGAAGTGTGACTATCACATTTTTCATGAGAAAATCAGAGATTATTTGTTAAAAGGTGGACAAATTATCTCTGGAAAATGGGTGTCTCATTGGTAAGGATTTCTACAGATGGTGGAAATCAGTATCCTCTAGGCATCAAGGTCACCTGAGCAACAGCATGGGTGAAAGTGTCTCCAATAAATGGTAAATAAGTGTGTACAGTCACGGCATGGGTGTCTCATTGGAAATTAATCTGAGAGGGATACTGAAACCCATTCAGATCATGCTATTCATAGTATGTCATTGAATTTAGATAATGTTCTCTCTCTGGGGCAGAAAACCATTAAATTCTTTTTTTCAATTATAACTCTTTCTTTTTAATGAATGAGAGTAACTTGATCAATCTTGTGTTATGGGAAAATGACTCTGATTCTCTTGTGTAAAAGGAGCCAGAACAGAAGCAATTAGAATGTTTTGGAGCCTTGTGATTTGCGAGTGAAGATTCAAACCAGTTGACACAGTGGTAGGGGTGATAGAAAGCAAAGAATATCTTCAGTTTTTAGAATGTCCCTATACATCTGGAAAATTTAAAAAGACGTTATAAATTCAATATAATTCACTTATATTTTCAGTGTATTTCTAATAAATTTGTTTATTTACTACCCCAAATGCAAAAAAAAAAAAAAAACATAGAGTATAAACTGTCTTCCCAAGTGGCTCAGTGGGTAAAGAATCCACCTGCAATTTAAGAGACATAGGAGGCGTGGTTTCAATCCCTGGGTCAGGAAGATCCCCTGGAGTAGGAATTGACAACCTACTTGAGTATTCTTGCCTGCAAAATCCCACGGACAGAGAAGCCTGGCAAGCTACAGTTCATTGGGTCACAAAGAGTCAAACAAGACTGAGAACTGAGCACCCATGCATAAACCTGTCATGTTGAAAGTAGTGTTTGACACAATAAACAATTATGTAACATATATTTTTTTTTTCAAAAGAGGTACCTGGTGCATGGTGTGGTTCACTGAACATTTCTCGATAGAAAGAAGAAATGAATGATCAATCCCTACTCTAGGCAAAATCATGAGATATCTGGGCTCACTTCTATCTTTCTACCATTTTGTATGAGAATAACTTTTAGTATCAATAGAACAGTTTTAATATCATAGGGTTTTAATTACTTAATTGTGAAATGCAGATATTGTATCAGATTATTTGTAAAATTTATCCCTCTTGTTAATATTAACCTTAAAAAACCTAATGAAGTGTGACTATCACATTTTTCATGAGAAAACAGAAGTAGACTGTAGAAGTGTAGTTGCATTATAAAAGAAAGCTGACTTCTCTTCTCTAGGCTCCAGAATCCACCACATGATCATTGAATAGAATTCAGGGAGAAGAGATACTTAAAGCTCCCTGAACATCAGCATTTAGAGTGGTTACATAAAATATGAGAGATAGGAGAATAAACTCCAGGCTGATGGTTACATGCAAGATGACTCCAGATCATGTGTATATGTGTGTGTATATGAATGCCATGGATAAAATTTCCTTTTTTTATACTAAACAGGCCAACCACCTCCTACCTCTTGAGTATTTAGTGTTTGTTAGTCTCAGGAACGGAGATGCTATAAAGCACTGACCAACATAGCCTTTGGAGACATATGTTCTCCAGACAATTAGTTGTGTTTCCTTAATGAAGAGTATCAAACCTTTACTTTGCATTAGTTTGGTGAAAGCCATGGAACAGCCAGCAAAACAAGCTGATATAATGCTGCTTAATTACCTCAAAAGATAGATTTAAGAACTCTTGAAAAACTTACATCAGAACCTGTTTTTTTGCTAAACCAGACTTAAGCTCTACTGTAACTGAGTGGATAATCATTTTTTGATACTATGGATAAAACAAGTGTTATTATTCCTTCTATCCAGTGATTGTTTCGATGTGGACAATGGAATTGAAGTGGACTGAATTCTTTTATGACCTATAGAATACTTCTTATCTTAGCTATTTAATATTTGAGTTTAAGATTATTAACATAAAGAATTCAATATATATTGGAAAATATGCTGCATTCTTAGTGAAGGTTATGTTAATATTAACAACAGAAATTGGGCTTTTGACCATTCTTAGTGACTGATATGTAAAATTTTATTAAATTTGATACTACATATTTTCTAGAAGATTTATAATTTTTCTTCAGAGTAAAGCACTGCACAGTTATAGAAAATTTTGAAATCATGAGATATCTGGGCTCACTTCTATCTTTCTACCATTTTGTATGAGAATAACTTTTAGTATCAATAGAACAGTTTTAATATCATAGGGTTTTAATTACTTAATTGTGAAATGCAGATATTGTATCAGATTATTTGTAAAATTTATCCCTCTTGTTAATATTAACCTTAAAAAACCTAATGAAGTGTGACTATCACATTTTTCATGAGAAAACAGAAGTAGACTGTAGAAGTGTAGTTGCATTATAAAAGAAAGCTGACTTCTCTTCTCTAGGCTCCAGAATCCACCACATGATCATTGAATAGAATTCAGGGAGAAGAGATACTTAAAGCTCCCTGAACATCAGCATTTAGAGTGGTTACATAAAATATGAGAGATAGGAGAATAAACTCCAGGCTGATGGTTACATGCAAGATGACTCCAGATCATGTGTATATGTGTGTGTATATGAATGCCATGGATAAAATTTCCTTTTTTTATACTAAACAGGCCAACCACCTCCTACCTCTTGAGTATTTAGTGTTTGTTAGTCTCAGGAACGGAGATGCTATAAAGCACTGACCAACATAGCCTTTGGAGACATATGTTCTCCAGACAATTAGTTGTGTTTCCTTAATGAAGAGTATCAAACCTTTACTTTGCATTAGTTTGGTGAAAGCCATGGAACAGCCAGCAAAACAAGCTGATATAATGCTGCTTAATTACCTCAAAAAGATAGATTTAAGAACTCTTGAAAAACTTACATCAGAACCTGTTTTTTTGCTAAACCAGACTTAAGCTCTACTGTAACTGAGTGGATAATCATTTTTTGATACTATGGATAAAACAAGTGTTATTATTCCTTCTATCCAGTGATTGTTTCGATGTGGACAATGGAATTGAAGTGGACTGAATTCTTTTATGACCTATAGAATACTTCTTATCTTAGCTATTTAATATTTGAGTTTAAGATTATTAACATAAAGAATTCAATATATATTGGAAAATATGCTGCATTCTTAGTGAAGGTTATGTTAATATTAACAACAGAAATGTAAAAGGGAAGGTACTATTTTAGTCATCCCTGTATTCTGCATTGAGTGACTGATATGTAAAATTTTATTAAATTTGATACTACATATTTTCTAGAAGATTTATAATTTTCTCTTCAGAGTAAAGCACTGCACATGTTTATACCTAGAATTACAATATTTATCCTTAGAACTGGGTATTATTTAATATTTATATACTTTACCTGTGTAACACAATTAAATAATAATGAAGATCCAACTGAGTGATTTTTCTGGGGAAAAGAATTACTATTCAGAAGAAGGAAGGGAGGAAGGGAATTTACTCTTGCAACTATTCATTCCTAAGGCTTTATGAAAGATATAGTTTTGACCAACCCTAACTACAGGTCTGCAATGCCTACCTATCAATGCTTACTTGTCAAATAATTATTAATAATGATGCAATTATTGTTGTTGATAATAAGGATGATGAATGATTAAGGACAATATAAATTTTCATTCTTACAGTTTAAATATGTTTGCCTACTTTCATTCTAGTAGTTTGCTTTCCTGGGAAAGGCTATTGTAACAACACATATGCTTCATCTATTGCTGTAACTATATTTCACCAAAATATCTTAAGCTAAAGCATCTGGCATTGCTACAGACCAAAAGGTTGCAAAGAGTCAGAAATGACTGAGTGACTAACCAAAAACACACATCTACTGATATATATATACATATATATATATATATATATATATACAAATATATGTATATTTATATATATATATGTTTTTAGCATTCTAACACTTCAGTAACAAAACAAAACAAAACAAAACAAAAAATAGAGGTGAAGAGATGGTTCATTATCTAAGCTTTTAGAGCAAACACTAAAGATTGAGTTTGTTCCTGGTTTACACTGTCTTAAGAGAAAAGCCTGGATGAGTAAATGGAGCAAGCTTGCATTCTCCAAACTGACAGTTACATTGAATGCCTCCAAGACACGAACAGTGTTTCTGTCTACTGTACAACTTTGGATGTACAAATCAGTCCCTTTATGCTCAATAAAAATTTCCCTTCTCATCAGCAACATATTATTTTATTTACACCAAATTTGATCATTTTGATTTTTATTTTATCCTCAGTTCAAAAGAGCAACATTGAATTGAATGGACATAAAGTAGACATACTCACTTTAAAAGTGCTCAGAGAAAGATTTAACTATGACTGTGAATATATGAGACAAAAATACTGAAAAATTATCACACCAACTTCTTTTAGTATACAAGTAATATAACCAAGTGTCAAGAGATGAGAGAAGCTGCAGACAATCTGGATTTACTTTAACGTTTTCTAATGTCAGCGATCACTTAGAATAATTCAGCCTTGAGGCATAAGGTGCTTCTCTAACTAATACTGCAATTATTTTTGGTTCCTCATTTTCTCAAATATTCTGTCTTAATAGAGCCTTCATAAACAAGTTATTAAATGTTGATTTTTAGACTGCAATTGCAAATTACTTATACCATCTAATGTTATATAAGACTTTAAACCTTTTATCTCTTCTCTTGATATTTTAATCATGTGATTAAACGTCTACTGTAAGTAGATGAGCTAATGCAAGAGATGTCATGTTTTCTTCAGTGTACAAATCAATAAAACCATCGTGATGACTTTCAGGTCAATGAGTGAGCTACTGGAAATGGACACCGCTTTTAAAATAGATATTTAAGAGATATATCATTTGCATAACAGTTAATATTGTTGCTCAACATTTCGGTTATAATAGTTAAGTTACTCTCAGTATCTTCTTACAATCACAGCTTAAAGAAATGCCAAAGGAGAAAGGAATCAGAAGATAAAAGACATGCCCTTGAACTCTATACAACAAAGATACTAGAGTCATATTATCTTATCTTCCAGGTGCATATGTGCTCCAGGTCAAGGCCACGGATGCTGATGACCCCACCTATGGAAACAGTGCCAGAGTCGTTTACAGCATTCTTCAGGGACAACCTTATTTCTCTATTGATCCCAAGACAGGTAAATTTTTTATTAGAGACAACATTACCACCTCCCCTTCAAATATTTAAACTTTAATTAAATCTTGGCATGGGAACTTGCCTATTCTAACACTGCAATATTCAGTGTGCTAACCATCAAACAAAGAAGATCAGATCTAACCTTGCTGCTATAGAGTTATATCTTTCAGACTGAAATCGGTATAAAGATAAATCTTGTAAAATAACAGGTATTTTCTGTGTAATTTACTATATTCAAAAGTCTAGGAGTATTTATTTATTTGTTTTCTAGCTAAAATAGCTTCTTTGTTCGGGTTTTTTTCCTCAGCAACATATTATTTTATTTACACCAAATTTGATCATTTTGATTTTTATTTTATCCTCAGTTCAAAAGAGCAACATTGAATTGAATGGACATAAAGTAGACATACTCACTTTAAAAGTGCTCAGAGAAAGATTTAACTATGACTGTGAATATATGAGACAAAAATACTGAAAAATTATCACACCAACTTCTTTTAGTATACAAGTAATATAACCAAGTGTCAAGAGATGAGAGAAGCTGCAGACAATCTGGATTTACTTTAACGTTTTCTAATGTCAGCGATCACTTAGAATAATTCAGCCTTGAGGCATAAGGTGCTTCTCTAACTAATACTGCAATTATTTTTGGTTCCTCATTTTCTCAAATATTCTGTCTTAATAGAGCCTTCATAAACAAGTTATTAAATGTTGATTTTTAGACTGCAATTGCAAATTACTTATACCATCTAATGTTATATAAGACTTTAAACCTTTTATCTCTTCTCTTGATATTTTAATCATGTGATTAAACGTCTACTGTAAGTAGATGAGCTAATGCAAGAGATGTCATGTTTTCTTCAGTGTACAAATCAATAAAACCATCGTGATGACTTTCAGGTCAATGAGTGAGCTACTGGAAATGGACACCGCTTTTAAAATAGATATTTAAGAGATATATCATTTGCATAACAGTTAATATTGTTGCTCAACATTTCGGTTATAATAGTTAAGTTACTCTCAGTATCTTCTTACAATCACAGCTTAAAGAAATGCCAAAGGAGAAAGGAATCAGAAGATAAAAGACATGCCCTTGAACTCTATACAACAAAGATACTAGAGTCATATTATCTTATCTTCCAGGTGCATATGTGCTCCAGGTCAAGGCCACGGATGCTGATGACCCCACCTATGGAAACAGTGCCAGAGTCGTTTACAGCATTCTTCAGGGACAACCTTATTTCTCTATTGATCCCAAGACAGGTAAATTTTTTATTAGAGACAACATTACCACCTCCCCTTCAAATATTTAAACTTTAATTAAATCTTGGCATGGGAACTTGCCTATTCTAACACTGCAATATTCAGTGTGCTAACCATCAAACAAAGAAGATCAGATCTAACCTTGCTGCTATAGAGTTATATCTTTCAGACTGAAATCGGTATAAAGATAAATCTTGTTACACACACATGCCAAGATCAAAGTTTTTAGGTATTTTCTGTGTAATTTACTATATTCAAAAGTCTAGGAGTATTTATTTATTTGTTTTTTTCTAGCTAAAATAGCTTCTTTGTTCGGTTTTTATTGATTGGGTTCAATTATATTTTATTTTGAGCCAAAGCTACCCAAGATATTGAGTTTCTATTGTTCCCATTTTCAAGGATTATGGGTAGTGACTTTGGATAAATATAGACATGTTTCTAGTTGGAGAAAGAAGTGGGCTGACAAACTTAAAAATTCAAGATCATTACTTTTTCTGGTCTATGCTTTTGAAGTCAGTCTCATTTTTAAGTCAAAGCATTGAAATTCCAGTTTTCAAAACCCAATGTATAAGAATCTATGGAAAGTAGAGTAAAGGCAGGAAAACATGCAGGAAGATTTTGCATTCTCTTTAAAATGGGACGAGGTACCCCTGTTTCTAGAGATTGTATTTTTGAATAGGGATGGTTTTAAAGAGTGCCAATCAAACTGACCAGTGATCAAAGTAGGTATTCTATGTCACAGTTAAAAATAGAAACTCCATAATGAGAGCTGTTTTATTAACTCATATAATACATTATAACATATTACATATTGAATTCAGTAATATTTATCACATTTATTTAAAGTAATGGAAGAAATTGTTAATATACTGGACTGATAAAATTTGTAAATAGATCTTTAAAGAGCTACATTGATTTTTAAAAGTATTCACTTTTGACACTATACATGCAAATGGGTTAAATATTTCAAAATGTATACTTCCCCAGAAGTGTGTGGAATTTGGAATACCAATTAGACACAGGCTAATTAATAGTTAACCATGGACAGATGTTGCCTGGATATATAAGGTCAATTAAGTGAAAATAAAGAACCTACAAATTTTCTGTGAACTAAACCTGCCATTCTGTCCTCATCTTCTTCACCAAGTCAATAGGGAGACAGAAGCCATCAAAATTTAAGAAAATAAGGCTGGAGCTGTTCCCTTTTGTACACCTAAAAAACAGTAGATAATCATAAGGACAATATTAGCCCTTTAACAAGGGAACATGAGATCAGACACCAAAGGCCAGAGTGTCAAATGTTAAGAGTGTGTTATTGGGAGATTGCACCTAAAGTGTAAGTTATTTTTAAGAAGTAAACAGCGAAGACAAATGAAAATATTTGCCAGATAGTGAGAAACTTTTGTGGTTATTATTGTTGTTTACCTTTGGGTAAAACACATATTTATAGAGAAAAAGAAAAGGGAAAATTGCTGATAAAAAAGAGTTTGGAGAAGTTGCTCATTGAAGTTTATGATCGTACAGTTCTCCAGAGGAACTCAGAAGGTTTGTACAATATGTCAAATGTACAGACAAATAATAATTATATGAGATCATTACTTTTTCTGGTCTATGCTTTTGAAGTCAGTCTCATTTTTAAGTCAAAGCATTGAAATTCCAGTTTTCAAAACCCAATGTATAAGAATCTATGGAAAGTAGAGTAAAGGCAGGAAAACATGCAGGAAGATTTTGCATTCTCTTTAAAATGGGACGAGGTACCCCTGTTTCTAGAGATTGTATTTTTGAATAGGGATGGTTTTAAAGAGTGCCAATCAAACTGACCAGTGATCAAAGTAGGTATTCTATGTCACAGTTAAAAATAGAAACTCCATAATGAGAGCTGTTTTATTAACTCATATAATACATTATAACATATTACATATTGAATTCAGTAATATTTATCACATTTATTTAAAGTAATGGAAGAAATTGTTAATATACTGGACTGATAAAATTTGTAAATAGATCTTTAAAGAGCTACATTGATTTTTAAAAGTATTCACTTTTGACACTATACATGCAAATGGGTTAAATATTTCAAAATGTATACTTCCCCAGAAGTGTGTGGAATTTGGAATACCAATTAGACACAGGCTAATTAATAGTTAACCATGGACAGATGTTGCCTGGATATATAAGGTCAATTAAGTGAAAATAAAGAACCTACAAATTTTCTGTGAACTAAACCTGCCATTCTGTCCTCATCTTCTTCACCAAGTCAATAGGGAGACAGAAGCCATCAAAATTTAAGAAAATAAGGCTGGAGCTGTTCCCTTTTGTACACCTAAAAAACAGTAGATAATCATAAGGACAATATTAGCCCTTTAACAAGGGAACATGAGATCAGACACCAAAGGCCAGAGTGTCAAATGTTAAGAGTGTGTTATGGGGAGATTGCACCTAAAGTGTAAGTTATTTTTAAGAAGTAAACAGCGAAGACAAATGAAAATATTTGCCAGATAGTGAGAAACTTTTGTGGTTATTATTGTTGTTTACCTTTGGGTAAAACACATATTTATAGAGAAAAAGAAAAGGGAAAATTGCTGATAAAAAAGAGTTTGGAGAAGTTGCTCATTGAAGTTTATGATCGTACAGTTCTCCAGAGGAACTCAGAAGGTTTGTACAATATGTCAAATGTACAGACAAATAATGAAATTATATGAGATATTTCTTATCCTTTTATGAGATGGAAACATTATGCTTTATTTTTTCTTATACAATCATATTTGGAAAATCTGACAGAAATAGAAGGACAACATATCTCTCCTAGATCACTTAACCCTCTGGGATGCACTTCTCATAGACAGAAAGCAGGAGAGGAAAAGAAAAGAAGGTGCATAGACCTTGGTAAAGAGGCAGATTCTTAGCATTAAGCTAATGTTACTGCGTTGTAGTGCTTACAGAGAAGATGTGTTTATATACTCTGAATAAATGTGGAAGAAGAAAGATTGAAGATTTAATATTGGCAAAATAGCTACAGACAGAGACAATATGTAACTAAAAACAGAAAGATACAAAGATGAATTGGAGCACAAAGCATGGGTACAGAATATAATTGCCTTGGTCAAATTGATACTGAATGGACAATTATATGAATCAAATGCTTGCCCTTCTCTTGTTCAATATCAACTTTAGGTAAGTTATAATGACTTCAGAAAGCATCATTTTACAGAAGAGTATGTATATTCATCATATGGCTTTTCTAACTCTGTATTTGTATTTTTATGTCAGCCTATTATTTAGAATTGAAGGTGGAACAATTCCGGCCTAAACTATGGAATAGATTTTTTGAAGTATTGATTTTCACTGGAGACAGAAGTCTTAATACTAACAATGTCCCAGACCACTGGACAGGAAAAGAGTGGCTGGTGAGGCACTTCATTAATAGGATGATAACTAGTTCTTCATACAAACTGAAGCAAATGTCCAACTTATGGAGCTTTTTTAAAAAAGTAGATAATCATAAGGACAATATTAGCCCTTTAACAAGGGAACATGAGATCAGACACCAAAGGCCAGAGTGTCAAATGTTAAGAGTGTGTTATGGGAGATTGCACCTAAAGTGTAAGTTATTTTTAAGAAGTAAACAGCGAAGACAAATGAAAATATTTGCCAGATAGTGAGAAACTTTTGTGGTTATTATTGTTGTTTACCTTTGGGTAAAACACATATTTATAGAGAAAAAGAAAAGGGAAAATTGCTGATAAAAAAGAGTTTGGAGAAGTTGCTCATTGAAGTTTATGATCGTACAGTTCTCCAGAGGAACTCAGAAGGTTTGTACAATATGTCAAATGTACAGACAAATAATGAAATTATATGAGATATTTCTTATCCTTTTATGAGATGGAAACATTATGCTTTATTTTTTCTTATACAATCATATTTGGAAAATCTGACAGAAATAGAAGGACAACATATCTCTCCTAGATCACTTAACCCTCTGGGATGCACTTCTCATAGACAGAAAGCAGGAGAGGAAAAGAAAAGAAGGTGCATAGACCTTGGTAAAGAGGCAGATTCTTAGCATTAAGCTAATGTTACTGCGTTGTAGTGCTTACAGAGAAGATGTGTTTATATACTCTGAATAAATGTGGAAGAAGAAAGATTGAAGATTTAATATTGGCAAAATAGCTACAGACAGAGACAATATGTAACTAAAAACAGAAAGATACAAAGATGAATTGGAGCACAAAGCATGGGTACAGAATATAATTGCCTTGGTCAAATTGATACTGAATGGACAATTATATGAATCAAATGCTTGCCCTTCTCTTGTTCAATATCAACTTTAGGTAAGTTATAATGACTTCAGAAAGCATCATTTTACAGAAGAGTATGTATATTCATCATATGGCTTTTCTAACTCTGTATTTGTATTTTTATGTCAGCCTATTATTTAGAATTGAAGGTGGAACAATTCCGGCCTAAACTATGGAATAGATTTTTTGAAGTATTGATTTTCACTGGAGACAGAAGTCTTAATACTAACAATGTCCCAGACCACTGGACAGGAAAAGAGTGGCTGGTGAGGCACTTCATTAATAGGATGATAACTAGTTCTTCATACACAGAAACCATTAAGAAGACTTTTTGTCAAATTTATCACCTTGTGTGGTAGATCAGAATAAATCAAAATTCAAGGATAATTGCAATTTCTCAGAAATAGCCTCCATTTGTTCCAGCCATATAGCTTCCTTTTATGATTCCTTTTGCTGTTATTAAATAAAATGCATGAAAAACTAATCTTATCTAAAATTTTCCACATTTGAGTGTAGAAAGCAGTTTAAAGTAATTTCTCAAGGAAGAGTCTCCTCAAAACTTCTGGTGCCCAAATATTTATGAAGAGATAAATACAACCCTTTATTTTTCACTTGGAGGATAAAAGTTTTTGAATGTTCATAATGATATTGCTGTTTGACAAACATTCCTTGCTTCTCTATCCAAGATATAAATATAGCAAGTTTATTTATGAATTATATAAATTGATCATTCTATGAAATAAATCCACAAATGATTGTTCTTTGAAAAATTGGCTCAGTTGGCAATTATTTATCTTCCCTAAGAGATTGTTCTCTGTGGATTAACTTTTGCACGCATTCATGTATATGCATCGATTATTAAATTTTTTTTGAAAAATGTAGATTCATTTATAAAACATTAGCATTGAACCTTATTATATTTAATATACATAAAACACTAAAATGATATATTGACATATATTGACATATTAGTATATTATATATTATATATTTAGTATTTATTATGCATTAGAAAAATATTTACAATCTGTAAAACATTAAACAAGAGACATTGAAATAGTTTATTTGATGCATGAAATAGAGAGGCTAAATATTTCCATAGCATTGATAAATTACTTCATTTAAGAAAGCAAATGTTAATTATGAATAGTTGATCTCATGATATATTTTACATTTAAATATTTAGGTAAGTTATAATGACTTCAGAAAGCATCATTTTACAGAAGAGTATGTATATTCATCATATGGCTTTTCTAACTCTGTATTTGTATTTTTATGTCAGCCTATTATTTAGAATTGAAGGTGGAACAATTCCGGCCTAAACTATGGAATAGATTTTTTGAAGTATTGATTTTCACTGGAGACAGAAGTCTTAATACTAACAATGTCCCAGACCACTGGACAGGAAAAGAGTGGCTGGTGAGGCACTTCATTAATAGGATGATAACTAGTTCTTCATACACAGAAACCATTAAGAAGACTTTTTGTCAAATTTATCACCTTGTGTGGTAGATCAGAATAAATCAAAATTCAAGGATAATTGCAATTTCTCAGAAATAGCCTCCATTTGTTCCAGCCATATAGCTTCCTTTTATGATTCCTTTTGCTGTTATTAAATAAAATGCATGAAAAACTAATCTTATCTAAAATTTTCCACATTTGAGTGTAGAAAGCAGTTTAAAGTAATTTCTCAAGGAAGAGTCTCCTCAAAACTTCTGGTGCCCAAATATTTATGAAGAGATAAATACAACCCTTTATTTTTCACTTGGAGGATAAAAGTTTTTGAATGTTCATAATGATATTGCTGTTTGACAAACATTCCTTGCTTCTCTATCCAAGATATAAATATAGCAAGTTTATTTATGAATTATATAAATTGATCATTCTATGAAATAAATCCACAAATGATTGTTCTTTGAAAAATTGGCTCAGTTGGCAATTATTTATCTTCCCTAAGAGATTGTTCTCTGTGGATTAACTTTTGCACGCATTCATGTATATGCATCGATTATTAAATTTTTTTTGAAAAATGTAGATTCATTTATAAAACATTAGCATTGAACCTTATTATATTTAATATACATAAAACACTAAAATGATATATTGACATATATTGACATATTAGTATATTATATATTATATATTTAGTATTTATTATGCATTAGAAAAATATTTACAATCTGTAAAACATTAAACAAGAGACATTGAAATAGTTTATTTGATGCATGAAATAGAGAGGCTAAATATTTCCATAGCATTGATAAATTACTTCATTTAAGAAAGCAAATGTTAATTATGAATAGTTGATCTCATGATATATTTTACATTTAAACCTCTTCTAAAGTATTTGAATCTTTCTCTAAATAATTTCAAAATCTAATCTTAGTTGGATAACTAGGTACTGCTACTTTTTGTACCAGAGGCTATACAGTGATTTTTCTTAATAATCTGAGCTTATCCTGAGAAAGCATTATAATACTGCTTGAGCTCATCATATTCTAAAATCTATGAACTATACATTGTTCTATCATAGTAAAATATACATAACAGAGTTTTTTTTTTTTTTTGAGAGGAAAGTAAAATTTATTAGAGTAGGGGAAGAGACAGTCACTGCCAGTACGGTGGGCTGGCTTAAAGGAGAAACTGGGAGACACTGTGAGAACAGCAGGCCTCATAGTGGTCCAGCTCAAGGGAAAGCTGACCCCAAGTAGGGGTCTTTGATCCATTTTATAGCCAGGGTCTAAGGAGTGGCATAGGAGTCTTTTTTTATTTATTTATTTTTTTGCTTTTACAGAGTTTTGTTGTTTACAGATATGTATAACCCCAGATTAGTCATATGTATATCCCACCCCCCTCCAGGCCATCACATAGCCCCCGTGTAAGATCCCTTAACCCACAGTGCATTGACAATAGCATGACAGAGATTTTACTATTTTACCCGTTTTAAGTGTACTTATTCAATGACATTATGGACATTCACATTGTGTAACCATTGCCTCCTCCCATCTCCAGAACTTGGTTATCAATGTATTTTTGTATATGGGCCGTGTCAAAAAATTTGTATTTAGAAGTACTTATGTATTTATATGGGCATTTTTTTAGAATTCACATAAAACATTTGAGTGAGAACGGGGTTGCGTGCCATGAGTTATTTTCTTTTTTCTTTTATCCATTTGTCTGTGGTTTCATACTCTGTGATTTGTCCTAGCTTCTGTTTCGTCAGTCAGGTGAAATACTGAGAGAACTGACACTTTCCCAAGATGTTTCCTCTTTCAGTTCCATTAGCACCTTTTGTTTAGAAATCATTCTCTTTAAGCCTACCTCCTAAATAAAATTTTCTCCACCGTGACTGATACTTGTTTTTTTCAGTCTTAGTGTTTTAAAATCCCATACTAAAATTAATGCGTATGTCAGACTTTATTTTGAATTAATTCCTTATATAAACAACCATGTACATATTTACAATATTTTGTGGCCTGATGCTAGGAAAGATCGGAGGCAAGAGGAGAAAAGGGTGGCAGCGGATGAGATAGTTAGATAGCATTACTGACTCAATGGACATGAGTTTGAGCAAACTCAGGAGATGGTGAAGGACAGGGAAGTCTACTGTGCCGCAGTCCATGTGGTCACAACTCAGTCACAAAGACTGAGCAACTGAACAATATCAACGTGGCCGGAACATGCCTTTGATTTTATTCAGAAAAAATCTTACAGGATTCTGACATTTTAGTCAGTGCTGTTTAAAGACAGATTTTCTTTTCTTCAAGAGTTGTTAGTAACAGACAATCATTAAGATTGAACAATACATGCTGTTACCTGTTTTGTAATATTTTACATATGTACCATAAAATTACATTATTAAGAAGTACCAGAGAGAACAGTTTCCTTCTGCCTCATCACACATAAAAAGAACTCTGTGTGAACTCCACTTGCCTTATTTTAGAAACCATGGAATGTACACATCAGCAGATAAAGCTAAGAATATTTGGCCTTGAAAGCAAAATACTCCAGGGGTATGTGATACATACCGTTTAGGAAGTTGTAGAGCTGTCATGTAGAAGAGGAAATAGCTGTATTCTCTGGTGTTTAAGAGTAAGAGGGCTATCAGTGGATGACAGGAATTATAGGAAGAAAAAATTTTGGTTTCATTTAAAAAACTGTTAATGATTGTCCCTAAATAAAATGGGCAGGCACCTCATGAGATGGTAAGCTTAACATTACTAGAAGTGTTAAATCAGGCAAGGAGAGATAAGATAGTGATGCTGAATTTGATTATTAGTATTTCAGATCCACATTTATCTATAACCAATGGACTGACAGGTTCTGAGCTGTAAGGATTCTGAGATGTATCAAGTCAACACCCAAACAGATCCACATCTGTCTGGGGAAGCACATCACATACTCAGAAAATTACAGTTGGCTTTTCTAGGATATGATTCTATGATACATATTG
The DNA here is from genome assembly GCA_022376925.1 of Tragulus kanchil. NCBI lineage: Eukaryota > Metazoa > Chordata > Mammalia > Artiodactyla > Tragulidae > Tragulus > Tragulus kanchil. The sequence continues at coordinate 146,177,958 of JAIOJX010000004.1, forward strand.
CAACTGCTGGACTCTAGATAAAGGCTGATGAGAGTAGGGTAACTTCCTTGAGGAAAGAACTTTTAGGGAAGCGGTTTCTAAATCTTAAAGAATAGTTAAATTGTGCAACAAGTGCAAAGATAGACCATGGTGGTGGTGTTGAATTGTTAATTTGTGCCCAACTCTTTGAAATCCCATGTACTGTGGCATGCCAGGCTTCCCTGTCCTTCGCTCTCTCCCAGAGTTTGCTCAAACCCAATCAGTCAGTGATTCTATCTAATCATGTTATCCTTTGTCACCCTGTTTTCCTCCAACCTTCATGTTTTCCAGAATCAGAGTCTTTTTCAATGAGTTGGCTCTTTGCATCAGGTAGCCCAAGCATTGGAACTTCAGCTTTAGCCTCAGTCTTTCCAGTGAATATTCAGGGTTGATTTCCTTTACAATTGACTGGTTTAATCTCCTTGCTGTCCAAGGAACTCAAGAGTCTTCTCCAGCACTACAGTTTGAAAGCATTAATTCTTTCACATCCATACATGACTACTGGAAAAACCATAGCTTTGACTATGTGGACCTTTGTCAGCAAAGTGATGCCTCTGCTTTTTAATACACTGTCTAGGTTGGTCATAGATTTTCTTCCAAGAAGCAAGCATCTTTTTAATTTCATGGCAGTTACAGTCTGCAGTGATTTTGAAGCCTAAGAAAAGAAAATATGTCACTAATTCCTCTTTTTCCCATCTACTTGTCATGAAGTGATGGGACTGTATTCCATAATCTTCATTTTTTGAATATTTCATTTTTAAGCCAGATTATTCACTATCCTTTTTCACTCTCACCAAGAGGCTCTTTAATGCCTCTTTGCTTCCTGTCATTAGAGTGATGTCATCTGCATGTCTGATGGTATTGATATTTCTCTTGGCAACCTTTGATTCCAGTTTGTGCTTAATCAAGCCTAGAATTTCACATAATGTCCTTTGCATAGAAGTTAAATAAGGAGGATATACAGTTTTGGCATACTCCTTTTCCCTTTTGAACCACTTCATTGTTTCATGTCTTGTTCTAACTGTTGCTTCTTGTCTTGCATACAGGCTTTTCAGAAGACAGGTAGCATGGTCTGGTGTTCCCAACTCTTTAAGAATTTTGCAGTTTGTTGTAATCCAAACAGTCAAAGGCTTTAGCACAGTCAGTGAAGCAGAAATAGATGTTTTGGGGAATCCCTTGCTTTTTTAACAGATGTTAGCAATTTGATCTCTGGCTCTTCTGCCTTTTCTAAATTCAGCTTGTACACCAGGAAGTTCTTGATTCACATACTGATGAAACCTAGCTTGAAGGATTTAAAGAATAATCTTGCTAGCATGTGAAATGAGATTAATTGTATGGTACTTTGCACACTCTTTGGCATTGACTTTCTTTGGGATTGAAATGAAAATTAACCTTTTCTAGTCCTGTGGCCAATGAGTTGGCTCTTTGCATCAGGTAGCCCAAGCATTGGAACTTCAGCTTTAGCCTCAGTCTTTCCAGTGAATATTCAGGGTTGATTTCCTTTACAATTGACTGGTTTAATCTCCTTGCTGTCCAAGGAACTCAAGAGTCTTCTCCAGCACTACAGTTTGAAAGCATTAATTCTTTCACATCCATACATGACTACTGGAAAAACCATAGCTTTGACTATGTGGACCTTTGTCAGCAAAGTGATGCCTCTGCTTTTTAATACACTGTCTAGGTTGGTCATAGATTTTCTTCCAAGAAGCAAGCATCTTTTTAATTTCATGGCAGTTACAGTCTGCAGTGATTTTGAAGCCTAAGAAAAGAAAATATGTCACTAATTCCTCTTTTTCCCATCTACTTGTCATGAAGTGATGGGACTGTATTCCATAATCTTCATTTTTTGAATATTTCATTTTTAAGCCAGATTATTCACTATCCTTTTTCACTCTCACCAAGAGGCTCTTTAATGCCTCTTTGCTTCCTGTCATTAGAGTGATGTCATCTGCATGTCTGATGGTATTGATATTTCTCTTGGCAACCTTTGATTCCAGTTTGTGCTTAATCAAGCCTAGAATTTCACATAATGTCCTTTGCATAGAAGTTAAATAAGGAGGATATACAGTTTTGGCATACTCCTTTTCCCTTTTGAACCACTTCATTGTTTCATGTCTTGTTCTAACTGTTGCTTCTTGTCTTGCATACAGGCTTTTCAGAAGACAGGTAGCATGGTCTGGTGTTCCCAACTCTTTAAGAATTTTGCAGTTTGTTGTAATCCAAACAGTCAAAGGCTTTAGCACAGTCAGTGAAGCAGAAATAGATGTTTTGGGGGGAATCCCCTTGCTTTTTCAACAGATGTTAGCAATTTGATCTCTGGCTCTTCTGCCTTTTCTAAATTCAGCTTGTACACCAGGAAGTTCTTGATTCACATACTGATGAAACCTAGCTTGAAGGATTTAAAGAATAATCTTGCTAGCATGTGAAATGAGATTAATTGTATGGTACTTTGCACACTCTTTGGCATTGACTTTCTTTGGGATTGAAATGAAAATTAACCTTTTCTAGTCCTGTGGCCACTGCTGAGTTTTCCAAATATGTTGATATATTGAATATAGCACATTTAACAGTACCATTGTTTAACATTATTCTATAGCTCGTCTAGAATTTCATCAGTTCTGCTAGCTTTGTTAGTAGTATGGATTCCTAAGGTCTCCTTGGCTTCAAACTCCAAGATGTGAGTGACCACCCCATCATGATTACCTGAGCCATTAAGACTTTTTTTGTATAGTTCTTCTGTGAATTATTGCCGTCTCTTCTTAATCTCTTCTACTTACCTTAGATCCTTGCTGTTTCTGTCCTTTATTGTGCCATCTTTGCATGAAACTGTCCCTCGGTATCTCCAATTTTCTTGAAGATATCTCTAGCCTTTCCCATGATATTTTTTATATTCTTAGAGCTTATCCATTTTATAACTGTAAGTTTGTGCCTTTATACCAGAGTCTCCCACTATCCTTTACTCCAACAGGCCCGGTAATCACCATTCTGTTTCTGTAAGTTCAGCTGTTTTAGTATCTCTATATAAATTACATCATAGTATATTTGTCTTTCTCTGTCTGACTTATTTCACTTAACATAATGTCCTCATGTTTTATCTATGCTGTTTCAAATGGCAGAATTTTATTTTTCATCCTCAGTACTGAGTTATTGAATTATATTCCATTATATCACATCTTTTTTATCCAATCATCTATTGATAGACCTTTTGTTTTCATATGTTGGCTGTTGTGAATAATGGTGCAATGAATATAGAGTGTTAGATTTTATTTTCATTTCCCCTTGATACGTATTTAGACATCAAATTGCTGGATCATGTGGTAGCTCTTTGTTTTAATCTTTATAAGGTATCTCTGTATTATTTTCCTTAGTGGTTATACCAATTTACATCCCTACCAACAGTGAGCAAGGTTCTCTTTACCCCATATCCTTGCCAATACTTGAAATCTCTTACTCTTGACTTTCTGATAAAAGCTATTCTAAAAATCATAAGGTAACATCTCAGTGTGGTTTTGATATATCTACATTTTCCTAATGATTATTGATGCAAGTACCTTTTCATGTAACTACTGGACAATTGTATGATTTCTCTGGAAAATTTTCTAGTTACATTCTTTGACCATTTTTTAAACCATATTTTGTTATAATTGAGTTGTGTAAGTTCTTTTCATATTATGAATATGAAGTCATTATCAGATATAAATTTATAAATAGCTTTTCCCATTCTATAGGCTGCCTTTTAGTTTTTGCTGATTATTCCTTTTTCTATGCAGAAGGTTTTTAGTTTGATGTAGTCCTACTTGTTGATTTTCGAGATGCTTTCCCAGAAGGTTTGTTATCTTTGATAACCACTTTCTCATTTCTCTCCTCTCTGTGGTATACCACTTTATACCATCCCTCTTGACAGTGCTATGCTGCAGTCATATAGACCTCCAAGTGCTATCTTTGTAGGTTTTGAGAAAGTAGTGCTTTCCTTTTCATTCCTGGGATATTTCTTGCTATGTTCTTTCTAAGTCTATCTCTTCCATTTTCTCAGGGGTTGCAACACTAGTCTTTTCTCACAGAGAACATTTCTGCTACTACCTTCAAAAGAACTTGCTTTCATTTTCTTCATAACACGAATCACTATCTGAAATTAGACTAATCATTTAATAGCTTCTTTATGGTCTTTGCACCACTCCACAGAAACACATATCCATTTAATGCACATTCCACAAAGCGACCTTGCAAGAGACTCTATCAATCATTATCCCGGATAAGAAAAGATGATACCCAGTTGGACAATTTGAGATTAGCTTAGTAAAAGAACTCTTTATGGGAAGTGCGAGCAGATTGTAAGGAAACCTTCAAGGATAATGAAGAAGCTGGGGGAGAAATAAGAAGGCACTACAGTTTCCACACCAGAGTTGAAAGAATGAGGGAGGCCTAGAGACACAAGCAGACCATGGCATGAGAGAGTGTAGGATGTGAGGTATCCATGGAAAGAAAAACACAACCACATTCTCTGTCTACCATTCAGTCATCTACATATTAGCCTAAGGCAATCAAAAGCCAGAGGGTAGTGGTAAGTCTTGTTTTTGTTCAATCTCTCAGTTATGTCTGATTATTGATGCAAGTACCTTTTCATGTAACTACTGGACAATTGTATGATTTCTCTGGAAAATTTTCTAGTTACATTCTTTGACCATTTTTTAAACCATATTTTGTTATAATTGAGTTGTGTAAGTTCTTTTCATATTATGAATATGAAGTCATTATCAGATATAAATTTATAAATAGCTTTTCCCATTCTATAGGCTGCCTTTTAGTTTTTGCTGATTATTCCTTTTTCTATGCAGAAGGTTTTTAGTTTGATGTAGTCCTACTTGTTGATTTTCGAGATGCTTTCCCAGAAGGTTTGTTATCTTTGATAACCACTTTCTCATTTCTCTCCCTCTCTGTGGTATACCACTTTATACCATCCCTCTTGACAGTGCTATGCTGCAGTCATATAGACCTCCAAGTGCTATCTTTGTAGGTTTTGAGAAAGTAGTGCTTTCCTTTTCATTCCTGGGATATTTCTTGCTATGTTCTTTCTAAGTCTATCTCTTCCATTTTCTCAGGGGTTGCAACACTAGTCTTTTCTCACAGAGAACATTTCTGCTACTACCTTCAAAAGAACTTGCTTTCATTTTCTTCATAACACGAATCACTATCTGAAATTAGACTAATCATTTAATAGCTTCTTTATGGTCTTTGCACCACTCCACAGAAACACATATCCATTTAATGCACATTCCACAAAGCGACCTTGCAAGAGACTCTATCAATCATTATCCCGGATAAGAAAAGATGATACCCAGTTGGACAATTTGAGATTAGCTTAGTAAAAGAACTCTTTATGGGAAGTGCGAGCAGATTGTAAGGAAACCTTCAAGGATAATGAAGAAGCTGGGGGAGAAATAAGAAGGCACTACAGTTTCCACACCAGAGTTGAAAGAATGAGGGAGGCCTAGAGACACAAGCAGACCATGGCATGAGAGAGTGTAGGATGTGAGGTATCCATGGAAAGAAAAACACAACCACATTCTCTGTCTACCATTCAGTCATCTACATATTAGCCTAAGGCAATCAAAAGCCAGAGGGTAGTGGTAAGTCTTGTTTTTGTTCAATCTCTCAGTTATGTCTGATTCTTTGCGACCCCATGAACTGCAACATGCCAAACTCCCCTCTCCTTCACTATCTCTCTGAGCTTGCTTAAACTCATATCCATTAAGTCTGTGACACCATCCAGCCATTGCATCTTCTGTCATCCCCTTCTCTTTCTGCCTTTAATCTTTCTCAGCATCAGAGGCTTTTCCAATGAATTGGCAACAGGTGGCCAAGGTATTGGAACTTCAGTATCAGTCCTTCCAATGAATATTCAGGATTGGTTTCCTTTAGGATTGACTGGCTTGATCTACTTACTGTCCAAGGAACTCTCAAGAGTCTTCTCTGTGACCACAATTTGAAAGTATCAGTTTATTGGTGCTCTGTCTTTATGGTCCAACTCTCACATCCACACATGACTACTGGAAAAAACAAAGCTTTGACTAGACAGACCTTTGTTGGCAAAGAGATATATCTGCTTTTGAATACATGTAAAAGGTTGGTCATAGCTTTTATTTCAGGAACAAGCATCTTTTGGACTGTAGTCAAGGTTGGCAGTAATTTTGGAGTCCAAGAAAATAGTCTGTCACTCTTTCCATTTTTTTTCCATCTATTTTCCATGAATGATAGGACCAGATTTCATAATCTTCATTATTCAAATGTTGAGTTTTAAGCCAGTCAATTGAAACCAGAGGAGCAGATGGAAGAGTGTTTGCCACTGTACCCTAAATTTAATAACAGTGCCTAAATGAAATATATATCTCAGTAAATCTGTTAACTAACTCTACTGTTTTATGTTTAAATCCTACAATTCAACACCCACTTCAAGAAATAATTCCAAATCCTAAATCGTCACATGTAATATTTTACGAAATTTGATACATAGTACAACATTATTTTCATATCAAATAACTCAGAGTGCTTAGTAAAAGAACTCTTTATGGGAAGTGCGAGCAGATTGTAAGGAAACCTTCAAGGATAATGAAGAAGCTGGGGGAGAAATAAGAAGGCACTACAGTTTCCACACCAGAGTTGAAAGAATGAGGGAGGCCTAGAGACACAAGCAGACCATGGCATGAGAGAGTGTAGGATGTGAGGTATCCATGGAAAGAAAAACACAACCACATTCTCTGTCTACCATTCAGTCATCTACATATTAGCCTAAGGCAATCAAAAGCCAGAGGGTAGTGGTAAGTCTTGTTTTTGTTCAATCTCTCAGTTATGTCTGATTCTTTGCGACCCCATGAACTGCAACATGCCAAACTCCCCTCTCCTTCACTATCTCTCTGAGCTTGCTTAAACTCATATCCATTAAGTCTGTGACACCATCCAGCCATTGCATCTTCTGTCATCCCCTTCTCTTTCTGCCTTTAATCTTTCTCAGCATCAGAGGCTTTTCCAATGAATTGGCAACAGGTGGCCAAGGTATTGGAACTTCAGTATCAGTCCTTCCAATGAATATTCAGGATTGGTTTCCTTTAGGATTGACTGGCTTGATCTACTTACTGTCCAAGGAACTCTCAAGAGTCTTCTCTGTGACCACAATTTGAAAGTATCAGTTTATTGGTGCTCTGTCTTTATGGTCCAACTCTCACATCCACACATGACTACTGGAAAAAACAAAGCTTTGACTAGACAGACCTTTGTTGGCAAAGAGATATATCTGCTTTTGAATACATGTAAAAGGTTGGTCATAGCTTTTATTTCAGGAACAAGCATCTTTTGGACTGTAGTCAAGGTTGGCAGTAATTTTGGAGTCCAAGAAAATAGTCTGTCACTCTTTCCATTTTTTTTCCATCTATTTTCCATGAATGATAGGACCAGATTTCATAATCTTCATTATTCAAATGTTGAGTTTTAAGCCAGTCAATTGAAACCAGAGGAGCAGATGGAAGAGTGTTTGCCACTGTACCCTAAATTTAATAACAGTGCCTAAATGAAATATATATCTCAGTAAATCTGTTAACTAACTCTACTGTTTTATGTTTAAATCCTACAATTCAACACCCACTTCAAGAAATAATTCCAAATCCTAAATCGTCACATGTAATATTTTACGAAATTTGATACATAGTACAACATTATTTTCATATCAAAAAGTTAACATCAGAGTGTCTAAACCAATTTTACAAAATATACTCAGGTCCACCAAAATTGTATACAAAAGGAGGGTGACTGTAGAGGGAGAATATATCCCCTGATATACATACTAATATTCTTTAATATATTAATTTAAGGGCATAGGACTCTCAACCATATATTTCTATTCAAATAGGCAGAAATAAAATCTAGTTTTCTCATTCTTGGTGTTACTCTAATTATCTTGATTGTGTAAGTTGGAAAGTTCATCAGGTATAGGACAATCATAGTAGGATTCAATAAATATTAAACTATTTGCTCTTTTCCCCCCAAAATAGGGATTGCTTTTACATTAATACTTTTTATTATTTAAATGTATTAATTTATTTTGAATTAATTAAATTTTGTGGTATCACTATTGTGGAATTTCTGTGGAGCATTTGTTGTTGTTTTTGTTAAGTCACTAAATTATGTCCAATTATTTGCAGCTTCATCAATTGTAACCCTTCAATCTCCTCTGTCCATGGGATTTTCCAGGCCTGAATACTGGAATGGGTTGCAATTTCCTTCTCCAGGGGACTCTTCTTAACCCAGATATCAAACCTCTGTCTCCTGAATTGCAGGAAGATTATTTACATTGAGTCACTAGGGAAAGGAAGTACCACATTAAAAATTATCATGCTAGAAGTGAAGTAATATAGTGAAAAATGTTCATGTATACTTACTGGAAACAAATTGAGTAAAGGTAAATCTGGTAACAACAGGAAAATATAGCAGCAATAAAAATCAGGTAGGGGCTTCCCTGGTAGTCCAGCAGGTAAAGAGTCCACCTTGCAGTGCAAGGAGAACGGGTTCAATCTCTTGCCCGGGAAGATCACACCTGCCATGGAGCAGCAGGACCAGTGTGTCCAATTAGGCATCAGCACTCTGGAGCACATGTGCCCAGAGACGGTGCTCTGCAATGAGAAAGGCCACTGCAATGGGAGACCCACACAAGCCAAAGAATAAAGAAGGATGAAAATCAATAAATAACAAACAAATAAAAGAGGCCAAAATTAAAGAAAAAAAGGCAGCTTTCTGTAAAATATAAATATTACAAGGCAGGTAGAGATGTAGAGATAAAGGATCTTAGTGAACAATGATACATCAGAAATCCAAACTGAAGAAGGGATAAACAGATTGAAGTAAAAGGATATCAATAGCAGTGCATGAATGAAACAGCAGGAACAAAAAATGGAACTTGCCATTTTTTGCAGTCATTTCCTGCCAAGGGCTAGAAGAAATCTCAGATTGTATTTAAATCTAAATTAGCAAAAGAACAACAATAGGTAAGTATAGAAAAAATAAGGATATTATTTAGTTTATGATTCAAGTATTTTGTGTTGACAGTTTATATTAAATTTGCTATGCATGTATGCTTTTGCTGTGTTGTGGTTAGTTACTCAGTCATGTCTGACTCTTTGCGACCCCATGGACTAGAGTCTACCAGAGATTCTCCAGGCAACAATACTGGAATGGGTTGCAATTTCCTTCTCCAGGGACTCTTCTTAACCCAGATATCAAACCTCTGTCTCCTGAATTGCAGGAAGATTATTTACATTGAGTCACTAGCGAAAGGAAGTACCACATTAAAAATTATCATGCTAGAAGTGAAGTAATATAGTGAAAATGTTCATGTATACTTACTGGAAACAAATTGAGTAAAGGTAAATCTGGTAACAACAGGAAAATATAGCAGCAATAAAAATCAGGTAGGGGCTTCCCTGGTAGTCCAGCAGGTAAAGAGTCCACCTTGCAGTGCAAGGAGAACGGGTTCAATCTCTTGCCCGGGAAGATCACACCTGCCATGGAGCAGCAGGACCAGTGTGTCCAATTAGGCATCAGCACTCTGGAGCACATGTGCCCAGAGACGGTGCTCTGCAATGAGAAAGGCCACTGCAATGGGAGACCCACACAAGCCAAAGAATAAAGAAGGATGAAAATCAATAAATAACAAACAAATAAAAGAGGCCAAAATTAAAGAAAAAAAGGCAGCTTTCTGTAAAATATAAATATTACAAGGCAGGTAGAGATGTAGAGATAAAGGATCTTAGTGAACAATGATACATCAGAAATCCAAACTGAAGAAGGGATAAACAGATTGAAGTAAAAGGATATCAATAGCAGTGCATGAATGAAACAGCAGGAACAAAAAATGGAACTTGCCATTTTTTGCAGTCATTTCCTGCCAAGGGCTAGAAGAAATCTCAGATTGTATTTAAATCTAAATTAGCAAAAGAACAACAATAGGTAAGTATAGAAAAAATAAGGATATTATTTAGTTTATGATTCAAGTATTTTGTGTTGACAGTTTATATTAAATTTGCTATGCATGTATGCTTTTGCTGTGTTGTGGTTAGTTACTCAGTCATGTCTGACTCTTTGCGACCCCATGGACTAGAGTCTACCAGAGATTCTCCAGGCAACAATACTGGAGTAGGTTGCCATTTCCTTCACCAGGGGATCTTTTCCAGCCCAGGAATTGAATGAGGGTCTCATGCATTGCTGGTGGATTCATTGCCAGTTGACATTCCAGGGAAGCCCCCCATGTATTATGTAAGAAATAACAGTAGCAAAGGCACATGGATTTAAGACAAATTCTCCACAATCTTTCCTTAAAATCATTTGGTATAGGTCAGAATTTGTTACAGAATTCATTCATTGTTTTCTTACAATAAATCCAGAAGGTTTTAGTTACTACACTATGAATATGTATAAATATAGTTCTACTTTTAGTCATAATGGCAGAAAATGAGTAGGCTATATAAGCATGCATAAATATCAAATGATTCATGATTATAAATTATTTATAGATTCCTTCCTTCATTCAACTAGTAATTGGTCAGATGGTCAACACAGTCTTACTAAGTTTTTAAAAATTTTTTTTTGAATGGTACGTTCTCCATTAATATTTGAAGTAACTTGGTGACAAGAGAGACAAAAATCCTTATAATGGTAAAACTTAAATCTAAGTAAATAAATCTGTGACTAAAATTAGTGACAGGAATCCTAAGAAACAAATAAAAACAAAATAAAATTTAAAATGTGAATATATAACACTACTCTCACACCAATGGACAGATCAACAAAACAGGAAATTAATAAAGAAACACAAGCCTTAAATGCCACACTGGAAAAAATGGACCTCATCGATATCTTTAGGACGTTCCATCCAAAAGCAGAAGAATACACTTTCTTCTCAAGTGCTCACGGAACATTCTCCAGGATAGACCACATCTTGGGCCACAAATCTAACCTCAGTCAGTTCAAGAAAACCAAAATTATATCAACCATCTTCTCGGACCACAATGCAATGAGACTGGAGATCAACTACCAGAAAAAAAACCCTAAAAACAGGAACACATGGAGATTAAACAATACATACCTAAAAAACCAACTGATCATTGAGGAAATCAAAGGAGAAATTAAACAATTCCTAGAAGAAAATGACAATGAACACACGACAGTGCAAAACCTATGATACTGAAACAAAGGGAAAGCAAAACATGGGGACTCTTTGCGACCCCATGGACTAGAGTCTACCAGAGATTCTCCAGGCAACAATACTGGAGTAGGTTGCCATTTCCTTCACCAGGGGATCTTTTCCAGCCCAGGAATTGAATGAGGGTCTCATGCATTGCTGGTGGATTCATTGCCAGTTGACATTCCAGGGAAGCCCCCCATGTATTATGTAAGAAATAACAGTAGCAAAGGCACATGGATTTAAGACAAATTCTCCACAATCTTTCCTTAAAATCATTTGGTATAGGTCAGAATTTGTTACAGAATTCATTCATTGTTTTCTTACAATAAATCCAGAAGGTTTTAGTTACTACACTATGAATATGTATAAATATAGTTCTACTTTTAGTCATAATGGCAGAAAATGAGTAGGCTATATAAGCATGCATAAATATCAAATGATTCATGATTATAAATTATTTATAGATTCCTTCCTTCATTCAACTAGTAATTGGTCAGATGGTCAACACAGTCTTACTAAGTTTTTAAAAATTTTTTTTTGAATGGTACGTTCTCCATTAATATTTGAAGTAACTTGGTGACAAGAGAGACAAAAATCCTTATAATGGTAAAACTTAAATCTAAGTAAATAAATCTGTGACTAAAATTAGTGACAGGAATCCTAAGAAACAAATAAAAACAAAATAAAATTTAAAATGTGAATATATAACACTACTCTCACACCAATGGACAGATCAACAAAACAGGAAATTAATAAAGAAACACAAGCCTTAAATGCCACACTGGAAAAAATGGACCTCATCGATATCTTTAGGACGTTCCATCCAAAAGCAGAAGAATACACTTTCTTCTCAAGTGCTCACGGAACATTCTCCAGGATAGACCACATCTTGGGCCACAAATCTAACCTCAGTCAGTTCAAGAAAACCAAAATTATATCAACCATCTTCTCGGACCACAATGCAATGAGACTGGAGATCAACTACCAGAAAAACCCTAAAAACAGGAACACATGGAGATTAAACAATACATACCTAAAAAACCAACTGATCATTGAGGAAATCAAAGGAGAAATTAAACAATTCCTAGAAGAAAATGACAATGAACACACGACAGTGCAAAACCTATGGGATACTGCAAAAGCAGTTCTAAGAGGGAAATTTATAGCAATACAATCCCACCTCAAGAAACTAGGAAAATATGAAGCAGATGACCTAAACCTCCGCTTAAAACAATTGGAGAAAGAAGAACAAAAGCATCCCAAAGCCAGCAGAAGAAGAGAAATCATAAAGATCAGAGCAGAAATAAATGAGAAAGAAACAAAAGAAACAATAGTAAAGATAAATAAAACAAAAAGCTGGTTCTTTGAAAAGGTAAACAAAATTGACAAGCCACTGGCCAGACTCATTAAGAAAAAGAGAGAAGAACCAGATCAACAAAATCAAAAACGAAAAAGGACAGATTACAACAGATAATGCAGAAATCCAAAGGATTCTAAGAGACTACTATGAGCAACTCTATGGCAACAAACTGGACAACCTGAAAGAAATGGACAGTTTCTTGGACAGGATTAATCTCCCAAGACTGAGCCAGGAAGAAACAGAAACTTTGAACAACCCAATCACAAGCTCAGAAATCGAATTTGTGATTAAAAATCTACCCAAAAATAAAAGCCCAGGGCCAGACGGCTTCACAGCCGAATTCTACCAAACATTTAAGGAAGAGCTAATGCCTGTCCTTCTAAAACTCTTTCAAAAAATTGCACAGGAAGGAAAACTTCCAAACACATTCTACGAGGCCACCATCACCCTGATACCCAAACCAGGCAAAGACAACACAAAAAAGGAAAACTATAGGCCAATTTCACTGATGAACTTAGATGCCAAGATCCTCAACAAAATCCTAGCAAACAGAATTCAACGACACATCTAGAAAAGATGGACCTCATCGATATCTTTAGGACGTTCCATCCAAAAGCAGAAGAATACACTTTCTTCTCAAGTGCTCACGGAACATTCTCCAGGATAGACCACATCTTGGGCCACAAATCTAACCTCAGTCAGTTCAAGAAAACCAAAATTATATCAACCATCTTCTCGGACCACAATGCAATGAGACTGGAGATCAACTACCAGAAAAAAAACCCTAAAAACAGGAACACATGGAGATTAAACAATACATACCTAAAAAACCAACTGATCATTGAGGAAATCAAAGGAGAAATTAAACAATTCCTAGAAGAAAATGACAATGAACACACGACAGTGCAAAACCTATGGGATACTGCAAAAGCAGTTCTAAGAGGGAAATTTATAGCAATACAATCCCACCTCAAGAAACTAGGAAAATATGAAGCAGATGACCTAAACCTCCGCTTAAAACAATTGGAGAAAGAAGAACAAAAGCATCCCAAAGCCAGCAGAAGAAGAGAAATCATAAAGATCAGAGCAGAAATAAATGAGAAAGAAACAAAAGAAACAATAGTAAAGATAAATAAAACAAAAAGCTGGTTCTTTGAAAAGGTAAACAAAATTGACAAGCCACTGGCCAGACTCATTAAGAAAAAGAGAGAAGAACCAGATCAACAAAATCAAAAACGAAAAAGGACAGATTACAACAGATAATGCAGAAATCCAAAGGATTCTAAGAGACTACTATGAGCAACTCTATGGCAACAAACTGGACAACCTGAAAGAAATGGACAGTTTCTTGGACAGGATTAATCTCCCAAGACTGAGCCAGGAAGAAACAGAAACTTTGAACAACCCAATCACAAGCTCAGAAATCGAATTTGTGATTAAAAATCTACCCAAAAATAAAAGCCCAGGGCCAGACGGCTTCACAGCCGAATTCTACCAAACATTTAAGGAAGAGCTAATGCCTGTCCTTCTAAAACTCTTTCAAAAAATTGCACAGGAAGGAAAACTTCCAAACACATTCTACGAGGCCACCATCACCCTGATACCCAAACCAGGCAAAGACAACACAAAAAAGGAAAACTATAGGCCAATTTCACTGATGAACTTAGATGCCAAGATCCTCAACAAAATCCTAGCAAACAGAATTCAACGACACATCAAAAAACTCATACATCATGATCAAGTCGGGTTCATCCCAGGCATGCAAGGCTTCTTCAACATCCGCAAATCAATCAACGTGATACACCATATCAACAAGTTGAAAGACAAAAATCACATGATCATTTCAATAGATGCAGAAAAAGCCTTCGACAAAGTACAACATCCATTTATGATAAAAACTCTTCAGAAAATGGGCATAGAAGGAACCTACCTCAATATAATAAAAGCCATCTATGAGAAGCCTACAGCGAACATTATTGTTAATGGTGAAAAACTGAAAGCATTCCCTTTAAGATCAGGAACAAGACAGGGGTGCCCACTTTCACCACTACTATTCAACATAGTCCTGGAAGTCTTAGCAACAGCAATAAGAGAAGAGAAAGAAATCAAAGGAATCCAGATTGGAAAAGAAGAAGTAAAGCTCTCTCTTTTTGCAGACGACATGATATTATACATAGAAAATCCCAAAGACAGGGTTACAAAGCTACTAGAGCTAATCAATGAATTCAGCAAAGTCGCAGGATACAAAGTCAACACACAGAAGTCACTGGCATTCCTATACACAAACAATGAAAAATCAGAAAATGAAATCAAAGAGGCAATCCCCTTCACCATTGCAACCAAAAGAATCAAATATCTAGGAATAAACCTGCCCAAAGAAACAAAAGAATTGTACACAGAAAATTACAAGACACTCATGAGAGACATTAAAGAAGACTTAAACAGATGGAGAGATATTCCATGTTCCTGGATCGGAAGAATCAATATTGTGAAAATGACCATACTACCAAATATTATCTACAGATCCAATGCAATACCTATTCAACTACCATTGACATTTTTCACGGAAGAGCAACTCTATGGCAACAAACTGGACAACCTGAAAGAAATGGACAGTTTCTTGGACAGGATTAATCTCCCAAGACTGAGCCAGGAAGAAACAGAAACTTTGAACAACCCAATCACAAGCTCAGAAATCGAATTTGTGATTAAAAATCTACCCAAAAATAAAAGCCCAGGGCCAGACGGCTTCACAGCCGAATTCTACCAAACATTTAAGGAAGAGCTAATGCCTGTCCTTCTAAAACTCTTTCAAAAAATTGCACAGGAAGGAAAACTTCCAAACACATTCTACGAGGCCACCATCACCCTGATACCCAAACCAGGCAAAGACAACACAAAAAAGGAAAACTATAGGCCAATTTCACTGATGAACTTAGATGCCAAGATCCTCAACAAAATCCTAGCAAACAGAATTCAACGACACATCAAAAAACTCATACATCATGATCAAGTCGGGTTCATCCCAGGCATGCAAGGCTTCTTCAACATCCGCAAATCAATCAACGTGATACACCATATCAACAAGTTGAAAGACAAAAATCACATGATCATTTCAATAGATGCAGAAAAGCCTTCGACAAAGTACAACATCCATTTATGATAAAAACTCTTCAGAAAATGGGCATAGAAGGAACCTACCTCAATATAATAAAAGCCATCTATGAGAAGCCTACAGCGAACATTATTGTTAATGGTGAAAAACTGAAAGCATTCCCTTTAAGATCAGGAACAAGACAGGGGTGCCCACTTTCACCACTACTATTCAACATAGTCCTGGAAGTCTTAGCAACAGCAATAAGAGAAGAGAAAGAAATCAAAGGAATCCAGATTGGAAAAGAAGAAGTAAAGCTCTCTCTTTTTGCAGACGACATGATATTATACATAGAAAATCCCAAAGACAGGGTTACAAAGCTACTAGAGCTAATCAATGAATTCAGCAAAGTCGCAGGATACAAAGTCAACACACAGAAGTCACTGGCATTCCTATACACAAACAATGAAAAATCAGAAAATGAAATCAAAGAGGCAATCCCCTTCACCATTGCAACCAAAAGAATCAAATATCTAGGAATAAACCTGCCCAAAGAAACAAAAGAATTGTACACAGAAAATTACAAGACACTCATGAGAGACATTAAAGAAGACTTAAACAGATGGAGAGATATTCCATGTTCCTGGATCGGAAGAATCAATATTGTGAAAATGACCATACTACCAAATATTATCTACAGATCCAATGCAATACCTATTCAACTACCATTGACATTTTTCACGGAACTAGACCAAATAATAACACAGTTCATATGGAAACACAAAAGACCTCGAATAGTCAAAGCAATCCTGAGGAAGAAGACTGGAGTTGGAGGGATTAGCCTCCCTAACTTCAGACTCTACTACAAAGCAACAGTTATCAAGACAGTATGGTACTGGCACAAAAACAGAACTATAGATCAATGGAACAAGATTGAGAACCCAGAGATAAACCCACGCACCTATGGGTACCTTATTTTTGACAAAGGAGGAGAAACTATAAAATGGGAGAAAGACAGCCTCTTCAACAAATGGTGCTGGATAAATTGGACAGCTACATGCAAAAAAATGAAGTTGGAACATTCCCTGACCCCATACACAAAGATCAACTCAAAATGGATTAAAGACCTAAATGTAAGACCAGAAACCATCAAACTCTTAGAGGAGAATATAGGCAAAACCCTCAGAGACATCAATCAAAGCAAGATCTTCTCTGACCCACCTACTAAAATAGTGGAACTGAAAAGAAAAATGAACATATGGGACCTCATGAAACTTAAAAGCTTTTGTACAGCAAAAGAAATCACCAAAAAGTTGAACAGACTCCCCACAGAATGGGAGAAAATCATAGCAAATGAAACAACAGACAAAGAATTAATCTCCAAAATCTACAAGCAGCTCAGACAACTCAGCACAGGGAAAATGAGCAGCCCAATCAAAAAATGGGAAAAAGATCTAAAGAGACGCCTCTCCAAAGAGGACATACAGATGGCCCCAAAATACATGAAACGATGCTCAACCTCGCTTATTATCAGAGAAATGCAAATTAAAACCACAATGAGATACCACCTCACACCTGTCAGAATGGCCATCATCAACAAATCTACAGACAACAAGTGCTGGAGAGGGTGTGGACAAAAGGGAACCCTCTTGCATTGCTGGTGAGAATGTAAATTAATACAACCTCTATGGAAGACAATATGGAGATTCCTTAAAAAACTAAAAATAGAAGCACCCTATGACCCAGCAATCCCACTATTAGGCCTATATCCTGATGAAATCAAAACTGAAAGAGGCACCTGTACCCCAATGTTCATTGCAGCTCTCTATACAATAGCCAGAACATGGAAGTAACCTAGATGTCCATCGACAAATGAATGGATCCAGAAGCTCTGGTACATATATACAATGGAATACTACTCAGCTGTTAAAAGAAATGCAGAAGACTCAGTCCTAATGAGGTGGCTGGCTCTAGAACCTATCATAAAAAGTGAAGTAAGTCAAAAAGAGAAAGACAAGTATAGTATACTAACTCAAAAGGAAACAATGGTGCTGGATAAATTGGACAGCCAAAACCATGGGTACTTATTTGACAAAGGAGGAGAAACTATAAAATGGGAGAAAGACAGCCTCTTCAACAAATGGTGCTGGATAAATTGGACAGCTACATGCAAAAAAATGAAGTTGGAACATTCCCTGACCCCATACACAAAGATCAACTCAAAATGGATTAAAGACCTAAATGTAAGACCAGAAACCATCAAACTCTTAGAGGAGAATATAGGCAAAACCCTCAGAGACATCAATCAAAGCAAGATCTTCTCTGACCCACCTACTAAAATAGTGGAACTGAAAAGAAAAATGAACATATGGGACCTCATGAAACTTAAAAGCTTTTGTACAGCAAAAGAAATCACCAAAAAGTTGAACAGACTCCCCACAGAATGGGAGAAAATCATAGCAAATGAAACAACAGACAAAGAATTAATCTCCAAAATCTACAAGCAACTCAGACAACTCAGCACAGGGAAAATGAGCAGCCCAATCAAAAAATGGGAAAAAGATCTAAAGAGACGCCTCTCCAAAGAGGACATACAGATGGCCCAAAAATACATGAAACGATGCTCAACCTCGCTTATTATCAGAGAAATGCAAATTAAAACCACAATGAGATACCACCTCACACCTGTCAGAATGGCCATCATCAACAAATCTACAGACAACAAGTGCTGGAGAGGGTGTGGACAAAAGGGAACCCTCTTGCATTGCTGGTGAGAATGTAAATTAATACAACCTCTATGGAAGACAATATGGAGATTCCTTAAAAAACTAAAAATAGAAGCACCCTATGACCCAGCAATCCCACTATTAGGCCTATATCCTGATGAAATCAAAACTGAAAGAGGCACCTGTACCCCAATGTTCATTGCAGCTCTCTATACAATAGCCAGAACATGGAAGTAACCTAGATGTCCATCGACAAATGAATGGATCCAGAAGCTCTGGTACATATATACAATGGAATACTACTCAGCTGTTAAAAGAAATGCAGAAGACTCAGTCCTAATGAGGTGGCTGGCTCTAGAACCTATCATAAAAAGTGAAGTAAGTCAAAAAGAGAAAGACAAGTATAGTATACTAACTCATATATATGGGATCTAGTAAGATGGTCATGATAACATACGCAGTGAACTCATGAAAAAACAGAGAATAGACATAAAGACATTGTGGAGACCGAACAGTGGGAGGGAGGCATGGAGGGAGTAACATGGAAGCCTATACTCTCATGGGTGGAAAAGATAGCTATGGTCATTGTGCTAGGGGAATAGGAGTACCTACAACCACTTGGAGCGATGGTCTGGAGGGATGGGAGTGGGGGAACTGGGTGGGGGGGGGGTCCAGGGATATACATATGAATATCTGGGAACATACATGTAAAAAAATAAATAAATAAAAAAAAAGAAAAAAAAGTGAATATATATATCCTATAAAATAAATATTGAGAAAATTAAGACATTCTTTAGAAAACTCATGTTCACTGTAACCATCTAATTTCTTTTTACTTTTATATTTTATATATAAATAATGATGAAGGAAATGGCAACCAGCTTCAGTATTCTAACCTAGACAATTCCATGGACAGAGGAATCTACTGGGCGACAGTCCATGGTGGCACAAAGAGTTAGACTTACTTAGCAACTGAGTATGTACGTATAAAATATATATTTTAAACAATTTATTTTTTAAAGGTAACGTCATTCTGTGTAAAATATGGTCTAACTTACATTGGCTTAGTGAATGAGGGCTATCTTTTAGAGCTGATACATTGCTCTGTAACCACATTCCACAATACTGCACAACCTGCCAGTAAATGACTATTACCACAACATATTGAATTATATCCAGACCATTGGATACTGTGGGTGTTTCGCTTCTAAACCTACATAGAATTTTTGTTAGCAAATCTTTGCTAATGAATCTGGATAGAATAATTTTTGTTGTTGTGGACCCTTTTAAAACTGAACGTTTATGATATTTCTTTTATTTTTCCCCTCTTAAGGTGTTATTAGAACAGCTTTGCCAAACATGGACAGGGAAGTCAAAGAACAATACCAAGTCCTCATCCAAGCCAAGGATATGGGCGGACAGCTAGGAGGGTTAGCTGAACGACAATAGTCAACATCACCCTCACGGATGTCAATGACAATCCACCTCGGTTTCCCAAAAGTACGTTCTTTCCTGTTAAATCTAAATTAGTGCAGCTTTTTAAAATGTCTTACATTTCATTGAATTTTCCAGGACTTGTAATGATTTTTCAGACACGTGGGCTTTAGGAGCCAGAAGTTAAAATTAAATATCACCAGATTTACATTATTTTCCTTAGAATCATGTAGACTTTTCCATGTTTAAGATCTAGAGGGGTAACATGGAAGCCTATACTCTCATGGGTGGAAAAGATAGCTATGGTCATTGTGCTAGGGGAATAGGAGTACCTACAACCACTTGGAGCGATGGTCTGGAGGGATGGGAGTGGGGGAACTGGGTGGGGGGGGGGGGCCAGGGATATACATATGAATATCTGGGAACATACATGTAAAAAAATAAATAAATAAAAAAAAAGAAAAAAAAGTGAATATATATATCCTATAAAATAAATATTGAGAAAATTAAGACATTCTTTAGAAAACTCATGTTCACTGTAACCATCTAATTCTTTTTACTTTTATATTTTATATATAAATAATGATGAAGGAAATGGCAACCAGCTTCAGTATTCTAACCTAGACAATTCCATGGACAGAGGAATCTACTGGGCGACAGTCCATGGTGGCACAAAGAGTTAGACTTACTTAGCAACTGAGTATGTACGTATAAAATATATATTTTAAACAATTTATTTTTTAAAGGTAACGTCATTCTGTGTAAAATATGGTCTAACTTACATTGGCTTAGTGAATGAGGGCTATCTTTTAGAGCTGATACATTGCTCTGTAACCACATTCCACAATACTGCACAACCTGCCAGTAAATGACTATTACCACAACATATTGAATTATATCCAGACCATTGGATACTGTGGGTGTTTCGCTTCTAAACCTACATAGAATTTTTGTTAGCAAATCTTTGCTAATGAATCTGGATAGAATAATTTTTGTTGTTGTGGACCCTTTTAAAACTGAACGTTTATGATATTTCTTTTATTTTTCCCCTCTTAAGGTGTTATTAGAACAGCTTTGCCAAACATGGACAGGGAAGTCAAAGAACAATACCAAGTCCTCATCCAAGCCAAGGATATGGGCGGACAGCTAGGAGGGTTAGCTGGAACGACAATAGTCAACATCACCCTCACGGATGTCAATGACAATCCACCTCGGTTTCCCAAAAGTACGTTCTTTCCTGTTAAATCTAAATTAGTGCAGCTTTTTAAAATGTCTTACATTTCATTGAATTTTCCAGGACTTGTAATGATTTTTTCAGACACGTGGGCTTTAGGAGCCAGAAGTTAAAAATTAAATATCACCAGATTTACATTATTTTCCCTTAGAATCATGTAGACTGTGATTTTAACAGAAAATAACATAAATAAGTCAATAATTATACAAGTTATGCTATCAACTCATATGAAAGTAAAATATCCGTAATAGGTTGGGATCTTCTTTAATCTTCTACTAGCAGAAAAAATAATATGAATATGAAAATTTCTTTGTAATGTGACATATATTTATAATATACATGCCACTGTACTATTTGTTACATCATATAATTAGCATAATCTGTCTTCATTTTATTAATGATATGTGTTGAATTATTTCTGTGTACTTCCCTAGAGATACCATATGACATTATAGTGATACTATTTCATTACTTAGATGTATTTCATTTTAGTTTTGCAGTAGTGAAAATTGCTACCGTTTCTATGATAATGGAATAATTCACACCTATCTCTTCTCTGTAACTTTAAGTTTCTTATTGAAAATGAATACCTCTCACTTATGTTACATCTAGTTTTCTTTTTCAATATTACATTTAGCACCAATAAGTATATGTTTGATTTCAGGTACATTTTCAAGAATCATAGTTCAGTGTTTCTAGGACTTAGAATAAAAGACTGAACTTTTCTACCATTGCTTCAATAAGGAATTTGATGAAGTCACTGTTTAACATGAAGCATTTTAAAAAACAATACAAAGCAAAGTGATTTTCTTCTTCTAATTCCAGGAGAGTTTATCTAAAATATGTAACACTGAGAATATTTAAATAAATGGATATTTTATTCCTTTAGCTGTATGGTTTTACATACTTTAACACTTTATCTTTTTTTTCTTAAAAACTGTCAACATATTTTTATGGATATATCTTTACTTAGTGGTCAGAAAGTCAATGTACTAAACAAATGTTACAAGAGTGACAAATAGAAGCATCATACTTTAGCAAACATGATGCATATAATATATAGCTAATAAATGTTATGACTAAGAACACAGCCCCAGAGCAACACTTTATTTTTCTATTGATGTAAACAGAAAAAAAAAAAATTTTTTAAAATGTCTTACATTTCATTGAATTTTCCAGGACTTGTAATGATTTTTTCAGACACGTGGGCTTTAGGAGCCAGAAGTTAAAAATTAAATATCACCAGATTTACATTATTTTCCCTTAGAATCATGTAGACTGTGATTTTAACAGAAAATAACATAAATAAGTCAATAATTATACAAGTTATGCTATCAACTCATATGAAAGTAAAATATCCGTAATAGGTTGGGATCTTCTTTAATCTTCTACTAGCAGAAAAAATAATATGAATATGAAAATTTCTTTGTAATGTGACATATATTTATAATATACATGCCACTGTACTATTTGTTACATCATATAATTAGCATAATCTGTCTTCATTTTATTAATGATATGTGTTGAATTATTTCTGTGTACTTCCCTAGAGATACCATATGACATTATAGTGATACTATTTCATTACTTAGATGTATTTCATTTTAGTTTTGCAGTAGTGAAAATTGCTACCGTTTCTATGATAATGGAATAATTCACACCTATCTCTTCTCTGTAACTTTAAGTTTCTTATTGAAAATGAATACCTCTCACTTATGTTACATCTAGTTTTCTTTTTCAATATTACATTTAGCACCAATAAGTATATGTTTGATTTCAGGTACATTTTCAAGAATCATAGTTCAGTGTTTCTAGGACTTAGAATAAAAAGACTGAACTTTTCTACCATTGCTTCAATAAGGAATTTGATGAAGTCACTGTTTAACATGAAGCATTTTAAAAAACAATACAAAGCAAAGTGATTTTCTTCTTCTAATTCCAGGAGAGTTTATCTAAAATATGTAACACTGAGAATATTTAAATAAATGGATATTTTATTCCTTTAGCTGTATGGTTTTACATACTTTAACACTTTATCTTTTTTTTCTTAAAAACTGTCAACATATTTTTATGGATATATCTTTACTTAGTGGTCAGAAAGTCAATGTACTAAACAAATGTTACAAGAGTGACAAATAGAAGCATCATACTTTAGCAAACATGATGCATATAATATATAGCTAATAAATGTTATGACTAAGAACACAGCCCCAGAGCAACACTTTATTTTTCTATTGATGTAAACAGAAAAGTATAAATATTTAAAAGGAAAAGAAATAATTATTTGATTATTTGTTTGCATTTGATTTTCTAGAATATGATATTGATAAACATGTTTCCACATCAAAAACACTGATTCTTCACATTTTTCACTACTTACTTGTGGCAATTGTTATACCTAATTGAGGAGACTATTGTGAAGGATTGTTATACTTTTAAGTAACAGGTGGTATTGTGAATTTAAATCCTGTTTTGGGTTTTGTGTATATAAAATATGCTCAGTCTAGATTGTAGGAAACAACATAGATCTACCTATGTGGTGTTAATACTCTTATTCACAAGGATGATGGTGAGGTTTTTCAGATGAAGAGTATAAAACTCAACCAGCGTAGAGAAATAGCTTCTGGGTATCGATGAAGGGTAGTTAGTAAAAGTTTGTACAGCGGTTAGATAAGTAGATTGGCGTACAACCAGGAAATGAAAATGTCTCAGTGGAAGAGAAACTAGAGTATAGACAGGGAATCAAGATGGTGTACTCAGGTCCCAGGGAAACAGGAAAAAATCAAGTCCAGGTCTTTGCTAAGGAAAGGAGCAGGCTTGTTTGGAATTTAATAAAATTTGAATCTGTAGATCTAATAGTAAACAGATGAGATCTACTAAGAAAGGTTGGGAGGGAGTGGGGCTAGAGCACTTACATGCTGGGTCAGAAACTATCATTTTTGTTAGAAACACTTTGAAAGCTTTATATTTTATGGTTTACTGTTAAGAAAACTGAGGCTTAGAGAGATTAACTTGCCCAACATGATAAAACTTCTAGTTTTGATCATCATTACTTCCAGCTCAGCATAATATGAAAATGAAAAACTATACTTTTCATTTACCTGACTTCTAAAACCAAAATTTTTAGATACATCGGCAAAAAAATCACGTGACATACATTGAACTGTTGCCGTAAATAGATAGGAATGAGTAGAAGAAATATACCAAGTAGATCACTGTGATCTAATTATTTTCTTCTTGTGTTACATGCGTATTTGAACCACAGCCCCCAAATATAATAGAGTGAGAGGTAGTATTGAATCATGAAAGAGAAGAGGGTTTTTCACATTTTGCATGAATAAAAAATTAATCCCCTTGAAACTTTACATGCCTTTGTGTCAAACCCATTTTACTGTACTGTCATTTTGAATTATATCCTTCAGAACAAAAGATAGAATAAATTTATAAACAAAAAATCTCCTTCTTTAGGAGCAAATTCTCTTTGTGCAAGCATAGTTCTCATATGGATCAACTAAAATAAAAATGTGATATAAAATGACAAACTGAAATACTAACCTTTTGAATATAAAAGTCAAGAAAGTATATATTTCATGCATGTTACAATTTAAAAAGAGAGTTTCCTATAACTAGCTATATTTTTTCATGTCTGTTAAGCAATTATACTGGAAAAATTCTTCAGATAAAGTTCATGGAGCTACGTTTTATCTTTGCTTAAAAATTCACAAGATAATTTCTGAAAATTTACTAATCATACTTTGCTTCAGCTTTGTGTGTGTACATGTGTATTGTTAAGCACCCATTTCCATCCATTCCTTCTATAAATCTGTTAGAGGTGAAAACAAAATTAAATGGCAAGTATAAATAATTTACTGTTTTATTGTGGCCAAATAGATGGTTCCTGAGGCATCAGAATTTCCTACCACCAATTTAACCTGATGAAGGTGACAATGATATTTACTAATAAGCTACCATGTGTCATGTATTATGCAAAGTGATTGCATATGTATTCTCATTTTGCTTCACAAAAAAAAAAAAATTAGCAAGGTTGTATTATTAATGAAAGTTAAGTAACTTGTCCAAAATCACACAGCATCTAGGTAGAAGAACCCAAGATCTAATCTTATGAAGTGCAATTTGCCTTTGATGCCTGTAAGTCACTTTTAATATAGAGAACTGTTCACAAACAAAGGAGGGAATACTGTCTTACAAATGGAAATAATACAAGGAATGTTAAAAGAGCTCTATCTGCAGTCATATGAAGACATATATATATATATATATATTTTTTTTTTTTATAAAGTCTTTTGCATATAGTCCTTTGGCTTCCATCTGCTATAATCAAGGGCATCTGTAGAGGATCTCCATCTATCTAAGTAAACTATCAGCAAATTGCTGGTGGTTTCCATTACTTGAATTCTAAATGACAAATCCATCTAACAAACTGGTCTCAAATCAATTAAGTGATATGGTTAATTCACATTAGGCAAATAATTCTCTCACTTGTCTCTTCTCTATAATAGTTTTGTAATGCATAAGAAAGCAACTTCTATGTTGTAAAACCCTTTGTCATTTTGAATTATATCCTTCAGAACAAAAGATAGAATAAATTTATAAACAAAAAATCTCCTTCTTTAGGAGCAAATTCTCTTTGTGCAAGCATAGTTCTCATATGGATCAACTAAAATAAAAATGTGATATAAAATGACAAACTGAAATACTAACCTTTTGAATATAAAAGTCAAGAAAGTATATATTTCATGCATGTTACAATTTAAAAAGAGAGTTTCCTATAACTAGCTATATTTTTTCATGTCTGTTAAGCAATTATACTGGAAAAATTCTTCAGATAAAGTTCATGGAGCTACGTTTTATCTTTGCTTAAAAATTCACAAGATAATTTCTGAAAATTTACTAATCATACTTTGCTTCAGCTTTGTGTGTGTACATGTGTATTGTTAAGCACCCATTTCCATCCATTCCCTTCTATAAATCTGTTAGAGGTGAAAACAAAATTAAATGTCAAGTGTAAATAATTTACTGTTTTATTTTTGCCAAATAGATGGTTCCTGAGGCATCAGAATTTCCTACCACCAATTTAACCTGATGAAGGTGACAATGATATTTACTAATAAGCTACCATGTGTCATGTATTATGCAAAGTGATTGCATATGTATTCTCATTTTGCTTCACAAAAAAAAAAAAATTAGCAAGGTTGTATTATTAATGAAAGTTAAGTAACTTGTCCAAAATCACACAGCATCTAGGTAGAAGAACCCAAGATCTAATCTTATGAAGTGCAATTTGCCTTTGATGCCTGTAAGTCACTTTTAATATAGAGAACTGTTCACAAACAAAGGAGGGAATACTGTCTTACAAATGGAAATAATACAAGGAATGTTAAAAGAGCTCTATCTGCAGTCATATGAAGACATATATATATATATATATATATTTTTTTTTTTTTTATAAAGTCTTTTGCATATAGTCCTTTGGCTTCCATCTGCTATAATCAAGGGCATCTGTAGAGGATCTCCATCTATCTAAGTAAACTATCAGCAAATTGCTGGTGGTTTCCATTACTTGAATTCTAAATGACAAATCCATCTAACAAACTGGTCTCAAATCAATTAAGTGATATGGTTAATTCACATTAGGCAAATAATTCTCTCACTTGTCTCTTCTCTATAATAGTTTTGTAATGCATAAGAAAGCAACTT
Organism: Tragulus kanchil; assembly: GCA_022376925.1. Taxonomy (NCBI): domain Eukaryota; kingdom Metazoa; phylum Chordata; class Mammalia; order Artiodactyla; family Tragulidae; genus Tragulus; species Tragulus kanchil. Next base: position 146,204,769 of record JAIOJX010000004.1, read on the forward strand.
CAGTGAAATAAGTCCTTCATATTTTAGATGAAAATAGGTAATTCACAGGAAATGTAACAAAGTGTTTGCTTCTTTTTCCTTTCTTTTTCAATCCGTCGGTAAAGAATCTGCTTGACATGCAGGAGACCCGAGTTTGATTCCTGGGTTGGGAATAAGCACATAAGAACCATTTGTATGGCAAACAAAATTGAATGTAGAAAATAGGACCTTGATATTTGTTTTAAGACAATTTCTTAGTCATGAATAACACAATATTTTAAAGTAAGTCTGTTTTATGGGATTTCCATGAAAGCCTTATGGTTAGGACTCAGTTTTTTCACTGAAGTGACCCAAATTTAATTCTGTTCAGGGAATTAAGCTCCCCTAAGTGGTGTGGTGTGGAGCGGTTTTACTAAACAAAAGTAAGCCTGTTTTCATCAAATGCCTTACATACATGTTTATATTGACTCTTTATAGTTATAGAAATGTTGATTCAATTATGTTAATAATATTATTTGTACCATAGTTACTTTATAAAACATCATTGTATCCATATTACATAGTTTGTTAATTTAACAAAAAAAACATTTATAAATATTAAACTTCACCCCAGGGAAAAATGTTATTGTCCTTCGGTTAATATGAAAACAACGTAAAACTAAAGCATTAAATGCATCAGCTAAAATGGTTATTGTGCAATAAGCAATATCAGATTTTTTTTTTTTTTTTACAAACTATGAAAGATTACAGATCTGTGCACAAATATATCCCTGAATGTGTTAGTCGCTCAGTCCTGTCCAACTCTGCCTCCCTATGGATTATAGGCTCCTCTGTCCATAGAATTCTCCTGGCAGGAAAACTGGAGTGGATATCAATTTCCATCTGCTATAATCAAGGGCATCTGTAGAGGATCTCCATCTATCTAAGTAAACTATCAGCAAATTGCTGGTGGTTTCCATTACTTGAATTCTAAATGACAAATCCATCTAACAAACTGGTCTCAAATCAATTAAGTGATATGGTTAATTCACATTAGGCAAATAATTCTCTCACTTGTCTCTTCTCTATAATAGTTTTGTAATGCATAAGAAAGCAACTTCAGTGAAATAAGTCCTTCATATTTTAGATGAAAATAGGTAATTCACAGGAAATGTAACAAAGTGTTTGCTTCTTTTTCCTTTCTTTTTCAATCCGTCGGTAAAGAATCTGCTTGACATGCAGGAGACCCGAGTTTGATTCCTGGGTTGGGAATAAGCACATAAGAACCATTTGTATGGCAAACAAAATTGAATGTAGAAAATAGGACCTTGATATTTGTTTTAAGACAATTTCTTAGTCATGAATAACACAATATTTTAAAGTAAGTCTGTTTTATGGGATTTCCATGAAAGCCTTATGGTTAGGACTCAGTTTTTTCACTGAAGTGACCCAAATTTAATTCTGTTCAGGGAATTAAGCTCCCCTAAGTGGTGTGGTGTGGAGCGGTTTTACTAAACAAAAGTAAGCCTGTTTTCATCAAATGCCTTACATACATGTTTATATTGACTCTTTATAGTTATAGAAATGTTGATTCAATTATGTTAATAATATTATTTGTACCATAGTTACTTTATAAAACATCATTGTATCCATATTACATAGTTTGTTAATTTAACAAAAAAAACATTTATAAATATTAAACTTCACCCCAGGGAAAAATGTTATTGTCCTTCGGTTAATATGAAAACAACGTAAAACTAAAGCATTAAATGCATCAGCTAAAATGGTTATTGTGCAATAAGCAATATCAGATTTTTTTTTTTTTTTTACAAACTATGAAAGATTACAGATCTGTGCACAAATATATCCCTGAATGTGTTAGTCGCTCAGTCCTGTCCAACTCTGCCTCCCTATGGATTATAGGCTCCTCTGTCCATAGAATTCTCCTGGCAGGAAAACTGGAGTGGATATCAATTTCCTTCTCCAAGGGATCAAACCTGGGTCTCCAGCATTGCACATGGATTTTTTACCATCTGATCCACCAGGGAAGTTCAAATATATACCTAAATATATTCAACTATGGTCTTCTCCAGTGTCTCAGCATTAAAGAATCCACTTGCAATACAGGACTGCAGAAGACATAGGTCCAACCCCTAGGTTAGGAAGATTCCCTGGAAGAGGGTATGGTAACCCATTTCAGTATTCTTACTTGGAGAATTCCATGGACAATGAACCTGGAAGGGCACAGTTCAGAGTCTCAAAGACTTGGACACGACTGAAGTGACTTAGTACATATATATATTCAACTGTATATTTTTCCTTAAACTGTAAATGTATGATATAGAAAGATGATAGGATATCTAAGTTAATTATTGAATTATTAAGTAAATTGCAATAAGTATACATTTACTTACTGAAAAATATTGATGTGTTTAAATAAAACATAAGAAAACATAAAAAAGAAAACATATCACTTAAATTCACTGTCTCATTACTTTGATATCCATGTCAAAGCTGACTCAATAGTTTAAAATTTGTAATGTAATAGTTAAAGAAACTGTCCTTACAATATGCAATTCATAAAGATTTATATTAGAATCAATATGAACCCAGTTACACTCTGATGGATCTCAAAAGTGTATTTCTCTTTTGTTTACCATTTAGCAGCTTTATATCTTGAAAGTGGTAAGCTTTGATAATGGAAATTTACTTGATAAAACCACGTAAAAAGTTATACTAAATGAAGAACTAAAGACTAATTTAATTTTGACAGCAGTCTTAAAAAACATTGCCCTCAGATTCTGCCAGGTGCTCTAAGTTCTTTTTTTTTTTTTTGATGCTCAATATCACTCATTTTATTTCTTTATTTATTTTTGGCTATTCTGGGTTTTCACTGCTGCTACAGGCTCTTCTCTAGTTGCAGGGAGTGGGGGCTACTCTCTAATTGAGGTGAGCAGGCTTCTTGGTGAAGTGACTTCTCTTGTTGTGGAGCTTGGGCTCTAGGGCACACAGGCTTCACCCTGAATGTGTTAGTCCCTCATTCCTGTCCACCCCTGCCTCCCTATGGATTATAGGCTCCTCTGTCCATAGAATTCTCCTGGCAGGAAAACTGGAGTGGATATCAATTTCCTTCTCCAAGGGATCAAACCTGGGTCTCCAGCATTGCACATGGATTTTTTACCATCTGATCCACCAGGGAAGTTCAAATATATACCTAAATATATTCAACTATGGTCTTCTCAGTGTCTCAGCATTAAAGAATCCACTTGCAATACAGGACTGCAGAAGACATAGGTCCAACCCCTAGGTTAGGAAGATTCCCTGGAAGAGGGTATGGTAACCCATTTCAGTATTCTTACTTGGAGAATTCCATGGACAATGAACCTGGAAGGGCACAGTTCAGAGTCTCAAAGACTTGGACACGACTGAAGTGACTTAGTACATATATATATTCAACTGTATATTTTTCCTTAAACTGTAAATGTATGATATAGAAAGATGATAGGATATCTAAGTTAATTATTGAATTATTAAGTAAATTGCAATAAGTATACATTTACTTACTGAAAAATATTGATGTGTTTAAATAAAACATAAGAAAACATAAAAAAGAAAACATATCACTTAAATTCACTGTCTCATTACTTTGATATCCATGTCAAAGCTGACTCAATAGTTTAAAATTTGTAATGTAATAGTTAAAGAAACTGTCCTTACAATATGCAATTCATAAAGATTTATATTAGAATCAATATGAACCCAGTTACACTCTGATGGATCTCAAAAGTGTATTTCTCTTTTGTTTACCATTTAGCAGCTTTATATCTTGAAAGTGGTAAGCTTTGATAATGGAAATTTACTTGATAAAACCACGTAAAAAGTTATACTAAATGAAGAACTAAAGACTAATTTAATTTTGACAGCAGTCTTAAAAAACATTGCCCTCAGATTCTGCCAGGTGCTCTAAGTTCTTTTTTTTTTTTTGATGCTCAATATCACTCATTTTATTTCTTTATTTATTTTTGGCTATTCTGGGTTTTCACTGCTGCTACAGGCTCTTCTCTAGTTGCAGGGAGTGGGGGCTACTCTCTAATTGAGGTGAGCAGGCTTCTTGGTGAAGTGACTTCTCTTGTTGTGGAGCTTGGGCTCTAGGGCACACAGGCTTCAGTAGTTGCAGCAGATGGGCTCAATAGTTGCAGCTCCAAAGCTCTAGAGCACAGGCTCAATAGTTGTGGCTCTCAGGCTTAGTTGCTCCATAGCACGTGAGAGTTTCACGGATCAAGGAAGAGCTTGCATCTTCTGCATTGGCAGGCAAACTCTTTACCACTGAGCTACCAAAGAAGCCCTTCAACATTGCTCATTAGAGAAATGCAAATCAAAACTACAAGATATCACCTTACACCAGTCAGCATGGCCATCTTCAAAAAGTCTACAAACAATAAGTAACTGGATAGGGTATGGAGAAAAGGGAACCCTCCTGCACTGTTGGTGGTAATGTAAACCGATACAGCCACTATGAAAGTCGATATCGAAATCCCTCAAAAAACCAGAAATAGAACCATATGACCCAGCAATCGCACTACCAAGTACATACCCTGAGGAAATCAAAACCGGAAAAAACCACGGGTACCCCACTGTTCATTGCAGAGGTGCTCAAAGTTTGATTGTCATAGGGTTGACTGAGATTGGATACAACTAAAATTACAAGTTAATGATTTAAATTTGTTGAACTAAAGATACAAGTTCATGATTTAAATTTATTTTTAGAAATGATATTGCTACATATTTATATATTTTTATATATGCCATTTGATAATTCAAAACTATATATGGATTTATATATTTATGTGAATAGCCTCCTAGGAAAAAAAATTCCTGGCTTTTAAACTCCCAGGATATGGCTGAATATGTAAATATGTGCATGCTGAGAATCACTTCAGTGTCCTTCTGTGACTGTTAGGCAAGTAAGTATGTACAAATCTCACCTCCCAGTTTATCGGGAGACTCTGGCCAAGGGTCTGCTTCCTACCTGCTGGTCAAGCACAAATAAACTGTTAACACACCCAGCATGATTCTAAAAGATGCCCAAGGCAAAGGTGGAATTTTGTCTCCAATATGTTATTTTAGTTGAAAGAATTAGATGGTAGCAATTACTCTGAAAGAAGTATCAGAAGCAAAGTGGCATGACTAAAATAACTGGTCATACGTAAGACCACTACTATTTAAGTGAAGACAACTACTTCAGCTTCACTCAAATATTTGAGATTGGAAGTGTAGTGTGGACCAATTAGTCTGCAAAACTAACAGTGTAGATCAAATGCAAGTTAAGGCTTTCCTTAATTAGAATTGTGTATTGGTTTTAAATCATAGCAAAAAAGTAGTATGTGAAGTAGCTAATGATATAAATTCATATATGTGTATGTTTCTCAAATTTAGTACTACTGCCAAGTTAGCATCAACTTTAGTGCACAGTTCAATTCTCATAATTAAGTTTTATTTAAGTAACATCAAACACGTAATACTTTTCTAGCACGATCGGACAATTTAATTTAATTTGTGGTTTTTAGGTTGTGTGTGCCTATGCTCAGTTGCTCAATACCTCTCAAAGATATGAATAAGAATAAAATGAGATAAGTAGATCTTTGATATTTGTATGTATCTATGATATAGGACAAATAGATACCTTCTTCATTGGGGAGGAGATGTTTTAAAAGCTTTAAAAATCATAAATTGTAGGAATTAAAAATTATACTAAGACTTTATATTTACCTATCTTCCAGCTCTCACATAGAATGTAGGCATGAGTCATTATATTTGATGAGTCTATTTCTATTCTTGAAAAATAAGCCAAGACACATTATAAAACTAGCTTTTCACTAAGGGGAATGAATACTTTCAGCTTAATTCCCAAATGGGTCTTTGTCGACTTCAATAAAAACAAATAAGAAAGAACTATTTCCTGAAGGTAAGACAAGCAAATGCTAATGTGGGGGTTACTCCCCAGTGGTTCTCTCAGTGGCTCTCAAGTCATGTTTGCCTAAGGAGTCCCTTGGGATCTTATGTCACAGTGATCAAAGTTTTGCTTCAATTGACATAGCTTAGACCCAGAAATCTGAATGTAAATAAGTTTTCCAGTAGATTCTGGTATAGGTAGTCTGCAGGGCACCATTTATAATCCACTGAGTTACTGTGATGAAGGGGTACATGTTGATTCTCTGGGAAGGCATTTTCATTATTCATTAACTAGAGGTAATAAGCTAATTATTTTGTATCTCTTGAGAATATTTTAATTCACACAAAATTCTATTCCCACAAAGTTTCACCTATTTGGGTGCAGCGTACATATTAAAATGTTACTGTTGTTCAGTTATCCGGTCATGTTCGACTCTTTGCGACCCCACGGACTGCAGCACAGCAGGCCTCCTGTCCCTCATTGGTGATGCCATCCAGCCATCTCATCCTCTGACGCTCTCTTCTCCTTCTGCCCTCAATCTTTCCCACCATCAGGGACTTTTCCAATGTATCCACTGTTCACATAAGGTGACCAAAGTACTGGAGCATCAGCAAATGAGTCCTTCCAAAAATTAGGTTTCCTTTAAGACTGGCTTTAATTATTTTAAAAGTGTTTGTTATTTTTTTAACAATTAAGCACTCATATGCATTTTTACATTTTGCTTAGAAGTCTTTCAAACTTATGGATGTCAGACACTGATGCTTTAAGCCTAAATTCCAATTGGATCAAAGTGAATACAGTTTGAACGCAAGCTCAGTGATAAACTTCGTACTCTCAGTTCTCCAGTGAGAAGTCCATTGAGTTTCAAAAAACATTGCTCTTTATTATTATTTTCCCTGCGAATATCGTACTGTGCTTTGTGAATGAGTGTATGAGTCCTTTTAAAATAGTGCTGACACTTTTTTGATGACCTATTTGGTTCTGTTCCCCATATGGTAAAGCATAGAAGACTGTAGCAGACGCTCCATTGTCCCCTTAACAGACGCTCAGAGGAATTGAGTTTATGAACTGGATAGCTAATGACATCACTGAAGTGGCAATGATAATAATAATATTAATACTATTTTAGACAGTTTTACTCAGAGTACATCGTATATGCTCTGATTGTTCATGTTATTTCCCCAGATTTCTTGAAATGCTTTGCTTTGTTTTTTTTATTATTGCAGTCTTTGAAAATCACATATAGTCACTTAAAAATTCCTGCCACTTTTATGTAATCAAATAAGTGTATTTATTGGCAATTGTTCTTGATTCTTAAGAGATGTCAATTGAATAGTACCGTTTTCACTTTTCTCACTCTACAGTACACTCCATAAGACAAATATCTATATGTGTAAATAGAAACAACCACTATCGAATTCTAAAATAGAAATATGAACAGAATAACTATTGGCATAAGGTGAATACAGTTATTATATCAAACTAGGATCACTAGCAAATATTTATGAAGGATATTTCATTTTGGAATAAATGTATAGTAAGGATTGCACAGACTGAAAGAAAGTTGGTTGCAGGATGCCATGAACCTGAAACGGACACATGTGTTTATATATGTGTGTGTGTGTCCTTTAGAGTAGCCATGTCATAAATCAATATGTTGGCAAAATAACTTGATAAACATTGAAGCAGGGAGACATGTGGCACAAACATAGGGCAGTTGTTTTGAACAGAGACAGAACTGAGAAATCTAAAGGAGCAGAATGGGAAAGACTTTGTGACTGGTTGAATTCAGAGATAAGTAAAATAAAGAGCAGTCAAAAAAAAAAATCCTCTACCTGAGGGATGATTTTTCTGTTGATATGCTGAAATTAATAGAAATCAGAAAAAGATGACTGACAATATGGGAAGCCTTAAAGAGAAGTCAGAGTCAGAAAACATTTCTGAGCAACATAAAGATAGAAGTGATAAATGAAACTTGAGGCATGGATGAATTTAATCAGATTAAACAGGATATAATTTTTTAATTTTGAATAGAAGAAAGTCCAGGAAGGAGGGTGAACAAAGGTATAAGAAGAATCTTCAAAATCACCACTTTAAACCTTCAAACATATTTTTGACAATGGTGTACTTTTTTAAACATAGTTATGAAGGCATCCGAAATTCCCATTTATTTCTTATACTTTAAATCTCTCTACATCATATTCATCTTATTATTGGTCTAAGCATGTATAGGCAAAGAAATATGACTTCTACAATATTTATGAGCTAAACACTATAAACAACACCAAAAACCATGTGAATAAAATATTGTGTACATAAGAAACCTATTTTATTATCAAATATTGGATACAATAAATTGTACTCTTTAATGAATATGCAATCAATATTATACTGTATAATCCTTTTTGCCAGTCTTTGAAAATCACATATAGTCACTTAAAAATTCCTGCCACTTTTATGTAATCAAATAAGTGTATTTATTGGCAATTGTTCTTGATTCTTAAGAGATGTCAATTGAATAGTACCGTTTTCACTTTTCTCACTCTACAGTACACTCCATAAGACAAATATCTATATGTGTAAATAGAAACAACCACTATCGAATTCTAAAATAGAAATATGAACAGAATAACTATTGGCATAAGGTGAATACAGTTATTATATCAAACTAGGATCACTAGCAAATATTTATGAAGGATATTTCATTTTGGAATAAATGTATAGTAAGGATTGCACAGACTGAAAGAAAGTTGGTTGCAGGATGCCATGAACCTGAAACGGACACATGTGTTTATATATGTGTGTGTGTGTCCTTTAGAGTAGCCATGTCATAAATCAATATGTTGGCAAAATAACTTGATAAACATTGAAGCAGGGAGACATGTGGCACAAACATAGGGCAGTTGTTTTGAACAGAGACAGAACTGAGAAATCTAAAGGAGCAGAATGGGAAAGACTTTGTGACTGGTTGAATTCAGAGATAAGTAAAATAAAGAGCAGTCAAAAAAAAAAATCCTCTACCTGAGGGATGATTTTTCTGTTGATATGCTGAAATTAATAGAAATCAGAAAAAGATGACTGACAATATGGGAAGCCTTAAAGAGAAGTCAGAGTCAGAAAACATTTCTGAGCAACATAAAGATAGAAGTGATAAATGAAACTTGAGGCATGGATGAATTTAATCAGATTAAACAGGATATAATTTTTTAATTTTGAATAGAAGAAAGTCCAGGAAGGAGGGTGAACAAAGGTATAAGAAGAATCTTCAAAATCACCACTTTAAACCTTCAAACATATTTTTGACAATGGTGTACTTTTTTAAACATAGTTATGAAGGCATCCGAAATTCCCATTTATTTCTTATACTTTAAATCTCTCTACATCATATTCATCTTATTATTGGTCTAAGCATGTATAGGCAAAGAAATATGACTTCTACAATATTTATGAGCTAAACACTATAAACAACACCAAAAACCATGTGAATAAAATATTGTGTACATAAGAAACCTATTTTATTATCAAATATTGGATACAATAAATTGTACTCTTTAATGAATAATGTTTCATGGATTGCTAATTTTATTGAAGAATAAATGGCTATATCATTATTATACTGTATTATGCAGATAAAAATTAATCTCTTCCCTCAAGCAGCTCTGTGTGTAATGGGGAAATTAAGTTAATGGACAATTATACTACTTGAAATAAAATAAATGATGGACTTATGCACACAGTGATATACGAATGTGTAAGATGGGCTCCCAAAATCATTAGAGAGATCTGAGAGGATGTCAAAGGAAATAATATCAATACTATTTCTGAAATCTCTAATAAGTATTAGCCAGTGGAACAGCAAATGTGTACCAAAATGTTTTAAACCATTGAAAAATCATAGTGTATAATTTAAAGAACTGTGAAAAAACAGAAGTGTAAAGACAGGGAAATTTCATCAAAAATGACTTGAAAGGGGGCTTCCCTGGTGGTCTAGTGGGTAAGGACAACGCCTTGCAGTGCAAGGGCCATTGGTTCGATCCCTGGCTTGGGAAGATCCCACGTGCTGCAGAGCGGCTGGACCGATGTTTCCAGCTGATGAGCCAGAGCTCTGGACCGCATGTACCCACAGCCGGTACTATGAGACAGGAGGGGCCGCTGCGATGGGAGACTCACACGGGCCAGAGAGCAAAGATGGATGAAAATAGATAAATGAATGAGCCAATAGAACTGAACCACCCTCCCCACAAAAAAAATTTTTTTTTTTAAAATGACTTGAAGGGGCTTCCCTGGTGGTCCAGTGGGTAAGGACGCCGCCTTGCAGTGCAAAGGGCACCAGTTCTTTTCCTGGCCTGGGAAGATCCCACGTGCCGCAGAGCAGCTGGACCGACGTGTCCAATTACCGAGCCTGTGCTCTGGAGCGCATGTGCCCGGAGCCGTTGCTCTGAGGCGAGAGAGGCCACTGCAATGGGAACCCCACACAGGCCAAAGAACAAAGACTTATCTCTCTACATCATATTCATCTTATTATTGGTCTAAGCATGTACAAAGAAATATGACTTCTACAATATTTATGAGCTAAACACTATAAACAACACCAAAAACCATGTGAATAAAATATTGTGTACATAAGAAACCTATTTTATTATCAAATATTGGATACAATAAATTGTACTCTTTAATGAATAATGTTTCATGGATTGCTAATTTTATTGAAGAATAAATGGCTATATCATTATTATACTGTATTATGCAGATAAAAATTAATCTCTTCCCTCAAGCAGCTCTGTGTGTAATGGGGAAATTAAGTTAATGGACAATTATACTACTTGAAATAAAATAAATGATGGACTTATGCACACAGTGATATACGAATGTGTAAGATGGGCTCCCAAAATCATTAGAGAGATCTGAGAGGATGTCAAAGGAAATAATATCAATACTATTTCTGAAATCTCTAATAAGTATTAGCCAGTGGAACAGCAAATGTGTACCAAAATGTTTTAAACCATTGAAAAATCATAGTGTATAATTTAAAGAACTGTGAAAAAACAGAAGTGTAAAGACAGGGAAATTTCATCAAAAATGACTTGAAAGGGGGCTTCCCTGGTGGTCTAGTGGGTAAGGACAACGCCTTGCAGTGCAAGGGCCATTGGTTCGATCCCTGGCTTGGGAAGATCCCACGTGCTGCAGAGCGGCTGGACCGATGTTTCCAGCTGATGAGCCAGAGCTCTGGACCGCATGTACCCACAGCCGGTACTATGAGACAGGAGGGGCCGCTGCGATGGGAGACTCACACGGGCCAGAGAGCAAAGATGGATGAAAATAGATAAATGAATGAGCCAATAGAACTGAACCACCCTCCCCACAAAAAAAATTTTTTTTTTTAAAATGACTTGAAGGGGCTTCCCTGGTGGTCCAGTGGGTAAGGACGCCGCCTTGCAGTGCAAAGGGCACCAGTTCTTTTCCTGGCCTGGGAAGATCCCACGTGCCGCAGAGCAGCTGGACCGACGTGTCCAATTACCGAGCCTGTGCTCTGGAGCGCATGTGCCCGGAGCCGTTGCTCTGAGGCGAGAGAGGCCACTGCAATGGGAACCCCACACAGGCCAAAGAACAAAGATGGAAATGGAAACCAGTAGAAGGCGCCAAAAAAAAAAAAAAAAAGTAAAAGAAAAAAGTGACTTGAAGTCCTTGAAAGAATGAAGACTTGAATATATGCAAAGGGCATTGAAGACTGGTTGGCAAGTTAAACATTTCAGGTATACATAACAAAATAGGGACGAGACATGGAATGCTCAATTAATAAAATGCAGGCAATTACAGACAATTTAAACCATTGTGTACATGCATAATGCATTAATACATGAGGAATATTTGGAAATAAAATTTGTAGATCAGTGAATTTACTGCTATTGAAATAAATTAGTATTGGTTAGAAGACACTGAAATATCACGTGCAAAGAGATTATTAGCAAATATCATTTTAATCGACTACTCAAAATATTTCAAAAAATCTTTGGGGGCTTCCCCTGGTGGTCCAGTGGGTAAGGACACCGCCTTGCAGTGCAAGGGGCGCCGGTTCGAGCCCTGGCCTGGGAAGATCCCATGTGCCATGGAGCTGCTGGACCGATGTGTCCAATTACCGAGCCGGAGCTCTGGAGCGCATGCGCCCGGAGCCGGAGCTCTGCAACAACAGACGCCACCGCGATGGGAGGCCCACAGGAGCCAAAAAACAAAGACGGATGAACATGGAGAAATGAAAGACCAGTAGAAGTGGCCCGCCTGCTCCCCTCCCTCCCCAACCCGACCCCCGCTCAAAATAAATAAATAAATAAATCTTTAAAAAAAAAAAAAAATCTTTGAAAAATTTGGTTAAAGTAGTGTTCTCAGATGAATTTGAATTTTAAACATTTTTCAGGATCTTAGGTTGTAAGATGCTAAATACATTAATAATTTAAAATAGAACCTCTGATGTGACCTGTTTTTGTGAAATTATTGGGAAATATCAAGGAGAATTTGGGACCATTCCATGGAGAAGCAAATGGTTACCCAATCCCATGGACAGGGGAGCCGGGCAGACTACAGCCCATTGAGTCATAAAAGTCAGACATGACTGAACAATTAACACTTTCACTTTCACATCAATGAGCTTTGTCTCCCTAGTATGTTTTGTTATGTGAATCAGAAATTTAAAAGACAAGGATAAAAGAAAGATTTATAAATTTAATGGAGGCTTTAAGGGAATTGTAAATGCAGTTCATAAAATGAGTGTACAGTGGAAATTACCTATGCACTTGAAATACTGTGCACTCTTTCCAAGAGCTCCATCATGCTTACTAGTGTGTAATGGGAGTAGAGGTTATATAAATCACATATATTAAAATATATATATTTGAGAATCAGGAACTCTTGTTATTCTGATTATCATTGTTACTATTTAGTCGCTAAGCTGTGTCCAACCCTTTCGTGACCCCCTTCTGCTAGGCTCCTCTGTCCATGGGATTCTCCAGGCAAGAATACTGAAGTGAGTTGCTATTTCCTTCTCCAGGGGATCTTCCTGACCCAGGAATGGGACCCTGGGCTCTTATGTCTCCGGCATTGGCGGGTGGTCCTTTACCACTAGCGCCACCTATAGGAAGCGCATTATGCACATCATGCAGCTCTGTATTCAGCTATGTTGTGCTGGCTTGAAGAGAACCCTGGAGGGAGTTTAACTGGCAGGTGCCTACAAGATGGAGGGAAAACCTGTCAAGCCATCCATTTCTAAATTGAAGCTCCATCTGTGCTGACACAGTTTGGCTTGGAGGTGTAGTGACAGACCAGAGAAGTCCTAATTGTGCCCAAAGATCAAACCACTAATTAATATGATACACTAGAGATTTCTGATGTTCAAATCTGGATTTTGGCAATTTAGTCAGCATAAGACTCTCTATTATTGATCTTTAAAGTTGAACAGAAAAGACAAAGTTTACCCTCAATGAAGAAAATTTAAAGAACAGTGGGAGACAAAGGAAAAGTATTTTATTGTATCTTGCATGTGGTACATTTTTAGACTACTGGTAACATGATGTGGGATAGTTTCAGATGAATTTGAATTTTAAACATTTTTCAGGATCTTAGGTTGTAAGATGCTAAATACATTAATAATTTAAAATAGAACCTCTGATGTGACCTGTTTTGTGAAATTATTGGGAAATATCAAGGAGAATTTGGGACCATTCCATGGAGAAGCAAATGGTTACCCAATCCCATGGACAGGGCCGGGCAGACTACAGCCCATTGAGTCATAAAAGTCAGACATGACTGAACAATTAACACTTTCACTTTCACATCAATGAGCTTTGTCTCCCTAGTATGTTTTGTTATGTGAATCAGAAATTTAAAAGACAAGGATAAAAGAAAGATTTATAAATTTAATGGAGGCTTTAAGGGAATTGTAAATGCAGTTCATAAAATGAGTGTACAGTGGAAATTACCTATGCACTTGAAATACTGTGCACTCTTTCCAAGAGCTCCATCATGCTTACTAGTGTGTAATGGGAGTAGAGGTTATATAAATCACATATATTAAAATATATATATTTGAGAATCAGGAACTCTTGTTATTCTGATTATCATTTTTACTATTTAGTCGCTAAGCTGTGTCCAACCCTTTCGTGCCCCCCTTCTGCTAGGCTCCTCTGTCCATGGGATTCTCCAGGCAAGAATACTGAAGTGAGTTGCTATTTCCTTCTCCAGGGGATCTTCCTGACCCAGGAATGGGACCCTGGGCTCTTATGTCTCCGGCATTGGCGGGTGGTCCTTTACCACTAGCGCCACCTATAGGAAGCGCATTATGCACATCATGCAGCTCTGTATTCAGCTATGTTGTGCTGGCTTGAAGAGAACCCTGGAGGGAGTTTAACTGGCAGGTGCCTACAAGATGGAGGGAAAACCTGTCAAGCCATCCATTTCTAAATTGAAGCTCCATCTGTGCTGACACAGTTTGGCTTGGAGGTGTAGTGACAGACCAGAGAAGTCCTAATTGTGCCCAAAGATCAAACCACTAATTAATATGATACACTAGAGATTTCTGATGTTCAAATCTGGATTTTGGCAATTTAGTCAGCATAAGACTCTCTATTATTGATCTTTAAAGTTGAACAGAAAAGACAAAGTTTACCCTCAATGAAGAAAATTTAAAGAACAGTGGGAGACAAAGGAAAAGTATTTTATTGTATCTTGCATGTGGTACATTTTTAGACTACTGGTAACATGATGTGGGATAGTCTGAAAATTCAGGAACCTGAGATATCCTCTATGTGATGTAATTTCTTTACTGTGAAATATGAGAGAACATCTACATGATATAGTATTTGCTTTCATTTCCTTTTATCTTCTATAGATCTGGCAAGATCATTTTGTGTGCTATTGGGGCTTCCCTAGTGGCTCAGATGGTAAAGAATTTGCCTGCAACACAGGAAACTTGGGTTCCATTCCTTGGTCAAAATGCTCCTCTAGAGATGGAATGGCAACTCACTCCAGTATTCTTGCCTGTAGAAATCCATGGCCAGAACAGCCTGGCCAGCTACAGTCCATGGACTGCAAAGAGTTGGGCATGACTGACTGACTCACACTCACACATGCAAGCTTAAGTAATTCAACCAACAAAATATTTGTAAAGCAACAGTTTACTTCTCTGTAGTTAAATGGTGAATTACACGTCCACGCGGGATCAGTATTTGAGCAATATTTGACTTCTTCACTGAATCAATAGCTTTATATTAAGTATGCATTTATTTTCTAAATTATATTTATTTTCATTTAAAAGCTATTTATTTCCTTATTTACTTTTGCTTTTTAAAGTTTGCAATTCAGTACTTTTTGTTATACATACATAGTTGTGATGCCATCACTACTATCTAATTTTAGACTGTTTTATCATTCCCAGAGAAACCAGATACCCATTAGAAACCCTTCTCCAGTTCCTCTCCACTGACTCCCCCACTCCCACACAGAATTTTTCTACTTTCTGTCTTTATGAATGCCCCTATCTGTACACTCTATCTAATGGATTCATACAATATTTTATCTTTTATATTTAGATGTCTTACTTAACATATCTTTTAAAAATCAATGCATTTCATACCATGTGTCAAGAATTAATTCACTTTTGAAAACTAACATATGGTTGACATAGAGTATTATGTTAGTTTCAGGTGTACAACATAGTGATTTGAAATTTAAAGCCATCACTTAAAACCACTACAGTAAGTCTAATGACCATCTATCCCCATACAAAGCCATTAGAAGATCATTTTTGATATCCCTTATCCTATACAATATAACACTGTGATTATTTATTTTATAACTGGGAGGAATTCCCTTCACCTATTTTGCCCATCTCCACCACATTCCTCCCCTCTGAAAATCATCTATTGTTTGTTATCTGTGTGTGTGTGTGTGTGTGTGTGTGTGTGTGTGTGTGTGCTGTTGCTCAGTGGTGCTCAATTCTTTGTGACCACGTGGACTGTAACCTGCCAGGCTCCTCTTTCCATAGAATTTTCCAGAGAAGGATATAGGAGTGGGTTGCCATGCCGTCCTCTAGGGGATCTTCCTGACTCAGGGATCAAACCCACAACTCTTTGCATCTCCTGGATTGGTAGGTGGGTTCTTTAACATTGTGCCACCTGGAAAGCCCCACTCACTGTATCTATGAGTCTATTTTTGTTTGTTCAGGTTTTGAAAGATTTTTTAATATTTTTTTTACATTGTTGAGTTGGATTCTGCCATGCCAAGAATGCAAATCAGGTTTTGTATTTTAAATATCAAATATAAGTGAGATCATACATTTGTTTTTTTTTGTATTTTTGAGTTTTACTTATCGTAACACCCTCTAGATCAACCTATGTTGTGACAAATGGCAAGATTTTATTCTTTTTTATGGCTGAGTTTTGTACTGTAGTTTACAATCAGAAAGCATGATGTTTGTTTGTCTTTCTCAAGATTTTTTTCTCTATGAGTGGTCTCCTGTGGTCTCATACAAATTTTAAGATTTTTTGCTCCAGTTCTGTGAAACATATTATTTGTATTTTAATAGGATTCTATTAAGTCTGTATATTGCAGATTTATCAATGCTTTTTATTTTTCAAAATATAGGTTTCTACTTCCTTGCTTATGCTTATTTTGTAGGTATTTCTCTCTTTTTTTGATGGAACTGTACAGAAAATTGTTTTCTTAATTTTTCTACCAACAGTTGATTATCAGTGTATTGAAATGCAGCACATTTCTGAAAATTAGTTTGGGATCCTACATCTTCCTGAATTCATTTGCTTAGTTCTAATCGTTAAGTATAGCATTCATATTTGATAAATATGTAAGTATATATTAGTACTGACACTATGAATAATTTCTTGTCACCTGTTTTATATCTGAATCTGTGTTGTACAGGTAGTGCCATTAAGATGTTTCATATGCGTCAAAAGTTGGAAGCCCAGAAAATGATGGCAGTGTAATTACATAGTACATCACAAGCCATCCAACTTTGGCACAACTGAAGATTTACTTCAGTTTTAAATTAATCTGAATGACCCTAGCTTTATTGCTGTTGAGTTTCTAGAAGCGATAAAATGTCAAGTCATTGAAAATAAAACGACAGAAAGTAAGCAGTTTGACAAGACTAATGCAGAGTTTCTCTGACTTGTTCCATATTCTTAAGACTTTATTACCAACTACCATGTTCTACTGAGAAATCCTTTTCTTAATGAATGCATCTTCGACCTTACTAAAATGTCTATCCCTTATACAAGCAATGGAAAATTTAGTGCTCTCTATATGTTTGTTTTATGTATGCTAAAACCTCAGTGTACAAAAAATCTAAATGTTAAATCATTGTTTTCCTTCTATATCTTAATTTTAGTAGGGCATGTTAGTGGAATGCTATTGAGTCGATCTTTGTTTGACGAGGCTAATATTTCAATTTAATCACAAGTTTTCCAATATCATTAGATAATTACGAGTTTTGCTGGCTTACTGTATGCTGACAGCTTTTTTTTTAAAGCTGCTATTTAATGTATGTTGATGGAATAATACAAAGTATCGCTATCTTCACGTTTATTGTTATTAGCCTCATAAAATGTTCTTTTATAAAACATAGAACTCATATCTCAGCATATTGCCTTGAAAAGGGGGACTCTTTCATTCATGCTCTGTATTATCTGATGTCCTTTAGATAACCTTCCAGTTTCAACTTGTTTCTGACTTTGAAAGGTCTCATTTCTGGCAAAATGCTTCACCGTCACTAGACATAATCCCAAAATGATGATTCCAGACTGGATTATTTCCCTTGATTTTTTGATTCTATTGTCTTTATTTTTAAATATTCAAATGAAAAACAAATCCCAACACCTAATATATAAGACAGTTGTTTCCCTTGCACAAATGAATTTAAAAGTAGCTAGTATCTAGTACTATTGATAAATATGTAAGTATATATTAGTACTGACACTATGAATAATTTCTTGTCACCTGTTTTATATCTGAATCTGTGTTGTACAGGTAGTGCCATTAAGATGTTTCATATGCGTCAAAAGTTGGAAGCCCAGAAAATGATGGCAGTGTAATTACATAGTACATCACAAGCCATCCAACTTTGGCACAACTGAAGATTTACTTCAGTTTTAAATTAATCTGAATGACCCTAGCTTTATTGCTGTTGAGTTTCTAGAAGCGATAAAATGTCAAGTCATTGAAAATAAAACGACAGAAAGTAAGCAGTTTGACAAGACTAATGCAGAGTTTCTCTGACTTGTTCCATATTCTTAAGACTTTATTACCAACTACCATGTTCTACTGAGAAATCCTTTTCTTAATGAATGCATCTTCGACCTTACTAAAATGTCTATCCCTTATACAAGCAATGGAAAATTTAGTGCTCTCTATATGTTTGTTTTATGTATGCTAAAACCTCAGTGTACAAAAAATCTAAATGTTAAATCATTGTTTTCCTTCTATATCTTAATTTTAGTAGGGCATGTTAGTGGAATGCTATTGAGTCGATCTTTGTTTGACGAGGCTAATATTTCAATTTAATCACAAGTTTTCCAATATCATTAGATAATTACGAGTTTTGCTGGCTTACTGTATGCTGACAGCTTTTTTTTTAAAGCTGCTATTTAATGTATGTTGATGGAATAATACAAAGTATCGCTATCTTCACGTTTATTGTTATTAGCCTCATAAAATGTTCTTTTATAAAACATAGAACTCATATCTCAGCATATTGCCTTGAAAAGGGGGACTCTTTCATTCATGCTCTGTATTATCTGATGTCCTTTAGATAACCTTCCAGTTTCAACTTGTTTCTGACTTTGAAAGGTCTCATTTCTGGCAAAATGCTTCACCGTCACTAGACATAATCCCAAAATGATGATTCCAGACTGGATTATTTCCCTTGATTTTTTGATTCTATTGTCTTTATTTTTAAATATTCAAATGAAAAACAAATCCCAACACCTAATATATAAGACAGTTGTTTCCCTTACACAGATAGGATAGAATAAGCAGAAATATCTCAAGTTTTTTAGTTATCAGTATTTTCCTAAAGAATCCATTCAACACTCCGTGCCCTAGTGATCCTTCATCATCACCCCCATGCACTGCTGCTCATGTTTTTAATTTGAAATCCACTACACTTGACTGCTTCCCATTCAGGTGACACAGGAGAGGTGGGTTCGATCTTTGGGTTGGAACAATCTCCTGGAGAAGTAAATGGCAATCCACTCCAGTATTCTTGCTTAGAGGAGCCATGGACAGAGGAGCTCGGTGGCCTATAGTCCAGGGGTTTGCAAAGAATCAGACATGACAGGTCGACTGAGCACACAGTCATGTTTTTTCAGCAAATATCCTGTTAAAGGAGCATTTTATTTATTTACTTTTGTTCCAGTTGTTTTTTTTTTCTTTTTCTTTCTTTCTTTTTTTTTTTTTTACAGAGTTTTCTTATTTACTTCCACACATCAACCTGAATCAGTCACAGATATACATATGTCCCCTCCCTCTTGAACTTCCTTCCCATCTCATATTGTATACTAACACAGATATAAGGAATATGTATTTTTCAACCTAGACCTCCCCTGCTTTATTTGGAAAAGTTTAAGAACTTTCTTTTTTTGGTGGCGCGGGGGGGGGTGTGGGTGGGTTGGGGAGGGAGGGGAAGGGCGGGCCACTTCTATTGGTCTTTCGTTTATCTATTTTCATCCATCTTGTTCTTTGGCTCCTGTGGGCCTCCCATTGCGGTAGCGTCTGTCGCTGCAGAGCGCCAGCTCGGTGATTGGACACATCAGTCCAGCCGCTCCGCGGCATGTGGGATCTTCCCAGGCCAGGGCTCGAACCGGCGCCCCTTGCACTGCAAGGTGGTGTCCTTACCCACTGGACCACCAGGGAAGCCCAAGAACTTTCTTAACACTTGCTGATGTACCATGAGATTAGACCATGACAGATCACACTACACATTCAAGGTTTCTGGTATTTCTTCAGCTCAATATCACAATTATACAATGAGATGCAATAGATGCAGACACATTTCTGATAAATCATAGACCTGAAGAAAAGAAGAATAAAGAAAATTAAAAAATACATCACATGTACTAGGTCTTGTTCTTTTTCTTTGGAATTTGTTCCTGAGAAGTTTAGTACAATTTTGTGTAACTATGTCACGTGCTTTCTAGGCACATTAAACAAGAATTCAGGCATCTTTATGTTTGTTTCTATCTCAGGGGTGTTTCAGCAGGGTCAGGGTTTAATATAGCTATTGGGAGACACTTACACTCTACAGAAACTGGGTTGCAAAAATCACATTATGCTCTGATTATGCAATCATGGCTATCTGGACTCAGACAAAATTCTCCCTGGATATCTGTCTTTACTCTTCTTATAGGTCATGAGTATGAAAAAATATTACCTATGATTTTATTCTTTTTCTTTGCTTTTGTTGCCTCAAATTCAAAGCCTACTTTAAGACCATAAATATTGAACAACTCTATAGGATAGCCACTCTGTTAAGTGTTTAAGGAATGATATCTAATGAATCATAATATAATCTGTGAAATGTTGCTAGTTTTATACATACACATGAGCTTATCAACCAAAATTATTTTATAATGTCTACATAATGCTCCATTATTGCCACTTTGAGTATTTTTATTTGGCCTAGCTCTATTTATGTATTTATTTAACATCTACATTTTCTCTTTTAAAGAGATTTCTGGTATCTCTCCTGAGGGGAGCTATAAAGTTAGTAAGGTGCACCCATACTCATTGTGCTTGCTAAGTGACTTCAACTGTGTCTGATTCTGCAACCCTATGGACTGTAGGACACTAGGCTCCTCTGTCCAATGGATTCCCAAGGAAAGAATACTAGAATGTGTTGCCATGAGCTCCTCCAGGGGATCTTTCTGACCAGGGATAGAACCCATGTCTCCTGTGCCTCCTGCTTTGGCAGACAGATTCTTTACAACTAAGCCACTTATGCTTCTGAACTGTGGTGTTGGAAAAGATTCTTGGGAGTCCTCAGAGCTGCAAGGAGATCAAACCAGTCAATGCTAAAGGACATCAGCCCTGAATATTCAGTTCCAATACTTTGGCCACTTGATGCAAACAGCTGACACATTGAAAAAGACCCTTATACTGGGAAAGATTGAAGGCGAAGGGAGAAGGGAGTGGCAAAAGATGAGATGGTTGGATAACCTTGACAACTCACCAGACATAAGCTTGAGTGAACTCAGGGAGCTAGTGAAGGACAGGAAAGTCTGGTGTGCTATACAGTGTGTCTGAAAAAGAGTCAGACACAACTTAGTGACTGAACAGTAACAATATACTGTTAGTTAACTATAAAATGAACTGATTAAACAAGTGTTTTATGTCACCATATACTTTCTATTACATGCAAACACACAATTTAGGTAACTAGTTCTCTTGAGACTAAATATATGTCCTACTGAGATAATCTCCATTAGGTGGATATAAATAAGCTTAATTTTAACATTATAAGAGCACATATTACAAATATTTTCAGGACAGTGCTAGAAACGGAGATGGAAAGATTTAAGTGCTACTAGGGATAATTAAATTATAAAATTTTGAAACTGATTTTGAAAGAACATAAAAATTTTTTAAACTATTGGGAATAAATAATAAATTATTTAGCAGAGTCCTCATGAAATGTAATCTGTTATTTTTTCTCATATCTCTGAAGGAAACAATTGTAATACTGTAAGGTAATATGTTGAATGAACGTTACCATCTAAAACACACTTACTTTCTAATTAACTGCTATAAATGTAAACATATATTCAAATCAAATTAATTACCCGTTTATTTTTGCTTTTGCATGTTTATTTCCTCCTATCCTTTTCCTTTCCTTATTTTCATTTAAACAGACTACTGTTCAAAAATTAATATTTTATTGGTGAAGTATCAATAAAATAACCTATATATGTATTGTTTACAGTATGTATTACTGTGTTTTGTAAAATCTTTTAAATAATGTATTTTTAATTTTTGTGATTCTGTTATATTTTATGGGGCCTCCCTCATGGATCAGACAGTAAAGAATCTATCTGCAATGCCAAAGACCCAGGCTCCATATAGAGATTTTTACAGGCTTTTCTAACTATCGAAATTATAATAATGTTGGTACTCCACCTGGTGGTCAAATATAAGCATTATACTTTCTTCTTTTCTTTAAAGATAAAAAAATTGAGAAAAATTTATGTTCTGATTTTAAGTTTGTAAAAATACCTAGAAAAGAATGCAGGAAAAAGACCCTTATACTGGGAAAGATTGAAGGCGAAGGGAGAAGGGAGTGGCAAAAGATGAGATGGTTGGATAACCTTGACAACTCACCAGACATAAGCTTGAGTGAACTCAGGGAGCTAGTGAAGGACAGGAAAGTCTGGTGTGCTATACAGTGTGTCTGAAAAAGAGTCAGACACAACTTAGTGACTGAACAGTAACAATATACTGTTAGTTAACTATAAAATGAACTGATTAAACAAGTGTTTTATGTCACCATATACTTTCTATTACATGCAAACACACAATTTAGGTAACTAGTTCTCTTGAGACTAAATATATGTCCTACTGAGATAATCTCCATTAGGTGGATATAAATAAGCTTAATTTTAACATTATAAGAGCACATATTACAAATATTTTCAGGACAGTGCTAGAAACGGAGATGGAAAGATTTAAGTGCTACTAGGGATAATTAAATTATAAAATTTTGAAACTGATTTTGAAAGAACATAAAAATTTTTTAAACTATTGGGAATAAATAATAAATTATTTAGCAGAGTCCTCATGAAATGTAATCTGTTATTTTTTCTCATATCTCTGAAGGAAACAATTGTAATACTGTAAGGTAATATGTTGAATGAACGTTACCATCTAAAACACACTTACTTTCTAATTAACTGCTATAAATGTAAACATATATTCAAATCAAATTAATTACCCGTTTATTTTTGCTTTTGCATGTTTATTTCCTCCTATCCTTTTCCTTTCCTTATTTTCATTTAAACAGACTACTGTTCAAAAATTAATATTTTATTGGTGAAGTATCAATAAAATAACCTATATATGTATTGTTTACAGTATGTATTACTGTGTTTTGTAAAATCTTTTAAATAATGTATTTTTAATTTTTGTGATTCTGTTATATTTTATGGGGCCTCCCTCATGGATCAGACAGTAAAGAATCTATCTGCAATGCCAAAGACCCAGGCTCCATATAGAGATTTTTACAGGCTTTTCTAACTATCGAAATTATAATAATGTTGGTACTCCACCTGGTGGTCAAATATAAGCATTATACTTTCTTCTTTTCTTTAAAGATAAAAAAATTGAGAAAAATTTATGTTCTGATTTTAAGTTTGTAAAAATACCTAGAAAAGAATGCAGGAAAAATTTACTAAATATAAGTTGAATATTAGACTGTGGCACCATATGCTTAAATCCATTATAGATTAAATATAGTACATATATTTAATATGTATACATAGACTAGTTTACAGGTCATTTTTAGTGTAATTATTATACTTACTGAATAGATAGTTTATCTTATATATATTTATAAATATTAGTATACATTATCTTATTTTTCTATAAATTTCTAAATATTTGTCTTCTGTCGTCTGTCTGTCTATTCATCTATCATTTTTCCATGCATCCTTTTAATCTATGGCCTGTATCCTGGATTCTTTTGAATTAGTACCAATTTATTTCATGGGCACCCACACTTTCACATTAGATACTAAGCACACTTAGATGGTGTTCGTATGTAAAATGCTTCTTCACAGTAATTTTAACACTTTCTACTGTTTTAAATGACCAATTGAAATGCTTCACCAGAATCCATTAATTGGGAAAGTGAAATTATTACTCCCAGTTATAATCTTTACCTGGACAACACATTGTCCTAGTTTTGCGCCATTATGTTTTAAAGTTGATTTATTTTCTGTAAACTATATTTTCAAGGCAACTAATCTCATGTATGTGACTAACTCCACTGTAAACAAAAACTATAAATGTATCTCATCAGGCATTTTCCATCTGAAAGTTCCTGAGTCTTCTCCTATTGGCTCAGCTATTGGAAGAATAAGAGCTGTGGACCCTGATTTTGGACAAAACGCAGAAATTGAATACAATATTGTTCCAGGAGATGGGGGAAATTTGTTTGACATTGTCACAGACGAGGAGACACAAGAAGGAATCATCAAATTGAAAAAGGTACGTGAATGTGTTTTTAAATAGTAGATTGCCCAATAAAAATTAAATGGAAAGACTTGAAAATGAGATGAATTTTACTTTTCCTTCAATTGGGAATATTTCAAATGAAAAAAGTCTAGGTAGCTAGGAAGTATTCACTCTCAACTTTTATTTAGTGATTCAACAGGCATGTATTTTATGTTGGGCTTCCCAAGTGGGTGTAGGGGTAATGAACTTGCCTGCCAATGCATGAGACATAAGAGATACTGGTTCAATCCTTGGGTTGGGAAGATTCCCTGGAGGAAGGCAAAACAACCTACTCCAGTATTCTTGCTCAGGAAATCCCATGGACAAAGGAACCTGGTGGGCTATGGTCTAAGGTCACAAAGAGTCAGACACAACTGAAATGACTTAGCATGTACTCATGCATATTTTATTTTGAAACAACTAGACCTATTAGCTCAAGTCATTACAAAAGTCTTACCAGAGTCTGATTTTAATTTAATTTTTAATTGTTATCAATTTAAATGAAAAGGTGATTTAAAAATAAGATGTAGAAGTAAATGCTAAGTAAACCACGCTTGGTCTTGGCCCCTTTATTACTCCTGTGAGAATATATATATCCAGTTCGCACACTTGTTCATGAACCTGAGCCTCAGAGTGGACAAATTCTGATATGGGCAAGCTCTGCTACAGGTAAGTGGAAAAAATGAGACGGGGTAATGGTGGACTTGAGGGGTTGATGATGAGGTAAGTAAACAGAAAAAAATAATGAGAAGGAAGAATAGGACAGGCAGGTGTAATGTAATGTGTCGGGAAGCCCTCTAGTTATGTTAACTTTATTTGCTTGAAAGAGAATGGAGAGTAAAATTCAAAATATTGAAATAAATAATTATCTCAGTATATGTAGTTTCCCTTTTGTCAGGGAGGGGCATGAAGGAGTATGTAAATGTGAGAAAGAGAAAAAACCTTTTGACCCCCTTGACTCATTTCACTGAGGGCTTCCCAGGTGGCTCCGTGGTAAAGAATCTACCTACCAATGCAAGAAATGCGGGAGATGCAGGTTCAATTCCTAGGTCCGAAAGATCCCCTGGAGGAAGAAATGGCAATTCACGCAGGTTTTCTTGCCTGAGAAACCCTATGGACAAAGGAACCTGGTGGGCTATGGTCTAAGGTCACAAAGAGTCAGACACAACTGAAATGACTTAGCATGTACTCATGCATATTTTATTTTGAAACAACTAGACCTATTAGCTCAAGTCATTACAAAAGTCTTACCAGAGTCTGATTTTAATTTAATTTTTAATTGTTATCAATTTAAATGAAAAGGTGATTTAAAAATAAGATGTAGAAGTAAATGCTAAGTAAACCACGCTTGGTCTTGGCCCCTTTATTACTCCTGTGAGAATATATATATCCAGTTCGCACACTTGTTCATGAACCTGAGCCTCAGAGTGGACAAATTCTGATATGGGCAAGCTCTGCTACAGGTAAGTGGAAAAAATGAGACGGGGTAATGGTGGACTTGAGGGGTTGATGATGAGGTAAGTAAACAGAAAAAAATAATGAGAAGGAAGAATAGGACAGGCAGGTGTAATGTAATGTGTCGGGAAGCCCTCTAGTTATGTTAACTTTATTTGCTTGAAAGAGAATGGAGAGTAAAATTCAAAATATTGAAATAAATAATTATCTCAGTATATGTAGTTTCCCTTTTGTCAGGGAGGGGCATGAAGGAGTATGTAAATGTGAGAAAGAGAAAAAACCTTTTGACCCCCTTGACTCATTTCACTGAGGGCTTCCCAGGTGGCTCCGTGGTAAAGAATCTACCTACCAATGCAAGAAATGCGGGAGATGCAGGTTCAATTCCTAGGTCCGAAAGATCCCCTGGAGGAAGAAATGGCAATTCACGCAGGTTTTCTTGCCTGAGAAACCCTATGGACTGAGGAGCCTAGCAGGCTAGAGTCCATGGGGCTACAAAGAGTCAGACACAACTGAGCCCACAGGCCATTTCACCCACTACCCACCCCTCACTTCTGACAACCACAAATCTGTTCTCTGTATCTATGAGCATGCTCGTTTGTTTTATATTTCACATATAAATGAAATCATATGATATTTGTGTTTGACTTATTTCACTAAACATAATGCCCTCAAAATTCATCGATGTCACCATAAATAGTAAAATTTTATTCCATATCTCTATATTTGCAAGTTTCACACCCAAGAAATCAATCAGCTGCCAAATTATTTGGGAAAAATGTTCCAGACAAAATCTGAAAGACAAAACTTGAAGTTGCTGCACACTGGCAATTATTTATGAAGCATTTACTTGTATTAGATATAACAAGTGCTAAAGAATATTTAAAGTATACAGAAGGATGTGCACAGGTTATATGAAAATGCTATCATTTTATATAAGGGATCTGAGCATCCTTGGATTTTGTAATCTGCAAGGAGTTCTAGAGCCAATGCCCTGCGGATACCAAGGGATAACTGTATACACCACGTTGTCTTTATCCACTCACCTCTCAGTGAACATCTGAGTTGCTTTCATATTTCAGTTATTATAAATAATGATGATTGTTGTTTTGTCACTAAATCATGCCTGACTCTTTTGCTACCCTATGGACTATAGCCTACCAGGCTCCTTTGACCATGGGATTCTCCAGGCAAGAACACTGTAGTGGGTTGTCATTTCTTTCTTCAGGGGATCCTCCCGACCCAGGGATTGAAGCTCTGTCTTGTGCATTGGCAGGCAGGTTCTACACCACTGAGACACCAGGAAAGCCCCAAGCCAACTCCAGGAGATAGTGGAGGATGGAGAAGCCTGGAGTGCCATGGTCCATGGGGTTGCAAAGAGTTCAGGTCTTAGCAACTAGATAACAACAACAAAATAATGCTGCAATGAACACGGGGATTGAATGTCTTTTAACTTAGTGTTTTTGCTTTTCTTTGGACAAATACCCAGGAAAGAAGTTGACTTATCTCTTTTTTATGGAAGACTACAAAGGTCAGACACAATTCTGGAAGTCCCTGGAGGAAGAAATGGCAATTCAGGTTTTCTTGCCTGAGAAACCCTAGGGACTGAGGAGCCTAGCAGGCTAGAGTCCATGGGGCTACAAAGAGTCAGACACAACTGAGCCCACAGGCCATTTCACCCACTACCCACCCCTCACTTCTGACAACCACAAATCTGTTCTCTGTATCTATGAGCATGCTCGTTTGTTTTATATTTCACATATAAATGAAATCATATGATATTTGTGTTTGACTTATTTCACTAAACATAATGCCCTCAAAATTCATCGATGTCACCATAAATAGTAAAATTTTATTCCATATCTCTATATTTGCAAGTTTCACACCCAAGAAATCAATCAGCTGCCAAATTATTTGGGAAAAATGTTCCAGACAAAATCTGAAAGACAAAACTTGAAGTTGCTGCACACTGGCAATTATTTATGAAGCATTTACTTGTATTAGATATAACAAGTGCTAAAGAATATTTAAAGTATACAGAAGGATGTGCACAGGTTATATGAAAATGCTATCATTTTATATAAGGGATCTGAGCATCCTTGGATTTTGTAATCTGCAAGGAGTTCTAGAGCCAATGCCCTGCGGATACCAAGGGATAACTGTATACACCACGTTGTCTTTATCCACTCACCTCTCAGTGAACATCTGAGTTGCTTTCATATTTCAGTTATTATAAATAATGATGATTGTTGTTTTGTCACTAAATCATGCCTGACTCTTTTGCTACCCTATGGACTATAGCCTACCAGGCTCCTTTGACCATGGGATTCTCCAGGCAAGAACACTGTAGTGGGTTGTCATTTCTTTCTTCAGGGGATCCTCCCGACCCAGGGATTGAAGCTCTGTCTTGTGCATTGGCAGGCAGGTTCTACACCACTGAGACACCAGGAAAGCCCCAAGCCAACTCCAGGAGATAGTGGAGGATGGAGAAGCCTGGAGTGCCATGGTCCATGGGGTTGCAAAGAGTTCAGGTCTTAGCAACTAGATAACAACAACAAAATAATGCTGCAATGAACACGGGGATTGAATGTCTTTTAACTTAGTGTTTTTGCTTTTCTTTGGACAAATACCCAGGAAAGAAGTTGCTAGATCATATAATAGCTCTATTTTTAACTTTTGAAGAACCTACATACTGTTTTCCATAACAGCTACACTGATTTGTATTTGCACTAGTAGTGCACAAAGATTTTTTTTCTCACATTCTCTCCACACTAATTTTTTGTCTTTTGGATAATAGGCATTATAGCATATATGAGGTGATATCTCATTATGGTATTAATTAACATTTCCCTGGTGATTAATAACATTCAGCATCTTTTCATGTACTAATTGGCCTTCAGTTTTTTAAATATATTTTTTTCACTAAAGGCTCTTTAATAGGAGTATTTAAGGATATATTCTGATAGTTCTCAGAAAACTCTATCTTCAATTTATTCAGTCCCAGAGAAAGTAGGTGTCCAATAGCAAAAACAACAGTAGTGTTTAGGTTCCATACTGATCTTAAAATCACTTTTGAAAACTTTTGCCTCAGTAGCTCAATAGCTCAGCATAGAATTGCAATGAAGATGTGAAATGAAATTCATGTAGAAATCACGTTCTTAGGCAAATTGCATGCATCTAGAAAGTAAAAATATATATTCTCCTTTTTAATATGTATGTTTTTAGGCATCAGGGTATTCTTTGTTTTTGAAGTGTTTTTCTTTTTTAAAAAAGCTTTTTTTTTTTTTTTTTTTAGCCACTTCTGTTGGTCCTTTCATTTATTCATTTTCATCCATCTTTGTTCTTTGGCCTGTGTGAGCCTCCCATCGCAGTGGCCTCTCTCGCTGCAGAGCACCGACTCTGGGCACATGCGCTCCAGAGCTCCCACTCGGTAACTGGACACATCGATCACATGTGGGATCTTCCCAGGCCAGAGACTGAACCGGCGCCCCTTGCACTGCAAGGCAGTGTCCTTACCCACTGGACCACCAGGGAAGCCCCGTGCTTTTCTTTCTTTAAAAAGAAATTAAAATGCTTAAAATTCTCTGAAGCACATATTCTTATTATAGCTTTAGCTCCAAAATCTTTATTTACTTTCCTTTGACTATTTTTCTCTCTCTCCTTTTTCTCCATGCACAGAGGGCATAAGTAGATAAAAATGATGGTCAGGTTTACATGAGCTTCTCAGAATGAAAAAAGGGCATTTTTATTTGTAATAAAGCTCGACTTGGATTCAGTTTATGAGCACGGTGACAGAATGTCACTTCACTGTGTCACTTTGAATTCAGAATAACATTATGCAATTTTATACATCTCTCCAAGGCACAAGATTATTTTTTAAAAAACTATCCTTATTTTATACTTATGTCCTATTGCACTAAGGAAAGTATGAACAAATAAATAGTGCCCTATATACTGTTAAGTATTATAACAATAGAAACAATAAGAAAATCAGAATAATGTGACTTACAATTTTTTGTTACACCTAAAAATTAGGCAGTGGGGTACATTTAAAATAAGAGAATAAGGCATTTTAAATTCAGCCATTTCATTCTTACCTGAAAACCTAAGTGAAATATATATTTTTAGTCAGTAGTTTTTATTTCTTACTGGATAAGTGACAATGTGTCTGTGTGCACGCTGAATCGCTTCAGTTGCCTCTGACTCTCACGATCCTATGGACCATAGTCCGACAGGCTTCTCTGTCCAGGGGATTCTCCAGGCAAGAGTCCTAGATGGCGTTGGCATGCCCTGAGCGGATCTTCCCTACCCAGGGATTGAACCCGCATGTGTTATGCCTCCTGCACTGGCAGACGGGCTCTTGATCACAAGTGCCACCTGGGAAACCCATAAGTGAAAATAAATATATACTTATTGGACATCAATATAAATGTAAAGTTAACATAAGTTAGACATATTCCAGAACTGAAAATACCTGTTTATATATAAGCACACTGTGGATTCCCGTTCTTTGGCCTGTGGAGCCTCCCATGCAAGAGCACCGACTCTGGGCACATGCGCCAGAGCTCCCACTCGGTAACTGGACACATCGATCACATGTGGGATCTTCCCAGGCCAGAGACTGAACTGCGCCTTGCACTGCAAGGCAGTGTCCTTACCCACTGGACCACCAGGGAAGCCCCGTGCTTTTCTTTCTTTAAAAAGAAATTAAAATGCTTAAAATTCTCTGAAGCACATATTCTTATTATAGCTTTAGCTCCAAAATCTTTATTTACTTTCCTTTGACTATTTTTCTCTCTCTCCTTTTTCTCCATGCACAGAGGGCATAAGTAGATAAAAATGATGGTCAGGTTTACATGAGCTTCTCAGAATGAAAAAAGGGCATTTTTATTTGTAATAAAGCTCGACTTGGATTCAGTTTATGAGCACGGTGACAGAATGTCACTTCACTGTGTCACTTTGAATTCAGAATAACATTATGCAATTTTATACATCTCTCCAAGGCACAAGATTATTTTTTAAAAAACTATCCTTATTTTATACTTATGTCCTATTGCACTAAGGAAAGTATGAACAAATAAATAGTGCCCTATATACTGTTAAGTATTATAACAATAGAAACAATAAGAAAATCAGAATAATGTGACTTACAATTTTTTGTTACACCTAAAAATTAGGCAGTGGGGTACATTTAAAATAAGAGAATAAGGCATTTTAAATTCAGCCATTTCATTCTTACCTGAAAACCTAAGTGAAATATATATTTTTAGTCAGTAGTTTTTATTTCTTACTGGATAAGTGACAATGTGTCTGTGTGCACGCTGAATCGCTTCAGTTGCCTCTGACTCTCACGATCCTATGGACCATAGTCCGACAGGCTTCTCTGTCCAGGGGATTCTCCAGGCAAGAGTCCTAGATGGCGTTGGCATGCCCTGAGCGGATCTTCCCTACCCAGGGATTGAACCCGCATGTGTTATGCCTCCTGCACTGGCAGACGGGCTCTTGATCACAAGTGCCACCTGGGAAACCCATAAGTGAAAATAAATATATACTTATTGGACATCAATATAAATGTAAAGTTAACATAAGTTAGACATATTCCAGAACTGAAAATACCTGTTTATATATAAGCACACTGTGGTTTTCTTGTGACTGACTAAGAAATTCAGGCAATTAAACGGTGAGATTAATATTTAAATTATGCAAAAGTACAATGTTAATGTTTTGAATTTCTAAGCCGGTTCTGTACTATTTCCACATAATGTCTATGGGAATTCAAAGAAATACTGATAGCATCTATTTAACATAAAGAAAGGTAAAGTGATCTCTTATTTATTTTTAAAATAAGTAAAACTTCTTTGGAACTAAAAGAAAATACTTACTCCTTTGCTGTTACTCGACCATATTAGTTCATTTCAAATCACCATAACTGTTGTGATCACAGTAAATCCAAGGAAAAATTATTTTTTTTCCTTAAAAATCTGGGATATAAATTATTTTATTCTTCATAGGGATTTCAAACTTATAGGTTAAACTCTAATCTGATCCCACTTGGCATTTTAATTTCGCTGAGTTAGTCTCTGAAACTCATTTTCTTCTTGCTGGCTTCAGTGGCAAGGCAGTGAATTAACAATTGATTTGGTAGCACAGCACCACCATGTGGTTAATTCTGGGATAGCTCTTAGAAGAAAATAAAATTCGGAATACCTCGTTTGGACTTACTAAAAGAATTCACCTACACTTCAGGAGGCACAGGATACATGGGCTTAGTTCCTGGGTCAGGAAGATCTCCTGGCAGAGGGCATGGCAACCCACTCCAGTATTCTTTCCTGGAAAATCCTATGAAGAGAGGAGCCTGGATGGCTACATTCCATACTGTTGCAAAGAATTGGATACAGCTGAGCACACACTCTAACGTTTTATATAGCCAAGCACACACCTGAATTTATTGTTTTAAATACTCCTATTTTCGCCAAACATGAGAATTTCAGAGAAAAATGAGTGGTACTTTTTGTTTCTGTCAATAGGCGTGCTGGCGTGCCTAAATCTTCCCTACCCAGGGATTGAACCCGCATGTGTTATGCCTCCTGCACTGGCAGACGGGCTCTTGATCACAAGTGCCACCTGGGAAACCCATAAGTGAAAATAAATATATACTTATTGGACATCAATATAAATGTAAAGTTAACATAAGTTAGACATATTCCAGAACTGAAAATACCTGTTTATATATAAGCACACTGTGGTTTTCTTGTGACTGACTAAGAAATTCAGGCAATTAAACGGTGAGATTAATATTTAAATTATGCAAAAGTACAATGTTAATGTTTTGAATTTCTAAGCCGGTTCTGTACTATTTCCACATAATGTCTATGGGAATTCAAAGAAATACTGATAGCATCTATTTAACATAAAGAAAGGTAAAGTGATCTCTTATTTATTTTTAAAATAAGTAAAACTTCTTTGGAACTAAAAGAAAATACTTACTCCTTTGCTGTTACTCGACCATATTAGTTCATTTCAAATCACCATAACTGTTGTGATCACAGTAAATCCAAGGAAAAATTATTTTTTTTCCTTAAAAATCTGGGAGATAAAGTATTTTATTCTTCATAGGGATTTCAAACTTATAGGTTAAACTCTCAACTGATCCCACTGGGCATTTTAATTTCGCTGAGTTAGTCTCTGAAACTCATTTTCTTCTTGCTGGCTTCAGTGGCAAGGCAGTGAATTAACAATTGATTTGGTAGCACAGCACCACCATGTGGTTAATTCTGGGATAGCTCTTAGAAGAAAATAAAATTCGGAATACCTCGTTTGGACTTACTAAAAGAATTCACCTACACTTCAGGAGGCACAGGATACATGGGCTTAGTTCCTGGGTCAGGAAGATCTCCTGGCAGAGGGCATGGCAACCCACTCCAGTATTCTTTCCTGGAAAATCCTATGAAGAGAGGAGCCTGGATGGCTACATTCCATACTGTTGCAAAGAATTGGATACAGCTGAGCACACACTCTAACGTTTTATATAGCCAAGCACACACCTGAATTTATTGTTTTAAATACTCCTATTTTCGCCAAACATGAGAATTTCAGAGAAAAATGAGTGGTACTTTTTGTTTCTGTCAATATTATGTTTTTGTTTCTATAAATATTTGTCATTTTCTTTTTTAAACATTTCAATAGGAAATGGCAAACCACTCCAGAATTCTTTTTTTTTTTTTTTTTAAAGATTTATTTTATTTATTTATCTTTGGGGGGGGTGGGTTGGAGAGGGAGGGAGATGGGCGGGCCACTTTTATTGGTCTTTCATTTCTCTATTTTCATCCGTCTTTGTTCTTTGGCTCCTGTGGGCCTCCCATCGCAGTGGCGTCTGTCGTCGCAGAGCACCGGCTCTGGGCACATGCGCCCCAGAGCTCTGGCTCGGTGATTGGACACATCAGTCCAGCCGCTCCGCGGCACGTGGGATCTTCCCAGGCCAGGGATCAAACCGGCGCCCCTGGCACTGCAAGGCGCTGTCCTTACCCACTGGACCACCAGGGGAAGCCCCACTCCAGAATTCTTGCCTGGAAAGCCCATGGACAGAGGAGCCCAGTGAACTGCAGTCCATGGGGTCACAGTCGGTGGCAACTGTGCAACTGGGTACACATAACTATCCTAGTCTCATCCACTCTCCACGAGCCCCCAAGTTTACATAACTCTGAAGACTGCTGCTTTATAAACATTTCTAACTTGGGTATGTGATAGTCTTTTCACATTCAAAGTGTCTAAAGCTGAATTCCTCTAATTCTCTCAACAAAGCATGCCTGCCTGCTCACATTATCTCCCTCCTGGCTAAGGCCCTACTCTCTCTCCAGTTCCTTGAAGAGGACATCTCGGTTTATTTTCATACTATTCCTATTACCACTGAACTCCTCTTGGTGGCGCTAGTGGTTAAAAACTCGCTTGCCAATGCAGGAGAGGTAAGGGATGCAGGTTCCATCCCTGGGTCAGGAAGATCCCCTGGAGAAGGAAATGGCGACCTACTCCAGTATTCTTGCCTGGAGAATTCCATGAACAGAAAAGCCTGATGGGCCACAGTCCGTGGGGTTGCAAAGAATGGAACACGGACTGAAATGACAGA
The DNA here is from genome assembly GCA_022376925.1 of Tragulus kanchil. NCBI lineage: Eukaryota > Metazoa > Chordata > Mammalia > Artiodactyla > Tragulidae > Tragulus > Tragulus kanchil. The sequence continues at coordinate 146,239,019 of JAIOJX010000004.1, forward strand.
GCTCTCAGGCTGCACCCCTTGCTAAATAGGATGGCAAGCCCAGCCACTGATTCCTCCCAAGCTTAGGTTAAAATTTCCTCCTCATGGGTTAACTGTAACCATCCTTGGTCCTCCTTTCTACACTGGCTACTCTCTGAGTCACACATCTCATGTTCATCCATTTCACCCTAATCTGTTACTGGTTTCCATCACTATTAAGATAAACAGTCAATACTATGTTTTCTATTACCATCCCCTACACACACACACACACACACGCACACACATTCACCCACTACGTGCCAATTAAACTCTGTGCAATTTCTAGTGAAGACTTTAAAGCAGGGTCCCCAGTCTGTCAGCTCCACCCCATCTTACCCTCCAGTCACAAAAAGTGGACGGCAATCTGTCAGATGAGCTGGAAAAAGTCAGCTAGAGATAAAGATTGATATTGATTTTTGGGAGCTCTTTCTGGGCTATCCAGTTTTATAAAACGGCATTACCTAAGGGCCAGGGTCATGAAGAAGTAAGGCCATCTAAGATAAGAGTGCGGCATTTCTTCTACAGTTTTCTTCAGTTATTTGATCACTGCAGGATATAAGGTTTCAGTCATAAAAAAATATCTGTATGTTCAGAAAACTTCTTTCATCTCGCTCTATCTCCCCAACCACTAAATATTTGCCTGCTGTGACAGGTCAGGAGTTCTTAAAAGGCAGAGAATATATCTGATCTCCTAAAACAAAATGTATAAAAGATTTTTGAATGTTCCCTTCATTTCTGGCTTGAAATGGACTTCAAAATAGGAAGACAAGTTCAGTGGGAAGTTAAGTAGGTAAATAAAACTAAGATCTTGTCTAGAAAGAATTTGCCTAATCCTATAGACAGTCAGAAGCATTCCAATACCTAGGAGAAATAGGGAAAGGAAGAACAATTGTTTCTAATTTCTACATTTTAAGGAAAGTTAATTCTGGTCCACAGAAGGGCGTAAGTTTCATCTAAGGCAGCTCAAATAGTTTTATAGACAAAAAGACCTAAGGTGATGAAGTCAAAATCATCTTATACTGGAAATCAAGGATCACTATGATAAAAATTACATTGTTAAACATTTATCGAACATTTAGAGATTACAAAAACACAAGTATATATTTTATAAGTTTATGTAAACTAGCTTGTACAACTTATAAATTATACATCACTCATATATCTCTTTGGCATCCGATTTCTCTCGAGTACATCAAATAATGGGAGACTTAGTACATTTATAAAACACTCTGTCATTAAACAAGATGGCAAAACTTATTATCTTTGCCTCTTTGGTCCCTTTGGAATGTTTCCCATGTCTTAGTACTATGTATGCACTCACTACTTTTTAAAATTCATTTACTTGTAAATGGCTTCGTTTGTTAGAAAGTTCTTCCTTTTTAACTAAAGTTGGCATATTTATTAATTAAAGTTATTTTTATAACTTGTGACCCCACTGACTGTAGCCCACCAAGCTCATTTGGAGTTCTCCATGCAAGAATACTGGAGAGGACTGTCACGTCCCTCTAGAGGATCTTCCCAAGCCAGAGATGGAAACCCTGTCTCTTATGTCTCCTGCATTGGTAGGTGGATTCTTTACCACTAGCGCAACCTGGGAAGTCCCACATTGGAAGATTTATAGAATAAGCCTAAATGATTTTTAACATGATAGCCCTTCAATATTTGAAAAGGTTTGTCCTTTTTTTTTCTGTCTTCTATCTGTGTAACCGATAGCCCCAATATCAGCCACAGCATATTATGCAACAACTTCACTTAAGTTAGCTTTACGACTAATGAAAAGTCTTAGCAAGAAGGAGATGGAAGCCAAGGAAAATCAGCATCATATGTAAAAAGGTATGAGCTGAATAAATGAAAATATAAAAACTAAAATAAAGGTCTGAATCCAAGACAAATAAATACATGACTAAAATTGGGTGAGTTAAACTACATAAAAGGAATTACAAGAAAATAAAGATAGATCTCCCTGAGTGAAAATTACTGTGAAAGAGCCTTAATTTCAAGTCTAAGAAGTGTTACTGTTTGCTATAATAAACTTGATAAATTTGTGAGTTTTGGATTTCACAGCAACTTTTTTTCTTATCTTTTCCCTTCTTTCCAGCAAATGCATAAAACAATCTGTCCTAAATACCTAAGGGAAGTCAAAATCATCTTATACTGGAAATCAAGGATCACTATGATAAAAATTACATTGTTAAACATTTAGAACATTTAGAGTTACAAAACACAAGTATATATGATAAGTTTATGTAAACTAGCTTGTACAACTTATAAATTTTTAACATTTAAAATTTTTCATATTTTCTCTTTGGCATCCGATTTCTCTCGAGTACATCAAATAATGGGAGACTTAGTACATTTATAAAACACTCTGTCATTAAACAAGATGGCAAAACTTATTATCTTTGCCTCTTTGGTCCCTTTGGAATGTTTCCCATGTCTTAGTACTATGTATGCACTCACTACTTTTTAAAATTCATTTACTTGTAAATGGCTTCGTTTGTTAGAAAGTTCTTCCTTTTTAACTAAAGTTGGCATATTTATTAATTAAAGTTATTTTTATAACTTGTGACCCCACTGACTGTAGCCCACCAAGCTCATTTGGAGTTCTCCATGCAAGAATACTGGAGAGGACTGTCACGTCCCTCTAGAGGATCTTCCCAAGCCAGAGATGGAAACCCTGTCTCTTATGTCTCCTGCATTGGTAGGTGGATTCTTTACCACTAGCGCAACCTGGGAAGTCCCACATTGGAAGATTTATAGAATAAGCCTAAATGATTTTTAACATGATAGCCCTTCAATATTTGAAAAGGTTTGTCCTTTTTTCTGTCTTCTATCTGTGTAACCGATAGCCCCAATATCAGCCACAGCATATTATGCAACAACTTCACTTAAGTTAGCTTTACGACTAATGAAAAGTCTTAGCAAGAAGGAGATGGAAGCCAAGGAAAATCAGCATCATATGTAAAAAGGTATGAGCTGAATAAATGAAAATATAAAAACTAAAATAAAGGTCTGAATCCAAGACAAATAAATACATGACTAAAATTGGGTGAGTTAAACTACATAAAAGGAATTACAAGAAAATAAAGATAGATCTCCCTGAGTGAAAATTACTGTGAAAGAGCCTTAATTTCAAGTCTAAGAAGTGTTACTGTTTGCTATAATAAACTTGATAAATTTGTGAGTTTTGGATTTCACAGCAACTTTTTTTCTTATCTTTTCCCTTCTTTCCAGCAAATGCATAAAACAGCAATCTTGTCCTTAAAAGAGTAAAATATACACACTTTATTTCCCCCAGGTGTACTAAGGCAAAAAAGAGATGTGTCAACACAGCAATTAGCATCATCACTGGAGTCATACCAGAGCGAATTAATTTAGAAAGCAGAAACTCTGAAAGGTCCCAGGAAATCACTGTGTTAATTAACTATGTTCATGTTAACTTCACATTGTCTTAGTTTGTCATAGGTGATTAGAAGTCAGAGCCAGTGACCTTTACGTTTTCATTTTAAAAAAGCACTGTGGCAACATCGTCTTTCTATAATATTTTCAGTCATTGGGAACATAAAACTACTATTCAGAAAAAGCAAATGTAAGCAATGCTAAGTGAAAAATCAAGAATTCAGTGACTCCAGGGACAAACTGCATCCACATATTCGGTCTCATGTTGTTCTTTAATTATATGTGCTCAAAGCCTTCATTCTTGATAATGTATTCTGATAACGATAATGTACCTACAAATTATATGTGTAATGCTGACAACACAAACTACCCAAACTAGACCCTGATGCTGGGAAAGACTGGACGCGTAAGGAGACGGGGGTGACAGAGGATAAGATGATTGGTTAACATCACTGACTCAATGCTCAGAAGTTTGTGTTGACTCAGGGAGACAGCGAGAGCCAGGGAAGCCTGGCAGAGCAGGCCACCGATTCGCAGAGTCAGACACGCCTTAGCAACAGAGCGCAACTCAGGGTAATCCTTTTACAGCAAAAAGAACCTAGAAATCCGAAAGCATATAATACAAAAGGGTATTATTGTCAAAATAATAAAAAATGACGCATGGATAACATTTTACTAAGCCAAATTCTCAGCTGAAATCGAGAAAGTATCAATCTCAATTTCATTGTATTTTTAATTACTGCTTCGTGCCACCAGATGTCAGTATCGGAAAAGAGCAAAAAATCCTTCCTCGGTCCTGTAGAAACCACTCACAGGAAAGGAGGAAGCCCTTCCTAGCACTTAACAGGTGCCTATGCCCATTTCATATGGGCAACTGGTTATGTTTACAAGTCCCGTATCGAAAGAAGTGTTACTGTTTGCTATAATAAACTTGATAAATTTGTGAGTTTTGGATTTCACAGCAACTTTTTTTCTTATCTTTTCCCTTCTTTCCAGCAAATGCATAAAACAGCAATCTTGTCCTTAAAAGAGTAAAATATACACACTTTATTTCCCCCAGGTGTACTAAGGCAAAAAAGAGATGTGTCAACACAGCAATTAGCATCATCACTGGAGTCATACCAGAGCGAATTAATTTAGAAAGCAGAAACTCTGAAAGGTCCCAGGAAATCACTGTGTTAATTAACTATGTTCATGTTAACTTCACATTGTCTTAGTTTGTCATAGGTGATTAGAAGTCAGAGCCAGTGACCTTTACGTTTTCATTTTAAAAAAGCACTGTGGCAACATCGTCTTTCTATAATATTTTCAGTCATTGGGAACATAAAACTACTATTCAGAAAAAGCAAATGTAAGCAATGCTAAGTGAAAAATCAAGAATTCAGTGACTCCAGGGACAAACTGCATCCACATATTCGGTCTCATGTTGTTCTTTAATTATATGTGCTCAAAGCCTTCATTCTTGATAATGTATTCTGATAACGATAATGTACCTACAAATTATATGTGTAATGCTGACAACACAAACTACCCAAACTAGACCCTGATGCTGGGAAAGACTGGACGCGTAAGGAGACGGGGTGACAGAGGATAAGATGATTGGTTAACATCACTGACTCAATGCTCAGAAGTTTGTGTTGACTCAGGGAGACAGCGAGAGCCAGGGAAGCCTGGCAGAGCAGGCCACCGATTCGCAGAGTCAGACACGCCTTAGCAACAGAGCGCAACTCAGGGTAATCCTTTTACAGCAAAAAGAACCTAGAAATCCGAAAGCATATAATACAAAAGGGTATTATTGTCAAAATAATAAAAAATGACGCATGGATAACATTTTACTAAGCCAAATTCTCAGCTGAAATCGAGAAAGTATCAATCTCAATTTCATTGTATTTTTAATTACTGCTTCGTGCCACCAGATGTCAGTATCGGAAAAGAGCAAAAAATCCTTCCTCGGTCCTGTAGAAACCACTCACAGGAAAGGAGGAAGCCCTTCCTAGCACTTAACAGGTGCCTATGCCCATTTCATATGGGCAACTGGTTATGTTTACAAGCTTACCCAGACACTTCTACGAGTGGTCGAATATTTTCTTAAAATATGTAACTTCTATTTCTTTTGCTCACTAATTTTTAAAGGGGAAGGACAACTTGATACTAACTTGCTAGTTCCTCTGCTTCAAGCTCCACGGTCATTCCCACATGCTATATGTACTTTATCTTCTCACTTGATTTGTCCTCACTACAGCCATTAGATTTTGAAACAAAGAAGGCTTACACGTTTAAAGTAGAGGCCTCCAACGTTCACCTCGACCACCGGTTTCACTCTGCGGGCCCTTTTAAGGACACGGCCACAGTGAAGATCAGCGTGCTGGACGTGGACGAGCCCCCGGTTTTCAGCAAGCCTCTCTATACCATGGAGGTGTATGAAGACACTCCGGTCGGGACCATCATTGGAGCGGTCACTGCCCAAGACCTGGATGTGGGCAGCAGTGCCGTTAGGTAAGAAAAAGCAACGTTTTCTGTTTTGTATATCCAAAAGAGAGAGAAGGAAAACAAAACAAGTCTCTAACTAGCCTTGCATGAATGATTTAGTTATAGGATGCTGTGTTTGAAACTGTAATGACTTTACCTGGTAAGTATAAGAACAGAGGAAAACCCACAGGATCTGAACAACAACATCTGATAGCAGTCCCTGTAATGGGGTTTAGTAGTGACCTGATGTTAGATTGTCACTCAAACTGATCAACCTTGGATTTTTATCAACAAAAGGACTTTAGTAGTCAGGCTAAAAGGGTGAATCTCACAAATAACAATATTAAGATACTGTTGCCGTGCCTTAAATACCAGAGATATATAATATGTTTTTTTCAGTTACTCTAAAATCTCTGTCCCCTACAAAGTTAGTGTTTGAAAATGATCATTTGACCATTTGCAACTTGCAGTTCATTTTTTCATGGTGGCAATTGTATCTCCTGATGAAATCACAACAGAGTCAATTTTAAGGTAAAATGTGCATTGTGTAGTTGCTCAGAGCCCAGAGTTGGCAAGGAGCTCCTTACTGGACTAAGATTGCTAGGCATTGAGTCAACAAAGCAACTGATGGAGGAAGAAAGTAGAAGAAAGTACCTGCCCTGCCTCCACTCATAAATGCCACTTATCTCTCAAGCATGCAGCATTACCTTTTCCTCACTTATAAGTTGATCCTATAATGTATTTTAGACTCATTTGGATTCAACTTTGCTTCTTTTATGTACTTCATTTGTGCCATGTAACATACCCCTACAAAAAACAAGTGGGGGGAGAACAAAAAGAAAAAAGAAAAAGAAATAAATGACCACATCTATGAAACAGAAACAGACTTGTAGACCTTGTGGTTGCCAGGATGGATTGGGAAGGACTGGGAGTGGGATCAGCAGATGTAAACTAAAAAGGAGACAGAGAGAGAAAGATGGGATTTGTTCTAAATCTTTTAACTCTCAAGGGTTGAAGCTTAGTATACAAAATCCAAACCAAAGAACACATTAAGTAGACTTTTAAAGCTAAACACCATTCTGTTGGCATAAGAACAATACAGAGACACATAAGATTTTAAACCATGAGGTAATTAGTGATTTAAAAAAAAGGATCACTTATTCAGCGGTATGCAACATTCATAGCATAGAGAAAACTAGCATGCTGCTTGTGTTTGAATCTGCCCCCTAAAGTGGTCCAAATACCCTCCTTCTTGAAAAATGTCTGTGATCAAGAAAGAACTCTAAAAGAGCACATTTGTCTTGAGAAAAAGTGCAATCATTTAACGCCCCTACACATCAGGTTGAATGCTGGCCCATTTCCTCATTGGGTGCAGCTTGTTCTACATGCTCATATTACAGCATGATTCACTTCCAGCTAAAGTCCAGAAAAGTCTATTACCGGTGTCCTAAGGGTATTCTCAAGAATCTGCTACATGAATAGTCGTTATACATGAATCTGTCGTCATTCATCAGTGTTGGTCTTGAATGCCCTGTGTGTGCTGCTGATCACTGAGAAAGTAGAAAATGCCTGCTAAGTAGATTCACAGGTAATTTCAAGAATGTAAACAGAGTGGAAGAAATATGGAAGGTTGTAAAGAAACTAATAAAAAGATAAATAAATAGTGATTGAAACTCTCTACAGTTCAATACATGAGAATTGTGGGACATAATGGGATGTGATACCTTAGGGAATATGCTAAATTGTTTAATCTGCTATATGTTCTACTTGTGAATACTAATCACAGCCTGATTCGGTCAATATATAAATAAAATATTATTTTAATGAAATATTTTTTTAAAAAGTCAGAGGATTTCGAAGTAAACAAACTACCACCTGATAAAGGTAAAGTGACAACTGCAAACTTCTAAGTAAAAGGAAATAATTATATCAAGACCCTGGTGTGTGGAAAAATGGAAGGCTACATGTTAGAGAAATTTTCCAGCAACAAGCCTATCTTATTTGTTTGTTTTTGATGTCACAGAAACTACTGTCTGACAAGTGCTACTTTATTTGAAATAAGGTAGCATCCATAGTCTTATTTCTAATGAGAAGCAGCCAAATTCACTGAACCTGTAGACATGGATAGATCTAATTGATCCCCGTGAGGGGTTGTCAAAAGACAGAGGTGCTTTGAATCAACATAAAAGCTGTCTTACTTTCATGTCCTTGAGGGAAACAATAAATTTAAATCATATCAGCTGAGGAAGGTGGGGTATGAATCACTTCTAGGTTGGAAAAAAATGTTTGTTCACTTAAGAATGAGAGTGAAAATATTTTATAAAAACTAAGCATCAAAATGATTATTTACTTGGCATGTGTAGGTATGCTCTGTTTGCTTTCCTTTGCTTGACTGTATTTACTGCTTTGCATAACATTTTCATGGGGTTATTGAGCATGATGTTAATTTAAGACTAGGTTATTTCACACCAGTGGATAATTTATTAATATTATTACTTCATTATTATTGAACATGGGAAAGAGTCAGAAAACAATGACATTAACCAGGGACTGCAAAGTCTCAGAAGATATGTTCAGTTAAGCATGTTACTGTTGTATTAATCACTCAGTCATGTCCAACTCTTTGCCAACTGTAGCCTACCACTGTTCATGGGATTTTCCAGGCAAAAATACTATAGGGAGTTGCTATTTCCTTCTCCAGAGGGTCTTCCTGACTCAGGGATTGAACCCATGTCTCCTGCATCACAAGCATATTCTTTCCTGCCTGAGCCACCAGGGAAGCCCTATAGCTTGTTAGATGTAGTGCCCCACAAATATATCCCGTCCTCTGTTGCTCTGAGATTAATTTCTAGTCATTATTTTCTTTACATTTCTATCCTTTGTCTTCTTGTTGTTCAATCCCTAAGTTGTTACCCCATGGACTGCATCATGCCAGGCTTCCCTGTCATTCACTATCTTACAGAGTTTTGCTCAACCTCATGACCATTGAATTGATGATACTGTCTAAGTAAAACAACTGCAAACTTCTAAGTAAAAGGAAATAATTATATCAAGACCCTGGTGTGTGGAAAAATGGAAGGCTACATGTTAGAGAAATTTTCCAGCAACAAGCCTATCTTATTTGTTTGTTTTTGATGTCACAGAAACTACTGTCTGACAAGTGCTACTTTATTTGAAATAAGGTAGCATCCATAGTCTTATTTCTAATGAGAAGCAGCCAAATTCACTGAACCTGTAGACATGGATAGATCTAATTGATCCCCGTGAGGGGTTGTCAAAAGACAGAGGTGCTTTGAATCAACATAAAAGCTGTCTTACTTTCATGTCCTTGAGGGAAACAATAAATTTAAATCATATCAGCTGAGGAAGGTGGGGTATGAATCACTTCTAGGTTGGAAAAAAATGTTTGTTCACTTAAGAATGAGAGTGAAAATATTTTATAAAAACTAAGCATCAAAATGATTATTTACTTGGCATGTGTAGGTATGCTCTGTTTGCTTTCCTTTGCTTGACTGTATTTACTGCTTTGCATAACATTTTCATGGGGTTATTGAGCATGATGTTAATTTAAGACTAGGTTATTTCACACCAGTGGATAATTTATTAATATTATTACTTCATTATTATTGAACATGGGAAAGAGTCAGAAAACAATGACATTAACCAGGGACTGCAAAGTCTCAGAAGATATGTTCAGTTAAGCATGTTACTGTTGTATTAATCACTCAGTCATGTCCAACTCTTTGCCAACTGTAGCCTACCACTGTTCATGGGATTTTCCAGGCAAAAATACTATAGGGAGTTGCTATTTCCTTCTCCAGAGGGTCTTCCTGACTCAGGGATTGAACCCATGTCTCCTGCATCACAAGCATATTCTTTCCTGCCTGAGCCACCAGGGAAGCCCTATAGCTTGTTAGATGTAGTGCCCCACAAATATATCCCGTCCTCTGTTGCTCTGAGATTAATTTCTAGTCATTATTTTCTTTACATTTCTATCCTTTGTCTTCTTGTTGTTCAATCCCTAAGTTGTTACCCCATGGACTGCATCATGCCAGGCTTCCCTGTCATTCACTATCTTACAGAGTTTTGCTCAACCTCATGACCATTGAATTGATGATACTGTCTAACCATTTCATCCTCTGCCACCCACTTCTCCTTTTGTTTTCAATCTTTCCCAGCATCAGGGGCTTTTCCAATAAATTGGATTTTCACATCAGGTGGTCAAATTATTAGACCTTCAAATGCATCATCAGTCCTTCCAATGAATATTCAGGGGTGATTTTCTTTAGAATTGACTGATTTGATCTCTTTGCTATCCAAGGGACTCTCATGAGTCTTCTCCAACACCACGGTTTAAAAGCATCCATTCTTCAATGCTCAGCCAACTCTCATATCCATACAGGACTACTAGAAAAACCATGACTATGATTATATGCACCTTTGTTGGCAAAGTAATGTCTCTGGTTTTTTTTAGTATACTGTCTAGGTTTGTCCTAACTTTTCTTCCAAGTAGAAACATCTTTTAGTTTCATGGTGGCAGTCACATCCCACAATGACTTTGGAGTCCAAGAAAATAAAATCTATCATTGCTTCCACTTTTCCTTCTTGAGCAATGATGTTGGATACCATGATCTTAATTTTTTTTAATGTTGAGTTTCAAGCCAAGTTTTTCACTCTCTTCTTTCATTCTTATCAAGGGAGTCTTTAATTTCTCTTCAATTTCTGCCATCAGAGTGGCAGCATCTGCATATCTGAGGTTGTTGATATTTCTCCTAGAAATCTTGGTTCCTGCTTGTGATTTATCCAGCCTGGCATTTCACATGATATACTCTGCATATAAGTTAAATAAGCAGGTGACAATATACAGTCTTGTCATAACCAATAACAGTTAACTAACAAAGAATAGTGGTATGGTAATAACTTATTCACTGGCCATGATTTCTTAAACATCTCAATGATCATTTTATAGCAGGAGAAACTGAGGCCCAAATTATGACTTCACTAAAGATGAAAAGGATTCCCTGGTGGATCAGATGGTAAAGAACCTGCCTACAATGCAGGAGACTTGGGTTAGATCCTTGGGTTAGCAAGATAACCTGGAGAATGGCATGACAACCCACCCCAGTACACTTGCCTGGAGAATTCCATGGACAGACGGTCCTGAAGGGTATAGTCCATGGGGTCACAAAGGGTAGGACACTATTGAGAAACTGATTTGAACATAAGGCACCAAATTCTAATTGCTGTGCTACTAAAGGTTAATATATTTATCTAATTTTTTATATTGCTTTGCATTTCCAGTATTGTTGAAAATATACATAAATTTCATAATTTTAGTAGCATGTTAAACAAAATATAATAACAAAACATTTCAGTAAAAAATGTACAATATTTGAATCTTTACGATATGCTAACAATGGTCTTTATTATATACGTGCAAGAATTCTAAACACTTTACATAGGTTTCTCTGGTTTAAACCTTTCAATAACTATGTCTAAACCTTAAAAATGTTTAATTCAACAATGAGAAAATTGACAGTGGTCTAGCTAGAAATATAAAACCAAAAAAATACATTTATTTTGTTAACATTTTTTGTACATATGAAAAAAATCATATTACTTGAGATTTGGTACATTTTATTTTTTTAGACAACTACAAAGTCCTTACAAGATTTAGATATAACTGACAATTTATTGGGCTTCTAGTGGCTCAGATGGTAAAAACCTGCCTACAATGCAGGAGACTTGGGTTAGATCCTTGGGTTAGCAAGATAACCTGGAGAATGGCATGACAACCCACCCCAGTACACTTGCCTGGAGAATTCCATGGACAGACGGTCCTGAAGGGTATAGTCCATGGGGTCACAAAGGGTAGGACACTATTGAGAAACTGATTTGAACATAAGGCACCAAATTCTAATTGCTGTGCTACTAAAGGTTAATATATTTATCTAATTTTTTATATTGCTTTGCATTTCCAGTATTGTTGAAAATATACATAAATTTCATAATTTTAGTAGCATGTTAAACAAAATATAATAACAAAACATTTCAGTAAAAAATGTACAATATTTGAATCTTTACGATATGCTAACAATGGTCTTTATTATATACGTGCAAGAATTCTAAACACTTTACATAGGTTTCTCTGGTTTAAACCTTTCAATAACTATGTCTAAACCTTAAAAATGTTTAATTCAACAATGAGAAAATTGACAGTGGTCTAGCTAGAAATATAAAACCAAAAAAATACATTTATTTTGTTAACATTTTTTGTACATATGAAAAAAATCATATTACTTGAGATTTGGTACATTTTATTTTTTTAGACAACTACAAAGTCCTTACAAGATTTAGATATAACTGACAATTTATTGGGCTTCTCTAGTGGCTCAGATGGTAAAGAATCTGCCTTCAGTGCAGGAGACCCAGGTTCAATACCTGGATCAAGAAGATCCTCTGGAAAAGGAAATGGCAACCCACTCCAGTTTTCTTGCCTGGGAAAATTATGGACAGAGGAGTCCATGGAGTCTCAAAGAGTTGGACATGACTGAGTGACTGACACACACAGAGATACACAAATTTTTTGAAAAACCAGTGCATTTGTGATACAGATCTACAGTTCTAATTTTTATAAGGATTGTATCTTCATATTTAACAATGTATTTGTTTTTTAAAAAAAACAAATCTTATACTTTTTTGTATTGATATGATGGCAGTGTCCAGATATTAGTTAGGATGGTGAATATTTTTGAATCTATCTTGTTATGTTTCATGTAACTCCTTGGAATGAAAGAATGGCCAATTCCTTTCTTTTTTTTTTCTTTTTGGTCACACCACCTGGAATGTGGGATCTTAATTCAGGGATGTGGGATCCTAGATCAGGGATGAAACCTATACCTTCTGCATTAGAAGTGCAGATTATTAACCATTGGATGGCCAGCAAAGTTCCTAAGTCTATGTTCTTTATTACTTAGCTAAACACTTTGGGTGTACATTTTGTCTCCTAGAGGTTCAGTTTCTTTGCTTTCTTTCAAAGTGTTGATTTCTCTGTGTAAATTTAACAGCTCTTTCTCTTCTTTCTGTAATTTACATACCTTTAGAGAATACCTTTTTTCTCAGTTATTTGATATTTTTGTATTTTTGATTTTTTAAAGATCAGTTATTTCAAATATGTCCTAAGTTAATATAATCAGTTGCTGTGAAATATTATAATAATCAGGATCTAGTTCATAAACTGTCCAAGATTACTTTTGAGTTAAGAGGATGTAGTTCTCAGAGAAGATGACCTAAAAGGTTGACAAATCATAAGGAGGACATGGAAGATTAGTCACCAGAAACAAAAAAACAAACAGAAAATGAAAGCTTTCTTTCAAATACAGTGCCTATATATGGGTACCATTTGGTAAATGGCTCTAATTAAAATGACATCTTTCTTCAGAGACATTTGTCCATGGCCTTCAGTGAGAGTAAATAAATCTAACTTTATTTGGAACAACTGGCATTTGATTTAGTTCAAGGGAATTGTGATACAACTATATAAAATGACTTCAGAATAAATGTCTGGATACTCAAAGATATATTATAAATATTTTGATGCTTGAAATGTGATCAAGTCATTATTAAGAGGAACAGTCAGTTGTCTTTATAAAATAATTCAATGCATACATGCCAGTACAAGATATTATGAATGGAACAGTACAGTATATCCTACTCTAAAGAAAGTTTCTATATAATCATCAAAAAACTACAATTATTTTGGTCTTATCATTTAAGAAAGACTGTTAACAAAAATTCAAATAGGTAAATAAAAGAAGTAAGAATATAGAATTTTGTAATACTGCTGCTCAGTCACTCAGTTGTGTCCAACTATTTCTGACCCTTTGGACTATAGCCTGCCAGGGCCTCCTGTCCATGGTATTCTCCAAGGCAAATAACAGAGGATTTTCCTGACCTTGGGATTAAAGCAACATCCCCTGTGTCTCCTGTGAACATGGATTCTCTACCCTCTGAGCCATGATGGAAGACCCCCCATACTTTTTTATGGAAGCAACAAATACTTCCTAGAGAGTTTTGGCAAAACTTCATGGGGGGGGCTTCCCCTGGTGGTCCAGTGGGTAAGGATACCGCCTTGCAGTGCAAGGGGCGCCGGTTCGAGCCCTGGCCTGGGAAGATCCCACGTGCCGCGGAGCGGCTGGACCGATGTGTCCAATTACCGAGCCAGCGCCCTGGATCGCATGTGCCCAGAGCCGGTGCTCTGCAATGACAGACGCCACCGCGATGGAAGGCCCACAGAAGCCAAAAAACAAAGACGGATGAAAACAGAGAAATGAAAGACCAGTAGAAGTGGCCCGCCTGCTCCCATCCCTCCCCAACCCGACCCCCGCCCAAAATAAATAAATAAATAAATCTTAAAAAAAAAAAACTTCATGGGAAGACCGTAAGCAAAGGCACAATCACATTCTTTACTTATTTAGTCAGGTATTACTGTCCATATTTTTAATACTGAAAAAACTTCCACTGCATACTTGTTATCTAAGCTCTTAAGTACAGAAGCCATATTTAATCAGTGTTTGCCTAAGCTTTATTTTCTTTCCATTAGTGGAAGGTGGTTTGAGGTCTCTTCAGAATAAATGTCTGGATACTCAAAGATATATTATAAATATTTTGATGCTTGAAATGTGATCAAGTCATTATTAAGAGGAACAGTCAGTTGTCTTTATAAAATAATTCAATGCATACATGCCAGTACAAGATATTATGAATGGAACAGTACAGTATATCCTACTCTAAAGAAAGTTTCTATATAATCATCAAAAAACTACAATTATTTTGGTCTTATCATTTAAGAAAGACTGTTAACAAAAATTCAAATAGGTAAATAAAAGAAGTAAGAATATAGAATTTTGTAATACTGCTGCTCAGTCACTCAGTTGTGTCCAACTATTTCTGACCCTTTGGACTATAGCCTGCCAGGGCCTCCTGTCCATGGTATTCTCCAAGGCAAATAACAGAGGATTTTCCTGACCTTGGGATTAAAGCAACATCCCCTGTGTCTCCTGTGAACATGGATTCTCTACCCTCTGAGCCATGATGGAAGACCCCCCATACTTTTTTATGGAAGCAACAAATACTTCCTAGAGAGTTTTGGCAAAACTTCATGGGGGGGGCTTCCCCTGGTGGTCCAGTGGGTAAGGATACCGCCTTGCAGTGCAAGGGGCGCCGGTTCGAGCCCTGGCCTGGGAAGATCCCACGTGCCGCGGAGCGGCTGGACCGATGTGTCCAATTACCGAGCCAGCGCCCTGGATCGCATGTGCCCAGAGCCGGTGCTCTGCAATGACAGACGCCACCGCGATGGAAGGCCCACAGAAGCCAAAAAACAAAGACGGATGAAAACAGAGAAATGAAAGACCAGTAGAAGTGGCCCGCCTGCTCCCATCCCTCCCCAACCCGACCCCCGCCCAAAATAAATAAATAAATAAATCTTAAAAAAAAAAAACTTCATGGGAAGACCGTAAGCAAAGGCACAATCACATTCTTTACTTATTTAGTCAGGTATTACTGTCCATATTTTTAATACTGAAAAAACTTCCACTGCATACTTGTTATCTAAGCTCTTAAGTACAGAAGCCATATTTAATCAGTGTTTGCCTAAGCTTTATTTTCTTTCCATTAGTGGAAGGTGGTTTGAGGTCTCTTCAGAATAAACCAAAGGCCAGGTATAAAGCTTTGAGGGCAGAGGAGAGGTGACATCCAGTTACGGAAGGCCACACACAGTCAGAAAACTGTGTGTGACTATTAAAAAATGACTAAAAAAGATCCCCATGGTGAGGAAAGCTTAAGCAACTTTGAAGGAAACAAAAATAACAACTATGTAGATTAAGGTATATTTCTTTATCCTCAGAAATCTCTTTTACTCATATCGCATGTCTCCAAATGGGATTTAAGACAGAAGAGTTGTGTCTTTATTAATTTAACAATTTGATCAAGTATTTATCTTCTCATCAGACATTCAACACAAACAAGGGAAGCTATTAACTAGTATATGACTTAATTTTGCTAGGAAGAAACTAAGAGTGAAGAGGAGGGTTAGAAAAAATTAGAAGGAAAGAGTTGGAAATTAAAACTACTATTTAACAAAGTTTGAGAGAAACATATTGGAATTCCCAAGAAAACAATTTAATTGTAGTGTTGTTGAAGCAATTACAAACTAAGTGTTGTATGTGGCCTAAGTTCTCAGTAAATGTTTACGGAAGTAAATTGAACTGAATTTACTTTCATTTAGTTATCTACAGCCAGATTTTATAAAAAAATAAAAGCAAACAAAGAATAATGAAGAGTAAAATTATTTTGATCTATTATTAGTAACATTAACATAATGTTTCCCACCTGGACCTGAGTCATTACTTCTACTTTTTTTTTTTTTTTTTTTTTTTTGCTTAAGGGATGAAGTGTAATATGTTTAAGGTAACTTTGTGTCATCAAGCACCTTTTCTTTTTTTTTTTTATAAAATGTGTTTGAGAATGGGACACGGTCAAAGTTAGCTTTTCCATTAACTATGAGAAAGTTATTAAGCAAATAAAAAGAAACAATTTTAAGGGAAATGCTTACCTAATGAAGAGAACAAAACTTTAAGGCACTTCTGAAAACTCATTTTAGAGAAAAGTAATAAGATTGTTCTCTGTCAAGTGATCTTCACAGATTAAGTTAATGCATAATTTTTTTTTTTAATTTCCATTCAGTCGTTAAAACAAGTTTCTTAGCAACAGTCACCACAATACTACCATGAGCTATATAGCATCACTGATAGATCATAAGTACTTTTTTTTTTCTTTTGAATCTCATCTATTCAGTATGTATAAGATGACTCAAACAAAATCAGTATCTGAAGGTTTTGCTCATTTAAACTGGTGAGCTGGGCCAAGTTAGACATTTTACATTATACTATCGTGATTAGTTTCCATTAAGATTTCACTCTACCCTTCGGCTGTATGTGAACTGCAACAAAGTAAACCAGTAATGGTTCATGCTGTGTTGGTATTTTCCTGAAACTGATCTAAGAAATTTTAGAACCAGGTCATTCATGTCTTTTTTGGAAGTATCAAGGAAATGTACAAGTGTTTTGTTTGTCAGTTCCCTAGTGGTCATTTCTTACCAATATCCCCTAATTGTTATAGTGGGCAAAATATCACAGTAGAAAATGGTAGCAGTCTTATGTTTATCAGTCAGGCCTAGAGATCAGTCACACAAAGGTAGGAGCTTAGGAAAATGTCAGGAGCTAGTAGTTGCCAAGAAAACAATTTAATTGTAGTGTTGTTGAAGCAATTACAAACTAAGTGTGTATGTGGCCTAAGTTCTCAGTAAATGTTTACGGAAGTAAATTGAACTGAATTTACTTTCATTTAGTTATCTACAGCCAGATTTTATAAAAAAATAAAAGCAAACAAAGAATAATGAAGAGTAAAATTATTTTGATCTATTATTAGTAACATTAACATAATGTTTCCCACCTGGACCTGAGTCATTACTTCTACTTTTTTTTTTTTTTTTTTTTTTTGCTTAAGGGATGAAGTGTAATATGTTTAAGGTAACTTTGTGTCATCAAGCACCTTTTCTTTTTTTTTTTTATAAAATGTGTTTGAGAATGGGACACGGTCAAAGTTAGCTTTTCCATTAACTATGAGAAAGTTATTAAGCAAATAAAAAGAAACAATTTTAAGGGAAATGCTTACCTAATGAAGAGAACAAAACTTTAAGGCACTTCTGAAAACTCATTTTAGAGAAAAGTAATAAGATTGTTCTCTGTCAAGTGATCTTCACAGATTAAGTTAATGCATAATTTTTTTTTTTAATTTCCATTCAGTCGTTAAAACAAGTTTCTTAGCAACAGTCACCACAATACTACCATGAGCTATATAGCATCACTGATAGATCATAAGTACTTTTTTTTTTCTTTTGAATCTCATCTATTCAGTATGTATAAGATGACTCAAACAAAATCAGTATCTGAAGGTTTTGCTCATTTAAACTGGTGAGCTGGGCCAAGTTAGACATTTTACATTATACTATCGTGATTAGTTTCCATTAAGATTTCACTCTACCCTTCGGCTGTATGTGAACTGCAACAAAGTAAACCAGTAATGGTTCATGCTGTGTTGGTATTTTCCTGAAACTGATCTAAGAAATTTTAGAACCAGGTCATTCATGTCTTTTTTGGAAGTATCAAGGAAATGTACAAGTGTTTTGTTTGTCAGTTCCCTAGTGGTCATTTCTTACCAATATCCCCTAATTGTTATAGTGGGCAAAATATCACAGTAGAAAATGGTAGCAGTCTTATGTTTATCAGTCAGGCCTAGAGATCAGTCACACAAAGGTAGGAGCTTAGGAAAATGTCAGGAGCTAGTATTAAGAGTTTGACCGGCTCCAAGAAGATGTTGAAGATGTTTTGTTAAGTAGAACATTCAGAAGGCAGTAAGGTTTCTGAGAGGGTAACATCCAGACAAAGGGGTACCAAAATATCACACGATGATGGAGATAAAAATGGGATTCTGGAAAATAGTGAAAGAGGACCACAGAAAAGCAGCATTGTAAGAAATAAAGCCTGGCTATTGTGCTGTACTTTGTGCTTCTAGTGTTTCTCAGGGCTGTGTAGTTTGGAAGTGTTTTTTGTTTGTTTGTTTGTTTTGAATGCTGCATCAGGTCTTAGTTGTGGCATGCAGGAGGATCTTGCTTTAGTCTCCTGACTAGGGATAGAACCTGCATTGGGAAGGTAGAATCTTAACCAAGGAAGTCCCTCAGATGTTTTAAACAATATGTATGTCACAACTTGATTTTAGAGCATTTGTTTGCTAGGAAGATATTTTTTTTAATGAATAGTACAAATAATCCACAATGTGGAAAGAGAGTGGGAGGAAAGGGTACACACACATGTACCTGCATGCACACATTCCATAGGTGTGATTCTATACCTAGGTACATGTATCTATCTTACCCCGTTTCATCTATTCTACACTTTCCCTTACACTGCTAGGTAGGTATTGTTTTCCAAATTTTGCAGCAGACAGGAGAACAGGCATTAGTGATAAAGAATCCTAACTTAATTGCACAAGGTAAGTGAAGGAACTTTCGTTATCACCTTAGTTTTCACTTCAAAAAAAGTTCATCTTCTTCATTCTAGATACATTTCTTTGTCTCTCAGCAATGGTTGATTTAGGAAATACAGAATTTGTTAGTGTTAGATTGAAATAACTGGATAAGTGAAATTTGCCTGTTCACTTTGCAAGATATTGAATTTTGGAAATATATAAAACTATCTATCTATCTAAGCCCACTCCAGTGTTCTTGCCATAAAATGCAGTCTATGTTTACAGTCAGGCCTAGAGTTTTCATTTTTTTCAAAATATCACAGTAGAAAATGGTAGCAGTCTTATGTTTATCAGTCAGGCCTAGAGATCAGTCACACAAAGGTAGGAGCTTAGGAAAATGTCAGGAGCTAGTATTAAGAGTTTGACCGGCTCCAAGAAGATGTTGAAGATGTTTTGTTAAGTAGAACATTCAGAAGGCAGTAAGGTTTCTGAGAGGGTAACATCCAGACAAAGGGGTACCAAAATATCACACGATGATGGAGATAAAAATGGGATTCTGGAAAATAGTGAAAGAGGACCACAGAAAAGCAGCATTGTAAGAAATAAAGCCTGGCTATTGTGCTGTACTTTGTGCTTCTAGTGTTTCTCAGGGCTGTGTAGTTTGGAAGTGTTTTTTGTTTGTTTGTTTGTTTTGAATGCTGCATCAGGTCTTAGTTGTGGCATGCAGGAGGATCTTGCTTTAGTCTCCTGACTAGGGATAGAACCTGCATTGGGAAGGTAGAATCTTAACCAAGGAAGTCCCTCAGATGTTTTAAACAATATGTATGTCACAACTTGATTTTAGAGCATTTGTTTGCTAGGAAGATATTTTTTTTAATGAATAGTACAAATAATCCACAATGTGGAAAGAGAGTGGGAGGAAAGGGTACACAAAATGTACCTGCATGCACACATTCCATAGGTGTGATTCTATACCTAGGTACATGTATCTATCTTACCCCGTTTCATCTATTCTACACTTTCCCTTACACTGCTAGGTAGGTATTGTTTTCCAAATTTTGCAGCAGACAGGAGAACAGGCATTAGTGATAAAGAATCCTAACTTAATTGCACAAGGTAAGTGAAGGAACTTTCGTTATCACCTTAGTTTTCACTTCAAAAAAAGTTCATCTTCTTCATTCTAGATACATTTCTTTGTCTCTCAGCAATGGTTGATTTAGGAAATACAGAATTTGTTAGTGTTAGATTGAAATAACTGGATAAGTGAAATTTGCCTGTTCACTTTGCAAGATATTGAATTTTGGAAATATATAAAACTATCTATCTATCTATCTATCTATCTAAGCCCACTCCAGTGTTCTTGCCTAGAGCGCTCCATTGACAGAGGAGCCTGGCAGGCTACAGTGTAATGACATGACTTTCTTCTTGTTCAGTTGCTTAGTTGTGTCTGACCCTTGCAACTCTTCATGGACTCTAGCATGCCAGTCTTCTCTGTCCTTCACCATCCATTCTCTGGAATTTGCTCAAATTCATGTCCACTGAGTTGGTGATGCCATCCAATTCCTCTGTTGTCCCCTTCTCCTTCTGCCTTCTATTTTTCCCAGCATCTGGATCATTTCCAATGAGTTGTCTCTTCGCATCAGATGGCCAAATATTGGTGCTTCAGCATCAGTCCTTCCAATGAATATTCAGGATTGATTTCCTTGAGGGTTGTTTGATTTGACCTCCTTGCTATCCAAGGGACTCTCAAGAATCTCTGTATCTTCTCCAGAAGGCATCAATACAAAGGCATCATTTCTTTGATGCTCAACCTTTTTTTTCTGTCCAACTCTCAAATTCATACATTACTACTGGAAAAATCATAGCTTTGACTATAAGGACCTTTTAGGCAAAGTAATGTATCTTCTTTTTCTATGCTTTCTATATTTGCCATAGATTTTCTTTCAAGAAGCAAGTGTCTTTTAATTTCACGGCTACAGCCACTGTCCACAGTGATTTTTGGAGCCCAGGAAAGTAAAGTCTGTCACTCTTTCGATTGTTTCCCCATTTATTTGCGAAGAAGTGATGGAACTGTATGCCATGATCTTCGTTTTTTGACTGCTGAGTTTTAAACCTTCTGTATGCAATATGTAAGTTCTTGAATTTTTTTTAAACTGCTAGGTAATTGTTCCAAATTTTGCAGCAGGAGAACAGGCATAAGTAAAGAATCCTAACTTAATTGCACAAGGTAAGTGAAGGAACTTTCGTTATCACCTTAGTTTTCACTTCAAAAAAAGTTCATCTTCTTCATTCTAGATACATTTCTTTGTCTCTCAGCAATGGTTGATTTAGGAAATACAGAATTTGTTAGTGTTAGATTGAAATAACTGGATAAGTGAAATTTGCCTGTTCACTTTGCAAGATATTGAATTTTGGAAATATATAAAACTATCTATCTATCTATCTATCTATCTAAGCCCACTCCAGTGTTCTTGCCTAGAGCGCTCCATTGACAGAGGAGCCTGGCAGGCTACAGTGTAATGACATGACTTTCTTCTTGTTCAGTTGCTTAGTTGTGTCTGACCCTTGCAACTCTTCATGGACTCTAGCATGCCAGTCTTCTCTGTCCTTCACCATCCATTCTCTGGAATTTGCTCAAATTCATGTCCACTGAGTTGGTGATGCCATCCAATTCCTCTGTTGTCCCCTTCTCCTTCTGCCTTCTATTTTTCCCAGCATCTGGATCATTTCCAATGAGTTGTCTCTTCGCATCAGATGGCCAAATATTGGTGCTTCAGCATCAGTCCTTCCAATGAATATTCAGGATTGATTTCCTTGAGGGTTGTTTGATTTGACCTCCTTGCTATCCAAGGGACTCTCAAGAATCTCTGTATCTTCTCCAGAAGGCATCAATACAAAGGCATCATTTCTTTGATGCTCAACCTTTTTTTTCTGTCCAACTCTCAAATTCATACATTACTACTGGAAAAATCATAGCTTTGACTATAAGGACCTTTTAGGCAAAGTAATGTATCTTCTTTTTCTATGCTTTCTATATTTGCCATAGATTTTCTTTCAAGAAGCAAGTGTCTTTTAATTTCACGGCTACAGCCACTGTCCACAGTGATTTTTGGAGCCCAGGAAAGTAAAGTCTGTCACTCTTTCGATTGTTTCCCCATTTATTTGCGAAGAAGTGATGGAACTGTATGCCATGATCTTCGTTTTTTGACTGCTGAGTTTTAAACCTTCTGTATGCAATATGTAAGTTCTTGAATTTTTTTTTAAACATTACCAGGAAAATTTAAAGCTACAGTTAAAAGTGACCAATGGGGCTTCCCTGGTGGCTCAGGGACAGAGAATCCGCCTGCCAATGCAGCAGATGCAGGCTTGATCCCTCGTCTGAGAAGATCCCATGTGCAGCAATGCAGCTAAGGCTGTGAACTGCAACTGTGGAGCCAGTGCTCTAGAGCCTCGAAACCACAACTACTGAGCTCAGGCACTACAGCTCCCGAAGCCAGTGCCCCCCAGAGTTCGTGCTTTGCAACGACAAAAGCCACCGAAAGCAGAAATCTGTGCACTGCAGTTAGAGTAGCCCCCACTCTCTACAAGTAAAGAAAGGCCCACACAGCAATAAAGATCCAGTACAGCCTAAATAAGTGAATAAGTAAAAAGTTTTACAAAATATATAAAAAATGGTTTTGTGCATATAGTGATTCATTGTACGTATAATTCTGTTTGAATCATCTTTATAAATTGTAATGTATGCTCTAAGCATTAACTAGAAGTAAGGTGATCAATTGTCCCATTTTTTTTTCTGGGACGAAGGTGTGTTTTGGATGTCAGTACACTCAGCACTAGTACTGAGAAAGTCCTCACTCAGCAATCCTGAAAGAGTGAATTTTCCTAAGTAAAATATTTTTAAAGCTCTCGATATGTTTCCTTGAAGTAGAAATATTTAACTATTATATAGGTAGTAAGACTAGTACCTGTGCATTGGTTCAATGTAATATTTAAGTTGTGTATGCTAAGTGAAAATAACCCCCCAGGTCTTTGACAACACACAGATGAATAAAATGGCCTCAAGTAATTTAAAAGCCTTGAGTAAGAAAGACAATTACAGGCAGAGAAGTGTATAATCTGTCTTATGTTTGCCAAAGTCTGCAAAGCAATTGAATGCTAAGGGAAGCAAGAAAGGACCTATTCAGTATGAAGTTTTACCACAATTTAAATATATAAGAGCATTAAATAATATGAAGCTTATTTAGAATAAATGAGAAAAGAAAGGTTAATGTACATCTGTAAATGCAGCTTGAATTGTTTCCCCATTTATTTGCGAAGTGATGGAACTGTATGCCATGATCTTCGTTTTTGACTGCTGAGTTTTAAACCTTCTGTATGCAATATGTAAGTTCTTAAATTTTTTTTTAAACATTACCAGGAAAATTTAAAGCTACAGTGGACCAATGGGGCTTCCCTGGTGGCTCAGGGACAGAGAATCCGCCTGCCAATGCAGCAGATGCAGGCTTGATCCCTCGTCTGAGAAGATCCCATGTGCAGCAATGCAGCTAAGGCTGTGAACTGCAACTGTGGAGCCAGTGCTCTAGAGCCTCGAAACCACAACTACTGAGCTCAGGCACTACAGCTCCCGAAGCCAGTGCCCCCTAGAGTTCGTGCTTTGCAACGACAAAAGCCACCGAAAGCAGAAATCTGTGCACTGCAGTTAGAGTAGCCCCCACTCTCTACAAGTAAAGAAAGGCCCACACAGCAATAAAGATCCAGTACAGCCTAAATAAGTGAATAAGTAAAAAGTTTTACAAAATATATAAAAAATGGTTTTGTGCATATAGTGATTCATTGTACGTATAATTCTGTTTGAATCATCTTTATAAATTGTAATGTATGCTCTAAGCATTAACTAGAAGTAAGGTGATCAATTGTCCCATTTTTTTTTCTGGGACGAAGGTGTGTTTTGGATGTCAGTACACTCAGCACTAGTACTGAGAAAGTCCTCACTCAGCAATCCTGAAAGAGTGAATTTTCCTAAGTAAAATATTTTTAAAGCTCTCGATATGTTTCCTTGAAGTAGAAATATTTAACTATTATATAGGTAGTAAGACTAGTACCTGTGCATTGGTTCAATGTAATATTTAAGTTGTGTATGCTAAGTGAAAATAACCCCCCAGGTCTTTGACAACACACAGATGAATAAAATGGCCTCAAGTAATTTAAAAAGCCTTGAGTAAGAAAGACAATTACAGGCAGAGAAGTGTATAATCTGTCTTATGTTTGCCAAAGTCTGCAAAGCAATTGAATGCTAAGGGAAGCAAGAAAGGACCTATTCAGTATGAAGTTTTACCACAATTTAAATATATAAGAGCATTAAATAATATGAAGCTTATTTAGAATAAATGAGAAAAGAAGAAAGGAATTCCTGAATATGATGGAGCATCTGCTTAACCAATGGCAGCATAAGAAGCTCTGCAGGTGTGCTCGCAGTGAAATAAGCATAAATGGTGAAATTTTTTTTAAAACTAACAACCATTTGCTATCTCTGGAAGATTTCTTTATAGCATACAGCAAATGACAAAACATTGATTCAGATTGTGTTGTTCAGTTGCTCAATTGTGTCTGACTCTTTGTGACTTTGTGGACTGCAGCACGCCAGTCTTCCCTGTCCTTCACTCTCTCCTGGAGTTTGCTGAAACTAATGTCCATTAAGTCGATGATGTCATCCAACCATCTCATCCGCTCTCATTTCCTTCTCCTTTTGCCCCAAATGTTTCCCAGTATCAGAGTGTTTTACAATGAATTGAGTCTTCGCTTCAGGTGTTAGAACTTCAGCATCAACCCTTCCAATGAATATGCAGGGTTAATTTCCTTTAGGATTGACTGGCTTAATCTCCTTACTGTTCAAGGGACTCTCAGGAGTCTTCTCCAACACACAGTTTGAAAGCATAAATCCTTCAGCACTCAGCCTTCTTTATGGTCCAACTCTCACATCTGCACATGACTACCGGAAAACCATAGCTTTGACTAGACGGACCTTCAAAAAATTCTGTGAAAACTTGGTAAGCACAGAAGAGACTGTGGCATTGACCTGGCACCTCCTCTCACTTCCACTCTCATCTCCCATCTCAGTCAGATAGAGAATTCTCTCTGGACCCTGGATGGAACAGCTGAGAAAAGATGGCCCCTCTGTCCTCAGCTCTTAATAATGGGGCATGCTACCTTACCAGGAGGGGCAGGACGGCAGTGTTTCTCACCTCCAGCTTTGAATGTCTCAAATACCTGATCGAGGAGTTGGTATATTGCTTCCTCCACTCAACGCCACTCATAGGACAGAGGTCATATCCCAGTCAGGCTGAAAATATGGGGTACAGTCACTCTCGCCTTGCGGGGACCTTCCGCAGAGAGGGAAGGCAGCAGGGATTACTCCCGGCGGAACCGGGAGATCTCGGAGAGCGGCGAATCTTGAACTGTCCGCCCCGCAGCCCCTCGGCTGAGGCAAGGGACAATCAGACGCGACAGGGGTTCCATCGAAGTAGTTCCGCTTTATTAATGAAGATCCACAGCTTTTATAGGCAAGTGAAGGGGGTTTTGCACGGGACTTCCTATAGATTACACCAATCAAGCTAAAGACCAAGCAATCATTCACGAGCGTGGCAGCCAGGGGAACCAATCAGAAATTTTGACCATCAATTAACAATTTAGATCACGCCCTGCCTCTTCCTGTAGGCGCCATCTTAGCTGCAAACATGTGCTTAAGCTTCTTTAAACAATGCACTTAAGCTTCCCTTGATTTCCATGTCCCTTTCTGTAGGCGCCATCTTAGCTCTAAGCTGAAACAATGTGCTTAAGCTTCTTTTCACTCCCACACCCCTCCCTATAGGCGCCATCTTAGCTCCAAACTGCAAACATGTGCTTAAGCTTCTTTATGCTTAAAACAGTCCTCTTTCAATTCAGAGCCCCACATCGCCTCATGCTGCTTGTTCCATTCCCAAAATGAGAACAAAAAAGAGAAGACTATTCTCTCTTCATCCATTGCCTGCAGCAGTGAGTCAGAGAATCTCCCAAGGATAAGAGTCTGCAGTAGTAGAGAACTTTGGCTTTCTCAGTATTATTTGCTTTCCTTTATTTTTCATCTTTAATAGACATAAAATTATAAAAGTACTAATTATAACAATGTTTTACTGATTAATTATCTATCAATTAGCTCACTGCTAAGTTGAGTCTGATTCTTTTGTTACCCCATGGACTGTAGTCTGCCAGGTGCCCTTGTCCGTGGGATTTCCCAGGCAAGAATACTGGAGTGCTTTACCATTTCCTTCTCCAGGAGATCGTCCAGGCCAAGGGATGGAACCTGTGTCTCTCTTCTGCATTGGCAAGCAGGTTCTTTACCACTGAAAGATACACACACACACACATATTATGCTGAGATTCTATTACTATTTTCCATACTGAATGAAGTCTGTTTCTCTTACTTTGTCTGGTTGTAATACTTTCTAGTTATTGTTTCCTGTGAGTACTCTGTTTAGCATATTTACATATATGTATAATGGCTACATAGAGTAGGATTTTTTATGTTTTATTAAGTTAGTATAAAATTAAATGTGGGTTAAGGTATAGATAGTAAACTTGGAGCAGATAATTAGAAAACAACTAAGAAATATAATATGACATTATTATTTAATGAAAGAATTAATATTTCATTGGAATTATATGCACTTAATGCAAAAAAAAAAGTAGCAGATGAGAAAGCCAGAAACCACACTCTTTCACAATTCTCAATCTATAAAAGTGAAATTTCCAATAACTAGAACTTACTCCAAGTAATGAATTAATGAAAAAGAAAGAACTCATAATTTTAAAATGTCTTAAAACTTACCACTTATTGCACAGTTTAAATATATGAGAATGATTGTTCAGTTTCAATTGGGAAATTATATACTATGTGAATAAAACTATTATTAAAAATAAGGATTAGGAGAAAAGGAAGCATATGTTTGAAAAGTGAGACTTTACTGTAGTGTTCAGAGTAGAATATGTTCATTAAGGTCAGAACAAAGCACTCAGAGGAAACAATAGTTAGAAAAAGTACCACATCCATGCAAGGTAAGAGAAACAGATTTCATTCTGTTTGGAAAATAATGATAGACTCTCAGCATTGGAAGTTATATTTAGACTCTCCAATCATGCTTAGATTAGCTCTATCACATTTACACCAAACACGAATAGCGGGATATCAATATTTGATTACTCCTGGTACTTACGATTTTCTGGAGAAACCCATTAATGACTTCATGCAGCTGTGACATCAAAGTCTTTGTTCTACTTATTCAAAATAGTAATTTCTATAGATCCCCATTTTCCTGTCCTATCTCCGTCCAACTGAATCAGGACAGATAAATCTAACATCTGGTCAAAGTAAAGGCTGCTGGCATGTTGTGTGTCTTCTTTCCTTCCGCCTGCACGTGAATGTGTGCTAAATCACTTCTTCTGTGTTTGACTCTGTGAGACTCTATTGACTATAATCCAGCAGACTCCTCTGTCCATGAGATTCTCCAGGCAAAAATACTGGAGTTGGTTGCCATGCCCTCCTCCAGTGGATCTTTCCTAGCCCAGGGATCAAACCCACATCTCTTATGTCTTTTGTACTGGCAGGCAGGTTCTTTTCCACTAGTGCCACCTGGGAAACACAGCCTGCATAGCCCTAGTTATTTCAACCACTCATAATCCCTTGGATTAAATGTCTTTCCATCTAGTGACTCTCTTTGTCTCTTGGCAAGATTCTGGTCTACAGGAAATGCTTATAGCCTTGTCTTATTCAAATGCATTCCCTAGTTACCTTTGAAAGAATTAATATTTCATTGGAATTATATGCACTTAATGCAAAAAAAAAAGTAGCAGATGAGAAAGCCAGAAACCACACTCTTTCACAATTCTCAATCTATAAAAGTGAAATTTCCAATAACTAGAACTTACTCCAAGTAATGAATTAATGAAAAAGAAAGAACTCATAATTTTAAAATGTCTTAAAACTTACCACTTATTGCACAGTTTAAATATATGAGAATGATTGTTCAGTTTCAATTGGGAAATTATATACTATGTGAATAAAACTATTATTAAAAATAAGGATTAGGAGAAAAGGAAGCATATGTTTGAAAAGTGAGACTTTACTGTAGTGTTCAGAGTAGAATATGTTCATTAAGGTCAGAACAAAGCACTCAGAGGAAACAATAGTTAGAAAAAGTACCACATCCATGCAAGGTAAGAGAAACAGATTTCATTCTGTTTGGAAAATAATGATAGACTCTCAGCATTGGAAGTTATATTCAGACTCTCCAATCATGCTTAGATTAGCTCTATCACATTTACACCAAACACGAATAGCGGGATATCAATATTTGATTACTCCTGGTACTTACGATTTTCTGGAGAAACCCATTAATGACTTCATGCAGCTGTGACATCAAAGTCTTTGTTCTACTTATTCAAAATAGTAATTTCTATAGATCCCCATTTTCCTGTCCTATCTCCGTCCAACTGAATCAGGACAGATAAATCTAACATCTGGTCAAAGTAAAGGCTGCTGGCATGTTGTGTGTCTTCTTTCCTTCCGCCTGCACGTGAATGTGTGCTAAATCACTTCTTCTGTGTTTGACTCTGTGAGACTCTATTGACTATAATCCAGCAGACTCCTCTGTCCATGAGATTCTCCAGGCAAAAATACTGGAGTTGGTTGCCATGCCCTCCTCCAGTGGATCTTTCCTAGCCCAGGGATCAAACCCACATCTCTTATGTCTTTTGTACTGGCAGGCAGGTTCTTTTCCACTAGTGCCACCTGGGAAACACAGCCTGCATAGCCCTAGTTATTTCAACCACTCATAATCCCTTGGATTAAATGTCTTTCCATCTAGTGACTCTCTTTGTCTCTTGGCAAGATTCTGGTCTACAGGAAATGCTTATAGCCTTGTCTTATTCAAATGCATTCACCTTATTCCTTTAAAGTGATTAACACTTATCCCATATCCTAACTATAGTCTTTGTAGTTCATTAACTATAAGATCATGGCTCACTGCCTTAATATAAATGACAAGACCCTCTTGACCTAAATAGCTTATCTTTTTTCATATTTACTATGCCTTTCAGATATTTCCCTCCGATTCCTAACAATTCGGAGTTTCCCACACAAACGCTATGGTTTTACTACTGTTGTAGATGTTCCTAAAATATCATTCACTTTGTCTGGTTCTCCTCATAAATAATTCCTTTACAGCCTTCTGAAAGTGAAAGGGGTTTCCCTGGTGGCTCAGGTGGTAAAGAATCTGCCTGTATTACAGGACACCAGGGCTTGATGCATGGGTCAGCAAGATTCCTTAAAGAAGGAAAGGGCTACCCACTCTAGTATTCCTACTTGGAGCATTCCATGAACAAAGAAGCCTGGTGGGCTGCAGTCTATGATTTTGCAACTGCTGTTGATGTTTGTAAAATACCTTTCTTTCTCTCCTTACTTCATCTGCCTCTCTCTTCTCATAAAGTATTCTTTTATGGCTTGTGATGCAACATCCAAACATTGTGTATGGGAACCAAAAGGTACTGAAACAGGCATCTTTTCTTTGCATTCTTGTAGTGTCTTTTCTATCTGCCTCTCTTTATGTGCATTCCTCCAACTAGATTCATCATCAGTAGGAGTTATACTTATTTTTTGTGTGTTTCAACCCTAGTAGAATGTCTGCAACTTAGCGGACACTCAGAGACTATTTAGTGAATTCTACAGTTAAACATCAGCCACTATGAGTCTGTACCAGCAATTCTTCAGAAATGCTATAGTCACTAAGGAGGTTCAGTAACAATCTGCCTCAAATTAGGCATGTGACCAAAAAATTGAAATGATGTGGAAAATGGGTTTGTGAGAAAGATATTTTTGCCCAGGGATCAAACCCACATCTCTTATGTCTTTTGTACTGGCAGGCAGGTTCTTTTCCACTAGTGCCACCTGGGAAACACAGCCTGCATAGCCCTAGTTATTTCAACCACTCATAATCCCTTGGATTAAATGTCTTTCCATCTAGTGACTCTCTTTGTCTCTTGGCAAGATTCTGGTCTACAGGAAATGCTTATAGCCTTGTCTTATTCAAATGCATTCACCTTATTCCTTTAAAGTGATTAACACTTATCCCATATCCTAACTATAGTCTTTGTAGTTCATTAACTATAAGATCATGGCTCACTGCCTTAATATAAATGACAAGACCCTCTTGACCTAAATAGCTTATCTTTTTTCATATTTACTATGCCTTTCAGATATTTCCCTCCGATTCCTAACAATTCGGAGTTTCCCACACAAACGCTATGGTTTTACTACTGTTGTAGATGTTCCTAAAATATCATTCACTTTGTCTGGTTCTCCTCATAAATAATTCCTTTACAGCCTTCTGAAAGTGAAAGGGGTTTCCCTGGTGGCTCAGGTGGTAAAGAATCTGCCTGTATTACAGGACACCAGGGCTTGATGCATGGGTCAGCAAGATTCCTTAAAGAAGGAAAGGGCTACCCACTCTAGTATTCCTACTTGGAGCATTCCATGAACAAAGAAGCCTGGTGGGCTGCAGTCTATGATTTTGCAACTGCTGTTGATGTTTGTAAAATACCTTTCTTTCTCTCCTTACTTCATCTGCCTCTCTCTTCTCATAAAGTATTCTTTTATGGCTTGTGATGCAACATCCAAACATTGTGTATGGGAACCAAAAGGTACTGAAACAGGCATCTTTTCTTTGCATTCTTGTAGTGTCTTTTCTATCTGCCTCTCTTTATGTGCATTCCTCCAACTAGATTCATCATCAGTAGGAGTTATACTTATTTTTTGTGTGTTTCAACCCTAGTAGAATGTCTGCAACTTAGCGGACACTCAGAGACTATTTAGTGAATTCTACAGTTAAACATCAGCCACTATGAGTCTGTACCAGCAATTCTTCAGAAATGCTATAGTCACTAAGGAGGTTCAGTAACAATCTGCCTCAAATTAGGCATGTGACCAAGTTGAATAAAGGTGCTGAAAATGGGTATTGTGAGAAGAGACTTTTTTGTTCAGAAAGGACATCATGCAGAGAATGGATCTCATTATATCCTGTACTCCATGACTTTCATGTATAATTTTTGAGACCATTTCTGTAAGACAGGATGCTACATTGAACTCATAAAGTATCAGTGCATTTTCACAAATCAACAATGGAAGTATCAAAGACAGATGAAAAGCTTGGTTCTTTACTCTGATCCTATCAGTACTAACAAATATTAAAAAGTTATAAATCTCACCTAAGGCAAAGTAGTATTGATCTAGTCCTAAAATGTTATGCAAATTGCCCCAGTTTTAAATCACTTGTTTGTAGAAGTTGTAACTTGCTACTTTGAAACACATGCCTTAAATAACATTTCATAATGGCGGGGGATTTAGATGGACAGACTACAGCAATGTCGTTTGTCTTCAGCCACTGTTTGTAAGGAACTCACCTTGATTTTTTAGCCAGAAAAATGGTGAGAAATATATTGTGCTTGCAGACTTTTGATTAGCAGGAGCTTTCACTTAAAATGATCTATTTAAAATTGGCAAGATTATACAATGTAAATTATGTGGAAAACATTAATGACCTAGTTCAAATATCAGTTCAATCACCTTCTAATTTTGTGAACTTTGGCAGCTTCCTCACATGTGAAATGAAGAGATTAATAATATCATTATTTATTGTGAGAATTTATTAAGTTAATATGTAAATATTTAGAATAACACCTGGCATGTGGAA
Source organism: Tragulus kanchil (assembly GCA_022376925.1). Taxonomy (NCBI): domain Eukaryota; kingdom Metazoa; phylum Chordata; class Mammalia; order Artiodactyla; family Tragulidae; genus Tragulus; species Tragulus kanchil. Next base: position 146,270,773 of record JAIOJX010000004.1, read on the forward strand.
ATACTGCAAAATATCTGTTACTATGATGACTGAAAATATATGTTCAAACATAATTTTATGTATATCAGTCTGTATGTCCACTACCACAGAAAGATTTATATAAATGTATTATGGGTCTTTTAAATTCATATTCTTGGATTTCTTAGTGCAGCTGCTTTACATAAAGAAAGTAACACCCGCTACTATCTAGAAGTTTGGCTAATACAGAAGATAAAGTGACATCATAGACAGGGTCACTTTTATTTTTTAAGAACGTTGACCTGATATTTAGAGCAATAAAAGAACCATGGCCCTTTTTGTGGGTCTGAGGAAAATATTTCTGTATAATTATAGCACTATCTGTTGAAAAAATTTCCTCTTAATTTCTCTAATATGTTTCTTTTTTTCCATCCATGGAAACAAAGATGCCACCTCTCTTCTGACCTGAGTTCTTGGTAGCTATTTCCAATGCCTACCCCACCCGCAGCTGTCCCCACAGCGGCCAATAAGGAATCTTTTACTGACTGAAAAAGTTTTAATATTCAGCAGGTTAAGGAAACCCATGGTCAGCTTTAGAATTTTAGTCTCTGCTGAGCTTTCAAGGTGTCAAGACCCTAAAATAATATGAACAGCAGGAGTACTAAATCTTTCATTATTTCCAGTTTCCCCTTGAGCATACTGACTTTGCAATAAAGAAGCTGTCACTTACACTCTTCTTTATTGCAAGGTGGGTAATAGCTACAGGAAGAAAAATAGGGAACAGTGTCAAGTTAGCCTGACTGCCATTATGATTAATGTGTAATCATTGCACATTTGCATCTCCTCTTTTTATATACAGGTACCTCATAGATTGGAAGAGTGATGGGGACAGCTACTTTACAATAGATGCAATGGAAGGAACCATCGCCACTAATGAATTACTAGACAGAGAAAGCACTGCACAGTATAATTTCTCCATAATTGCGAGTAAAGTTAGTAAGTATGGCATGGACAGAATCAATGTTATACTGCAGTTCTTTGAATTTCATGCTCTTAAACGAGTCCCTGCTAAGGTGTTGTTCATTTTTGGGCTGACAGCTGAGTGGTCTCCTGGGGAAACTCAGAAACCTGCTCCTTTTTCCTCATAGCATAAGTCCATAAAAATTGTGACAGCTGCCACTGAGCCCTGTTTGCAGGATGACCTGAATATCGAGCAGTGTTTTTCACGGTGGGACCTCACCCCTTTCCATCCATAACCTCAAAAATCTGCCGGAGTTCCAACGTCTTTCCACGTGGTATCCCTGTATATATTATGGAGAGCGTCACAGGCCAGGCAGCAGAGAAATATCATCACAAAAATTCACCCATTCTGAAATATTTTTTGAAATTAAAGAGTATTTATTTCAATTTTTTTTTGACTGCACTATGTACCATGTGGGATCTTACTTCCCTATCCAGGGATTGAACCTGTGCCCCTGCAGCATATGCACAGAGTCTTAACCACTGGACCACCAAGGGAAGACCTGAAGAGAGCATTTGTAAACTTACCTTCTTCTTTCTCTCTCCTTTTATTAGAACATGTTTTTTTGTGAACATCATTGTAGAATATACAGGAATTCTGAACTTTTCAAGGAATCACTCAGAATCTATAGTATTTTAGGAATTAGTCCTTGTATTGGCTTCTGCTTAGTTCAGAAAAGAATCCTGAGAGTAATGATAGGTCATATGTATTTGTCTGGACAATGGAGGATATTATCAAAGTAGCAACCTCATAAGGTAACAGATTAGGGTAGGTGTGGAGACATTGCCTATCAATTTAGCGATCAGCAACAAAAGTGACTTGAAGCAGTCCTTCTGCTTAGGGTGTGTTGAAAGATTTGAGGAAAGAAATTTCCCCAATCTGAGTATCTTTCATTTTGTTTTCCTCCTATTTTCTTTTGGGCATCTCTACAGTATTTTGACAGTAAATGTCACCTATCAATGCAAGGAGGAGCTAAGTGAGCATTTCTGTTGAGGGTTTTTTGATCAGTCTCAACTCAGCAGGCCATCAGTAGGAAAGTGTCAGTCGCTCAATCATGTCTGACTTTGTGATCCCATGGACTGTAACTCACCAGGTTCCTTTGTCCATGGAATTTTCCAGGCAAAAGTACTAGAGTGGGTTGCCATAGTTTTCTAAGATCTTTGACAAGTAGAGTGAAAATGAGATGTCTAAGTTATGGGTTAGAGACCATCATGAACTACATAATATTCACTACATGAAACTCAGAAACCTGCTCCTTTTTCCTCATAGCATAAGTCCATAAAAATTGTGACAGCTGCCACTGAGCCCTGTTTGCAGGATGACCTGAATATCGAGCAGTGTTTTTCACGGTGGGACCTCACCCCTTTCCATCCATAACCTCAAAAATCTGCCGGAGTTCCAACGTCTTTCCACGTGGTATCCCTGTATATATTATGGAGAGCGTCACAGGCCAGGCAGCAGAGAAATATCATCACAAAAATTCACCCATTCTGAAATATTTTTTGAAATTAAAGAGTATTTATTTCAATTTTTTTTTGACTGCACTATGTACCATGTGGGATCTTACTTCCCTATCCAGGGATTGAACCTGTGCCCCTGCAGCATATGCACAGAGTCTTAACCACTGGACCACCAAGGGAAGACCTGAAGAGAGCATTTGTAAACTTACCTTCTTCTTTCTCTCTCCTTTTATTAGAACATGTTTTTTTGTGAACATCATTGTAGAATATACAGGAATTCTGAACTTTTCAAGGAATCACTCAGAATCTATAGTATTTTTAGGAATTAGTCCTTGTATTGGCTTCTGCTTAGTTCAGAAAAGAATCCTGAGAGTAATGATAGGTCATATGTATTTGTCTGGACAATGGAGGATATTATCAAAGTAGCAACCTCATAAGGTAACAGATTAGGGTAGGTGTGGAGACATTGCCTATCAATTTAGCGATCAGCAACAAAAGTGACTTGAAGCAGTCCTTCTGCTTAGGGTGTGTTGAAAGATTTGAGGAAAGAAATTTCCCCAATCTGAGTATCTTTCATTTTGTTTTCCTCCTATTTTCTTTTGGGCATCTCTACAGTATTTTGACAGTAAATGTCACCTATCAATGCAAGGAGGAGCTAAGTGAGCATTTCTGTTGAGGGTTTTTTGATCAGTCTCAACTCAGCAGGCCATCAGTAGGAAAGTGTCAGTCGCTCAATCATGTCTGACTTTGTGATCCCATGGACTGTAACTCACCAGGTTCCTTTGTCCATGGAATTTTCCAGGCAAAAGTACTAGAGTGGGTTGCCATAGTTTTCTAAGATCTTTGACAAGTAGAGTGAAAATGAGATGTCTAAGTTATGGGTTAGAGACCATCATGAACTACATAATATTCACTCTAATGACTTGGATGTAGTAAGTGATAACTGATCAGTGGTGGCTTATTTAAATAACTTTTCTACTTATTAAAGACATATTGTCCACAATAAAATACTTCTCATGAGAAAGCTATCCTGTGCAACCTAACAATGCACAATCATTGTCTATCAATGCACAAGCAAAGCATGTGCATATTTTTTAAGGAGGAGCATTGGTCCCATATCTTAACTAAAGATGAAAGTCTACAGCTATTTCTTCACTCACCCATAGGGTAGCTCTGAAAGATCTCCTCCGTCGTTGCTATGAGAGCCACCAAAACCATCATCATGGTGTAAGGGCAAGCCGTAGTGGCAGGTCTGACACATCCAGTCAGAGCCTTGGCATCAGTTGTTTGAAGAATGGAAGGGGAGTATGCACTTTGACAAGGCAAGCGAGTGTCACTGTTCCTTAAAAACAGATTTTTCAAACTTAGAAAACCAGACTTTTTGTTAGGTTTTTTTTTTTAATTGGTGTATAGTTGATGAACAATATTGTGTGAGTTGCAGTTTGTGTATTGTTAATTTTCCCTATAACTAGGGCACACACTGACTTCACTCCAACCTCTATCTTCTATGTAGTTTTTACTATACACACATTGTAAGAGGGCTGCTGAGTAATATTTCTAATACCTCTTGCCATTCCACTAGATTATTCAAAGATAACTGTGGGGAATTTAGCATCTTCAAGGAAGTCTAGAACAACAAACACTATCACCATAACCTCAGCAACAAAAGTGACTTGAAGCAGTCCTTCTGCTTAGGGTGTGTTGAAAGATTTGAGGAAAGAAATTTCCCCAATCTGAGTATCTTTCATTTTGTTTTCCTCCTATTTTCTTTTGGGCATCTCTACAGTATTTTGACAGTAAATGTCACCTATCAATGCAAGGAGGAGCTAAGTGAGCATTTCTGTTGAGGGTTTTTTGATCAGTCTCAACTCAGCAGGCCATCAGTAGGAAAGTGTCAGTCGCTCAATCATGTCTGACTTTGTGATCCCATGGACTGTAACTCACCAGGTTCCTTTGTCCATGGAATTTTCCAGGCAAAAGTACTAGAGTGGGTTGCCATAGTTTTCTAAGATCTTTGACAAGTAGAGTGAAAATGAGATGTCTAAGTTATGGGTTAGAGACCATCATGAACTACATAATATTCACTCTAATGACTTGGATGTAGTAAGTGATAACTGATCAGTGGTGGCTTATTTAAATAACTTTTCTACTTATTAAAGACATATTGTCCACAATAAAATACTTCTCATGAGAAAGCTATCCTGTGCAACCTAACAATGCACAATCATTGTCTATCAATGCACAAGCAAAGCATGTGCATATTTTTTAAGGAGGAGCATTGGTCCCATATCTTAACTAAAGATGAAAGTCTACAGCTATTTCTTCACTCACCCATAGGGTAGCTCTGAAAGATCTCCTCCGTCGTTGCTATGAGAGCCACCAAAACCATCATCATGGTGTAAGGGCAAGCCGTAGTGGCAGGTCTGACACATCCAGTCAGAGCCTTGGCATCAGTTGTTTGAAGAATGGAAGGGGAGTATGCACTTTGACAAGGCAAGCGAGTGTCACTGTTCCTTAAAAACAGATTTTTCAAACTTAGAAAACCAGACTTTTTGTTAGGTTTTTTTTTTAATTGGTGTATAGTTGATGAACAATATTGTGTGAGTTGCAGTTTGTGTATTGTTAATTTTCCCTATAACTAGGGCACACACTGACTTCACTCCAACCTCTATCTTCTATGTAGTTTTTACTATACACACATTGTAAGAGGGCTGCTGAGTAATATTTCTAATACCTCTTGCCATTCCACTAGATTATTCAAAGATAACTGTGGGGAATTTAGCATCTTCAAGGAAGTCTAGAAGAACAAACACTATACACCATATACCTCCATGGAAAAGAAAGATGCTAAGTACATACTATGTGGTAATTAATGATACTGCAATAAGCATAACTTATTGTAGATTTTATTTTGCATTCACACATTCTGACAGTAAACTTTATATTTTAATACATAAAAATTCTTTGATCAAATTAGCCTGCCTGAGCAGGAAATTATCATCACCATGAATGACTGAAAAATACATAGCCCACTTTGGCCCTGCCAAGTGTAACTAAATTGTGTAAGTGTATCTTAATGCAGATTAATCCAGCATACACTTTGGCTCCAATCCTTCTATAGAAACATGAAATGGTGAAATGAAATGGTACAATGATTGAACAACTTCCAATTAATTAAAAAGCAATCATTAATCAATGTTTCTATAGTGGGAGGTACAAATAATTTTATTAGACTCCTAATGATTATTTTATGTGTTATTGCTTTGCTGCTTTTATGATACTATTCTTGAGAACTTTTTTTAAATAAAAGGAAGCCTCAGAAATTTACTTCATTTAAATTATCAGAAGTTATCAACAGGCAAATTTTTCTAACTTTTTGTTGGTTTTTCTTTGTTTGGTGTTGACTATAAGAAAAAAAAAGGACAAAGGAAATTATAAATAACTACATTAAAGCCTTAGAACTTTTATAGAATTATAAAATAGATAGATACTACCAGAGATGATTCTTCTTTTCTTGGTTATATTAGTTATCCAGATTGCTTTATATTGTTTCCATTCATTGTGGAACAGATCAGAAATCACTGACAGACTTACTAAGTGTTATATTTGAGGAATATGTTGTATGTAAATGTAGCATTATGAGTTGGGATTAAACTGTAAGGTAAGTAATTTGTGAGGTTATTTATCATTAGAGCTACTGTGTTTTAACTTTTTTTTCCCCTTCAACAAAATGCAAATGATGTCTTCTTCAGTAGGAAAAAATCAATCTGAGTTTTTTTTCTATAATAGGCTCAACATTAACTTCATCTAATATTTTATAAAAATATGGAAGATTATTTTCATGAAAAAACATTATTGTTTGTGGGTTGAAACTAAGACTGACGTTCTTAAGGACAGCTTTAAAGGACAGTTTAGGAGCCGTTAGAAATTGATACCACAGATTATTTTAGTTAGTTATAACTATGCAAATTATGCTGAATTCAATGCACTTCAGATTTAACTTTGCTCTCATATAGGCTTCACGGAAAAAATTGTAAAAAGTTTTTACTATGGTCATAAAGTAATGAAGAACTTAAACAAAAATAAATAGATTTTTTTGAAAGAATTTTTTAAAGGGATACGACTGACTGTGTGCCAAATAATTGGATAGAAAATTGTGTTCTCAAGCCAAATGAGAAATACATAGCCCACTTTGGCCCTGCCAAGTGTAACTAAATTGTGTAAGTGTATCTTAATGCAGATTAATCCAGCATACACTTTGGCTCCAATCCTTCTATAGAAACATGAAATGGTGAAATGAAATGGTACAATGATTGAACAACTTCCAATTAATTAAAAAGCAATCATTAATCAATGTTTCTATAGTGGGAGGTACAAATAATTTTATTAGACTCCTAATGATTATTTTATGTGTTATTGCTTTGCTGCTTTTATGATACTATTCTTGAGAACTTTTTTTAAATAAAAGGAAGCCTCAGAAATTTACTTCATTTAAATTATCAGAAGTTATCAACAGGCAAATTTTTCTAACTTTTTGTTGGTTTTTCTTTGTTTGGTGTTGACTATAAGAAAAAAAAAGGACAAAGGAAATTATAAATAACTACATTAAAGCCTTAGAACTTTTATAGAATTATAAAATAGATAGATACTACCAGAGATGATTCTTCTTTTCTTGGTTATATTAGTTATCCAGATTGCTTTATATTGTTTCCATTCATTGTGGAACAGATCAGAAATCACTGACAGACTTACTAAGTGTTATATTTGAGGAATATGTTGTATGTAAATGTAGCATTATGAGTTGGGATTAAACTGTAAGGTAAGTAATTTGTGAGGTTATTTATCATTAGAGCTACTGTGTTTTAACTTTTTTTTCCCCTTCAACAAAATGCAAATGATGTCTTCTTCAGTAGGAAAAAATCAATCTGAGTTTTTTTTCTATAATAGGCTCAACATTAACTTCATCTAATATTTTATAAAAATATGGAAGATTATTTTCATGAAAAAACATTATTGTTTGTGGGTTGAAACTAAGACTGACGTTCTTAAGGACAGCTTTAAAGGACAGTTTAGGAGCCGTTAGAAATTGATACCACAGATTATTTTAGTTAGTTATAACTATGCAAATTATGCTGAATTCAATGCACTTCAGATTTAACTTTGCTCTCATATAGGCTTCACGGAAAAAATTGTAAAAAGTTTTTACTATGGTCATAAAGTAATGAAGAACTTAAACAAAAATAAATAGATTTTTTTGAAAGAATTTTTTAAAGGGATACGACTGACTGTGTGCCAAATAATTGGATAGAAAATTGTGTTCTCAAGCCAAATGAGAAAAAGTATTTAATATTTTTAGAATAATTATAAGTGAATATTATAAGCTAGTAAACCAAACTGTTATAGCGACTTTATATTTATATTCACTCAATTTATTGCTACCCATTAGAAGTGAAGAAATGGAATCTAAGATATATTTCATTTGTCACACAGTGACATAAACTAGAATAAACTAGAGCTGTGGTCTTCCCAGGTGGCTCTAGTGGTAAAGAGCCCAATTGCCAATGCAGGAAACATAATGAGATGTAGGTTTGAACCCTGGGTTGGGAAGATCCCCTGGAGGATGTAATGGCAAACCATTCCAGTATTTTTGCCTGAAAAATTTAATGGACAGAGAGCCTGATAGGCTACAGTCTATGTGGTTGCAGCGATTTAGTTGAATTCATTAAGAATACAGGCAAAATACAAAGTGCTACAAGAAAAAAATATTTCTTTTTTTTATCAGTGTTGCAAGCAATGTGCACATTTATTCAGCATAAGCGTTCAGTTTAGTCCTTTCATTTCTACTACTGTTCTTCAACTTTTCAACTGTCTCCTGCATCAGAGACACAGTTAGTGTATTCCTGGACCCCATTCGAGACATACCGAACTAATCAAAATTTCTGGGATTATTGCCAAGAAATCTCCACCTTAAACAGGATACCTAGGTCACCTGATATTGAAACCAATGTGCCAGATTCTCTAGAGTTTTAAATATTAGCCTGGATTTGGGCAAATAAAGTTGTTTATTGTTACTATGAAGACATATACTTACTGAGAGAGCCTAGTTGAAGTTTGAAGTTTGAAGGCTGAATAAGACTATTGATTTCAATTCTGGATAGAAGCCATTATTTTTCCTTTTATTTTTCAAGTAATTGTTTTTCTCTTACTCTTATGAGTACTTTACTTTACAAAGTGGGTCTAGGTAGCATATCTACCATTTAATATGTTCCTTTTTTCCCTTAGTAACTATATGAAACTATCGATATTTTGTGTTCTCAAAGAAAGGTATCTTTGATTTCTATTTATCAGCAGCCTTTCAGTAGTACCTTTAATGCAGATAAGTAATACATATTTCAATAAAGAATCACTTATAAATACTCAACCATTCCATAAAGTCTTCAATGTGTTGTATACATGGCAATTAATACTTGTTAATACCAATATACTTATGGACTTAATTTATATTCACTCAATTTATTGCTACCCATTAGAAGTGAAGAAATGGAATCTAAGATATATTTCATTTGTCACACAGTGACATAAACTAGAATAAACTAGAGCTGTGGTCTTCCCAGGTGGCTCTAGTGGTAAAGAGCCCAATTGCCAATGCAGGAAACATAATGAGATGTAGGTTTGAACCCTGGGTTGGGAAGATCCCCTGGAGGATGTAATGGCAAACCATTCCAGTATTTTTGCCTGAAAAATTTAATGGACAGAGAGCCTGATAGGCTACAGTCTATGTGGTTGCAGCGATTTAGTTGAATTCATTAAGAATACAGGCAAAATACAAAGTGCTACAAGAAAAAAATATTTGTTTTTATTATCAGTGTTGCAAGCAATGTGCACATTTATTCAGCATAAGCGTGCAGTTTAGTCCTTTCATTTCTACTACTGTTCTTCAACTTTTCAACTGTCTCCTGCATCAGAGACACAGTTAGTGTATTCCTGGACCCCATTCGAGACATACCGAACTAATCAAAATTTCTGGGATTATTGCCAAGAAATCTCCACCTTAAACAGGATACCTAGGTCACCTGATATTGAAACCAATGTGCCAGATTCTCTAGAGTTTTAAATATTAGCCTGGATTTGGGCAAATAAAGTTGTTTATTGTTACTATGAAGACATATACTTACTGAGAGAGCCTAGTTGAAGTTTGAAGTTTGAAGGCTGAATAAGACTATTGATTTCAATTCTGGATAGAAGCCATTATTTTTCCTTTTATTTTTCAAGTAATTGTTTTTCTCTTACTCTTATGAGTACTTTACTTTACAAAGTGGGTCTAGGTAGCATATCTACCATTTAATATGTTCCTTTTTTCCCTTAGTAACTATATGAAACTATCGATATTTTGTGTTCTCAAAGAAAGGTATCTTTGATTTCTATTTATCAGCAGCCTTTCAGTAGTACCTTTAATGCAGATAAGTAATACATATTTCAATAAAGAATCACTTATAAATACTCAACCATTCCATAAAGTCTTCAATGTGTTGTATACATGGCAATTAATACTTGTTAATACCAATATACTTATGGACTTAATTTATAAATAATATCAATTTTCTCACTATCATGTGGTATATAAATACAATAGAATCCAAATTTGTTGTGACAGTTTATATATTATGGTAAACTTTCAGCTACTTATGGGTACACTATTAAATTAGGAGTAGTTTAAACCAGTAAAATTGCTCTATCAAAATTACACAATAGTGTCAGGAATTTTCTTCTTTATTAGTATCTGATTTTATTCTGGAAATTAAAGCTACACGATGATTTTTTCACTTAAAGGTTGAAATTTGAATAAAATGATATTTAGATATGTACTGAAAATTTTTAATTCACCTATGAAAACTGGAATTCAAAAATAAGAAATATTTTTGAAAATGTTCTTACATTTTCAATGTTGTTTTATTGACATCATGAACTATATTGTATTCCATCTATTTATATCAGTTATTTGTATGGGTGTGAACTTCTTAGTAGCAGGGTTCTTTTTATTTTTTACTTATTTATTTATTTATTTATTTATTTATTTATTTTTAAAGATTTATTTATTTATTTTGGGTGGGGGCCGGGTTGGGGAGGGAGGGGAGCGGGCGGGCCACTTCTGTTGGTCTTTCATTTCTCTATTTTCATCCGTCTTTGCTCTTTGGCTCCTGTGGGCCTCCCATCGCGGTGGCATCTGTCGTTGCAGAGCGCCGGCTCTGGGCGCATGCGCTCCAGAGCTCTGACTCGGTAATTGCACACATCAGTCCAGCCGCTCCACGGCAGGTGGGATCTTCCCAGGCCAGGGCTCGAACCGGCACCCCTTGCACTGCAAGGCGGTGTCCTTACCCACTGGACCACCAGGGGAAGCCCCACAGGGTTCTTTTTATACATCTTTGGTACCTATGGTTTATCATACCTTAGGTACATAGGTATGAATATGTGCATAGTTAATTAATACACTGCGAATATGAATATGCACATAGTTAATGAATAAATTGTGGTTTGAGATGTGGCTTCAATCCCTGGGTGGGGAAGATCCCCTGGAGAAGGAAATAGCGACTCACTACAGTATTCTTGCCAGGAAAACCGTATGGACAGAGGAGCTTGGATCCACAGTCCATGGGGTCACAGAGTCAGAAACACTGACTAAGCAACAGCACAACAAAACAAGCTTTATAGGCATCCCATCTTGCTGATCTGAGCTTTGGAATTCCAGGCAAGTTCCTCCTTCTCAGCCTCTCAGATCACACAAAATATGCGGGGACTGATATAGCTGGAATGGACCAGACACTGGGAGCAGGCTTAATGAAATTCAAAAGGAAGAGCTGACAGCTCACCTGCTGTAGGGACCAGAAGAACCCCAGACAGCAGGCGAGTGTACAGTCAGGCAAGAAGCTGATGATCTGTCAAGGCTCTGGTTTGACCACTCCTTGTCCATACAGATGCCACATACAACACCTCGACTATCCTGTTCCCTCTCAAAGTCCAGGCTTTAAAGTGAGACCAGGGTCTGACTTGGACTGAGATTTCTGGGAGTAACTGTGATCTCTATCAGCAGGTGATGGAGAAAGGGACCTCCAGAAACCGCCACCAACCTACTTAGAATTTCTGGCAAATTCCCCAGGCCAGACTTCATGTCCCAGCACCAACTCACAGCCATAGATGGCTGGTAGGTGGTAGGTGTGCAAAGAGCCTCTGTGAGTTAGGTCAGGATGACATATGATTGCAAAGGGTGGAGACCACATGCCAAGAGGCCTGGCAACACTGGGAGCTACATTAAGCTCCTTGGAACCAGAGGCCTTGCTGGATGTGTCTGCAGACCCGGGACCAAGTAAGAGCTCCCCACACCCAACAAGGCTGTGGGACAAAGCTCCTGCAAAACCCCTGGGAAAGAATACTGTCTCCTGCTCCATGGTCCCTGTGCCCTGGCGAGCCCATCAGAGCTGGAGTCCATAGTCATCTTTCCTTGTAATATGCTTTTTAATATTTCTTATCATTAGGAATTAGTTATCTATAGATGCATACTAGATCATGATAAAATGTTTTGGAGTCAGGAATTGTAAAAGGGTCTGTCTTAATATCAGCCCCAGGAAGTCTAGAAGACTTGACAGCTGGGGGCCACAATCTCTGAGAAGCTCTTATGTTTCAGAAGCCCCAACACTGAAACTTTACTAAGATCCAAGTAAGGTGGGCTTCACTGGTGGCTCAGACAGTATAGAATCTGCCTGCAATGCTGGAGACCTGGGTTCAATCCCTGGGGCAGGAAGATCCTTATTCCCTGGATAAGAGCACAGCATCCTACTCCAGTATTCTTGCTGGGAGAATTCCACAGAGACAGAAGCCTGGCAAGGTCTTGTCCACAGGGCCACAAAGAGTCAGACACGACTTTTCAAGAGTGATGTTGGGCTTCCCCCCGGTAGCTCAGTGGTAAAGAAACTGCTGCCAATGCAGAAAATGCAGAAGGAAGTAAGGAAGATCCCCAGGAGAAAGAAATGTCAATCCATTCCATTATTCTTTTTTTTTTTTTTTTTTAAAGATTTATTTATTTATTTATTTTTGGGCAGGGTCAGGTTGGGGAGGGAAGGGAGTGGGCGGGCCACTTTTATTGGTTTTCATTTCTCTATCTTCATCCGTCTTTGTTCTTTGGCTCCTGTGGGCCTCCCATCGCCATGGCGTCTGTCGTCGCAGAGTGCCGGCTCTGGGCACACGTGCGCCAGAGCGCCGGCTCAGTAATTGGACACATCAGTCCAGCCGCTCCGCAGCAGGTGGGATCTTCCCAGGCCAGGGCTGGAACCGGCGCCCCTTGCACTGCAAGGCGGTGTCCTTAGGTTGGTCAGCCATAGATGGCTGGTAGGTGGTAGGTGTGCAAAGAGCCTCTGTGAGTTAGGTCAGGATGACATATGATTGCAAAGGGTGGAGACCACATGCCAAGAGGCCTGGCAACACTGGGAGCTACATTAAGCTCCTTGGAACCAGAGGCCTTGCTGGATGTGTCTGCAGACCCGGGACCAAGTAAGAGCTCCCCACACCCAACAAGGCTGTGGGACAAAGCTCCTGCAAAACCCCTGGGAAAGAATACTGTCTCCTGCTCCATGGTCCCTGTGCCCTGGCGAGCCCATCAGAGCTGGAGTCCATAGTCATCTTTCCTTGTAATATGCTTTTTAATATTTCTTATCATTAGGAATTAGTTATCTATAGATGCATACTAGATCATGATAAAATGTTTTGGAGTCAGGAATTGTAAAAGGGTCTGTCTTAATATCAGCCCCAGGAAGTCTAGAAGACTTGACAGCTGGGGGCCACAATCTCTGAGAAGCTCTTATGTTTCAGAAGCCCCAACACTGAAACTTTACTAAGATCCAAGTAAGGTGGGCTTCACTGGTGGCTCAGACAGTATAGAATCTGCCTGCAATGCTGGAGACCTGGGTTCAATCCCTGGGGCAGGAAGATCCTTATTCCCTGGATAAGAGCACAGCATCCTACTCCAGTATTCTTGCTGGGAGAATTCCACAGAGACAGAAGCCTGGCAAGGTCTTGTCCACAGGGCCACAAAGAGTCAGACACGACTTTTCAAGAGTGATGTTGGGCTTCCCCCCGGTAGCTCAGTGGTAAAGAAACTGCTGCCAATGCAGAAAATGCAGAAGGAAGTAAGGAAGATCCCCAGGAGAAAGAAATGTCAATCCATTCCATTATTCTTTTTTTTTTTTTTTTTTAAAGATTTATTTATTTATTTATTTTTGGGCAGGGTCAGGTTGGGGAGGGAAGGGAGTGGGCGGGCCACTTTTATTGGTTTTCATTTCTCTATCTTCATCCGTCTTTGTTCTTTGGCTCCTGTGGGCCTCCCATCGCCATGGCGTCTGTCGTCGCAGAGTGCCGGCTCTGGGCACACGTGCGCCAGAGCGCCGGCTCAGTAATTGGACACATCAGTCCAGCCGCTCCGCAGCAGGTGGGATCTTCCCAGGCCAGGGCTGGAACCGGCGCCCCTTGCACTGCAAGGCGGTGTCCTTACCCGCTGGACCACCAGGGGAAGCCCCCATTCCATTATTCTTGCCCAGAAAATTCCATGGATAGAGGATTCTAGAGGGCTACAGTCCATGGTGTTGCAAATGAGTCAGACATGACTTAAGAGACTAAAACAATAATAAGTGATGTCAGTGCTCTGATCAATAAAGCATAAATGCTTGAGGTTCATTCAGGTTGTTGTAGTGCATATCACTGTTTTGTTTCTTTTGTTTTTGTTGTTGAAGAATTCTATTGTATGGATAGTCCATTGTTTATCTATTCACCAAAAGATAGACATTTGAATAGATCCCAGTTGGGACCAACAGATATGCATAGTACCTCCGTACACATATGCATACAGGTTTTCTGTGGATTTTTCTTTCATTCTCTTAGGCAGGCCTCCAGGAGTGGAATTGTCGGCTTATAAATTCACGTTCAATGTTTAAAGAAAGTTCCAACCTATTTTCCAAAGTGACTGTACAACTTTATATTTCCACTAGTGATGCTTTCTATCAGGAATCTCTTTTATTACTCTGAGCAATAATTTGTGAATTTCTGTTTATAAGTCCTACCTTTATTTTTCTAAATTTATTCCTAAACATTTTATTTTTGAATTTATTGTGAATTGAACTTTTATAATTTCTTTTTTTGGTTTGTTTCTTACAGTATATTAGATATACAATCGCCATTTTAACATTGTTCTTGATGTACCGCTCTGACTATATCTACACATTTTTGGTGGCTATTTTAGGGTTTCTAACCTACAGGCTCTTGACATTTTTTGATAAAAATATGCTTCTTTTCAATCTGAATAGTTTTAAGTTTTATTTTTTTATGATTGCACTAAATAAACCCTGATATGCAATGGTGAATGTGTGATAAAAGGATATATTATTGCCATGCTGTGAATACTGAAAGCATACAAGAGAGAGTTGCATGATGAAACACATAAACCCATCACTCATTTTGGACAGTATGAATCACTTGTCTTTGATGTTGTTATAGTTCTTCCTCTAGTCTTATTTGGGCATTTATTTTGTTGTTGCATGTATCTCTGTGGCAAAATTGGTTGGCACGTTTGGCTGCTAATCAAAAGGTTGGTGGTTCAAACCCACCCGGGGAAGCCTTCCTCCGCACACCTTTTAAAAAAGTACTGAAAAGCTTTCTGGTTGATTCTACTCTCTGCAACCTTTTCATGAAAGGCCAAAAAAAGCCTTTTCTATTCCCTCCCTCCTGTTCCAAGAATGAGTACAACTAGCATTGTATCTCTTCATGTTTCTCCTTTGCTGTGCATGTTATTAACTCCACTATCTACAGTTATTTTAGGATCTTCCCTGGTGGCTCAGATGATAAGAAATCTGCCTGCAATACAGGAAACCAGAATTCGATCCCTGGATTGGGAAGATCCACTGAAGGAGGGCATGGAAACCTGATAAACTCCGTTCCCCCGATGGGAGGGAGCAGAGATTTCCAGGGGGTCCCCGAGACTCAAAGACCAGACCAAGAGCTGCAAAAGCAAGAGTAGTATTTTATTGAGCGAGTGCGCACTCGGGTATCAGCCTGGTGCGCACACCGCCTCGTTTGCATTACTCTGACCCCAAGTATCCGTCAATTTCCCTATTTTCCAAAGTGACTGTACAACTTTATATTTCCACTAGTGATGCTTTCTATCAGGAATCTCTTTTATTACTCTGAGCAATAATTTGTGAATTTCTGTTTATAAGTCCTACCTTTATTTTTCTAAATTTATTCCTAAACATTTTATTTTTGAATTTATTGTGAATTGAACTTTTATAATTTCTTTTTTTGGTTTGTTTCTTACAGTATATTAGATATACAATCGCCATTTTAACATTGTTCTTGATGTACCGCTCTGACTATATCTACACATTTTTGGTGGCTATTTTAGGGTTTCTAACCTACAGGCTCTTGACATTTTTTGATAAAAATATGCTTCTTTTCAATCTGAATAGTTTTAAGTTTTATTTTTTTATGATTGCACTAAATAAACCCTGATATGCAATGGTGAATGTGTGATAAAAGGATATATTATTGCCATGCTGTGAATACTGAAAGCATACAAGAGAGAGTTGCATGATGAAACACATAAACCCATCACTCATTTTGGACAGTATGAATCACTTGTCTTTGATGTTGTTATAGTTCTTCCTCTAGTCTTATTTGGGCATTTATTTTGTTGTTGCATGTATCTCTGTGGCAAAATTGGTTGGCACGTTTGGCTGCTAATCAAAAGGTTGGTGGTTCAAACCCACCCGGGGAAGCCTTCCTCCGCACACCTTTTAAAAAAGTACTGAAAAGCTTTCTGGTTGATTCTACTCTCTGCAACCTTTTCATGAAAGGCCAAAAAAAGCCTTTTCTATTCCCTCCCTCCTGTTCCAAGAATGAGTACAACTAGCATTGTATCTCTTCATGTTTCTCCTTTGCTGTGCATGTTATTAACTCCACTATCTACAGTTATTTTAGGATCTTCCCTGGTGGCTCAGATGATAAGAAATCTGCCTGCAATACAGGAAACCAGAATTCGATCCCTGGATTGGGAAGATCCACTGAAGGAGGGCATGGAAACCTGATAAACTCCGTTCCCCGATGGGAGGAGCAGAGATTTCAGGGGTCCCCGAGACTCAAAGACCAGACCAAGAGCTGCAAAAGCAAGAGTAGTATTTTATTGAGCGAGTGCGCACTCGGGTATCAGCCTGGTCGAACAAGCTGCACACCCTCGCCGAGGATTCCGGGGTTTTTATAGGGCAAAGTTTCAAATTAACGCAAGTACATTAGGCAACATACGATTGGCTATATGTTTGGCAGGCACATCAGGCATTACACGATTGGCTATATGTTTGGCAGGAAGTCCAGTGATGAGCTCACTATCCTTGAGGTGTCCGCGGGCTGAGGGTGTGAAGTCCTTGACACTTTCCAGAGGAATCTTTATGGCCAAGGCTATCTCCTTATCGCAGGTCTAAGGAGACTCTCAGGCGCCAGCAGGCAAGCAACTGACCCCCTGATTTAATGCCAGGGAGTCTCTGGTCGTGGTGTTGACCCTAACAACTGGCCTTTTCTTATGACTATTTAGTGCTGGGGAATCTCCGGCTGCTGTGTTAACCCTTTAATAGCCTACCAATTTAACATTCCAGCCTTTTTGGTAATATAGGGCGCCAAACTTTGTCTGGCTACTTCCTGCTGAGTCATTGTTTGGGCATGGGGAGTCTAAGGCTGGTCTGAGGGTGATGGGCTGGTGGGCAGTCGAGAATAGGACTGAAGGAGCATCTGATGAATAGCGCCCTGTGAGATTTCTTTCATTCGGCTCAGTAGAAATTCCAGGGAGTGCCGCCGTTGGAATTTGGTGGGCGGAGCCCTCGTATTGGGAGTGCCGTTCGGCGGGAGGGGCCTCAGAGGATTTTTTGGGGAGTACTGAAAGCTTTCTGGTTGATTCTACTCTCTGCAACCTTTTCATGAAAGGCCAAAAGCCTTTTCTATTCCCTCCTCCTGTTCCAAGAATGAGTACAACTAGCATTGTATCTCTTCATGTTTCTCCTTTGCTGTGCATGTTATTAACTCCACTATCTACAGTTATTTTAGGATCTTCCCTGGTGGCTCAGATGATAAGAAATCTGCCTGCAATACAGGAAACCAGAATTCGATCCCTGGATTGGGAAGATCCACTGAAGGAGGGCATGGAAACCTGATAAACTCCGTTCCCCCGATGGGAGGGAGCAGAGATTTCCAGGGGGTCCCCGAGACTCAAAGACCAGACCAAGAGCTGCAAAAGCAAGAGTAGTATTTTATTGAGCGAGTGCGCACTCGGGTATCAGCCTGGTCGAACAAGCTGCACACCCTCGCCGAGGATTCCGGGGTTTTTATAGGGCAAAGTTTCAAATTAACGCAAGTACATTAGGCAACATACGATTGGCTATATGTTTGGCAGGCACATCAGGCATTACACGATTGGCTATATGTTTGGCAGGAAGTCCAGTGATGAGCTCACTATCCTTGAGGTGTCCGCGGGCTGAGGGTGTGAAGTCCTTGACACTTTCCAGAGGAATCTTTATGGCCAAGGCTATCTCCTTATCGCAGGTCTAAGGAGACTCTCAGGCGCCAGCAGGCAAGCAACTGACCCCCTGATTTAATGCCAGGGAGTCTCTGGTCGTGGTGTTGACCCTAACAACTGGCCTTTTCTTATGACTATTTAGTGCTGGGGAATCTCCGGCTGCTGTGTTAACCCTTTAATAGCCTACCAATTTAACATTCCAGCCTTTTTGGTAATATAGGGCGCCAAACTTTGTCTGGCTACTTCCTGCTGAGTCATTGTTTGGGCATGGGGAGTCTAAGGCTGGTCTGAGGGTGATGGGCTGGTGGGCAGTCGAGAATAGGACTGAAGGAGCATCTGATGAATAGCGCCCTGTGAGATTTCTTTCATTCGGCTCAGTAGAAATTCCAGGGAGTGCCGCCGTTGGAATTTGGTGGGCGGAGCCCTCGTATTGGGAGTGCCGTTCGGCGGGAGGGGGCCTCAGGGAGGATGTTTGCCTGCCTTTGGATGGAGCAACCTAGTCGGTTGAAACCAGGTTATCTGATTTTCCATTCTTTCAAACCCATTCCAGTATTCTTGCCTGGAGAATTCCATGGACAAATGAGCCTGACAGATTGTACAGTCCATGGGGTCACAAAAAGTCAGACATGACTGAGCAATCAACACCCATTTTGTAATTGTCACAGTGATGACTAGTGACATTTAATATATAGTAATTCTAAACATCCTATGGTACATAAGAAAATTTCACAAAACAAAAAATTTGCTTTAGCGAAGATACCAAAAGCACATCTTTGAGAAATACTTGTACTAATAAGATTGCATTAGTAATTATACCTTAAGAGATGTTCATCACTGGGGCAGATGTTAAGATCTATATTATAGGAGGATAAATATTTAAAATTTCCAAAAAGCAATTATCATAGGAAAAAATTATCTTAATAGCGTATTTATACATTACAAAAGTAAATCTGTATTATAAACATAATAGGTAGAGAAATCTTCTCCCATATTCACAGTAACTTAATAAAATGAAACCATAGTCTTAGGGGCAAGTGACACTCTCTTCTTCATGTATCTTTGGGACTTATAAATTATGTACCAAGTAAAACAGAAAGTGGAGACTGATTTGTACATTGTACAAAAGTTAAATAGGTTAATATATAAGAGAGTTTAAGAGCATGGACTTTAAACTAGAATGTGCTGTTTTGAACTTAGCTGCTTAGTTGTATCCAACTCTTTGTAATCCCTGCCTGACTCCTCTGTCCATGGGGATTGTCCAAACAAGAATACTGGAGTAGGTTGCCATACCCTCCTCAAACTAGAATACTTAAATCCAAAACCCATCTTACCACTTTTAACTTATGCTTTCTGGAAGAGTTACATTTCCTGTCTGGCTACTTCCTGCTGAGTCATTGTTTGGGCATGGGGAGTCTAAGGCTGGTCTGAGGGTGATGGGCTGGTGGGCAGTCGAGAATAGGACTGAAGGAGCATCTGATGAATAGCGCCCTGTGAGATTTCTTTCATTCGGCTCAGTAGAAATTCCAGGGAGTGCCGCCGTTGGAATTTGGTGGGCGGAGCCCTCGTATTGGGAGTGCCGTTCGGCGGGAGGGGGCCTCAGGGAGGATGTTTGCCTGCCTTTGGATGGAGCAACCTAGTCGGTTGAAACCAGGTTATCTGATTTTCCATTCTTTCAAACCCATTCCAGTATTCTTGCCTGGAGAATTCCATGGACAAATGAGCCTGACAGATTGTACAGTCCATGGGGTCACAAAAAGTCAGACATGACTGAGCAATCAACACCCATTTTGTAATTGTCACAGTGATGACTAGTGACATTTAATATATAGTAATTCTAAACATCCTATGGTACATAAGAAAATTTCACAAAACAAAAAATTTGCTTTAGCGAAGATACCAAAAGCACATCTTTGAGAAATACTTGTACTAATAAGATTGCATTAGTAATTATACCTTAAGAGATGTTCATCACTGGGGCAGATGTTAAGATCTATATTATAGGAGGATAAATATTTAAAATTTCCAAAAAGCAATTATCATAGGAAAAAATTATCTTAATAGCGTATTTATACATTACAAAAGTAAATCTGTATTATAAACATAATAGGTAGAGAAATCTTCTCCCATATTCACAGTAACTTAATAAAATGAAACCATAGTCTTAGGGGCAAGTGACACTCTCTTCTTCATGTATCTTTGGGACTTATAAATTATGTACCAAGTAAAACAGAAAGTGGAGACTGATTTGTACATTGTACAAAAGTTAAATAGGTTAATATATAAGAGAGTTTAAGAGCATGGACTTTAAACTAGAATGTGCTGTTTTGAACTTAGCTGCTTAGTTGTATCCAACTCTTTGTAATCCCTGCCTGACTCCTCTGTCCATGGGGATTGTCCAAACAAGAATACTGGAGTAGGTTGCCATACCCTCCTCAAACTAGAATACTTAAATCCAAAACCCATCTTACCACTTTTAACTTATGCTTTCTGGAAGAGTTACATTTCCTGTCTGCTCTTCAGAGTTCCACATACAATAATGGGGATACTCATGGTCTCAATATTAAAATTGCCTGTGAAACCTTAAGTGAGCTCACCTATGAAATTTATTTTAAAATATCGGTATATTTTAAACATTAGGCATTTACTTTGCTGTATTTTTTGATAATTTCCAGGTTTTTGTGAAAGTGAACTTAATGAGAATGTCGATTTTATCTGTATTTTATGATCTATGGATTTTTAATGCCAGTAACAGAAGTAGAGCTAGGTAATCTTCACAAATTACAACTGATGGTAAGAGCAATGGTAATTTAGTAAAAGTGACCTAACATTCTACAAAACACTTATTTGACACAACAAAGTTAAAACTCTTGAGTTACACCTACTAATAGTGGGTTGCCATTTCCTTTCTCCTGGAAATATTCCTGATCTAGAAATTTCCTACATTGGCAGGTGGATTCTTTACCACTGAGCCACCAGAGAAACCCCTATTAATAGCACAAGTTGAAAAAAAGTTTAAATGCCTTGTGAAAACTGAACCAAGCCTTTTATATCATAGAAGGTGATGCCTGTAATCAATATTATTTTGGATGATAGATATTTTATGCGGTCTCCTCTAAGATTACCAATATGTGCTCAGATTTCTTAAATACATTTTCTATAAACACAACTTATATTACAAGACATTCCATTTCTCCTCCCTTTATGTTATCTGTTCCTAAACTAGTAGACAACGATAGATTTCACTTTGTCATATAGGAATATATGTAGATTTCTTAAACTAGAGCTGGCAATGCTTTTTATTTTTTTAAATCAATTTTAGCATAACAGAATATTGTAGACCTGTCAGAATCAATCATGTGGTGAGATTTGTATGCATTATTTAAAAGCATCCAGATAGAGATCTAAAAGATGTTAATATTATAAATCTTCAGTGGCACTGCAGATGAAGAATCTAACACAATACCCGATCTTTAGAAAAGGTCTGGTGAAGTGAATATAAGACTTGAATTTTCATAGTCGTGAGTTTGAATATTAACTCCTCTCATGTGTGACTTTGGAAGAGACTTTTTCAACAAGCTGGAGCACTTTATCCACCTGTAAATTTTCACCAGGTAAAATAAATAATTTTAAACATTAGGCATTTACTTTGCTGTATTTTTTGATAATTTCCAGGTTTTTGTGAAAGTGAACTTAATGAGAATGTCGATTTTATCTGTATTTTATGATCTATGGATTTTTAATGCCAGTAACAGAAGTAGAGCTAGGTAATCTTCACAAATTACAACTGATGGTAAGAGCAATGGTAATTTAGTAAAAGTGACCTAACATTCTACAAAACACTTATTTGACACAACAAAGTTAAAACTCTTGAGTTACACCTACTAATAGTGGGTTGCCATTTCCTTTCTCCTGGAAATATTCCTGATCTAGAAATTTCCTACATTGGCAGGTGGATTCTTTACCACTGAGCCACCAGAGAAACCCCTATTAATAGCACAAGTTGAAAAAAAGTTTAAATGCCTTGTGAAAACTGAACCAAGCCTTTTATATCATAGAAGGTGATGCCTGTAATCAATATTATTTTGGATGATAGATATTTTATGCGGTCTCCTCTAAGATTACCAATATGTGCTCAGATTTCTTAAATACATTTTCTATAAACACAACTTATATTACAAGACATTCCATTTCTCCTCCCTTTATGTTATCTGTTCCTAAACTAGTAGACAACGATAGATTTCACTTTGTCATATAGGAATATATGTAGATTTCTTAAACTAGAGCTGGCAATGCTTTTTATTTTTTTAAATCAATTTTAGCATAACAGAATATTGTAGACCTGTCAGAATCAATCATGTGGTGAGATTTGTATGCATTATTTAAAAGCATCCAGATAGAGATCTAAAAGATGTTAATATTATAAATCTTCAGTGGCACTGCAGATGAAGAATCTAACACAATACCCGATCTTTAGAAAAGGTCTGGTGAAGTGAATATAAGACTTGAATTTTCATAGTCGTGAGTTTGAATATTAACTCCTCTCATGTGTGACTTTGGAAGAGACTTTTTCAA
Source organism: Tragulus kanchil (assembly GCA_022376925.1). Taxonomy (NCBI): domain Eukaryota; kingdom Metazoa; phylum Chordata; class Mammalia; order Artiodactyla; family Tragulidae; genus Tragulus; species Tragulus kanchil. Next base: position 146,293,382 of record JAIOJX010000004.1, read on the forward strand.
CAATCTGGAGCACTTTATCCACCTGTAAATTTTCACCAGGTAAAATAAATAAGTTGAAACATATGCATTATGTTATGCCTTATTTGTCAAATTATTTCTCATCTTCAGCAAAAGACAGAGAAGTTGGTACTATAACACAGGCTGGGACTAAAATTTGTGATGGGATTTCTGACGAAGACAATTTTTCAAAGTGATATCTTTTGATACTGTAGGGAGGAAGTGTGGTTCACTTTGCCTTTCTCATCCTCTGCAAGTAATTTTAAGGGTGCCTCCTAACTATCCATAGTCTCTTATTTCTACTGCTTTAGGTTTATTTTAATTTTCCTTCATTAAAAGCAATTTCTCCTTCGTTCTCTTTATAATTTATCATCTCTTTTAGAGGGAATCATTTTGAGAAAATTATTTAAATAAGTAGATAATACTACCAAATAAACTTACAGACACAGCATAGAAAACCACATGTTTTGTTCAATGAAAAAGTATCACAATTAATGAAAATTGGTCCTGTTAATTCACCTTGACTTGAAAGCTGCACTGGTGATGAAACACAAGCTAAATGTTCACCCTTAGCTTTGGTAGCTATTTTCCAGGATAAAACCTGGTATAATGCACTGCTGATGCTCTGACAGAGTGACGAGGATAGTACCCATATTCATCTTCTGATCATTTATATTGAGCATAATGCCTCCGTTTCCCATAAAGAAAAGGTCATTTGGATTCCATATGAATGCCGATTTTTAAGAATTAGTGATGTTCACTATAAAACTAATAACTGATCAGATTTTGTAATCATCTTTTGTCCTTTTTTGTTTTGAACAGAATATTGTAGACCTGTCAGAATCAATCATGTGGTGAGATTTGTATGCATTATTTAAAAGCATCCAGATAGAGATCTAAAAGATGTTAATATTATAAATCTTCAGTGGCACTGCAGATGAAGAATCTAACACAATACCCGATCTTTAGAAAAGGTCTGGTGAAGTGAATATAAGACTTGAATTTTCATAGTCGTGAGTTTGAATATTAACTCCTCTCATGTGTGACTTTGGAAGAGACTTTTTCAACAATCTGGAGCACTTTATCCACCTGTAAATTTTCACCAGGTAAAATAAATAAGTTGAAACATATGCATTATGTTATGCCTTATTTGTCAAATTATTTCTCATCTTCAGCAAAAGACAGAGAAGTTGGTACTATAACACAGGCTGGGACTAAAATTTGTGATGGGATTTCTGACGAAGACAATTTTTCAAAGTGATATCTTTTGATACTGTAGGGAGGAAGTGTGGTTCACTTTGCCTTTCTCATCCTCTGCAAGTAATTTTAAGGGTGCCTCCTAACTATCCATAGTCTCTTATTTCTACTGCTTTAGGTTTATTTTAATTTTCCTTCATTAAAAGCAATTTCTCCTTCGTTCTCTTTATAATTTATCATCTCTTTTAGAGGGAATCATTTTGAGAAAATTATTTAAATAAGTAGATAATACTACCAAATAAACTTACAGACACAGCATAGAAAACCACATGTTTTGTTCAATGAAAAAGTATCACAATTAATGAAAATTGGTCCTGTTAATTCACCTTGACTTGAAAGCTGCACTGGTGATGAAACACAAGCTAAATGTTCACCCTTAGCTTTGGTAGCTATTTTCCAGGATAAAACCTGGTATAATGCACTGCTGATGCTCTGACAGAGTGACGAGGATAGTACCCATATTCATCTTCTGATCATTTATATTGAGCATAATGCCTCCGTTTCCCATAAAGAAAAGGTCATTTGGATTCCATATGAATGCCGATTTTTAAGAATTAGTGATGTTCACTATAAAACTAATAACTGATCAGATTTTGTAATCATCTTTTGTCCTTTTTTGTTTTGAACAGGTAATCCATTATTAACCAGCAGAGTCAACATATTAATTAATGTCCTAGATGTCAATGAATTTCCTCCAGAAATATCTGTGCCATATGAGACAGCTGTGTGTGAGAATGCCAAACCAGGACAGGTATCTTATCAATGCTGTTGATTATGAGTTTATAAAGTCCTGCTATATGCATGTGTTTTAGGCTAAGAGATCATGGATGTACACACACACAGATCGTATGTCTTCATAAAAGAAACCATAAAACATAGTATATTCTTTTGAATTAAGAGTATGTGTTAGACTTGTAGTTAAGACCATATGGGAGGCTTCCTTGGTGGTCCAGTGGGTAAAGAGCCCGTCTTGCAGTGCAAGGGGCACCAGTTTGATCCCTGGCCCAGGAAGATCCCACGTGTCACTGAGTGGCTGGACTGGTGTGTCCATTTAGGAGTCGGCACTCTGGAGCGCATGAGCCCAGAGCTGGAGCTCTGCAACGAGAGAGGCCATTGCAATGGGAGGCCCACACAGGCGGAAGAATAAAGATGGATGAACATAAATAAATAAATAGAGGCCAAAATTAAAAAAAGAAAAGAAAGACCATATGGGATAAAATTGATGATGGCCAAGTGAATTTTCTTTGTATAACTAACGGTTCCAGGATTGCGGGTTTGGCTGCTTTCTGTAGACTGTGGAATTTCACAGTAAAGAGCTTCCAATTGTAAGTCCAGTAAACAAAAAACTTTTGACTATATTCTTCCATGATATTTCCTGCTTTGCTCATATGCTTTTATGAAGGAGTACATAGATACACTTTAGCTCATGAAGAATGGAGCACTTTCTCTGGTAGCCCTGAGTAGAACATCTGGGTTATTTAAAATATCTTAATTACATTTTCTTACTAGGTGTTGCTCTGGAGGGAGGTTCTAATGGGGAGAACATATGAGGAAGAACCACATAGTTAATGAAAGTTACTGTCAAGTTCCTCGCATTTATGTGGATAATGTAGCAAGGTTTTGTTTTGTTTTGTTTTAATACTGTTATAAAGGACTTCCCTGGTGGCTCAGATTGTAAAGAATCTTCTTCCAATTGAGGGAGACCTGGGTTTGATCGCTGGGTCAGAGAGATCCCTGGAGAATGGAATGGCTACCCACTCTAGTATTCCTGCCTGGAGAATCCTATAGACAGAGGAGCTACAGTTCATGGGGCTGCAAAGAGTAGGCTATGACTGAGCCACTAACACATTCACTTTCATAAATGAATGAGTGGAGATATGATATGGTGTAATATGATAGAATAGGAACCAGGCATGAGCAAATGGTAAGCTTATGTTATATTCTTGCAAGAATATAATGAATATTATGTACCTAGGTTGCAAAATAAAAATCCATCAGCCTTCAGGGGTGCTGTGTGATGGTCTGGAGAGGTGGGATTGGGGGGATATACATATGACTAATCTGGGAACATACATATCTGTAAACAATCAAACTCTGTAAAAGTTAAAAGTAAATTAAAACTAAAAAAAAAAAAAAAAAAAAGGAAAGGTTACAACTGACAATAAAGTAGGTACTATCCCCACCCACCACCAAAAAAAAGCCATCAGTATACTTTGGTGTGATATTTCAATTTCTTTTAAATAGCATAGCTGCTTGACTACATATTTAAGCAGATTTGAAGTTTTAATTAAGAATACATAGCTATATGGAAAGGTAGATCACAATCATAAGGCTGATTTTTTTTTGTTTTGTTTTTTTAACATTTTTAAAAAATGTTTATTTTATTTATTTATCTTCTAGGGGGTGCGGTGGGGAGGAAGGGGGGCAGGCGGGCCACTTCTATTGGTCTTTCATTTCTCTATTTTCATCCATCTTTGTTCTTTGGCTCCTGTGGGAACTCCCATCATGGTGGCGTTTGTCGTCGCAGAGCGCCAGCTCTGGTTCATGCGCCCCAGAGCTCCGGCTCAGTAGTTGGACACATCAGTTCAGCCGCTCCGCAGCACGTGGGATCTTCCCAGGCCAGGGATCGAACCAGCGTCCCCTTGCACTGCAAGGCGGCGTCCTTACCCTCTGGACCACCAGGGGAAGCCCAAGGCTGAGTTTTAACCATGGAATAAGAACAAATAGAACTAAATAAAATTCATGTTTAAAGACACTAATCTAAGAGCACAGGGTGCAGGCTTTGCTCACTGGAACAAGGATGACATACTTGAAACTGAAGGTCTTCCTCTGGTGAATTCGAATTTAGTATAAGAGTATGGTTGCCTGAGCAGCGCACTGCCTTCCTCCTCTTCTGCACACACGTCCTGAAATTCTTTCTGATGCAAAGTCATTGGGAAATATGTTAATAAGTAAACACCTCAAAGTCATTTTTATTTGCTTATCTATAGTGAATTATCAATTTCAGAGCTTGAGTCTTGAAGTTTTAAATATTATGTAAAAAAACCTAGGTAATGGCAAAATAAAATTTTCCATAAAAAAAGCCTTCAGGGGTGCTGTGTGATGGTCTGGAGAGGTGGGATGGGGGGATATACATATGACTAATCTGGGAACATACATATCTGTAAACAGCAAAACTCTATAAAAGTTAAAAGTAAAATAAAAGTTAAAAAAAAGAAAAAAAAAAGGAAAGGTTACAACTGACAATAAAGTAGGTACTATCCCCACCCACCACCAAAAAAAAGCCATCAGTATACTTTGGTGTGATATTTCAATTTCTTTTAAATAGCATAGCTGCTTGACTACATATTTAAGCAGATTTGAAGTTTTAATTAAGAATACATAGCTATATGGAAAGGTAGATCACAATCATAAGGCTGATTTTTTTTTGTTTTGTTTTTTTAACATTTTTAAAAAATGTTTATTTTATTTATTTATCTTCTAGGGGGTGCGGTGGGGAGGAAGGGGGACAGGCGGGCCACTTCTATTGGTCTTTCATTTCTCTATTTTCATCCATCTTTGTTCTTTGGCTCCTGTGGGAACTCCCATCATGGTGGCGTTTGTCGTCGCAGAGCGCCAGCTCTGGTTCATGCGCCCCAGAGCTCCGGCTCAGTAGTTGGACACATCAGTTCAGCCGCTCCGCAGCACGTGGGATCTTCCCAGGCCAGGGATCGAACCAGCGTCCCCTTGCACTGCAAGGCGGCGTCCTTACCCTCTGGACCACCAGGGGAAGCCCAAGGCTGAGTTTTAACCATGGAATAAGAACAAATAGAACTAAATAAAATTCATGTTTAAAGACACTAATCTAAGAGCACAGGGTGCAGGCTTTGCTCACTGGAACAAGGATGACATACTTGAAACTGAAGGTCTTCCTCTGGTGAATTCGAATTTAGTATAAGAGTATGGTTGCCTGAGCAGCGCACTGCCTTCCTCCTCTTCTGCACACACGTCCTGAAATTCTTTCTGATGCAAAGTCATTGGGAAATATGTTAATAAGTAAACACCTCAAAGTCATTTTTATTTGCTTATCTATAGTGAATTATCAATTTCAGAGCTTGAGTCTTGAAAGTTAATCTCTAAATTCCTAAGGTCATCTTATTGAAATATCAGAATTTTAACAGTTTAGATACACAATGGGGGCTTCCCTGGTGGTCCAGTGGGTAAGGACACCACCTTGCAGTGCAAGGGGCGCCGGTTTGATCCCTGGCCTGGGAAGATCCCACGTGCTGTGGAGCGGCTGGACTGATGTGTCCAATTACCGAGCCGGAGCTCTGGAGCGCATGCGCCCAGAGCCGGTGCTCTGCGACGACAGATGCCACCGTGATGGGAGGCCCAGATGGGCCAAAGAACAAAGAGAATGAAAATGGACAAATGAAAGACCAATAGAAGTGGCCAGCCCACCCCCATCCCTCTCCAACCCGCCCCCCGCCAAAAATAAATAAATATTTAAATATTAAAAAAAAAATAAAATAAATAGATACACAATGGTCAGGAACAATTTAGGAAAATGTTTGAAACAAAGTTGGTCATGATTACTTAAGGAAAACAACCCATGAAAACACAATTTATATTCTCACCTACATGGGGGAAGAGCATAACAACAAAAACAGATCTACATCCTCGGTGTCTTTCTCATCATTTTACTTATTTATGAAAATAAAACTCATTTTCACAAACATAATGATACTAAAATTTTGCTTTGCAAGAACTTTTAAGTAATCAGAGACTTTGTCTCTGGTAAGCATTTTCGTATTTAGGCTAGAAAGCATTGATTTCACCTAATGTAAAATGCAAGCAAATACATTTTAATTTTGCTTGGTGAGAATTTTCAATGTTGTTAATCTTTTTAGTTATATTAATCTTTTTAGATTAGCTCATGTTCCGTAATGCTAAAGAGTCTCCCTGCAATGCGGGAGACCTGGGTTCGATCCCTGGATTGAGAAGAACCCCTGGAGGAGGGCATGGCAACCCTCTCAGTATTCTTGCCAGGAGAATCCCTATGGACAGAGGAGCCAGGTGGGCTACAGTCCTTAGCCCATGGGATCACAAAGAATAGGGCATGCCTGAGCAACTAAGCACAGCATGCCCCTTGATTGTACCTTCCACTACTAACTGTAAATATTCAATTATTTATAAAAAATATTTGTCAATTATTGAGCCACTGATATAAATTCTAAAAATGTCATTTCTGTTTACTTGCATGTTCCATTAAATAAACATATTTTGGTATGTAGAGTTCCCTTTGAAACTGAAGATTGATTTCAAGTCTCATCTCAACTTTTTTTCAGATAATTCAAATAATCAGCGCTGTAGACCGGGATCTTTCACCTGCTGGACAGCAATTCTCCTTTAAATTATCACCTGAAGCTGCCATCAAACCAAATTTTACAGTTCGTGACTTCAGAAGTAAGTTCAGCCACATAGAAAATTGCCTCTTATCATGCAACTTTGTAAAAGAACACAAACACAGAAATCAACACTCTTCACAAAAGGACTCAAGTTCATAAAATATAGAAAATCATATATGAGAAATATAAAATTCATGGCTAATGGTGAACTACATTTTTAACCTTTGTAGACTATTATCTCATGAGGAAAGTTACTTCCATTTATCAAGGGGGAATTCGCTTAATGAGTCAGACCAACAACAGGCTCTCTGGGAAATTAAATACTTTTCAACTTTTAAATATATCACCAGTTTTACATGCACTACATACAAATCACTGTTTCATTTACATAACACACGGTATGGCACAGGCTTTTTAATGAAAATTATACAGTTTTTCACGCCCACTGCATTACTACCTAAATGACAGATTCTCAAAATATTACAATATGCTAAATAATTTCAGCCTCCTAGTTAAAATAATGTTATGATTTTTTGTTAAATAAAACAATGTATTCAAATTCTTTAACATAGTGCCTAAAATCTATTACCTTTAAAATAGTTTTTTGCTACCAGCTCTGCCATTCTGCTTACACTTGTATTTATACTACCACTGCTCCTACCATCACTGTTACTGATATTATTAATCTGCTGCTATTAAAGTCAATACAAAAAGAAAACGCACAGTGGATTAAGTACGTTAAGAGTGAACACTGATCAGTTGTTCTGACTTTAGTTCATCTATAAGCCATTAAAATGGAGGAGGGCATGGCAACCCTCTCAGTATTCTTGCCAGGAGAATCCCTATGGACAGAGGAGCCAGGTGGGCTACAGTCCTTAGCCCATGGGATCACAAAGAATAGGGCATGCCTGAGCAACTAAGCACAGCATGCCCCTTGATTGTACCTTCCACTACTAACTGTAAATATTCAATTATTTATAAAAAATATTTGTCAATTATTGAGCCACTGATATAAATTCTAAAAATGTCATTTCTGTTTACTTGCATGTTCCATTAAATAAACATATTTTGGTATGTAGAGTTCCCTTTGAAACTGAAGATTGATTTCAAGTCTCATCTCAACTTTTTTTCAGATAATTCAAATAATCAGCGCTGTAGACCGGGATCTTTCACCTGCTGGACAGCAATTCTCCTTTAAATTATCACCTGAAGCTGCCATCAAACCAAATTTTACAGTTCGTGACTTCAGAAGTAAGTTCAGCCACATAGAAAATTGCCTCTTATCATGCAACTTTGTAAAAGAACACAAACACAGAAATCAACACTCTTCACAAAAGGACTCAAGTTCATAAAATATAGAAAATCATATATGAGAAATATAAAATTCATGGCTAATGGTGAACTACATTTTTAACCTTTGTAGACTATTATCTCATGAGGAAAGTTACTTCCATTTATCAAGGGGGAATTCGCTTAATGAGTCAGACCAACAACAGGCTCTCTGGGAAATTAAATACTTTTCAACTTTTAAATATATCACCAGTTTTACATGCACTACATACAAATCACTGTTTCATTTACATAACACACGGTATGGCACAGGCTTTTTAATGAAAATTATACAGTTTTTCACGCCCACTGCATTACTACCTAAATGACAGATTCTCAAAATATTACAATATGCTAAATAATTTCAGCCTCCTAGTTAAAATAATGTTATGATTTTTTGTTAAATAAAACAATGTATTCAAATTCTTTAACATAGTGCCTAAAATCTATTACCTTTAAAATAGTTTTTTGCTACCAGCTCTGCCATTCTGCTTACACTTGTATTTATACTACCACTGCTCCTACCATCACTGTTACTGATATTATTAATCTGCTGCTATTAAAGTCAATACAAAAAGAAAACGCACAGTGGATTAAGTACGTTAAGAGTGAACACTGATCAGTTGTTCTGACTTTCGTCCATCTATAAGCCATTAAAAGTGTTGAAAGATTTACACAAGTGTATTTTAGCAGATAAGGATGAGAATGTCTTGGATTAGGGTCATAGTTGTGAGGATGGGGCTAGTGATTGCCGATAGAATACATAGTGCTTAATGCTAAATCTCTTGGCTTGCATGTAAATATGATGAAGAAGAAGAATAGTAAGACTTCCAGATCATTGGCTTGGGCAACAAAGCAGATGACCACATCATTCAGGAACGGAAGTATTGACTATTTTCCATCACTTTATATTACCTAGAGACTATGTATCTGATAAATCATATAACGTGAATCTGGTCATCTTTGCCTCGTAAGATAGTATTTTCTTGTGATCTGAACATATATTTGCCACTCATGTCATTTTCTGTTTCCCCTGTTTTATCTTGTTACATTTTAAGCGTAATTGTAAGCTTTCATTTAAATTAATTGAAAATTTTTTCACTTTTTTTGTGAGAACATTTAAGTTCTTTTAACAAAAGTTTTCTTTTAACAAAATTCAGTTACACTGTACAGTGTGATCAAGTACAATCATCCTGCTTTATGATAGATCCTCAGACTTTATTCATCTTATAACAGAGTTTTTAACCCTTTTACAAATCTCACCCCATTTCTCCCCACTCCCTGCTCCTGGAAACCATTTTTCTCCTTTCTGTTTCTATGAGTTCTACTTTTTTTCTTAGATTCCACATACAAGTGTTACCATGTATTTGTCTTTTTCTGTCTGGTCTGTTTCATTAGCATAATACCTTCCAGATTCATCTATGTTGTTACTACTGGCAAAATTTCCTTCCTTTTTATGTCTGAATAATATTCCATTGTGTATATATATATATATCTGTCAATTGACAAAAATCATTTACAGGTGAAATGAGGTTTAATATGTATCTTTACCTCCCATCATGGACAGCATAATGGATTTTATATGGTCACATATCAATATTAACAATGGGTTAAAAATAAATCTTTAAAAAAGGGGAAATTGCTTTTTTTTTTTTCTTTAACCTTTGCTTTACTTTTAACTTTCACAGAGTTTTGTTGTTTACAGATATGTATGTTCCCAGATTAGTCATATGTATATCCCCCCCTTCGCACCCCTCCCAACCATCACACAGCACCCCTGAAGGATCTCCTTTTCTCACAGAGCAATGATTATAGCTATTTTCTTCACTTATGATAGTACAAGCCTTCATGCTACTTCCTTTACGCCTCCCACCCTCTGTTCCTTCCCCATAATGTCCATATGTCCACTGTCCATGTCTGTCTTTCCGTCGCTTCACTGCGTGTTCCATCATCACCATCGTACTAGATTCTATATATATGTGTTAATATACTGTATTTGTCCTTTTCTTTCTGACTGACCACTTTTTATGATACGTTCTAGATTCAGCCACTTCATTAGGGCTGATTCTTCTGCATTTCTCTTTACAGCTGTGTAGTATTCCATTGTATATATGTACCAGAACTTTTGTATCCATTCGTTCGTTGATGGGCATCTAGGTTGCTTCCATGTTCTAGCTATTGTATGGAGAGCTGCAATGAACATTGGGGTACAGGTGCTTCTTTCAGATTTGATTTCATCAGGGTATAAGCCTAAGAGTGGGATTGTTGGGTCGTAGGGTGCTTCTGTTTTTAGTTTTTTAAGAAATCGCCAGACTGTCTTCCATAGAGGCTGTATCAATCTACATTCCCACCAGCAATGCAGAAGTGTTCCCTTTTCTCCGCACCCTCTCCAGCATTTATTGTCTGTCGATTTGTGGATGATGGCCATTCTGATGGGTGTGAGGTGATATCTCATTGTAGTTTTGATTTGCATTTCTCTAATTATAAGTGAAGTTGAGCATCGTTTCATGTGCTTTGGGGCCATCTGTATGTCGTCTTTGGAGAGGTGTCTGTTTAGGTCCTTTTCCCATTTTTTGATTGGATTGTTCATTTTTCCGGTGCTGAGTTGTCTGAGTTGCTTGTAGATTTTGGAGATTAATTCTTTGTCTGTTGTTTCATTGGCTATAATTTTCTCCCATTTAACATAACATGTTAAAGGACATCCGACCTCTAATTCCCCAAGTACAAATACAGCAGCTTTTTTGACTTCATATTTCTATTAGTCACTTTCACCCAGGTTTCAGGCTTTAATCCTTGATTGTCCCTTTCCTCAGATTCAAGTATGCCATCAGCAATTGCTGAACATTCCAGTATAGTTTAACTAGTCCCCTTTTCTGTATTCATATGGCCAACACAAGTGTCTGATGCCACTGAATCTTACCAGGAATATTATAATAGTCATTTGGCAGCTTGATATTTTATTTATCAATTTAAAAATGTTCTCTGTGTAATAACAAATTGATGTCCCCATGCCAAATTCTATCTTGTTATGTGCAGTTTTCTCAATTTGGTGCTGCCTACTGAAATGGGTTCAGAGAATATATATAATTTTCTAAAATTATTCTCCTGCTATTATTATTCTCCTGCTATAATAAACTAAATATTACTACATTTCTAAAAAACAATAAAATGTTTCTAGGAGTGATTTTAATGAACTGAAAAATGAAGAATGTAATGAATAAAAGAAAAATTCCACTTCTATATATAAAAATAAAAGTTATAAAGAGAAAATGCATGTAAAGTAATACTTACAATAGGAATATTAGTTGTACTAATATACAATTTTTAATTCTTACTATCTTGGATCATTCCAAGTAAATATTGTATTGCTGGATGTACCAAAATTAAAATAAGTTACTTTTGTAATTGTACTGAACTGATAATTAATATGATTTGTGATCCTTAGAAATATTAATGAATCTTGATGTTTGCAACACATTTTATTTTTCCTTTCCATGTTTCTTATGCTGTTTTACAAAGATAAAAATGTATATATATATTTATACATAAACAGGTATATATAACATAGATATAGACTTGGGAAAAATTAGAAAGAAAACAAATTTCATCTGAAGCAGTATATTAATATGTGTCATATTTTAAACAGTAGATTCTTAAGGAAAATGTTATGCTGATTCATCCTTGATAATCTTTGTTTTTCTAATCATGGAAGAAAATATCCACTGAAGTATGATTTCTCTGTGAGAGTTTGATGTCAGAAAAAAAAAATGTGTTGACACAACATGCGTCTTGTAAACAATTTTTTATTCTTTCTCAATAGAAAATTTAATTTTTATAGCAGACAAGATGAATATTTCTTCTTTTCCTTGGAATTATTTTAATTATATCTGATTACATTTTGGCAGCTTTCATAATGATAACAGAATGAATTAAAACATGGATATATTTTACTGACTCAAGAAGAGATTCCTACTGTTTAACACATACCAACTTGAAGATCTGAGGTGATGCTCATAGTAACCATCTTACCATGGATGTCATGTTTTGTAGACAACACAGCTGGAATTGAAACCCGAAGAAACGGATACAGCCGCAGGCAGCAAGAGCTGTATTTCCTCCCCGTTGTAATAGAAGACAGCAGCTACCCCATCCAAAGCAGCACAAACACAATGACTATTCGAGTTTGTAGATGTGACTCTGATGGTACCATCCTGTCTTGTAACGTGGAAGCAATTTTTCTTCCTGTAGGACTTAGCACTGGGGCTTTGATTGCAATCCTTCTGTGCATTATTATACTCTTAGGTTGGTTTCATTATTAATCATGTATTCTCTTTCTGTTGTGTGTCTCTCCTCATTTTACCATGTAAGTCAGTTTTTGTCTGTTGAGATGCTGCATCTGGGTAAAAGGACCACTGTCTATACTGAACTATAGTTTTATTAGAGTTAATTTTCTATTTCCTGGAATTCTCTTTTAACTCAGCTGGTAAAGAATCCACCTGCAATGCAGGAGACCGAGGTTTGATTCCTGGGTGGAGGATTTTTATAGAATAGTTTTTATTTATACATAAACAGGTATAATATAACATAGTTTTAATCCTTAGAAATATTAATGAATCTTGATGTTTACAACACATTTTATTTTTCCTTTCCATGTTTCTTATGCTGTTTTACAAAGATAAAATGTATATATATATTTATACATAAACAGGTATATATAACATAGATATAGACTTGGAAAAATTAGAAAGAAAACAAATTTCATCTGAAGCAGTATATTAATATGTGTCATATTTTAAACAGTAGATTCTTAAGGAAAATGTTATGCTGATTCATCCTTGATAATCTTTGTTTTTCTAATCATGGAAGAAAATATCCACTGAAGTATGATTTCTCTGTGAGAGTTTGATGTCAGAAAAAAAAAATGTGTTGACACAACATGCGTCTTGTAAACAATTTTTTATTCTTTCTCAATAGAAAATTTAATTTTTATAGCAGACAAGATGAATATTTCTTCTTTTCCTTGGAATTATTTTAATTATATCTGATTACATTTTGGCAGCTTTCATAATGATAACAGAATGAATTAAAACATGGATATATTTTACTGACTCAAGAAGAGATTCCTACTGTTTAACACATACCAACTTGAAGATCTGAGGTGATGCTCATAGTAACCATCTTACCATGGATGTCATGTTTTGTAGACAACACAGCTGGAATTGAAACCCGAAGAAACGGATACAGCCGCAGGCAGCAAGAGCTGTATTTCCTCCCCGTTGTAATAGAAGACAGCAGCTACCCCATCCAAAGCAGCACAAACACAATGACTATTCGAGTTTGTAGATGTGACTCTGATGGTACCATCCTGTCTTGTAACGTGGAAGCAATTTTTCTTCCTGTAGGACTTAGCACTGGGGCTTTGATTGCAATCCTTCTGTGCATTATTATACTCTTAGGTTGGTTTCATTATTAATCATGTATTCTCTTTCTGTTGTGTGTCTCTCCTCATTTTACCATGTAAGTCAGTTTTTGTCTGTTGAGATGCTGCATCTGGGTAAAAGGACCACTGTCTATACTGAACTATAGTTTTATTAGAGTTAATTTTCTATTTCCTGGAATTCTCTTTTAACTCAGCTGGTAAAGAATCCACCTGCAATGCAGGAGACCGAGGTTTGATTCCTGGGTGGAGGAGATCCTCTGGAGAAGGGAAAGGCTGCCCCCTCCAGTATTCTTGCCTGGAGAATTCCAGTGCTCATCCATGGATCACAAAGAGTTGGACACTACTGAGTGACTCCCTTTTCTATTTCTTACCACCTGGAAATATACCAACAGAAATAAATATCAAAAATATAAAAGTATGTTCAAGCCCTAGGGAATTTTGAAGTCCTAACAGTTTGTGGCACTTGGTGCAATGAACTTTTCTATAATAAATATCCCATTTGCAGCAAAGGTTTTAAATTCACTTTTTATATCCCAGCAATTATTTTATTATAGAACCTTTAAAATGATACTAGACAAACAATAGTTGTCAAAGAGCAGTTCAATAAAGAAAGAAAGAGAATGAACAGGAAAGAAGTAGAACTTAAAGGCACCTCTGAATTTGTTTTTCTTCTGTCTGAAGTGTCAGCCAGAAGCAATTCTTATTCCAGGTTTCTCAGATCTCCTCACATCAAAACTAACCATTCCCACTAGGACAGAACAGAACACACTAAAATATCGAGAAGTACAGCAAAGGAAAGGACTGAAGAAAATGTATTCTGTAACATCTTTGTGAGATTGAAAACCCACGTTAGGGGCTTCCCTCTTCCATCAGCTCTGTTTGGTTGACTCCATTTCATTTATTCATCCTCTATTGGATTCACAAAAGCAAAAAGAGGTTGGTTGGGGTTTTTTTCCCAGTCATTCCTTTAAATTAAAATTGCAACAGAGGTACAGTTGGGCTCTGTGGAATCAGCTTATATCTATGCATGTTTATTATTTAACCAAAATATTCTAACAAATGTATATACATGCCTTTATCTCTGGGATAGAAAATAAAATTTTAAAATACCAGGACATGTGACTCAGTCGGTAAAGAATTTGCCTGCAATGCAGGAGGGCCGGCTTCAATCCCTGAGTCCAGAGGGTGCCCTAAAGAGGGGAATGGCTACCTACTCCAATATTCTTGCCTGGTGAATTCCAAGGAAAAAAGAGCCTGGTAGGCTATAGTCCATGGTGTCCAAAGAGTTGTTTACAGCTGGGCGCCTAACACTTTAACTTCGTTCACCTTTATTTTTAGGATAAAAAATAATACTTCCTAGGGTGTACAGCAAAGTACACTTTACAGCAAAGTGTAAGCTGTTATATAATAGTTGGTGAAGAAACTTCTCTGTGTCAGGAGCTCACATAGGTTTGGAGGGTAAAGTTCTAGTCCAATTTGTATGATGTTTATATTAATTCCACACAGTTAACCATATGGACTATAGCCCACCAGACTCCTCTGTCCCTAAAGTATAACAGAAAAAGTTGTATGTTCAAGCCCTAGGGAATTTTGAAGTCCTAACAGTTTGTGGCACTTGGTGCAATGAACTTTTCTATAATAAATATCCCATTTGCAGCAAAGGTTTTAAATTCACTTTTTATATCCCAGCAATTATTTTATTATAGAACCTTTAAAATGATACTAGACAAACAATAGTTGTCAAAGAGCAGTTCAATAAAGAAAGAAAGAGAATGAACAGGAAAGAAGTAGAACTTAAAGGCACCTCTGAATTTGTTTTTCTTCTGTCTGAAGTGTCAGCCAGAAGCAATTCTTATTCCAGGTTTCTCAGATCTCCTCACATCAAAACTAACCATTCCCACTAGGACAGAACAGAACACACTAAAATATCGAGAAGTACAGCAAAGGAAAGGACTGAAGAAAATGTATTCTGTAACATCTTTGTGAGATTGAAAACCCACGTTAGGGGCTTCCCTCTTCCATCAGCTCTGTTTGGTTGACTCCATTTCATTTATTCATCCTCTATTGGATTCACAAAAGCAAAAAGAGGTTGGTTGGGGTTTTTTTCCCAGTCATTCCTTTAAATTAAAATTGCAACAGAGGTACAGTTGGGCTCTGTGGAATCAGCTTATATCTATGCATGTTTATTATTTAACCAAAATATTCTAACAAATGTATATACATGCCTTTATCTCTGGGATAGAAAATAAAATTTTAAAATACCAGGACATGTGACTCAGTCGGTAAAGAATTTGCCTGCAATGCAGGAGGGCCGGCTTCAATCCCTGAGTCCAGAGGGTGCCCTAAAGAGGGGAATGGCTACCTACTCCAATATTCTTGCCTGGTGAATTCCAAGGAAAAAAGAGCCTGGTAGGCTATAGTCCATGGTGTCCAAAGAGTTGTTTACAGCTGGGCGCCTAACACTTTAACTTCGTTCACCTTTATTTTTAGGATAAAAAATAATACTTCCTAGGGTGTACAGCAAAGTACACTTTACAGCAAAGTGTAAGCTGTTATATAATAGTTGGTGAAGAAACTTCTCTGTGTCAGGAGCTCACATAGGTTTGGAGGGTAAAGTTCTAGTCCAATTTGTATGATGTTTATATTAATTCCACACAGTTAACCGTATGGACTATAGCCCACCAGACTCCTCTGTCCCTGGGTGATCCAGGAAAGAATACTGGAGTGGTTTCTAAGCCCAGCTAGACGGGATCTTCTCAACCCCATGGATCGAACCCTTGTCTTAAGTCTCCTGCATTGGCAGGCAGATTCTTTACCAATAGTGCCACCTGAGAAGCCCCAGATATTAGTTCTACACAGTTAACTTTGAAAAGTTGAAGTATTTTTCAATTCTTATAATTACAAATTATACCTGCATTTGTTTGTGTTGATGATATAGAACCTGAGCAAGATCAATTAGGTGTTTAACTTCAAATCAAGCATTTCTTTTTATATTCCTCTTTTCTCTAGGGAGTTGTGCATACCCAGTCACTCAATGGTGGCCAGTTCTTTACAATCCCATGGGACGTAGCCAACCAGGCTTCTCTGTCCATGGAATTTTCCAGGGAAGGATATTGGAGTGGGCTGATATTTCTTATTGCAGGGAATCTTCCTGACCCAGGGATTAAATCTGCCTCCCTGTATCTCCTGCATTGCCAGACAGGTTCTTTACAACTTCTGTTCAAGGCCACCTGGGAAGCCCTGTCAAAGAACTGAGTCTATTTCCATATCAAAGATGCTCAACTTGGGCCCACAGGGCTCTTACAGAGTAGCAATTCAGGCAGTTAAGGTCAACATTATCATGGACTATTATCTTCCACTTATTCATTGAAATACATATTGGGTGTCCCCTTGAACCCTATAGGGAATTGCTGGTATACAGCTGTGAATGTTAGTCTTAATCTTTCCACAGGGTCTGCTTACAAATCCATCCATTAGTTTTTCCTAAGCACCCTTATGTCCGGAACCTAAAGAAGAATGGCTACCTACTCCAATATTCTTGCCTGGTGAATTCAAGGAAAGAAGAGCCTGGTAGGCTATAGTCCATGGTGTCCAAAGAGTTGTTTACAGCTGGGCGCCTAACACTTTAACTTCGTTCACCTTTATTTTTAGGATAAAAAATAATACTTCCTAGGGTGTACAGCAAAGTACACTTTACAGCAAAGTGTAAGCTGTTATATAATAGTTGGTGAAGAAACTTCTCTGTGTCAGGAGCTCACATAGGTTTGGAGGGTAAAGTTCTAGTCCAATTTGTATGATGTTTATATTAATTCCACACAGTTAACCGTATGGACTATAGCCCACCAGACTCCTCTGTCCCTGGGTGATCCAGGAAAGAATACTGGAGTGGTTTCTAAGCCCAGCTAGACGGGATCTTCTCAACCCCATGGATCGAACCCTTGTCTTAAGTCTCCTGCATTGGCAGGCAGATTCTTTACCAATAGTGCCACCTGAGAAGCCCCAGATATTAGTTCTACACAGTTAACTTTGAAAAGTTGAAGTATTTTTCAATTCTTATAATTACAAATTATACCTGCATTTGTTTGTGTTGATGATATAGAACCTGAGCAAGATCAATTAGGTGTTTAACTTCAAATCAAGCATTTCTTTTTATATTCCTCTTTTCTCTAGGGAGTTGTGCATACCCAGTCACTCAATGGTGGCCAGTTCTTTACAATCCCATGGGACGTAGCCAACCAGGCTTCTCTGTCCATGGAATTTTCCAGGGAAGGATATTGGAGTGGGCTGATATTTCTTATTGCAGGGAATCTTCCTGACCCAGGGATTAAATCTGCCTCCCTGTATCTCCTGCATTGCCAGACAGGTTCTTTACAACTTCTGTTCAAGGCCACCTGGGAAGCCCTGTCAAAGAACTGAGTCTATTTCCATATCAAAGATGCTCAACTTGGGCCCACAGGGCTCTTACAGAGTAGCAATTCAGGCAGTTAAGGTCAACATTATCATGGACTATTATCTTCCACTTATTCATTGAAATACATATTGGGTGTCCCCTTGAACCCTATAGGGAATTGCTGGTATACAGCTGTGAATGTTAGTCTTAATCTTTCCACGGGGTCTGCTTACAAATCCATCCATTATTTGATCTTAGCCAATCTCAAAATCCTTTAAATCTTTCAGATTATTTCAGATTATTCTTAGCCATTTTTAAATCTTTTCTAGAGTGAAGGGGAAACATGAAAATCTTGTGGTACTTGGGAACTTCTGTTTGGGCCTCAAGCACTTCTGTCTATTCTCTTTCTCAGCCATGGCAACTCTAAAGCCCTTTTTACATATACATGTGCTCTCCATGAGGTTTATAGTCTCTTACACACTCTCTGGTAAGCAAACAATAATGTTTTCAGTTCTGAGATTTGCCTGACTCCCAGGAGATCTGCAGAGTGCTAAATATCTCTCCAAAGCCTATTATGCAGAAGCTCTTCCTTTATCCCCACAGTCTTTCTCCTTAACTTTGGAAGAAGAGGGAATGAATGAGATTTTATCATCATGTGGTATCCTATTTTCTAATCCTATGACAAGAGTCTCCCTTCTAGATTCTGTTGTGTTAAATTAAACACTTTGGCTTTTAATCTATTGCCACTGCTATGGGGGATAAACGAGTATTATGTCAGGCAAAATTGAGCATTGACTTCATGGTGCTTATGCACTCATGGGAAAAAATGATCACTGTTGATGTAATGATGGCTGTGAGTCAGCAAATAAAAAGAGATATTCAATAATGAGTGTCTATAAATTAGCTGTTTCAAAATATTAACTTGGCTTTTTAAGAAAAAATTGATTGAATATTAAACCAGGCTTCTCTGTCCATGGAATTTTCCAGGGAAGGATATTGGAGTGGGCTGATATTTCTTATTGCAGGGAATCTTCCTGACCCAGGGATTAAATCTGCCTCCCTGTATCTCCTGCATTGCCAGACAGGTTCTTTACAACTTCTGTTCAAGGCCACCTGGGAAGCCCTGTCAAAGAACTGAGTCTATTTCCATATCAAAGATGCTCAACTTGGGCCCACAGGGCTCTTACAGAGTAGCAATTCAGGCAGTTAAGGTCAACATTATCATGGACTATTATCTTCCACTTATTCATTGAAATACATATTGGGTGTCCCCTTGAACCCTATAGGGAATTGCTGGTATACAGCTGTGAATGTTAGTCTTAATCTTTCCACGGGGTCTGCTTACAAATCCATCCATTATTTGATCTTAGCCAATCTCAAAATCCTTTAAATCTTTCAGATTATTTCAGATTATTCTTAGCCATTTTTAAATCTTTTCTAGAGTGAAGGGGAAACATGAAAATCTTGTGGTACTTGGGAACTTCTGTTTGGGCCTCAAGCACTTCTGTCTATTCTCTTTCTCAGCCATGGCAACTCTAAAGCCCTTTTTACATATACATGTGCTCTCCATGAGGTTTATAGTCTCTTACACACTCTCTGGTAAGCAAACAATAATGTTTTCAGTTCTGAGATTTGCCTGACTCCCAGGAGATCTGCAGAGTGCTAAATATCTCTCCAAAGCCTATTATGCAGAAGCTCTTCCTTTATCCCCACAGTCTTTCTCCTTAACTTTGGAAGAAGAGGGAATGAATGAGATTTTATCATCATGTGGTATCCTATTTTCTAATCCTATGACAAGAGTCTCCCTTCTAGATTCTGTTGTGTTAAATTAAACACTTTGGCTTTTAATCTATTGCCACTGCTATGGGGGATAAACGAGTATTATGTCAGGCAAAATTGAGCATTGACTTCATGGTGCTTATGCACTCATGGGAAAAAATGATCACTGTTGATGTAATGATGGCTGTGAGTCAGCAAATAAAAAGAGATATTCAATAATGAGTGTCTATAAATTAGCTGTTTCAAAATATTAACTTGCTTCAAGAAGGTAATCTGAATATTATTCATTTGGTTTGGAGAATATCTCTATATGGTAGGATGTAATAATTTGAGGTCTTAGTTCACATAATTTTGAAAGCTAAGGCCCTTATATTCTATACTCTATGTCTTTCTTATTTCTTTTAAAAGTGATTGTCTATTTCATTAGGAATATAGTAATGCTGACAACTGAGAAATCTAGGTATGAATCATATGTAAGTATTGGTTATTGGCAACAGTATTCAAGTTGAATTACTTCAATGCTATACAGTTCTCTATATGATTGAAATGACCATTGGCTTTTTTTTAATTAATTTTTAGTGGAGTATAGTTGATTTGCAATGTTGGATTTGTTTCCACTGTACAGAAAAGTGAATCTGTTATATATATATAACATACATACATACAGGCACTTATTTTTTGATTCTATCCCTATATCAGTCATTATAGAATACTGAGTAGGGTTCCCTGTGCTACACAGTGTAGATTCTTATTAGTTATCTACTTTATATTTGTGCTCAGTCACTCAGTCATGGCTGACTCTTTGTGACCCCCATGGACTGTGGCCTGTCAGGATCCTTGGTCCAAAAGACTTTCCAAGTAGGAATACTGGACTGGGTTGACATTCTCCTCTCCATAATAATATATGTATGTTAATTGTACTATCCTAATTTATCCCTAACCCATCTTCCCCCTTGCTAATCATAAATTTGCTTTCTACATCTTTAACTCTATTTCTGTTTTCTAAATATATTCATTTGCACCATTTTTAAGATCCCACATATAATGATATCATATATTTATATAATGATATCTTATATTTATCTTTTTCTATAAAATTTATCTATCACTACATTTTTTTTAAATTTTGTAAAAAATCATGCAACATTGAGATATTTAAATGTAACATTAAATATAAGACTACCATTTTTCAATTTTGTGAATCTTGCCATGGCCTCACATTAGTTAAAATTTCAAAATGAAATTGACCTTAAACAATGAAAATCAACATAGACAGAATCTTTACAGATCACAGTATGTTTACTTTGAAAATAATAGAAGGTCATCAAAAAAACTCAGCCAACCCTGATCAATTTTATTTCTTACGAAGAGATGAGTTGACCTGTTCTCACCTTGCTATTTTTCTTGCTCTAGCCATAGTTGTGCTGTATATAGCCCTGCGAAGGCAGAAGAAGAAAGACACCCTGATGACCTCTAAAGAAGACATCAGAGACAACGTTATCCATTATGATGATGAAGGAGGCGGAGAGGAGGACACCCAGGCATTTGACATTGGTGCTCTGAGAAACCCAAAAGTGATTGAAGAGAACAAAATTCGCAGAGATATAAAACCAGACTCTCTCTGTTTACCTCGTCAGAGACCACCAGTGGAAGATAACACAGACATAAGGGATTTCATTAATCAGAGGCTACAGGAAAATGATGGGGACCCCACAGCTCCACCATATGATTCACTGGCAACATATGCCTATGAAGGCAATGGATCAGTGGCCGACTCCCTTAGCTCCATAGAGTCTCTGACCACGGAAGCGGACCAGGACTACAACTATCTGACAGACTGGGGACCCCGCTTTAAAGTCTTGGCAGACATGTTTGGTGAAGAAGAGAGTTATACTCCTGATAAAGTCACTTAGGGGAGAAGTGAAGGTCAAAACCCAGCCAACAGAAGAAATTTAAGAGAAAGGAACACAAATAGAAATCACACATGCACACACAAGCATACACACACACACACACACACACACACACCCCAGGCTTTTCTAGGACAAGATTCTTTTGACTATCTGGTTTCTAGCAAGTTGCTATATTTATCATATTGTCAATTCTGGTTTATTCTGCCAACACAAGATAAATCCTATAGTGTGTACTTGCTTGGTTTTGTTCTTTTGGAAATACACTGAGACAAGCTCAGGCCTATTAAATACAATTTACTGACGTGACAACCTAGAACGAAGATAGCTATGTGGCATCACGGTGGAAGAGTGTTAGATTTTTCTTAATTCCACTAAAGTGCCTATTGAAACTCTTATCATTTAAAGCAGTGTAGATTACTCTCTGCTGTGATGGCATTGCAGGATTCAGACACAGGACATCAAACAAAGACACTGTCTTTATGTCAAGGAGCAATAGCAACATGCTGACTTCTCATTCCTTTTAAGGAAAAAGGAAGAAACTTTCTAAACTCCCTCTTCTTATAATTAAGATGCTCTCTTTTTTTCTTTTTTAAAATGTATGCCAATATATATTTGTTTTTTCCTACCCTTCCAGAAAACTGAAATAAATGTGATAATAAATTCAATATGTAATTCCCAAATTTTAAAAGCAATGTTTGATGTTGATATTAGTTCCTATTAAAGGTGTTCATGAAAATGTTAATTTTTTTCAAAGAAATATAATTTTTAAAAAGAAGATTAAAAAAACACTTTATAAACAGAGGCCTCAGTGCTGAAACTCACATTAAAATAAATATTTGTTTTGTTTTTATATTGTGCCGGTGCATGGAAGGTTGATTTTTACAGATCAGCAAATCATTGCAGTCTTCAATCATAGGTAAAGTTTAAGTTGTGATATTATAAAATATTTGTGGGGAGAATGCCAATGATTTAAACAAGGGAAGATAAATTTATACCCAATTTCTCAGAGTTTCTTACAAGCTGGTGATTCTTTGATAAGGCAGGAAAACAAAACATTTATCAAATAGTGCAGAATGGATATAAAGAATTTCTAAAAATATTTATTAAACATTATTAGACAAATAAAAAATCAGGGACTTCAGAAAATTCAAAACAAGTTTGATTCCTAAAATGAATACAAATGCAAAATCTGGTAGTTGATTTATTTATTTTATTAACATAGATTTCAACATGTAAATATTATTATATTGGAGCTCAGAGTTATTTCTTTACACTATTATCTATAATAATTCCAATATAAACAATATAATAATCCTCCTTTGTAAAAAATAACTTTTACTTTTTAAGTTGATGAGGTTTATAAGAAGACAGGTAAACTGCACTCTTATTGACACATTACTTTTAAGTGAACCTTACAGTATCTAGAAATGCACTTAAAACAGATAACTAACTATAAAGTAAGAATATATTTTCTTAATATTATAAGTGTACAGATGACTACTGAAATATTAAAACAATATATAGGAAAAATAAAAGTTACTTATGGGTCCTTTCTGAACACATCATCAATACCCAGTTGCATTTCTTAAATATTTATATTATATTGCAAAATGTGAAAGTAAACATTCACATGGGGAAAATGAGTAGAAATGGAACTAATATAGGCAAACTACATTCAGTCTTATTTATTGTTAAATATTTCTAAATATATATCTGATAATTAAGTGTCAGCAATTCAGCCACTTGAATTTGCATTTCTCATTGCTCTCTTGGAGTCTCATACAGCAGACTCTCCTTGCCATCCTTATCAAGAATAATGATGGCATGAAAAAACTTGGGGTGGAGGACACTTCATTTCAAACAATATGACTAAAATACAGTAAACAAGTACATGAAAATGATGGGTCTTCCTTTCACCAAATGAATAAGGTTTTTTGTAGTACCTCTTTCATGTTTGCTAAAATATTGCATTAGTTTGATAGGGCTGTCCATGACAAAGCAACACAGACTGGGTGAGTTAAACACTAGAACTTTATTTCCTTGGGTTCTGCAATCATAGGTAAAGTTAAAGGGATATTATAAAATATTTGTGGGGAGAATGCCAATGATTTAAACAAGGGAAGATAAATTTATACCCAATTTCTCAGAGTTTCTTACAAGCTGGTGATTCTTTGATAAGGCAGGAAAACAAAACATTTATCAAATAGTGCAGAATGGATATAAAGAATTTCTAAAAATATTTATTAAACATTATTAGACAAATAAAAAATCAGGGACTTCAGAAAATTCAAAACAAGTTTGATTCCTAAAATGAATACAAATGCAAAATCTGGTAGTTGATTTATTTATTTTATTAACATAGATTTCAACATGTAAATATTATTATATTGGAGCTCAGAGTTATTTCTTTACACTATTATCTATAATAATTCCAATATAAACAATATAATAATCCTCCTTTGTAAAAAATAACTTTTACTTTTTAAGTTGATGAGGTTTATAAGAAGACAGGTAAACTGCACTCTTATTGACACATTACTTTTAAGTGAACCTTACAGTATCTAGAAATGCACTTAAAACAGATAACTAACTATAAAGTAAGAATATATTTTCTTAATATTATAAGTGTACAGATGACTACTGAAATATTAAAACAATATATAGGAAAAATAAAAGTTACTTATGGGTCCTTTCTGAACACATCATCAATACCCAGTTGCATTTCTTAAATATTTATATTATATTGCAAAATGTGAAAGTAAACATTCACATGGGGAAAATGAGTAGAAATGGAACTAATATAGGCAAACTACATTCAGTCTTATTTATTGTTAAATATTTCTAAATATATATCTGATAATTAAGTGTCAGCAATTCAGCCACTTGAATTTGCATTTCTCATTGCTCTCTTGGAGTCTCATACAGCAGACTCTCCTTGCCATCCTTATCAAGAATAATGATGGCATGAAAAAACTTGGGGTGGAGGACACTTCATTTCAAACAATATGACTAAAATACAGTAAACAAGTACATGAAAATGATGGGTCTTCCTTTCACCAAATGAATAAGGTTTTTTGTAGTACCTCTTTCATGTTTGCTAAAATATTGCATTAGTTTGATAGGGCTGTCCATGACA
Source organism: Tragulus kanchil (assembly GCA_022376925.1). NCBI lineage: Eukaryota > Metazoa > Chordata > Mammalia > Artiodactyla > Tragulidae > Tragulus > Tragulus kanchil. The sequence continues at coordinate 146,318,010 of JAIOJX010000004.1, forward strand.
AAGCAACACAGACTGGGTGACTTAAACACTAGAACTTTATTTCCTTGCAGTTCTGGAAGCTAGAAGTCCAAGAGCAGTGTCTCTACAGAGTTGGTTTATTTATTTCTTTCTTTGGCTTGTTCATAGTATATTTTCACCATTTCTCCTCATGGTCCTTTTCCTAGGCTCATACCTCTTCCCCAAGGACACCAGTCATACCAAGCCTACTCATATGACCTCTTTTCATCTCACTTAACTCATTAAAGGTCCTTTCTCTAAATATAGTTGTATTCTAAGATACTCATGGTTAGGACTTCAAAATATGAATTTCATGGGAATGCATTCAGTTACTAAGAAGCACAAAGATGCTAACAGAAAAAAAAGAAGTATCTGATTTACAATCAAGAAATTTTTTCACATTAGTGAATGTGAAAAAAATCCATGAATGGAAATAAGATCATGTACAATGGAAACCACAAAAGTAACATAGGGAACAGAGGTCTTTTGGTGCTCATAAATTGGAAATATTATGGGACATCATCCACGCTACTGAAAGCACTAGGTCTAATATTTCAATATTTGTAACTATCTAGAGATTCATTTTTATTTGTAATATCACAGTAACTGGTCTTCTTTCAGGAGTTAAGCACTATAAAAATGTTTAGGATTTCATGGGGGTTTTGGCTATTAGCAATAATCATACATAACTTTTTAATTACACTGCATGTCTACATTTATAGAAGTATATGTGTACATACTCTATGTAATATATGTACATTACTCATATATTTTGAAAAATGTAATATTTGGGTTCAACAAAGAAGAGTGATACAGTGCTGTGATACATGAGAAAGAATCTAAAATTCTTTTTGTACCAAGTTCTGTCACTAACTAGAGTCATCATAATGGGGTAAGCTCATTAACTTTCCTGTGATCTATCTTTTTTGGAAAAATGAATTTGTTGCTCTTGGTATTACTTTCCTCTGAAAATTCTTGACTCTTAAGTTCTAACTACACTGATATTCATCTTATTATTCATTATATTATATATATTCATTAATTCATTATATTACTTATATACTGCTTACATAAAATTATGAGAATCATAGAGATCTTTAAAAGGTAATATGAATCATGAACTTCTCAGAATTATGACTCTGATTGATTCATTGTGTTCCACATCAGAAAAGCCAGGCAAATGCCTCTTAAGTAGTAACTGTCAAAATTCTTCAAGATGGAATGTTGGAGATGTGCATAGGAAGAGACAAAGAAATGTTTAAATCAAACCCTAATCTTGAGCCAAAGAGGAAAAATAAGTGATATGAAGAAAAGGGATATATTATTCCTTGTCTTTAAGATGAGGGCACTTAAAAAGTCCTTGTGGGCTTCTCTAGTGGTCCAGTGGCTAAGGACACCACCTTACAGTGGAAGGGGTGCCGGTTTGATCCCTGGCCTGGGAAGATCCCATGTGCCTTGAAGTGGCTGGACGGATGTGTCCAACTACCAAGCCGGGGCTAAAAAAAAAAGTATCTGATTTACAATCAAGAAATTTTTCACATTAGTGAATGTGAAAAATCCATGAATGGAAATAAGATCATGTACAATGGAAACCACAAAAGTAACATAGGGAACAGAGGTCTTTTGGTGCTCATAAATTGGAAATATTATGGGACATCATCCACGCTACTGAAAGCACTAGGTCTAATATTTCAATATTTGTAACTATCTAGAGATTCATTTTTATTTGTAATATCACAGTAACTGGTCTTCTTTCAGGAGTTAAGCACTATAAAAATGTTTAGGATTTCATGGGGGTTTTGGCTATTAGCAATAATCATACATAACTTTTTAATTACACTGCATGTCTACATTTATAGAAGTATATGTGTACATACTCTATGTAATATATGTACATTACTCATATATTTTGAAAAATGTAATATTTGGGTTCAACAAAGAAGAGTGATACAGTGCTGTGATACATGAGAAAGAATCTAAAATTCTTTTTGTACCAAGTTCTGTCACTAACTAGAGTCATCATAATGGGGTAAGCTCATTAACTTTCCTGTGATCTATCTTTTTTGGAAAAATGAATTTGTTGCTCTTGGTATTACTTTCCTCTGAAAATTCTTGACTCTTAAGTTCTAACTACACTGATATTCATCTTATTATTCATTATATTATATATATTCATTAATTCATTATATTACTTATATACTGCTTACATAAAATTATGAGAATCATAGAGATCTTTAAAAGGTAATATGAATCATGAACTTCTCAGAATTATGACTCTGATTGATTCATTGTGTTCCACATCAGAAAAGCCAGGCAAATGCCTCTTAAGTAGTAACTGTCAAAATTCTTCAAGATGGAATGTTGGAGATGTGCATAGGAAGAGACAAAGAAATGTTTAAATCAAACCCTAATCTTGAGCCAAAGAGGAAAAATAAGTGATATGAAGAAAAGGGATATATTATTCCTTGTCTTTAAGATGAGGGCACTTAAAAAGTCCTTGTGGGCTTCTCTAGTGGTCCAGTGGCTAAGGACACCACCTTACAGTGGAAGGGGTGCCGGTTTGATCCCTGGCCTGGGAAGATCCCATGTGCCTTGAAGTGGCTGGACGGATGTGTCCAACTACCAAGCTGGAGCTCTGGAGGTCATGTGCCCAGAGCCGGTGCTCTGCAGTGAGAGAGACCACTGAGATGAGAGGCCCACACAAGGCAAAGAACGAAGAAATAAATGAAAGACCAATAGAAGTGGCCAAAAAAGAAAAAAAGAATTAAAAGTTTTTGTACAAGGCTTCCCTGGTGGCTCGGTGATAAAGAATCTTCCTGCTAATGCAGAAGACATCTCTGGTCTGGGAAGATCCCACATGCCACCTAGTAACTAAGCCCATGTGCCACACAACTACTGAGACTGTGTTCTAGATCCTAGGAACTGCAATTACCAAGCCCACGTGTTGCAACTACTGAAGCCCGCATGCCTGCGCTCCACAACAAAAGAAACTACTACAGTGAGAAACTGCAACAAGACAGTAGCCTCTGCTCACCACACTAGAGAAAAACCCGTCCAACAACAAAGACCCATCACAGTCAAAACTAAATAAAATTATAAAAAAATGATGAGAGTCCTTGGACAAATTTCAGTAACTGTTGTATTAAAATGGGAATTCCTGGATATTCTGTAGTGGTCCAGTGGTCAGGATGTCATGCTATCATTGCATCAGGGATTCAGTCCCTGGAGAGGAAACTAAGATCCCCACAGGCTGTGTGGTGTGGTCATAAAAAAAATGAAATAAAATAAAATGAGAATTTCTGAAAACAGATGTATATATACCAGCACTATATTTGAAGTGAGTCTCTAGTATGGTGAGGTCTGAAAAGAATTAACAAAATGTCAGTAAACAACATGAGTTTAGTTCCTAAGAGAAAAAGATTGAGGAGATAATTATTTTGTAAATCTCTCCATGTTTCAAAATTTCAGTTACCCTCTCATCCAATGAGTGAGAAAAAAAGTGAAAATATTAGTCAGTCATGTAAAAACTCTTTATGATCCCATGGACTGTAGTCCACGAGGCTTCTTTGTCCATGAAATTCTCCAGCCAGGAGTACTAGAGTGGGTAGCCATTCCCTTCTCCAGGGGATCTTTCTGACCCAGGGATCTAACCCAGGTCTCCTGCTTTGCAGGCAGATTTTTTAACTATATGAGCCATCAGAGAAGTCTCTCATTCAATGTATAGTTTAGCTAACTACACAATTACCACTTGGAATTACTTTTCCAAGAATCTGAGTATTTCATCTCTTATATTCATTATTATAAAACAGTATACACACATGTGCTGACATATATGTAATTAAATACTTGATAATTCAGATTCTCAGTATGTTTTTGACTGTCACTTAAATCTTTTACTTAAGTCCCTTATAATGTATATGTAGTATAATGGATTTTCATAGCTATCAGTCCATCACTAGATTTCTCTGAAAGGTGTTAGATTTTATTAGGAATTTAATTTGTTTTTGTTTGTTGCCCCATTTTAAGATGAATAACTAGAAAAAAGAAAATAGAGTGTTTAAAAAACTGCAGAACCAAGAAATAATAAATGAATAGGTGGCAAAGTCCTTCAGTTGTGAAGAGCTTAAGCACATTTATTTTCAGCTTCCATTCTGGTCTTCTTCCCATTATTTTTCATCTTATACACTGTTACATTGCAATGACAAGGGTTGTTAACACAAACTCCCGGGAATTCCTGGTCATACTACAACATAACATTGTACTTCCTTAAAAAGAGGAAACAAACCTAAACATCTTTGAATTTGAAATCAATATCTTACTCAATAACCAGGACTTTAAAACACAACAGTTTCCTACAAGACAAAAAGTCGATTATACAACTGAATGTACTGATTTCTATATTCTCAAGAATCGATGTATTTGAAATATGTTTGCACTTTCTTTTAAACATTCACATTACCTAAGGTCACATTATCATGACTTTAACTTCTGAATTTTCAACTCAGTGATGTCTATTTTCCCTCATTTTTAGTTTCGCATGGGTGCTACTGTACTTTAGTTCCTGTTGTTGCTGTTTGTTCGCTAAGTTGTGTCCGACTCTTGTGACCCCGTGGACTATAGCCCACCAGGCTGCTCCATCCATGGGGCTCTCCAGGCAAGAATATTGGAGTAAGTTGTCTTTTCCTTCTCTCAGGGATCTTCCTAACCCAGGGATCGAATCCTGACTTGGGGATTGAATCCGGGTCTCTGGCATTGACAGGCAGATTCTTTACTGCTGAGCCACCAGGAAAGCCCACTTTAGTTCGTATCATAACTTAAATCTCCGATTTTTAAATTCAACTTCTTTATGTTATGCTTCTCCCAGTTCATCATCCATTGATTATGGCACTTGTCATGACTTAAAACTTCAGTATATTGTCACTGAAAATTATTGGAGGCTATCTACAATTTTCCCTTTCTTCTCTTCTGCTCTGTCAACATTTTAAAAATGAGACAACTATAATATTAATAAAAGAAGTGCTCACCACTGAACATGTACTCAGTAAAATATGCTACAAACATTTTATGCTCATGATAATTACATGAGGTACATTATTATCTATGGTGTTTTTTTTTACAAAAAAAATGGACTAAGACATATGAAATAACTTGTTTACTTCAACATATTTAGCAAGTGGCAGAATGGTAAACTTTTTTCTATAAACCTTTTATAAACTATGATATGCACATTTCAATCCTTATCCTATGAGATGTGGTATACCCAAATTTCACTTCACTCACTTATAACTGATTATTTAACAATATGAAAATCTGCTCTGTGGTTCTACACTTTTTAAGTTCCCTAGTTAATTTATAATTGAAAACCTCAATGATCTTTCCTTTCACTTTTCAAAATATTTCTAGTTAAGCATACCTTCATGTTGCACATCCAACTTCTATCTGCATCACTTTGTTCTTTTTATTTATTTCTTCTTTTAAATGTTTCAATAACCAGGACTTTAAAACACAACAGTTTCCTACAAGACAAAAAGTCGATTATACAACTGAATGTACTGATTTCTATATTCTCAAGAATCGATGTATTTGAAATATGTTTGCACTTTCTTTTAAACATTCACATTACCTAAGGTCACATTATCATGACTTTAACTTCTGAATTTTCAACTCAGTGATGTCTATTTTCCCTCATTTTTAGTTTCGCATGGGTGCTACTGTACTTTAGTTCCTGTTGTTGCTGTTTGTTCGCTAAGTTGTGTCCGACTCTTGTGACCCCGTGGACTATAGCCCACCAGGCTGCTCCATCCATGGGGCTCTCCAGGCAAGAATATTGGAGTAAGTTGTCTTTTCCTTCTCTCAGGGATCTTCCTAACCCAGGGATCGAATCCTGACTTGGGGATTGAATCCGGGTCTCTGGCATTGACAGGCAGATTCTTTACTGCTGAGCCACCAGGAAAGCCCACTTTAGTTCGTATCATAACTTAAATCTCCAATTTTAAATTCAACTTCTTTATGTTATGCTTCTCCCAGTTCATCATCCATTGATTATGGCACTTGTCATGACTTAAAACTTCAGTATATTGTCACTGAAAATTATTGGAGGCTATCTACAATTTTCCCTTTCTTCTCTTCTGCTCTGTCAACATTTTAAAAATGAGACAACTATAATATTAATAAAAGAAGTGCTCACCACTGAACATGTACTCAGTAAAATATGCTACAAACATTTTATGCTCATGATAATTACATGAGGTACATTATTATCTATGGTGTTTTTTTTTACAAAAAAAATGGACTAAGACATATGAAATAACTTGTTTACTTCAACATATTTAGCAAGTGGCAGAATGGTAAACTTTTATCTATAAACCTTTTATAAACTATGATATGCACATTTCAATCCTTATCCTATGAGATGTGGTATACCCAAATTTCACTTCACTCACTTATAACTGATTATTTAACAATATGAAAATCTGCTCTGTGGTTCTACTACACTCCTTTTAAGTTCCCTAGTTAATTTATAATTGAAAACCTCAATGATCTTTCCTTTCACTTTTCAAAATATTTCTAGTTAAGCATACCTTCATGTTGCACATCCAACTTCTATCTGCATCACTTTGTTCTTTTTATTTATTTCTTCTTTTAAATGTTTCATAAACCTCTCACACAGTCTATGTAAATAATCCTGCAGTCTTCCCATCTGTTCTCAGTTTTTATAATTGACATTTGGAAACTTCTTCTTATAATCATGGTTTCCATCCTTTTACAAATAACGTTCAATGAATCCTTAAAACTTTATTTATACATTTCCTTTCTAAGTATGATGAGGAAGTTTTACTTGCATACAATGCATTGTTACATTCTGAATTCATAAACTGGACTGATTTGTTGGTTTCAAATTCATTAGATCCAAGTGAATTTCTTTCTCTTTCAGAGTTTTTTTGTGCTGTGTTTACATATACTGTTTAAAACAAATAATATATGCACTGTGGCTGTTGTTTTTCAGTCACTAAGTAGTGTCTCTTTAAGATCCCATGCTGTAGTAAGCAAGGTTCAGCTGTCCTCCACTATTTCCCGTATTTGTTCAAATTCATCTCCACTGCATGGAGAAGGAAATGGCAATCCACTCCAGCATTTTTGCCTGGAGAATCCCAAGGACAGAGAAGCCTGGTTAGCTACAGTCCATGGAGTCACAAAGAGTCAGACATATTCATGCAACTGACTCACACATGTCCATTGAATCAGTGACTCTGTCATCCTCTGCCACCCTACATCTGCTCCTGTCTTCAATCTTTCCCAGAATTAGGGACTCTCCAGTGAGCTGGCTCTTTACATCAGGTAGCCAAATTATTGGCATTTCAGCTTCCACAATAGTCCTCCCTATGGATATTCAGGGTTGATTTCCTTTAAGATTGACTGGTTCAGTCTCTATGCAATCCAAGAGAATCTCAAGAGTCTTGCCCAGCATAAAAATTGGAAAGCATCAATTCTTCAGCACTCAGCCTTTTTTATGGCTCAACTCACATCTGTACATGACTACTGGAAAAACCATATCTTGACTGTACCAACTTTTGTCAGCAAAGTGATATGATGTCTAGGTTGTCATCACTTTCCTTTCAATGATCAAATGTCTTTAATTTCTTTGCCACAGTCACCATCTATAGTGATTTTGGAGCCCAGTAAAACAGTTTGTCACTGCTTCCACTTTTTTTCTTTCTATTTGCCATGGAGTGATGAAAATGGACGCCATTGTCTACATTTTCTGAATGGTGCCTTTCAAGCCAGTTTTTAACTGCCCTCTATTACCATCAGGAAGACACTCTTTAGTTCCTCTTCACTTTCTGCCATTAGCATGGTATCATCTGCATATTTGAGGTTGCTGATATTTCTCCCAGCAATCTCAATTCCAGCTTATGATTCATCCAGGCCTGTGTTTCACAAGATGGGAAACTTCAGTGTGTAAGTTAAATAAGCAGGGTGACAATATACCATCTTGTCACACTCCTTTCCCAATTTTTAACCAGTCAGTTGTTCCATGTCCAATTCTAAATGTTACTTCTGGACTGAGATACAGTTTTCTCAGGAGACAGGCAAGGTGGTCTGGTACTCTCATTGCTTTGATAATTTTCCACAGTGTGCTGTGATCCACGTAGTCAAAGGTTTTCGACTAGCCAATTACACAGAAGTAGATGTTTTCCCAGAAATCTCTTGCTTTCTCCATGTGCCAGTGAATGTTGGCATCAAATTGCTCTGCCTTTTCTAAACCCAGTTTTTATACCTGGAAGTTCTCGGTTCACATACTGCTGAAGTCTAGCTTGAAGAATTTTAAACATAACCTTATTAACCTGTGAAATGAATGCAGTACATTAACAGCATCATTTTTTAGAATTTTAAATAACCTAGCTAGAATTCTGTCACCTCCACTAGCCTTGTTTATAGGAATGTTTCCTAAGGCTTACTTGATTTCATACTCCAGTATATCCAGCTCTGCCTGAGTAACAACACAATTATGGTTATCTGAGCAATTAAAACCTTTTTTGCATAGTTATGTGCATTCTTGCCACATCTTCTGTTTCTGCTAGGTTCTTACCATTTCTGTCCTTTATCATTCCCATCCTTACATGAAATATTCCCTTGATATCTCAGATTTCCTCAAAGACATCTCTAGTCTTTTCCATTCTTTTGTTTTCCTCTATGCCTTTGTTTTGTTCATTTAAGAAGTCCTTTTTATCTCTGCTTGCTGTTCTCTGGAACTCTGTATTCGGTTGAATATTTCTCCCTTGTCTTTCGCTTCTTTTCTTTCCTCAGCAATTTGTAAAGCCTCCTCGGGGAACAACTTTGCCTTCTTGCATTTCTTTTCTTTGGGGTTGTTTTAGTTACCCTTTTTTCCCCTCCTGTCTACTATACCATCAGGAAGACACTCTTTAGTTCCTCTTCACTTTCTGCCATTAGCATGGTATCATCTGCATATTTGAGGTTGCTGATATTTCTCCCAGCAATCTCAATTCCAGCTTATGATTCATCCAGGCCTGTGTTTCACAAGATGGGAAACTTCAGTGTGTAAGTTAAATAAGCAGGGTGACAATATACCATCTTGTCACACTCCTTTCCCAATTTTTAACCAGTCAGTTGTTCCATGTCCAATTCTAAATGTTACTTCTGGACTGAGATACAGTTTTCTCAGGAGACAGGCAAGGTGGTCTGGTACTCTCATTGCTTTGATAATTTTCCACAGTGTGCTGTGATCCACGTAGTCAAAGGTTTTCGACTAGCCAATTACACAGAAGTAGATGTTTTCCCAGAAATCTCTTGCTTTCTCCATGTGCCAGTGAATGTTGGCATCAAATTGCTCTGCCTTTTCTAAACCCAGTTTTTATACCTGGAAGTTCTCGGTTCACATACTGCTGAAGTCTAGCTTGAAGAATTTTAAACATAACCTTATTAACCTGTGAAATGAATGCAGTACATTAACAGCATCATTTTTTAGAATTTTAAATAACCTAGCTAGAATTCTGTCACCTCCACTAGCCTTGTTTATAGGAATGTTTCCTAAGGCTTACTTGATTTCATACTCCAGTATATCCAGCTCTGCCTGAGTAACAACACAATTATGGTTATCTGAGCAATTAAAACCTTTTTTGCATAGTTATGTGCATTCTTGCCACATCTTCTGTTTCTGCTAGGTTCTTACCATTTCTGTCCTTTATCATTCCCATCCTTACATGAAATATTCCCTTGATATCTCAGATTTCCTCAAAGACATCTCTAGTCTTTTCCATTCTTTTGTTTTCCTCTATGCCTTTGTTTTGTTCATTTAAGAAGTCCTTTTTATCTCTGCTTGCTGTTCTCTGGAACTCTGTATTCGGTTGAATATTTCTCCCTTGTCTTTTGCTTCTCTTCTTTTATCAGCAATTTGTAAAGCCTCCTCAGACAACCACTTTGCCTTCTTGCATTTCTTTTTCTTTGGGGTTGTTTTAGTTACTGCCTCCTGTAAAATGTTATGAACCTCCATCATAGATCTTCAGGCATCCTGTCTACTATACCTAATTCCTAGAATTGATTCATCACATTCACCATATAATCATAAGATATTTAATTTAGTTCAGACATGGACGGCCTACTGGTTTTCCCTACCTTCTTCAATTTAAGCCTGAATTTTGCAATAACTAACACATGTTCTGAACTATAGTCAGCTCCAGGTCGTATTTTCACTGACTCTACAGAGCTTCTCCATCATCGGTTGCACAGAACATAATCGATCTGCTTTCAGTATTGACCACTTAGGGATTTCCATGTGTACAACTGTCTCTTGTGTTTTAGGAAAAAAATTGTTTGCTTTGGCTAAATGTGTTCTCTTGACAAAGTTCTATTAGCCTTTGCCTGCTTCATTGTACATTTATAGGCCAAACTTCCTAGTTATTCTGAGTATCTCTTGACTTCCTACTTTTAAATTCCAATTTCTTATGATCAAAAGGACTTTTTTTTTTGGTACCAGTACTAGAAGGTGTTGTAGCTTTTCATAAAACCTATGAATTTCAGCTTCTTTGGAGTAAGTCATTGGGAGACAACATTGGACTAATGTGATGATTTTGAATGGTTTCTTTTGTACATGAACCAGTCATTGGTTCCACCCAAGTACTGCATTTCTGACTCTTTTGTTGACTATAAGGGCTACTCTATTTTCTTCTAAGGATTCTTGCCCACTTTAGTATTAGCATGCAGAAATTCAACACTTATGGTAAAAATTTCTGAGCAATTAAAACCTTTTTTGCATAGTTATGTGCATTCTTGCCACATCTTCTGTTTCTGCTAGGTTCTTACCATTTCTGTCCTTTATCATTCCCATCCTTACATGAAATATTCCCTTGATATCTCAGATTTCCTCAAAGACATCTCTAGTCTTTTCCATTCTTTTGTTTTCCTCTATGCCTTTGTTTTGTTCATTTAAGAAGTCCTTTTTATCTCTGCTTGCTGTTCTCTGGAACTCTGTATTCGGTTGAATATTTCTCCCTTGTCTTTTGCTTCTCTTCTTTTATCAGCAATTTGTAAAGCCTCCTCAGACAACCACTTTGCCTTCTTGCATTTCTTTTTCTTTGGGGTTGTTTTAGTTACTGCCTCCTGTAAAATGTTATGAACCTCCATCATAGATCTTCAGGCATCCTGTCTACTATACCTAATTCCTAGAATTGATTCATCACATTCACCATATAATCATAAGATATTTAATTTAGTTCAGACATGGACGGCCTACTGGTTTTCCCTACCTTCTTCAATTTAAGCCTGAATTTTGCAATAACTAACACATGTTCTGAACTATAGTCAGCTCCAGGTCGTATTTTCACTGACTCTACAGAGCTTCTCCATCATCGGTTGCACAGAACATAATCGATCTGCTTTCAGTATTGACCACTTAGGGATTTCCATGTGTACAACTGTCTCTTGTGTTTTAGGAAAAAAATTGTTTGCTTTGGCTAAATGTGTTCTCTTGACAAAGTTCTATTAGCCTTTGCCTGCTTCATTGTACATTTATAGGCCAAACTTCCTAGTTATTCTGAGTATCTCTTGACTTCCTACTTTTAAATTCCAATTTCTTATGATCAAAAGGACTTTTTTTTTTGGTACCAGTACTAGAAGGTGTTGTAGCTTTTCATAAAACCTATGAATTTCAGCTTCTTTGGAGTAAGTCATTGGGAGACAACATTGGACTAATGTGATGATTTTGAATGGTTTCTTTTGTACATGAACCAGTCATTGGTTCCACCCAAGTACTGCATTTCTGACTCTTTTGTTGACTATAAGGGCTACTCTATTTCTTCTAAGGGATTCTTGCCCACAGTATTAGATGCAACAGTCATCTAAATTAAATTTGCCCTTTCATATCCACTTTAGTTTACTGATTCCTAAGATATCAATGTTCACTCTTGCCATCCAATTTGCCTTGATTCATGGACCTAACATTCCAGGTTCCTATGCAATAGTGTTCTTTACAGCATTGGACTTTACTTTCACTACCAGACACATACAAACAGGAGGGTCTTTCACAGACTGTCACCCATTTAGTTTAAGTATTCATTGCTTTCTTTATTAGTTTTTTGCAGTATTCTCCATACAGGTCTTGAACATCGCTTTAGATTTATACATATATATATTTTAGGGTGTATTATAATTGGTACTTTTAAAATTTTAAACTATCATCATTATTACTGATACATAGGATAGCACTGAATTTTGCTCAAACTGAATTTGCATTCTGCAATCTTACTATGTTTGCTTATTATCTTATAATGTTTTTATAAATGATATGGATTTTATGCATAAATATTCACTTTATATATTCAAATGAAGACATTTTGATTTTCTGCATTCTACTCAATATATTTCCTTTATATTTTTTTTTCTTCTCTTTCTATATCAGCTATAAATTTCACTGTGATTCTAAACAGCAACATGATGTGGCCATCCTTACCATGTTTCCAAATTTAGAGGTAGTATAAAGTCCCTAATCAGTATATGCTGTTAAACGTATATGTTTTAGGAAAAAATTGTTTGCTTTGGCTAAATGTGTTCTCTTGACAAAGTTCTATTAGCCTTTGCCTGCTTCATTGTACATTTATAGGCCAAACTTCCTAGTTATTCTGAGTATCTCTTGACTTCCTACTTTTAAATTCCAATTTCTTATGATCAAAAGGACTTTTTTTTTTGGTACCAGTACTAGAAGGTGTTGTAGCTTTTCATAAAACCTATGAATTTCAGCTTCTTTGGAGTAAGTCATTGGGAGACAACATTGGACTAATGTGATGATTTTGAATGGTTTCTTTTGTACATGAACCAGTCATTGGTTCCACCCAAGTACTGCATTTCTGACTCTTTTGTTGACTATAAGGGCTACTCTATTTCTTCTAAGGGATTCTTGCCCACAGTATTAGATGCAACAGTCATCTAAATTAAATTTGCCCTTTCATATCCACTTTAGTTTACTGATTCCTAAGATATCAATGTTCACTCTTGCCATCCAATTTGCCTTGATTCATGGACCTAACATTCCAGGTTCCTATGCAATAGTGTTCTTTACAGCATTGGACTTTACTTTCACTACCAGACACATACAAACAGGAGGGTCTTTCACAGACTGTCACCCATTTAGTTTAAGTATTCATTGCTTTCTTTATTAGTTTTTGCAGTATTCTCCATACAGGTCTTGAACATCGCTTTAGATTTATACATATATATATTTTAGGGTGTATTATAATTGGTACTTTTAAAATTTTAAACTATCATCATTATTACTGATACATAGGATAGCACTGAATTTTGCTCAAACTGAATTTGCATTCTGCAATCTTACTATGTTTGCTTATTATCTTATAATGTTTTTATAAATGATATGGATTTTATGCATAAATATTCACTTTATATATTCAAATGAAGACATTTTGATTTTCTGCATTCTACTCAATATATTTCCTTTATATTTTTTTTTCTTCTCTTTCTATATCAGCTATAAATTTCACTGTGATTCTAAACAGCAACATGATGTGGCCATCCTTACCATGTTTCCAAATTTAGAGGTAGTATAAAGTCCCTAATCAGTATATGCTGTTAAACGTATATGTTTTTAGGAAATTCCCTAAAGATTCAGTGCTTAGGATTTTGCACTTTCACTGCCATGGGGACTGGTTCCATCCCTGGTCAGGGAACTGAGATTCCACATATGTGTGTGTGTGTTTAAAATTTTTAAAAATAAAGTGTAAACGTTTTCTTTTATTTCTCTTTTGCTCTGATATCTTTAAAGTTATGAATTGTTGCCAGATTTTGTCAGTTTTTTTCTGTTAAATGTTAGAATCAAATGAATTTTCTGTTAGCCTATTGATATGGTTGTTTTTGTTGTTGCTGTTGTCTAGTCACTAAGTCTTGATTGACTCTTTTGCAGCCCCATGGATTGTGGCCTGCCAGGGATCCCTCTGTCTAGAATTTCCCAGGCAAGGATATTGTAGTGAATTACCATTTCCTTTTCCAGGGGAGCTTCCCAATACAGAGATTGAACCTGAGTTTCTTGCATTGCAAGTAGATTATTTTGTTTGTTTTACCACTGAGCAACTGGGGATTTGACATGGTGCATTACAGTAATTAATTTTTTTAATGGGTAAAGGGCCTTGACTTTGAATGAATCGTACTTGTTTCATGAATGATACTTGATATCACCTAATGCCAAAACCAGAAATATCATTGAAAGAAATGAAAGGTACAAAAATCTTCAACAAATAGTAACATACCAAATTCAATTACATTTAAAATGAAGTAGTCTATGTTGTTGTTCAGTCACTAGGTCATGCCCAGCTCTGTGACCTCATGGACTGCAGCGTGCCATGCTTCCCTGTCCTTCAGTATAGCCCCAAATTTGCTCAGACTCACATCCATTGAATCAGTGATGCCATCCAACCATCTCTGTTGCCCCCTTCTTCTCTTGTCTTTAGTCTTTCTCAGCATCAGGGTCTTTTCCAATGACTCAGGTCTCCTTATCACCCTTTATTTTAGAGTCATTTCTGGTTTTGATATTGGGATAATGTTGACATCATAAAATAAATGTTTCACAATTACTTCTCATTGTATATTCTGGAAAATATTGTGTGCAATTATTGTTTCTTCCTTATTTGTTTAGTACAACTACCGTGATATAATTTGGGCCTAGTAAATTTCTTGTTTAAAGATTTTTAATTATGAACTTATTTAATGGATACAGGATCTTCCTAGGTTATTTATTTCTCCTTATGTGAGTTTTGAGAGTTTGTTTCTTTAAGGAATTAATCCATTATAACTAAGTTATCAATATTGTGGCACAGATATGCTCACGATGTTCATTTATTATCATTTTGAGATCTGTGTATCTGTAGGGATGACTTCCCTTCCTTCATTTCTTATATTATTCATTTGTGTCTTCTCACCTATTTTTTTCCTGGTTATGCTAGTTAGGATTTTGTCAATTTCATTGATCTTTTGAAAGAACCAGGCTTTGTTTCTATTGAATTTTCTTTTTTATGTATATATTTCTTAATTGGAGGATAATTGCTTTACAATGCTGTGCTGTGCTACAACAAGTAAGTCATAATTATATGTATATATAATATATATATACATATAATTTATATATATATATATATATATATTTGTACATTTGTACATTTTTCCCTCTGGAACTTCACTCCCCACTCCACTACTTAATTTAATTTTTTATTTCTTATTTCAGCTTTTATTAATTTCTGTTCTAATTTTAATTTTATATTTTTAAAATTATTTTAACCTTAAATTGTTCTTCTTTTCACAATCCTCCAAGATAGAGTGTTAGGCTATTCAGTTTGGATCTTTCTTCTTTTCTAGTATATACACATAAAGCCATATATTTCCCACTGCACACTATTATCACTGCATCTCTCAAATTTAAAGTGTTGTGCTTTCATTTTTGTTTAGTCCAAAACATACTTTTAATTTATTTGAAATCTCCTGAAATCCAGATGTCATTAGAAATGCATTGCTTAATTCCTAAACATTTTAAAAAATATTTCAGTTGTATTTCTGTTACTGATTCCTACTCTAATTACATTGTGAATTGAGAACATTTAGTGTGATATTTAAATTTTATTAACGTATATTTATAGCACAGGAAAAAGGTTTACATTGGTAAATATTTCCTTTCACCTTGAGAAGAATGTTACTTCTACTGTCCCTGGATGGAATATTCTGTAAATGCTGATTAGAAATGTTGGTTGATAGAGTCATTCAAATGATGCATATTTAACTGATTTTTCTCCTCTATCTATCAGCTACTGACAAAGAGCTGCTGAAGTGTATTTCCAATGTGAGATTTTGCAGACGTTATGTTTTTTCTTTAAGGAATTAATCCATTATAACTAAGTTATCAATATTGTGGCACAGATATGCTCACGATGTTCATTTATTATCATTTTGAGATCTGTGTATCTGTAGGGATGACTTCCCTTCCTTCATTTCTTATATTATTCATTTGTGTCTTCTCACCTATTTTTTTCCTGGTTATGCTAGTTAGGATTTTGTCAATTTCATTGATCTTTTGAAAGAACCAGGCTTTGTTTCTATTGAATTTTCTTTTTTATGTATATATTTCTTAATTGGAGGATAATTGCTTTACAATGCTGTGCTGTGCTACAACAAGTAAGTCATAATTATATGTATATATAATATATATATACATATAATTTATATATATATATATATATATATTTGTACATTTGTACATTTTTCCCTCTGGAACTTCACTCCCCACTCCACTACTTAATTTAATTTTTTATTTCTTATTTCAGCTTTTATTAATTTCTGTTCTAATTTTAATTTTATATTTTTAAAATTATTTTAACCTTAAATTGTTCTTCTTTTCACAATCCTCCAAGATAGAGTGTTAGGCTATTCAGTTTGGATCTTTCTTCTTTTCTAGTATATACACATAAAGCCATATATTTCCCACTGCACACTATTATCACTGCATCTCTCAAATTTAAAGTGTTGTGCTTTCATTTTTGTTTAGTCCAAAACATACTTTTAATTTATTTGAAATCTCCTGAAATCCAGATGTCATTAGAAATGCATTGCTTAATTCCTAAACATTTTAAAAAATATTTCAGTTGTATTTCTGTTACTGATTCCTACTCTAATTACATTGTGAATTGAGAACATTTAGTTTGATATTTAAATTTTATTAACGTATATTTATAGCACAGGAAAAAGGTTTACATTGGTAAATATTTCCTTTCACCTTGAGAAGAATGTTACTTCTACTGTCCCTGGATGGAATATTCTGTAAATGCTGATTAGAAATGTTGGTTGATAGAGTCATTCAAATGATGCATATTTAACTGATTTTTCTCCTCTATCTATCAGCTACTGACAAAGAGCTGCTGAAGTGTCCTATAAAAATGGATGGCTTTTTCTATCTCTCTTTTAATTTCTATCCATTTATGCCTTATATACATATTTAAGGTTATAGATCTTGGAGAGTTGATTGCTTCTTTATGCCTAGTAAGTTCCTCTTTCAACTCTTTAATAATCTCCATTCCATTCTGCTCCAATATATGTATTGTCTGAATTTAATATAGCTACTCTATCTTCTTTCAATTATTATTAGCATGGATACATTTATCTACTCCTATATATTTTGCCTTATGGAATCTTTATGATTTAAAGTCATTTTCAAGTATATACAAAATATTATTGTGTGTGTTATTAATCTTCTCTGATAATTTCTGACTTTTAATTGCTATTTTAGAACATTATACAGGAATCCTACTGGGTGCTGGGAAGTTAGTGGGAAAGTTCTATAATCTTCTGATTAAATATCAGTGCTTTAGTAAAACTGTGTCTCAGGTATGTCATCAAAAGTATTTGTCCAGTGTTAATAGTGTTTAAGAAAATCACCTTCACTTCTCCTCAGTGTTTTCCAATTTATTTTCAATTTTTTAATGAACTACTTGAGAAAACACTCATTCCATGCTAATATATACACACATATTATTGCTACATTTTCTTCATATAAAGTATGCACTTAGTATAAGAATCCATACTTTCACTTACTATAAATACACTTGTATAAAATGTAATAGAAGATCCCCTGAAAGAGGGCTTAGTAATTCACTCCAGTATTCTTGCCTGGAGAATCCCAGCCTGGAAGGCTACAGTCAAAACATACTTTTAATTTATTTCAAATCTCCTGAAATCCAGATGTCATTAGAAATGCATTGCTTAATTCCTAAACATTTTAACAAATATTTCAGTTGTATTTCTGTTACTGATTCCTACTCTAATTACATTGTGAATTGAGAACATTTAGTTTGATATTTAAATTTTATTAACGTATATTTATAGCACAGGAAAAAGGTTTACATTGGTAAATATTTCCTTTCACCTTGAGAAGAATGTTACTTCTACTGTCCCTGGATGGAATATTCTGTAAATGCTGATTAGAAATGTTGGTTGATAGAGTCATTCAAATGATGCATATTTAACTGATTTTTCTCCTCTATCTATCAGCTACTGACAAAGAGCTGCTGAAGTGTCCTATAAAAATGGATGGCTTTTTCTATCTCTCTTTTAATTTCTATCCATTTATGCCTTATATACATATTTAAGGTTATAGATCTTGGAGAGTTGATTGCTTCTTTATGCCTAGTAAGTTCCTCTTTCAACTCTTTAATAATCTCCATTCCATTCTGCTCCAATATATGTATTGTCTGAATTTAATATAGCTACTCTATCTTCTTTCAATTATTATTAGCATGGATACATTTATCTACTCCTATATATTTTGCCTTATGGAATCTTTATGATTTAAAGTCATTTTCAAGTATATACAAAATATTATTGTGTGTGTTATTAATCTTCTCTGATAATTTCTGACTTTTAATTGCTATTTTAGAACATTATACAGGAATCCTACTGGGTGCTGGGAAGTTAGTGGGAAAGTTCTATAATCTTCTGATTAAATATCAGTGCTTTAGTAAAACTGTGTCTCAGGTATGTCATCAAAAGTATTTGTCCAGTGTTAATAGTGTTTAAGAAAATCACCTTCACTTCTCCTCAGTGTTTTCCAATTTATTTTCAATTTTTTTTAATGAACTACATGAGAAAACACTCATTCCATGCTAATATATACACACATATTATTGCTACATTTTCTTCATATAAAGTATGCACTTAGTATAAGAATCCATACTTTCACTTACTATAAATACACTTGTATAAAATGTAATAGAAGATCCCCTGAAAGAGGGCTTAGTAATTCACTCCAGTATTCTTGCCTGGAGAATCCCATGGACAGAGGAGCCTGGAAGGCTACAGTCTATAGAATCACAAAGAGTCAGACACGACTGAAGCAACTTAGCATGCATGCACTGCTGTTAACAAAGCTAGTGGGTATGATGGAATTCCAGTAGAACTATTCCAATCCTTAAAGGATGATGCCACTGAGGCTTTTTAGTCTTTGTGTCAGCAGTACTGGGAGACCCAAAAGTAGTCACAGGATTGGAAAAGATCAATCTTCATCCCAATTCCCAAGAAGGGTGGTACTAAATAATGTAACCATCAGACAATTGTACTTATATCCCATGCCAGTAAGGTCATGCTTAAAATGTTGTATATAGACGTCAGCATTATGTGAACTAAGAACTTCCAGATGTTCAGCTGAATTTAGAAAAGGAAGAAGAACCAGAGATTAAATCAACATTCACTAAAACGTAGAAAAAACAAGGGAATTTCAGAAAAACATCTAGTTCTGTTTCATTGACTAAAGCCTTTGACTATGTGCATCATGACAAACTTTTGAAAGCTCTTAAAGGGATGGGTATACCAGACCATCTTACCTGTCTCCTGAGAAACCTGTATGTGGGTCAAGAAGCACTGTATATGGATCAACTGATTGATTCAATATTGAGAAAGGAATATGACAAGGCTGTCTGTTGTCACTCTATTTATTTAACCTATATGCTGAACATATCATGAGAAATGCTGGGTTGGATGAGTTACAACCTGGAATCAAGATAATTGGGAGAAACATCAGATATAATACAACTCTAATGGCAGAAAACAAAGAAGAACTAAAGAGCTTCTTGATGGGGGTGAAGGAGGAGAATGAAAGAGCTGGATTAGAACTAAATATTAAAAAAAAAAATAAGATCATGTCATTCAGCCCCATTACTACATGACAAATAGAGGGGGAAAAGACAGAAGTAATGAAATATTTCCTCTTCTTGGGCTCTAAAATCACTGAGGACAGTGATTGCAGCTATGAATTCAGAAATCAATTTCTTCTCGGCAGGAAAGCTATGGCAAACCTAGACAGTGTGTTGAGAAGCAGAGATATTTCTCTGCCCATAAAGGTTCATATAGTCAAGGTTACGGTTTTCCCAGTGGGCACATATGGTTGTGAGAGTTGGACCTTAAAGAAGGGAGAACATCAAAGAATTGATGGCTTTGAACTGTGATCCTGGAGATGACTCCTGAAAGTCCACTGGACAACAAGGAGAACAAACTAGTCAATCTTAAGGGAAATCATGGACACATGTATATGTAAGGCTGAGCCCCTTCACTGTTCACCCAGAACTATCACAATATTGTTAATTTTCTATACCCCAAGAGAAATGTTTTTAGTGTTAAAAAAAGTATCTTAAGCAAAATCAACCCTGAGTATTCATTGGAAGGACTGATGATGAAGCTGAAACTCTAATACGTTGGTCACCTGATCCAAATCGCTAACTCATTGGAAAAGTCCCTGATGCTGGGTAAGACTGAGGCCTGAAGGAGAAGAGGGCATCAGAGAATGAGATGGCTGATGCATCACTGATTTAATGCACATGATCTTGGGCAGACTCTGGGAGATTTTGAGTGACAGGGAGGCCTGACGTGCTCCAGTCCATGGGGTTACATACAGTTGGACATGACTGGGCAACTGAACAACAAAAATGGTAATAATATGGCATACCAATTCCTATTTGGGAAGGTAATATGAGAAAAACCATTATATTTTTTAGAACAAATCATTAAACTGATGGTCACAAAATATGAGCAGAGAAAAAATCCAGCCTTTCCTCATTATAGTTTACAATGAGCATTTATTATAACATCTCTTAAATTCTTGAAACAATGAAAAGGTCATATGCAAAATCAGATGATGAAAATACTTAAGGTGCTGAGCATATGAATGCCCACACTGTAGACATAGAACTAGAGGGAAATGTGAAATAATCACTCTTAAAATCTAGGTTTATTATGGCATTCATAAACTAGCCAGAAAGAAGCACATTAAAGATGTACTTACAAATCTTTTGTTCTTTTAAAGATGTTACTTTTTTTGGCTCAGACCATTTTCTCTCTTAGGAATGATAGCAATCTTACATTTAAATGAGAAATTTACCAAACTTGGGCCTTCCCTAGTGGCTCCGATGGTTAAAAAAAAATCTGTCTTCAATGCAGGAGACACAAGTTTGATCCGTGGGAGGGGAAGATACCCTGGAGAAGAAAATGACAACTCAGTCCAGTATTCTTGCCTGGAAAATACTATGGACAGAGAAGCCTGGCAGGCTACAGTGCATGGGGCTGCAAAGAGTCGGTCGTTGTTGTGTCTGACTCTTTGGCAACCTCATGGACTGTAGTCCTCCATGCCAGCTCCTCCTACAGGGAACCTTCCTGATTCAGAGATCGAAGTCAAATCTCCTGCTTGGCAGACAAATTCTTTACTGTTGAGCCAGCATGGAAGACTTGCCTTTTCCAAGCTCAGGGAAATTTTATATAGAAAGAATACTATAGCTTTCAAATTAAAACATAGTTAGGGCTTCCCCTGGTGGTCCAGTGGGTAAGGGCACCGCCTTGCAGTGCAAGGGGCGCCGGTTCGATCCTTGGCCTGGGAAGATCCCACGTGCCGTGGAGCGGCTGGACCCATGTGTCCAATCACCGAGCCAGAGCTCTGGAGCGCATGCGCCCAGAGCCGGTGCAATGCAACGACGGACGTCACCGCGATGGGAGGCCCACAGGAGCCAAGGAGCAAAGACGAATGAGAATAGAGAAGTGAAAGACCAATGGTAGTGGCCCTCCCGCTCCCTCCCTCCCCAGCCCGACCCCCGCCCAAAGTAAATAAATAAATAAATCTTAAAAAAAAAAAAAAAAAAACATAGTTAGACATTAGCCCTATTTCTAGTTTCAGATACTCAGGCATATTAATTTAATACTGGAAGGTCTGAGCAAACAGCTGATGATAATAGGTTTTTCAGTCACAGCTCTATGCTTTCCTATCTTTTATTTCATCCACACAGTTTTGGTAAAACTGTTACCCTTCCTTTAAAAACACAAATACAAATTGTCAATCTAATTAAATAACACTCCCACAGTCACATTGGGCTTCCCAGGTAGTGCCAGTTGTAAAGAACCCGCCTGACAATACAGGAGACTCAAAAGTTTGATCTCTGGGCTGGGAAGATTCCCTGGAGGAGGGCATGGCAACTCATTCTAGGATGCTTGCCTTGTGAATTCCATGGATGGAAGAGCCTGGCAGGCTACACTCCATAGGCTGGAAAGAGTCAGACACAACTGAAACACACCCCCCCCCCCCCCCACACGCACAGTCACATTGCTCTGAAGTGACAGTTCTGTGGAAAGAAGGAAAATCGAGTCACCATGGCACCAGCAAAACCAATGACAGCTACAGAATCATCCAATGTTTAGACCTTGCAAAGAACTATTTCTACATATGCATAAAGGAACATATATACTTTTATATCTGTTCATTTCAGTGTCAAAGATGCCTGGCTTCTGAAAAGACCATTCTGTCAAAATAATTCTAATCTTAAAGAAAGTCATGTTTCACCTTGAAGTTCATTCAAAAGGAAAATGCATTTTCATTGATTTCCTAGTAATAACATATGAACCTTTAATTTATTTCAAATGTAAAAACTGAGGCACTAAGAAGTTATGTAATTTCCCATGGTGTCAAAGCTAATAATTTTCAGAATCCTGATATGGACATTTGTTAGACTGAACTTCAACGGCTGGACCCATGTGTCCAATCACCGAGCCAGAGCTCTGGAGCGCATGCGCCCAGAGCCGGTGCAATGCAACGACGGACGTCACCGCGATGGGAGGCCCACAGGAGCCAAGGAGCAAAGACGAATGAGAATAGAGAAGTGAAAGACCAATGGTAGTGGCCCTCCCGCTCCCTCCCTCCCCAGCCCGACCCCCGCCCAAAGTAAATAAATAAATAAATCTTAAAAAAAAAAAAAAAAAACATAGTTAGACATTAGCCCTATTTCTAGTTTCAGATACTCAGGCATATTAATTTAATACTGGAAGGTCTGAGCAAACAGCTGATGATAATAGGTTTTTCAGTCACAGCTCTATGCTTTCCTATCTTTTATTTCATCCACACAGTTTTGGTAAAACTGTTACCCTTCCTTTAAAAACACAAATACAAATTGTCAATCTAATTAAATAACACTCCCACAGTCACATTGGGCTTCCCAGGTAGTGCCAGTTGTAAAGAACCCGCCTGACAATACAGGAGACTCAAAAGTTTGATCTCTGGGCTGGGAAGATTCCCTGGAGGAGGGCATGGCAACTCATTCTAGGATGCTTGCCTTGTGAATTCCATGGATGGAAGAGCCTGGCAGGCTACACTCCATAGGCTGGAAAGAGTCAGACACAACTGAAACACCCCCCCCCCCCCCACACACGCACAGTCACATTGCTCTGAAGTGACAGTTCTGTGGAAAGAAGGAAAATCGAGTCACCATGGCACCAGCAAAACCAATGACAGCTACAGAATCATCCAATGTTTAGACCTTGCAAAGAACTATTTCTACATATGCATAAAGGAACATATATACTTTTATATCTGTTCATTTCAGTGTCAAAGATGCCTGGCTTCTGAAAAGACCATTCTGTCAAAATAATTCTAATCTTAAAGAAAGTCATGTTTCACCTTGAAGTTCATTCAAAAGGAAAATGCATTTTCATTGATTTCCTAGTAATAACATATGAACCTTTAATTTATTTCAAATGTAAAAACTGAGGCACTAAGAAGTTATGTAATTTCCCATGGTGTCAAAGCTAATAATTTTCAGAATCCTGATATGGACATTTGTTAGACTGACTTCAATGGTTAAGCTCTTTCAGTATCATTTTTCTGTCTCCCCTTGACATGCCTAAGCTTGATAATCTTACTTAACTCTAGCCTATTTCATTTTCCATTCCACGTGGAAGTTGTTTTAAACTTATTTGCTAAGTTCATTTCCATTCACTGCCACACACTATTCTTTCTCCTACATATCTCAGCAGAAAATCAAGCTTCCAATTTAATAGAGTAACTATTTTGTTTTACTGATGTACAGCTGATTTACAATATCATGTTATTTTCAAGTGTACAAGATAGTGATTCAATATTTTTATGAATTATTCTCTATTTAAAGTTGTAACAAAGTAATGACTATATTTCCCTGTAATGTACAATATGTCTTTGTTGTTTATTTATTTATAGAGTAACAATTATCTTTGTTTCACAGACTCTCACCCATTTTTCTTCTCATGTCTCTTATCTTCTGGGAAGCAATCACACAATTTTCAGTAGTATCAATTATACAGCACCTTTACTGGAGCATAGAGTTTGTGACCTAAAATGTTTTGGAATTTGAAGGATGAGGTTCCAAAGAATAATATCTTCATATCACTATACTTTTTATATGACATTTTTCTTCTATGTAAACATTTATTATTATTTTGTTTTGTTTTGCTTATTCTCACGTTACCAAGATTTTCTAGTAATTCTAAGCAATAACCATGCATAATTATATTCCGTTGAGTCCCTTTGCTGCTTTCATTTATCCTTTCAAGAAGTACTGTGCAATTTGCACCACTCAGTAAAAAACCTATATGGGAGAAATGTACATTAATACTGTTTTATACTGATTTGTATGAACAATGCCAAACTATAAAAAGTCTTGAACAAAATGCTTATAGTTTTAGAAGTACTCACGCCCACACAATACCTCATAACTCATAAAGATCCAATTTATCTTTCTTTAACTTAACACAAAGGAAAAACATGACAATAAAGCATACATAAATCTAACCCTTTTCCTTTTCAGCACTATCAGGGTCTCCACACAAATAAAAAAAACCTCATAACTCATGAAAGATTCACAATTTATGCTATACTGATCTGTTTGTTTAAAATGACACAGCATTTTCATTGATTTCCTAGTAATAACATATGAACCTTTAATTTATTTCAAATGTAAAAACTGAGGCACTAAGAAGTTATGTAATTTCCCATGGTGTCAAAGCTAATAATTTTCAGAATCCTGATATGGACATTTGTTAGACTGACTTCAATGGTTAAGCTCTTTCAGTATCATTTTTCTGTCTCCCCTTGACATGCCTAAGCTTGATAATCTTACTTAACTCTAGCCTATTTCATTTTCCATTCCACGTGGAAGTTGTTTTAAACTTATTTGCTAAGTTCATTTCCATTCACTGCCACACACTATTCTTTCTCCTACATATCTCAGCAGAAAATCAAGCTTCCAATTTAATAGAGTAACTATTTTGTTTTACTGATGTACAGCTGATTTACAATATCATGTTATTTTCAAGTGTACAAGATAGTGATTCAATATTTTTATGAATTATTCTCTATTTAAAGTTGTAACAAAGTAATGACTATATTTCCCTGTAATGTACAATATGTCTTTGTTGTTTATTTATTTATAGAGTAACAATTATCTTTGTTTCACAGACTCTCACCCATTTTTCTTCTCATGTCTCTTATCTTCTGGGAAGCAATCACACAATTTTCAGTAGTATCAATTATACAGCACCTTTACTGGAGCATAGAGTTTGTGACCTAAAAATGTTTTGGAATTTGAAGGATGAGGTTCCAAAGAATAATATCTTCATATCACTATACTTTTTATATGACATTTTTCTTCTATGTAAACATTTATTATTATTTTGTTTTGTTTTGCTTATTCTCACGTTACCAAGATTTTCTAGTAATTCTAAGCAATAACCATGCATAATTATATTCCGTTGAGTCCCTTTGCTGCTTTCATTTATCCTTTCAAGAAGTACTGTGCAATTTGCACCACTCAGTAAAAAACCTATATGGGAGAAATGTACATTAATACTGTTTTATACTGATTTGTATGAACAATGCCAAACTATAAAAAGTCTTGAAAAAAATGACTATAGTTTTAGAAGTACTCACGCCTCCACACAATACCTCATAACTCATAAAGATCCAATTTATCTTTCTTTAACTTAACACAAAGGGAAAAACATGACAATAAAGCATACATAAATCTAACCCTTTTCCTTTTCAGCACTATCAGGGTCTCATCTTTTGGTTACTTACTAAATGTCATTAGAACACTTAAAAATAATTTTATTCTGAGATTCATAGTAAAGTGTTACTGTCTGCATTAGCAAACTGACTTTTCACAGTAGTTGTATGAAATGAGGAGTGTGCTTATTACCTGATGCTGTTTGTTTTAAAAATGACCTACAGCAGTGCAACAGTGTTGCAATTTAATTATTTTATTTTTATAGTTTTCAACATATGAAATTAGGTGACATTTATTTTCCTTGTCATTCAAAATACATTTAATCATAGGGCAACTATTTATGTATTGTCTAATCTGGCTAGACCTCATGCTACACACTGGAGAAAAAAAGATCATTAAAATGTTCACATTTCCTGATTTCTATGAAATTAAATCAAACATATGAATATATAATTAAATATATATATATGTCAAATAAATATATAAAATTGGTATTCCCTAAATTTAGAGTCTTCAGAGAGCGATAGGTCCTGTCTGTGTTTTATCTTAGGATGACTTGATCAATTGCATGTTATCTCCTCTGCATAGTATGTCTCCTTAGAAACTGTAAAAAGTAAATTGCAAGCATTATGCAACCAAATCACTATAAATTATATAGTTGCACAATTAGTGGGCTTTTGAAAAAGGCAGTGCCAAAGAACGTTCAAATTACTTTCCAGTTGAACTCATTTCACGTACTAGCAAGGTTATTCTCAAAATCCTACAAGCTAGATATCAACAGTACATGAATCAAGAAACTGCAGATGTACAAGCTTGGATTAGAAGAGGTGGAGGGCCAACGAGCAAATTGCCAACATCCATTGGATCATAGAAAAGCAAGCGATTCTAGAGATACACCTACTTCTGCTTCATCAACTATATGAAAGATTTACTGTGTGGATCACAACAAACTGTGGAAAAGTCTTGAAAAATGACTATAGTTTTAGAAGTACTCACGCCTCCACACAATACCTCATAACTCATAAAGATCCAATTTATCTTTCTTTAACTTAACACAAAGGGAAAAACATGACAATAAAGCATACATAAATCTAACCCTTTTCCTTTTCAGCACTATCAGGGTCTCATCTTTTGGTTACTTACTAAATGTCATTAGAACACTTAAAAATAATTTTATTCTGAGATTCATAGTAAAGTGTTACTGTCTGCATTAGCAAACTGACTTTTCACAGTAGTTGTATGAAATGAGGAGTGTGCTTATTACCTGATGCTGTTTGTTTTAAAAATGACCTACAGCAGTGCAACAGTGTTGCAATTTAATTATTTTATTTTTATAGTTTTCAACATATGAAATTAGGTGACATTTATTTTCCTTGTCATTCAAAATACATTTAATCATAGGGCAACTATTTATGTATTGTCTAATCTGGCTAGACCTCATGCTACACACTGGAGAAAAAAAGATCATTAAAATGTTCACATTTCCTGATTTCTATGAAATTAAATCAAACATATGAATATATAATTAAATATATATATATGTCAAATAAATATATAAAATTGGTATTCCCTAAATTTAGAGTCTTCAGAGAGCGATAGGTCCTGTCTGTGTTTTATCTTAGGATGACTTGATCAATTGCATGTTATCTCCTCTGCATAGTATGTCTCCTTAGAAACTGTAAAAAGTAAATTGCAAGCATTATGCAACCAAATCACTATAAATTATATAGTTGCACAATTAGTGGGCTTTTGAAAAAGGCAGTGCCAAAGAACGTTCAAATTACTTTCCAGTTGAACTCATTTCACGTACTAGCAAGGTTATTCTCAAAATCCTACAAGCTAGATATCAACAGTACATGAATCAAGAAACTGCAGATGTACAAGCTTGGATTAGAAGAGGTGGAGGGGCCAACGAGCAAATTGCCAACATCCATTGGATCATAGAAAAGCAAGCGATTCTAGAGATACACCTACTTCTGCTTCATCAACTATATGAAAGATTTACTGTGTGGATCACAACAAACTGTGGAAAATTCTTAAAGAGATAGGAATACCAGACCACCTTGCCTGTCTCCTGAGAAATCTATATGTGGGTCAAGTGGCAACAGTTAGAGCCTTACATGGAACAGTGGACTGGTTCAAAGTTGGAAAAGGAGTAAGACAATAGTGTATATTGTCATCCTGACTGTTTAACTTATATGCAGAGCACATCATGAGCGATGCTGGATGACTGGATGACTCACAAGCTAAAATCAAAGCCACCAGGAGAAATATCAATAACCTTGGGTGTGCAGATGATACCACTCTAATGGCAGAAAGTGAAAAGAAACTAAAGAATGTCTTTATGAAGGTGAAAGAGTAGAGTGAAAAAACTGGCTTAAAGCTCAACATCCAAAAAAACTAAGGTCATAGCATTCCATGCCATCACTTTATGGCCAATAGAATGGGAAAAATTGGAAACAGTGACAGATTTTCTTTTATTGGGCTTTTACTGTGGACAGTGACTGCAGCCATGAACTTTTAAAATGTTGCTTGCTCCTTGGAAGGAAAACGATAAAACTAGACAGTGATTTAACAAGCAGAGCCATTACTTTGCCAGCAATGGTCCATATAATCAAAACTATGGTTTCTTAAGTGGTGTGAGAGTTCAATCATCAGGAAGCCTGAGCACTGAAGAACTATTGCTTTTGAAGCTTGGTGCTAGAGGATAATCTTGAGAATCGCTCGGACAGCAAGGAGATCAAACCAGTCAATCTTAAAGGAAATCAGCTCTGACTGTTTACTGGAAGGACTGATGCTGAAGTTGAAGCTCCAATACTTTGGCTATGGTGGGAAGAGCTGACTCATTTAAAAGCCCCTGATGCTGAGAAAGATTGAAGGCAAAAGGAGAAGAGGGCAACAGAGGATGAGATGTTTAGAGGGCTTCACCATCTCAATGGAAATGAGTTTGAGCAAACTCCAGGACATAGTTTATGACAGAGAAGTCTGATATGCTGTAGTACATGAGGTCACAAAGAGTTGGCCATGACTTAGACACTGAACATCTCCATCATACATTTCACAGTCCTGTGCTGTTTTCCCCCTACATCTGAAAATGTTCCTTTCACATATTTTTTCTTATAGTAGGTAAGGGTAGGCGAACTAGTCTGGTACCAGCTACTCTACCATGGTTGAAATAACAAATCTCTGCAGTGACAATTTTGAACAAATAACAAAGAATGGAACCTGTGCATGGGAGAAGGGGTTAACTTTAAACAGAATCCAGAAAAGTTAACCAAGAAACCGTAAACACTTACACAACTAACCATGTTTATTTATACTCCTTCTTTGTCTTCTCTTCATTTGAAGGGTGAATCTTACACAATTTCACACCAAGGGGCATTCTTAGAGCAAAACTAAGCTTATTATCTGTTTCCATTTCAAATCCAATAACAGATTTTTAATGTCTGTGTCCTTAACATATTTTCCTCTACTTTCTATAGTGACTGTTTTATCAAAGATCTCATTGCATCTTTATTAAGTAACTATATTAAAATTTCAATATATCATTTGATTTAATATTATACTAACATAAACCATTGCTATGACATATGGCATTAAAACTATATATTAGTCGGCTCAATATAATCAATTTGAGTTTTACTGTGGACAGTGACTGCAGCCATGAACTTTTAAAATGTTGCTTGCTCCTTGGAAGGAAAACGATAAAACTAGACAGTGATTTAACAAGCAGAGCCATTACTTTGCCAGCAATGGTCCATATAATCAAAACTATGGTTTCTTAAGTGGTGTGAGAGTTCAATCATCAGGAAGCCTGAGCACTGAAGAACTATTGCTTTTGAAGCTTGGTGCTAGAGGATAATCTTGAGAATCGCTCGGACAGCAAGGAGATCAAACCAGTCAATCTTAAAGGAAATCAGCTCTGACTGTTTACTGGAAGGACTGATGCTGAAGTTGAAGCTCCAATACTTTGGCTATGGTGGGAAGAGCTGACTCATTTAAAAGCCCCTGATGCTGAGAAAGATTGAAGGCAAAAGGAGAAGAGGGCAACAGAGGATGAGATGTTTAGAGGGCTTCACCATCTCAATGGAAATGAGTTTGAGCAAACTCCAGGACATAGTTTATGACAGAGAAGTCTGATATGCTGTAGTACATGAGGTCACAAAGAGTTGGCCATGACTTAGACACTGAACATCTCCATCATACATTTCACAGTCCTGTGCTGTTTTCCCCCTACATCTGAAAATGTTCCTTTCACATATTTTTTCTTATAGTAGGTAAGGGTAGGCGAACTAGTCTGGTACCAGCTACTCTACCATGGTTGAAATAACAAATCTCTGCAGTGACAATTTTGAACAAATAACAAAGAATGGAACCTGTGCATGGGAGAAGGGGTTAACTTTAAACAGAATCCAGAAAAGTTAACCAAGAAACCGTAAACACTTACACAACTAACCATGTTTATTTATACTCCTTCTTTGTCTTCTCTTCATTTGAAGGGTGAATCTTACACAATTTCACACCAAGGGGCATTCTTAGAGCAAAACTAAGCTTATTATCTGTTTCCATTTCAAATCCAATAACAGATTTTTAATGTCTGTGTCCTTAACATATTTTCCTCTACTTTCTATAGTGACTGTTTTTATCAAAGATCTCATTGCATCTTTATTAAGTAACTATATTAAAATTTCAATATATCATTTGATTTAATATTATACTAACATAAACCATTGCTATGACATATGGCATTAAAACTATATATTAGTCGGCTCAGCATGCCATAGCAAAGTAGCACAAAAGGGTGGCTTGGACAACTGAAATCTGTTTATTCATGAATATGGCAACCCACTTTAATTTTCTTGCCTGGAGAATACCAGTGGAGTCTGGTGTACCATAATCCATAGAGTCACCTAGAGTTAGACACAACTAAAGTGATTTTTCTTTCTTTCTCTCTCTTTCTCTCTCTCTCTCTCTCTCTCTCTCACACACACAGAGTCCTGGGCTACAATCTATCAATTAGTCTTTGTTGAAGGCTCTTTTCCTGTCTTGTACCTTTGACTAAAGGTACTCAATTACCCTTTCCTCAGTGGCTGTGTTCAGATAGAGAGGAAGGCAGGTGCTCTGGTGTGTCATCTAATAAGGAGTCTAATCCATCACATGAGGCCCCACACTCAAGACCTCATTTAACCTTAATTGCTTCATCATCTGTGTGTGTGTGTGTGCGCATGTGCATGTGTGCTCAGTCATGTCTGACTCTGCAATCTCATGGACTATAGCCTGCCAGGCTCCCTCAGTCCCCGGAATTTTCTAGGCAAGAACACTGGAGTGGATTTCCATTTCCTATTCCAGGGATCTTCCCAAGATAGGGATTGAACCTGCATCTCTTGTGTTCCCTGCATTGGGAGATAGATTCTTTACCACAAAGCCACCCAGATAGCCCTCCTTTATCACAGTTCCATCTCCAAATACAGTCATATTGGTGCTTAGGGCTTCATGGTATGAATTTTACCATAAAGTTGCTTCAGCCATGTTCAATTCTTTGTGACCTCATGAACTGTAGTCTGCCAGGCTCCTCTGTCCATGGGTTTCTCCAGGCAAAAATACTGGAGTGATTTACCATGGTCTCCTCTAGGGGACCTCCCTGGCCCAGGCAGGGACTGAACTCACGTCTCCTGTGGCTTCCTCCTTAGCAGGCAGGTTCTTTCCAACCAGTACTACCTGGAGATATAAATCTTAGTCCTTATTAGCCTACCACTAAAGTTAAACTTGTAACAGCATTAAAAATATAAATTTAAATAGTGGCTTTCAGTAATGGCTGTAAACATGAAGAGCAAAAAAAAACAAACTTTATTCCATTCTGATCTATGATATTTATTTACTTTTGTATTAATTGATTGATGGCAGAACAAATCATCTCTTCTTATGGATTTATGATAAAATAGTATACTTTTATTTTGCTAATCCACCTATTATACACACACATACACACAGATATAAATGACACATAATATAGAAATTGTATATATATGCATATATATGTATGACAGCAAATATAAACAATGTGTCTCTCTATATCCTAATCCAAAAAACTGATTAGACTATAACTTTCAGATAACATTGAGAGAGGTAGAAATTAAATTATGCCCCCATGTTTACAAAGCAAAACCTTATAAACTGACATTAATGATTAAAATTACTTCTGCATGTTTCTTATTACCTGTGCTCCATGATGGATAATTACTAACTCAATGGACTCCATCCAATTCACATATATAATTTATCATTGCCTAAAAATTCAAGGACAAGACAGATGAAAATACAGGGAATATGGTAGTTAGCCATATGCTTATCTAGGTCTTAGTTTAGTTGCCCAAAGATAAGATTTTATAAAGCAGAATTACATGTGTTATATATAGCAATTTTTCAATAAATCATCACAAAATAGAGAAAGAAGAACATTAAGGAACTTACAATAGTATATTATGAAATGTTTTACTAAAATTTAAAACTTTTGGTTCATGATTAGTTGGTTCTCTAAAGAGCCTGCATCTCTTGTGGTTCCTTTTGCCCATTGGGAGATAGATTCTTTACCACAAAGCCACCCAGATAGCCCTCCTTTATCACAGTTCCATCTCCAAATACAGTCATATTGGTGCTTAGGGCTTCATGGTATGAATTTTACCATAAAGTTGCTTCAGCCATGTTCAATTCTTTGTGACCTCATGAACTGTAGTCTGCCAGGCTCCTCTGTCCATGGGTTTCTCCAGGCAAAAATACTGGAGTGATTTACCATGGTCTCCTCTAGGGGACCTCCCTGGCCCAGGCAGGGACTGAACTCACGTCTCCTGTGGCTTCCTCCTTAGCAGGCAGGTTCTTTCCAACCAGTACTACCTGGAGATATAAATCTTAGTCCTTATTAGCCTACCACTAAAGTTAAACTTGTAACAGCATTAAAAATATAAATTTAAATAGTGGCTTTCAGTAATGGCTGTAAACATGAAGAGCAAAAAAAAACAAACTTTATTCCATTCTGATCTATGATATTTATTTACTTTTGTATTAATTGATTGATGGCAGAACAAATCATCTCTTCTTATGGATTTATGATAAAATAGTATACTTTTATTTTGCTAATCCACCTATTATACACACACATACACACAGATATAAATGACACATAATATAGAAATTGTATATATATGCATATATATGTATGACAGCAAATATAAACAATGTGTCTCTCTATATCCTAATCCAAAAAACTGATTAGACTATAACTTTCAGATAACATTGAGAGAGGTAGAAATTAAATTATGCCCCCATGTTTACAAAGCAAAACCTTATAAACTGACATTAATGATTAAAATTACTTCTGCATGTTTCTTATTACCTGTGCTCCATGATGGATAATTACTAACTCAATGGACTCCATCCAATTCACATATATAATTTATCATTGCCTAAAAATTCAAGGACAAGACAGATGAAAATACAGGGAATATGGTAGTTAGCCATATGCTTATCTAGGTCTTAGTTTAGTTGCCCAAAGATAAGATTTTATAAAGCAGAATTACATGTGTTATATATAGCAATTTTTCAATAAATCATCACAAAATAGAGAAAGAAGAACATTAAGGAACTTACAATAGTATATTATGAAATGTATTAACTTCTATTACTTAAGAAATTATGAAAACAGATAAATGTATAGAGTTATCATTGATTATTTTTGTTGGTTCTCTGGGTATTAACAAAGTTGGCTCATGCTTCATTGTGATCATGGGTTGCTTCCAGCTTTATACTACCTAAAATCCAGGAGTAAATTTTTTTTTCAAATATTCTAATGTATTACATGACTTAAAATGCAAATATCAGGATAAATAGAATTTGCAAGATAAATTAGTGGAATTTTACAGAATTAATTCTACAAGGAAATTAATGTAACAATAGTTGCCAGTTTGCTTGATTTCAAATCTTAGGAACTTGTGAAGGATTACAATACTTAAAATCTAAGCATCAACAATTACTAAACTCATGATCAAGAAGTGTTTCCTTTGGATGTTTTTTAAATCAAATCAAAAAAATCACACTCTAAGGAGTGAAAGACAGAGAGAATGGCTAAATTCTGAGAATATGAACTATTTCATTTTGAAGTCTGCCTTGGTCAAGGAAAGTTTGCATTAGTATACTGATTAAGAGAAGCCAGAATCTGCGAGACAGGGAAGAACTGAG
Source organism: Tragulus kanchil (assembly GCA_022376925.1). Taxonomy (NCBI): domain Eukaryota; kingdom Metazoa; phylum Chordata; class Mammalia; order Artiodactyla; family Tragulidae; genus Tragulus; species Tragulus kanchil. The sequence continues at coordinate 146,352,086 of JAIOJX010000004.1, forward strand.
GACTGTTTCTTCTTCAGTGAAAGAGAATGGCTTGGAGCATCCTGAGAAAGGAAATGGGTCAACCAGAAGAAAGAAGACAGTTTAAAGTACAACTTCAGGGGAAAAAACAAACTCTGAGATAATGTAAAAGTTAAAGAAAGACTGAATGTGAACAAGTATGCAAATGAAGATCCTCCAAAAGCATAAATTGTGAGGCTGACCTTCTTTTTTCTTTTATGGTTGAACAGGACTTGTTAATTAGATATCATCTTAATTCCCAGTCCTCATATGTCATAATATTTGGAAAATTTAACCTTTCAATAATGATCTATTTAAGCCTCCGTTAGATATGTGATCAGCCTGTTTATGAGTGTCATGATAATACAAAGGACAGGTCCACAGCTTCCTTTCTTATCCAGGGATGTCAGCCAAAGGTAGCAGCGATGCTTTTTAATCTGATCGACAGAATTACATGTGTTATATATAGCAATTTTTCAATAAATCATCACAAAATAGAGAAAGAAGAACATTAAGGAACTTACAATAGTATATTATGAAATGTATTAACTTCTATTACTTAAGAAATTATGAAAACAGATAAATGTATAGAGTTATCATTGATTATTTTTGTTGGTTCTCTGGGTATTAACAAAGTTGGCTCATGCTTCATTGTGATCATGGGTTGCTTCCAGCTTTATACTACCTAAAATCCAGGAGTAAATTTTTTTTTCAAATATTCTAATGTATTACATGACTTAAAATGCAAATATCAGGATAAATAGAATTTGCAAGATAAATTAGTGGAATTTTACAGAATTAATTCTACAAGGAAATTAATGTAACAATAGTTGCCAGTTTGCTTGATTTCAAATCTTAGGAACTTGTGAAGGATTACAATACTTAAAATCTAAGCATCAACAATTACTAAACTCATGATCAAGAAGTGTTTCCTTTGGATGTTTTTAAGTCAAATCAAAAAAAAAAAAAATCACACTCTAAGGAGTGAAAGACAGAGAGAATGGCTAAATTCTGAGAATATGAACTATTTCATTTTGAAGTCTGCCTTGGTCAAGGAAAGTTTGCATTAGTATACTGATTAAGAGAAGCCAGAATCTGCGAGACAGGGAAGAACTGAGGACTGTTTCTTCTTCAGTGAAAGAGAATGGCTTGGAGCATCCTGAGAAAGGAAATGGGTCAACCAGAAGAAAGAAGACAGTTTAAAGTACAACTTCAGGGGAAAAAACAAACTCTGAGATAATGTAAAAGTTAAAGAAAGACTGAATGTGAACAAGTATGCAAATGAAGATCCTCCAAAAGCATAAATTGTGAGGCTGACCTTCTTTTTTCTTTTATGGTTGAACAGGACTTGTTAATTAGATATCATCTTAATTCCCAGTCCTCATATGTCATAATATTTGGAAAATTTAACCTTTCAATAATGATCTATTTAAGCCTCCGTTAGATATGTGATCAGCCTGTTTATGAGTGTCATGATAATACAAAGGACAGGTCCACAGCTTCCTTTCTTATCCAGGGATGTCAGCCAAAGTCGGCCTGAGGCAGAAACTAGATTAGCTTTTAGTAATCTTGGAGTCAGAGACATCAGCAAAAACACTCTCCTGAAATAAGGCCAATAGGATTATTTGCACACTTAGTATTCTAAAAATAATTCAATTTATGATAGTATAATTCCTAAAAAAGAGCATGCATGTGTGCTAAATTGCTTCAATCATTTCTGATTCTTTGCAGTATGGACTGTCTCCCACCAGGCTCCCTCTGTCCATGAAATTCCCCAGGCAAGAATACTGGAGTGGCTTGCCATGCTCTTCTCCTGTGGATCTTCCCAATCCAGGGATCAACCCTGTTACTTATGTGTTTTGTATTGCAGGCAGGTTTTTTACTGCTAGCACCACCTAGGAAGCTAAGAAGAGCGCCACAATAAAATAAATGCTGACAATGCATAATTAATCTACATATACAACACATTATTTACACAAACTCTGATGTAAGGAACATTTTGAAAATAAAGGGGATACTTTATTAGTTCAAGCCTGATTTCTACTACAAAGAAAGTAGAAGTCAAGGGCATTTTTTTTTCATTGCAGAAAAAATGGGACTGTAATATTTTGAGGGATTAATTCAGTCTACCTGAGATAGCTTCAACTTCCCTATTAACTTCTGTCTTGTCATCACCATGCAATTACTAAAGTAAGAAATGCCTGTTTTAACAAATATAATTAAAATATGTAGTAGAACACTTTAATGGCCAAAACATGGTCATATAGAGAGCACGCTTTGAAAAGTATATATTATAGCTCCTACTTTCAATCAAATTAGTAAAATATTTAGTCCACTATCATTTCCTGTGGAAAAGAACACAGAAAAGAGTAAACTGAACTCTGAGAGATGGGATATCCTGGTTGTCCATTACCCTTTTCACTCACATCGTGAGATATGGTACATAATGCAAGGATGAGCAAACCTTTATACTGTGTTTAGTTTTCCAAACTTTTAAAGTCTTTGCATAAATTGTGAGTCCTCCAAAAGCTTGACACTTCTTTTTCTTTTATGGTTGAACAGGACTTGTTAATTAGATATCATCTTAATTCCCAGTCCTCATATGTCATAATATTTGGAAAATTTAACCTTTCAATAATGATCTATTTAAGCCTCCGTTAGATATGTGATCAGCCTGTTTATGAGTGTCATGATAATACAAAGGACAGGTCCACAGCTTCCTTTCTTATCCAGGGATGTCAGCCAAAGTCGGCCTGAGGCAGAAACTAGATTAGCTTTTAGTAATCTTGGAGTCAGAGACATCAGCAAAAACACTCTCCTGAAATAAGGCCAATAGGATTATTTGCACACTTAGTATTCTAAAAATAATTCAATTTATGATAGTATAATTCCTAAAAAAGAGCATGCATGTGTGCTAAATTGCTTCAATCATTTCTGATTCTTTGCAGTATGGACTGTCTCCCACCAGGCTCCCTCTGTCCATGAAATTCCCCAGGCAAGAATACTGGAGTGGCTTGCCATGCTCTTCTCCTGTGGATCTTCCCAATCCAGGGATCAACCCTGTTACTTATGTGTTTTGTATTGCAGGCAGGTTTTTTACTGCTAGCACCACCTAGGAAGCTAAGAAGAGCGCCACAATAAAATAAATGCTGACAATGCATAATTAATCTACATATACAACACATTATTTACACAAACTCTGATGTAAGGAACATTTTGAAAATAAAGGGGATACTTTATTAGTTCAAGCCTGATTTCTACTACAAAGAAAGTAGAAGTCAAGGGCATTTTTTTTTCATTGCAGAAAAAATGGGACTGTAATATTTTGAGGGATTAATTCAGTCTACCTGAGATAGCTTCAACTTCCCTATTAACTTCTGTCTTGTCATCACCATGCAATTACTAAAGTAAGAAATGCCTGTTTTAACAAATATAATTAAAATATGTAGTAGAACACTTTAATGGCCAAAACATGGTCATATAGAGAGCACGCTTTGAAAAGTATATATTATAGCTCCTACTTTCAATCAAATTAGTAAAATATTTAGTCCACTATCATTTCCTGTGGAAAAGAACACAGAAAAGAGTAAACTGAACTCTGAGAGATGGGATATCCTGGTTGTCCATTACCCTTTTCACTCACATCGTGAGATATGGTACATAATGCAAGGATGAGCAAACCTTTATACTGTGTTTAGTTTTCCAAACTTTTTAAAGCTCTTTAGCTTTATTTAAATGTTCAGAGGTTTTACATTTATTATGATTAACATTTTGGAGAAGACTCATATATTACCATTATCATTTTTAAATGATAATATTCCTAAGGTTTTTTGCAAATTATGCTATACCTGAATAGTTCCAACTTAGAAATTAAACTTGCTTATCATTTTCATAATTACTAAAACAATTTTAATGAATAGAGGTATTACATTTGAGTTGGGAAGAGACAAGATTTTGTAATAAAATGATTTTATAGCAAGGGTATTCTTATCTCATCACATTAAAGGGAAGAAAATTCTATTAACCTAATTGGGTGCTTGTGATAAAGACCAGAGCATGGATGCATTTTGCATCAGTTTGATTAAATGGCCAGTCGTAACTTTAGTTAAATTCAAAAGTGTTTACATTTTAGATTTCTTATCAGTATATAGGACAAACTTATATAAGACAAGACTTGAATAAACAATGTACTTACTTTTATGGATGTGTACTATAATTAAAATACTAAATTATGAGACTCTGATGCAGGGAAAGATTGAGGGCAGGAGTAAAAGGGGGCAACAGAGGCTGAAATGGTTGGGTGGCATCCCTGACTCAATGGATATGAGTTTGAGCAAGCTCTAGGAGATAGTGATTGACAGGGAAGCCTTGAATGCTGCAGTCCATGGAGTTGCAGAGTCAGAATGACAGAAAAGAAAAATAAATTTTATATCCCGAACAATATACAATTTGTATAAAATGCCTTATACACTAATATTAATACTAACTAATGCTAAGCAAAGCACTAACTTGGCTGTCATTGTTCAGTGGCTAAGCCGAGTCTTGCTCTCTTACCCCATAGACTGCAGCACGCCAGGTTTCCCTGTCCTTCACTGTCTCCTGGAGCTTGCTCAAGCTCGTATCCATTGAGTTGCCAATACCATCCAAAGATCTCATCAACTGTTGTCCCAGTTCTCTTCTAGACTTGAAACTTTCTAATTAATAGTCTTCCTTTAATTAGAGCTGAGTTCATCATCTTCTCAAAAGGATACTTGTATTTCTCTGTTGTTACCATCATTGTCATCATTGCAAATTATTTCTTACCCTACTGAGTAAGGTATGTTGGGTCCAAGGATGAGGCAGTAGAGGAGAAAGGACTTGAAAGAAGGACAGAGTGATCTGAGTTTCTCTTGAGAAGGCAACCATGCACAGCCACACACATATGCTCAAACAAATTCAAATATAATATTTCACAGCAGCACACGTAGCCTAAATTTCATTTTTTAAAATTTTTTACAAAATCTTTGTGAGTGAAATGAATACAGGCTTTTATTGACCCATCTCCATCATCATTTTCTAGTGAGATAATTTTCAGCCCACCAAGACTCATTTTTCAGCTTTTCCAATTTTATAATAGAATTTTAAATCTAATATTTCTGTTTCTGCTGTTTAAAACAAAGAGTTTTGCACTCAACAAACAATACTCAATAACAACCTACCAGACCCACTGCTGATCAGAGAGTAAAATCATGAACGGGTACATACAGACCAATGGAGAGAACAATTTGGAATTCTCATTAAGTTCCCTTAAATAACAATGATGACAACAACAAATAAACACTGTGCCAAGTTTTAAAATGCATCAGAATGGTTGCTCTCTTTATTTCAAAGAATAGAAAATAATTCTTACCTATGCAACTTGATATGCTGAGACATTCTTAGAAACTTTAATGATACAGTGCAATATATGATTGCCTATAATTCATTGAGTTGCACATTAAAACATGTAAAAATATTGTGCAACACATACCTCAGTAAAACTGTGGCAACAGAAGACAGAAAAATAAATTTTATATCCCGAACAATATACAATTTGTATAAAATGCCTTATACACTAATATTAATACTAACTAATGCTAAGCAAAGCACTAACTTGGCTGTCATTGTTCAGTGGCTAAGCCGAGTCTTGCTCTCTTACCCCATAGACTGCAGCACGCCAGGTTTCCCTGTCCTTCACTGTCTCCTGGAGCTTGCTCAAGCTCGTATCCATTGAGTTGCCAATACCATCCAAAGATCTCATCAACTGTTGTCCCAGTTCTCTTCTAGACTTGAAACTTTCTAATTAATAGTCTTCCTTTAATTAGAGCTGAGTTCATCATCTTCTCAAAAGGATACTTGTATTTCTCTGTTGTTACCATCATTGTCATCATTGCAAATTATTTCTTACCCTACTGAGTAAGGTATGTTGGGTCCAAGGATGAGGCAGTAGAGGAGAAAGGACTTGAAAGAAGGACAGAGTGATCTGAGTTTCTCTTGAGAAGGCAACCATGCACAGCCACACACATATGCTCAAACAAATTCAAATATAATATTTCACAGCAGCACACGTAGCCTAAATTTCATTTTTAAATTATTTACAAAATCTTTGTGAGTGAAATGAATACAGGCTTTTATTGACCCATCTCCATCATCATTTTCTAGTGAGATAATTTTCAGCCCACCAAGACTCATTTTTCAGCTTTTCCAATTTTATAATAGAATTTTAAATCTAATATTTCTGTTTCTGCTGTTTAAAACAAAGAGTTTTGCACTCAACAAACAATACTCAATAACAACCTACCAGACCCACTGCTGATCAGAGAGTAAAATCATGAACGGGTACATACAGACCAATGGAGAGAACAATTTGGAATTCTCATTAAGTTCCCTTAAATAACAATGATGACAACAACAAATAAACACTGTGCCAAGTTTTAAAATGCATCAGAATGGTTGCTCTCTTTATTTCAAAGAATAGAAAATAATTCTTACCTATGCAACTTGATATGCTGAGACATTCTTAGAAACTTTAATGATACAGTGCAATATATGATTGCCTATAATTCATTGAGTTGCACATTAAAACATGTAAAAATATTGTGCAACACATACCTCAGTAAAACTGTGGCAACAAAACTTGTCTCATTGCTTCACTTCACAATACGCTGCACATCTGCAGTGAACAAAGACAACCTATGATGCTAGAACAGTTGCTTCCAATCTAGTTACTAGTGTGGATTCATTCATGATTCTTTAATTTAGATTCCAATAAGACGTGAAAAGTAGTTGAAGTGATTTTCACATTCCATTCACAAGATACTTTAAATTTTATCTTGATACTATATAAGACTGGCAGGAACATTGCATGATTCCTAAATATTCTTTACTTAAGACAGTTTTATGAGAACTCCCTGGATTTCACACTAAGGAAAAAAATTGCTTTGGGTCAGATTTGCTGTGCTCCCTCCCTTCTAGGAGTTCACATATTGTAGTTTTCCATGGAAGGAAATGAGGTAAAAGAAGGAGTTATTAAACATTGAGATTGCCCTGGTATTGCCAGGATTGGTAATAAATAAATCTAGAATTAGTATGCCTCAGTGAGTATTAAGGTGATAGGCAAGGCAGGAAAAATTGTATGAAAGCAAAACTCAGGAGGAAAAGAACACTTTTCCCATCTCCTGGCCCAGATTTACAAAGAGTGTGAGAGAACAGTGGAAGTAGCAGGTTGTTTACAAGAGGTCAGAGTTTTGATAGAATTGAAGAAACAATAAAGTATGAAATGAAGACATAGAGATAGACATGGTTTTACAGACGTTACTGAGTCAATGGACATGAGTTTGAGCAAGTTCTGGAAGATGGTGAGGGACAGGGAAGCCTGGTGTGCTGCAGTCCATGGGGGTCACAAGTCAGACTGACTGAGGGACTGTACTGAACTGAACCATGAATTCAAGGAAGTTCAGTCTCAGTAGTGGATGAAAGTGAAGTCTGGGGTTGGAAAGAGGAAGGTGCCAAGAGACATGGTGATTAGAATACTGAAGACATGGGTCAACTCAAAGTTGAACCCCCATCCTTGCTGCAGGTAAAAATAAGATGTCTCCTTCGTAAGTAAAATGAACTCATGATCTATGCTACTAATTTAATTTTGTTCATGTGTTCTTTAACCATCTTTTTTAATATACAGCTTTGCATATCTTACATGGTCTAATGCCATTCATTTAAAAGTTATAAGTGTAATGCCTTTAATTAGTCATTATCCTGCGGGAGAATCATACACGTTTCTCCAAATTATTAAGAATCCTTTAGTTCTATTAGATACTATTTCCATTTAAAACTCCCTGTCCCATTGATGGAAAGAAAGAAATCAACATCTTACTGACTGCTTCTTCCCAACTACATTTTCCATTCATCTGTGATCTCATTAGGAATTCCTAAATTTGAAGCTGACTATTTTATCTGCTTCCACCTCCTGATTCTCAAATGGCAGAATGAAGTGGGAAGCTACTTCTTGGGACCTCTGAATTCTGCAGTTATTTATCAGATCGGAGCATGTGCAGGATAAACTGATTATAACCATTCCTTATCTAGTCTAGACAATAATGGACTAAGGTCTGGCACAAGGTAACATTCGCCTACAAACAGATTATCTAATCATCATTGCCCTGGTATTGCCAGGATTGGTAATAAATAAATCTAGAATTAGTATGCCTCAGTGAGTATTAAGGTGATAGGCAAGGCAGGAAAAATTGTATGAAAGCAAAACTCAGGAGGAAAAGAACACTTTTCCCATCTCCTGGCCCAGATTTACAAAGAGTGTGAGAGAACAGTGGAAGTAGCAGGTTGTTTACAAGAGGTCAGAGTTTTGATAGAATTGAAGAAACAATAAAGTATGAAATGAAGACATAGAGATAGACATGGTTTTACAGACGTTACTGAGTCAATGGACATGAGTTTGAGCAAGTTCTGGAAGATGGTGAGGGACAGGGAAGCCTGGTGTGCTGCAGTCCATGGGGGTCACAAGTCAGACTGACTGAGGGACTGTACTGAACTGAACCATGAATTCAAGGAAGTTCAGTCTCAGTAGTGGATGAAAGTGAAGTCTGGGGTTGGAAAGAGGAAGGTGCCAAGAGACATGGTGATTAGAATACTGAAGACATGGGTCAACTCAAAGTTGAACCCCCATCCTTGCTGCAGGTAAAAATAAGATGTCTCCTTCGTAAGTAAAATGAACTCATGATCTATGCTACTAATTTAATTTTGTTCATGTGTTCTTTAACCATCTTTTTTAATATACAGCTTTGCATATCTTACATGGTCTAATGCCATTCATTTAAAAGTTATAAGTGTAATGCCTTTAATTAGTCATTATCCTGCGGGAGAATCATACACGTTTCTCCAAATTATTAAGAATCCTTTAGTTCTATTAGATACTATTTCCATTTAAAACTCCCTGTCCCATTGATGGAAAGAAAGAAATCAACATCTTACTGACTGCTTCTTCCCAACTACATTTTCCATTCATCTGTGATCTCATTAGGAATTCCTAAATTTGAAGCTGACTATTTTATCTGCTTCCACCTCCTGATTCTCAAATGGCAGAATGAAGTGGGAAGCTACTTCTTGGGACCTCTGAATTCTGCAGTTATTTATCAGATCGGAGCATGTGCAGGATAAACTGATTATAACCATTCCTTATCTAGTCTAGACAATAATGGACTAAGGTCTGGCACAAGGTAACATTTGCTACAAACAGATTATCTATACTATCAGTCCAATGATGTCTAAATACTCCATTGTCACAAAGTTAACCATTTTTTCAAAGGTCCACAGCCTTCCTTGGAACTTTCCGGATTTATGACAGCATGTCAGAGATATTGGTAAACTCAGAAAGCACAAACTTCTGAGGCCAAATTCTAACAGGTTTTCAAATGCCAGCTTGCCATTATCTTTACGACTTTTATCAGTAGCTGTCCAGTTTCTTCATCACATAAATTATTACTAATAATTACAAGTTTCCTTGTCTCTCCCAATTTCTTTACAGCATACATACTAATAGCTTAGTTTGTGTGGGTTCCCTTTATTCCATTGTTTTTTTTTTTTTGGTTTATAATTTTCTCTTAAAGCAAATGCAAGAAATCTTTCCGTAACATATTTGCTTTGCTCAGGTTTGTTGTGAGACATTTGTATGAAAGTCCCTATTTCTCTCAGTCTGAAATGTATTCACTCTGTTTTCTCTATCTCCTTTCACTCTGTATGCTCTACTTTCATCACAAAAATTTTGTCTGCTACTTGGAAGTGTCCAGCCCTGGCTCCCTCTTGCCTATCTTGCTGGTTTCCCTCTCTCTTTTTTGGCACCATTAGTGCCTGAGCAGGCTGGAGCAAATGAGAGACTTCTCTCTCCAAAAGAATACAGAGACCTCTAAGAAATAATGTTGGATAATTCAGTTATATAAACAATCCTCTGTGGGTTCCTCAGTGTGATAAAATTACAGAAAACAAACAACAACAACAAAAGAGTCTCAACGTACTAGTTAGATCAACTCTTCCTGACATGGATGCTTTTCCTATTGGCTGCAATACCATGATTCCAACTGTCTCAACACCTGTCTTCTTGAGCGAGTAATAATTTAAGCAACACAACCATTCATCTGTGATCTCATTAGGAATTCCTAAATTTGAAGCTGACTATTTTATCTGCTTCCACCTCCTGATTCTCAAATGGCAGAATGAAGTGGGAAGCTACTTCTTGGGACCTCTGAATTCTGCAGTTATTTATCAGATCGGAGCATGTGCAGGATAAACTGATTATAACCATTCCTTATCTAGTCTAGACAATAATGGACTAAGGTCTGGCACAAGGTAACATTTGCTACAAACAGATTATCTATACTATCAGTCCAATGATGTCTAAATACTCCATTGTCACAAAGTTAACCATTTTTTCAAAGGTCCACAGCCTTCCTTGGAACTTTCCGGATTTATGACAGCATGTCAGAGATATTGGTAAACTCAGAAAGCACAAACTTCTGAGGCCAAATTCTAACAGGTTTTCAAATGCCAGCTTGCCATTATCTTTACGACTTTTATCAGTAGCTGTCCAGTTTCTTCATCACATAAATTATTACTAATAATTACAAGTTTCCTTGTCTCTCCCAATTTCTTTACAGCATACATACTAATAGCTTAGTTTGTGTGGGTTCCCTTTATTCCATTGTTTTTTTTTTTTGGTTTATAATTTTCTCTTAAAGCAAATGCAAGAAATCTTTCCGTAACATATTTGCTTTGCTCAGGTTTGTTGTGAGACATTTGTATGAAAGTCCCTATTTCTCTCAGTCTGAAATGTATTCACTCTGTTTTCTCTATCTCCTTTCACTCTGTATGCTCTACTTTCATCACAAAAATTTTGTCTGCTACTTGGAAGTGTCCAGCCCTGGCTCCCTCTCTTGCCTATCTTGCTGGTTTCCCTCTCTCTTTTTCTGGCACCATTAGTGCCTGAGCAGGCTGGAGCAAATGAGAGACTTCCTCTCTCCAAAAGAATACAGAGACCTTTAAGAAATAATGTTGGATAATTCAGTTATATAAACAATCCTCTGTGGGTTCCTCAGTGTGATAAAATTACAGAAAACAAACAACAACAACAAAAGAGTCTCAACGTACTAGTTAGATCAACTCTTCCTGACATGGATGCTTTTCCTATTGGCTGCAATACCATGATTCCAACTGTCTCAACACCTGTCTTCTTGAGCGAGTAATAATTTAAGCAACACAACCATTTATGCTCTATTAACATTCTCAGCACAATTCCCTCCAGAGTTAGTTGATTTAGAGGAACTTCTCACTTTGTTCTACAGAGGGCTTTAATTTTGATGTAACTGGCCACAGTGCTAAAAGATCAATATTCCCAGATATTAAGGCACTTCCTCCCAAATTCCTTATAATGCCATAACATGTAAGAAGACATTTAGCTATTGCAATACTATAAGTTTTACTGTGTTTTAGGTCAAGTATAAATACGTATCTGGAGGAGATAACAGCATTTTTTCTTACTGTGTCATAGAGACTTGATTTGATTTCAAATGGTTCACTGGCTTCCTCCTATTCCTTTCATCATTTTTCCAATTCTTTTCTCCCATGATCCTCCAGGTTCCTTCTGTTGTTCTCCTCCTGTCTGCACCCAGTTACTTCTGCTCTCCTCTTCTTTCTTAAACTTGCTACTCTATGCCTCAGCTTTATCCTGGATAAGGAACGTAAGAATGTCCTATAGTGTGGGTGCCTTAAATCAGCTCGTATTCATTTAGATTAAGATAAAATAATCAAGATAAAATTTTATTTTGTTTACACTGGCTGTGTGTCAAATCTCCATCTAACTGTTCAATAATTTTTTAAGTTTTTACAGAAGGCAAAAGGTTAGAAAAGATAGGAGGGATAAAATGTCATTGTGTCAAATATTCATTTTTCAGTATGTTTTCTAACAGTGAGGTAATTTGACAGCTCTGTAGAAATAGTAGTGTTCACAAAAGTGCTTGTAAATGCCTAAATAATTCCTAGTGTTTGTGTAAAACAAATTGTTTAAATTGAGGTTGCATTGTATTGAAAAGCAGAGACATCATTTTGCCGACAAGGGTCCATAAAGTTAAGGTTATGATCTTTCATCTGTATAGTCAGGTACTGATGTGAGAGGAGGACCATAAAGAAGGCTGAACACTAAGAACTGATGCTTTTGAACTGTGTACTGGAGAAGACTCTTGAGAGGTCCTTGGAGAGCAAGGATATCAAACCAGTCAATTGTAAAGGAAACCAACCTTGAATACTCGTTGCAAGGGTTGATGCTGAAGCTGAACCTCCAGTACATTCACCACCTGATCTCAGGAGACAGTGAAGGACAGAAAAACTCGGTTTGCTGTAGTCCATGGGGTTCAAAAGAGTTAGGCACAACTTAGGGACTAAACAGCAGAAAAATGTCACAATTGATTACAGAAGCGAAACATGAATTAAAAAATAACACAAATATTAAATAATGTGTTTAGGCTAAAATTCATAAGCAGTTATCATTTTAGATAGTTTTATGTAAAAACAATGAATGCTACTATGATGCACATTGATTTCATTTTTATCTATCAGTCATTTACTGATTATTTAATATATAGGATATACATAAGAGTGACCCCTGAATTTGCCTTAAAAAAAATAGTGTGCTTTAGGGCTTCCCTGGTAGTCCAGTGGGTAAAGACACTGCCTTGCAGTACAAGGGACGCCTGTTCGATCCTTAGCCTGGGAAGATGCCACATCCCGCGGAGTGCTGGACTGATGTGTCCAACTACCCAGCCAGCGCTCTGGAACACATGCGCCCAGAGCCGGTGCTCTGCAGGGAGAGACCATTGTGATGGGACGCCCATACAGGCCAAAGAACAAAGATGGATGAAAATAAATAAATATAAGACCAATATAAGTAGACAAAGAAAATAATAATAATAATGTTCTTTAAATTAGTTAAATATTTTTAAGTTAACATAGTTTTGTATCAATAATGTTTTCATTGTTAGGAGGTAATTTTTTAATATTTGCAGATTTGTATTAAGAACATAAACCAACATTTGATTGAAAAGCAGTTTTCAACAGATACATATGTCAGGTACTTTAAAAGTTTGTCAAATCTAGAAATCATTCCATCAAAAATCAGGAAAAACAAGAAAGATTTATGTTTTATTATGATTGTTTGACTTAGTACTATATTACGATTATTATTTTATCTTACTAGAAACACAAATTTTGTTCTGCTGATTTCTTTAGAAGGTGATTTATTTTTCTTCTTTTGGTTATAGTTCTGTGGGTTTCAGATTAAGTTGCAGCTATGTGATGTGTTGTTAAATGGAAATTTCACTTTCCAGTCGGTTAAAATAGAAAGCCATTGACTGTCTTCAGGCTATCTGCCCAGCAATTGCAGAAAGAACTGTGTTAGGTCTGTGTAGAATGAATGAATACAGGCTCTATGAAGCACGGTGCAGACAATCCACGCAGCTGAGAAAAGACTTTGAGATGATCTGCCTGTAGTCCATGGGGTTCAAAAGAGTTAGGCACAACTTAGGGACTAAACAGCAGAAAAATGTCACAATTGATTACAGAAGCGAAACATGAATTAAAAATAACACAAATATTAAATAATGTGTTTAGGCTAAAATTCATAAGCAGTTATCATTTTAGATAGTTTTATGTAAAAACAATGAATGCTACTATGATGCACATTGATTTCATTTTTATCTATCAGTCATTTACTGATTATTTAATATATAGGATATACATAAGAGTGACCCCTGAATTTGCCTTAAAAAAAATAGTGTGCTTTAGGGCTTCCCTGGTAGTCCAGTGGGTAAAGACACTGCCTTGCAGTACAAGGGACGCCTGTTCGATCCTTAGCCTGGGAAGATGCCACATCCCGCGGAGTGCTGGACTGATGTGTCCAACTACCCAGCCAGCGCTCTGGAACACATGCGCCCAGAGCCGGTGCTCTGCAGGGAGAGACCATTGTGATGGGACGCCCATACAGGCCAAAGAACAAAGATGGATGAAAATAAATAAATATAAGACCAATATAAGTAGACAAAGAAAATAATAATAATAATGTTCTTTAAATTAGTTAAATATTTTTAAGTTAACATAGTTTTGTATCAATAATGTTTTCATTTTTAGGAGGTAATTTTTTAATATTTGCAGATTTGTATTAAGAACATAAACCAACATTTGATTGAAAAGCAGTTTTCAACAGATACATATGTCAGGTACTTTAAAAGTTTGTCAAATCTAGAAATCATTCCATCAAAAATCAGGAAAAACAAGAAAGATTTATGTTTTATTATGATTGTTTGACTTAGTACTATATTACGATTATTATTTTATCTTACTAGAAACACAAATTTTGTTCTGCTGATTTCTTTAGAAGGTGATTTATTTTTCTTCTTTTGGTTATAGTTCTGTGGGTTTCAGATTAAGTTGCAGCTATGTGATGTGTTGTTAAATGGAAATTTCACTTTCCAGTCGGTTAAAATAGAAAGCCATTGACTGTCTTCAGGCTATCTGCCCAGCAATTGCAGAAAGAACTGTGTTAGGTCTGTGTAGAATGAATGAATACAGGCTCTATGAAGCACGGTGCAGACAATCCACGCAGCTGAGAAAAGACTTTGAAGATGATTGCCTTAGGAATTCCTGAGCACACAGGCTGAAGAAGTAACTCTAATTCAGAGAATGCAGACCTTCCTGATTTTTATGAAGATAACTGCTAGAACCACTGGGGAGTAACTACTTCATACAAGGCATAATTGGCCTTTTAAGAATATTTTATCTGACTGAGTTAGTAAGCATGCTAAAATGGAAATCAATTAACTCTTTTCTTTTGGAGTTTTATAACTCCATGCCGCATTTACTTATTTATTATTTTTTTATTTTATTTTCTTTATGTGGCTACATCAAGTCTTAGTTATGATGTGTGTGCTAAGTCACTTCAGTCGTGTCTGACTCTTCACAATGCTATGAACAGTAGCCCAACAGGCTCCTTTGTTCATGAAATTTTTGCAATATCTTAACAGTTCCCTCACCAAGGATCACACCTGGGCCCCTACATTGACAGTGTGGAGTCTTAGTCACTGGACCAGAGGGAAGTTTCATACATATGACCATTAAAAGTAAGAAGAAAGGGATGCTGTCCTGAATTGAAAGTTAAGTAATAAAATAGGCCAAAGATGAAGCTGTGTGGTCAATGTTATTATTAGGTTGGTGCAAACATAATTACAGTTTCAGACTGAATTTTAAAAATTATAACTAGGCTTGTACACATCTTTATTAATCAAAGTAGGAGCCATTACAATCAATACAGTCTTGTCAATAAGAAATAAGTTTGCTTATTTCTGTAGCAGAAATATCCATGCTTCAGGATTGGACAAACTCTTGGAAAACATTCTGTGCCTTCTTCAGGCATGGAAGTATTTTCCCTGCAAAAAAGTTGTTGAGATGCTTAAAGAAGTGCATTCAATTGGTGAGAGGCTAGGTGAACATGATGTATGAGGCAAAACTTGGTAGCCCAATTTGTTCAAAAATATTTTTTTAAATTTTTTGCCCATCATGCCTCTTTTATTTTTATATTTATTTTCATCCATCATTTATTCTTTGGCATTTGTGACCTTCCCATCGCAGTGGCCTCCCCTGTTGCAGAGCACTGGGTCTGGGCACACGTGCTCCAGAGCACTGGCTCGTAATTGGACACATGGCCCAGCTCTGCTTCGCGGCATGTGGGATCCTCCCGGGCCAGAAATCAAACCAGTGCCCCTTGCACTGCAAGGCAGAGTCTCCACCCACTGGGCCACCGGGGAAGCCCCAATTTGTTCAAATTTTTAAGTGTCAGTTGTGAGGCAAGCAGTCAGGCATTCTCATAGAGAAGAATTGGGCTCTTTCTGTTAACCATTGTAGTCTGTAGGCATTGCAGTTTTTGGTGTAATCTCATTGATTTGCTGAGACTACTTCTCAGATATAATGATCTCACCAGGATTCAGAAAGCTGTAGTGGATCAGACAAGCAGCAGAGCTCGACACATTGACCATGACCTATTTTGGTCCAAGTTTGACCTTGGAAAGTGCTTTGGAGCTTCTTGGTTTAACGATTGATCTGGTTGTTGCCAGTTGTTGTATGCAATCCACTTTTCATAGCACATCATGATCCAATTGAGAAAAAGTTCATTGATGTGTTGTATAACAGAAGATGACACTTCAAAGTGATGATTTTTGTGATTTTTGGTCAGCTTACAAAGCACCCACTTATTGAGCTTTTTTACCTTTCCAGTTTGCTCCATATACCTAAAGACCATGGGAAGGTTGACTTTGAGTTATCTGATAGCTTCTGATGTAGCTCTGAAAGGATCATCTTTGTTGATTGCTCTCAATTGATCATTGTCAACTTTGATAGCTGGTCATGGCCCTCCTCATTCATCTTCAAGGCTCTCATCTCCTTTGCAAAACTTCTTTACTGCACTGAATGTTCCTTAGCAGTTCCTGGGTCTAATGTGCTGTTGATTTTGCAAGTAGTCTCAGTCACTTTACACTGATTTTGAACTCAAGAGAATTGCTCTAATTTGCATTTTGTCTAACATCATTTCCATAGTCTTAAATAAATATAAAATACAGATTAATAAATCATTAGCAAAACTTATAAACTGAGAAATGAGCATTAAAATCATGTATAACATACCCGCATTTATTTATAATGTATCCTTCCCATCGCAGTGGCCTCCCCTGTTGCAGAGCACTGGGTCTGGGCACACGTGCTCCAGAGCACTGGCTCGTAATTGGACACATGGCCCAGCTCTGCTTCGCGGCATGTGGGATCCTCCCGGGCCAGAAATCAAACCAGTGCCCCTTGCACTGCAAGGCAGAGTCTCCACCCACTGGGCCACCGGGGAAGCCCCAATTTGTTCAAATTTTTAAGTGTCAGTTGTGAGGCAAGCAGTCAGGCATTCTCATAGAGAAGAATTGGGCTCTTTCTGTTAACCATTGTAGTCTGTAGGCATTGCAGTTTTTGGTGTAATCTCATTGATTTGCTGAGACTACTTCTCAGATATAATGATCTCACCAGGATTCAGAAAGCTGTAGTGGATCAGACAAGCAGCAGAGCTCGACACATTGACCATGACCTATTTTGGTCCAAGTTTGACCTTGGAAAGTGCTTTGGAGCTTCTTGGTTTAACGATTGATCTGGTTGTTGCCAGTTGTTGTATGCAATCCACTTTTCATAGCACATCATGATCCAATTGAGAAAAAGTTCATTGATGTGTTGTATAACAGAAGATGACACTTCAAAGTGATGATTTTTGTGATTTTTGGTCAGCTTACAAAGCACCCACTTATTGAGCTTTTTCACCTTTCCAGTTTGCTCCATATACCTAAAGACCATGGGAAGGTTGACTTTGAGTTATCTGATAGCTTCTGATGTAGCTCTGAAAGGATCATCTTTGTTGATTGCTCTCAATTGATCATTGTCAACTTTGATAGCTGGTCATGGCCCTCCTCATTCATCTTCAAGGCTCTCATCTCCTTTGCAAAACTTCTTTACTGCACTGAATGTTCCTTAGCAGTTCCTGGGTCTAATGTGCTGTTGATTTTGCAAGTAGTCTCAGTCACTTTACACTGATTTTGAACTCAAGAGAATTGCTCTAATTTGCATTTTGTCTAACATCATTTCCATAGTCTTAAATAAATATAAAATACAGATTAATAAATCATTAGCAAAACTTATAAACTGAGAAATGAGCATTAAAATCATGTATAACATACCCGCATTTATTTATAATGTATTCCAATATCAAATGGCAAATTTCAGAAATGCAAAAACTGCAATTACTTTTGTACCAACCTAATAATATGGGATGCTTGGCATGAGACAGTCCATGGAGTCACAGAGTCAGATGTGACTTAGTGACTGAACAACATTATGATGTCTCTTCATATCACAAACCATGTATCTATTTTTCAGTCTTGTTAAATCAAATGCAATAATGGAGAAAGTTTAAACAGTAAAGATGGTAGGTAAGACCACAGATTTATAGAAACTCATTAGTTATGCTCTCTTCTCTCTCTTTTTCTTCCTTATAGCGCAATTATAACCACAATTATTTTGTGGTTTTGTGGTTGCATATTGAGGTGGTCAGGAGTCCTCATTTTTGACAGTCAGTCATGTGGTTATAGGGCTTTCCACGTATTGCTAGTGGTAAAGACTCACTTGCCAATGCAGGAGATGCAGTTTCAATCCCTGGGTTGGCAAGAAGGGAATGGCAACCCACTCCAGTGTTCACGTCTGGAGAGTCCAATGGAAAGGAGCCTGGCTACCAGGCTACCATCGATAGAGTGGCAAAGGGTTAGACATGACTGAAGCAACTAAGCACAGCACAGCACAGCACATGTGGTTAAATTCTGGTCAAAAGAAATGTCATAGAAGTGATAAGGAAAACTTATTCTAAAAAGGAAGAGAAACAACTTTCTTTGCTCTTCTCACCTCTTCCTAGGGGGAATATGAACTTAATGGTTGAAGATGAAAAGCTTTCTTAAAACCTCTGTTTGGAGTTGTATGTAAAAGTTAGAGATGAAAAAAAAGGAAAGATGCCACTCTGTATCATTCCTAGATCACCTCCTTCCAGATTGTTCTACTTGAGAGAAAACTTCCTATGTGCTTTAAAATGTGAAAATTTTGATTTTCATTCACAGGCAGGCTTAATCCTAGTACTGCACTGAATGTTCCTTAGCAGTTCCTGGGTCTAATGTGCTGTTGATTTCGCAAGTAGTCTCAGTCACTTTACACTGATTTTGAACTCAAGAGAATTGCTCTAATTTGCATTTTGTCTAACATCATTTCCATAGTCTTAAATAAATATAAAATACAGATTAATAAATCATTAGCAAAACTTATAAACTGAGAAATGCACATTAAAATGATGTATATCATAGTGGCATTTATTTAAGAATGTATTCCAGTATCACAATGCAAAGTTCAGTAATGCAAAACTGCAATTACTTTTGTACCAACCTAATAATATGGGATGCTTGGCATGAGACAGTCCATGGAGTCACAGAGTCAGATGTGACTTAGTGACTGAACAACATTATGATGTCTCTTCATATCACAAACCATGTATCTATTTTTCAGTCTTGTTAAATCAAATGCAATAATGGAGAAAGTTTAAACAGTAAAGATGGTAGGTAAGACCACAGATTTATAGAAACTCATTAGTTATGCTCTCTTCTCCATCTTTTTCTTCCTTATAGCCGCAATTATAACCACAATTATTTTGTGGTTTTGTGGTTGCATATTGAGGTGGTCAGGAGTCCTCATTTTTGACAGTCAGTCATGTGGTTATAGGGCTTTCCACGTATTGCTAGTGGTAAAGACTCACTTGCCAATGCAGGAGATGCAGTTTCAATCCCTGGGTTGGCAAGAAGGGAATGGCAACCCACTCCAGTGTTCACGTCTGGAGAGTCCAATGGAAAGGAGCCTGGCTACCAGGCTACCATCGATAGAGTGGCAAAGGGTTAGACATGACTGAAGCAACTAAGCACAGCACAGCACAGCACATGTGGTTAAATTCTGGTCAAAAGAAATGTCATAGAAGTGATAAGGAAAACTTATTCTAAAAAGGAAGAGAAACAACTTTCTTTGCTCTTCTCACCTCTTCCTAGGGGGAATATGAACTTAATGGTTGAAGATGAAAAGCTTTCTTAAAACCTCTGTTTGGAGTTGTATGTAAAAGTTAGAGATGAAAAAAAAGGAAAGATGCCACTCTGTATCATTCCTAGATCACCTCCTTCCAGATTGTTCTACTTGAGAGAAAACTTCCTATGTGCTTTAAAATGTGAAAATTTTGATTTTCATTCACAGGCAGGCTTAATCCTAGTAATGCAGAATTTTGTATAATCATGCCCAAGCATTCATTACATTAATCAATGGATTTTAAAATAATAGTCTTTAATGGGAATGCAATTCAATTATCTCTTCTATCTTCTATTGTTCCAATTTATGGACTCAATGTTTGACCATGGTGAATAAGACACAGTATTCTTTTTATTTTTCTGAATATTTTATTCAAGAAGGAGACACTAAGTTCTCAGTTTGAAAACTTACGTTCTGTGCCTGAGGAAAAACTTCTCAACATATGGTGAGGCTTGAAATGTTAAAATTACACGTGCTCCTTTGGTAGAGAAGAATATTTCATAATATGATATAAAAATAAATGAGTCTCTACAGTCTAACTGCTAAGAAAGAGCTAATCTGATAGGAGAGCTATTCATATTTTTCTCTTCCTCTTGAAATTCTCAGTAGTCCATAACACTAAGAGACAGGAAGAAAATAAAACTATAGAGTCACAATGGAAGTGAATTTCCTTTGAGCCCACAGGTATTCTGCAGTTGTAATTTTTATCTAAATAATTAAAATATAAAAATTAAATGAGTTTGTCTTGTGACTTTGTTATGGAAAATTTCCCACATAGTAGTTGCCCTAACACTGGAGTATGCAGAACATAGAGGGCTTGTAAAAGAACTGATAGCTGGACCCCAGTTCCAGATTTTCTGATTTATCAAGTATATGTGGGGCCTAGGAATTGGACTAACTGCCAAATGATGCCAGTAATCAGATTTGGGGACTGTATTTTGGGAAAGTTTCTCTAAAGTAGTATGGGTTCANATCCATTACCCGAATTAAAATAGATTATAGAATAGAAAAGAGCACAGTTGTTAAACACTTGTTTTCCCACAGTTCATTTGTTGAAATTCAGATCTTCTCACCTCTTCCTAGGGGAATATGAACTTAATGGTTGAAGATGAAAAGCTTTCTTAAAACCTCTGTTTGGAGTTGTATGTAAAAGTTAGAGATGAAAAAAAAGGAAAGATGCCACTCTGTATCATTCCTAGATCACCTCCTTCCAGATTGTTCTACTTGAGAGAAAACTTCCTATGTGCTTTAAAATGTGAAAATTTTGATTTTCATTCACAGGCAGGCTTAATCCTAGTAATGCAGAATTTTGTATAATCATGCCCAAGCATTCATTACATTAATCAATGGATTTTAAAATAATAGTCTTTAATGGGAATGCAATTCAATTATCTCTTCTATCTTCTATTGTTCCAATTTATGGACTCAATGTTTGACCATGGTGAATAAGACACAGTATTCTTTTTATTTTTCTGAATATTTTATTCAAGAAGGAGACACTAAGTTCTCAGTTTGAAAACTTACGTTCTGTGCCTGAGGAAAAACTTCTCAACATATGGTGAGGCTTGAAATGTTAAAATTACACGTGCTCCTTTGGTAGAGAAGAATATTTCATAATATGATATAAAAATAAATGAGTCTCTACAGTCTAACTGCTAAGAAAGAGCTAATCTGATAGGAGAGCTATTCATATTTTTCTCTTCCTCTTGAAATTCTCAGTAGTCCATAACACTAAGAGACAGGAAGAAAATAAAACTATAGAGTCACAATGGAAGTGAATTTCCTTTGAGCCCACAGGTATTCTGCAGTTGTAATTTTTATCTAAATAATTAAAATATAAAAATTAAATGAGTTTGTCTTGTGACTTTGTTATGGAAAATTTCCCACATAGTAGTTGCCCTAACACTGGAGTATGCAGAACATAGAGGGCTTGTAAAAGAACTGATAGCTGGACCCCAGTTCCAGATTTTCTGATTTATCAAGTATATGTGGGGCCTAGGAATTGGACTAACTGCCAAATGATGCCAGTAATCAGATTTGGGGACTGTATTTTGGGAAAGTTTCTCTAAAGTAGTATGGGTTCACATCCATTACCCCGAATTAAAATAGATTATAGAATAGAAAAGAGCACAGTTGTTAAACACTTGTTTTCCCCACAGTTCATTTGTTGAAATTCTAACTAGAATGATTAGGAGGTGGGGACATTGACAGGTGATTAGATCATGCGAGCAAAACCCTCAGAATGAGATTAGGGAATGCCCTTATAAAACAGAATGCAGACAGTAATAAAGAAACTATCTTTCAATGCAGGAGACATAGAGATGTGGGTTCAGTCCCTGGATCAGGAAGATCCCCTAGAGGAGGGCATGGCAACTCACTCTAGTATTCTTGCCTGGATAACCCAATGGACAGAGAATCCTGGCCAGCTACAATCCATAGAGTCACAAAAAGTCAGATATGACTGAACCGACTTAGCATGCAGGAGAGTTCCCTTGCCACTTCTGCCGTGTCAAGACCCAGTGAAAAGACAACTGTCTATAGACTAAGACGTGAGCGCTCACCAGGCACAGAATGTGCTATCAATTGATTGGTGGGAGATAAATTAGTATTGTTTACATCATCCAGGCTACTGTAATTTGTTACAGTAGTCAAATATCTAAGACAAAAAGTAGACAAACAATAAATGTGGTGGAGAAAAGGGAACCCTTCTTCACTGTTATACTACCATCAGTAATGCAAATTGTTACAACCACTATGGAGAATAGTATGCAGGTTCCTTACAAATAAAAGCAAAAATTGAGCTACTATCTGATCCAGCAGTCCCACTTCTGGGCATATATCTGGAGAAAAGCATAATTTGTAAAAATACACATATTCCAATATTCATCATAGAGTTATTTACAATAGCCAGGACATGAAAGCAGCTGAACTCTCCACTAATAGAGAAATGGGTAAAGAAGATGTGGTACATGGATACAATGGGTTATTATTACTCAGCCAAAAAAAAAAAAAAAAGAAATGAAATAATGACATTTTCATCAATGTGGACACAGCTAGGAAATATTATACTGAGTTAAGTAGGTCAGACAAAGACTAATAATACATGATATCATTTATTTGTGGAATCTAAAAAAAAAAAAAAAGGTACAGATGAGTCTATTTACAAAATAGAAATAGAATCACAGATGTAGAAACTGAACCTATGGCTACCAAGTGGGGAAGGGTCATTTGGGAGATTGAGATTGATGTATACATCATACAGTATATAAAATATATAACAAATAAGAACTTACTGTATAACACAAGGAAGGTCAACTTAATACTCTGTAATGACTTATATGGGAATACAATCTAAAATTGAGTGGATGTATGTATATTTACAACTAATTAGCCTTGATATATAACAGAAACCACCACAGTGTAAATCAATTCTATTTCAATAAATATAATTAACAAAAATAAAACAACAGTGTAGGGAGAAAAACATTATCTGTTAATACTACTAATGATCATCCTATTATTTAAAAATATATCACATCAGTGTTACAAATAGAATAAAAGTAGACTCATTTGTATTCAAAATGGAAGCCTGAGTTTAGGAACTGATATCAGATATGACAATGTTAAATTCATCTTAAAAAATATAAAGTAGGATGACAAAGATTTGAGGGAAGAAAGCCAAGGATAAACCTCTGTGCCTGCAGCAACAAGATAGGAAGTTTGGTCCATGTCGGCTGTAGAGTACTAAGCCTGAGCTTCCTATAGAAGTGCTCAGTTGCTTCAGTCGTGTCCAACTCTTGTGACCCAATGAACTGTATCCTGTATCCGAACTGGATCCTCTGTCCATGGGACTCTGCAGGCAATACGAGTGGGTTGCCATTTCCTTCTCAGGGTCTTGTAGAATAGTCCCACTTCTGGGCATATATCTGGAGAAAAGCATAATTTGTAAAAATACACATATTCCAATATTCATCATAGAGTTATTTACAATAGCCAGGACATGAAAGCAGCTGAACTCTCCACTAATAGAGAAATGGGTAAAGAAGATGTGGTACATGGATACAATGGGTTATTATTACTCAGCCAAAAAAAAAAAAAAAAGAAATGAAATAATGACATTTTCATCAATGTGGACACAGCTAGGAAATATTATACTGAGTTAAGTAGGTCAGACAAAGACTAATAATACATGATATCATTTATTTGTGGAATCTAAAAAAAAAAAAAAAGGTACAGATGAGTCTATTTACAAAATAGAAATAGAATCACAGATGTAGAAACTGAACCTATGGCTACCAAGTGGGGAAGGGTCATTTGGGAGATTGAGATTGATGTATACATCATACAGTATATAAAATATATAACAAATAAGAACTTACTGTATAACACAAGGAAGGTCAACTTAATACTCTGTAATGACTTATATGGGAATACAATCTAAAATTGAGTGGATGTATGTATATTTACAACTAATTAGCCTTGATATATAACAGAAACCACCACAGTGTAAATCAATTCTATTTCAATAAATATAATTAACAAAAATAAAACAACAGTGTAGGGAGAAAACATTATCTGTTAATACTACTAATGATCATCCTATTATTTAAAAATATATCACATCAGTGTTACAAATAGAATAAAAGTAGACTCATTTGTATTCAAAATGGAAGCCTGAGTTTAGGAACTGATATCAGATATGACAATGTTAAATTCATCTTAAAAAATATAAAGTAGGATGACAAAGATTTGAGGGAAGAAAGCCAAGGATAAACCTCTGTGCCTGCAGCAACAAGATAGGAAGTTTGGTCCATGTCGGCTGTAGAGTACTAAGCCTGAGCTTCCTATAGAAGTGCTCAGTTGCTTCAGTCGTGTCCAACTCTTGTGACCCAATGAACTGTATCCTGTATCCGAACTGGATCCTCTGTCCATGGGACTCTGCAGGCAATACGAGAGTGGGTTGCCATTTCCTTCTCCAGGGTCTTGTAGAAGAGTAGGTACCAAACTTAAGCATGCATGAGAATCATATGGGCTGTTTTTAAAAAGTATGATTTGAAACCCTCACCCAAACTCACAGATAGATCTTACAGATGTGATCTCAGTTCATTTAAGAAAGGAATTACAAGTGATTTTGATGCAAATGGCCTGAAGTCACCGTTCCTATGGAAACAATGCAATGAGAAAAACAGCTTTAGAGGCACCTGCATTCCTTGTCTCTCTGTCCCCTCCAGCAATGGAAACTTCCAGACTACCACTTTCTGCATTACCTTTTGTCCTGTCATTGACTTTTCTGCCTCCCTCTGGTAAGAACCCTTGAGATTACCCTGGGTCATCCTAGATAATAAAAGAAAAACAAACCAAGTAAAAGAGGGAAATATTTGCATGGACATTTCCCCAAGATGGGCTTCCCTGGTGGCTCAGATGGTAAAAAATCTGCCTGTAATGCAGGAGACCTGGGCAGGGAAGATCCCTGAGAAGGAAATGGCAAGTCACTTCAGTATTCTTGCCTGGGAAATACTGTGTCCATGGGACTGCAAAGAGTCACACACAGCTGAGTGACTATCAGTCACATACTTCACCAAAGATAATACCCAAATGTCCATTCCCATGAAAGATGTCTAACATCATTAGTCACTAAGACAATGCAAATTAAGAGCAAAATGAGATAGCACAACCATTGAGAAGAAGGCCTATAATCCTAAAACATAGTTAATACCAAGTGTTGGAAACCAAAACTCCCATGCATTGCTGATAAAAATATGAAAGATACAGTCCCTTTGGAAAACATTTTGACAATTTCTTTAGCAAGTTGAATATATACTTGCATATATTTGAGGATTCATTCTAAGTTATCTACCCTAGAAAAATTAAAACACACTACCACACTAAGACTTGCAGCAATTGGTTCACTTGGAAACTGAACAATAGGAAGTTTGGTCCATGTCGGCTGTAGAGTACTAAGCCTGAGCTTCCTATAGAAGTGCTCAGTTGCTTCAGTCGTGTCCAACTCTTGTGACCCAATGAACTGTATCCTGTATCCGAACTGGATCCTCTGTCCATGGGACTCTGCAGGCAATACGAGAGTGGGTTGCCATTTCCTTCTCCAGGGTCTTGTAGAAGAGTAGGTACCAAACTTAAGCATGCATGAGAATCATATGGGCTGTTTTTAAAAAGTATGATTTGAAACCCTCACCCAAACTCACAGATAGATCTTACAGATGTGATCTCAGTTCATTTAAGAAAGGAATTACAAGTGATTTTGATGCAAATGGCCTGAAGTCACCGTTCCTATGGAAACAATGCAATGAGAAAAACAGCTTTAGAGGCACCTGCATTCCTTGTCTCTCTGTCCCCTCCAGCAATGGAAACTTCCAGACTACCACTTTCTGCATTACCTTTTGTCCTGTCATTGACTTTTCTGCCTCCCTCTGGTAAGAACCCTTGAGATTACCCTGGGTCATCCTAGATAATAAAAGAAAAACAAACCAAGTAAAAGAGGGAAATATTTGCATGGACATTTCCCCAAGATGGGCTTCCCTGGTGGCTCAGATGGTAAAAAATCTGACTGTAATGCAGGAGACCTGGGCAGGGAAGATCCCCTGGAGAAGGAAATGGCAAGTCACTTCAGTATTCTTGCCTGGGAAATACTGTGTCCATGGGACTGCAAAGAGTCACACACAGCTGAGTGACTATCAGTCACATACTTCACCAAAGATAATACCCAAATGTCCATTCCCATGAAAGATGTCTAACATCATTAGTCACTAAGACAATGCAAATTAAGAGCAAAATGAGATAGCACAACCATTGAGAAGAAGGCCTATAATCCTAAAACATAGTTAATACCAAGTGTTGGAAACCAAAACTCCCATGCATTGCTGATAAAAATATGAAAGATACAGTCCCTTTGGAAAACATTTTGACAATTTCTTTAGCAAGTTGAATATATACTTGCATATATTTGAGGATTCATTCTAAGTTATCTACCCTAGAAAAATTAAAACACACTACCACACTAAGACTTGCAGCAATTGTTCACTGAAACAAATGGAAAGCATCTAAATAGACATCAACTTGTAAATGGGCAAAGTAAAGTGCATCAATATAATGGTATAATACTTAGCAATAAAAGGAACAAATTATAATATATCTAACAACTCCAACAATATGTCTAAATCTAAACACATTATGTCAAGTGAAAAACTTAAACTGAAATGACTATTAAATATTTCATTTAAATAAAATTTCTAGAAAAAACAGAAAGGGTGTAACATACATACATTTTTGTACCTGTATAGTATATATATATACAAAAGGTGGATAGCATATATTAATATATATACATTTTCATATAGTTACACATTTATATACTGATAAATAATGATCAATAGATAAAACAATTCCTAGCTGCCTGGCACTGGATACAGAAACTGAGATTGACTGCAAACAAAAATGTTGGAAAACTTTAGGGATACAGAACAAAGAACATTCCATCACATATAAGATGAGTTAAAATTTTGATCAAATTAATCAATAAAATATACTAAACACTAATCTTAGAAATATAATTAAAGTTCATAATTAACTTTCTCCCTTCTTTCCTCCCTCTCTGATTCCTCTAGTTATATGAATTTGTCAAACAACTTTAAGTAAGAAGGAAGGATTCA
Organism: Tragulus kanchil; assembly: GCA_022376925.1. Lineage (NCBI taxonomy): Eukaryota > Metazoa > Chordata > Mammalia > Artiodactyla > Tragulidae > Tragulus > Tragulus kanchil. The sequence goes on from JAIOJX010000004.1 coordinate 146,379,505, forward strand.
TTATTAAAATATTTTAGGTGGATTTTGCGTCATTTGAAGTATCTTAAGTGATTGTAAAGGACAGATATTAAAAAATTGGAAGAGGAAATAAAAGTCCATTGATACACATTAGGAAAACCTAAGTGAAACAATTTGAAGTAGGCTCCCCAGCTTCCTTCTAAGAGAAGCTTTTTTCAGGAAACACATTAAGAAGCTTATATTTCTAATCCTTCAAAACTGACTGGGTGCTTGAAATCTGAAAATGCCACAAACCAGTAAATTGAAACAGGTCCTGTATAACATAAAACCCATGGAGAGAAACCACAATTAAGAAAGTCAAAGATTTAGCGGCAAGGCTTAAGCTTTTTAACAAGTGCTATCAGGTTACAATACTGGCAAACAATGGGAAGAGTCAAGCCAAAAAAAAGTTTTTAAGCCCTTGGGCCTCTTAACTTTTCTATTATATCAGAATGGATTTTTTTTTCATCTTTTTAAAATTTATTTTTAATTGAAGGATAATTGCTTTACAATCCTGTGTTGCTTTCTATTGTATAACAGTATGAATTAGCTGTAAGTATACATGTATCCTCTTCCTCTTGGGCCTCCCTCCAACCAGCCCATCCTATGCCTCTAGGTCATCATACAGCACTGAGCAGTACTCTTTTATGTTATACGGCATTCCTATCAGCTTTTTTTCAACACAGGGGAGAATATATATATATATATATATATATATATATATATATATATATGTCAATACTACTCTCTCAGTTCTTTCCACCCTCTCCTTCTCTTTCATGTCCACAAGTCCATTCTCTACATCCACCTCTCTATATCTGTCCTGCAAATAGGTTTATCAGTACCATTTTTCTAGATTCCACATATATGTGTTAATACAGTGTATTTGTTTTTTTTTTTTTTTTCTCTCTGACTAACTTCAGAGGTATAACAGGTTGTAGTTTCATCCACCTCACTAGAACTGACTCAGATTTCATTGAGCAGTATTCAATCGTATACATGTACCACATCTGCTTCATCCATTCATTTTTTCATGGACATCTAGGCTGCTTCTATGTCCTGGCTACTGCAAATAGTACTATAATGAACACTGGGGTCGTTCTGAATATGGTTTTCTTAGGGTACATGCCCAGTAATGGGATTGCTGGATTATATGGTAGTTTTATTCCTAGATTTTTTAAAGGAATTTCCATACTGTTCTCCATGGGCTTCCCTGATGGCTTAGACAGTAAAGAATCTATCTGCCAGTGCAGGAGACACAGGAGACTTGGGCTCAATCCCTGGAATGGGAATATTCCTTGGAGCAGGGAATGACTATTAACTCCAGTATTCTTGCCTGGAGAATACCATGGGCAGAGAAGCCTGGCAGGCTACTGTCCACGGCGTCACAGAGTTATAACTGAATGATAAGGCAAACTAATTCTTCATAGTGGCTGAATCAGTTTACATTCCGACCAACAGTGCAACAGAGTTCTCTTTTCTCCACATCCTCTCCAGAATTTATCATTGTAGATTTTTTGATGACAGACATTCTGACCAATGTGAGGTGATGCCTCATCGTGGTTTTTTTTTTTTTTTTTTTTGCAACTTCTATTGATCTTTCATTTATTTATCTTTGTTTTTTGGCCTGTGTGGGCCTTCCATCACAGTGGCCTCTGTCGCTGCAGAGCACTAGCTCTGGGCTCCGTCTTGGTAGTTGGACACATCGGTTCAGCTGCTCCGTGGCACGTGGGATTTTCCCAGGCCAGGGATTGAACTGGCGCCCCTTGCACTGCAAGGTGGTGTCCTTACCACTGGACCACTAGGGAAGGCCTCATTGTGGTTTTGATTTGCATTCTTTAATACAGAGTTTAGTAAAAGTGTTTTATTATACTTCCTCTTAAGCATTTGTGTTCATTTCCCAATACTTGTGGTTTGATTTAGCCTGCAACCTCATGTTTGGGGTTAAATTCAGATTCAGCTAAATGAATTAATCCAAGAAAAAGAAATCCATATTCTATTAGCATATTTTAGAGTTTGAAGTGCTCCAAATAATATATGCTTAGGTAGAATTTTCAAGGAGACTTCTAAAGTTGAGCCCTACCTCCCAAGATTCCTGGCACTGTCTTTAACTCAAACATGAAACTAAGTGATGTTATAAAATGATTTGACAGATATAAATAAAAACAATCCTTCATGGATCACAGATTAGTCATGGAGAAGGAGCTTGCATAACTCATTGAACTCACCCAGCCATGCTGTGTAGGGCCACCCAAGACAATGGTTCACAATGGTTCTGACAAAATGTGGTACACTGGAGAAGGTAACGGCAAGCCATCCCGTGTTTTTGCCATGAGAACCCCATGGACAGTATGAAAATGCAGAACTATATGGTACCGGAAGATGAGCCCCAGGTCGGAAGATGTCCGGTATGCTATGGGAGAAGAGTGGAGGGCAATTACTAACAGGTCCAGAAATGAAGGAGCTGGACCAAACGAGAAATGATGGTTGGTTGTGGATGTGTCAGGTGGGGAAAGTAAAGTCCAATGCTATAAAAAATAACATTTCATAGGAACCTGAAATTCTAAAAGATGATGCTGTTAAAGTGCTACACTCTATATGCCAACAAATTTGGAAAACTCAGCAATGGCCATAAGACTGGAAAAGTTCAGTTTTCATTCTGGTCCCAAAGAAGTGCAATGGCAAAGAATGTTCAAATTATCATATAACTGTGTTCATTTCAGAGCTAATGAGGTTATGCACAAAAACTTCCAAGCTAAGCTTCAGCAGTATGTGAATCAAAAATTTCCAGATGTACCAGCTGGATTTAGAAAAGGCAGAAAAACCATAGATCAAATTATCCCATTCATTGGATCATGGAGAAAGCAAGGGAATTCCAGAAACACATCTGATTTATTGATTATGCTAAAGACTTTGACTTTGTGTATCACAACAAACTGGAAAATTCACAGAGATGGGACTACCAGACTACTTTACTTGTCTCCTGAGAAACCTGTATGCAGGACAAGCAGCAGCAGTTAGAATAGGACATGGTAAGGGTCCCATTGGCAAAAGAGAACATCAAGGCTGTATATTGTCATCCTGTTTATTTAACTTATGTACAGAGTATATCATGTGACATGCCAGGCTGGATGAAGCCCAAGCTGGAATAATGATTAGAGGTTTGACATGCCAGCTGACCTCCCAAGATTCCTGGCACTGTCTTTAACTCAAACATGAAACTAAGTGATGTTATAAAATGATTTGACAGATATAAATAAAAACAATCCTTCATGGATCACAGATTAGTCATGGAGAAGGAGCTTGCATAACTCATTGAACTCACCCAGCCATGCTGTGTAGGGCCACCCAAGACAATGGTTCACAATGGTTCTGACAAAATGTGGTACACTGGAGAAGGTAACGGCAAGCCATCCCGTGTTTTTGCCATGAGAACCCCATGGACAGTATGAAAATGCAGAACTATATGGTACCGGAAGATGAGCCCCAGGTCGGAAGATGTCCGGTATGCTATGGGAGAAGAGTGGAGGGCAATTACTAACAGGTCCAGAAATGAAGGAGCTGGACCAAACGAGAAATGATGGTTGGTTGTGGATGTGTCAGGTGGGGAAAGTAAAGTCCAATGCTATAAAAAATAACATTTCATAGGAACCTGAAATTCTAAAAGATGATGCTGTTAAAGTGCTACACTCTATATGCCAACAAATTTGGAAAACTCAGCAATGGCCATAAGACTGGAAAAGTTCAGTTTTCATTCTGGTCCCAAAGAAGTGCAATGGCAAAGAATGTTCAAATTATCATATAACTGTGTTCATTTCAGAGCTAATGAGGTTATGCACAAAAACTTCCAAGCTAAGCTTCAGCAGTATGTGAATCAAAAATTTCCAGATGTACCAGCTGGATTTAGAAAAGGCAGAAAAACCATAGATCAAATTATCCCATTCATTGGATCATGGAGAAAGCAAGGGAATTCCAGAAACACATCTGATTTATTGATTATGCTAAAGACTTTGACTTTGTGTATCACAACAAACTGGAAAATTCACAGAGATGGGACTACCAGACTACTTTACTTGTCTCCTGAGAAACCTGTATGCAGGACAAGCAGCAGCAGTTAGAATAGGACATGGTAAGGGTCCCATTGGCAAAAGAGAACATCAAGGCTGTATATTGTCATCCTGTTTATTTAACTTATGTACAGAGTATATCATGTGACATGCCAGGCTGGATGAAGCCCAAGCTGGAATAATGATTAGAGGAATATATATCAAAAACCTCAGACATACAGATGAAGCCACTTTTATGGAAGAAGATGAAGCGAACTAAAGAAGGTGAAAGAGAAGAGTGAAAAGTCTGGCCTAAAAGGCAACACTCAGAAACCAGAATCAGGGGCTTCCTGGGTGGTCCAGTGGGTAAAGAGTTTGCCTTGCAGTGGTCTGCAAAGAAATCAAACCAGTCAATCCTAAAGGAAATAAATCCTGAATATTCATTGGAAGAACTGATGCTAAAATTGAAGCTCCAGCACGTTAGCCAGGTGATGCAAAGAGCTGATTCATAAAAGACCCTGATTCTAGGAAAAAACAAGGCAAAAGCAAAAGCAAAAGAAGTTATCAGAGGATGAGACGGTTAGATAATATCTAACTCAATGGGCATGAATCTGAGCAAACTCTGGGAGATAGAGAAGGACAGGGAAGTCTGATGTGTTACAGTCCATGGGGTCACAGAGTCAGACATGGCTTAGCAACAGAGCAACAACAACAAAGGACACAGGACTGTCGACCTAAAAGTACTCAAATTATCTGGGTGCTCCCAACTCAACGAGGTAAATTCTTTTAAAAGTAGAATTTTCTCTAGGTGGTAGCCAGAGAGAACTTCAGAGATTCAAAGTATAAGAGGGGTCTGATGCACTATGACTGCCTTGAAGATGGAGGGGCATGAGGACAAGGAATTAGGTGGGCTCACCACCCTCCACTCCTTTCAGTGAATGTTGAAAATCAGCACTGGAGCAGCATATGACTTAGTCCTTACAGAGGTTGATGGCAAGTGTCAGTTTGTAGTTGACACAGGGATAGTATCATAATCCACAGCCAGATAGTCTCTCCAGTGTATGCCGGCAGTGAGTAAAGGTGGGAGGTTATAGGGCAAAAAATAGCAAACTTCCTAGAAACACAAAAGTGTTGAAGCATTCACAGAGATGGGACTACCAGACTACTTTACTTGTCTCCTGAGAAACCTGTATGCAGGACAAGCAGCAGCAGTTAGAATAGGACATGGTAAGGGTCCCATTGGCAAAAGAGAACATCAAGGCTGTATATTGTCATCCTGTTTATTTAACTTATGTACAGAGTATATCATGTGACATGCCAGGCTGGATGAAGCCCAAGCTGGAATAATGATTAGAGGAATATATATCAAAAACCTCAGACATACAGATGAAGCCACTTTTATGGAAGAAGATGAAGCGAACTAAAGAAGGTGAAAGAGAAGAGTGAAAAGTCTGGCCTAAAAGGCAACACTCAGAAACCAGAATCAGGGGCTTCCTGGGTGGTCCAGTGGGTAAAGAGTTTGCCTTGCAGTGGTCTGCAAAGAAATCAAACCAGTCAATCCTAAAGGAAATAAATCCTGAATATTCATTGGAAGAACTGATGCTAAAATTGAAGCTCCAGCACGTTAGCCAGGTGATGCAAAGAGCTGATTCATAAAAGACCCTGATTCTAGGAAAAAACAAGGCAAAAGCAAAAGCAAAAGAAGTTATCAGAGGATGAGACGGTTAGATAATATCTAACTCAATGGGCATGAATCTGAGCAAACTCTGGGAGATAGAGAAGGACAGGGAAGTCTGATGTGTTACAGTCCATGGGGTCACAGAGTCAGACATGGCTTAGCAACAGAGCAACAACAACAAAGGACACAGGACTGTCGACCTAAAAGTACTCAAATTATCTGGGTGCTCCCAACTCAACGAGGTAAATTCTTTTAAAAGTAGAATTTTCTCTAGGTGGTAGCCAGAGAGAACTTCAGAGATTCAAAGTATAAGAGGGGTCTGATGCACTATGACTGCCTTGAAGATGGAGGGGCATGAGGACAAGGAATTAGGTGGGCTCACCACCCTCCACTCCTTTCAGTGAATGTTGAAAATCAGCACTGGAGCAGCATATGACTTAGTCCTTACAGAGGTTGATGGCAAGTGTCAGTTTGTAGTTGACACAGGGATAGTATCATAATCCACAGCCAGATAGTCTCTCCAGTGTATGCCGGCAGTGAGTAAAGGTGGGAGGTTATAGGGCATAGAAGAAAACAGTAGCAAACTTCCTAGAAACACAAAAAGGGAAGATGTTAAAAAAGAAGCATTAAGACAGAATTCGTCCCAGGGCAAACATGGTATGCAATAAACAGCTATAAACCAAGACACATTCTTTTTTCAGTGACAAGTTTGAGAAGAATAACAGCTTAGAAAAAAATGATTTTATTTCTCAGTTAGAAAGTAATTGTTGGCATTTAGACTTGGAATCATGTGTCAGCATGGGATCATTCAATACATATGAAGGACTAGTTGCAGTTGGCTAAAATAAATTACTAGAAGTGGGCATTTCCCTGAACATGCCTTAGTGATTTCACGAAATGCTAGAATAAACAAATAGAAAGTCAAAGAGGCTTGACACATTGGACTGACTTCATTACTATTTACTGGGTTGGTTTTATTACTGCTGAAACATTGATAGGAAGCAAGTTTATACCGTTTGTCTGTAACATTTCCTGTCTACTGGTTAGATGGAGGTAATGAATGAACCAAACTAGATCTCCTTATAAAAATGTTAATTTTGCTTACTATTAGAAAATACTTGGAGCTCCTATCTGTAGGATTCTTTTAGGAGAATATACATAGACTATCCATGCGTGCATGCATGCTCAGTCTCTTCAGTCATGTCTGACTCTTTGCGCCCCTTGGACTGTAGTACACCAGTCTCCTCTGCCATGGGGGTTCTCCAGGCAAGAGTACTGGAGTGGGTTGTTGTGCCCTCTTTTAGGTGATCTTCCTAACTCAGGGATTGAACCATCCTCTCTGGCCAGCTCCTGAGCTAGCAGGGAGATTCTTTACCACTGAGCCACAGCTTACTGGAGACTAGAATGTAGTAATATAAACATAATCTATTTAACTGAGTATACATAAAAGAAGTTTTGAAATTGAAATAACTTTTTTTTCCCATGGCACATTGCTTAAAAAAATATTCTATTAATAGGAAACCACAGCCTGTTTCAATGAGGCATAAGAAACGTTCTTTGAAGTTTCATCAAGCACCTCCAGAGAAAGAAAATTTCTTCTGTGGTTGCTGCTTACCTGTTTCATTTGAATCTCCAGTGAAGTTTGGTGTGAAAATGTCAGTGAATCTCACTGGACAGTTAATCATTCTTTCAACATAGGTCAATATCTGATCATCTTCAAAAAGTTTATATTCATTTACATAAACTGAGAATCCAGGTAGTGTTGAGTGTTATTACTGTTGTTCAAATTATAGACAAAAGTGAAGTGTCTTTTAATTCTAACATCATCCAAATATTGAAGAATTACTATTACGCTGGGATTTCCTATTTAAATATTCAGGTCATATTTACTTTTGATGCAATTGTTTTAGAAGTTTCAAGGTAAAATTTAGCTTCCCTGAATGTCTAACATGTCCTTGGCATTTTGTATGCATTGGCAAGAATAAGCCTCATAATACTTTGTGAAAGGAATGTGTAAGTTATTTTACTCGTGATGCTAACGAAAAGTTCAACAACAGCAACAGAAAAAAACCAATTTCCTTTTCTGAACAAATCTGGAACACTTTTTTTTTTTTTGGTCCTAGCACTTTTTACTCCCTCATAGTTTGTAACTGTTAGAAAACATGGCTTATTAAGCAATAAAACTCCTGAATTTTAACTCACGATCTTTGTTTTATTTCACTTCATCTTTTGACATTTTTGTCATTCACCTCTTACCTTTTTTGTATTCTGCCCTTGTGCTGCTCAGCAGTATTTTAAGCAATGTGTTGATTTTTTAAAAAATTTTTGGCCTTTTATTGGTCTTTTATTTATGTATTTATTTATTTAGTTATTTTTTAAAACATGGAAACGCTTAACAAATTTGCATGTCATCCTTGCTCAGGGGCCATGCTAATCTTCTCTGTATCATTCCAATTTTAGTATATGTGCTGCCGAAGAGAGCACTCATTTATTTATTTTCATCCATCTTTGCTCTTTGGCCTGTGTGGACCTCTCACTGCAGTGGCCTCCAGTGTGCTGGCTCATTAATTGGACACACCAGTCCAGCCACTCCACAGCATGTGGGGTCTTCCCAGGCCAGGGATTGAACTGGAGTCCCTTGCACTGCAAGGCAGACTCTTTACCCACTAGACCACCAGGGAAGCCCCAATGTATAGATTTTGTCAGATAATCATTGTACCTGTCTCTAAGAGCAAAGAATTAACTTTTAGGGAACTGGCTTAACATGTTAAGGTTGTGTGAATAGCAACTACTTTTCCCTGATTTTGTTTTTATATGTATCAACTTAATTGTATCAGCAATAAACTAGATGACCTTAAGTCTGAAATGTTCGCTAGACAAGGCTGTGGACTTTCTCTCTCTCTCCCCTCAATTGAGGTCATAGAGCTTTTTTTTTTTTCATAAAGTACTGATATTTTATGATCTCATTCATTTAATGATTTATCCATACCCATATATTGTGCACTTATCAATGAATCATCAATGAAGTATCAATGAATCACCAATATTTTGCTGTTTTCGGAATAGAAGTATATTTGTATGTGTGATATTTAATTTAGAAATATACATGCTTTACTTTAAAATTTTCTTAATAAAAATGCAAAGTGGAATTATGTTCTCGTGATACTTTATAAATCATACACATATGTGTTTTCAATATATATATCTTCATATGTTCAAGTATAAATAACATATATATATATATACACACATATATATATGTGTACATACATATGTATATGAATCTACTTGAACCTCAGGAGACTCCAGATTGGTTCCTGGATCAGGAAGATCTTCTGGACAGGGGAACAGCTACTCTACTCCAGTATTCTTGCCTGGAGAATTCCATGGCTCATCGTTGAAGTCACAAAGAGTTGGACACAACTGATCAATTTTCACTTTCATTTTTCATGATATGATATAAATATGTGTATAAATACCTATATGCATGCATTATATATACATGAATTATGAATACAATAATGAAAATATTTATGATTAATAAGAAGTAAAAGATAAAAACTATACAGTAATGGGAATATAAGACCTGAAAATTTAAAAGCTTACCTGAAATGTACTGGTAAAACCATCTTTTCAACTATTAGATAATTTGCTTTAATTTATTCACCAGCTATTTTAGATGTTCCATTTTGAAAGCAGAAATTTCGTCAAATAAATTACTGAAGAATTTGATGACTCCTTGACATACTAAGCAGAGATAAGAAGTCAGATCAGGAAAATCAGTGCTTGTAACTTGTGATGGAAAAGTGCTTAAAAATTCACTTTGTACATAAATCTACCTTGGATCAGGATATGGCTCTCATTGTTAATGCTATGAGCTGAACTGTGCGTTCTTTAAAGATTAACATGTTGAAACTCTAACACCCAGAATCATATCATATATCCATATTTAGAGTCTTTAGAAGGTGATGATGTTGAGCTAAATTTATTAGGGTGGACAGTAGTCTGATTTGATTGAAGGCCTTATGAAGTTAGGACACAGATGGGTACAGAAGCTAGACCATGTGAAGAATCAGGGAGGTGATGGCTATCCACAAGCCATGGACAGAGGTCTCAGAAAAAAAAAAAAATGTTGTTACATGTTAATCTTGACTTCTAGCTTTCAGAACTGTGAGGAAATAATTTTTTGTTTTTAAGTTATCTAGCCTGTAATACCTGTTTTTTTTTTTTTTTCTTTTCCCCATCATGCCACTTTTTATTGATATTTATTTTCATCCATCTTTTTTATTCTTTGGCATGTGTGGATCTCCCATTTGCAGTGGCCTCTCTCACTGCAGAGCACTGGCTCTGGGCACATGCACTCCAGAAAGCTGGCTCATAATTGGACACACCAGTCCAGCCATTCCTTGGCAGGTGGAATCTTCTCTGGCCAGGAATGGAACCAGAGCCCCTTGCACCGCAAGGCGGACTCTCTACCCACTGGAAAACAGGAAAACCCTGTAATACTTTTTAATAGAAGCCCAAGAGTTAAGATTTGAGCATTTTGTCCTTTTAAAGTGTGATTTTCTTAAAATCTGAAGTTTCCCTGTCTTTGTCATAAAACAATTTGTCAAATTAATAGTATTTAAGTTACAAAATTATCTTTACTGTTTTGCTGTCAGATTAACATATATTTAAAAGTATAGTGTGCTATATATTTGAAAATATTATATGACATTGCAAACAATGCTAGCATGAGAAATAATTTGCAATTTTTATTTAATCTGGGTACTGTTTTATAATTAAATATACTTTTTAGATAACAGATTAGCATTTTAAAACTTGACTTCAATTTAGGAATAGCTAATATGAAATGGAAAATGTAGCTAAATGTTTTAAGACATCAGTAGCAATTGCTCTACAACTCAAATATCCGGAATAAGACCATGATGTATTCTGATACATTACAACACCTTCATGGAGCATCACATAATTTAATAAGCTTTGAAAAACACAGCATTATTACAGAGATAGAGTCAACAATGCTATAATATTAGAAAATGCTAGTTGAATTCCTACCCAATTAATTCAATTATTTTAACAATTTAGCTTTAATTGATGTGTACTGTTTATTATAGTTGCATATGTATGTATGCATGCATATATGTATGTATATATATTTGAACATCTACATGAATACATAAATATATATGTGCTAAATGGTGTATAATGACTAAAGACAATGAATAGATCCTGATTTGACTCAACTCTGCAAGTTATTAATGAAAAACATTTGTCAACGGAACAATTTTGGATGGCTTTCAATCATTTATCTACCATAAAGCATTATATTACTGTGGAAATGATCACATTTATCCAAAGTTATTAAAAAATATTTGCATTTCTGTGACTTTTCCGTCGATGCAATTACATACAGAGTGGTGCAGTGGTAACAAATCTGCTTGCCAGCTCAGGAGACACAAGAAACATATGTTCAAACCTTGGATTGGGAAGATCCCCTGGAGGAAGAAATGGAAACTCACTCCAGGATTCTGGCCTGGAAAGTTACATGGACAGAGCAGCCAGGTAGGTTACAGTCCTTGGAATCACAAAAAGTTTGACACAACTGAGTGATAGCAAACACACCTGCACATACACACAATCAACATAAATGCATTTAACATTTTTTCAAAATTGATTCAAAAAATTTTAAAAATGACTAAAATCACATCAAAACAGGATTGCCTAAGACACAATTAAAAGGAAAATGAAGGCAATTGCCCAATGACAATTATTCCTGTAGAAATAAAAGCAGTTCATACATTGCATAGTAAAGTGAACAATTCAACTTCTGTCTGCAGATCCAAATGAAATAATACTGGCGAATTCATTTGTGACCAATTTGGAAAGCTCTTTGCAATAATACTTTATTAATCATTGTTGGACCTTTTTTCTGGCACATGAAAAAGAGAAATACACAACTGGCCTTTGAACCCAGACACAAGAATGGGTAACTTCATGAAGTAGTAAGTTTACCAGGAGCTCTCGAAAAGCAGCTTTAAGGAATTCTATCATAAACTCTTAGGAGCATCTACCTAGAATATTGTAAAAGATGTGTACAGGTATTAGGGTATTGACATGAATCCATAGTTGGCAGACCAGAAGCAAATTGTCTACAGAACTCCTATGTGCAAGCATTCATGCTGAATCATCTCAGTCATGTCCCACTCTTTGTGATCCTATGGAGCCCACCAGACTCCTCTGTCCACGAAATTCTCCAGGCAAAAATATTGGAGTGGGTTGTCATGTCCTCCTTTAGGGGATCTCCCAGACCCATATTTGAACCAAAAAAAAGCATTATATTAACTGTGGAAATGAATTTCATTTGTCAACGGAACAATTTTGGATGGCTTTCAATCATTTATCTACCATAAAGCATTATATTACTGTGGAAATGATCACATTTATCCAAAGTTATTAAAAAATATTTGCATTTCTGTGACTTTTCCGTCGATGCAATTACATACAGAGTGGTGCAGTGGTAACAAATCTGCTTGCCAGCTCAGGAGACACAAGAAACATATGTTCAAACCTTGGATTGGGAAGATCCCCTGGAGGAAGAAATGGAAACTCACTCCAGGATTCTGGCCTGGAAAGTTACATGGACAGAGCAGCCAGGTAGGTTACAGTCCTTGGAATCACAAAAAGTTTGACACAACTGAGTGATAGCAAACACACCTGCACATACACACAATCAACATAAATGCATTTAACATTTTTTCAAAATTGATTCAAAAAATTTTAAAAATGACTAAAATCACATCAAAACAGGATTGCCTAAGACACAATTAAAAGGAAAATGAAGGCAATTGCCCAATGACAATTATTCCTGTAGAAATAAAAGCAGTTCATACATTGCATAGTAAAGTGAACAATTCAACTTCTGTCTGCAGATCCAAATGAAATAATACTGGCGAATTCATTTGTGACCAATTTGGAAAGCTCTTTGCAATAATACTTTATTAATCATTGTTGGACCTTTTTTCTGGCACATGAAAAAGAGAAATACACAACTGGCCTTTGAACCCAGACACAAGAATGGGTAACTTCATGAAGTAGTAAGTTTACCAGGAGCTCTCGAAAAGCAGCTTTAAGGAATTCTATCATAAACTCTTAGGAGCATCTACCTAGAATATTGTAAAAGATGTGTACAGGTATTAGGGTATTGACATGAATCCATAGTTGGCAGACCAGAAGCAAATTGTCTACAGAACTCCTATGTGCAAGCATTCATGCTGAATCATCTCAGTCATGTCCCACTCTTTGTGATCCTATGGAGCCCACCAGACTCCTCTGTCCACGAAATTCTCCAGGCAAAAATATTGGAGTGGGTTGTCATGTCCTCCTTTAGGGGATCTCCCAGACCCAGGGGTTGAACCCTTGTCTATCATGTCTCCTACATTGACTGGCAGGTTCCTTATCAGCAGTGTCACCTGGAAAATCCTTGTAGAACTCACTTAGAATTTCCCTGGTAGCTCAGTTGTAACAGAATCCTTCTGCAATTCAGGAAACACCAGTTCGATTCCTAGGTCAGGAAGATCTCCTGGAGGAGGGATAGGCTACTCTCTTCAGTATTCTTGGCCTTCCGTAGTGGCTCAGATAATAAAGAATTCTCCTGCATGTGGATACGATCTCTGGGTTGGAAAGATTCCCAGGAGAAGGGAATAGTATTCCAGTATTTTTGTCAGAAGGGCCTGGTAGGTTACCAGCCCATGGGGTCTCAAGGATTGGACACTACTGAACGACTTTCAAGTTAAATTTTTCCCTTAAAAATAATGGGATCTGATTATTCCCCTTCAGCATAGTAGGAATATAGATGGACCAGAGAAAAATGGTCATATAAAATATTTCTTCTTTTTGGTGAAAATTTCCTTCTTTCTGCATGTGGTAAACACTGTAATATGCAGTCCTGTCCTTTGATTAGAGAGAGCTAAATAAAAAAATCATCTTATCTGTCAAGAAAAGGATGCTTCCAATGTACTTTGTTTTTCTGCTTTAGGTGCTGAGAGAGAGTTGAGGGGAAGGAAAAGAGAAATATTTGGCTAAAAAACATCCAGAGGAATATTTCAGTACCAAACACCGAAAGAAGAGGAGGGTTATTCTTAACTAAAGTATTCATAACAAATGCATGAGAAGAGCTATAGGAATACTTTGATAAGCTTTGTGGGATTGCCAAAGCAAAGAGTAGGCCTTCAGGATGAAGTTTGATTACATATTAGATTTCAGGGTAAGCTGGGGGAATTTTAATCAAAGTTTTTCTTAAGATTGGGCTTGGAATAAGGTGATAGCACTAAAGGTTTTATTATGAGAATTTCAAAATTATGACTAGTATGACTTATTCTGTCTAATTCCAGAATGTTTTCTCCATAAGAATGATCCACATTTTGACATTTGTTATGCTCTCTGTTTCAGTGATGTCTTTATTATTTAAAAAGCAGAAAATCTTTGATATATTTATCTCAGTTATGTCAGGCACACAGAGTTAAGTACATAAGGTCAAGACATTTATTTGGTCATATATGCGCCTGGTTGAAGAAAAAGCCTCTTAGAGAGAAAAATACTACTAATAATGTTATATTTTGAGTTATTAAGCATTAAAAAATGCTTCCTATTTTTCCAAAAGAATTTGTGGTGGACTGCAAAGATACGTCTAGTATATAGGAACACAGAGATTGTCAAGACAGAAACAATAGAGTTCTATTAATCAGAAAGAGCCTTTAAACATGGGGGAAAAAAGATTGTGAAGTCCCGGAAGGTATATCCAGTATTTTGTCAGAAGGGCCTGGTAGGTTACCAGCCCATGGGGTCTCAAGGATTGGACACTACTGAACGACTTTCAAGTTAAATTTTTCCCTTAAAAATAATGGGATCTGATTATTCCCCTTCAGCATAGTAGGAATATAGATGGACCAGAGAAAAATGGTCATATAAAATATTTCTTCTTTTTGGTGAAAATTTCCTTCTTTCTGCATGTGGTAAACACTGTAATATGCAGTCCTGTCCTTTGATTAGAGAGAGCTAAATAAAAAAATCATCTTATCTGTCAAGAAAAGGATGCTTCCAATGTACTTTGTTTTTCTGCTTTAGGTGCTGAGAGAGAGTTGAGGGGAAGGAAAAGAGAAATATTTGGCTAAAAAACATCCAGAGGAATATTTCAGTACCAAACACCGAAAGAAGAGGAGGGTTATTCTTAACTAAAGTATTCATAACAAATGCATGAGAAGAGCTATAGGAATACTTTGATAAGCTTTGTGGGATTGCCAAAGCAAAGAGTAGGCCTTCAGGATGAAGTTTGATTACATATTAGATTTCAGGGTAAGCTGGGGGAATTTTAATCAAAGTTTTTCTTAAGATTGGGCTTGGAATAAGGTGATAGCACTAAAGGTTTTATTATGAGAATTTCAAAATTATGACTAGTATGACTTATTCTGTCTAATTCCAGAATGTTTTCTCCATAAGAATGATCCACATTTTGACATTTGTTATGCTCTCTGTTTCAGTGATGTCTTTATTATTTAAAAAGCAGAAAATCTTTGATATATTTATCTCAGTTATGTCAGGCACACAGAGTTAAGTACATAAGGTCAAGACATTTATTTGGTCATATATGCGCCTGGTTGAAGAAAAAGCCTCTTAGAGAGAAAAATACTACTAATAATGTTATATTTTGAGTTATTAAGCATTAAAAAATGCTTCCTATTTTTCCAAAAGAATTTGTGGTGGACTGCAAAGATACGTCTAGTATATAGGAACACAGAGATTGTCAAGACAGAAACAATAGAGTTCTATTAATCAGAAAGAGCCTGAACATGGAAATGTGTGCCATAAATTGCGTACAGTTTTTATATCTGAAAGGCAAAATTAGCTTGTAACTTTTTGGCTGTGAAAGCACAAAGAGAATTATGCTCAATAACAACTTTCAGAACTTGTTACTGGTATGTTAGTTACATGAACAAGTCTCAAAATTCATAACTTGTTTATAAAATTAATATACCAGTCCACCAAGAAATTCTAACAGGGGAAATAGGGCAATTCTGGGCTTAAGTGAGGTGGAGATGCCAGCAGAAGGAAAAACAACACCATTACCCAGAGAAAAACAAGACAGTATAGAATTCACAAGGATTCTGTGAAAACCTATAAATAACCGAAATTACTTTCCCTTATAACTGAGTCAGTTTGCTGCAGGGAGAACTGCTCTTCTTGATAGTTTTCAGCAAATCAGTTTGAAAAGAGAGAGGAAAATAAAACAACAAAATTTTCCACGTTTCTCTTTTCATTGCGTTTCTCCATTTTTAGGAATCCATGAAACTTTCCTCTGCCGGATTAATTTTTGTTATATATAAGCAATTTCAGTTGTACATAGAAATTAAAGATGGTGCTTTATTTTATTTTTAGAAATGTAAAATCTTTCACTGATGCCTGAGACAGTTAATCCTGGGTACTCCCTTAATAAATTAAATAAAAATCTTATAATTTTACATGCATATTCAACAACATTAACATAATAACACAATAAAGTGTTCCATGAATAGTTATAATGTGGCTAATTTGAGTTAACATTTGTGCTTCTGCAAAATGTTTTTCCAGGAAACAGTTTTATGTAGGAACAGGCCACTTGTGCTGCTGTATGCTGGTCAGCATGATTTAACAGTAAGGTTTAAAATGTCTCTATTAATAGTTCAGTGGATGAGTAAATGCCAAACAACTCCAGTATTTTTGCCTGGAAAATTCCGTGGACAGAAGAGCCTGGTGGACTACAGTCCATGGAGTCACAAAGAGACACGAGTGAGCATGCACACATACACATTAATACTCCTCACACATTAATAGTTCTAAAGTTTAAAGATAAGTTAGATTCAATTGGACAGTTTTGAAGATGCAGATTATTCTTCAAATTTGAGTCATAATTCTTCTTATTGGGTTTGATTTGTAAACCAAGATTTTTCAATAATTAACAGAATAAGTCTAATGTCCATGGTCCAGCATAGCACATTGGAAAACACTGGTTGGGATTTTAAGTAAAGTGCCCTGTAAATCTCAGAGAAAATCCTTTACAGATTTTAGTTCTCTCCCCTGAGAAGTAACCATGTTACCAATTACTTTATTCATTTTCTTACACAAACCTGCACATGAATGTTGATAGCAATTTCATTTGCAAGTCTCATCTGGAAAGAAAACAAACATCTATCCACAGGTGAATGGATAAAGAAAATGTTGTATAGCCATACAAGAAAAGGCTACTCTGCAATAAGAAGGAATGTGAAAACCTATAAATAACGAAATTACTTTCCTTATAACTGAGTCAGTTTGCTGCAGGAGAACTCTCTTCTTGATAGTTTTCAGCAAATCAGTTTGAAAAGAGAGAGGAAAATAAAACAACAAAATTTTCCACGTTTCTCTTTTCATTGCGTTTCTCCATTTTTAGGAATCCATGAAACTTTCCTCTGCCGGATTAATTTTTGTTATATATAAGCAATTTCAGTTGTACATAGAAATTAAAGATGGTGCTTTATTTTATTTTTAGAAATGTAAAATCTTTCACTGATGCCTGAGACAGTTAATCCTGGGTACTCCCTTAATAAATTAAATAAAATCTTATAATTTTACATGCATATTCAACAACATTAACATAATAACACAATAAAGTGTTCCATGAATAGTTATAATGTGGCTAATTTGAGTTAACATTTGTGCTTCTGCAAAATGTTTTTCCAGGAAACAGTTTTATGTAGGAACAGGCCACTTGTGCTGCTGTATGCTGGTCAGCATGATTTAACAGTAAGGTTTAAAATGTCTCTATTAATAGTTCAGTGGATGAGTAAATGCCAAACAACTCCAGTATTTTTGCCTGGAAAATTCCGTGGACAGAAGAGCCTGGTGGACTACAGTCCATGGAGTCACAAAGAGACACGAGTGAGCATGCACACATACACATTAATACTCCTCACACATTAATAGTTCTAAAGTTTAAAGATAAGTTAGATTCAATTGGACAGTTTTGAAGATGCAGATTATTCTTCAAATTTGAGTCATAATTCTTCTTATTGGGTTTGATTTGTAAACCAAGATTTTTCAATAATTAACAGAATAAGTCTAATGTCCATGGTCCAGCATAGCACATTGGAAAACACTGGTTGGGATTTTAAGTAAAGTGCCCTGTAAATCTCAGAGAAAATCCTTTACAGATTTTAGTTCTCTCCACTGAGAAGTAACCATGTTACCAATTACTTTATTCATTTTTCTTACACAAACCTGCACATGAATGTTGATAGCAATTTCATTTGCAAGTCTCATCTGGAAAGAAAACAAACATCTATCCACAGGTGAATGGATAAAGAAAATGTTGTATAGCCATACAAGAAAAGGCTACTCTGCAATAAGAAGGAATAAATCACTGCATCTATGCAACAACCTGACTATATTTCAAAATTATTATGCTGTCAAAGAAGCTAATAGGCGATTCTATTCACATAAAATGCTAAGGAATGGAAACACATTTTTAGTAATTCAAGTAAGTACAGCTTCCCTGAAGCAGGAGTACTGGATAAGATGAAATGCAAAGATATATAAACCATTTTTTGAATGGTTTTATTTCACTTCTTGGTTGTGATAGTGATGTCATGGGGTTAAACAAATGTCAAAATCCATTAAACTGCACACTTTCAATAGCTGAAGCATATTGTATGTAGTTAGTGTGCTCAGTGCTCAATCATGTCTGATTCTTTGCGACCCTATGGACTGTAGCCCACCAGGCTCCTCTATCCATGGGAATCTCCAGGCAAGAATACTGGGGTGGGTTGCTTTGCCCTCCTCTGGGGGATCTTCCTGAACCAGGGATTGATCCTCTGTCTCCTGAGTATCCTGCATTGCATTGTAGGTGGATTCTTCACTACTGACCCGTATTGCACATAAATATTCCACCCCACCCCTAAAAAAGCAGCCACCTTCCTTCATTTGGATAGTCATCCTTATCTAGGAATGACAAATGTTTTTCTAATATGCCAGACTATAATTTTTTAAAAGGATAGCAAATAAACAGCCAAAATCTTAGAATTCTACATTATTCAAAGCCTTTTTAAAAAATTTTATGGGGCTTCCTGGTGGTCCAGTGGGTAGGACACCGCCTTGCAGTGCAAGGCGGTTGGATCCCTGGCCTGGGAGTCATAATTCTTCTTATTGGGTTTGATTTGTAAACCAAGATTTTTCAATAATTAACAGAATAAGTCTAATGTCCATGGTCCAGCATAGCACATTGGAAAACACTGGTTGGGATTTTAAGTAAAGTGCCCTGTAAATCTCAGAGAAAATCCTTTACAGATTTTAGTTCTCTCCACTGAGAAGTAACCATGTTACCAATTACTTTATTCATTTTCTTACACAAACCTGCACATGAATGTTGATAGCAATTTCATTTGCAAGTCTCATCTGGAAAGAAAACAAACATCTATCCACAGGTGAATGGATAAAGAAAATGTTGTATAGCCATACAAGAAAAGGCTACTCTGCAATAAGAAGGAATAAATCACTGCATCTATGCAACAACCTGACTATATTTCAAAATTATTATGCTGTCAAAGAAGCTAATAGGCGATTCTATTCACATAAAATGCTAAGGAATGGAAACACATTTTTAGTAATTCAAGTAAGTACAGCTTCCCTGAAGCAGGAGTACTGGATAAGATGAAATGCAAAGATATATAAACCATTTTTTGAATGGTTTTATTTCACTTCTTGGTTGTGATAGTGATGTCATGGGGTTAAACAAATGTCAAAATCCATTAAACTGCACACTTTCAATAGCTGAAGCATATTGTATGTAGTTAGTGTGCTCAGTGCTCAATCATGTCTGATTCTTTGCGACCCTATGGACTGTAGCCCACCAGGCTCCTCTATCCATGGGAATCTCCAGGCAAGAATACTGGGGTGGGTTGCTTTGCCCTCCTCTGGGGGATCTTCCTGAACCAGGGATTGATCCTCTGTCTCCTGAGTATCCTGCATTGCATTGTAGGTGGATTCTTCACTACTGACCCGTATTGCACATAAATATTCCACCCCACCCCTAAAAAAGCAGCCACCTTCCTTCATTTGGATAGTCATCCTTATCTAGGAATGACAAATGTTTTTCTAATATGCCAGACTATAATTTTTTAAAAGGATAGCAAATAAACAGCCAAAATCTTAGAATTCTACATTATTCAAAGCCTTTTTAAAAAATTTTATGGGGCTTCCCTGGTGGTCCAGTGGGTAAGGACACCGCCTTGCAGTGCAAGGGGCCCGGTTGGATCCCTGGCCTGGGAAGATCCCACGTGCCATGGAGCGGCTGGACCGATGTGTCCAATTACCGAGCCAGAGCTCTGGAGCACATGTCCCAGAGCTGGTGCTCTGCGACAACAGAGGCCACCGCGATGGGAGGCCCACACGGGCCAAAGAACAAAGATGGATGAAAATAGACAAATGAAAGTCCAATAGAAGTGGCCTGCCTGCTCCCCTTCCTCCCCACCCCACTCCCCCAAAATAAATAAATAAATAAATAAATCTTTTAAAAAAATAAATAAATAAAGATTTTTATGGAATATTTCTGAAGAAGCTATTGCCACATAGTTCTATTATACAAAATTCATTTTAGGTAATAGATTTATTTTATACCCTTGACACATCACTTTTATAAATAAAAGTCATTTATATAGTTTGGGCAGAGAAACCCCTTCCTCAAGATAACTGAAATGAATTGAAAGGATGTGTGGTAAAACTCAGCCATGTTTTTCAGATTTAAAAATTTTACACCACCAAAATGTACTTCCCTCTGGGTAGACTTGACTAATAATCAAGCCTGATTGTATGGATTACAGAGTTTAAATCTCATTAAACGTTCAACATTAACAAGTCTCTTAGGCTAAAGAAAAGATACTCAAGGGGAAAGCATAAAACCTCAAGAAATAGGATTGGGATATTTAGACACACATGATAGAGGCTGAGAAATTTGAATAATCAAATTCTCCTGAAACTCGCTTGCTTTGGAGAAAACCCATGGCTTCCTTTCCAAGGTAATTAGCCTCCATGTGCATTAAAGTAAAAGAAACAACAAACTATTGACTAAGCCTTAAAATTCTTCCCAAGACTAATCTCCACGATCCTTTATGACCTCTATTCCTGTAAGAGCTAGGCATACAAAGTTCAGACAGAGAAGTAAAAGTCTTTTTATCTGCACATATAACTAGCTTCTACAATGAAACTATTTCAGGTTCTCCTTTTCCATTCTTGGCAGAGGTCTGAGAAACCTAGGGTGTTATATCAAGGAATAAAAATGCAATACTGAATTGGGCCAAATGATACTATAAGTACCATGTGTAGGTAAAGAGCAAACTAACCAAGATAGAATGGTCAGAATGGTCAGGCTCTCTCCCCTCATGGCCTCTCGTCCTTTCACTATGTTTTGTAAATAATGATTATGTAAGAGTTGAGATTCCTTATAGCTCTCTGCATGCATGTCATGAGGTTTGTGTAATAGCTGAGAACACTTACAGCACTCATATGCACATCATGAGGCAGGCAGTTGGAGCTGGGCTACCGTTGTTATACGAACTCCACCTGGAAAAGCCCTGGAGTATGTGTGTGGTAAGCCTGTTAAGAGCTTCACCATGAAAGCCCTGGCTGCTGCTGCACTGGGGATATGTTGGAGCAGCAACATGGTTACGTTATATGAGGACATGTTATGGCTACATGATGGTTATGTTACAGCTACTGCGTCAGTCAGGAGAGAGGCAGTGTTATGGCTGCCAGACCAGCCAGGAGGGAATACACGTGCTTGCAGGTTCCTATGGCTCCTTAAGCCTCTTTCCAGCCTACCCTGGGTTCAGCAAACTACAAGACAACTGGAGTGAACACAGTGTGAACTGCAAGACAACTGGAGTCACGAACAGGATCAGCAACACCTCATCAATCTAGACGGAGAGTTTAATATGATAGTCCAAGAAGTGTTACTTATAATCTCCTAGACTTTCTAGGTGACTCTAGTCTGTCAAGAATCTTCCTGCCAATGCAGGGGATTCAAGCATGTGAGCTCAATCACTGGGTCGTGAAGATATTCTGAGGAGGAAATGGCAACCCACTCCAGTATTCTTCCCTAGAAGATTCCATGGGCAGAGGAGCCTGGTAAGCTATGATCCATGGGGCCGCAAAGAATCCAACTTGACTGAGCAACTGAACACACACACACATGCAATTGACTAATTAAAGCTGGGATCTAAAAATGGCTATTGCACAGCCACTCATGTCTGACTCTGCAACTATTAGTTAAAAATGACTATTTGTTAAATTTAAATGCCAGAACTTCCATGGAAAACTTTGGTGTTGATGACTTTGGAAATTATCATATAATAATGGATACTTTTTTGTAAACCTCTTCTGTCACTTCTTATCCATACCACCCAGAAAGAACTGTAATCTTTTCCTAGAGTAAAACACTGTGTGTGCACATACTCAACTGTGTCTGACTTTTGGTGATCCCGTGAACTTTAGCCCCTTAGACTCCTCTGTCCGTGGAATTTTCCAGGCAAGAATACTAGAGTGGCCTCCTCCTTCATGCCCTCACCCAAGGGAACTTCTGGACCCAAGGATTGAACCCCACTTTTCTTATGCCTCCTGCATAAGAAAGGCAGGCAGGTTCTTTCCACTAGTGCCACATGTTTGGGAAAAAAGCCAACATGGGCGTTGGAGCTGGGCTACCGTTGTTATACGAACTCCACCTGGAAAAGCCCTGGAGTATGTGTGTGGTAAGCCTGTTAAGAGCTTCACCATGAAAGCCCTGGCTGCTGCTGCACTGGGGATATGTTGGAGCAGCAACATGGTTACGTTATATGAGGACATGTTATGGCTACATGATGGTTATGTTACAGCTACTGCGTCAGTCAGGAGAGAGGCAGTGTTATGGCTGCCAGACCAGCCAGGAGGGAATACACGTGCTTGCAGGTTCCTATGGCTCCTTAAGCCTCTTTCCAGCCTACCCTGGGTTCAGCAAACTACAAGACAACTGGAGTGAACACAGTGTGAACTGCAAGACAACTGGAGTCACGAACAGGATCAGCAACACCTCATCAATCTAGACGGAGAGTTTAATATGATAGTCCAAGAAGTGTTACTTATAATCTCCTAGACTTTCTAGGTGACTCTAGTCTGTCAAGAATCTTCCTGCCAATGCAGGGGATTCAAGCATGTGAGCTCAATCACTGGGTCGTGAAGATATTCTGAGGAGGAAATGGCAACCCACTCCAGTATTCTTCCCTAGAAGATTCCATGGGCAGAGGAGCCTGGTAAGCTATGATCCATGGGGCCGCAAAGAATCCAACTTGACTGAGCAACTGAACACACACACACATGCAATTGACTAATTAAAGCTGGGATCTAAAAATGGCTATTGCACAGCCACTCATGTCTGACTCTGCAACTATTAGTTAAAAATGACTATTTGTTAAATTTAAATGCCAGAACTTCCATGGAAAACTTTGGTGTTGATGACTTTGGAAATTATCATATAATAATGGATACTTTTTTGTAAACCTCTTCTGTCACTTCTTATCCATACCACCCAGAAAGAACTGTAATCTTTTCCTAGAGTAAAACACTGTGTGTGCACATACTCAACTGTGTCTGACTTTTGGTGATCCCGTGAACTTTAGCCCCTTAGACTCCTCTGTCCGTGGAATTTTCCAGGCAAGAATACTAGAGTGGCCTCCTCCTTCATGCCCTCACCCAAGGGAACTTCTGGACCCAAGGATTGAACCCCACTTTTCTTATGCCTCCTGCATAAGAAAGGCAGGCAGGTTCTTTACCACTAGTGCCACCTGGGAAGCCCAAGTAAGATATTAAGAATTGATTAGTGAGGGGACACCGGTATTCTTTAAATAATTTACGAGGCCTGTCTTTTGTAGATTCAAGTTAATGGTGATGAATGCTGCAATTAAATTGCTTTCCCTGATTTCATGGAAATAATGGGATTCAGAAGATATAGAGGCAAAGTGGCAGTAATTAACCCACAGAAAAAAATCCAGGTGTGATTATCATAGCAAACCTCAGAAAAAGACTTGTAGTAAGAGTGCTTTATTATTCAAAGACCTGTAAATATATCTAATCACTGGGTAATACAGAATGGAACAGAATGGTCATACTTAGATGATGTACTCTGCTGTGCTATGCTCAGTCATTTAGTCATAACTCATTGCAAACCCACGGACTGTAGCCTACCAGGCTCCTCTGTCCATGGGATATCACAGGAATAAGAATACTGGAGCAGACTGCCATTTCCCACTCCAGGAGATATTTCTGCTGTAGGAATCAAACCTGCATCTCTTGCATCTCCCACATTGGTAGGCAATACAGAGGGGATAAATTCTATCTGGTAGACAATGCCCATTTATTTGAGCAAATCTAAGCAATCCCTTGATCATCATATCTGAGTTCCAAGCCCTAACCAGCACCAACTTGTCTGTAACATTTGTGAGCCATCTTAAAACAACCTCCTTCTTCTACTTTATGTTTTTAAATTTTATAATGGAATATAGACAATTAATGGTGTTATGATTGTTTCAGGTGGACAGCAAAGGGACTCAGTGACACATACACATGTATCTATTCTCCCTGAAACTCCCCTCGCATCCAGCCTGCCACATCACATTGAGCAGAGTTCCCTGTGCTATACAGTAGGTCCCTGTTGGTTATCCATTTGGTTATCCATAAAGCACTGTGTACATATCATTCCAGACTCCCTGACAATCCTTTCGTCCCATCCTTTCCCCCCTGGTAACCATGAATTTATGGTTAAATGTGTTTCCTTCTGCCCCACGTAAGCCACTCCATCTCACATCATGTGTGTTCATGATAAACCACTCATTCCACCCTTGGAGTTTTGTCCAGATTGCAGATTCATAAGTGACTTAACTTGCTTTTGTTATTTTAAATCATTAGATTTTGCAATGGCTTTTTATGTAACAGTAAATTACTAAAATGAGCATATTGAATTTTTCCTCTAAATTGAAAGGTACTTTGCTTTAACTTGTACTCCCACCACAAATTAACATAGCACAACAACTCTCAGTTAGTCTTTTTTAGTTTTACAGACAGCATATACCAAATAGGTCTACATTGCACTGATCTATTCTCAAAGCAGTCCATGATTAAATACTAAGACATCAAAGGAACTAATGTCTAATGCTTGAAATCCCAGAGACATTATGACTTTAAGTGCTAATCATGACTTTGTTAATATAACATCATAAATTTGGAATGTATAGTAGAAATCCACCTTCTAATAGAAATTGGAAAAATAAGCCTGATTGACTACAGGCTCCTTCAATTTCTAATACAAAAAGGAAATGCCATTTCCCACTCCAGGAGATATTTCTGCTGTAGGAATCAAACCTGCATCTCTTGCATCTCCCACATTGGTAGGCAATACAGAGGATAAATTCTATCTGGTAGACAATGCCCATTTATTTGAGCAAATCTAAGCAATCCCTTGATCATCATATCTGAGTTCCAAGCCCTAACCAGCACCAACTTGTCTGTAACATTTGTGAGCCATCTTAAAACAACCTCCTTCTTCTACTTTATGTTTTTAAATTTTATAATGGAATATAGACAATTAATGGTGTTATGATTGTTTCAGGTGGACAGCAAAGGGACTCAGTGACACATACACATGTATCTATTCTCCCTGAAACTCCCCTCGCATCCAGCCTGCCACATCACATTGAGCAGAGTTCCCTGTGCTATACAGTAGGTCCCTGTTGGTTATCCATTTGGTTATCCATAAAGCACTGTGTACATATCATTCCAGACTCCCTGACAATCCTTTCGTCCCATCCTTTCCCCCCTGGTAACCATGAATTTATGGTTAAATGTGTTTCCTTCTGCCCCACGTAAGCCACTCCATCTCACATCATGTGTGTTCATGATAAACCACTCATTCCACCCTTGGAGTTTTGTCCAGATTGCAGATTCATAAGTGACTTAACTTGCTTTTGTTATTTTAAATCATTAGATTTTGCAATGGCTTTTTATGTAACAGTAAATTACTAAAATGAGCATATTGAATTTTTCCTCTAAATTGAAAGGTACTTTGCTTTAACTTGTACTCCCACCACAAATTAACATAGCACAACAACTCTCAGTTAGTCTTTTTTAGTTTTACAGACAGCATATACCAAATAGGTCTACATTGCACTGATCTATTCTCAAAGCAGTCCATGATTAAATACTAAGACATCAAAGGAACTAATGTCTAATGCTTGAAATCCCAGAGACATTATGACTTTAAGTGCTAATCATGACTTTGTTAATATAACATCATAAATTTGGAATGTATAGTAGAAATCCACCTTCTAATAGAAATTGGAAAAATAAGCCTGATTGACTACAGGCTCCTTCAATTTCTAACTGAAGTCTCATGATGACATCTTCATAATCAAATAATGAAGGAAAGAGGAAAAGCAAAAGCATGGGTCTGGAAGGTGAGTGGGTTGGCCCAGTTTCCTGCACCACATGCACATAAATGCTTACTTTTTCTGAACCCTAGAGAAGGGTAACATAAGACATGGGGGAAGTAAAATCCTCCTAAAGGTGATAAACACCTGCCTTTTGAATAATACATTAGGTTGTTAACAGCATATGCAAGAGAAAGTGGTCTGAGGTTTGGATCTTAACACAAAGTCAGTGATTGATGGTACAAATGATTGGGCAGGGCTTGGAAAGAACAAGATCATTTAATTGGTAATGTGGAGTGCTAGGGGTATGGTTCAAAGGGTAATTGATTCTGATTATTTTGGAGAAAATTAAGTTGCTATTACAAAATGGAAATAGGAAAGACTATTTCTTGAAATCAGAACATTTCATGAAATAACTTTTCTTCTAAGAGTTCTATTGGAAAACTATAGCAATCCAAAAAAGAGAGGACCATAAAGTAATTATTTGCGAATGTGAGAGTTAGTCCATAAAGAAGACTGAACACTGAAGAATTGATGCTTTCAAGGTGTGGTGCTGGAGAAGACTCTTGAGACATGGACAGCAAGGAGATCAAAATAGTCGATCCTAAAGGAAATCAGCCCTGAATATTCATTGGAAGGACTGATGCTGAAGCTAAAGTTTCAAATCCTTGGCTGCTTGATGCAAAGAGCAAAATCTTTGGACAAGTCCCTGATGCTGGGAAAGACTGAAGACAAGAGAAGAAGTAAATTACTAAAATGAGCATATTGAATTTTTCCTCTAAATTGAAAGGTACTTTGCTTTAACTTGTACTCCCACCACAAATTAACATAGCACAACAACTCTCAGTTAGTCTTTTTTAGTTTTACAGACAGCATATACCAAATAGGTCTACATTGCACTGATCTATTCTCAAAGCAGTCCATGATTAAATACTAAGACATCAAAGGAACTAATGTCTAATGCTTGAAATCCCAGAGACATTATGACTTTAAGTGCTAATCATGACTTTGTTAATATAACATCATAAATTTGGAATGTATAGTAGAAATCCACCTTCTAATAGAAATTGGAAAAATAAGCCTGATTGACTACAGGCTCCTTCAATTTCTAACTGAAGTCTCATGATGACATCTTCATAATCAAATAATGAAGGAAAGAGGAAAAGCAAAAGCATGGGTCTGGAAGGTGAGTGGGTTGGCCCAGTTTCCTGCACCACATGCACATAAATGCTTACTTTTTCTGAACCCTAGAGAAGGGTAACATAAGACATGGGGGAAGTAAAATCCTCCTAAAGGTGATAAACACCTGCCTTTTGAATAATACATTAGGTTGTTAACAGCATATGCAAGAGAAAGTGGTCTGAGGTTTGGATCTTAACACAAAGTCAGTGATTGATGGTACAAATGATTGGGCAGGGCTTGGAAAGAACAAGATCATTTAATTGGTAATGTGGAGTGCTAGGGGTATGGTTCAAAGGGTAATTGATTCTGATTATTTTGGAGAAAATTAAGTTGCTATTACAAAATGGAAATAGGAAAGACTATTTCTTGAAATCAGAACATTTCATGAAATAACTTTTCTTCTAAGAGTTCTATTGGAAAACTATAGCAATCCAAAAAAGAGAGGACCATAAAGTAATTATTTGCGAATGTGAGAGTTAGTCCATAAAGAAGACTGAACACTGAAGAATTGATGCTTTCAAGGTGTGGTGCTGGAGAAGACTCTTGAGACATGGACAGCAAGGAGATCAAAATAGTCGATCCTAAAGGAAATCAGCCCTGAATATTCATTGGAAGGACTGATGCTGAAGCTAAAGTTTCAAATCCTTGGCTGCTTGATGCAAAGAGCAAAATCTTTGGACAAGTCCCTGATGCTGGGAAAGACTGAAGACAAGAGAAGAAGCAAGTGACAGAGGATGAGATGGTTGGATGTTATCACTGACTCAGTGGACATGAATTTGAGCAATCTCAGGGAGATGATGAAGCACAGGGAGGGCCTGGCATGCTATGGTTCACAAAGAGTTGGACACGACTTAGCAACTTAACATCAACAAAGTTTTCAGAAACTAGTGAAATGAAGATTAAAATGTATCCCTAGACAGAGGCACTAGAAGGAGAAAAGGATAAGAAGGAATGGATGATGGAAACAAAAAGCCATACTGGTGACTAGGTAGAAACGTGAGATTGACATAGGGTCTGGGAATGCAGTGTGTACTATTCTCCACCAGTTCCAGTTGAATAGAGCTGAGATTTACAGTTGAACACACAAACTGAAAGATACTTCACCAGTAAATACTAAGCTTACATAGATTTATAAATCAAGACAGGTAATGTAATTGAAAATGACAGAATGAGGATCTTCAAAAATCCTCTCCTTCATAAGCACAATGAGAACACTGACAAGGATTTAGTTAGAATCTACTTTCTCAGAACTCTGGAACTTAACTAAATCGTTGCAGCAATTCAAGAAGCCCTGTTTTTTTGGGGAAGGAACAGTGGGTGAGAGGAGTAAGGGAAGTAGCATGAAGGCCTGTACTATCATAAGTGAAGAAAATAGCTCTAGTCATTGCTCTGTGAGAAAAGGGGATCCTTCAGGGGTGCTGTGTGATGGTCGGGAGGGGAGGGAAGGGGGGGATATACATGTGACTAATCTGAGAACATGCATGTCTGTAAACAACAAAACTCTGTAAAAGTTAAAAGTAAAATAAAGGTTTAAAAAAAAAAAAAAGATAAGTTAGGAAAAAAAAAAAAAAAAAAAGAAGCCCTGTTTTATAAAAATGGCTGAATTTCAGTCCTTATTTCTATTCCCTCTCTAGAGCAATCTTGAAAAACAAGCACCTGAAAACATAGTGAAAATCAGCAGCCTGACAGGCACTAGAAGGAGAGAATGGATCTGGGGCTGGACTTCTTCTAAGATAACGGCCACTGTTTGGTTTTCTGGACCCCACTTCACAAGTTGTCATTATCATAGTCAACTTAAACCTTATCTAAGGAGAACAAACTTTTCTGGAGGTGGGCTTTCAGAACAATCAGAGGCAACAGTGTAATATTGTGACAGTCTGAGGAGATGAACAGTGGTTTGGGAAAACAAAAGGCTAAAGCAAAAGCTTAAAAGGAAAGCTAAAAAAGATGTCCATAGAGAACTTTGAAATGCTTTGACCTGTGGACATCCTCAGTCACTCTATTGTGTCGACCCTTTGTGGCCACCCCATCCCACCACCTGACTGTAGCCCACCAGGTTTCTCCATCTATGGGATTTTCCAGAAAAGAACACTGGAGTGGGTTGCCATTTCTTTCTCCAGGGGATCCACCCAATCCAGGAATTCAACCTGCATCTCCAGGATTTCATGCATCAGATGACAGGTTCTTTAGCTCTGACCCACCTGGGAAGTCCTTGGAAATCTAAAATAGCATGTGAACAATTAGGATTGTGCCCATGCCCAGACTTGAGTTCATGCACAGGGAAAAACTGAGAAGCCCTACACTGCTATGTATGTCTGCCTCATCTGGAAGCTATGTACAAGTATTAATAGAAGGTGAAGATTAAGATGGAGCTGTACACTACTCTGTGAGTGTTTAAAGTATGTACCAACATTCATGCTGAATCACCCAGCAAAGACTAAGACACTTGGAGTCAGGAATTTAAGGACCTCTGTGTTCAATCTGACCACTAACCTAGACCAGCAAAGTTGTTGACACAAGATAACTAAAACATACATTAAATGACTATATCAGAAAAGAGACTAAACCAACAATAACATGCAGCAACAATAAAGAAGCCCTGATGTGGTCTAGAATCTAATTTCCAGAGTTGCTATATTATTTAAAAATGTTGACTTTTTAATAAAAAAAAATTAAGATGGATCCAAATAAACAGAAATACCTAGTCTATAATCAGGGTTAAAAAACAATTAATGGACACCATCCTCAAGAAGTTCAGAGACTGAACTGACTATACAGAAAACAATTAACTGAGCTTCCCTGGTGGCTCAGTTGGTTAAAAAAAAAAAATTTGTCTGCGATGTAGAGACTACTTTCAGTGTAAGAGACCTGTGTTTGATCCCGTGGACAGGAAGATACCCTGGAGAAAGAAATGACAACCCACTCCAATATCATTGCCTGTAAAATTCCATGGATGGAGGAGTCTAGTGGGCTACAATCCATGGAGTCACAGGATTTGGACACAACTTAGTAACTAAACCGGCACCATACAGAAAAATTAAATCAGCTATTTAAGTATGTCCAAAGAAACAACGAATAAAGAACTAAAGTATGAGAACAATGCTTTATCAAATAGAAAAAATAATAAATAGATATTAAGAAAGAACTAAATAGGAATTCTATAGCTGACAGTGCCTCATCCATGCAGCTGTGCCCAGCACTGCTCCTGGGGCAAGGATCCACCCAATCCAGGAATTCAACCTGCATCTCCAGGATTTCATGCATCAGATGACAGGTTCTTTAGCTCTGACCCACCTGGGAAGTCCTTGGAAATCTAAAATAGCATGTGAACAATTAGGATTGTGCCCATGCCCAGACTTGAGTTCATGCACAGGGAAAAACTGAGAAGCCCTACACTGCTATGTATGTCTGCCTCATCTGGAAGCTATGTACAAGTATTAATAGAAGGTGAAGATTAAGATGGAGCTGTACACTACTCTGTGAGTGTTTAAAGTATGTACCAACATTCATGCTGAATCACCCAGCAAAGACTAAGACACTTGGAGTCAGGAATTTAAGGACCTCTGTGTTCAATCTGACCACTAACCTAGACCAGCAAAGTTGTTGACACAAGATAACTAAAACATACATTAAATGACTATATCAGAAAAGAGACTAAACCAACAATAACATGCAGCAACAATAAAGAAGCCCTGATGTGGTCTAGAATCTAATTTCCAGAGTTGCTATATTATTTAAAAATGTTGACTTTTTAATAAAAAAAAATTAAGATGGATCCAAATAAACAGAAATACCTAGTCTATAATCAGGGTTAAAAAACAATTAATGGACACCATCCTCAAGAAGTTCAGAGACTGAACTGACTATACAGAAAACAATTAACTGAGCTTCCCTGGTGGCTCAGTTGGTAAAAAAAAAAAAAAAAAAAAAAATTTGTCTGCGATGTAGAGACTACTTTCAGTGTAAGAGACCTGTGTTTGATCCCGTGGACAGGAAGATACCCTGGAGAAAGAAATGACAACCCACTCCAATATCATTGCCTGTAAAATTCCATGGATGGAGGAGTCTAGTGGGCTACAATCCATGGAGTCACAGGATTTGGACACAACTTAGTAACTAAACCGGCACCATACAGAAAAATTAAATCAGCTATTTAAGTATGTCCAAAGAAACAACGAATAAAGAACTAAAGTATGAGAACAATGCTTTATCAAATAGAAAAAATAATAAATAGATATTAAGAAAGAACTAAATAGGAATTCTATAGCTGACAGTGCCTCATCCATGCAGCTGTGCCCAGCACTGCTACCATCTTAGAACCTTGACCGTTCTCCTAGGAATGAATATGTCACACTATATCGGACTTAGCAAAAGTTTTCCTTCAGTATACCCCAAGTCACTGAGTCACAAGATCAATTTGCCTTCATGCAGGAGGAGCAATGATAGACCTTTCAAGTTCTTTCACAATGTTATCTGCACAGCCCCACAATATTTCATAAGATGGTAGCCCTAGACTTATCCCTGTTCCTCATTCCCACATAAAATGGGTCTGTGGGAAACAGCCATGGCCCTGATGGCCCTGACTCTCACTGTAGATCGATGTGTTTTGCTGCTGAGAACACTAAGCTCCAATACATCTGGGAAAGGCATTATCTACTAAAATTTGCAATGAGACATTCTACTGGGATGGATGACTTACTTTGTACCCCAGGCTAAGGGAGAGCTACTCTGTCTCCTCTGGGACCCCACTGCCCTGATGCAGCTGAACCTGTTCAAACTCATCATACTTTCAGTGAATCACACACAATTGAGAGAGGAGAAGGTGAGGGGCCTGGTCAAGCATATCCTGCCCCACGTCCACTTCCTCACACCTAACAGTGCTGCCTCCCCTCATCAGCCTGTAAGCACAACCAGCTCAAGTCCCTAAAGCTACCAACCACCTCTCAAGGCCAGGTGAGCATGTTCTGTTTTCCACTGGTGTGATCATTTGGCCACCATCTTTGTTCCCTCCATTGACATGGAGGAGAGTACAGCACACATATAAGGCCTTATTACAGTCACCTAGCAAACCTTAAATGATAGCTAGCAAAGCTTGTGTTTACTGACCACTAAAGGGTCACCAGTGAGAAAACCTGTTCTCTAAACAGCATGGCCTTGAACATCTGTACTGCCTTACAAGGGGGTATTTGTGCCAGTAGCCAAACAGAAGGCTGTGTGTGCATACCCTAGGTCATATATACATTCTAATCGTGTTTATTAAATCACATGAGGATACAACTAAATGCCTCAGATCTGAGCCTGTCCTAGGGGAATTACTATGTCAGTGGTTCAGATCCTAAGGCTCCTGGTGGAAAACGTATTACTTATTTTGGTAATCATTGTCACAATCTTTGGTTTCTCTTGCACTGTTGCTGTGGCTTGTGCCACCAAAGCAGTCAGACATCTGCTAAATGTACCACCTCCGTGCTGAGGAAACTCCTTGCTAACCACACTGAGAAGAAGGAGTGCATGGAAGATTGTAACAGCCAGTCAGCAGAGGTGGAGTGTTGGAGGAGATCATCAGGAAGACATGACCGCCAGATGCCTGCCCAACTGCTGAACCTGGACAAGCAGAGGTCCCTCATCCCCACTCTGTCCTTAAAATGTGCAGTCTGCTTGCCTTGCCACCTCCCAGAAGCGACCTGTAGGATGCAGCCTTGAGATGGTAATGTGACAAGACCACCTGGACTGTGAATGTGACTGAACCCAGCCCAGGTCTCTGTATCAATGGTTAGGATTCTGGAGGTTGGATGCAGAAATTTATTCATCTTGCTTCCATTCAGAATAAGACTTGTATGTAAGATCCCTTCCTTATTAAGCCTGACACCTACCCATCTGGAGAGGTCTGCCTCTTTGCTCGACATGACTGAGAAACTAATACATGGGCCTGTTTTCAGTGCTTTGAAGAGGGTTTAGTTGAAGGAGAAAGATGAAAATGCTGGTTTCATAATTCATTTTATGAAACATACAGCACATACTAAGCTCTATGTTTCCAGGTGGAAAACTATGCTACAGACTGGCAGACTTGATCAATATGGCTATTTATTTTTCATAAATAGGCTTCTTTGTTCCTATTTGGGCTCTGTTAAACTTGTACCTTTATGTGAGGGTCAAGAACGGAGCATTGAATATGAGAGAACTCTTCTTAGAGTACATCAGAAACATTCTCTCCTGATGCCCAGAGATCACTTAGCAGTAACTTCCAGAAAATCAAGACACAATTGCCCAGAAGCAGGGAGGACACCAGGGATAAAATGTAGCTGCTATTGAATGATGCCACTTACATCAACTTGTGAATCTGAAATATATTTAAGATATAAATCAAAAAGTTAATTATATTATCTCCACTGATGACTCACATTGCCAAAATAAAATTACATTGCTCAAAAGAGTGAATACAATGTTTTTTTTTCCTGTTTTTTAGTTAGTAAGCATATTAGGTCTCTCAAGAGAAGGTACTTTGGGAAAAAAGTACTTCTGTTCTTCTGAGTACTGTAATATGTCTCTGTTCCAAAATACTTTTATATATTCTGACTTTAAGAAAAAATATCTATAATATATACATTAAAAATGTATCATAAGTGCATACTGAATGACAGAATAAGATCAATATCTCTGCATATATTCATTGATAATAAAATTCTTTTCCTCTTTTGGAAATTTCCCAGGTCTGGAATTTGAAAAAAAAGAAAAGAAAACAAACTCTCACTGTAAAAGGAAATTCAATAGTTACTAAAATACTCAATAATGATTAAAATGACCACTTTAAAGCTGCTTTAGAGGTTTTCCTTGAGATAGACACTAAGAGCTAAGCACTTTTTTCTTTTCTCCTATAGAATTATGAAACACTTATCATCACTTTATCAATTTATAATGATTTTCTGACAGTTAAATGTAGAAAGGGAATAGCACTATACTACCCTAATAACAGTGTTCAGACCCACAGAGAAATATTAATAGTTATAAATCAAATTAAGGACATAAAGAGGTCAGAGAGATCAAATTAGTTTATATTCTAGTTTATACTTCTCATTTCAAGAACTTTATGGACAAAGAGCTACATTTGAAGCAGTTATCAAATGTAAAATTTATCTGGCCTTGAAATTTTATTTTAGTTTTCCCACTTTAAGCAAAATTTTCTCTTCTTTATGTTAGCTTTTCATCAGATTATTATAAAAACTTAAACTATAATCCATTTTCTCACCTGATCAAAATTTTATGT
Organism: Tragulus kanchil; assembly: GCA_022376925.1. NCBI lineage: Eukaryota > Metazoa > Chordata > Mammalia > Artiodactyla > Tragulidae > Tragulus > Tragulus kanchil. The sequence continues at coordinate 146,414,185 of JAIOJX010000004.1, forward strand.
ATTTAAAGAATATGAGAGAACTCTTCTTAGAGTACATCAGAAACATTCTCTCCTGATGCCCAGAGATCACTTAGCAGTAACTTCCAGAAAATCAAGACACAATTGCCCAGAAGCAGGGAGGACACCAGGGATAAAATGTAGCTGCTATTGAATGATGCCACTTACATCAACTTGTGAATCTGAAATATATTTAAGATATAAATCAAAAAGTTAATTATATTATCTCCACTGATGACTCACATTGCCAAAATAAAATTACATTGCTCAAAAGAGTGAATACAATGTTTTTTTTTCCTGTTTTTTAGTTAGTAAGCATATTAGGTCTCTCAAGAGAAGGTACTTTGGGAAAAAAGTACTTCTGTTCTTCTGAGTACTGTAATATGTCTCTGTTCCAAAATACTTTTATATATTCTGACTTTAAGAAAAAATATCTATAATATATACATTAAAAATGTATCATAAGTGCATACTGAATGACAGAATAAGATCAATATCTCTGCATATATTCATTGATAATAAAATTCTTTTCCTCTTTTGGAAATTTCCCAGGTCTGGAATTTGAAAAAAAAGAAAGAAAAGAAAACAAACTCTCACTGTAAAAGGAAATTCAATAGTTACTAAAATACTCAATAATGATTAAAATGACCACTTTAAAGCTGCTTTAGAGGTTTTCCTTGAGATAGACACTAAGAGCTAAGCACTTTTCTCTTTTTCTCCTATAGAATTATGAAACACTTATCATCACTTTATCAATTTATAATGATTTTCTGACAGTTAAATGTAGAAAGGGAATAGCACTATACTACCCTAATAACAGTGTTCAGACCCACAGAGAAATATTAATAGTTATAAATCAAATTAAGGACATAAAGAGGTCAGAGAGATCAAATTAGTTTATATTCTAGTTTATACTTCTCATTTCAAGAACTTTATGGACAAAGAGCTACATTTGAAGCAGTTATCAAATGTAAAATTTATCTGGCCTTGAAATTTTATTTTTAGTTTTCCCACTTTAAGCAAAATTTTTCTCTTCTTTATGTTAGCTTTTCATCAGATTATTATAAAAAACTTAAACTATAATCCATTTTCTCACTCACTGATCATTCATATATTTCTATATATAATAAGCATATTTTAAAAAGGAACATATTTTTTCCATTAAAATTCAATATCTTGGGCTTCCCTGGTGGTCCAGTGGGTAAAGGGGTAAAGACACCGCCTTGCAGTGCAAGGGGCGCCGGTTTGATCCCTGGCCTGGGAAGATCCCACGTGCCGCGGAGCGGCTGGACCCATGTGTCCAATTACCGAGCCGGAGCTCTGGAGCGCATGTGTCCAGAGCCGGTGCTCTGCGGCAACAGAGGCCACCATGATGGGAGGCCCACACGGGTCAAAGAACAAAGATGGAAGAAAATAGATAAAATGAAAGACCAATAGAAGTGGCCCGCCCGCTCCCTCCCTCCCCACCCCTCCCCAAAATAAAAAATAAAAATAAAAAAAATTTAAAAAAAATTCAATATCTTTTGAATATGAAACCTAATAAATACAAAAGGTTTCAATTAAATTATGTCTCAAGCTCCATTTTTGGTGCTTATAGTCCTAGTGGTCAGAAATCCAAAACTCAAAATGGTCTTATGGTGCTAAATGTGGGATGTTGGCAAGGTGGAAGTTCTGCTGGAGGCTCTTGGGGAGAATGCATTTCTTTGCCTATTCTACAGGACTTCCACGGTGCCTCAGAAGAATCTTGTCTGAAATGCGGAAGAACCAGGTTACATTCCTGGGTTGGGAATATGCCCTGGAGAAGGGCATGGCAACCCACTCCAGCATTCTTGCCTGGAAAATTCCATGGACAGAGGGGCATTTTTTCCCATAATTAAAATTTATCTTTAATTTATAATGACATAAAGTAGAAGTAAAAAAGTGTTCAGACCCACAGAGAAATATTAATAGTTATAAATCAAATTAAGGACATAAAGAGGTCAGAGAGATCAAATTAGTTTATATTCTAGTTTATACTTCTCATTTCAAGAACTTTATGGACAAAGAGCTACATTTGAAGCAGTTATCAAATGTAAAATTTATCTGGCCTTGAAATTTTATTTTTAGTTTTCCCACTTTAAGCAAAATTTTTCTCTTCTTTATGTTAGCTTTTCATCAGATTATTATAAAAAACTTAAACTATAATCCATTTTCTCACTCACTGATCATTCATATATTTCTATATATAATAAGCATATTTTAAAAAGGAACATATTTTTTCCATTAAAATTCAATATCTTGGGCTTCCCTGGTGATCCAGTGGGTAAGAACACTGCCTTGCAGTGCAAGGGGGCGCCGGTTCGATCCCTGGCCTGGGAAGATCCCACGTGCCGCGGAGCAGCTGGACCGATGTGTCTGTCCAATTACCGAGCCGGAGCTCTGGAGCGCATGTGTCCAGAGCCGGTGCTCTGCGACAACAGAGGCCATCGCGATGGGAGGCCCACACGGGCCAAAGAACAAAGATGGAAGAAAATAGACAAATGAAAGACCAATAGAAGTGGCCCGCCCGCTCCCCTCCCTCCCCACCCCTCCCCCCAAAAATAAAAAATAAAAATAAAAAAAATTTAAAAAAAATTCAATATCTTTTGAATATGAAACCTAATAAATACAAAAGGTTTCAATTAAATTATGTCTCAAGCTCCATTTTTGGTGCTTATAGTCCTAGTGGTCAGAAATCCAAAACTCAAAATGGTCTTATGGTGCTAAATGTGGGATGTTGGCAAGGTGGAAGTTCTGCTGGAGGCTCTTGGGGAGAATGCATTTCTTTGCCTATTCTACAGGACTTCCACGGTGCCTCAGAAGAATCTTGTCTGAAATGCGGAAGAACCAGGTTACATTCCTGGGTTGGGAATATGCCCTGGAGAAGGGCATGGCAACCCACTCCAGCATTCTTGCCTGGAAAATTCCATGGACAGAGGGGCATTTTCTAACTTCTTAAGAACACCTATATTCCTTGGGTTCTAATTCCTTCACATTTTCAAAACCAACAATCTTATCTCTCTGATCTCTGCTATCATCATTGTATCCCCTCTTTGATTCTCCAACCTCTCTCTTCTTATCTTTTAAGAACCCTTGTAACACAGCCCTTCTAGATAAACCAAGATGAACTGCCTGTATAAAACATTTTAGCTTAATCACTTCTGCAAATACACTGTTGAATGTAAAGCAATATATTCACAGATTTCAGAGATTAGCATGTATATATTATGGAGACCATTATTCCTCTTACCATTGCACTGATAAAAATAGTAGATGGGATTAGTGAAATGATCAAGGTGTTTAAAATGGAACCTCTAGTTATATCCTTTCTACTGTTATTAATGTTGTGGTTTTAATTACTCATAGATGCTTTCTATTGTTAGTAGCCAAGAATCCTGATCAGTTGAGTATTTCTTAGCCTGAACATCAATCCCTTCTCTCTCCTCAAGTGGTCTGCAAAATGCTGTCATACACACCAATACTGTGTTAATGATACTTGAAGAATAAAATTGAGCAGTGTTTTTATACAGTTATTCATAAAAATAAATTTATGAAAACACTGCCAAGAGAGATGGTAGATACACAATTAAAATGGTGAGAGGAAGGAAAGAAAGGAGGAAGCTAGGAAGAGGAAGATCAAGTACTTAAAACATGAATTTTAATAAACATTTGGTAAGGAACAGAATTTCCTTTAGAACTATTTATGATCTAACTTGTATTCGCTTATCCATCTCTATATTTTTCTATCATTTTTCTACTAGCCTATCAATCACCTATCTATCATCTGTGTCTCTGGTATACTAATGCCCATAATAAGAGATACGTCTTACTGTTCAGAAGCAATTATTCAAAATAATTGAAGTCATTTTGTTGCAAAGTTTCTTAAATAAATACACATCAGTTTGTAAGATCACTTCTGTGTGAAAGGAAATAATATAAAGCTGCTCTTTGAGAAAGGGAAATGCAAAACATTTTTAAAAATGATTCAAATTTAATTAAAGAATGATTATAAAGCCATTCACCTGGACTTGGATTATTTTTTATTTACAAATATAGTGTGCTGTCAGGAAAATAGAATTTATAGTTAGGTAAATAAAAACTCTGCTTAGTTATCACATTAAAATAATCTCTTGTAATAAAAATTTGACTGCGATTTCTTCTTCTGAATAACAAGTAAGCTTTGCCCCTTATTTTTTTCTTCCCATAAAATGGAAAGAAATAAATACCCTCGCTAAAAGACTATTCTTAATATAGACAGTTTTAACTACCAACATAACCATTTTTTATCAGTCTAGATACCAATACTGTGGAATATGACTTGGATAATGGAAAAAAGCTGGCCTAAGAATTAATGATAATTGTTAATTATCTCAGATATATAAATGCCTTTTTAAGAATAGTGCTATTGGATTTGATGTTGTCATTTTTCTGCCTTGTTGTAAAGCTGCAATTCATAGTGCATTGCTACTTCATTTTTCCAGCTTACTGTTTAAATATTCATTTTGTTTTCCTTTTTTGAAAATTTAACATAACACTATAGTTATTATTTATATATAGGAATATAGATTTCCATATGTCTGGTAGTGTCTTTTAGCAGAGCTCAAATTTCATGTAATTTGTTGAGAAAATATTTTTCAGGAGAAATCTATGAGAGTAAAGAAAGCAAGAATGTTCTAGATAATGGGTATACGACTCCAGAAAATACAGCCTCAGATGAATTAGCCTCGAATTTACTCATAGGAAAATCTGGAATATAAATCACAAAATCAAAATATTTCCTTTACTGTGATTGACTTTGTGTAATTCCAGTATAATTCACTGAAGAAGGGTGCCCCTGGTGCCCCATTGTAGTCAACACTTAGCAACCACTGAGGAATGGTGGATAGGGTACCAGCAGGCATCAACTGCAACTCAACTATTTTTCCACCTGGATTCACTTTTTTTTTCTTTTTCTAACTTTAGGCTTACAGCATCCAGGCATACTTACTCCAGCATTCTGATCATCACAACTAGGGAGAGTTACAAGGGGAGGGCTGTTGCTGTTATTCAAAATAATTGAAGTCATTTTGTTGCAAAGTTTCTTAAATAAATACACATCAGTTTGTAAGATCACTTCTGTGTGAAAGGAAATAATATAAAGCTGCTCTTTGAGAAAGGGAAATGCAAAACATTTAAAATGATTCAAATTTAATTAAAGAATGATTATAAAGCCATTCACCTGGACTTGGATTATTTTTTATTTACAAATATAGTGTGCTGTCAGGAAAATAGAATTTATAGTTAGGTAAATAAAAACTCTGCTTAGTTATCACATTAAAATAATCTCTTGTAATAAAAATTTGACTGCGATTTCTTCTTCTGAATAACAAGTAAGCTTTGCCCCTTATTTTTTTCTTCCCATAAAATGGAAAGAAATAAATACCCTCGCTAAAAGACTATTCTTAATATAGACAGTTTTAACTACCAACATAACCATTTTTTATCAGTCTAGATACCAATACTGTGGAATATGACTTGGATAATGGAAAAAAGCTGGCCTAAGAATTAATGATAATTGTTAATTATCTCAGATATATAAATGCCTTTTTAAGAATAGTGCTATTGGATTTGATGTTGTCATTTTTCTGCCTTGTTGTAAAGCTGCAATTCATAGTGCATTGCTACTTCATTTTTCCAGCTTACTGTTTAAATATTCATTTTGTTTTCCTTTTTTGAAAATTTAACATAACACTATAGTTATTATTTATATATAGGAATATAGATTTCCATATGTCTGGTAGTGTCTTTTAGCAGAGCTCAAATTTCATGTAATTTGTTGAGAAAATATTTTTCAGGAGAAATCTATGAGAGTAAAGAAAGCAAGAATGTTCTAGATAATGGGTATACGACTCCAGAAAATACAGCCTCAGATGAATTAGCCTCGAATTTACTCATAGGAAAATCTGGAATATAAATCACAAAATCAAAATATTTCCTTTACTGTGATTGACTTTGTGTAATTCCAGTATAATTCACTGAAGAAGGGTGCCCCTGGTGCCCCATTGTAGTCAACACTTAGCAACCACTGAGGAATGGTGGATAGGGTACCAGCAGGCATCAACTGCAACTCAACTATTTTTCCACCTGGATTCACTTTTTTTTTCTTTTTCTAACTTTAGGCTTACAGCATCCAGGCATACTTACTCCAGCATTCTGATCATCACAACTAGGGAGAGTTACAAGGGGAGGGCTGTTGCTGTTTAATCATTAAAATTATGTCTGACTCTTTGCAACCCCATGGACTATAGCCCTCTTCCTGTCCATGGGATTTCCCAGGCAAGAATACTGGAGTGGGTAGCCATTTCCTTCTCTGGAGTATCTTCCCAATGCAGGGATCAAATCCACATCTCCTGCAATGACAGGCAGATTCTTTACCATGGAGTCATGAGGGAAGCCCAAAGGGAAGGTTAGTAGGTGTATTATGTCTCCCATTGCTGCAGTGGGTCCTGAGATTTTAACTGTTACCCAGCATCTGCCTTCTTTACCTCTCACTTAAATATCATTAACTCTTGGCTTTCACTTCTATTAGGCTAGGTTACTTACCTGGTGGAGATCCACAGAGGGTCTGAGACTCTGATTACCGTGACTGTATCAGGTTGTTCTAATTTCAACTGCATTTTTTTTTTCAACATAAGTATAGCCAAATATCTCAACACCTGAAAAAGCTATCCTTCCTCTATTGAGTTGCTTTCTATCAAAAGTAAGTTTACTTTATTTTTTATGTCAAATTCTGCACTTTCTATTCAGTTTTGTTGATTTATACATCTTTTATTTCATTATCACCATGCTTTCTTGATTGTTGTAGCATCTTAGTGTTCCTTGAAATCAAGGAATTTTAAATTCACCAACTTCATTCTTGTTTGATACTGTCTTTGCTTCGCTTATCTTGGTTTGTTTCTTTGCTTTTTCAGATTACTTTAGAGTAAATTTATTGGTATCTCTAAAAGCAACTTTTTGCAATTTGACTTGAATTATATTAAATCTGGGTTTAAATCTCGAAAAAACATAGATGATTGACTTTGTGTAATTTTTTTCCAGTATAATTCACTGAAGAAGGGTGCCCCTGGTGCCCCATTGTAGTCAACACTTAGCAACCACTGAGGAATGGTGGATAGGGTACCAGCAGGCATCAACTGCAACTCAACTATTTTTCCACCTGGATTCACTTTTTTTTTCTTTTTCTAACTTTAGGCTTACAGCATCCAGGCATACTTACTCCAGCATTCTGATCATCACAACTAGGGAGAGTTACAAGGGGAGGGCTGTTGCTGTTTAATCATTAAAATTATGTCTGACTCTTTGCAACCCCATGGACTATAGCCCTCTTCCTGTCCATGGGATTTCCCAGGCAAGAATACTGGAGTGGGTAGCCATTTCCTTCTCTGGAGTATCTTCCCAATGCAGGGATCAAATCCACATCTCCTGCAATGACAGGCAGATTCTTTACCATGGAGTCATGAGGGAAGCCCAAAGGGAAGGTTAGTAGGTGTATTATGTCTCCCATTGCTGCAGTGGGTCCTGAGATTTTAACTGTTACCCAGCATCTGCCTTCTTTACCTCTCACTTAAATATCATTAACTCTTGGCTTTCACTTCTATTAGGCTAGGTTACTTACCTGGTGGAGATCCACAGAGGGTCTGAGACTCTGATTACCGTGACTGTATCAGGTTGTTCTAATTTCAACTGCATTTTTTTTTTCAACATAAGTATAGCCAAATATCTCAACACCTGAAAAAGCTATCCTTCCTCTATTGAGTTGCTTTCTATCAAAAGTAAGTTTACTTTATTTTTTATGTCAAATTCTGCACTTTCTATTCAGTTTTGTTGATTTATACATCTTTTATTTCATTATCACCATGCTTTCTTGATTGTTGTAGCATCTTAGTGTTCCTTGAAATCAAGGAATTTTAAATTCACCAACTTCATTCTTGTTTGATACTGTCTTTGCTTCGCTTATCTTGGTTTGTTTCTTTGCTTTTTCAGATTACTTTAGAGTAAATTTATTGGTATCTCTAAAAGCAACTTTTTGCAATTTGACTTGAATTATATTAAATCTGTAGATCGAGTTGGAGTTAAAATCTCGATAACATAGATTGTTACAATTCATGAACATCTCCTGTATTAACAGGTGGGTTATTTACGACTAGCACCACCTGTTTCTGCCCTACAACAATGAAAATGAGTCAAAATTATACAGAATTAAAAATATATAGTGGGGTATAGTTGCTTTAAGATGATGTGTTAGTTTCTGTTGCACAGAAAAGTGAATCAGCCTTATGGATACCTAAGTCCCCACTTTTTGAATTTCCTTCCCATTTAGGTCACTACAGAGCCTGAGTAGAAATCCCTGTGCCATGAAGCTGGTTCTCATTATTTTACACATAGTATCAATAGTGTATATGCATCACTCCTGATCTCCCAATTCATACCACCCTCCCCTCTTAGTATTCATATGTTTCTTTCTACAACTGTTTCTCAATTTCTGCTTTGCAGATAAGATCATCTATACCATTTTCAAATTATAAGAATTTTTATTGATAAAATTATTTGAAAAGTAATACTGGATATATATTTTCAAATTAAAAATGCTTTATATATATATATATATATATATATATATATATATATACACACACACACATACGTATATAAATACACACACACACACACACTGCCTATGTGAATGACAGAATGTTTAGACATTAGAAATGAAGCATTATCAGATGCACTATGTAAAGAATATGATATTTTTGTGAATAGAAAAAATATGAATATAATAATGATGCTAATGATACTATTGGCTGAATACTGATTTTGCATCACTTTTGTAAACAGTTACCATGTATTAAATCACAGAATTATCTCTCCTTGTACCCTCACAAAGTAAGATAAGTATTTTACTAAGGAGAAAACTGAGGCACAGAAAGATTAAATACCTTCTATAAGGACATAACTAAGAATTGTGGCTGAGATAGTAACTCAGGCAGTCGAGCTCTGAATGTCAAGGTCTGAATCAGTATCCCAGTAACTCTCTAGATAGACAGAAAATGATTCATTCTTGTTTGATACTGTTTGCTTGTTATCTTGGTTTGTTTCTTTGCTTTTTCAGATTACTTTAGAGTAAATTTATTGGTATCTCTAAAAGCAACTTTTTGCAATTTGACTTGAATTATATTAAATCTGTAGATCGAGTTGGAGTTAAAATCTCGATAACATAGATTGTTACAATTCATGAACATCTCCTGTATTAACAGGTGGGTTATTTACGACTAGCACCACCTGTTTCTGCCCTACAACAATGAAAATGAGTCAAAATTATACAGAATTAAAAATATATAGTGGGGTATAGTTGCTTTAAGATGATGTGTTAGTTTCTGTTGCACAGAAAAGTGAATCAGCCTTATGGATACCTAAGTCCCCACTTTTTGAATTTCCTTCCCATTTAGGTCACTACAGAGCCTGAGTAGAAATCCCTGTGCCATGAAGCTGGTTCTCATTATTTTACACATAGTATCAATAGTGTATATGCATCACTCCTGATCTCCCAATTCATACCACCCTCCCCTCTTAGTATTCATATGTTTCTTTCTACAACTGTTTCTCAATTTCTGCTTTGCAGATAAGATCATCTATACCATTTTCAAATTATAAGAATTTTTATTGATAAAATTATTTGAAAAGTAATACTGGATATATATTTTCAAATTAAAAATGCCTTATATATATATATATATATATATATATATATATATATATATACACACACACATACGTATATAAATACACACACACACACACACTGCCTATGTGAATGACAGAATGTTTAGACATTAGAAATGAAGCATTATCAGATGCACTATGTAAAGAATATGATATTTTTGTGAATAGAAAAAATATGAATATAATAATGATGCTAATGATACTATTGGCTGAATACTGATTTTGCATCACTTTTGTAAACAGTTACCATGTATTAAATCACAGAATTATCTCTCCTTGTACCCTCACAAAGTAAGATAAGTATTTTACTAAGGAGAAAACTGAGGCACAGAAAGATTAAATACCTTCTATAAGGACATAACTAAGAATTGTGGCTGAGATAGTAACTCAGGCAGTCGAGCTCTGAATGTCAAGGTCTGAATCAGTATCCCAGTAACTCTCTAGATAGACAGAAAATGATTCAATTTGTATTTTAGACTGAACCAACAAATACAATAGATGACACTTATGTCCAGGGAATAATTTGTCATAAAAGTAAAAATGCCCATTCTGCACTGGTTACACAAAAGCTTTCTATCTCCCGTCCAAAGAGAAACTTCTTTTATTCACTAATAATGAAAGATCTCGAATCATCCAATGAGATATAGTTTATAAAGACAGAAGAAGCAATTTTTAGTTCCAATATATCATGCATCATATGATTTACTCTGATTTTTGCTATATTTATTCCATCTGTGGCTAAGAGGAAAATTTCATCTTGTCAACTGGTTGTCTAGGAACAGTATTGGATTGCTGGCTGAACTTCTGCCAAATACTTTCTTTCACCAAAGAAGAAAAAAAAAATGTATATTTGAAGCAATTGTTTGTAGTTCAGTCAACTAAGATTGTAGAGGTTTTTTGAGCTAAGTTTAAAGAAGTGTTTGGTTCAGTAGCAAGGATTTTTGCCTCTGTTGACCACAAAATCACTCTAACTAGATACATGCATCTATAGAAATCAACTTTGAACTAAAATTTGTTTTACTTTGTGGAGAGTATTATTGTTAGAATTATTATTTTCCTTCAAGCTTGAAAATTTGTAAATTTATGTAATTTTGAGTATGTTTCATAATACTTTTTGAGATATAACTGATATTTATGAAATTCTAATTAGAAGATTCACTTTATATCATATCATAAGATAAGTAAAACAGTAATTCAGTTATCTTGCTGTTCAGTTGTGTCTGACTCTTTGTGACCTAATGAACGGTAGCATGCCGGGCTTCCCTGTCCTTCACTGTCTCCCAGAGTTTGCTCAAATTCGTGTCCACTGAGTCAGCGATGCTATCTAAGCATCTCATCCTCTGCTACCTGCTAAAACCTATTGTACAAACTGATAATCAAAGATGTTATTTCTTGAAAACTGTGTGTAACTGCACCTTTATTATCACTTTCAGCTTTATAAGGACATAACTAAGAATTGTGGCTGAGATAGTAACTCAGGCAGTCGAGCTCTGAATGTCAAGGTCTGAATCAGTATCCCAGTAACTCTCTAGATAGACAGAAAATGATTCAATTTGTATTTTAGACTGAACCAACAAATACAATAGATGACACTTATGTCCAGGGAATAATTTGTCATAAAAGTAAAAATGCCCATTCTGCACTGGTTACACAAAAGCTTTCTATCTCCGTCCAAAGAGAAACTTCTTTTATTCACTAATAATGAAAGATCTCGAATCATCCAATGAGATATAGTTTATAAAGACAGAAGAAGCAATTTTTAGTTCCAATATATCATGCATCATATGATTTACTCTGATTTTTGCTATATTTATTCCATCTGTGGCTAAGAGGAAAATTTCATCTTGTCAACTGGTTGTCTAGGAACAGTATTGGATTGCTGGCTGAACTTCTGCCAAATACTTTCTTTCACCAAAGAAGAAAAAAAAAATGTATATTTGAAGCAATTGTTTGTAGTTCAGTCAACTAAGATTGTAGAGGTTTTTTGAGCTAAGTTTAAAGAAGTGTTTGGTTCAGTAGCAAGGATTTTTGCCTCTGTTGACCACAAAATCACTCTAACTAGATACATGCATCTATAGAAATCAACTTTGAACTAAAATTTGTTTTACTTTGTGGAGAGTATTATTGTTAGAATTATTATTTTCCTTCAAGCTTGAAAATTTGTAAATTTATGTAATTTTGAGTATGTTTCATAATACTTTTTGAGATATAACTGATATTTATGAAATTCTAATTAGAAGATTCACTTTATATCATATCATAAGATAAGTAAAACAGTAATTCAGTTATCTTGCTGTTCAGTTGTGTCTGACTCTTTGTGACCTAATGAACGGTAGCATGCCGGGCTTCCCTGTCCTTCACTGTCTCCCAGAGTTTGCTCAAATTCGTGTCCACTGAGTCAGCGATGCTATCTAAGCATCTCATCCTCTGCTACCTGCTAAAACCTATTGTACAAACTGATAATCAAAGATGTTATGTTGCTACTTTTGAAGACACTGTGTGTTAGGACTGCACCTTGGTGATTATCCAGTTTCTTTTGGGGCTGGCAGCATCTCTGGGTCGGGAATGCCCATATCGTCATGATGCATAAGCCCAGGACCTTTTGCAAGATGTCAAGAAGAGTAAGCTCAGAGGGCCTCTGTCCATTGAAACCAGAGTATCCCCTGTCATCTCTCTTTTAGGGTTATCAGACATTTTATATGGCCACTTAGGACTCCAAGATTCCAAGGTAGAAACTGCTAGTCCTCTTAAATGCTGGGACCAGGACAGACAGAGAGACAGGCTGCCATCCTCTACTGATCAAAGCAGTTACTGGCCATTTTACATTCAAAGGAGAGGAAATAAACTCTACTCTCAATTAAATATCTATATCTATATCTATCTATATCAAAGAACTTATAGCTTTATCAATGCACCATGAACAATGCTCTTTCTATAATTTTTAAAGTACTAACAGAATGGGGGCTTCCCTGGTGGTCCAGTGGGTAAGGACTCCGCCTTGCAGTGCAAGGGGCACTGGTTCGATCCCTGGCCAGGGTAGGTCTCACGTGCTGCAGAGTGGCTGGACCGATGTGTCCAATTATGGAGCCAAAGCTCTGGAGTGCATGCGCCCAGAACCGCTGCTCTGTAGAGAGAGAGGCCACTGCAATGGGAGGCCCACACGGGCCAAAGAAATAAATGAAAGACCAATAAAAGTGGCCAAAAATTAAAAAAAAAAAAAAGTACTCACAGAATGCCAGAGAGTATGCTGCTCTCTTAGTTGCTAAGTCGTGTCCGACTCTTTGAGACCCCATGGACTATATAGCCTTGCCAGGCTCCTCTATCCATGCAAATTCCCAGGCAAAAATACTGGAGTAGGTTGCCATTTCTTTTTTTCATGAATCTACCTAACCCAGAAATCAATCCTGCATCTCTTGCATCAGCAGGTGTATTCTTTACTACTGAGCCATCTCGTATGCCTGCCAGAAAATACATAGCATCTAAATTAGTTTGTTGTTACTTCTTTACATGGTACTCTAGGATAGACTTAGGAATGCTGTTATCTATACACATTTACACTTCACTTGCTTTCAGATTCAGCTTTGGTATAGCCTGCAAAAAGGAGATTTTTATAATCAAGTTTTCAAATCAAAACTGTGTCTCAAAAATAAATTAAGTTTTCATTAGTAGCAACAGATTAACAACTCACAAAGCTCAAATTATAAACTAATGCTATCATTGAATTTCCATTTTCAATGCCAAGACTGAAATAGCAATCAGTCTTTCATAATGATTATTAAATCATGTACCCAGTTGTGTCAGACTATTTCTCATTTCTCTTGGAATGCAAAATTCATATTATGAATCCTTTTCGGCAAGGATTTTGGTAGGTAGTAAGAGCCACTATAATAACTATATCTGTTGTTAGAAATATTTGTATAATTAATTTGCCTGGTAAATTATACTTTATGCTCAGAAATCCATTGTAACAACAGAACATATAACTAGCCTTCCTGTAATTTGTTTTATGTTCAGTTTTATTGAGGTATAATTCACATATAAAATTGAAAGATATTGAAAGTGTATATTTTGGTGTTTTTTTATACATATAGTGAAAAGATCTCCCACCAATTCAGTTAGTTGACATATTCATCACCTTACATATTTATCTTTTTTTTTGCATGTGCATGAGAAAACTTAAGTTCTATTCTCTTGCTTGTGTACATACTAAGTCGCATCAGTCATGTCCAACTCTTTGCAGCCCTAAAGACTACAGGCAGTCAGGTTCTGCTGTCATTGAATTATCCCAGCCAGAATACTGGAGTGGGTTACCATTTCATCCTCTAGGCAACTTCCTGACCTAGGGACAGAACTTGGCTCCTGTGGCCCTTTAATTGGCGGACAGCTTCTTTACCACTGAGTCACCTGCGAAGCCATAAAGAGATAAAACACCTGCATACAATAAAACCTGAAGTTTAGATGATTTGAATAAAACATCTGACACGTTTAATTTAGGTTTCTCTTCTTCATTTACAATTTCTGGAGAAAATAAAAATGCATTATTTAATTGGAAGCTATAATACTTTACTATATTTTACTTTCTAATCTCAAGGAGCAATTTTATTAGAAGTTCAAGGGCAAATATTTGTTCTAGTGTCATCTTTTTTACAAATTAATTCTGTGATCTTGATAAATTCTTCCCTCTACATTTCAAATTCCTCAGATTAATAAGGATTACATGGCTTTTGAGTTCTAGTGTTAAACTATAACATACTAATGATATAATACTATTTTATTTGTTTATGTAAATTTAAAATTTCTTTGTAAATTTCCTGTTGCCAAATTTGATTAAATACATTTTATCATTCATTATATTATTCCTGTAGCACAAAACTTATAATGATGAAATGAAACAACTGAAGAAATTATTTTCATTTGTTTCACAAAACTTATTTCACAAAGTCTTTTTGTTTAACTGTAAATCAAATTATAAATATAATAAATGCTGGGCTTCCCTGGTGGTCCAGTGGGTAAGGACACCGCCTTGCAGCGCAAGGGGTGCCAGTTCGAGCCCTGGCCTGGGAAGATCCCACGTGCCGCGGAGCGGCTGGACTGATGTGTCCAATTACCGAGCCAGAGCTCTGGGGTGCATGCGCCCAGAGCCAGTGCTCTGCAACGACAGAGGCCACCGCGATGGGAGGCCCACAGGAGCCAAAGAACAAAGACGGATGAAAAATAAAGAAATAAAAGACCAATA
Organism: Tragulus kanchil; assembly: GCA_022376925.1. NCBI lineage: Eukaryota > Metazoa > Chordata > Mammalia > Artiodactyla > Tragulidae > Tragulus > Tragulus kanchil. The sequence goes on from JAIOJX010000004.1 coordinate 146,429,195, forward strand.
GAAGTGGCCCGCCTGCTCCCCTCCCTCCCCAACCCCCCAAAAAAAGATAAATAAATAAAATAAATGTTTAAATATATATATATATATATATATATATATAATAAACTCTAAACCAAGAAACCCTTTATGTTTTTCTACCCATGAAATCAATAAGAAAATTGAGTTGACTCACTAGTAATTAAATTTAACCATTGGCCTTGTGTTTCTATCTGGAAAAAATCATGTTGTTGAATAATTTATAAAAAAAAAAGTAAAAAAATGTAAAATAGGTCTTTCTGATAAGTCACAATTTAATGTAGACCTATTTGTGTAATGTGTTGGAATCCAAATGATTATCTTTTACATTTTGAACTGTAGCCAGATATTTTTGCAGGAAAAAGAGCCTACGTTAAACCAACAATTAGAATCATAGCATTATACATATGGTCATGATCTTGGTCATTCTTTATTATTAGGCAATGCTTCCTATGAAAGACCAGGTAGCTCAGTGGTAAAGAATCTGTCTTCCAACACTGGAGCCACAAGATATTCAGGTTTGATCCTTGTAAATTTCATTAATAGTAATTTTGGATTCTAGTGTTAAACTATAACATACTAATGATATAATACTATTTTATTTGTTTATGTAAATTTAAAATTTCTTTGTAAATTTCCTGTTGCCAAATTTGATTAAATACATTTTATCATTCATTATATTATTCCTGTAGCACAAAACTTATAATGATGAAATGAAACAACTGAAGAAATTATTTTCATTTGTTTCACAAAACTTATTTCACAAAGTCTTTTTGTTTAACTGTAAATCAAATTATAAATATAATAAATGCTGGGCTTCCCTGGTGGTCCAGTGGGTAAGGACACCGCCTTGCAGCGCAAGGGGTGCCAGTTCGAGCCCTGGCCTGGGAAGATCCCACGTGCCGCGGAGCGGCTGGACTGATGTGTCCAATTACCGAGCCAGAGCTCTGGGGTGCATGCGCCCAGAGCCAGTGCTCTGCAACGACAGAGGCCACCGCGATGGGAGGCCCACAGGAGCCAAAGAACAAAGACGGATGAAAAATAAAGAAATAAAAGACCAATAGAAGTGGCCCGCCTGCTCCCCTCCCTCCCCAACCCCCCAAAAAAAGATAAATAAATAAAATAAATGTTTAAATATATATATATATATATATATATATATAATAAACTCTAAACCAAGAAACCCTTTATGTTTTTCTACCCATGAAATCAATAAGAAAATTGAGTTGACTCACTAGTAATTAAATTTAACCATTGGCCTTGTGTTTCTATCTGGAAAAAATCATGTTGTTGAATAATTTATAAAAAAAAAAGTAAAAAAATGTAAAATAGGTCTTTCTGATAAGTCACAATTTAATGTAGACCTATTTGTGTAATGTGTTGGAATCCAAATGATTATCTTTTACATTTTGAACTGTAGCCAGATATTTTTGCAGGAAAAAGAGCCTACGTTAAACCAACAATTAGAATCATAGCATTATACATATGGTCATGATCTTGGTCATTCTTTATTATTAGGCAATGCTTCCTATGAAAGACCAGGTAGCTCAGTGGTAAAGAATCTGTCTTCCAACACTGGAGCCACAAGATATTCAGGTTTGATCCTTGGGTTGGGAAGACTCCCTGGAAAATGGAAATGACAGACCTCTCCAGCATTCTTGCTGAATAAATCCCATGAACAGGAGAGCCTGGAGGGCTACAGTTCATGGAGTCACAAAGCATGCATACTCATTTGCAACTGAGCAAATGAGCATGCATGTTTCCTATGCATAATTACCTATGATATGACTTTCTTGATTTCATAATCTACCAAAATCACTGCTGTTCCCCAGCTGCTGATAATCCCAAACATTGCAGACAAATCACGTTCTAGGTCATTGTTCATAGCCTTTCACTGATTCTTTTAACCATAGAACAGTGAAATCCAGTTGGATTCACAATTAACTTTGAATTTAACTTCTTCACGATGTATGCATGTGTAGTTTTGGTGACTGGAGAATATTTCCTTCCTTGTAACTACAGAGTTGAACAGTTCTGTAGCCCTGTAGTGAAAGGCTTAGAGAATGTGAAGAGTGAGGATCTGGAAGGTTGGTTTGAAAGCCATATACTTAGACAATGTTAACTGCTGATGTTCATTACTGATGTTAAGATTCTGTAGAATGATTATTTTCTGTTTTCATTACTATAAACAATGCTATAATGACAGAAACATACATTTTTTTGTTGTTTCATTCTCCTCTAAATGTGCTATTTTCTTTTTAAGCATGGAGTAGTTCAAACCTGTCAATCATAAAGGAAATCAACCCAGAATATTCAATGGAAGGACTGATGCTGAAACTGAAGCTCCAATACTTTGGCCACCTACTGCAAAGAGATGACTCATTGGAAAAGACTCTGATGCTGGGAAAGATAGAAGGCAAAACCAGAAGAGGGTGGCAGAGGATGAGATGGATAGTGAGCTTCACTGACTTAATGGCCATGACTTTAAGCAAACTCTGGGAAATAGTGAGGGACAGGGAAACCTGGAGTGCTGCAGTTTATGGAGCTGCAAATATTCAGACACAATTTAGCGACTGAACAGCAACAACAAATAGATTTATACAAACATTATTAGATCACAGACTTAGACCTATTTAGACAGTCAAAATTTTAATTCTAAAAAACTTTTTGAAATTATTTTTCTCTTTGGATATGTGAATTAATACCTGCATGTCAAAATATAAAATCTGTTTCTGGCTATGTTTTCACTTTGGTAGGTCCAATTATTCACCTTTGGGGCACTGGCAATGCCATACCAAGAAAATGATGTTGACTGCTTTGTTCATTTCCCATGATACTCGAAGCACAATGCCGCATGTGGGCTGGAAGCTCATAAATCTTTGAGGTTGAGTGTAGTGAGATTCCTAAGTGCACTCTGTTCTGATAACATTAGAGATGATATTTGAAGTTTTCCCACTGCAACACTATAGTTTATCTATAGTTGATACTATTGTAAATGACAGCCTCATAGTAATCTAATCTATAATTTAAGTTTTCTCCTCAGGACTGAAACATTCACAAGGAAGAGAATTTCTAAAGGAATACACTTGATGTTTGGATAAAGCTTTGGCATTTCAGGGTAGTGCTTCATCCAAATTGAACTGTTCTATTTGCAAATCCCGCCACAGTCATAAATGATTTAGAATCATATACTGTCTTTCAGTAGTCTTTCCATTATTTATTTACACAAAGGTAGGAATGATTAACTTCATTTTTTTCCATTCCAGGTTGTAATTGAGAAAATATATTTTATGGTATGTTATGGCACATCATTGTTTTGGCACTCTATAAATTTCTCACCTGACAGGAGTGTTGAAATTGTGGTTGTACAGTTAACTATTCACTATTTTTTGTTCAGTCTATTTGTGATTTATCAACTGACTTCCATTCATTTATTATTTATGCCTACTACTTCTGAACTAAGTTTTAAGTTAGTTAGTAAGCCTTATGATATGACCCAGAATATACCTGATCCTATAATTACCATGCTTTTCATTGTTTGGAAAGAATGTCCATTATGCTGCTATTATGAGTAATCTATGATAGTCAATTAAGTTGCTTGATGTTTTTCTTTAATTCTTTTATGTTCTTAGTTTTATCATTTTATTAAATATTTATAAAAAGTGTGTTAAAAATCTTACACCATAATTGTGCATCTATTTCTTCTTGAATTTCTATGAATTTTATTCCTATGTTTTCATATTTCACCATAGGTTGCATCCTTTTCATCCTTTTATACACTTCATGAGGTTCTCATGGCAAGTACATTGGGATGACTTGCTATTCCCTCCTCCAGTGGATCACATTTTGTCAGAACTCTCTGCTATGACCTGTCCATCTCGGGTGGCCCTGCTGACATGACTCATAGCTTCATTGAGTTACACAAACTCCTGTACCATGGCAAGGCAGTGATCTGTGAAGGGGAAAGTTCCTGATGTTGGGAAATACTAAGGGCAGAAAAGGGAGCCAAAGGGTGAGATGACCGGATGGCATCACCAATGCAATGGATGTGAATTTGGGCAAGCTCTGGGAGATGATGAGGGAAGGGAGGCCTGGCGTACTGCAGCTCACGGGGCCACTGAAGTCAGACACGACTGGGCAACTGAACAACAACAAGATGTGTAAGTAATTGTGATTGTTACAAATTCTTGACGAACTGACCACTTTTTCCTTGTGAATGGCCACCTTTAGCCATGGTTATATTTTCTGTCTGAAATCTACTTTGCCTGATATTAACAGTTTTATTTTGATTATTGAAAGCATTGTATATCTTCTTGTCTTTTTTGTATTTAATGTGGGCTTATTGCAGGTAACATGTAGTTGAATTTTACTACTATACATTGTAACAGTTTATATTATTTGTGGTATTCAGGCCATTTTCCCTTAGCATAATTGATTTATATAAATAATAACTTGTGCTTAAAATTATAGAGAATAATATAAAATAATGCATGAATATATTAACTTAGATAAATAGAAATAAAAAGAATTTAACATTTTTTGAAACATTTAAAAAGTCATTTCATACAGAAGGCACTCAGGGAATAAACTTATGAAAATATGCTTGGTTTCATTATTAATTTGAAAAACACAAAACTGAAAATATGAAACAGAAGGAAATTTGGAAAACTCAAAGTACGTACATAATAAAAAACATACTCCTAAATAACCATATTGAATAATTTTTAAGGACAACTGAGAAACATTGAGATGAATAAAAATGAAAAAGAACTTACCACAATTTATTGAGTACAACTAAATCAGTCTTTACTGAGAAAAATATAAATCTAATTGCCTGTCTTAAACAGTATCTCAAAGCAATAAGCTCAGCTTTCATCTTTATTTTTTCAGACTCTGAAAAAGTGATAGAAATGAAGAAACTGATGAAATGTTAAAATGAACAAATGAACAATAGCAAAATAATTAAAGAAAATCAACTAAATCATTGTTTTTTTTAGAAAAGATCAAAATTTAAAAGCTTTCAAAATGAAGATTTTCAATGGGGCAAGGGGGTAGTTTCAATTAAAAATCTCAGGAATTAAAGAGAAAAATTACTACCTTCTTTACAGAGATTTTTAAAAAATCAGAAAATTCTGAGAAAACAGGAACTACCACAAGTACTTCAAGTAGAAATAAAGCAATTATTAATACAATAAGCACACAGATAACATCATACTCAATGGAGTAAAACTAGGTGCATTCTTCTTACCATCTGGAATAAGACAGAACACCCTCTCTTGCCACTGCTATAATCATTGTTCTGAAAGTTTAAATTAGGATAATTAAAGAAAATGTAATAAAAAGCATACAGATCAATTCATTTTTCTCAGTCTGGGGTAAAGTATTGTTCAAGGACCTTAGCTGAAGAAAACAAAATCCACTCTAGCTAAGATAAGCAGGAAGTAAATTATTAAATATATTAAATTACTGGAAGACATACTAAAATATTTTGTGACCTGAACTTCCAAGCCTCATTTTTATCAGAGTGCCAAATAACTGCCCTAGTAAAAAGCTGCAGTCGCCAGTGATCCCAGAAACAAATCGCTTCTGTAGCTATGCACAAGCAAAATGAATATATTTTTTGGAAACGAAGGTTCCTCCAAGAGAGTTTCCAGAGACATTTTTGTCATTTTTTATTAATGTGTAATATTATGTATTAGACTTGTGCTCCAGAAAGAAAACAAAGATATAAAATGGAAACAAAGATGAAAGAATCAAGGGTTAGTTTGTCAGACAGATAGACAGGAGACTCCGCTTGATCGAACTCTCCTGGAGTTTGTTACATGGTGTGACCTCCAGTTGAGTGCTATCGAGGTATGTGGTTTGCCTCTAAACAACAGGGGGAGTAAATTTCCTGTAATTTTCAGGGTTTTGGGGGGGTTCAATATGAAAAAAATTCTAAGGTTTTCTTTGATTTTTACAATCTTGTGACTTTTAAAGTTTCTTACAAGTTTTGTTACCATGTTTATCATAATATTCTGCATTTTTTCCATCAAGAATACCATTGTATCATTTCATGGGTACAGAATTTTGGAGCATTATATTAGTGATGAACTAATTTTGATTGCATGATTTGTTCATTAACCAAGTTTCCCCACGGTAAAGGAACTACCACTTTGGAATAAATAAGAACATATGGGGCTTCCATGGTGGTCCAGTGGGTGAGGACACCGCCTTGCATGCAAGGGGTGCCGGTTCGATCCCTGGCCTGGGAAGATCCCACGTGCCGCGGAGCGGCTGGACTGTGTCCAATTACCAAGCGGGATCTCTGGAGCGCGTGCGCCCAGAGCCGGCGCTCTGTGACAACAGAGGCCACCGCGATGAGAGGCCCACATGGGCCAAAGAACAAAGATGGATGAAAAAATGAACAAATGAAAGACCAATAGAGGTGGCCCGCCTACTCCCCTCCCTCCCCACCCCACCCACACCAAAAAAATAAATAAATAAATAAATCTTTAAAAAAAAAAAAGAACATATGGGCGAGAGCTATTCTAATATTAGACAATTTTTCATTTTTCATGTTCATTCTTACCCACAGTTTATACATCCATTTATATTGTGTCACAAAATTAATCATTGTGTCATAGTGGCCCTATGATAGCTTTCTAATTCCAGCACTTGATTTAAATTCATAATTTGCTCCTTTTCTGTAAGAAAGAGCTCCCTTTTCTCTCTATTCATATATTTAGTTTTTGTATAAGTACTTATAACAACTCTTTAGGAACCTTGATTTCTTTTAGTTGGGAATGCAATCAGAGCAAAGTTTTTAGTACTAGTTATGTTCCCAGTCTTCACTTTGCAAAGGAACACACACACATGCACACACGCACACACACACAGAGATTATAGTTGTTTTTATCTATCTACTGAAAATTATGAGTTCACTCACGTACCTCCAATTCTGCTCCTAGTTGAATACCACGTTCTACAATTAAGCTTCCTCCCTTTTCGTTTCAATATCCCCTGACTATACTCTTAGTGGGATTCTCCAAATAATATTTTTTTTCCTAGGACTCATTAATTTCCATAAATTTGAGTTTTTTACACTCCTCATATGGGTTAGTCATCTAAACAAAGCTTAATTTGAAATATCTTTGTGGTTTTCTGTGTCCTTGCTCACTTTTGATATTTGACATCATTCAACTTAATATTTCAGCCCAAACTTACGTATTGGTTTCCTGTACATATATATTCTTTGGTATTGAAATAGTTAAAGGTTATGTGTTTTGTTTTTTCTTCCAAGTTTCCCACGGTAAGGGCCCCTTGGATGCGGTTTGGTCCAGTGGGTGAGGACACCGCCTTGCATGCAAGGGTGCCGGTTCGATCCCTGGCCTGGGAAGATCCCACGTGCGCGGAGCGGCTGGACTGTGTCCAATTACGCGGGAGCTCTGGAGCGCGCGCCCAGAGCCGGCGCTCTGTGACAACAGAGGCCACCGCGATGAGAGGCCCACATGGGCCAAAGAACAAAGATGGATGAAAAAATGAACAAATGAAAGACCAATAGAGGTGGCCCGCCTACTCCCCTCCCTCCCCACCCCACCCACACCAAAAAAATAAATAAATAAATAAATCTTTAAAAAAAAAAAAGAACATATGGGCGAGAGCTATTCTAATATTAGACAATTTTTCATTTTTCATGTTCATTCTTACCCACAGTTTATACATCCATTTATATTGTGTCACAAAATTAATCATTGTGTCATAGTGGCCCTATGATAGCTTTCTAATTCCAGCACTTGATTTAAATTCATAATTTGCTCCTTTTCTGTAAGAAAGAGCTCCCTTTTCTCTCTATTCATATATTTAGTTTTTGTATAAGTACTTATAACAACTCTTTAGGAACCTTGATTTCTTTTAGTTGGGAATGCAATCAGAGCAAAGTTTTTAGTACTAGTTATGTTCCCAGTCTTCACTTTGCAAAGGAACACACACACATGCACACACGCACACACACACAGAGATTATAGTTGTTTTTATCTATCTACTGAAAATTATGAGTTCACTCACGTACCTCCAATTCTGCTCCTAGTTGAATACCACGTTCTACAATTAAGCTTCCTCCCTTTTCGTTTCAATATCCCCTGACTATACTCTTAGTGGGATTCTCCAAATAATATTTTTTTTCCTAGGACTCATTAATTTCCATAAATTTGAGTTTTTTACACTCCTCATATGGGTTAGTCATCTAAACAAAGCTTAATTTGAAATATCTTTGTGGTTTTCTGTGTCCTTGCTCACTTTTGATATTTGACATCATTCAACTTAATATTTCAGCCCAAACTTACGTATTGGTTTCCTGTACATATATATTCTTTGGTATTGAAATAGTTAAAGGTTATGTGTCTCCTATGCTTTATTTTTTAAAAAAAAATAAATAATTGAGGTGGAATGTCTGAAAAGTTTTGAATGTAATGGTTCCATAATTTATTACATTCTAAGTTTCTAGCCTTAGAATGTAACTCTATAAATACTCTTAACAGCTTTAGTGGAATGGCATCAGATTACTAATAAATGTTTTCACCTTTCCTGTTCTTACTGCATGACATCATCTTATATAACTTGGATTTAAATTGGATCTGAGTTATAAGTTTAAACTTCTCAAACTAAATTGATAAGGGAAGCAGAGCTGAGAGTTATTTTTTATCTGAATAAAAGATGTAGAATGCCAACTATGCAAAGATACTAAAGAATATACAATTCATGTCTAATATGTAGGAAAAAATTCACAGCTGACTATGTTAGCCTTGCCCTAAATTAAAAATATCCAAAATAAAAATAGCCATTTTTGAATTCTAGATGATTAATAATAAAATAACTTTAAATAGTAATGTTTATCTATACTATGTTTTTGAAAATAACTGTTCATCTTTCTAATATTTAAAATGTATTCATTACAAATTTATTTGACATTTATTAACATATATGTTTCTTTGTTTTCTAAGCTTTCATACAGAAAATTAGTTTCTGCTGTTAATTAAATGTTGACTTCTGTAAAAAAACATGCCTAGAAGATGTATCTGAGGTGAATCACACTATAATAGTCATGCTTTCAAAAGAGAACTTTTTAAAAAAAAATTGTCTAAGCTTATATCATAGATTTAAAGTTACAGTAAATTATTAATAAAAATATTTGAGAAATATAGGGTAGAAATGGCATATATATATATATACATGTGTGTGTATACATATACATTTGAGTGGTAAACACTGACTTATTCTAAGACTTCTTACGTCTATCTTCCATTAAAAATCAAAATAAATGTTAAACAATTCTAATTAATTTGCTGCCTACATTATTCTTGAAAGTAAGAAGTGAGTATCAAATATTGGCTTTTGAATAACGGCAGGGTCCAAAAATAGCATAAACATATCCAAGAGATAATCTACCATGATCTTTTTCGGGGGGGGGGCAGGTTGGGCAGGGAGGGGGGCAGGCAGGCCTATGCTTTATTTTTTAAAAAAAAATAAATAATTGAGGTGGAATGTCTGAAAAGTTTTGAATGTAATGGTTCCATAATTTATTACATTCTAAGTTTCTAGCCTTAGAATGTAACTCTATAAATACTCTTAACAGCTTTAGTGGAATGGCATCAGATTACTAATAAATGTTTTCACCTTTCCTGTTCTTACTGCATGACATCATCTTATATAACTTGGATTTAAATTGGATCTGAGTTATAAGTTTAAACTTCTCAAACTAAATTGATAAGGGAAGCAGAGCTGAGAGTTATTTTTTATCTGAATAAAAGATGTAGAATGCCAACTATGCAAAGATACTAAAGAATATACAATTCATGTCTAATATGTAGGAAAAAATTCACAGCTGACTATGTTAGCCTTGCCCTAAATTAAAAATATCCAAAATAAAAATAGCCATTTTTGAATTCTAGATGATTAATAATAAAATAACTTTAAATAGTAATGTTTATCTATACTATTTTTTTGAAAATAACTGTTCATCTTTCTAATATTTAAAATGTATTCATTACAAATTTATTTGACATTTATTAACATATATGTTTCTTTGTTTTCTAAGCTTTCATACAGAAAATTAGTTTCTGCTGTTAATTAAATGTTGACTTCTGTAAAAAAACATGCCTAGAAGATGTATCTGAGGTGAATCACACTATAATAGTCATGCTTTCAAAAGAGAACTTTTTAAAAAAAAATTGTCTAAGCTTATATCATAGATTTAAAGTTACAGTAAATTATTAATAAAAATATTTGAGAAATATAGGGTAGAAATGGCATATATATATATATACATGTGTGTGTATACATATACATTTGAGTGGTAAACACTGACTTATTCTAAGACTTCTTACGTCTATCTTCCATTAAAAATCAAAATAAATGTTAAACAATTCTAATTAATTTGCTGCCTACATTATTCTTGAAAGTAAGAAGTGAGTATCAAATATTGGCTTTTGAATAACGGCAGGGTCCAAAAATAGCATAAACATATCCAAGAGATAATCTACCATGATCTTTTTCGGGGGGGGGGCAGGTTGGGGAGGGAGAGGGGCAGGCAGGCCATTTCTATTGGTCTTTCATTTCTCTATTTTTCATCCATCTTTGTTCTTTGGCCCCTGTGGGCCTCCCATCACGGTGGCCTCTGTTGTTACAGAGCACCAGCTCTGGGTGCATGTGCCCCAGAGCTCTGGCTCGGTAATTGGACATATCGGTCCAGCGGCTCCGCAGCACGTGGGATCTTCCCAGGTCAGGGATCGAACCAGCGCCCCTTGCACTGCAAGGCAGCATCCTTACTCACTGGACCGCCAGGGAAGCCCCTACCATGATCTTTGAAAATATTCATGGATTGGTATAAAATGTGAGAAAAAAATAATTGAAGGATTTAGAATATGATATGTTCTCTAAGACATTTTGCAGTTTTAACATTCTCCAATTTTCTAATTACAAAATTTGAAGTCGTGAATATATTTTAACTTTATGTCATTTGTTACTATCATATAATTCAATAAATACAATGTATAGTGTCAGCTCACTCTGTAAGTGTTGTATACAATTTCCCATAGTTAATTTACTATGTTAACTTACTACATAGTTAAGTCTTGGGTCAGCAGGTCAGAGTCTATCTTGCATTTTTAAAGGTTGCTCTCATATTAATATCTTCTCTCTAAATTAAATTCCAATGAACCAGATTCACAGGGCATGGTACAAGAAAAAACATAACTTAAATGATAAATAGGGTTGTTTACCTGTTAATCATGAGATTACTTATTGTCCAATACGTCATGGACACGAAACAATTGTGGACACTAGTACTGGCATATGTACTTGACTAGAAGGCCTAACTGAGTACTTTGAAAACCTGCTTAGTGTGTGTGTGTGTGCCTATGGTCAGTTATGCCAGACTTTTGCAGCCCCATGGATTGTAGCCCACCAGGCTCCTCTCTCTATAAAATTTCCCAGGCAAGAATATTGGAGTGTTTGTCATTTCCTCCTCCAGGGATCTTCCTGACCGAGAGATTGAAGCCCCTGAGCCATCAGAGACGCTGTCACTGGGGGCTCTGAAAACCTGCTTAGTAGATCTTGCTTATAAACAAGAAGAGGAGGCCACATTATAAGCAGAATGTTAGTCACACAGAGTGGAATCACAATGAAGGGTCATTTAGAAGTTATCCTTTAAATGATCATTTAAAGGTGATGGTGGCCCAGTGGTAAAGAATTCCCCTACAACACAAGACACGTAGGTTCAATCCTTGAGTTGGAAGATGTCCTGTAGAAGGAAATGGTAACCCACTCTAGTATTGTAACCTGGAGAATTCCATGGACAGAGAAGCCCAGAAGGCTACAGTTTGTGTGATCTCCAAAATGTCAGGTGTGACTGAGTGACTAAACAAGAAAAAAAAATAGACATAGCCAACAATCATTTAGTATTCCAAAAATAAGGCAGGATCTTTTCCAGGGTGAGGTCCATGCATTTCCTTTTTCTTATGCCAGGTTCAGAATAATAGACAACACACCTCAACCCAACTTTGGAAAACATTTGGTGTCCTATTCTGGTATGTCACCTCCATTATAGCTTTTCCAAGGTCATGTTTTAATGATACCATTTTCAAGCCAACTTTCTTCTTCATAATTTCACAAAATGAAATATAGAATATAATATGCAAAATTAATATCACTGTATATTAGAGAAACTGTGTAAATTAAATCCAAAAATTCAGAAGTTTTACCTAGACACACTATTTTCTAGCTTATAAAATTTTTCCATGCAGGTATTTTTGATTAGTGAGTCTTTTTTTTTTTTTTTGACATTGTGATTCAGGCAGCTAGTCTCCTTCTTATTCTCTTACTCCGTGGTTAACTGGGTTCAGAGTGCCCAGATAATTATAACTGACAATGATGGTGCAGGACTTCCCTGATGACCAGTGGTCAAGAGGCTCCCTGACAATGCAGGAGACATGGGTTCCATCCTTCGTCTTGGAAGATTCTTCGTGCCTCTGGGTAACTAAGCCTGGGCACCTTAACTACTGAACCCATGTGCCTAAAGCTGATGCTCTGCAACAAGTGAAATCACCACAATGAGAAGCCCACATGCCACAATGAAGAGGAGCACTGTCCTGACTCAGCTTATCACAACTGAAGCAGGTCATGTGCAGCGACAAAGACCCAGCACTGCCAAAAATAAATAAATACATACATAAATAAATAAGATAAGAAGGAAATTCTGAAAAAATAAAACAAGAACAAAAAAGAAAGAAACAAAAGAAAGTGATGAAAAGAAAGTGATGATACAGCTGCCACGTTTCAATAAACTCTGGTCTCAGTGTCACACAGTTCCATTCACACTGGCGAGAAACTCGTCATTCAGTTGTGCCTGGAATCAGTGAAGCTTAAGACATATGTTGGATAACCAGCTATGTCTGCAACCGATAGATTATCAACTCCATTTCGTATAGCTGGGAACTGTAACTCAAAAAATTAACTTGTTTCCAACATTACATATTTAGTATATTGTAGAGCTATGATGGAAAATTTAAGTTCTCTCACTCTACACCCCCCAAAATGGTTGTAATTTATTTCCTGTGACCTTCCTTATTAGGCCACATATATGTTAATATGTACTCAGGAAAATATTGAATACTTATAAACTATCACTCAGGACAGTTTTCAGTGCTTTTTGTATACCAAAGAATACAATATGGATTAGAAAGCTTTTGTATTTTATTCAGCTGTTCAGAGAGAAGACGATTAGGTCACCTTACCTAACAATGAGGGCAGTTCTCAAAATTTAAATAATAAATTTGCAAAATTAATATCACTGTATATTAGAGAAACTGTGTAAATTAAATCCAAAAATTCAGAAGTTTTACCTAGACACACTATTTTCTAGCTTATAAAATTTTTCCATGCAGGTATTTTTGATTAGTGAGTCTTTTTTTTTTTTTTTTGACATTGTGATTCAGGCAGCTAGTCTCCTTCTTATTCTCTTACTCCGTGGTTAACTGGGTTCAGAGTGCCCAGATAATTATAACTGACAATGATGGTGCAGGACTTCCCTGATGACCAGTGGTCAAGAGGCTCCCTGACAATGCAGGAGACATGGGTTCCATCCTTCGTCTTGGAAGATTCTTCGTGCCTCTGGGTAACTAAGCCTGGGCACCTTAACTACTGAACCCATGTGCCTAAAGCTGATGCTCTGCAACAAGTGAAATCACCACAATGAGAAGCCCACATGCCACAATGAAGAGGAGCACTGTCCTGACTCAGCTTATCACAACTGAAGCAGGTCATGTGCAGCGACAAAGACCCAGCACTGCCAAAAATAAATAAATACATACATAAATAAATAAGATAAGAAGGAAATTCTGAAAAAATAAAACAAGAACAAAAAAGAAAGAAACAAAAGAAAGTGATGAAAAGAAAGTGATGATACAGCTGCCACGTTTCAATAAACTCTGGTCTCAGTGTCACACAGTTCCATTCACACTGGCGAGAAACTCGTCATTCAGTTGTGCCTGGAATCAGTGAAGCTTAAGACATATGTTGGATAACCAGCTATGTCTGCAACCGATAGATTATCAACTCCATTTCGTATAGCTGGGAACTGTAACTCAAAAAATTAACTTGTTTCCAACATTACATATTTAGTATATTGTAGAGCTATGATGGAAAATTTAAGTTCTCTCACTCTACACCCCCCAAAATGGTTGTAATTTATTTCCTGTGACCTTCCTTATTAGGCCACATATATGTTAATATGTACTAAGGAAAATATTGACGATACTTATAAACTATCACTCAGGACAGTTTTCAGTGCTTTTTTGTATACCAAAGAATACAATATGGATTAGAAAGCTTTTGTATTTTATTCAGCTGTTCAGAGAGAAGACGATTAGGTCACCTTACCTAACAATGAGGGCTCCAGTGGTGGTCCAGATAGTAAAGCAACCCGCCTGCAATACAGGAGGCCTGGGTTCTGTTGCCACCGGGGAATACCTCAATGGTCAAGCATATGTTAAAAACAATGCCCTGCATATAAAACAACAACAACAAAAATAAAGTGATAACCACATAACAAACCGAAGTAGCCCTCTGGCTGTCTGCATCATATTCATGATATCTTCCCTCTGCTTTCCTAGTCCCCATATAGATCAAATGCACAATCCATGCAGCTTCCTGAGAAGCCTTCTTCCCTTGTGCTAATGCTGAGAACTCCCAAATTTGGGTGAATAAACTAATAAATGCTCAAAAAACTGAATCCTCAAGCAGCCATGATAAGTTTGATTCTATGTAGAAGGAATAAAAGAGCATTTCAACAATTTGTTCTGTGTCTCTTTAGCTGGGGTAGCTGATACTCTCGAGGCTCCATCCCCATACAACTCAAGTCTACATTCCACATAGCCACATACTGCAGTCACTTACTGTGGCTCTCTTATGGCTTTATTTCTAGGCGTGTGCGCAGGCCACATCTGCTCCAGGCAAGCTTGGAGGGTCATCGAACCAATGACCTGAGTCATGTAAGAACCATCAATTCATCACAGAGAGAGAGAGTTGGTTTCTGTGCCCTCCTCTGAGGGTAACTCTGAGGTGTGTGCTACATCTCTCTGAGACTGGCAGCATGAAAAGCCTCATTCACCATCAGCAATAAGCTATTTAATAAGGTACACTTTATTGACTTTCTAGCTATCTTATCTCATTTTCCACTCTTACCTACTGCTTCCTGATTGTTCTCAAATAAATGATTTGTGCTCAAATCATTATCTCAAAATCTGCTTTTAAGGGAAACCAACCTAAGAATCAAGGTCATCCTGTAAATCTTTGGCTCCACTGTTTTCCACTTATGCTATTTTCTCTCAAGATACTCAAAACCTTGCCTATAAGTTATATATTCTGTCTCCTTCATATGTGTCTTTAATCATTATGTCCAATATGATGTTTCCTCTAACAGAAAAGAGATGGTTAATTCTCGTACAAAGCGTTGCTTATCTGATTTGAGCAAACTGCTTAAATTAGAGAATGTTTTCTTAGTAGTTTAACAGTAGGGGAAGCTTTCAGCTAGTATGGAACAGGAAAGTATTTGCAATTTTTTCTTTGGTAGAGAAAATCAGAGACATGAAACATTATGGTTCTTCCAAATCATGTTTTAGAAGAATTAAGCAGTCTCTGATTCTATTTGCATGGATGACACGGTATATTCTAACTTGTTACATATTTAAACTGCACACTGGAAAAATGAGCATTGCTTCTTGCTGACTTTACTGAAATGATCTGGTCTCTATTGGGTTGCTAAATGTGACTTATATATTGGAATAGTATAAGAATATTCTAGAACTCTTGGAATTATGTTACAATTGTCTGTGTCTCATTTCCTAAGAAAATCAACATTTGGCAAACAGCAGTGAAAAGTGTATGCAACAAAGAGCAAAAATAAAAAACATTCATACTCTCGAGGCTCCATCCCCATACAACTCAAGTCTACATTCCACATAGCCACATACTGCAGTCACTTACTGTGGCTCTCTTATGGCTTTATTTCTAGGCGTGTGCGCAGGCCACATCTGCTCCAGGCAAGCTTGGAGGGTCATCGAACCAATGACCTGAGTCATGTAAGAACCATCAATTCATCACAGAGAGAGAGAGTTGGTTTCTGTGCCCTCCTCTGAGGGTAACTCTGAGGTGTGTGCTACATCTCTCTGAGACTGGCAGCATGAAAAGCCTCATTCACCATCAGCAATAAGCTATTTAATAAGGTACACTTTATTGACTTTCTAGCTATCTTATCTCATTTTCCACTCTTACCTACTGCTTCCTGATTGTTCTCAAATAAATGATTTGTGCTCAAATCATTATCTCAAAATCTGCTTTTAAGGGAAACCAACCTAAGAATCAAGGTCATCCTGTAAATCTTTGGCTCCACTGTTTTCCACTTATGCTATTTTCTCTCAAGATACTCAAAACCTTGCCTATAAGTTATATATTCTGTCTCCTTCATATGTGTCTTTAATCATTATGTCCAATATGATGTTTCCTCTAACAGAAAAGAGATGGTTAATTCTCGTACAAAGCGTTGCTTATCTGATTTGAGCAAACTGCTTAAATTAGAGAATGTTTTCTTAGTAGTTTAACAGTAGGGGAAGCTTTCAGCTAGTATGGAACAGGAAAGTATTTGCAATTTTTTCTTTGGTAGAGAAAATCAGAGACATGAAACATTATGGTTCTTCCAAATCATGTTTTAGAAGAATTAAGCAGTCTCTGATTCTATTTGCATGGATGACACGGTATATTCTAACTTGTTACATATTTAAACTGCACACTGGAAAAATGAGCATTGCTTCTTGCTGACTTTACTGAAATGATCTGGTCTCTATTGGGTTGCTAAATGTGACTTATATATTGGAATAGTATAAGAATATTCTAGAACTCTTGGAATTATGTTACAATTGTCTGTGTCTCATTTCCTAAGAAAATCAACATTTGGCAAACAGCAGTGAAAAGTGTATGCAACAAAGAGATATATAATTCAAAAAATAAATAAATAAGAAATTATGCATTAGCTTGATTGTCAAAGAATGAGAACTAGAGTTATATGCATACATGCAAAAGCATTCTGGATAGTCAATTATCCATATATGAAAAAGCTTAAATTTTATATCAAATTTTTCTCATTTCTAAGACACTTCAGTGTAGAATGAGAATATATATTGCTTTCCCTTTCCAGTTAAATAATTTATTATTTCATTAAGCATCCAATTTGAAGTTTTGTGTGAAGGTAGGCCCCTTAAATCGTACTAAGTGACGTGGTAGTATAAAAATGTGGACTGAAGAGGGGACAAATTGCTATAGGGGAATTGTTTTCTTACAGAAAGTTATATTCTCTCCTTGAGTACTTTTGTGGTATAAAATTACATGATCTTTGTTTAGAGTCCCTCTGAAATAGAAATCCTTTCCACAAGTATTTATAGAGCAAAGTGAAAATAGCACAGCGTTGCATTAAAACCTGGACTCATGCAGAAAGGATATTAACATTTATTGAATATATGCTATGTCTCAGACTTTTTATTAGCTATGCTGCACTTTTTTTTTTTTTTTAAGATTTATTTATTTATTTATGGGGGTTAGGTTGGGGAGGGAGGGGAGTGGGCGGGCCACTTCTATTGGTCTTTCATTTGTCTATTTTCATCCACCTTTGTTCTTTGGCCTGTGTGGGCCTCCCATGCAGTGGCCTCTGTTGTCGCAGAGCACCGGCTCTGGGCGCGTGCGCTCCAGAGCTCCGGCTCGGCAATTGGACACATTAGTCCAGCCGCTTCGCGGCATGTGGAATCTTCCCAGGCCAGGGATCGAACCGGTGCCCCTTGCACTGCAAGGCAGTGTCCTTACCCACTGGACCACCAGGGAAGCCCTATGTTGCACTTTTTTTTTGAGTTTAATTTGACCCTGAGAACAACATCATGATGCATCATAAACTGGAGAAACAAATATGCTTTAGAAATAGAATCTCTGGATTAGAATAGAAACTCTACCACTTCTACACTGTGCAGTCATGGGGAAGTCATTTGATTTCTCTGTGCTTCAGTTGCAAAACTGAGAAAAGAAAAAGCAAATGAAAATTATAATGTTAGCGGTTACATTATAGAGTTATCATGCTCTTATATCTGAAGTGCTTAGTTTATTACTTAACAAATATTGAGAACTAAATAGAATGAGGGGTTTAGTCCACACTTTAAAAATGAAAAGTTTATTAGAAGAGTAATGGCAACTATGTAAGATATTTTTCTAATGGGAAAATCACATGTTAATTATAATTTGCATCTGGATGTGTTTAAATATGTATTCCTTGCTCTTATAGTGAGCTTCGCTGGAGGTTCAGATGGTAAAGTATATGCCTGCAATGCAGGAGACCCAGTTTGATACCAGGGTTGGGAAGATTCCCCGGAGAATGGAATGGCTGCCCACTCCAATATTGTTGTCTGCATAATTCCATGGAAAGAGAAGTCTGTCAGGTTCTTATATTATAAAATCATGTGTCACTAAACAACTCAACATCCTAAGATAAAAAAAAAAAAAGGCAAAGGACAATTAGAGCTCAACGCCTGTACCACAGAAGACTTTCAATGCATTTTTGCATGGAAGATGAATGAATTCGTAAGTTAATACAGTGTCTGACTTCTGACTCTTTCCATTATGTCAGCATGCTTCTAGCTCAGCCAGTATGCATATCAATTGAAGAAAAGCCTTTGATGTCTTTTGACAAGTCAGATGAGTGTTATCATCTCTCCTGTCAACCACAACCCCATTATGGGTCTTTCACATGATAAATGAGGTAGATTATGGACAAAGTACTTTGAAAACTTTAGAACACCATTTAGGGGTAAGCTCTTATTTGGCAGATGATACAATGCATATTAAAAAACAAACCTGGATTTGAATCTTGCTAGGTTAGTGACTTTGTAATTACTTAACCTTTCTAAACTTCAGATATCTCAAGGGTAAACAGTAATATTTCTCAACTTATAATGAGAAGCAAATAGAGCAGACACTGCATATAGATTGCTTAGATTATTTCTTATAACAGCACTTATCAGCACAGAAAGTTTTCTGTCTCAATAAGATATTGCTAACATAGGGCTTCCCCTGGTGGTCCAGTAGGTAAGGACACCGCCTTGCAGGGGCGCCAGTTTGAGCCCTGGCCTGGGAAGATCCCACGTGCCATGGAGCTGCTGGACTGATGTGTCCAATTACTGAGCTGGAGCTCTGTGGCACATGCGCCCAGAGCCGGAGCTCTGCAGTGACAGACGCCACCGCGATGGGAGGCCCACAGGAGCCAAAGAACAAAGACGGATGAAAATAGAGAAATGAAAGACCAATAGAAGTGGCCCGCCCGTCCACCTCCCTCCCCACCTCACCCCTCAAAAGATAAATAAAATAAATGTTTTTTTTTTTTTAAAAGATATTGCTACCATAATATGATTTTAGAGAGACACATTTATAGGAAGCATTTCTTCAAACAAATAGCAAATACCAGATATACACGCTACCACAGCCTATTCTAAGACCAAGTCAGATGTTGATAATTTGCTATGATCTTTCTCTTCCTGTTGTATAAGGAGTGTCAAGCAATAGTCAACAAGTATGAAAAAATTTGCACAGTGAGTTAACACTAGTGTCTTCAGCGAATGGTTATGGGAAAATTGGATAGATAAAACCAAAACCTAAAATTGGTCTTTTATCTTACACCATACACAAAATCAAGACAAAATTCTTTAAGCACTTACATGTAAGATGTAAAACAGTAACACCTAAAGAAGAAAATACAGGTGAAAATCTTCATAATGTTGATCTTGACAACAATTTCTTGAATATGACACCACAAGCACAGACAACAAAAGAAAAAATAGATAAAGGGAATTGCATAAAAATTAAAAAAAAAAATTTCTGCATAGCAAACAAACACTGTAATCACCTAAATGAAAGGAAACCTGTAATATGAAAAAATATTTTGAAACCATGTATCTGACAAGGGGTTAATAGTTAATAAATTCCTACAACTCAGTACTAAAAACATCCAGATAACTTAATAGCAAAATGGACAAAAAATTCTAATAGACAGTTCTCTTAAATGCTTACATTTGATGGGGAGGAAAGAGACATACATATGACTAATCTGGAACTATACATATCTATAAACAACAAAACTCTGAAGAACAAAAAAGCAAACTAAAAAAAAAAATTAAAAAAAATGTTTACATATGTCCAACAAACATATGTCAATATCACAAATTATTAGAAAATGTAAATTATTTTGCCCCTACTAGAGTGGTTATCATTATTATTTTTTAAAACTGCTGAGTGTTGGTGAGGAGGTAGAGATATAGAACCCTTGTACAATGCTGCCAGAAATACAAAATGGGTGTTGCTATTAAAAGGAAAACAAAAAATGTGTCCAATTAACTGAGCTGGAGCTCTGTGGCACATGCGCCCAGAGCCGGAGCTCTGCAGTGACAGACGCCACCGCGATGGGAGGCCCACAGGAGCCAAAGAACAAAGATGGATGAAAATAGAGAAATGAAAGACCAATACGCCTGCTCCCCACCTCACCCCTCAAAAGATAAATAAAATAAATGTTTTTTTTTTTTTAAAAGATATTGCTACCATAATATGATTTTAGAGAGACACATTTATAGGAAGCATTTCTTCAAACAAATAGCAAATACCAGATATACACGCTACCACAGCCTATTCTAAGACCAAGTCAGATGTTGATAATTTGCTATGATCTTTCTCTTCCTGTTGTATAAGGAGTGTCAAGCAATAGTCAACAAGTATGAAAAAATTTGCACAGTGAGTTAACACTAGTGTCTTCAGCGAATGGTTATGGGAAAATTGGATAGATAAAACCAAAACCTAAAATTGGTCTTTTATCTTACACCATACACAAAATCAAGACAAAATTCTTTAAGCACTTACATGTAAGATGTAAAACAGTAACACCTAAAGAAGAAAATACAGGTGAAAATCTTCATAATGTTGATCTTGACAACAATTTCTTGAATATGACACCACAAGCACAGACAACAAAAGAAAAAATAGATAAAGGGAATTGCATAAAAATTAAAAAAAAAAATTTCTGCATAGCAAACAAACACTGTAATCACCTAAATGAAAGGAAACCTGTAATATGAAAAAATATTTTGAAACCATGTATCTGACAAGGGGTTAATAGTTAATAAATTCCTACAACTCAGTACTAAAAACATCCAGATAACTTAATAGCAAAATGGACAAAAAATTCTAATAGACAGTTCTCTTAAATGCTTACATTTGATGGGGAGGAAAGAGACATACATATGACTAATCTGGAACTATACATATCTATAAACAACAAAACTCTGAAGAACAAAAAAGCAAACTAAAAAAAAAAATTAAAAAAAATGTTTACATATGTCCAACAAACATATGTCAATATCACAAATTATTAGAAAATGTAAATTATTTTGCCCCTACTAGAGTGGTTATCATTATTATTTTTTAAAACTGCTGAGTGTTGGTGAGGAGGTAGAGATATAGAACCCTTGTACAATGCTGCCAGAAATACAAAATGGGTGTTGCTATTATGGAAAACAGAATGAAGATGACTCAAAACATTGAAAAGTAAAATACCATTTGATCCAGCAATATCATTTCTGGATATATACCCCAAACATTTAAATCAGAATCTCAAAAAAGTTTCCCCACCATCATGTGTGGAGAAAAGGAGACCCTCTTACACTGTTGGTATAAATGTAAATTGATGCAACCACTATGGAAGACAGTATATAAATTCTATTTTTTAAAAAAAGGAATAGAATCACCATACAACCCAGCAGTCCCATACTAGTTATATATTCTGAAGAAATAAAAATTGAAAAAGACACATGTTCATTGCAGCACTATTTACAATAGCCAGAACATGGAAGCAACCTAGGTATCCATCAACAGAAGAATGGATGAAGCTGTGGTACATAGATGCAATGGAATATTACTCATCCATAAAAAATGCATTTGAGTCTTCTAATGAGGTTGATAAACTTAGAGTCTATTATACAGACTGAAGTAAGTCGGAAAGAGAAAGATAAATATTGTATACTAACACATAAATATGTAATCTAGAAAGATGGTACTGATGAATGTATATGTAGGGCAGCAATGGAAAACCAGACATAGACAACAGATTATGGACATTGCGGTGAGGGCAGAATGGGCAAGATGTATTGAAAGAATAACATGAATCCTTACATTACCAGATATAAAATAGATAACTAATGGGAATCTACTGTAAGACTAAGGGCTCTGTAACAACCTAGAGGGGCGGAATGAGGAGGGAGATGGGAGGGAAACTCAAGCGGGAAGGGGCATATATATATATATATATACCTATGGCTGATTCAGGTTGATGTTTGGCAGTAAACAACAAAACTCTGTAAAGCTATTATATTTCAATTAAAAACAAAGTCTCCAAGCCAGAAATAATGTAAATGATCATAACAGATGAATGGATGAAGGCAATTTGGTGCATATGTATGTATATATACATGATATTGTTCAGCCTTTAAGAAAAGGCCATCTATGCACCAACATATATGGACTTAGAAGATATTATGCTAAGTGAAATAAGATATTATGTTAAGTGAAGTACTAACAGAAAGACAAACACTATTTTAATTCACTTATATGAGGCATCTAAAATTGTCAAACTCACACATATAGGGAGTAGAATAGTAATTGACACAGACTGGGAGAGGAGGGTATAAGGGATATCTGTTTCGTGGATAAAGATCCAGTTATTCTAGGCAAAAAAATTCTGGGAATCTACTGTACAGCATTGAGCCTATAGCTAACAATCATACTGTATATTATATGCAAAATTTTAAGGTCTGACTCATGCTATTTTCTGACTACAATAAAATGTTGTGTATATTAATTGACTTAGTCATAAATACTATAAACTAATTATCAGTCTTGAAAAAGACAATTTTTGAAACACTCATGATTTCTTTAATAATCTTGAAGGTGCATTATTAATGCAGAGTTCCACCAATAACTGTCAGAAAGTGATGACTTTCAAAGTCATCACATTAATTCTTTTATATATTATGTTATTGAGACTAAGACACTGATGTTCGGTAAAGTAATAGATTCAAGTTCACACAGCAATTAAATATTGGGACAAGTGATCTGAGTCTCATAGACACTAAATCACAAAACAGGGAGGCTCTGTATTCCCAAGAGATAAACAAAGCCACGTTTTCCCACTAAGACTTGAAAAAACAATTCAAACCTGATTTCATTGTCTGTAATCTTATCTACACAGTTTAGTTCTTTACTCTGCTCTCAACATTTACTCATTTTAATATGTATTTAATAGTATTTAATAACTATTATGAAAACTTCAGTCACAATCTAATAATGAGATAAAATTTGCATTCTAATGATTATAAAACAGATAAATGCAATAAATACATTTAGTTAAGATAAAACATCCTAAAAGAACCAGGAAAGGTCATTTCAACTCGTCTGATCATAAATAGCTTTATATAAAACTGGTATCGGGCCAAGCCAGAAATAATGTAAATGATCATAACAGATGAATGGATGAAGGCAATTTGGTGCATATGTATGTATATATACATGATATTGTTCAGCCTTTAAGAAAAGGCCATCTATGCACCAACATATATGGACTTAGAAGATATTATGCTAAGTGAAATAAGATATTATGTTAAGTGAAGTACTAACAGAAAGACAAACACTATTTTAATTCACTTATATGAGGCATCTAAAATTGTCAAACTCACACATATAGGGAGTAGAATAGTAATTGACACAGACTGGGAGAGGAGGGTATAAGGGATATCTGTTTCGTGGATAAAGATCCAGTTATTCTAGGCAAAAAAATTCTGGGAATCTACTGTACAGCATTGAGCCTATAGCTAACAATCATACTGTATATTATATGCAAAATTTTAAGGTCTGACTCATGCTATTTTCTGACTACAATAAAATGTTGTGTATATTAATTGACTTAGTCATAAATACTATAAACTAATTATCAGTCTTGAAAAAGACAATTTTTGAAACACTCATGATTTCTTTAATAATCTTGAAGGTGCATTATTAATGCAGAGTTCCACCAATAACTGTCAGAAAGTGATGACTTTCAAAGTCATCACATTAATTCTTTTATATATTATGTTATTGAGACTAAGACACTGATGTTCGGTAAAGTAATAGATTCAAGTTCACACAGCAATTAAATATTGGGACAAGTGATCTGAGTCTCATAGACACTAAATCACAAAACAGGGAGGCTCTGTATTCCCAAGAGATAAACAAAGCCACGTTTTCCCACTAAGACTTGAAAAAACAATTCAAACCTGATTTCATTGTCTGTAATCTTATCTACACAGTTTAGTTCTTTACTCTGCTCTCAACATTTACTCATTTTAATATGTATTTAATAGTATTTAATAACTATTATGAAAACTTCAGTCACAATCTAATAATGAGATAAAATTTGCATTCTAATGATTATAAAACAGATAAATGCAATAAATACATTTAGTTAAGATAAAACATCCTAAAAGAACCAGGAAAGGTCATTTCAACTCGTCTGATCATAAATAGCTTTATATAAAACTGGTATCGGGCTTCCCTGGTGGTCCAATGGGTAAGGACACCGCCTTGCAGTGCAAGGGGTGCCGGTTTGATCCCTGGCCTGGGAAGATCCCACGTGCCATGGAGCGGCTGGACCGATGTGTCCAATTACCGAGCCGGAGCTCTGGAGCGCATGCGCCCAGAGCTAGTGCTCTGTGACAACAGAGGCCACCGCGTTGGGAGGCCCACACGGGCCAAAGTTCAAAGGTGGATGAAAATAGACAAATGAAAGACCAATAGAAGTGGCCTGCCTGCTCCCCCCCCCCCCCCCCCCACCCCCCCAACAAAATAAAAAAAAAAAAAAACTAAAAAAAAAAAAAAAAAAAAAAACTGGTATCAAAGCTGAGCTCAGATATTGTTTAAGGCAGGAAAGAAAGAAAAATATGAAATAATGCTATTTACTTAGTTTTGCTAGAATGCTTAAATTCATATAGAAGAGTTGTGGGAAGAGAAGTATACAAGCAGGTGAAGGATAGACTGGAAGCAGTACTAAAATCCAGTCTTTGATTTTAGGTTTTGTGGTTATAGTTGACACTGTGCTGAGCAGTTCAGACTCACCATTAGGAATGAGAATTACGTTCCCATCTGCTGGGGTGCTGGGGGTGGACAGTACTCATCCATCAAGCTCCTTTCCAGGGACAGCACTCATCCAGTGACCGGTGAGTTTGGCTATACAGATTTGGCTCATTACAATTCAGGATAAGGCTGATCAGTTTAGCTCAACTGTTGTGATTGCACCACAGTCCAGCTTACTCTGCGGCATCCTGCTTACATCCCTTCTGCCACAGGTGTTTAATTGGAAGCACACACACACACACACACACACACACACACACACAGTTTGGCTACTCAAATAAAAACCACCTCTTCTTAAGTATCTAACAGAAGGCTTAATTCCAGCATATTTCTATATGTTCATAAACAAGTAGGCAGATACTACTTTTGCTCTGATCTATACCCCTGTGATTTTTGCTCTGATCTTTTGCTCTGATCCCTGTAACTTTTGCTCTGATCTGGTCCTGCCTGTGAGGGAGTTTCCCAGGGTCTGGAGTCTCTTCCTGCTTCATTAACTCCCTCCTTCCCTCAGGGTATTGGCTTTTGTTCCTCAGCCCTCTGTCTCTTCTTTTGTACACGATGCAGTGATCATTGTACAGGAGGCAGGGATCAAAGCCATCCTCTAGAAAAAGAAATGCAAAAAGGCAAAATAGTTATCTGAGGAGGTCTTTCATAGCCCAGAAAAGAAGAGATGCGAAAGACAAAGTAGAAAAGGAACGATATACCCATCTGAATGCAGAGTTCCAGAGAAGAGAAAGGAAAGGAAAGAAAGCCTTTTTAAGTGAACACCACAAAGAAATAGAGTGAAACAACAGAATGGGAAAGACTAGAGATTCCTGTAAGAAAATTACCTGGCACGCTGCTGTCCATGGGGTTGCAAAGAGACAGATACAACGAGCGAGTTAACTGAACTGAACTGAATATCCTTAATGCACAGACATCACGTACACACTATAAACTATAGGTAGAAGCTATGTCTTTTTCAAGTGACCTGAGTGCTTGCTAAGCCACTTCAGACTTGACTGCAGCCTAGCAGACACCTCTGTCCATGGGATTCTCTGGGTGTTCTGTTTTCTGACTGGAGTGGATTGCCTTTCCCTCTTCCAGGGGATCTTCCAGACCCAGGCATTGAACCCACATCTCTTATGTCTACCTGCATTAGCAGGTGGGTTCTTTCTCATTTACTATAAGTACATTGAGTACAAATTTGATATTATCACTAGAGTAATTCATCAATTTATTCAAAAGTCTGTGTCCTACCGTATGTTAGGCATTAAACTGAGCACAGAAATTGAAAGTTAAGGTACAGCTTCTTTGCTCATCAAAGAATATGTGAGCTGGTGTCACTTAGTGGCCTGGTCCTCACAAAGGCAACCGGATGTGCTATTTTGCCATGGATGAGTAAGGATCAGATAGGAAAAAGCTGAACATTTTCTTAGCATAATTTTAAGGACTGTTCTTGTACCTTCTCATATTGACCCTATAATAATCCCTACTATGTTGTGATAACTCATGATAGTGGATAACCAACGGACAACGCATATGAATCCCCTTTGTCAGAACTGGTATCATGAAAAAGACATTCAAGAACCTTCTGTTTGACATTTTGATTTTAGATGAATGGTTATCACATATATTTGCTTTTTCTTAGTTTAGAAAGTGTTGATCTCAGTGGCATTCTTATTGCATTCTTAACAGAAGGAAGAGCAAGTATCAAGGTATTTGGTATTTTGCCCCTGATGGAGACCTGCATGCTTTATATTCAGTCTCTTTGGAAGTTCCAAAGAGCCCTCTCAGGCTAATATCTTATAATAATATTTTGTTATAATGTTTAGGTAATGAAGTCTAAATTCATCATGATTTATTAATAAATTTCTGTCTCTGCTTCCTACTAAATTTGTGAATTGTAAGTTTGTTTCTTCTTCTGTAAAATGTGATGGATAATAATAATACTGACTATAATGCAGGGTTTTCAGTAATGAGACGATTCATTTAAGGCCCTAGTTCATAGCCTAACATAGAGAAGTACTCAAAATGTCAGTTTGGGCACAATTCTCATTTTAAAATGAAAATGAAGGCTGGAGGATGAAGAGATTTATGAAATTACAAAACTAATATCACAGTTCAGTTGAATTTCAATGTCATCCTCTAGGTTTTGAATTTACCTTTCCATAAGACCCTTTTTTTTTATCTCTTTTTTAATTGCTTAGGACCCAGGCATTGAACCCACATCTCTTATGTCTACCTGCATTAGCAGGTGGGTTCTTTCTCATTTACTATAAGTACATTGAGTACAAATTTGATATTATCACTAGAGTAATTCATCAATTTATTCAAAAGTCTGTGTCCTACCGTATGTTAGGCATTAAACTGAGCACAGAAATTGAAAGTTAAGGTACAGCTTCTTTGCTCATCAAAGAATATGTGAGCTGGTGTCACTTAGTGGCCTGGTCCTCACAAAGGCAACCGGATGTGCTATTTTGCCATGGATGAGTAAGGATCAGATAGGAAAAAGCTGAACATTTTCTTAGCATAATTTTAAGGACTGTTCTTGTACCTTCTCATATTGACCCTATAATAATCCCTACTATGTTGTGATAACTCATGATAGTGGATAACCAACGGACAACGCATATGAATCCCCTTTGTCAGAACTGGTATCATGAAAAAGACATTCAAGAACCTTCTGTTTGACATTTTGATTTTAGATGAATGGTTATCACATATATTTGCTTTTTCTTAGTTTAGAAAGTGTTGATCTCAGTGGCATTCTTATTGCATTCTTAACAGAAGGAAGAGCAAGTATCAAGGTATTTGGTATTTTGCCCCTGATGGAGACCTGCATGCTTTATATTCAGTCTCTTTGGAAGTTCCAAAGAGCCCTCTCAGGCTAATATCTTATAATAATATTTTGTTATAATGTTTAGGTAATGAAGTCTAAATTCATCATGATTTATTAATAAATTTCTGTCTCTGCTTCCTACTAAATTTGTGAATTGTAAGTTTGTTTCTTCTTCTGTAAAATGTGATGGATAATAATAATACTGACTATAATGCAGGGTTTTCAGTAATGAGACGATTCATTTAAGGCCCTAGTTCATAGCCTAACATAGAGAAGTACTCAAAATGTCAGTTTGGGCACAATTCTCATTTTAAAATGAAAATGAAGGCTGGAGGATGAAGAGATTTATGAAATTACAAAACTAATATCACAGTTCAGTTGAATTTCAATGTCATCCTCTAGGTTTTGAATTTACTTCCAAAGTTTTCACTCTTTATTGCTTAGCTCAGAGACTCTCTCATCTTTTATCTTTAATCTGATTTAATATTCTCAAATTATGATTTATTTTTTAAAGATTATGGCCAATAAAATAATAGTTAACAGAATATAATACAGCTCTACAGTCTTGGGTACAATCAATCGATATTTGTAATCCTAACTTTCTGGATTAAAAGATAAAATCTCTCCTATACACACGAAAAACATTTAGACTCTTTTATGTGTTGGATTTTAAAGTCCTGAGAATGGGGTTAATGTATTACCAAGGCCAATATGAATCAGGACATATATCAGAAACTCAATAAATATTGCAAAACAAATTTAGACTCCAGATAATACATTAATTTGAGCAATATCATAATTTATGTCTATTGCTAGATCATCAGATTGACGGTGGGTATTAGCAAGGTCATTATAACAGCTATAATTTACTGATTAACTTCTCTGTAATATAATAATACCATCAAGTTTGAATTATTCTCATATAAATTATTTCAGCTCTAAAATTACTGAGGGAAAGATTTTTGGGAGAATGACTGATGTGGATAATGACTGATGTGGATATCCAAATAAATAATGAGAAGCTATTTTCCCAGACACTTGGATATATTTCATGAAAAAAATTATATCGGTCATTATGTATTTCATGAAAAAATGGTTTATGTAAATAAGTAAATACATGATCCTTTGCACAGGTAGGGGTTAGCATGAAGTAGAAAATAATGTTACTACACTGTAGCTAGCATTATGACATATAATTGAGGATTAATGCCTGTCCCTTATTTTTATCCCTCAAAAATGGTCTTGATTCAACTATCATTTAATATGAAGAACATCACATAATTCATATAGACTGATCCTTTTAATCACTTGTAGTGATTTTTAGCTAAGTAAGCTTCTGAGTATGTAAGCATATTAGCAACAATGTTTACTTTATAATAAGACGCTTTCTTGTCTTGACATGATTTTAATGATCATATGTGTTATTTGAGATGGACTGTACTATTTCTGCTAAAACAGCATTAAAGTTCATTTCTGACATGAAGACAAGAAAATACCTTTTTTGGAGCATGGCTGAATATACAGTTTCATGAAAAGCTGATCTGTCAGATCTAACTGGCAAAGACAAAGAGGCAAAAGAGTCAAGAGAATGATCCTCTAAGAGTATATTGTACACTTAGTGGCACAAGCCTGAACAGAAAGAGTGGATCTGGAAACTTCTTCCTCTCTCACACTCTTCAACTAGATTTTCAGAGTATTTTGAGTTTTGCCTTCTAAATGTCTCCTGCAAAATTGCTTCTCAGCCTTTTGGCTAAGATCAAGTATAAATGTCTCCCCAGTGCATCTGCTTCTATGTTATCAAGAAAAGGGATGTGGCTTCCCTGGTGGTACCGTTGGTAAGGACACCGCCTTGCACTGCAAGGCGTCGGTTCAAGCCCTGGCCTGGGAAGATCCCACGTGCCGCGGAGCAGCTGGACTGATGTGTCCAATTACTGAGCCGGAGCTCTGGAGCACGTGTGCCCAGAGCCGGTGCTCTGCAACAACAGAGGCCACCACGATGGGAGGCCACATGGGTCAAAGGACAAAGATGGATGAAAATAGATAAATGAAAGACCAATAGAAGTGGCCTGCCCGCTCCCCTCCCTCCCCAACCAACCCGACCCCCGCCCAAAATAAATAAAACTTTAACCAAAAAACGAACAGGTTAAAATGTCTCTTGGGTGAGCAAACTCCATATCCACTCTCATCTCCTTCCAATATAGTTAATGAACACAAAGTGATACTTTTAAAATGGAAATATAAATATTTTGCATCAAATTTTGTGTTCAAAAATATTCACCAACTTTCTATTGCTCTTAGGTAAATGTACAAAATGTTTGCCATGGTCTTTGAGATTTTCAATAACACACCTCCAACTCTCTTTATAGTTCTTGAGCATACCATTCTCTTTCACTTCTCTTATATAGCTTTAGAGTTTCCTTCAAACATGTTCTCTGTCATCACAAAACATTTGCATTTACTTTATAATAAGACGCTTTCTTGTCTTGACATGATTTTAATGATCATATGTGTTATTTGAGATGGACTGTACTATTTCTGCTAAAACAGCATTAAAGTTCATTTCTGACATGAAGACAAGAAAATACCTTTTTTGGAGCATGGCTGAATATACAGTTTCATGAAAAGCTGATCTGTCAGATCTAACTGGCAAAGACAAAGAGGCAAAAGAGTCAAGAGAATGATCCTCTAAGAGTATATTGTACACTTAGTGGCACAAGCCTGAACAGAAAGAGTGGATCTGGAAACTTCTTCCTCTCTCACACTCTTCAACTAGATTTTCAGAGTATTTTGAGTTTTGCCTTCTAAATGTCTCCTGCAAAATTGCTTCTCAGCCTTTTGGCTAAGATCAAGTATAAATGTCTCCCCAGTGCATCTGCTTCTATGTTATCAAGAACAGGCTAGGGATTCCCTGGTGGTCCAGTGGGTAAGGACACTGCCTTGCAGTGCAAGGGGCGTCGGTTCAAGCCCTGGCCTGGGAAGATCCCACGTGCCGCGGAGCAGCTGGACTGATGTGTCCAATTACTGAGCCGGAGCTCTGGAGCACGTGTGCCCAGAGCCGGTGCTCTGCAACAACAGAGGCCACCACGATGGGAGGCCACATGGGTCAAAGGACAAAGATGGATGAAAATAGATAAATGAAAGACCAATAGAAGTGGCCTGCCCGCTCCCCTCCCTCCCCAACCAACCCGACCCCCGCCCAAAATAAATAAATCTTTAAAAAAAAAAAGAACAGGTTAAAATGTCTCTTGGGTGAGCAAACTCCATATCCACTCTCATCTCCTTCCAATATAGTTAATGAACACAAAGTGATACTTTTAAAATGGAAATATAAATATTTTGCATCAAATTTTGTGTTCAAAAATATTCACCAACTTTCTATTGCTCTTAGGTAAATGTACAAAATGTTTGCCATGGTCTTTGAGATTTTCAATAACACACCTCCAACTCTCTTTATAGTTCTTGAGCATACCATTCTCTTTCACTTCTCTTATATAGCTTTAGAGTTTCCTTCAAACATGTTCTCTGTCATCACAAAACATTTGCATATACTCCTTTATTTGCCTCAAATACTCTTCTCTCTGTCACAACATGTTTGGCTAGATAGAATAAAACATAGTTCTCAGCTCATGTATTATTTCTTGTGTGAAGATCTCTTGAATTTTAGTATTATTTACATAACTTATACCACTCAGCATTTTCCTTTAACTGTATATTAAAAATCATTTATGTATAGGTGTGTCTGTGCAATTACTTGACTGGTGTCACTGCACCACTGGATTTTTGACTCCATAAAGAAAGCATAACATTCATTTTTCTCACTATTTTATCTTTAGCGCTTTGTATTACACCAACCATATAATAGCTTTCAGTACACCTCAGGTTTTTAGTTGCATGACTGAATGGATATTTGAATAAGTGGGTAAATAAACTAATGCAGTAAAAGGAAATATCATTTGCAAATTGCTAATCTATCATTTGTTATAAGATTGGCTATGGCAAAAGCAACATGATCCTAGAATGTGGATACACATGACGTAGGACTGAACCTAACTCACAGCTTATAGACAAGTAGCTTATCTGAGTTCCACAGATTGAGAAGACCCAGAATTGGCCCCATACCTATACGAGTGAGAAATATATTCTTTGTATAAGCAACTTGATGTTCAGATTGTTTTCCGTAGAAGCTGACTGATAAAATCCTAATACATAAATGTGTGTGTGGGTGTGTGTACTAAGTCACTTCAATCCTGTATGACTCTTTGTGACCCTATAAACTTTAGCTTGCCAGGTTCCTCTGTACATGGGACTCACCAGGTACAGTGGGTTGCCATGTCCTCCTCAAGGGGATCTTAACAACCCAGAGATTGAATTCATGTCTTTTACGCCTCCTCCATTGGCAGATGGGTTCTTTACCACTAGAACCACCTGGTTAGATTATAATTTACAATTGGTAATAGGGGCACTTATTAAAATTAAGAAAATATGATAATTTAGTCTAATAATTTTGGGGGGAGGAGGTGGGAGGGGGACTGGGATATGCATATGACTGATCTGGGAACATACATGTATGTGAAATTCTCAGTTTTTCCAAACATGTTCTCTGTCATCACAAAACATTTGCATATACTCCTTTATTTGCCTCAAATACTCTTCTCTCTGTCACAACATGTTTGGCTAGATAGAATAAAACATAGTTCTCAGCTCATGTATTATTTCTTGTGTGAAGATCTCTTGAATTTTAGTATTATTTACATAACTTATACCACTCAGCATTTTCCTTTAACTGTATATTAAAAATCATTTATGTATAGGTGTGTCTGTGCAATTACTTGACTGGTGTCACTGCACCACTGGATTTTTGACTCCATAAAGAAAGCATAACATTCATTTTTCTCACTATTTTATCTTTAGCGCTTTGTATTACACCAACCATATAATAGCTTTCAGTACACCTCAGGTTTTTAGTTGCATGACTGAATGGATATTTGAATAAGTGGGTAAATAAACTAATGCAGTAAAAGGAAATATCATTTGCAAATTGCTAATCTATCATTTGTTATAAGATTGGCTATGGCAAAAGCAACATGATCCTAGAATGTGGATACACATGACGTAGGACTGAACCTAACTCACAGCTTATAGACAAGTAGCTTATCTGAGTTCCACAGATTGAGAAGACCCAGAATTGGCCCCATACCTATACGAGTGAGAAATATATTCTTTGTATAAGCAACTTGATGTTCAGATTGTTTTCCGTAGAAGCTGACTGATAAAATCCTAATACATAAATGTGTGTGTGGGTGTGTGTACTAAGTCACTTCAATCCTGTATGACTCTTTGTGACCCTATAAACTTTAGCTTGCCAGGTTCCTCTGTACATGGGACTCACCAGGTACAGTGGGTTGCCATGTCCTCCTCAAGGGGATCTTAACAACCCAGAGATTGAATTCATGTCTTTTACGCCTCCTCCATTGGCAGATGGGTTCTTTACCACTAGAACCACCTGGTTAGATTATAATTTACAATTGGTAATAGGGGCACTTATTAAAATTAAGAAAATATGATAATTTAGTCTAATAATTTTGGGGGGAGGAGGTGGGAGGGGGACTGGGATATGCATATGACTGATCTGGGAACATACATGTATGTGAACAACAAAACTCTGTAAAAAATATAAAAAGTAAATAAAAAATTAATGAGAAAACAAATAAAATGGTTTAAAAATTAAAAAGTAGTGCAAAGTGAAATACAGTGTGACTTCAGTTTAAAAAAAAAAAGACCAATAGAAGTGGTCAAAAAAAAAAAATATATATATATATACATATAAAGAAGAAGAAATGGTGTTGAAATCTCTCGCAATTGTCAAGAAGATTGCGTTCATTATTTTAACTCTACTTTTCAAGTTGCAGCCATATTAAACATAGCATTGCTATATTCTTTGTAGCTAAATATATGCACTGGAAGAAACTGAATCTTATAGATTCCGTAGAGTTCTTAGTTTCATCTTCTAAAGCATATACCTTTGTTTGGCAGAGAAATGTTTCTGAAACAGAAACTAAGACCAGATTTTATTCTCGCTAGCTCCCTTCCAAGAATTGAAGAGTAATTGGAACAATAAGCTTATGTTCTGTAGCACTCACTGTACTGCCTTAGCAAATTGCTGTTACATCTCAGAAGAAGGCACTATGTACAGTGATAACCCACAGGGCATGTGTTTCTGATGAATGGCAAGTGTGGGATGCCTAAGTCATTAAAAACTCCAGGCAGAATCTATTCCTAGAAAAACATGCTGAGGCTCACAGGCAGTGGTACATAATAGTACGAAATGAATAGGAATTATCATTTTTTATAGCACATGCATTTCAATTTTTCCTGAAGGTTGTATTTTAGGCTCACTGGTTTCTAAATGCTTTGTCATATCAACATCTAATTTTTCAGTCTCTTTTTGGACTTTAAACTTTGAGAAACATTAAAAATTGTCTAGTCAAGTTTTCTAAAAATTCTGAGGACTCTAAAATATACTGGGGCCCAAACCTAATACAGACAAATTCTTATCATTGGAATTGGGCATAAATAATTTTTAAAGCTCCCAGGTTTATTTTAACATGCTTTCAAGTTTAAGCACCTTGATTCTAGTTTAATTCCCTTATTTAATGAAGATGGGAACTTAAGCCCAAAGTAGAATGATTTACCCAAGGTGACCAAAGAAATCAGTATAATTGTTAGTGATACCCAGTTCTACAGTATAATATTTCTTCCAATATAGGGAGAAATGCCTCCACTTAATTGGCATTCTTTTACTTATAACTTTATTCATTCATATTAGTGGATATCACCTTGGAGTTTAATTTCAAGTTCACAGTACTGCTAAAAATATTATTTCTTATTCTACCTTTCATATAGATATTTGTATTTAAACTAGAAATGGTTATCTCAGAAATACTAAGGTCAAAATAAAAATTATTTCATATCTAAGGTAATGTAATGAAACAATAAGTCTGCATTATGTCCACTATATATAAACCAGACATGATTATTATACCTATTAATCAACTGTATACCCATATGATAACACAAAGTTCGTAAGTCTTAACATTTCTTTTATACACAATGAAGAGTATGGAAAGGACAAGTTAAAAGAACAAAACAAAAAGTGTGAAGAGGCTTGTTTACCAATGTGAATTAACAGTCAAACTTGTATAATTTTTAATGAAATGTATATACAGATGTGTTTGTAGAAAATGAGTCTATGTAAATACTGAGATGGAGTCTGGAAGGAATACATATTATCTTTGTAAAGTGAAAGGGAAAAGTGAAAGTCAAGTAGCTCAGTCATGTCCAACTCTTTGAGACCCCATGGATAAGTCAGGATTCTCCAGGTAAGAGTACCGGAGTGGAGAGCCTATTCTGTCTCCAGGGAATCTTCCCAACCCAGATCTCCTGCAATGCAGGAGATTCTTTACCTTCTGAGCCACCAAAAATGCCCAAGAATCCTGGAGTGGGTGCTTACCCCTTCTCCAGGGTATCTTCCCAACCCAGGAATTGAACGGGGTCTCTGCATTCTGGGTGGATTATTTTCCACCTGAGATACACTAAACCTTTAAAGATTAACAGAGCTGTAATTAGAAGTGAGTTAAAGTATTTTTTATAGATTTTACAAAATCCTGTTCTTGATAGAGTTACAATATAAATAAAGCAAAAATCTTAACATAGCTCACATATTTGACCTATGGAAATATAAAACAAAGAAGATTAAATATAAGAATCCACAATTAACATTGCTTTAAATTTTTTTTCTTCTTCTTCTTTTTTTCTTCTTTCCAAAGAAGAACATATTATAATTCACTATAGCATCATTCAGTATGTTATCATGAAGATTTGTGCTTTCCATATATCCTATTCAAGAACACATTTGTCATAAGAAAGAGTAAAGACACTGACATCACAGAATATTGAATATCTCTGCTAATATTAAAATGCTCACTGGGGAAATGTACCTGTTTGTATCTTTGGACAAATGAATCAACTTATTAAAAATGACAATGTTAATAATACCATCAGCAGCTAAAGTTATCCAAGTCATATGGCTGGAAGACTCAGAAGTATTCGAAAGATCTCTTCCTTTTTTGCTGTTTCTAAATATATCTCTGGGACAGTTGAGCTTGTCTAATGCCCGTTTCCCTGCAACAAGGTCATTTTTAATGAACAAAAGTTAATTAGGCCCAAATGTATCTCTTTTGGTGCAACGGGTGCTATCACAATTTGAATAGTCTCAGACTGCTGAGCATAGGGAGGAAAAATTAGAAGTGTATCTCACTAACAATGTCAATCTAGTAGTTTTAATGAAAGAAATTCCACTGGGAGCTAAGAAAAAGAAATATGAAAGACCTAGAAATTATTTAAGGGGAAAGAGAGCAGGAAATTTGCAGAATGAGGATAAGAAAATGATAACCTAGAAATAGAATGTATAATAAAAGTGATTATGGAGGGCAATGGAAATACAAATGTTAAACACAGTTTCTAAAGCGTCACTCCAAGCAATTGTTGTTCATGTACTAATTAAACACGCAGACACATGCACAATGTTGAAACAGAAACATTTTGACTGCCTCAGTTAATCCACCTGTCAGCACAACCTGGGTCTGATTCAACCAAGGATTTTTGGTTCACTTATTACTACAACAAGATTACCATTTGTGTTTCTTTTAAACATTGGCTATTTTATTTTTAGTTAAAACATTTTTAGATTTTTGGGTTATCATATGAAATAAAGCAAAAATCTTAACATAGCTCACATATTTGACCTATGGAAATATAAAACAAAGAAGATTAAATATAAGAATCCACAATTAACATTGCTTTAAATTTTTTTTCTTCTTCTTCTTTTTTTCTTCTTTCCAAAGAAGAACATATTATAATTCACTATAGCATCATTCAGTATGTTATCATGAAGATTTGTGCTTTCCATATATCCTATTCAAGAACACATTTGTCATAAGAAAGAGTAAAGACACTGACATCACAGAATATTGAATATCTCTGCTAATATTAAAATGCTCACTGGGGAAATGTACCTGTTTGTATCTTTGGACAAATGAATCAACTTATTAAAAATGACAATGTTAATAATACCATCAGCAGCTAAAGTTATCCAAGTCATATGGCTGGAAGACTCAGAAGTATTCGAAAGATCTCTTCCTTTTTTGCTGTTTCTAAATATATCTCTGGGACAGTTGAGCTTGTCTAATGCCCGTTTCCCTGCAACAAGGTCATTTTTAATGAACAAAAGTTAATTAGGCCCAAATGTATCTCTTTTGGTGCAACGGGTGCTATCACAATTTGAATAGTCTCAGACTGCTGAGCATAGGGAGGAAAAATTAGAAGTGTATCTCACTAACAATGTCAATCTAGTAGTTTTAATGAAAGAAATTCCACTGGGAGCTAAGAAAAAGAAATATGAAAGACCTAGAAATTATTTAAGGGGAAAGAGAGCAGGAAATTTGCAGAATGAGGATAAGAAAATGATAACCTAGAAATAGAATGTATAATAAAAGTGATTATGGAGGGCAATGGAAATACAAATGTTAAACACAGTTTCTAAAGCGTCACTCCAAGCAATTGTTGTTCATGTACTAATTAAACACGCAGACACATGCACAATGTTGAAACAGAAACATTTTGACTGCCTCAGTTAATCCACCTGTCAGCACAACCTGGGTCTGATTCAACCAAGGATTTTTGGTTCACTTATTACTACAACAAGATTACCATTTGTGTTTCTTTTAAACATTGGCTATTTTATTTTTTAGTTAAAACATTTTTAGATGAACCTATCAGTTTATCTGCAATATGAATATGATTATCCATTTATAGAGAATAAACAGAATAAAGATGAACGTTTATATGATAATAGATGTAGAAATATGAGTGAGATCATTACTATAGAATGAATCATATAACTGTTCTTTTTATATCAAAAATATTCAATTATCAGCATTTCCATGTAATTCAGCCATGAAGAATCTTACAGAGAAGCATCTAAATCATGAGATTTAACTGAGTAAGGGAGAGAAGTAAATTCTTTGCTAAAAATAACTTCATAATAAGTTTTCTTTCAGAGAAGTCCTAAGCACCCTTTCTTATCCCAACTCTGCTGACAGTAACATAAAATTTCAAGTATTCCCTACATTGAATCAGCTCTTAGTACAATGTCTTCTTCTTCCTTTGTCTGTGGCTGTCTCCAATCATTATAAAGTAATTCTTCTAGCAGCCTGCTTTCATGATCTGTCTGCCTTCAAGCACAGACCGAGGTTCACTCATTATTTCTCTGAGAAACTTTAGCTGTGAATTCTTGTACTCTATTGCTTCTCATATACAAAACAAAAGAGCTATTTAGAAGTCTGTTTTATTTTATTTTACTTTTTTTGGGGAGGGGCGGATTGGGGAGGGAGGGGGCGGGCGGGCCACTTCTATTGGTCTTTCATTTGTCCGTTTTCATCCGTCTTTGTTCTTTGACCCACGTGGGCCTCCCATCGCAGTGGCCTCTGTTGTCACAGAGCACTAGCTCTGGGTGCATGTGCTCCAGAGCTCTGGCTCGGTAATTGGACACATCGGTCCAGCCACTCCGCGGCACGTGGGATCTTCCCAGGCCAGGGATCGAACTGGCGCCCTTTGCACTGCAAGGCGGTGTTCTTACCCACTGGACCCACCTGGGAAGCCCTAGAAGTCTATTTTAAAACAGAGTAAAAATTTAGAAAATTCAAAGGCACTCAATTGCAATACGTTTTCTTAGCAATGTGAACTTAAAGATTTGAAACAAGTCATTTAAGACTCATTAATCCCCTGGCTCATTTTATAGCCTCCTTTAGACTTGACATGGGAGATGAAGGTAAGGGCCACGATAAAATATGGAGGTTGGATTGGACAAAATAGATCAATCAATCGTTCCCTTTTTTTAACATTTGAAGGAGATGAAGGTCACTACTTGTAACGAGAGGGGAGATATTTTTTTCTTTTAATTTTGGTCTCTTTTATTGATTATTTTATCCATTTATTTTCATCCATCTTTATTCTTTGGCCTATATGGGCCTCATATCACAGTGGCCCCTCTCACTGCAGAGCTCCGGTGCTGGGCACATGTGCTCCAGAGTGCTGGCTCAGAAGTGGATGCACTGGTCCAGCTGCCCCATGGCACGTGGGATCTTCCTGGGCCAGGGATCGAACTGGCGCCCTTTGCACTGCAAGGCGGTGTTCTTACCCACTGGACCCACCTGGGAAGCCCTAGAAGTCTATTTTAAAACAGAGTAAAAATTTAGAAAATTCAAAGGCACTCAATTGCAATACGCTTTTCTTAGCAATGTGAACTTAAAGATTTGAAACAAGTCATTTAAGACTCATTAATCCCCTGGCTCATTTTATAGCCTCCTTTAGACTTGACATGGGAGATGAAGGTAAGGGCCACGATAAAATATGGAGGTTGGATTGGACAAAATAGATCAATCAATCGTTCCCTTTTTTTAACATTTGAAGGAGATGAAGGTCACTACTTGTAACGAGAGGGGAGATATTTTTTTCTTTTAATTTTGGTCTCTTTTATTGATTATTTTATCCATTTATTTTCATCCATCTTTATTCTTTGGCCTATATGGGCCTCATATCACAGTGGCCCCTCTCACTGCAGAGCTCCGGTGCTGGGCACATGTGCTCCAGAGTGCTGGCTCAGAAGTGGATGCACTGGTCCAGCTGCCCCATGGCACGTGGGATCTTCCTGGGCCAGGGATCGAACCGGTGCCCCTTGCACTGCAAGGTGGACTCTTTACCCACTGGACCACTAGGGAAACCCGGAGCTAAATTTTTTAAAAAGAGTTAATTGAACAAAAATTTCTAGGAAGTCCTTTATGTTTTCATTATTAGCAAGTGAAAATAAAATGACAGAATGCAGAACAATACAAAGTATATGAAATAATATTGTA
Source organism: Tragulus kanchil (assembly GCA_022376925.1). NCBI lineage: Eukaryota > Metazoa > Chordata > Mammalia > Artiodactyla > Tragulidae > Tragulus > Tragulus kanchil. Next base: position 146,469,278 of record JAIOJX010000004.1, read on the forward strand.
GGAAAGATTATAATATTCACTAGCTTACACAGTGATGGTTTTTCATTCACTATCTCTCTTTAAATAATTATTCACACAGTCTTTATGAGGAGGTTATATCTATTTAGTATTGTTGAACCAAGAGTGTGTCTATTAGTTTTTAATAAGAAACTCTATCATTGTAAATATTTTAAAAGAATTTCATGTCATAAATGGAAATAAGAAAAGTATTGTATGACACATTTTAAATAATTCCAAATTTAACATAGAGTTGGAGAAAGTAGTGAAATATAATATTAGGTTATAGCATTACATTTCTAAATCAGAATTTTACTGTCTTTTTTGCTTTATGATGAACATAAAGTGAACATATCACTTAACCTCTTAGTTACTGATTACCATATATATATGTGTGTGTATATATATTTATATATATACACACACATATATATAGTGAATAATTCAAAAATCCAAGAGTCCCTTACAGGTCATAAACGTTAACTATTATTCTAAGCTATTCACGCATGCCTTGTTCCAGCATTCTTTGTTTTATTGTGCTTCAGAGATTTTTTGTTGTTGTTGTTACAATTTGAAGGTGTGTGTCAACTCTCCATCAAGCAAGTCTATCAGATTCATTTTGCAAACAGCCTTTGCCCACTCCCTGTCTCTGGCACATTTTGTAGAGTCTCACTGCTAGGTAGAATAGAGAAGAGTCCAAAAATTTATTTATAAAACTTCAGCTAAAGGACAGACAAAAAAGTTAAAGAGCCTGTGAAAAACAGAACAAAGGGAAAATCCATAGCCTGGAGCTTCAGAGCGAAAAAAATGACCAACACACACTCTACCCTGGTTGGTCTCAGATAGAAGCCCTGTTTGACATGGGGCAAAACAAATCAGACTCTGAGGACTGCTTGAGGAAGAGAACAAGGATGTAAAAAGATAAACCTAAAACAGGACTCTGAGGTCCACATGTCTCAGGGATCGAACCGTTAGCAAGTGAAAATAAAATTTTGAGTTAATTGAACAAAATTTCTAGGAAGTCCTTTATGTTTTCATTATTAGCAAGTGAAAATAAAATGACAGAATGCAGAACAATACAAAGTATATGAAATAATATTGTAGGAAAGATTATAATATTCACTAGCTTACACAGTGATGGTTTTTCATTCACTATCTCTCTTTAAATAATTATTCACACAGTCTTTATGAGGAGGTTATATCTATTTAGTATTGTTGAACCAAGAGTGTGTCTATTAGTTTTTAATAAGAAACTCTATCATTGTAAATATTTTAAAAGAATTTCATGTCATAAATGGAAATAAGAAAAGTATTGTATGACACATTTTAAATAATTCCAAATTTAACATAGAGTTGGAGAAAGTAGTGAAATATAATATTAGGTTATAGCATTACATTTCTAAATCAGAATTTTACTGTCTTTTTTGCTTTATGATGAACATAAAGTGAACATATCACTTAACCTCTTAGTTACTGATTACCTATATATATGTGTGTGTATATATATTTATATATATACACACATATATATAGTGAATAATTCAAAAATCCAAGAGTCCCTTACAGGTCATAAACGTTAACTATTATTCTAAGCTATTCACGCATGCCTTGTTCCAGCATTCTTTGTTTTATTGTGCTTCAGAGATTTTTTGTTGTTGTTGTTACAATTTGAAGGTGTGTGTCAACTCTCCATCAAGCAAGTCTATCAGATTCATTTTGCAAACAGCCTTTGCCCACTCCCTGTCTCTGGCACATTTTGTAGAGTCTCACTGCTAGGTAGAATAGAGAAGAGTCCAAAAATTTATTTATAAAACTTCAGCTAAAGGACAGACAAAAAAGTTAAAGAGCCTGTGAAAAACAGAACAAAGGGAAAATCCATAGCCTGGAGCTTCAGAGCGAAAAAAATGACCAACACACACTCTACCCTGGTTGGTCTCAGATAGAAGCCCTGTTTGACATGGGGCAAAACAAATCAGACTCTGAGGACTGCTTGAGGAAGAGAACAAGGATGTAAAAAGATAAACCTAAAACAGGACAGGACCACTCCTAGGCAGTTGGTCCACTCTCATGTCTCAGGGGTGTATTTATTTTCACGTGCCTTGTTTAATAAATCCAACCTGCATGAGCTTTCTGCCTGTTATTTTAATTTTTTTTACTACAACAAGACAAAAATCGAGGGAAGAAGCAGATCTGATATCAAAATATTTCAAACTTTTTATTATTACTGTATTTGTTATGGTGATCTAGGGGCTTCCCTAGTAGCACAGATGGTAAAGAATCTGCCTGTAATGCTGGAGATCTGGGTTTTACCCATGGGACAGGAAGATGCCCAGGTGAAACAAATGGCTACCCACTCCAGTATTCTTGCCTGGAGAATTCCATTGACAGAGGAGCCTGGTGGCCCATGGGGCTGCAAAAATTTGGACGTGGATGAGTGACTAACACCTTAACGCTAAGGTGGTCTATGGTCAGTGATCTTGTTACTATTGCAGAAAGAGTATAACTCACCGAAGGCTCAGATAGTGGTTAGCACTTTTTTATGCAATAAAATACATACCTTATAATTAAGGACATACATATTTTTGAGAGGGGAGAGGGGTGGTCACACTTCCCTTGTAGCTCAGCTGATAAAGAATTTGCCTGTAATGCAGGAGACCCCAATTTGATTCCTGGAGAAGGGATAGGCTACCCACTCCAGAAATCTTGAGTTTCTCTACTGGTTCAAACAGTAGAGAATCTGCCTGCAATGCAGGAGGCCTGAGTTGGATCTCTGGGACAAAAAGATACCCTAGAGAAGGAAATGACTACCGAGTAGAACTATCTGGAGAATTCCATGGACAGAGTAGCCTGGCAGGCTACAGTTAGAACTATCTGGAGAATTCCATGGACAGAGGAGCCTGGCAGGCTACAGTCTATGGGATGACAAAGAGTCAGACAGGACTGAGTGATTTTCACATGCATACATATTTTGCATTTTAGTGCTTCTTCAGTGGCTCCGCAGAACAGAATTCACCCGGCCATGCAGGAGACCCAGGTTCAATCTGGGTTTGAGAAGATCCCCTGAAGAAGAAAACGGCTTCCCATATCAATATTCTTGCCTGGAGGATCCCATGGACAGAGGACCCCGGCAGGCCACAGGGTTGCAAAGAGTCAGACATGACTTGGAGACTAAACAAGAACAATGCTTTTTAGACATAATGCTACGGCATATATAATAGACTATAGTATAGTGTAAATATAGTTTCTCTATGCACAGAGAAATCTAAAAGTTCATCATGTGACTCAATTTATTCTAATTTTAAGTTTTTGAGATGGCCTGGAACCAATCCTGCAATATCTCCACGGTATGCCTATAGAAGTAAGCTGTTTTCCATTATTCACTGTTGTTTTTTTAATCTAACCTATATCTTTAAAAAAAAATATTAACCTAAGTTTGTAAAGAAATTTTAACAATATTCAGTAAGTAACTTAATGATTTCCCATTAACCATTTTCAAGAGAGTAATAAATTGGATTTCTCAGAAAAACTCAATATTAATAGCACATAAGGAAGGGAATTAATCAGTGTAAACTTATATTGAAAGCTACTGTCTGTAAATGTGTGATTATTTGTTTCTCCACAAAATAATAGATTGATATTTATGGTTCCTAAATCAATTCAATGTTAGAAAATATAATGTTCTATGTAAATCCACGTAGAAAAGAGCAAGTAATTCTCAAATGTATAGTAAGTTTCTTATATACTTTCTTTGTTATTTATTTTCTATTTATAATAAGAAACATAGTGGGCAAATATCTTGTGTAGATTTTATAGCCTGCTTTAATTCATGTGAGTTCATGCATTCATAACATTTTAATGGAAAAAACCTTATGTCTAAAACTCTATGCTTGGTACTTTGGTGATATGATATACATTCTGTCCTTATGCGATGATAAGAGATACAAGAAATAAACAATTATCTATCCCTATGGAGGTGGGAGGGATTGATTCCAGGACCTCCTCCAGATCTTAGGCCGTAAACACCTAGTTCCTATTGTTGGCCCTTCAGAGGTTCCAAATGGGTGATTCAACCCCGACCACCCCTCAACAAAGCCCAGAATCCTCAGTGGGTTTAATTCCCTGATGTAGAACAGCAGACACTGATGACTCATTGTAATTGTCTTAATATGGTTCTCACAAGAGACTATTAAAATGTAAAGGAAGAAGGAGAATGCCCTGGGCAAAAGTAACAGGATTAGACTTTAGAATGATTCCTGAACCTGGTCTTTAAGCACAGGAGTTTCCCAGGTAGCTCAGTTCATAAAGAGTCTGACTGCAAGGCAGGAAACAGTTTTACTCAGTCCAAGCTCGCTCTGCTAGCTGTACAACAGGCCAATGAATCCGAGAGACGAGGTACTGAGGCAAGGAAAATAATTTTATTCAGAAAGCAGGTGACAAAGAAAACAGAAGGATAGCGTTTCAAAATAATCATCTTATTGGGGCCTTGTTGCCAGGTATGCCTATAGAAGTAAGCTGTTTTCCATTATTCACTGTTGTTTTTTAATCTAACCTATATCTTTAAAAAAATATTAACCTAAGTTTGTAAAGAAATTTTAACAATATTCAGTAAGTAACTTAATGATTTCCCATTAACCATTTTCAAGAGAGTAATAAATTGGATTTCTCAGAAAAACTCAATATTAATAGCACATAAGGAAGGGAATTAATCAGTGTAAACTTATATTGAAAGCTACTGTCTGTAAATGTGTGATTATTTGTTTCTCCACAAAATAATAGATTGATATTTATGGTTCCTAAATCAATTCAATGTTAGAAAATATAATGTTCTATGTAAATCCACGTAGAAAAGAGCAAGTAATTCTCAAATGTATAGTAAGTTTCTTATATACTTTCTTTGTTATTTATTTTCTATTTATAATAAGAAACATAGTGGGCAAATATCTTGTGTAGATTTTATAGCCTGCTTTAATTCATGTGAGTTCATGCATTCATAACATTTTAATGGAAAAAACCTTATGTCTAAAACTCTATGCTTGGTACTTTGGTGATATGATATACATTCTGTCCTTATGCGATGATAAGAGATACAAGAAATAAACAATTATCTATCCCTATGGAGGTGGGAGGGATTGATTCCAGGACCTCCTCCAGATCTTAGGCCGTAAACACCTAGTTCCTATTGTTGGCCCTTCAGAGGTTCCAAATGGGTGATTCAACCCCGACCACCCCTCAACAAAGCCCAGAATCCTCAGTGGGTTTAATTCCCTGATGTAGAACAGCAGACACTGATGACTCATTGTAATTGTCTTAATATGGTTCTCACAAGAGACTATTAAAATGTAAAGGAAGAAGGAGAATGCCCTGGGCAAAAGTAACAGGATTAGACTTTAGAATGATTCCTGAACCTGGTCTTTAAGCACAGGAGTTTCCCAGGTAGCTCAGTTCATAAAGAGTCTGACTGCAAGGCAGGAAACAGTTTTACTCAGTCCAAGCTCGCTCTGCTAGCTGTACAACAGGCCAATGAATCCGAGAGACGAGGTACTGAGGCAAGGAAAATAATTTTATTCAGAAAGCAGGTGACAAAGAAAACAGAAGGATAGCGTTTCAAAATAATCATCTTATTGGGGCCTTGTTGCCAGGCTCTTTTACAAATCAGAAATGGGGAGAGGTGAGGAAGCAAAGCAAAAGGCCATTCATCTTGCAAATCTCTCTTAGGATGGTAAGCGTCAGGCAGAGGATCTGTGAATTTCTCCCTTCCTGTTATCTACAGGTGGACAGGGTTTTGAAGAAAAGCACTTTCTCAATTAATTAATTTTTAAACTAAGAGTTTTACTGATTGCCTGTATGCGTGTGCGTGTTCAATTCCTAAATTGTGTCTGGCTTTGCAGTCCTGTGGACTGTAGCTCACCAGGCTCCTCTGTCCATGAGATTTCTCAAGCATGAATACTGGAGTAGGTTGACATTTCCTCTCTCCAAGACATCTTCCCAACCCAGGGATTGAACCTGAGTCTCCTGCATTGCAGGCAGTTTCTTTACCACTGAACCATCCAGAAGCCCAATTACTGACTTCATATCACATATAATTCAATGTCTAGCACATGGTGGATACTTATGATACATATGTTTTTACATGAAGACATGTACACAATATGTGTTATTAGCAGAAAGGTGTCAGGCAGAAACTGGTGAACCAAAAATATGTAGCCAAGGTAATTTTAAAAATCACATTTCATAATTGATGTTTTATGAAAAAAGCTTATAGAACTATGCCAAACATAAAATGTTAAAAATATTAACTAAACGTTTCTAAATCTGGTATACCTAATATTAATTATATCATTAAAAGAGGTTTAAATATATCTACCCTTATATAATGTTCACAAAATGCTCTTTTAATTGTAACCCCTGATGACTCATTGTAATTGTCTTAATATGGTTCTCACAAGAGACTATTAAAATGTAAAGGAAGAAGGAGAATGCCCTGGGCAAAAGTAACAGGATTAGACTTTAGAATGATTCCTGAACCTGGTCTTTAAGCACAGGAGTTTCCCAGGTAGCTCAGTTCATAAAGAGTCTGACTGCAAGGCAGGAAACAGTTTTACTCAGTCCAAGCTCGCTCTGCTAGCTGTACAACAGGCCAATGAATCCGAGAGACGAGGTACTGAGGCAAGGAAAATAATTTTATTCAGAAAGCAGGTGACAAAGAAAACAGAAGGATAGCGTTTCAAAATAATCATCTTATTGGGGCCTTGTTGCCAGGCTCTTTTACAAATCAGAAATGGGGAGAGGTGAGGAAGCAAAGCAAAAGGCCATTCATCTTGCAAATCTCTCTTAGGATGGTAAGCGTCAGGCAGAGGATCTGTGAATTTCTCCCTTCCTGTTATCTACAGGTGGACAGGGTTTTGAAGAAAAGCACTTTCTAAATTTAAATTTAAATTTTTTAAACTAAGAGTTTTACTGATTGCCTGTATGCGTGTGCGTGTTCAATTCCAAAATTGTGTCTGGCTTTGCAGTCCTGTGGACTGTAGCTCACCAGGCTCCTCTGTCCATGAGATTTCTCAAGCATGAATACTGGAGTAGGTTGACATTCCCTCTCTCCAAGACATCTTCCCAACCCAGGGATTGAACCTGAGTCTCCTGCATTGCAGGCAGTTTCTTTACCACTGAACCATCCAGAAGCCCAATTACTGACTTCATATCACATATAATTCAATGTCTAGCACATGGTGGATACTTATGATACATATGTTTTTACATGAAGACATGTACACAATATGTGTTATTAGCAGAAAGGTGTCAGGCAGAAACTGGTGAACCAAAAATATGTAGCCAAGGTAATTTTAAAAATCACATTTCATAATTGATGTTTTATGAAAAAAGCTTATAGAACTATGCCAAACATAAAATGTTAAAAATATTAACTAAACGTTTCTAAATCTGGTATACCTAATATTAATTATATCATTAAAAGAGGTTTAAATATATCTACCCTTATATAATGTTCACAAAATGCTCTTAAATAATTTATTCAAGTCAAAAAATCTTTGTAGAGTTTGTGTTACATGCAGGAGCTGAGTATGAGGGAATAAATAAAGCATAGTTTCTTTGTTTAAGGTCCTTTTAGGCCATAGGCAAACATTCAAATTATTCTAATGTATCAAAGATAGAGATACAAATATACACATATAGATGTTTATATATTCATATAAATAAATATATGTATTGATTTATCAAATCATACATATCAATCCTTCCCTTATCCCTCATTCCTTTGTTTCTTAATCTATAATCATATTCAGCATAATAGAAGTTAATGCTCTAAATTTGCAGTTTTCCTATTTAAACTATTTGCTATTAGAGTTGCTACTCTAGGAAATAACTGCTTATGTTTTGGTTCTAATTGACACACTTCATAATCATTCACAAGGAGAAGCATTTAGTTGATAAAATCATACTGAATTCATTATATCATCAAATCAATAATTTTAAGCAATCTTTGCTTCAACATTGCTAAAAGCATTTTTAGAATAATACTTTATGACAGAAGTCTTCAACAGTTTGAGAATTCCCTAGTGCTGAAAACAACTGAATCAACCTAGAAACATTTTATATCACTTTAGGCGTCTCTCTTCTCGGCCTCGATGCTAACCACCTAGAGGTTTATCATTTTGAAAAGGCCCTCAGTTCCATTTAGATACTGTGATCCATTTTTTCTTTTTTATTGACGTTTAAAAATGTGTTTGTTTAGTGTCTTGCAATTGCTGTGTTGGTAGATAATTGTTAGAAAAAGCCATCATACAACATAAAGGTAATATTCTCACTTTATAGAGGTTATATTACTAATATATTTTCAAAAAGACTCCACATATTTTAATGGCTTTTCTTGTAATAAGGATTGTTTTGCAGCACAATTTCAGCACCTCCTTTAAGTGTGTATGAGTACAAGTGCTTAGTTGTGTCTAACTCTTTGCACACTTTAGAAAGTTTAAATGGTGAACCAAAAATATTCAAGTTTTTCAAAAATTGATGTTTTATGAAAAAGCTTATAGAACTATGCCAAACATAAAATGTTAAAAATATTAACTAAACGTTTCTAAATCTGGTATACCTAATATTAATTATATCATTAAAAGAGGTTTAAATATATCTACCCTTATATAATGTTCACAAAATGCTCTTAAATAATTTATTCAAGTCAAAAAATCTTTGTAGAGTTTGTGTTACATGCAGGAGCTGAGTATGAGGGAATAAATAAAGCATAGTTTCTTTGTTTAAGGTCCTTTTAGGCCATAGGCAAACATTCAAATTATTCTAATGTATCAAAGATAGAGATACAAATATACACATATAGATGTTTATATATTCATATAAATAAATATATGTATTGATTTATCAAATCATACATATCAATCCTTCCCTTATCCCTCATTCCTTTGTTTCTTAATCTATAATCATATTCAGCATAATAGAAGTTAATGCTCTAAATTTGCAGTTTTCCTATTTAAACTATTTGCTATTAGAGTTGCTACTCTAGGAAATAACTGCTTATGTTTTGGTTCTAATTGACACACTTCATAATCATTCACAAGGAGAAGCATTTAGTTGATAAAATCATACTGAATTCATTATATCATCAAATCAATAATTTTAAGCAATCTTTGCTTCAACATTGCTAAAAGCATTTTTAGAATAATACTTTATGACAGAAGTCTTCAACAGTTTGAGAATTCCCTAGTGCTGAAAACAACTGAATCAACCTAGAAACATTTTATATCACTTTAGGCGTCTCTCTTCTCGGCCTCGATGCTAACCACCTAGAGGTTTATCATTTTGAAAAGGCCCTCAGTTCCATTTAGATACTGTGATCCATTTTTTCTTTTTTATTGACGTTTAAAAATGTGTTTGTTTAGTGTCTTGCAATTGCTGTGTTGGTAGATAATTGTTAGAAAAAGCCATCATACAACATAAAGGTAATATTCTCACTTTATAGAGGTTATATTACTAATATATTTTCAAAAAGACTCCACATATTTTAATGGCTTTTCTTGTAATAAGGATTGTTTTGCAGCACAATTTCAGCACCTCCTTTAAGTGTGTATGAGTACAAGTGCTTAGTTGTGTCTAACTCTTTGCAACCCCATGGACTATAGTCCACCAGGTCCAATTGTCCATGGAATTCTTCAGCAAAAAATACCAGAATGGGTTGCCATTTCCTCCTCCAGGGCTGTTTCCCACCAGTGATTTGAACCTGAGTCTCCTGCATCTCTTGCATTGCAGGCAGATCCTTCACTGCTCTGTACATTCTCTGTCTTTCAATGGACCTGGCTACACCCGGATGGAATCTGTTTGGTCAGTGCCATCATCTTGTTACAGAATAATTTCCTTAAGAACTATTTGCCCCAGTATACTCTGTTTCTCATAGGCTTTGTGCATTCTAAGGCTGCTCTCAGTCTCCACTTCATGTGTTAATGGTCTTTGAGGAAACATTTTACATGATCTTTCATTTTATTGAGATTCTGTTGGAATGACTATGGAGAAGGGAAAGCAAATTAGAAGATTATTGTGGCTATCCAGGGGTTTTCCAGGTAGTTCAGTGGTAAAGAATCTGCCTGCCAATGAAGGAAACATCAGAGATACAAGTTTGATGCCTGGTTGGAAAGATTCCCTGGAAAAGAAAACGGCAATTTATTCCAGTATTCTTGCCTGGAAAAACCCATGGACAGAAGAGGTCCATGAGGTCAGAGAGTCAGACATAGCTAAGCATAGCACAGTGACTATCCAGATAAAAAATGGCAAAAAAAAAAAAAAAAGATTGTTTTATTCTAAAATACCAGAAATGTTTTCAGTAGGACTTAATGATGACCTCTGTGCTGAGCACTGTTCTAGGTTCTGGGGATGTTCAAGTTAACTTACAAACAGAAAAAAAAAGAAAGTAATTTGTTCCAGAATGCTTGGTTACCTGTAGACATTTACTTGCAAAATCAGTTCCATTTAGATACTGTGATCCATTTTTTCTTTTTTATTGACGTTTAAAAATGTGTTTGTTTAGTGTCTTGCAATTGCTGTGTTGGTAGATAATTGTTAGAAAAAGCCATCATACAACATAAAGGTAATATTCTCACTTTATAGAGGTTATATTACTAATATATTTTCAAAAAGACTCCACATATTTTAATGGCTTTTCTTGTAATAAGGATTGTTTTGCAGCACAATTTCAGCACCTCCTTTAAGTGTGTATGAGTACAAGTGCTTAGTTGTGTCTAACTCTTTGCAACCCCATGGACTATAGTCCACCAGGTCCAATTGTCCATGGAATTCTTCAGCAAAAAATACCAGAATGGGTTGCCATTTCCTCCTCCAGGGCTGTTTCCCACCAGTGATTTGAACCTGAGTCTCCTGCATCTCTTGCATTGCAGGCAGATCCTTCACTGCTCTGTACATTCTCTGTCTTTCAATGGACCTGGCTACACCCGGATGGAATCTGTTTGGTCAGTGCCATCATCTTGTTACAGAATAATTTCCTTAAGAACTATTTGCCCCAGTATACTCTGTTTCTCATAGGCTTTGTGCATTCTAAGGCTGCTCTCAGTCTCCACTTCATGTGTTAATGGTCTTTGAGGAAACATTTTACATGATCTTTCATTTTATTGAGATTCTGTTGGAATGACTATGGAGAAGGGAAAGCAAATTAGAAGATTATTGTGGCTATCCAGGGGTTTTCCAGGTAGTTCAGTGGTAAAGAATCTGCCTGCCAATGAAGGAAACATCAGAGATACAAGTTTGATGCCTGGTTGGAAAGATTCCCTGGAAAAGAAAACGGCAATTTATTCCAGTATTCTTGCCTGGAAAAACCCATGGACAGAAGAGGTCCATGAGGTCAGAGAGTCAGACATAGCTAAGCATAGCACAGTGACTATCCAGATAAAAAATGGCAAAAAAAAAAAAAAAAGATTGTTTTATTCTAAAATACCAGAAATGTTTTCAGTAGGACTTAATGATGACCTCTGTGCTGAGCACTGTTCTAGGTTCTGGGGATGTTCAAGTTAACTTACAAACAGAAAAAAAAAGAAAGTAATTTGTTCCAGAATGCTTGGTTACCTGTAGACATTTACTTGCAAAATTTGAAATAAGTGAATTATACAACATGATATGAAGTGATGAGTACTAGAGTGGAAAAAAGTGAAGAGAGGCTTGTGATACTCAAAAGTATGGTCAAGGAGAATGATATTAGAATGAGGTAAGAGAACCTCAACCCCTGGAGTATGAGGTACCATGTTTCAGGAAAAAGGGAAGGGCAAAAACTCAGAGGAAATAGCAAGACACACTCATTTGGAAAGAAAGTTGGCTGAAATGGCCGATGGACTCAGAGGAGGGGGAGTGAGAGATTAGTCCAGGGAATTGGGAGTGGAGAGTCAGATTAGTTTGAGCTCTGTATCCTCTAATTCAAAGGGTTTTAAATTAAATCTGAGTGAGAAGTCACTGAAATCTTATGCAAGGACTTGAAAAGCTGGCACTTATGTGATTAATAATATATTAAAAATTTCACAAAAAATACAAAAATTGTGGCAAGGTTTTGGAAACCACTGCAGAGTGACCCTGAAAGCCTTTGTTAGCAAAAAACAGACTTCTTGTTTAATACTTTATGTAATAGCAAATGCAAAATATCCTATTTCAAAGAAGCACTTGATCTTCCTCCCATGGTGAAAGGCACAGATATCTGGAAAACTATATGGCAATAAAGTAAAATGCAATTCTTTCTCAGCAAATATCACTTGAAAAGTAATTGAAAATATTGCTGCAACCTTAAAGGAAGCACAAATATCAGATGGCAAAACTATATGGCAATAAAGTAAATGCAATTCTTTCTCACAGCCTGCCAATGAAGGAAACATCAGAGATACAAGTTTGATGCCTGGTTGGAAAGATTCCGGGAAAAGAAAACGGCAATTTATTCCAGTATTCTTGCCTGGAAAACCCATGGACAGAAGAGGTCCATGAGGTCAGAGAGTCAGACATAGCTAAGCATAGCACAGTGACTATCCAGATAAAAAATGGCAAAAAAAAAAAAAAGATTGTTTTATTCTAAAATACCAGAAATGTTTTCAGTAGGACTTAATGATGACCTCTGTGCTGAGCACTGTTCTAGGTTCTGGGGATGTTCAAGTTAACTTACAAACAGAAAAAAAAAGAAAGTAATTTGTTCCAGAATGCTTGGTTACCTGTAGACATTTACTTGCAAAATTTGAAATAAGTGAATTATACAACATGATATGAAGTGATGAGTACTAGAGTGGAAAAAAGTGAAGAGAGGCTTGTGATACTCAAAAGTATGGTCAAGGAGAATGATATTAGAATGAGGTAAGAGAACCTCAACCCCTGGAGTATGAGGTACCATGTTTCAGGAAAAAGGGAAGGGCAAAAACTCAGAGGAAATAGCAAGACACACTCATTTGGAAAGAAAGTTGGCTGAAATGGCCGATGGACTCAGAGGAGGGGGAGTGAGAGATTAGTCCAGGGAATTGGGAGTGGAGAGTCAGATTAGTTTGAGCTCTGTATCCTCTAATTCAAAGGGTTTTAAATTAAATCTGAGTGAGAAGTCACTGAAATCTTATGCAAGGACTTGAAAAGCTGGCACTTATGTGATTAATAATATATTAAAAATTTCACAAAAAATACAAAAATTGTGGCAAGGTTTTGGAAACCACTGCAGAGTGACCCTGAAAGCCTTTGTTAGCAAAAAACAGACTTCTTGTTTAATACTTTATGTAATAGCAAAATGCAAAATATCCTATTTCGTCAAAGAAGCACTTGATCTTCCTCCCATGGTGAAAGGCACAAATATCTGGAAAACTATATGGCAATAAAGTAAAATGCAATTCTTTCTCAGCAAATATCACTTTAAAAGTAATTGAAAATATTGCTGCAACCTTAAAGGGGAAACACATTAGAGCAAATTAGACTGTGTGGGCAGTTTGCTATACAGCAGATGAGAGAACAGATATTTCTAAAATGAATCAGCCTAAGGTACGTGCTGGATTCTCCTTCAATAATAAAACAAAATGAAGGGCCACTTCTACGAAGCATTGAAAGATATATCAGAGATATACCTATATAAACTCCACAGTAAATGACTTCTTCAAGAAAACTATATTTAGGAGAAAATTTTATACAAAGAACAACTGATGAAATATATACATGATATGAATTTTTAAAAGGAAAGATATATTAAACAAACATTACATGGCGTTAGAAACTATGACTTTCCTACTTAGTGCTAGAGACTCTATGGATTTTGAGCTGACATAAACAGATATAAAAGGCTTTTTACTTAACAAGAGACATGCTTTGGATAATCTTCTTTGAGCAGACATTAAATGCAGGTTTAACAATGAACTTCTTTTATGTTAGCTGATGGATTTTACTTATTAGACCATGATTTATAAAATGTAAAAATAATAGGTCTATCCCCATGCCCTGAGGGTCAGTAATTCTGACTTCGCTGGACAAATTGAGGGATAATATTATAGAGCTGAGAATACTCTATGGAGCATCCTACATTTCTCATTTTCTGAGCTACAACAGGAAACAGTAAAGTTTTTGTGCCAAAAAAGTAAAGATATGCTTTAGACATGTAGTTGAAGACAACATATGAGTATTTTTGAATGTTTTTAAAACCATTTCATATCATGAAGTAAGAGACTAAGAGGATGTAGTTTCTTTGCTAATATTCAAACATATTAATGCTAATATCCTCACACATGTAAAAGAATATAGGCAAGGTTTTGGAAACCACTGCAGAGTGACCCTGAAAGCCTTTGTTAGCAAAAAACAGACTTCTTGTTTAATACTTTATGTAATAGCAAAATGCAAAATATCCTATTTCGTCAAAGAAGCACTTGATCTTCCTCCCATGGTGAAAGGCACAAATATCTGGAAAACTATATGGCAATAAAGTAAAATGCAATTCTTTCTCAGCAAATATCACTTTAAAAGTAATTGAAAATATTGCTGCAACCTTAAAGGGAAGCACATTAGAGCAAATTAGACTGTGTGGGCAGTTTGCTATACAGCAGATGAGAGAACAGATATTTCTAAAATGAATCAGCCTAAGGTACGTGCTGGATTCTCCTTCAATAATAAAACAAAATGAAGGGCCACTTCTACGAAGCATTGAAAGATATATCAGAGATATACCTATATAAACTCCACAGTAAATGACTTCTTCAAGAAAACTATATTTAGGAGAAAATTTTATACAAAGAACAACTGATGAAATATATACATGATATGAATTTTTAAAAGGAAAGATATATTAAACAAACATTACATGGCGTTAGAAACTATGACTTTCCTACTTAGTGCTAGAGACTCTATGGATTTTGAGCTGACATAAACAGATATAAAAGGCTTTTTACTTAACAAGAGACATGCTTTGGATAATCTTCTTTGAGCAGACATTAAATGCAGGTTTAACAATGAACTTCTTTTATGTTAGCTGATGGATTTTACTTATTAGACCATGATTTATAAAATGTAAAAATAATAGGTCTATCCCCATGCCCTGAGGGTCAGTAATTCTGACTTCGCTGGACAAATTGAGGGATAATATTATAGAGCTGAGAATACTCTATGGAGCATCCTACATTTCTCATTTTCTGAGCTACAACAGGAAACAGTAAAGTTTTTGTGCCAAAAAAGTAAAGATATGCTTTAGACATGTAGTTGAAGACAACATATGAGTATTTTTGAATGTTTTTAAAACCATTTCATATCATGAAGTAAGAGACTAAGAGGATGTAGTTTCTTTGCTAATATTCAAACATATTAATGCTAATATCCTCACACATGTAAAAGAATATATGTTGGGGCTTCCCTGGTGGTCCAGTGGGTAAGGACACCACCTTGCAGTGCAAGGGGCACCAGTTCGATCCCTGGCCTGGGAAGATCCCACGTGCCGCGGAGCGGCTGGACCTAATTACTGAACCTGCACTCTGGAGTGCACGGGCCTACAGCCGGTGCTCTGCGGCGACAGAGGCCACTGCGATGGGAGGCCCACATGGGCCAAAGAACAAAGATGGATGAAAAAAAACAGATAAATGAAAGACCAACAGAAGTGGCCTGCCCGCCACCCTCCCTCCTCAACCTGCACCCCCACCAAAAAAAACTTAAAAAAAAAAAAAGAATATATGTTGGAGGAGTCAATCGAAATCTCCCTTTAAAAATTGTATGAGTTATCCAAATATGCTATCTTTAACAATTCATCAAAAACATAATTTTTGAAATTAACATAATCTGAGCTTAACTTGTTTCCTTCCTGTCTTTGTTTCTTCCTCCTCCGTTCTTTCCTTTTTTCATTCCCTATTCGTTTTCTGGGTTTTTGTTGCTTTATCATCCAGAATTAAGGGGAAAAAAAAAAACTAAAAAGGACTAATGGAAGGGACACAGTTTTCTGGGGCAGGAGCCCACTGTGTGCCTCTTTTCTTGGCAATGAAATAAAGCTATTATTTTTTACTTCACCCATAAAAAAATGAAATAAAAAAATCTAATGGAAATTTTTACAGAAAGGGTAGTCTGAATGAAACTTGCATGTTCTCTTGCCTTGCAGAAGAAAACCACCAGACACTGCACGCCCAGTCATGTCTGACTCTTTGCAACCCCACGGATTGCAGTCCTACAGGCCCTACTATCCATAGAATTTCCCAAGCAAGAATACTGGAGTGGGTTGCCATTTCTTCGTCCAGGATATCTTCTTGATTTACGTATGGAAGCTGTGTCTGCTGCACTGTCAGACAGATTCTTAATCACTGAACAACCAGGGAAACCCGCAGAAGAAAACCACCATCCCTGAAATCAGTTAATATGCTTGCCTTACATGCTAAAAGAGACTTGGCTGATGTGATTAAAGTAGGGATCATGTGATGGCTGGTTAACCTGAATGATCACATTTGGCACAATGTAGTCACAAGGGTTTGGAGACAAGGGAGGTATGAGGATCAGATTAGAGAGAAGAAGATCTTAGGACAGAACAGAAGTTAGGTTAAGGGAGGAAGACTCACAGGACAAAGAAGGCAGATGGCCTCTGGAAGCTGGAAACGCCAGGGGACCCTCCAGTAGAAGCTCAGTATTCCGAGACCTTGATTTTATGCCTTCTGATCTTCAGAATGATTGAACAGTACTTCTGTGTTGTTTTCAGCTACAAAGTTTGTGGTAATATTACAACAGTTATCAAAATGAAAGACAGAGATTGACTTTTGCAAGTGTATACAAGTGTGAGACATTAGTAACAGCAAGACATGTTAAGAAATTCAGTATAGTAACAGCAAGACATGTTAAGAAATTCAGTATAGCCACAGCATTGACTTCATGAAGAAAAAAAACAAGTATTAAGGTATAATTTGTACCTTTTTTGCATCTGGATAGGCACCTCTGCTTTGGGCTCTCATACACAATTTTCACACTTTATTTACAACTGTTTATTTTCTATCTCCTCTTATTTTCTGTAAACCCAGTGTGGATGCAGATCAGTGCCACTTTGCTGACTATTTTACCCCAGCATCTGCTACAAGGCATCAATTAAGATAATTTTAATGACTGAAATGGCTGTAATTAATTTGATGTTGGAGTGAGGTCAAAATATTTATGGTATACATCAGAGGTACAAAAAAACTGTATTCTTTCCTATCACAGATATTTTTCCTCAGCGATAATGAGGAAAAATATCTGTGATAGGAAAGAATACACATTTTGTTAATTAAAAACTTCTTAATATACTTAATTTTAAAGAGTTAAGGTTACAATGATGTCAACAATTGTTAGCTATGTGTATACATATCTCCCCTTCCTCTTAGCCAACTACACACCAATAAAAATAAAATGAAATGAAAACATGAAATTTATAAGTAACACTGCTTAAGTGAAACTTTTCAGCAAAGTGAAAGTCTACAATATGACATCTATCAAGAATTTCCTTAATATTATCATTATTTTTTCTTCAAAAAATAGTCAGTGCTATAAATTATTTCTTATCTTATGGTTTCTTACTTCTCATGGGTCTTTCTATTATAACCCACCTTCAAAATCACACTGGAAACTCGAATATTTATAATATTACTACAAGAAGAGCCACACCGTGTTTCACATTTTCCCCAGGGTCCCTCTGTGATCACAGTAGAAGAGTTTGGCTCTTATAGTAGGAAGTTTGTTTTCCTCCCACCTAATGCCTAAAAGTTTCCTTGTGGCGATCCATGTACCTAACCAGTGATTGAACAGTACTTCTGTGTTGTTTTCAGCTACAAAGTTTGTGGTAATATTACAACAGTTATCAAAATGAAAGACAGAGATTGACTTTTGCAAGTGTATACAAGTGTGAGACATTAGTAACAGCAAGACATGTTAAGAAATTCAGTATAGTAACAGCAAGACATGTTAAGAAATTCAGTATAGCCACAGCATTGACTTCATGAAGAAAAAAAACAAGTATTAAGGTATAATTTGTACCTTTTTTGCATCTGGATAGGCACCTCTGCTTTGGGCTCTCATACACAATTTTCACACTTTATTTACAACTGTTTATTTTCTATCTCCTCTTATTTTCTGTAAACCCAGTGTGGATGCAGATCAGTGCCACTTTGCTGACTATTTTACCCCAGCATCTGCTACAAGGCATCAATTAAGATAATTTTAATGACTGAAATGGCTGTAATTAATTTGATGTTGGAGTGAGGTCAAAATATTTATGGTATACATCAGAGGTACAAAAAAACTGTATTCTTTCCTATCACAGATATTTTTCCTCAGCGATAATGAGGAAAAATATCTGTGATAGGAAAGAATACACATTTTGTTAATTAAAAACTTCTTAATATACTTAATTTTAAAGAGTTAAGGTTACAATGATGTCAACAATTGTTAGCTATGTGTATACATATCTCCCCTTCCTCTTAGCCAACTACACACCAATAAAAATAAAATGAAATGAAAACATGAAATTTATAAGTAACACTGCTTAAGTGAAACTTTTCAGCAAAGTGAAAGTCTACAATATGACATCTATCAAGAATTTCCTTAATATTATCATTATTTTTTCTTCAAAAAATAGTCAGTGCTATAAATTATTTCTTATCTTATGGTTTCTTACTTCTCATGGGTCTTTCTATTATAACCCACCTTCAAAATCACACTGGAAACTCGAATATTTATAATATTACTACAAGAAGAGCCACACCGTGTTTCACATTTTCCCCAGGGTCCCTCTGTGATCACAGTAGAAGAGTTTGGCTCTTATAGTAGGAAGTTTGTTTTCTCCTCCCACCTAATGCCTAAAAGTTTCCTTGTGGCGACTCTGGCTGTTATGAGTACCATTCTGTTTCTATGTGTTGTGCTGTGCTAAGTCACTTCTCTTTGCAACCCTATGGACTGTCGCCTGCCAAGCTCCTCTGTCCATGGGATTCTCCAGACAAGAGTAGTGGAGTAGATAGTCATTTACTACTCCACTGTCTATAGTCCCCTTGTTTGCCCATATGGCTGTCTCCTCATTCTTCCATTCAGCATCCTCAGCTCTATTATTTGTGCCTCCTGGAGGTTCACTGGGAAGTTCTGTTTTCTATATATTGTGTATAATTTGAGCAGAAGCAGAGCAACTACATCAGATCCCTCTATATAAGTACTTTCCTCAGTATATGCATTCTTACACTCAGGTATCATATTGGACTTAATATTAGGACAACAGTAGGATTCTCTGAGACACATACAGCCTTTCAACACTTCAAGAATGAAAAAGAGGGGGCTTCCCTGGTGGTCCAGTGGTAAGGACACCAACTTGCAGTGCAAGGGGCACCAGTTCGATCCCTGGCCTGGGAAGATCCCACGTGCCACAGAGCGGCTTGACAGATGTGTACCTTTACCAGGTTGGAGCTCTGGAGTGCATGTGCCCAGAGCCGGTGCTCTGCAGCAAGAGGAACCACTGCGATGGGAAGCCCACACAGGCTAAAGAACAAAAGATGGACAAAAATAAATAAATGAAAGACCAATAGAAGTGGCCAAAAAAAAAAAAAAGAAACATAGTCTTATGACTAAGTGCCTTTCAATCTAACCCTTGTCTAGATTCAAGATAGGATTCATATCTAAACATTTTTCTTTTCCTTTTACCTAATTCTCCTCTAATCTTTCAGCAACAAAATACGATAATCATTTATCTTTCCTCTGTCAATGTAACATTCTGAAATGCTCTATAATTTTCTAGTTGCTTTATAGAAATTTTTCAGCAATGAAAAACCAAAAGAAATACCAACAAAACAAAAGTTGCTCCAATTGATCTACACTGGAACTGAGAAATTTCTTTTCTTGCTCCACCGAGGCTTGACCCCCAATTTTCTCCTCCACCAGTAGAAGAGTTTGGCTCTTATAGTAGGAATTTTTTCCTTGCCTAAAAGTTTCCTTGTGGCGACTCTGGCTGTTATGAGTACCATTCTGTTTCTATGTGTTGTGCTGTGCTAAGTCACTTCTCTTTGCAACCCTATGGACTGTCGCCTGCCAAGCTCCTCTGTCCATGGGATTCTCCAGACAAGAGTAGTGGAGTAGATAGTCATTTACTACTCCACTGTCTATAGTCCCCTTGTTTGCCCATATGGCTGTCTCCTCATTCTTCCATTCAGCATCCTCAGCTCTATTATTTGTGCCTCCTGGAGGTTCACTGGGAAGTTCTGTTTTCTATATATTGTGTATAATTTGAGCAGAAGCAGAGCAACTACATCAGATCCCTCTATATAAGTACTTTCCTCAGTATATGCATTCTTACACTCAGGTATCATATTGGACTTAATATTAGGACAACAGTAGGATTCTCTGAGACACATACAGCCTTTCAACACTTCAAGAATGAAAAAGAGGGGGCTTCCCTGGTGGTCCAGTGGTAAGGACACCAACTTGCAGTGCAAGGGGCACCAGTTCGATCCCTGGCCTGGGAAGATCCCACGTGCCACAGAGCGGCTTGACAGATGTGTACCTTTACCAGGTTGGAGCTCTGGAGTGCATGTGCCCAGAGCCGGTGCTCTGCAGCAAGAGGAACCACTGCGATGGGAAGCCCACACAGGCTAAAGAACAAAAGATGGACAAAAATAAATAAATGAAAGACCAATAGAAGTGGCCAAAAAAAAAAAAAAGAAACATAGTCTTATGACTAAGTGCCTTTCAATCTAACCCTTGTCTAGATTCAAGATAGGATTCATATCTAAACATTTTTCTTTTCCTTTTACCTAATTCTCCTCTAATCTTTCAGCAACAAAATACGATAATCATTTATCTTTCCTCTGTCAATGTAACATTCTGAAATGCTCTATAATTTTCTAGTTGCTTTATAGAAATTTTTCAGCAATGAAAAACCAAAAGAAATACCAACAACAAAATTCCCTGATCTAAGACAACCAGGCTTGCATCCTAATATGTAGAGATTCTACACTGGAAATTCTGAGAAATTTCTTTTCTTGCTCCACCGAGGAAAACAATCATAAAGAGCTTTTTTTTTTTAGCTTGTTTCTCACCTGGAATTTTATTACACAACTATCTTGATATTCATAGCAAAGCTAACCCACTCATTATTAGCCAGTTCCACGCTCCTTGTAAAGTAGGGAGCACCTTTCACTGTATGGCTAAAGAAGCCTTAAATCAGGAAGGATCTAGAAGCCAGCTGGAATGAAGTGTTTTGATTGAACATCTTTACTATACAGGCTTTAATCTGAACACAGTTGAAAGTCATTGAAAGATCAGTGATGATGGGTAAACAAGATGACTGGGACTTCAGAACATGAGTCAGATGGAAAGGGGAAGGTAAACTTGCAATATAATTTAGAACTAACCTAGTGACTTACAGATATAGAAAACAAAAACAAAAACAAAAAACAGTGTCTTGGGCTTTATCTCATTTCTTGAGATAGAAAATGGAGGAGGAAGCCCATATTCTACGAAAACCATTATCATCCAGTTTCATCTATGGTCAAGTGACTTAAAGACTAAAGAGTCAACCTGCAATCCAAAGACTCGAGTCTGATCCCTGAGTTGGGAAGATCTCCGGGAGAAGGGAAAGGCTATTCACTCCAGAATTCTTGTCTGGAGAATTCCAAGGACAGAGAGGCCTCTCAGGCTACAGTACATGGGGCTACAAAGGGTTAGAAGTGACTGAGCAACTAGCACTTTCACTTTCAGTATATACTTTGGAGATGGATAACCAATGCGAATATAGAAATATAGATGTAGACTCGGAAATGGAATTTCAAGCAGGCAATAAGAAGCTTTAGACTACGCAAATATATGGAGAAGTTTAATTTGAGGGGAAAAAATCATAGAATAAGCCTAGTTTTTATATTGCTATGGAGAAAATCAATCCTTTTTTTCCATAGCATAAACATCAGTTTCTAAATGATAGAAGTCAGTGAGAAGACATATTAGACATAAATTATCTGGATAGTGTAAAATAAAATTATTAAATATGTGCCCAGGTCATTACAGGAACATTTATTTGTTCTTTTTATGCATTCATTTTCCTTTGTATCATTTGCATAGCTCTTTTCTTCTCCACTGCATGTTTCTCCCTTCACTTTTTCCTCAAAAGGCCTAAGGGTCTACAAAATGGTCTAGGGTCGTTTTCATGTTAAAAAGTATTAAAGTTTCCTTACCTTCCAATCCCTTGTACTCATATAATACACCTTCAGACTTGTAGAAGAACCTACAAGACTGTAAGAAAATTTATGTGAAAAATTTTAAAACTTTTTTTTATTGATTTTTGTATATGCAACATGAACCTTGCATAATAATTACCTTGTAAAATTACAAAGTAATTACCTTGCCTATAAAGTCCAACGTAAGAGACAATCACTGAATTTTTTGGAGAAGCAAATCTAAAAGTATCTGTATTTATTAATTAATGAGTATTCATTCAGATCAATGCATATAAAAGCAAACCCTTTAAAATAGAGAAGAAATTTGACACACAATTATTTCTCAATTAGATTCATACATTAGAAAATAGAAGGTAGCTTGTTAGCTTTTAATATGTGTGGCATTAAGCATCTTTGGTCACTGTATGCAATTGGATAAATATTCCTTTTCCTGTGGTACAATCAGTATAATTTCTAATAATACATTGAAACAGGTGCCTTTATAATAAGAATCAATGGAGGGCTTCCCTGGTGGTCCAGTGGGTAAGGACACCGCCTTGCAGTGCAAGGGGCGCCGGTTCAATTCCTGGCCTGGGAAGATCCCACGTGCTGCAGAGTGGCTGGACCAATGTGTCCAATTACCAAGCCGGAGCTCTGGAGCGCATGCGCCCAGAGCCGGTGCTCTGCAGCAACAGAGGCCACCGCAATGGGAGGCCCACGTGGGCCAAAGAACAAAGATGGATGAAAATAGACAAATGAAAGACCAATAGAAGTGGCCCGCCCACCCCCTCCCTCCCCTACCCCGCTCCCCCCAAAATAAATAAATAAATATTAAAAAAAAGAAAAAGAATCAATGGAAAAAAATAGCAGATCACATCCACTTTGTTAGTAAAAAAATTGGAAGGACATTGTATAATTTACCTTTAGAGGAAGCATAATTTGATGACATTTAAGTGTTCCTTTTAGGACTTTGTCACGAAAATTGCCATATTTTCTTTCCACATAAAAAGTTCTTAAAAAAAATAAATAAAATATTCCTGGATAAGTTTCCAGGTACTGTTAAAATAAGCCCTTTCTGCCTTGTGATTTGTACATCTTTCCCTCTCATGTTATTTGTATTATTGATGGATCCATTCATATTCAGTTGTTGCTTTCCTATCTTTGTAAATTCTTTCAGTGATCCTGCGTGTAATTACCCTTATGCTGAGCCCATTCATTTTACCTGAAGAAAGTTTTATAAATTACATTACGCATACACAACAGCCTTGCTGTGTGTGGATTTTATTATGCTCTGTGTCTGAGGCCTCATTTGTATGTTGAAAAGAGGAACAAGAAATGACCAGTGGCCAATTTATCTCTATATCTGTTCTCTCTGAAGGTGATATCAGATTTTTTCTATCCTATTTTATAACCTCCCTGGAACGACCTCATTGCTCAGGGACACATTCATCCCTGTTTAATTTGTCGAAATATTATGAATGAATCATCCAAAATGGTATGCGGATTATCATGGATATTTCCAGATTCACCGTATCTGGAATAATGAACTTCATGTGTGTATTATCCTCTCAAATTAGCAGAGATTTTGTTGCCCTCTACTTTTATTATTTGTTGAACTATTCCCATTTTAAAAGATCATAGGATTTTCAATTCATTAATCTCATATATTTTTATAATTCCTATTAAATTTCCATTTACTTATACTTGAAATGAAAAAAAAAAAAAACTCAATTATTCAGTTTGTGGTTCTGCTAAGACCAATATTCAACTCTTGGTACCTTTACAGTCTAGTTAACTATAGCATCTAACATCTTTTATCTGGGATACCTCCTGAAAGAATCTCATTGTTAATCCACTCTTCTGGAACATACAACAAAATAGTATATTTTAAGATAACAAAATGTGACAAAATAATAGATATTTTGTATCATTACATGAATTGCAATTTGCTACTTTATAAGCATAAAGATATTTTATGGTCTAGTTTCTGTTCATAAAGTAGTAAATTGATTTTTCCCAGGTGACATGATGATAAAGAATCTACCTGCCAATGGAGGAGACCCAGGAGTTTGGATTCAAACCTTGGGTTGGGAAGATCCTGCACAGAGGAGAATGGCAACCTGCTCCAGTATTCTTGCCAGAAAAATCCCTTAGACAGAAGAGCCTGGTGGACGATAGTCCATCGGGTCACAAAGAGATAGACATAACTGAGTGACTTAACCCATACACTTGATGAGCATAAAGTAATTTACAATTCATAAAATATACTTGCACACATTTAATTGCCACCCAAATAACATTTGCAAATAAAAAAAAGAAACAAAACAATTAACATTCAGTAAATTGGCTTTAAAGGGGAAATTTAAAACCTTTTCAGGGAAACAACTGACTTCAGATACCAGCAAACATAAACAGACAGTTCATAGCTACAAATGACCAGTGGCCAATTTATCTCTATATCTGTTCTCTATGAAGGTGATATCAGATTTTTTCTATCCTATTTTATAACCTCCCTGGAACGACCTCATTGCTCAGGGACACATTCATCCCTGTTTAATTTGTCGAAATATTATGAATGAATCATCCAAAATGGTATGCGGATTATCATGGATATTTCCAGATTCACCGTATCTGGAATAATGAACTTCATGTGTGTATTATCCTCTCAAATTAGCAGAGATTTTGTTGCCCTCTACTTTTATTATTTGTTGAACTATTCCCATTTTAAAAGATCATAGGATTTTCAATTCATTAATCTCATATATTTTTATAATTCCTATTAAATTTCCATTTACTTATACTTGAAATGAAAAAAAAAAAAAACTCAATTATTCAGTTTGTGGTTCTGCTAAGACCAATATTCAACTCTTGGTACCTTTACAGTCTAGTTAACTATAGCATCTAACATCTTTTATCTGGGATACCTCCTGAAAGAATCTCATTGTTAATCCACTCTTCTGGAACATACAACAAAATAGTATATTTTAAGATAACAAAATGTGACAAAATAATAGATATTTTGTATCATTACATGAATTGCAATTTGCTACTTTATAAGCATAAAGATATTTTATGGTCTAGTTTCTGTTCATAAAGTAGTAAATTGATTTTTCCCAGGTGACATGATGATAAAGAATCTACCTGCCAATGGAGGAGACCCAGGAGTTTGGATTCAAACCTTGGGTTGGGAAGATCCTGCACAGAGGAGAATGGCAACCTGCTCCAGTATTCTTGCCAGAAAAATCCCTTAGACAGAAGAGCCTGGTGGACGATAGTCCATCGGGTCACAAAGAGATAGACATAACTGAGTGACTTAACCCATACACTTGATGAGCATAAAGTAATTTACAATTCATAAAATATACTTGCACACATTTAATTGCCACCCAAATAACATTTGCAAATAAAAAAAAGAAACAAAACAATTAACATTCAGTAAATTGGCTTTAAAGGGGAAATTTAAAACCTTTTCAGGGAAACAACTGACTTCAGATACCAGCAAACATAAACAGACAGTTCATAGCTACAAATAAATCAAGTGGTCTAATATTCACTGGTTGCCAGGAGCCACAACTGGGAATATAATTATTAATTTGGAAAAAAAGTCTTCACTACAAAGGAACTTCTGATTATATCCAAGCACATTCAAATGTGATGGAGTATAATCATTTGGATAATAAGGGACAAAACAAGCACCTATAAGTCTATTCTCATAGGGAATCAAACAATTATAGCTATTAAATCTGTGTTCTAGTGTATCAGACAGGGCAATGCCAGCTGATTAGTTCTAGAAGTTCTAGTACATCTGTAACCAAGAGTCCACTTAAGGGACTTGGTACCTTATCTACATGATAAACTGATATGTCACAACTGACTTTTGAAATACACCTGGTAAACAGAAGCAGACTGTAGATTCAAAGAAAAAAAAAAAAAAGACAAGAGTGCCAACAATGATATCTAAAGAAAACTTGTCAGAAACTTATAAAATATTGGTATGAGGAAAAAGAATACATTTTAAAAATTATTGGCAAGAACTAACCTGTAATTAAAAAAAAAAAATTACCTAGGTAAACCTTTTAGGCAATAAAACATGATGATCTGAGGCCATAGTACAAAGTAGATAGGAACAAAAGGAAAGTTAAACTATTATGTATAATCAACTTACCAGAATTTGAGATTAGGGAGTTAAAAAAGAATGGAAGAAGTATCATAGACCACACAGCTGATTTTCAAAGAATAACCAGTAAGAGAACTGCTTAAAGGCAGAAAACCAAAGGAAGATCAAATGTATTATTTTAAAAATCTCACACTGTTTTGTGGCAAAGATATTCTACTGTTTTCATTTTTATTTGGCAAATATATTTCTGTTTAGAGTCATGATAATGTAGTACTGGTGGTAATAGTATTAGTAACAGAGGGGTGAGGAAAAATTTGTCTTATCTTAGCTTGGGACAGACAAAAAAGGTAAAGTAATTTACAATTCATAAAATATACTTGCACACATTTAATTGCCACCCAAATAACATTTGCAAATAAAAAAAAGAAACAAAACAATTAACATTCAGTAAATTGGCTTTAAAGGGGAAATTTAAAACCTTTTCAGGGAAACAACTGACTTCAGATACCAGCAAACATAAACAGACAGTTCATAGCTACAAATAAATCAAGTGGTCTAATATTCACTGGTTGCCAGGAGCCACAACTGGGAATATAATTATTAATTTGGAAAAAAAGTCTTCACTACAAAGGAACTTCTGATTATATCCAAGCACATTCAAATGTGATGGAGTATAATCATTTGGATAATAAGGGACAAAACAAGCACCTATAAGTCTATTCTCATAGGGAATCAAACAATTATAGCTATTAAATCTGTGTTCTAGTGTATCAGACAGGGCAATGCCAGCTGATTAGTTCTAGAAGTTCTAGTACATCTGTAACCAAGAGTCCACTTAAGGGACTTGGTACCTTATCTACATGATAAACTGATATGTCACAACTGACTTTTGAAATACACCTGGTAAACAGAAGCAGACTGTAGATTCAAAGAAAAAAAAAAAAAAGACAAGAGTGCCAACAATGATATCTAAAGAAAACTTGTCAGAAACTTATAAAATATTGGTATGAGGAAAAAGAATACATTTTAAAAATTATTGGCAAGAACTAACCTGTAATTAAAAAAAAAAAATTACCTAGGTAAACCTTTTAGGCAATAAAACATGATGATCTGAGGCCATAGTACAAAGTAGATAGGAACAAAAGGAAAGTTAAACTATTATGTATAATCAACTTACCAGAATTTGAGATTAGGGAGTTAAAAAAGAATGGAAGAAGTATCATAGACCACACAGCTGATTTTCAAAGAATAACCAGTAAGAGAACTGCTTAAAGGCAGAAAACCAAAGGAAGATCAAATGTATTATTTTAAAAATCTCACACTGTTTTGTGGCAAAGATATTCTACTGTTTTCATTTTTATTTGGCAAATATATTTCTGTTTAGAGTCATGATAATGTAGTACTGGTGGTAATAGTATTAGTAACAGAGGGGTGAGGAAAAATTTGTCTTATCTTAGCTTGGGACAGACAAAAAAAGGTAACAAGTGAGTATAACTACCTAGGCCTACTAGGATATATACAACTGTTTAAAAAAATATAAATGCATGGCCACATTTTTCCATGATAAGATTTTATCATGTTTCTATGATTCTTTATGTCAAGAAATTTCAGGACTGTCATGCAGTCAAAAGTCATGTTAGACTCTTACCTTTTCCTTATGTAACTAACCAAAAGTCATACTTCTACATTTATATATTCTCACATTTTCCTATATTTGTGCTCTTTGCATCCTCTAAAATATCCCAGTTCTAATAAAGTGTTTCATTATATGTTGAATGGATTAAAGATGCCTGTCAAAACTGTTTTCACATAGTCTTCACAGATCCTTACTTCACACTACTGCCAAGTGATTGTTCCTGAGTGGAATGACACCAAACACCCTCCTCTGTTTAGAACCTTCTAGGCACCAAGCACTTACAACCATAGCTTTTATACTGCACTAGAGTGTACTACTAGTTGAGAAGAAGGGGGAAATTCTCTGTCCAGACAAAGGTTTAATTTTCCTTTGGGTTTTAGAATTAATTTAAATGATAACAGTTCAGTTTGTGATTTCAGGTCACGTTTTACATCAAGTGAATGTAAGAATCTAGATATGGACCAAATTCTTTCTCATGCATGAAATCCCCCTTGTTTTTCCATTTGTTGCTGCTGCAATTAATATCATGTAGATCTGTGGTGACAGGGACATTGTGGAAATACGCCTGGGCCTAGAGTATAAATTTAGTCATTTAGAATGATAAAAACCATAATCTTGCCATTGGCTAAAAATCCAATTATATCTCCCTTTATTATGTATAATCAACTTACCAGAATTTGAGATTAGGGAGTTAAAAAAGAATGGAAGAAGTATCATAGACCACACAGCTGATTTTCAAAGAATAACCAGTAAGAGAACTGCTTAAAGGCAGAAAACCAAAGGAAGATCAAATGTATTATTTTAAAAATCTCACACTGTTTTGTGGCAAAGATATTCTACTGTTTTCATTTTTATTTGGCAAATATATTTCTGTTTAGAGTCATGATAATGTAGTACTGGTGGTAATAGTATTAGTAACAGAGGGGTGAGGAAAAATTTGTCTTATCTTAGCTTGGGACAGACAAAAAAAGGTAACAAGTGAGTATAACTACCTAGGCCTACTAGGATATATACAACTGTTTAAAAAAATATAAATGCATGGCCACATTTTTCCATGATAAGATTTTATCATGTTTCTATGATTCTTTATGTCAAGAAATTTCAGGACTGTCATGCAGTCAAAAGTCATGTTAGACTCTTACCTTTTCCTTATGTAACTAACCAAAAGTCATACTTCTACATTTATATATTCTCACATTTTCCTATATTTGTGCTCTTTGCATCCTCTAAAATATCCCAGTTCTAATAAAGTGTTTCATTATATGTTGAATGGATTAAAGATGCCTGTCAAAACTGTTTTCACATAGTCTTCACAGATCCTTACTTCACACTACTGCCAAGTGATTGTTCCTGAGTGGAATGACACCAAACACCCTCCTCTGTTTAGAACCTTCTAGGCACCAAGCACTTACAACCATAGCTTTTATACTGCACTAGAGTGTACTACTAGTTGAGAAGAAGGGGGAAATTCTCTGTCCAGACAAAGGTTTAATTTTCCTTTGGGTTTTAGAATTAATTTAAATGATAACAGTTCAGTTTGTGATTTCAGGTCACGTTTTACATCAAGTGAATGTAAGAATCTAGATATGGACCAAATTCTTTCTCATGCATGAAATCCCCCTTGTTTTTCCATTTGTTGCTGCTGCAATTAATATCATGTAGATCTGTGGTGACAGGGACATTGTGGAAATACGCCTGGGCCTAGAGTATAAATTTAGTCATTTAGAATGATAGAAAAGACCATAATCTTGCCATTGGCTAAAAATCCAATTATATCTCCCTTTACTTGTAACTTTATAATTTATGCTTTATTAATATAAAATGTTTTTAATTCTCTGCCAAAAATGTTATTTCACAAACTCTCAACTTCTGTCCCTTTTCTCTTACTAGACTAGCTCAGTACTAATTAAACTTTTCTGCAAAGATGTGCTTTATATATGCCCAATCTAGCATGGTGGTCATGAGCTACATGTGGCTATGGACTGAGCACATGGAGAGTGGATGAATATCTCCTGGACTGAGGTTTGAACTTTTTAAAGAATATTTAATATAAATATAAATTAAAATAGTTTCATATGTCTAGTGTCCTTAGTAGACAATGCACTTCAAGTTCTTTCATTAAAGCTGCTCTCGGTGATAAACTTTTTCCTGACCATCTCCACCAGTTTCCAACCTGGAGATGACTTATTTCTCTTCTTTCCCTTTGTTCAGTGTTTCTGGGCTCTTCCTTCTGTGTTATTTTTAATCCTCCAGTCTCTGTTATCATTATTTATTTTTATTTTTCTGAAATCCTATCCACTTTTAGGAAAATTTTGACTTCTCATCTTTCTTAAGCCTTAGGTGCTTCAGGTTTTGGCTCAGTGGAAATGGAGCTCCTATTTAGCCCAGACTGTTGACTTTGACCTTGGAGGGCAGAGTCAGGGACGGGGTACAAAGCTGGCCAGCACTCCATGTCTCTTCAGTGGTCACAAGGGCTTATTTCCTTACCTGTGAATTTGAGAGAAGTATTTTAACTTCTCATCTCAAAGCCACCATAGTAACAAAGAAGTAATTTTCCTATACAGTGCACCCTGGTTTAATCCTGACCTTCTTATTTGAAAAAATGCCCTGGAATTATGATTTGTAGCACTTGATACTTGAAAAATGCCCAGTTCAGTTTGTGATTTCAGGTCACGTTTACATCAAGTGAATGTAAGAATCTAGATATGGACCAAATTCTTTCTCATGCATGAAATCCCCCTTGTTTTTCCATTTGTTGCTGCTGCAATTAATATCATGTAGATCTGTGGTGACAGGGACATTGTGGAAATACGCCTGGGCCTAGAGTATAAATTTAGTCATTTAGAATGATAGAAAAGACCATAATCTTGCCATTGGCTAAAAATCCAATTATATCTCCCTTTACTTGTAACTTTATAATTTATGCTTTATTAATATAAAATGTTTTTAATTCTCTGCCAAAAATGTTATTTCACAAACTCTCAACTTCTGTCCCTTTTCTCTTACTAGACTAGCTCAGTACTAATTAAACTTTTCTGCAAAGATGTGCTTTATATATGCCCAATCTAGCATGGTGGTCATGAGCTACATGTGGCTATGGACTGAGCACATGGAGAGTGGATGAATATCTCCTGGACTGAGGTTTGAACTTTTTAAAGAATATTTAATATAAATATAAATTAAAATAGTTTCATATGTCTAGTGTCCTTAGTAGACAATGCACTTCAAGTTCTTTCATTAAAGCTGCTCTCGGTGATAAACTTTTTCCTGACCATCTCCACCAGTTTCCAACCTGGAGATGACTTATTTCTCTTCTTTCCCTTTGTTCAGTGTTTCTGGGCTCTTCCTTCTGTGTTATTTTTAATCCTCCAGTCTCTGTTATCATTATTTATTTTTATTTTTCTGAAATCCTATCCACTTTTAGGAAAATTTTGACTTCTCATCTTTCTTAAGCCTTAGGTGCTTCAGGTTTTGGCTCAGTGGAAATGGAGCTCCTATTTAGCCCAGACTGTTGACTTTGACCTTGGAGGGCAGAGTCAGGGACGGGGTACAAAGCTGGCCAGCACTCCATGTCTCTTCAGTGGTCACAAGGGCTTATTTCCTTACCTGTGAATTTGAGAGAAGTATTTTAACTTCTCATCTCAAAGCCACCATAGTAACAAAGAAGTAATTTTCCTATACAGTGCACCCTGGTTTAATCCTGACCTTCTTATTTGAAAAAATGCCCTGGAATTATGATTTGTAGCACTTGATACTTCAGTAATTTGACACACTTTGCATGAGCCACCACATTAATTCTAGAAGCTCTGTCTTTTGCATAGAGGAGAGCTGGCACCTTTTGGTGCTTAAATTTATTATTGAAAGAAGGATGTGTGAATAAAAGAGAGGGTGCTTAAGAGGGAGTGTGTCTGAATTCCTTCCATTAGAAATAAATGCAATGCTACTTTAGAAAGAAATTCAGTTCAGTGCAAAATAGTGATTGGAATTAAAGTCAAATGACAACCAAATCCCTGGAAGCAAAATGAAAGGACATTTGATTCCTAAACCCAGGGTGAGTATAGGAAAACATTTGTA
The DNA here is from genome assembly GCA_022376925.1 of Tragulus kanchil. Taxonomy (NCBI): domain Eukaryota; kingdom Metazoa; phylum Chordata; class Mammalia; order Artiodactyla; family Tragulidae; genus Tragulus; species Tragulus kanchil. Next base: position 146,501,253 of record JAIOJX010000004.1, read on the forward strand.
GCCATGATAGAATTTTATGGAGTGAAAGCAAAGAGAGAAAAATAGTTTGTATACAGAGAGGAGAAATGATTATATAACATCTTACTCAAAATAACACTTAACAGTATTTGGAACATCATCTTTTATTAGTTTTCTTGTTTATTGCCTTTTTTGCAACTATTGTATAAGGCCCATGAAGAAGGCACATTTTTCTCTTTTTAGCATCTGTAAAACCTAGGCTTACAATATTGTTCTAACTATAAATGAAGAGCAAGCTCTCATCCTGTGACCAGAAAAGCATTAATATTTTTATGAGTAAGTAGCTCCTAAAACTAAGTGATTTTAAAAACGCTCAAACTTGACTAACCTATAACAATTACTAGTGTAACTGACAGAAGCACAGGCTTCAGGGGATATTTTAATTTCAAGGTAGATCTTGCTGTTAAAAATAAATCATGCAAATACAACAAATTTAAAGATACTGTATTTTTGATACATACAGGGGAAAAAACTATGCTTGAATGTGAGGAAATTGAAGAAAATGGAATCCATTTACATAGAATAGAATAATTTCATAATAGCTCAACAACTGTATTTTGCCTTCAATAGTGAAAATGGAACGTTCTTGATGGACGAAGAAAATTTAAGGCAGGATCTATGTTTAAGGCAGGATCTATGTGAACTGAGGCTATATAAAAGAAATGAAGGTAGACAAATACTTTATGAATGACTTTTAGAATTCACAGGCGGTGTAAGTGGTAAAGGACCTGCCTGCCAATTCAGGAGACTTAAAAGACATGGGTTCCATCCCTGTGTCAGGAAGATCTCCTCCTGAAGGAGGATATGGTAACCCACTCCAATATTCTTGCCTGGAGAATTCCATGGACAGAGGATCTTGGCAGGCTACAGTCTATAGGCTCGCAGAGTTGGACAGGGCTGAAGCCACTTAGCACGCACATACGATGACTTTTAAGCCATCAACAAAAATAATGATTAAGAACTAGATTTATAGCCATAAAACAGAGTTCCTTCCTAACTGTGCTGTCAAATAGTGATATGGTCTGTGTAGATCACTATACTATATTTTAAAATAAAAGAGCATCCTTGCTTCTTTTTTTAAAAATCTATATTTCTTATACTGCTGTGCTGTTTTGTTTTGGCTCACTCTTGTGTGGAGTGACAAAGTGGAAGTCACTTTAGTAGTATGAAAATTTGCTCAGCTTCTGATCAGAAGCTCCAATGCCAAATTCACTTCTGCTACTATATGACTCTTAAAAGTCTTTTAATCCTTTCTAAAATTCCCTTTTGTTTATAATTATATCCCTAATCTTTTCTCACACTTAAAGTCACTGATATAGGCAACAGTCTGAAACAGAAGCACATAGTTTGTGTGCCTATTTATAAAACTTTACTCTTGGCAGTCGAACATTCAAAGAAATAAGTAAAAAATGCAGATCACTGATGTGCATACTATTAAATGATCCATAAAATTATTTTTGCTGCTTTGTCTGAATAAGGCAACATATCAGAAAGCATTTAGTAAAAGGAATCTGATATTGAGGAATTTCAGCTTTGCAAAAGAGTATGCATTTTCCAAGAACATATTTAGGATGATACTCATTTCCTTCACCAAATTCTACTGGAGCTCAGTATGGAATTTATAGCAGCTGAAAACTCTAATGTTCTGATATTTCTTGTTATCTGAAGCTTCATCTCTATTCACTGGAGTTTCAGAAGATTAAGTCCTAATGATATGAATTATATTAAGTTCTTAAAAGGATATGAAATTTTGAAGAGTAATTTCAGTGTGAACTTTTCACTTCAAAAGCGATATGTAAGTGGTAAAGGACCTGCCGGCCAATTCAGCAGACTTAAAAGACATGGGTTCCATCCCTGTGTCAGGAAGATCTCCTCCTGAAGGAGGATATGGTAACCCACTCCAATATTCTTGCCTGGAGAATTCCATGGACAGAGGATCTTGGCAGGCTACAGTCTATAGGCTCGCAGAGTTGGACAGGGCTGAAGCCACTTAGCACGCACATACGATGACTTTTAAGCCATCAACAAAAATAATGATTAAGAACTAGATTTATAGCCATAAAACAGAGTTCCTTCCTAACTGTGCTGTCAAATAGTGATATGGTCTGTGTAGATCACTATACTATATTTTAAAATAAAAGAGCATCCTTGCTTCTTTTTTTAAAAATCTATATTTCTTATACTGCTGTGCTGTTTTGTTTTGGCTCACTCTTGTGTGGAGTGACAAAGTGGAAGTCACTTTAGTAGTATGAAAATTTGCTCAGCTTCTGATCAGAAGCTCCGAATGCCAAATTCACTTCTGCTACTATATGACTCTTAAAAGTCTTTTAATCCTTTCTAAAATTCCCTTTTGTTTATAATTATATCCCTAATCTTTTCTCACACTTAAAGTCACTGATATAGGCAACAGTCTGAAACAGAAGCACATAGTTTGTGTGCCTATTTATAAAACTTTACTCTTGGCAGTCGAACATTCAAAGAAATAAGTAAAAAATGCAGATCACTGATGTGCATACTATTAAATGATCCATAAAATTATTTTTGCTGCTTTGTCTGAATAAGGCAACATATCAGAAAGCATTTAGTAAAAGGAATCTGATATTGAGGAATTTCAGCTTTGCAAAAGAGTATGCATTTTCCAAGAACATATTTAGGATGATACTCATTTCCTTCACCAAATTCTACTGGAGCTCAGTATGGAATTTATAGCAGCTGAAAACTCTAATGTTCTGATATTTCTTGTTATCTGAAGCTTCATCTCTATTCACTGGAGTTTCAGAAGATTAAGTCCTAATGATATGAATTATATTAAGTTCTTAAAAGGATATGAAATTTTGAAGAGTAATTTCAGTGTGAACTTAATTACACTTCAAAAGCGAAATGCATTTCCAAGCAATTAAATTTAATTTTTAAATATCAGTTTCCTTGGTCAATTTCTATGTAATGTGAAAATTTTTCTATATTGAATTTAAAACTGTTTTATTTTTATTTTATTTTTTAAAATTTTGGCCACTTTTATTGGTCTTTCATTTATTTATTTTTATCCATTTTTGTTGTTTGGCCTGTGTTGACCTCCCAATGCAGTGGCCTCTCCTGTGCAGAGCACCGGTTCTGGGCACATGCATGCGTTCCAGAGCACTGGCTCATAATTGGACACACTGGTCCAGCTGCTCCATGGCATGTAGGATCTTCCCAGGCCAGGGATTGAATCAGTGCCCCTCGCACTGCAAATCAAACTCTTTACCTACTGGGCCACCAGGGAAGCCCCTGAAATTGAGTTTTATTTTTAAACATAACTGTTAAGAAGTAGTTTATTCTGAGATTAAACAAAGTAAAAAGTAAAATATATTTTCTTAGAATTTCTACCTGACATACTTACTCTAAAATAAAGAAACTATATACACAGACTGATGATACAAAAACTATTTTTGTATTATCTTTTACTTAATAAAATATGATAATGGTCATATTTCTCTGCCTATTTCAAAATAAGAGTATATAAACATAGAATATTATTACTATAATTTTCCAGGTATCCTTATAATCTCATTTTTAAATTCTGTCTGGTCAAGTGGTCAATGCAATTGAAAAACACAGTAATATACCTTTAAAATTCCTGTCCATTTTTGCTGCTTTGTCTGAATAAGGCAACATATCAGAAAGCATTTAGTAAAAGGAATCTGATATTGAGGAATTTCAGCTTTGCAAAAGAGTATGCATTTTCCAAGAACATATTTAGGATGATACTCATTTCCTTCACCAAATTCTACTGGAGCTCAGTATGGAATTTATAGCAGCTGAAAACTCTAATGTTCTGATATTTCTTGTTATCTGAAGCTTCATCTCTATTCACTGGAGTTTCAGAAGATTAAGTCCTAATGATATGAATTATATTAAGTTCTTAAAAGGATATGAAATTTTGAAGAGTAATTTCAGTGTGAACTTAATTACACTTCAAAAGCGAAATGCATTTCCAAGCAATTAAATTTAATTTTTAAATATCAGTTTCCTTGGTCAATTTCTATGTAATGTGAAAATTTTTCTATATTGAATTTAAAACTGTTTTATTTTTATTTTATTTTTTAAAATTTTGGCCACTTTTATTGGTCTTTCATTTATTTATTTTTATCCATTTTTGTTGTTTGGCCTGTGTTGACCTCCCAATGCAGTGGCCTCTCCTGTGCAGAGCACCGGTTCTGGGCACATGCATGCGTTCCAGAGCACTGGCTCATAATTGGACACACTGGTCCAGCTGCTCCATGGCATGTAGGATCTTCCCAGGCCAGGGATTGAATCAGTGCCCCTCGCACTGCAAATCAAACTCTTTACCTACTGGGCCACCAGGGAAGCCCCTGAAATTGAGTTTTATTTTTAAACATAACTGTTAAGAAGTAGTTTATTCTGAGATTAAACAAAGTAAAAAGTAAAATATATTTTCTTAGAATTTCTACCTGACATACTTACTCTAAAATAAAGAAACTATATACACAGACTGATGATACAAAAACTATTTTTGTATTATCTTTTACTTAATAAAATATGATAATGGTCATATTTCTCTGCCTATTTAAAAATAAGAGCATATAAACATAGAATATTATTACTATAATTTTCCAGGTATCCTTATAATCTCATTTTTAAATTCTGTCTGGTCAAGTGGTCAATGCAATTGAAAAACACAGTAATTACTACTGTGTCATTAATTATGACTTCCTGTCCTAAGAATAGAAACTAAGAACTTGAAGTTTCTTGGCTTAGTTTAAAAATTTTAGAGGCAAATTTAATCTGTTCTTTTATATAAGGAACTGCTATATCAGTAAAAGACACCAGGAAAAAAAGTTGTTACTGAAGCAGTACAGTAAACCAATCTCATGACTATTAAATCTGTATTGACCATTATGCAAGGCAGACTGAATCTTTGAATTGTATGTGTATGTATATGGATATGTGTATACTTACATATACACACAGAGCAGGGTTTCTTTATATTTAATATCTATACTTGTATTCTGGTTTTGATTTTCATTTGTCTAATGATGCTGAACATCTTTTGATGTACTTGTTGACTATTTATTTTATCTTCCTTAGAAAAATATCTACTGAGATCTTTCACTGATTCTTTTGGGTTGATTGTTTTGTTATTGAATTGTAAGCATCCTTTTCTGTTCTTGACACTAGACACTTTTTAGATATATGAATGACAAAAATTCTCTCCCTTTTTGTGCATTATCTTTTTACTTTGAGAGTATCCTGTTATGAATTAGATTATATTCCCCCCAAATAGATACAGATTTCTTTCCATTTATAATACGGTCATCATCAATAAACCCACCAAAAGTTGAAAGTACAAGTCAAAAATGCATTGAATTCATCTAATCCACCAAACATCACAGCTTAGCTTAGCCTAACTTAAACATGCTCAGAACACTTACCTTAGCCTACAACTGAGCAAAATTACCTAACAGAAAACCTGTTTTATAGTAAAGTTTGGAATACCTCATATGATTTTTGAATACTGTATTGTGAAAAAACAGAATTGTTGGGTACAAAATGGCTGTTAAGTATATCAGTTGTTTACCCTCATGATCACCTGGCTCAACATCACTACTAAGACTCAAGAGAGGTTATTATACCATAGATTGATAGCACAGGAAAAGATCAATATTCAAAATTTGAAGTATAGTTTCTACTGACTGTGGATCATTTTTGCACATAACATCAGAAATGTTAAGTGAAATCATTATAAACCAGGGACAATCTGTACATTGAAGCTCTAACCCTCGATTTGATTATATTTGGAGATAATGTTTAAAAGTGTTCATAAGGTGGAGCTTTATTAGGACAGGTATCCTTTTGGAAAGAGGGAAGGTGTGCACACATAGAGGAAAGACTATGTGAATATTCAGCTAGGAGGTGGCTATCTTCAAGCCAAGATGAGAGGACTCAAGAGAAAACAAGCCTTCTAACATCCTGGTCTTAGACTTCTTGCCTCCAGAATTATGGAAAAATAAGTTTCAGTTGTTTAAAATTCCCAATCTATGATATTTTGTTGTGGCAGCTCTTGCAAGCTATTATATGTCATTTGATGGTCACAAAGTTTTAAAATTTTGAGGAATGAATAAAGAATTGTGATATACACACACACAATGGAACAGTAATGAGCAATAAAAAGGTAAAGATGGGTTTCTAACCTTGCAGTTGTTCAAATCTCATGACTGCAGATTACAGGCAGAGGAAGCTTTCTTTATGAAAGCTCTTTCTTAATTTGTATCCATATACCCCAAGCATAAATTAATCTATCATTTGCAGGATTCTTTTGTGAACTAAAAAAAAAAATCTGACAACATAAATGAAAAAAAAATATTCTCTAATTTTGTATGTTAAACCATTGTGAGATTTGTTTTAAAATAATGTAGATGACTTATTCACTAAAATCTGACAAAGGTCACCAGCTTCCAGCCTGTGATTTCTATGTTCCAATCTCTCATGACCCTGCAGTTCCATAAACAGGGTCCATGGTTTAGGCTTTGATTTCTGGAGAATAGCGTTTCTGATGCTGTATTCTTTACTTGTGTGGATTATGTTTGGGTGTGAATAACAGATTCTCAAAAACGATGGATTAAAACCTTAAAGTATATTCTAGTCTGACAGTAAGCAATATTCACATGTAGGAAATCAAGTTGACCATGACCCAGGCTGCTGTTCACTTCCTTCTCTACCAAACCCATTACAGGTCTCACGCTTATGGTCCAACATGAAACTGGAGCTATTATGTTAACTACTTCCAATCAGTGGTATAGAAGATGCGAAAATGCATCCCATCAGAGCCGTTGGAAATTTCTCAGGATAAATTGTTAGTTTTTGACCCTTTCATCACATGCCACTCCTTGACTGAAAGTAAAATGAGAAACATATGTTTTATTCTAATAACCTTAATGTCAATTAAAAATCAGGGCTGCCATATGGAGAAAAGATCATGGAGGAGACAGCTAGTAGGCTCTGCATGGACTCTTTTATTGTCCTTTAAATTTGCCATGTTTTACAATCATTTTAACAATTAGTGAGGTAATTTTATATATTAGGAGGCTGTAAAAGGTCTTTCCTCACCTGACTTTGTGCTTTTTAAAATTTATTCTTCTTTTATAACTTTTCCCATCATGTTTCCTATTTTCTTGTGATATTTCATGGGTCTGACCTCAAATATAAGAGGAATATTAAATAAGTGGTCTTGATCATTCAGTTGGTAGACAAGTATTAAAGGTAGATGGATTGAAAGAATTTAATTCTCTGTGAATGGAGACGAAAGTTTTTGACCAGTTCCTTGCTTTTGTGATCATTGTTTATTCTGTAGCTTCTAATGTTAAATTGTAAAGAAAACAGGGATTAAAAAAAGTATAATGTATAATTTAAGTCTTATTTCTTTAGCATATAAGAAATTAAAATGCAACTGGGAATTTTCTTGTGTATCTTTGGAATATATATGATGTTATAAACTAAGAGAAAATACACCCAAATTTTCCCTTCATAAACTACAGTTATTGCACATAACTTATGCTCCAGCCTGTGATTTCTATGTTCCAATCTCTCATGACCCTGCAGTTCCATAAACAGGGTCCATGGTTTAGGCTTTGATTTCTGGAGAATAGCGTTTCTGATGCTGTATTCTTTACTTGTGTGGATTAGGTGTGGGTGTGAATAACAGGTTCTCTAAAACGATGGAGTAATACGTGAAAGTATATTCTAGTCTTACAGTAAGCAATATTCACATGTAGGAAATCAAGTTGACCATGACCCAGGCTGCTGTTCACTTCCTTCTCTACCAAACCCATTACAGGTCTCACGCTTATGGTCCAACATGAAACTGGAGCTATTATGTTAACTACTTCCAATCAGTGGTATAGAAGATGCGAAAATGCATCCCATCAGAGCCGTTGGAAATTTCTCAGGATAAATTGTTAGTTTTTGACCCTTTCATCACATGCCACTCCTTGACTGAAAGTAAAATGAGAAACATATGTTTTATTCTAATAACCTTAATGTCAATTAAAAATCAGGGCTGCCATATGGAGAAAAGATCATGGAGGAGACAGCTAGTAGGCTCTGCATGGACTCTTTTATTGTCCTTTAAATTTGCCATGTTTTACAATCATTTTAACAATTAGTGAGGTAATTTTATATATTAGGAGGCTGTAAAAGGTCTTTCCTCACCTGACTTTGTGCTTTTTAAAATTTATTCTTCTTTTATAACTTTTCCCATCATGTTTCCTATTTTCTTGTGATATTTCATGGGTCTGACCTCAAATATAAGAGGAATATTAAATAAGTGGTCTTGATCATTCAGTTGGTAGACAAGTATTAAAGGTAGATGGATTGAAAGAATTTAATTCTCTGTGAATGGAGACGAAAGTTTTTGACCAGTTCCTTGCTTTTGTGATCATTGTTTATTCTGTAGCTTCTAATGTTAAATTGTAAAGAAAACAGGGATTAAAAAAAGTATAATGTATAATTTAAGTCTTATTTCTTTAGCATATAAGAAATTAAAATGCAACTGGGAATTTTCTTGTGTATCTTTGGAATATATATGATGTTATAAACTAAGAGAAAATACACCCAAATTTTACCTTCATTAAACTACAGTTATTGCACATGTAAACTGTGATGCTAGGTATTGTATCACATGAGAGTCAATATGCTTACATGCCTACTTTTCAGCACCATTTTTACTTGTGATTCAAGGTGTACTTTTTTACAATTCTATGTCCCCAACATGCTGCCTTCGAACACTATCATAAAAAAAACTCTTACTATTAAATTAGATGAAACATTTAGAAAATATTGTTTTTCCAAATCCTAAACTCTGAGAAAAATAAATTCATAACTTGCAGGAAACAGAAAAAATCAAATTATAATTCTTCCACAGGAATTGAAGCTTAACAATCAGTATAGAGAAGTTAGGAAGCCAAAAGACTCACTGATATCAAATAGAAAGTAAGGCCAGGAGCCTGACAGGCTGAGCTAAAGGTTAAGTTTGACCTTTTTGGAAAAGTGAAAAGGAACACATTAGGGGAAAGCACATAACAATAATAAGGCCAAAGCACACATGATGGACTGAAGAAAATATTACCATTATAACACAGAAAAGGGAAAATTTCCCTGGCATATATATATAACATTTCTATATGTTAGTGAGAAAAAGAATAAGTTACTGAATTACAGATTGGTGAAGGGTATGAGGACTTCAGGAAAAAAAGAAACATAAATGTGTCTTCAGTATATAAAAAGATATTTACAGCCATTCCTTGTAGTTAGTGAGTGACAGTCGCTCAGTTATGTTCAACTCTTTGCGACACCATGGACTACAGCTTGCCAGGCCCCTCTGTCCATGGAATTCTCCAGGCAAGAATATGGAATGGGTTACCATTTCCTTCTCCATTTTCTATTCCTGTTCAAGGGGGTAAATTATATTCTTGATTTTCCTCATTCCTTGTAACACAGATGTTAATAAATACTGTAATGAGATATTGTTCTTCTAAAACTTATATGATTAACAAACACCAGAACACGTAACAACAGACTTTAACCCAACTTCGAATAGCAAATCTCAATTAAACTACACTCTAAATGTTTATTTAAAAAGAGGAAGCTGTTCCGTAGCACTTTATCAACATGTAATATGTGATATATTTTTTTGTATTTGAAGTAAACTGCACACACCAAGACCACACAACCTTCATGCACACAGTTCTTTCAAGTCTAGACATAATTTTTGTCCTTAACTTTTAATCTAGTTCCTAAAACCAGAAGAATGGTTGCTACTAAATTATCCCTTGTTTTCCTTATACTCCCTCTATTCTTAACGTCTTCTTTTTTTAAATTTTTTTGTTTTTTGTCTCCCTGGTCATCTTCAGCTTCAGCTTCCTCTTCCCCTTCCACCTTATCCAGGTCTGCCTGGCACAAACTTCTCTTTCAATCATTGGGGGAGGTTCAATGCATTATTCAGAACAAATAATGGCTGAGAATAGTTAAAGCTCACTGATGTTATAAAAAGCTAAATTCTTAAGCTCTGTTAAGGTGGGACAGCAGTCTTTATTTCCTGTTGTTGCTAATTTTAAAGAACCAAATAATTTCATCGAAGAAGGAAAGAGGTAGATAACTCTTGTAACTGGGTTTTGTATAATCTCCATTACATTTCAACAATTTATAAAACGAAAGCTTACTTTAGAAACAACATTCTAGCAATTCTCTTGTTACTAAGACTAATGATAACTTGGACTTAGTGACTCAACAAATTTTCTATATGTTAGTGAGAAAAAGAATAAGTTACTGAATTACAGATTGGTGAAGGGTATGAGGACTTCAGGAAAAAAAGAAACATAAATGTGTCTTCAGTATATAAAAAGATATTTACAGCCATTCCTTGTAGTTAGTGAGTGACAGTCGCTCAGTTATGTTCAACTCTTTGCGACACCATGGACTACAGCTTGCCAGGCCCTCTGTCCATGGAATTCTCCAGGCAAGAATATGGAATGGGTTACCATTTCCTTCTCCATTTTCTATTCCTGTTCAAGGGGGTAAATTATATTCTTGATTTTCCTCATTCCTTGTAACACAGATGTTAATAAATACTGTAATGAGATATTGTTCTTCTAAAACTTATATGATTAACAAACACCAGAACACGTAACAACAGACTTTAACCCAACTTCGAATAGCAAATCTCAATTAAACTACACTCTAAATGTTTATTTAAAAAGAGGAAGCTGTTCCGTAGCACTTTATCAACATGTAATATGTGATATATTTTTTTGTATTTGAAGTAAACTGCACACACCAAGACCACACAACCTTCATGCACACAGTTCTTTCAAGTCTAGACATAATTTTTGTCCTTAACTTTTAATCTAGTTCCTAAAACCAGAAGAATGGTTGCTACTAAATTATCCCTTGTTTTCCTTATACTCCCTCTATTCTTAACGTCTTCTTTTTTTAAATTTTTTTGTTTTTTGTCTCCCTGGTCATCTTCAGCTTCAGCTTCCTCTTCCCCTTCCACCTTATCCAGGTCTGCCTGGCACAAACTTCTCTTTCAATCATTGGGGGAGGTTCAATGCATTATTCAGAACAAATAATGGCTGAGAATAGTTAAAGCTCACTGATGTTATAAAAAGCTAAATTCTTAAGCTCTGTTAAGGTGGGACAGCAGTCTTTATTTCCTGTTGTTGCTAATTTTAAAGAACCAAATAATTTCATCGAAGAAGGAAAGAGGTAGATAACTCTTGTAACTGGGTTTTGTATAATCTCCATTACATTTCAACAATTTATAAAACGAAAGCTTACTTTAGAAACAACATTCTAGCAATTCTCTTGTTACTAAGACTAATGATAACTTGGACTTAGTGACTGAACAACAACATAATATGGATACTTACAGATTAGAATGAAGCATTTTAAAACACGATATTTGACTTTTAACTCTTTTAAAGTACTCCTTGAAGGCAATTGATGTGAGGAAGAAATTATGGGATAAGAAAATAAAGGAATAAACTGAATAACCTTGAGACATAAAGGAAATATTTCATATGTAAATGGATAAGGTTTCTCTTCAGATTAAGCATGTTTTGTGTTCTTCCTCTCTCATTTCTTTCTATGCAGTATATCTTTTCTGCTTCCCAAATCTCAATTCAAACAGATTCAAATATAAAATTGAATTTCAAAACAGGATTAATTTACAAAAGAATATGCTTGGCCTCCCTTTGATGATCACTTTCTGTCTGTAAAGTGCGACATTTGGAAATAAATATAGAGGGACACTGGACACTGGATCTCAGAGATTCTTCAGAGATGATCATTGTCCATCTTCTCAATCTACATACCATGACAGACAGATCCAGAGGCACTATTTTCCTGAAGCACCCTCAATGACTTAATTTTTCTAAAACTCATATTATTTATTGTTTTCTAATCTTAAATATTAGTATTTTCTCTTTGGTAAGAAAATCATTATTTTCATGTGTCCTTTCATAAATGTTCCCATGTCCTAAAAATGAAATATTCATTTCAAAGAGGAAGGCCATTTTATCTTCCCCCATCTCAGATGTAGTCCAGCAGGTATGCACCTTCTCTCTTTCCACTCCCCAAGGGTCCGTGACCACCATTACAGGCAGCAGTGCCTGTGGCAGCATTGGCCTTTGCTGTGGTCCCAGCAGCACCAGGCTCTGTGATGTCAACCTCTTCCCCTTACACAGCCCGCAGGCCTAAGGCATGGTACTTTCCAGAGCATTCAGTAGCAGGGTTGCTGTGACCAACAAAGACACATTTGAATTAAGCACATTCCCTGATTCCACCAAAACCTGGCAGCCTAAGTGAGACAAGCTTTCTGAGCAGTGAACTCTTCATGGGGAACTTCATGCCCCTTTTAACCAGTCAGATTTGGGGGCTGAAGTGAACCTAGACCTCCTAGATGACCACCTGGAGGTGGCCAAGCACTTCAAACCCCGGGGGTTCTCCAGCCACAAGGCTAAGGCAGGCTCCACCCATTGGCTGGCTGGATTGGTCGGTTTCTCAGACAACAGCAAAGAGGAAGCCTTCTCTGCCACAGAATGGATAGTGTTGAAAATTAATCTGAAAGAGTTTGACTTTAACACTATCCTATTAAGTATAGACGATCAGGAAACCATGCCAGATGTACTTTTAGCCCCGTTGAATGGCACACAGTGATCTCTTCGATTCCCTCTTCCAGAACAGTAACAAGGAGACCCCGACCTGATAGTGAATCCAATTGGCCATCTACCAGCAATCCTACCAACAACTGACCTTTACTTTCTTGCAACCTCTTCCCCTTCTCCTAGGGACCTTGTCTTCCACTTCAGATCACATCTTTAGTTTAGAGATATGCAGTGAAGTGGCAGTCTCTGAAGGGGATAGCAAGCCAGACTCCACCATATACATTACTGTGACCCCTTAGGGCATAAAGGAGGAAGATGCCCCCTCAGATAATGATAGTGGCATCTGTATGAGCCCTGACTCCTCTCTGGGCTTTCCCCAGCATAGCCCCTCCATCTCCAAGGGCTCTCCAACCCGAACCCTATGATCCTCCTGGAGAGAAGGATGGTAACATCAAAAGTAAAGGGTAAGAAGCTGAAGAAAATGGAGCAGAATGAGACAGCAGCCATTAGGTACCTCCTGAAAAAGAGCGCAGAGCAGGAGGCCCTTACCAGTGAATGTAAAGAGCTAGAAAAGAAGAATAAGGCTCTGAAAGAGAAAGTGAAGTCCTTGACCAAGGAGATCCAGTATCTGAAAGATCTGATAAAAGAGGTTCATAAGGCAAAGGAGAAGAGAAGGGTTCCCTAGTTAGCGATGTCAACCTCTTCCCCTTACACAGCCCGCAGGCCTAAGGCATGGTACTTTCCAGAGCATTCAGTAGCAGGGTTGCTGTGACCAACAAAGACACATTTGAATTAAGCACATTCCCTGATTCCACCAAAACCTGGCAGCCTAAGTGAGACAAGCTTTCTGAGCAGTGAACTCTTCATGGGGAACTTCATGCCCCTTTTAACCAGTCAGATTTGGGGGCTGAAGTGAACCTAGACCTCCTAGATGACCACCTGGAGGTGGCCAAGCACTTCAAACCCCGGGGGTTCTCCAGCCACAAGGCTAAGGCAGGCTCCACCCATTGGCTGGCTGGATTGGTCGGTTTCTCAGACAACAGCAAAGAGGAAGCCTTCTCTGCCACAGAATGGATAGTGTTGAAAATTAATCTGAAAGAGTTTGACTTTAACACTATCCTATTAAGTATAGACGATCAGGAAACCATGCCAGATGTACTTTTAGCCCCGTTGAATGGCACACAGTGATCTCTTCGATTCCCTCTTCCAGAACAGTAACAAGGAGACCCCGACCTGATAGTGAATCCAATTGGCCATCTACCAGCAATCCTACCAACAACTGACCTTTACTTTCTTGCAACCTCTTCCCCTTCTCCTAGGGACCTTGTCTTCCACTTCAGATCACATCTTTAGTTTAGAGATATGCAGTGAAGTGGCAGTCTCTGAAGGGGATAGCAAGCCAGACTCCACCATATACATTACTGTGACCCCTTAGGGCATAAAGGAGGAAGATGCCCCCTCAGATAATGATAGTGGCATCTGTATGAGCCCTGACTCCTCTCTGGGCTTTCCCCAGCATAGCCCCTCCATCTCCAAGGGCTCTCCAACCCGAACCCTATGATCCTCCTGGAGAGAAGGATGGTAACATCAAAAGTAAAGGGTAAGAAGCTGAAGAAAATGGAGCAGAATGAGACAGCAGCCATTAGGTACCTCCTGAAAAAGAGCGCAGAGCAGGAGGCCCTTACCAGTGAATGTAAAGAGCTAGAAAAGAAGAATAAGGCTCTGAAAGAGAAAGTGAAGTCCTTGACCAAGGAGATCCAGTATCTGAAAGATCTGATAAAAGAGGTTCATAAGGCAAAGGAGAAGAGAAGGGTTCCCTAGTTAGGGTAGTCAGGAATATGTGTGCTTATATATAGGAGGCTAGCACTGAAGCTGTGTGTTTTAATAAGTTATTTTGTAGTGAAAGTTAAAAAAAAAACAAAGAGGAAAACTATTTCATTAAGTTATGAAATATCATAAAAAGGGAGTATTACCTTATCAGTTTCAGCACTGTATATGCATTTCTAGGAGATTTAAAAATTCTGTTTCAGTTATGTTGCCTTTATTGCACTGTTTTATACTAGAGCACATTACAAGGTTAACAGTTTTTAAAGTGACTCATAATTTTATGCCCATCCCTGACATACTATTACAATCTGCATTCTGTTTAAGGTTTAATTTTAAAAATAATTGCCTCTTATTAAAATACTCCACATTACATTATTGCTGGTCATGCAGAAAATTACTTTGCTGCAGGAAACAAAACCATCCAAAATAATCTTTTCTCCTTACAGCAGAGGAGATAATTGGATTAATCACAAGTCAAAATCTTGGACGAGACTACTTTGTTGGCTAAACTGAGCCATGCTTGTCATTTAGAGATGATCAATAATAGAGCTTCTGTGATGCTAGATAATCAAGTGCAATCAGTCATCATAATAATGTATATTTTAAAAATATTAAAATGTGTTAATTAGCCATTGAATATGAGGAGAAGCTGGCTTAGCCCCATGGGGAACTAGATGCCTGTTAAAGACATCATCGTACAGCCATGCCCATGAAGGCAAATTTCTTCTCAGCTTACTTGATAGCATTTTCTCATAAGCTTAAGTAACATCTGTAAATGTCGAGACACTTGATAAAGCAGATGTCTCATATCGTCATTCTTTTTATGGTTGTGCCCCTCAGATAATGATAGTGGCATCTGTATGAGCCCTGACTCCTCTCTGGGCTTTCCCCAGCATAGCCCCTCCATCTCCAAGGGCTCTCCAACCCGAACCCTATGATCCTCCTGGAGAGAAGGATGGTAACATCAAAAGTAAAGGGTAAGAAGCTGAAGAAAATGGAGCAGAATGAGACAGCAGCCATTAGGTACCTCCTGAAAAAGAGCGCAGAGCAGGAGGCCCTTACCAGTGAATGTAAAGAGCTAGAAAAGAAGAATAAGGCTCTGAAAGAGAAAGTGAAGTCCTTGACCAAGGAGATCCAGTATCTGAAAGATCTGATAAAAGAGGTTCATAAGGCAAAGGAGAAGAGAAGGGTTCCCTAGTTAGGGTAGTCAGGAATATGTGTGCTTATATATAGGAGGCTAGCACTGAAGCTGTGTGTTTTAATAAGTTATTTTGTAGTGAAAGTTAAAAAAAAAACAAAGAGGAAAACTATTTCATTAAGTTATGAAATATCATAAAAAGGGAGTATTACCTTATCAGTTTCAGCACTGTATATGCATTTCTAGGAGATTTAAAAATTCTGTTTCAGTTATGTTGCCTTTATTGCACTGTTTTATACTAGAGCACATTACAAGGTTAACAGTTTTTAAAGTGACTCATAATTTTATGCCCATCCCTGACATACTATTACAATCTGCATTCTGTTTAAGGTTTAATTTTAAAAATAATTGCCTCTTATTAAAATACTCCACATTACATTATTGCTGGTCATGCAGAAAATTACTTTGCTGCAGGAAACAAAACCATCCAAAATAATCTTTTCTCCTTACAGCAGAGGAGATAATTGGATTAATCACAAGTCAAAATCTTGGACGTAGACTACTTTGTTGGCTAAACTGAGCCATGCTTGTCATTTAGAGATGATCAATAATAGAGCTTCTGTGATGCTAGATAATCAAGTGCAATCAGTCATCATAATAATGTATATTTTAAAAATATTAAAATGTGTTAATTAGCCATTGAATATGAGGAGAAGCTGGCTTAGCCCCATGGGGAACTAGATGCCTGTTAAAGACATCATCGTACAGCCATGCCCATGAAGGCAAATTTCTTCTCAGCTTACTTGATAGCATTTTCTCATAAGCTTAAGTAACATCTGTAAATGTCGAGACACTTGATAAAGCAGATGTCTCATATCGTCAATCTTTTAATGGTTGTGTCTACTGCATGCCTGTTGGTATAACATTAGATTCTAATTCTGCCCAGTGGCTTCATTCTTCAGTGGTTCTCTTCCTACTTAGTAGGGTTCATTATTTTAGAGTGCATTTTTTCATAGTAAATCTCAATATCAATTTTTAGGAATGCAATTTAGAAATGACAATTTAACCAGGAATATGAGAATCTTTAGGCATGTGTTATTATCACTATGTTTTGGATACAAGAACAACCTTACTTCATATCACAGGCTGAAAGAATGAGATGCAGAAGGGTCATATTGCTTATGGAGGCATATAGCATCGTTGAGAGCATTAGAATGAGAATTCATATCAACCATGCTTAGTAAAACACTCATTACAGTACTTAAAACCATCTAGAATTGTGAAATGAATCAGTTGGTATATTTAGGGAATTATAGGAGGCATCTTTAAAAGCTTAACTCTACTATAAATTTTAAAAATCACAGATATAATGTGAACAATATAAAATGATCATACTTGGCAACTACCACCTATACCAAGATAAAGAACCTCACCAGCCCTTCAAAACCCTCTCATGATTCCTCCAGTTCACTAAATCTTGTCCTCCCCAAAGGAAATGACTGTCTTGACTGCCAAACCCATAACATAATTATATATAAGATATATATATATATATATATATATATGTATGATGTATATTATATATATAGCATGCATTCTGCATGCTTTGCATAATTTATTCAAAATTATGCTGTTGGATCCCTTATTGTTCAAATATATATCTATAGCTTATCCAGGTATACAATAATAAATCATCAGTTAAAGTTACCACAAAATATCTATTCTATTAGTGATAGATGGAGCTTCCCTGCTGGCTCAGTGGAAAAGAATCTGCCTGCCAATTCAGGAAATGGGGGTTCAGTTCCTGATTCAGGAAGATCCTCTGGAGAAGGAAATGACAACCCACTCCAATAGCCTTGTCTGGGAAATTCCGTGAATAGTGAAGCCTGGTGGGCTACATACAGTCTATGGGGCCACCAGTCAGACACGATTTAGTGATTAAACAAGTGAAAGTTTACTTATATTGATTAGATATTATGATTCATGTGGTTATAATCATGTCACTAAAACTTATGATGAAATAGTCATGCAGTTTGATTGCATATCAAGAAGTGAGATTGTTGACTCTCAGGGAATGTTTGTGCTCAAATTATGTAGAAAATGCCAAACTCTTTTTCCAGCATATTTACACCAACTCACAGTCTGATCACAAGCGTATGAAAATGGAACTTCCTCTAAAGCTTTGCTAAACACTGCTATGTTAGCCTTTCTAATTTTAGCCATTCCAGTAGTGTGTAGTTACGAGGCTTTTAACAATCTGATGAGCTCACACAGAACATTTACTTATACCACCTTCTGAACCATAAAACACGCCTTAACAAATTTTGATGAACAGAAATCATAAAATCTCTGTCCTTTAACTGGTATATGCAGTCCATTCTCACTTAAGATAACTATCTGTATAGTTCAGTTAACATATACTACGATTTTAAGTTTTCTTCTTATCACTGTTCTTCTTTATTCTTGTTTGTTCTCTTTTTCTGCCTCTTCTGGTTTAAATCGAAGTTTCAAAATTCCATTTTACATCTTAGCATCTCATACTTGGCAACTACCACCTATACCAAGATAAAGAACCTCACCAGCCCTTCAAAACCCTCTCATGATTCCTCCAGTTCACTAAATCTTGTCCTCCCCAAAGGAAATGACTGTCTTGACTGCCAAACCCATAACATAATTATATATAAGATATATATATATATATATATATATATGTATGATGTATATTATATATATAGCATGCATTCTGCATGCTTTGCATAATTTATTCAAAATTATGCTGTTGGATCCCTTATTGTTCAAATATATATCTATAGCTTATCCAGGTATACAATAATAAATCATCAGTTAAAGTTACCACAAAATATCTATTCTATTAGTGATAGATGGAGCTTCCCTGCTGGCTCAGTGGAAAAGAATCTGCCTGCCAATTCAGGAAATGGGGGTTCAGTTCCTGATTCAGGAAGATCCTCTGGAGAAGGAAATGACAACCCACTCCAATAGCCTTGTCTGGGAAATTCCGTGAATAGTGAAGCCTGGTGGGCTACATACAGTCTATGGGGCCACCAGTCAGACACGATTTAGTGATTAAACAAGTGAAAGTTTACTTATATTGATTAGATATTATGATTCATGTGGTTATAATCATGTCACTAAAACTTATGATGAAATAGTCATGCAGTTTGATTGCATATCAAGAAGTGAGATTGTTGACTCTCAGGGAATGTTTGTGCTCAAATTATGTAGAAAATGCCAAACTTTTTTTCCAGCATATTTACACCAACTCACAGTCTGATCACAAGCGTATGAAAATGGAACTTCCTCTAAAGCTTTGCTAAACACTGCTATGTTAGCCTTTCTAATTTTAGCCATTCCAGTAGTGTGTAGTTACGAGGCTTTTAACAATCTGATGAGCTCACACAGAACATTTACTTATACCACCTTCTGAACCATAAAACACGCCTTAACAAATTTTGATGAACAGAAATCATAAAATCTCTGTCCTTTAACTGGTATATGCAGTCCATTCTCACTTAAGATAACTATCTGTATAGTTCAGTTAACATATACTACGATTTTAAGTTTTCTTCTTATCACTGTTCTTCTTTATTCTTGTTTGTTCTCTTTTTCTGCCTCTTCTGGTTTAAATCGAAGTTTCAAAATTCCATTTTACATCTTAGCATATCAATCATACTTTTATAAAGGTTTCAATGTCTGCCCTTGTTCTAACAATAAATATTTTAAACAAACTTTTAAACTTTTAATTTTTTTCCATTGCATTTTTTATTTAAATTTACTTATGTTCAGTTGGAGGAAAATTGTTTTACGATATTGTGTTGATTTCTGCCATATATCAAAATGAATCAGCCAAAGGTATATATACGTCCCCTCTCTACTGAGTCTCTCTCCCACCTCCCATCCCATCCCACCTCTGGAGGTTTTCACCGAGCACTGAATTTGAACTCACTGTGTCACACAACATCTTCCCACTGACTATCTAAGGTAATGCATACATTTCAATGCTACTTTTAAAAATGCCAACTCCCTTGTAGTACAGACATTAAGTATACTTGACATTAAATATACCTGTGTAAGTATACCTGATTTCTCCCTCCTGTACCATGTGACATTGTTGTGGTCTGCTATAATACCTGATATGTGATTAATAGTACCTTAAACTATCCACTTTGGCTTAGAGGTAAAGAATCTGACTGTAATGCAGGAGACACCAGTCTGATTCCTGGGTATGGAATATCCCTTGGTCAACCTACTCAAGTTTTCTTACCTGAAAAATCCCATAAATAGGGCTTCCCTTGGTGGTCCAGTGGGTAAGGACACCTCCTTGCAGTGCAAGGGGCGCCGGTTCGATCCCTGGCCTGGGAAGATCCAACGTGCCACGGAGCGGCTGGACTGATGTGTCCAATTGCCGAGCCAGAGCTCTGGAGCGCATGCGCCCAGAGCCGGCGCTCTGCAACGACAGACGCCACCGTGATGAGAGGCCCACATGGGCTGAAGAGCAAAGACGGATGAAAATAGAGAAATGAAAGACCAATAGAAGCAGCCCGCCCGTCTCCCTCCCTTCCCACCCCACCCCTCAAAAGATTAAAAAAAAAAAACCCATAAATAGAGGAGCCTGGTGGAGAAGACCAATTAGAAGCAAACCGCCCCCCGTCTTTCCATGCACAATATATATTTTTTTTCTTCTTATCACTGTTCTTCTTTATTCTTGTTTGTTCTCTTTTTCTGCCTCTTCTGGTTTAAATCGAAGTTTCAAAATTCCATTTTACATCTTAGCATATCAATCATACTTTTATAAAGGTTTCAATGTCTGCCCTTGTTCTAACAATAAATATTTTAAACAAACTTTTAAACTTTTAATTTTTTTCCATTGCATTTTTTATTTAAATTTACTTATGTTCAGTTGGAGGAAAATTGTTTTACGATATTGTGTTGATTTCTGCCATATATCAAAATGAATCAGCCAAAGGTATATATACGTCCCCTCTCTACTGAGTCTCTCTCCCACCTCCCATCCCATCCCACCTCTGGAGGTTTTCACCGAGCACTGAATTTGAACTCACTGTGTCACACAACATCTTCCCACTGACTATCTAAGGTAATGCATACATTTCAATGCTACTTTTAAAAATGCCAACTCCCTTGTAGTACAGACATTAAGTATACTTGACATTAAATATACCTGTGTAAGTATACCTGATTTCTCCCTCCTGTACCATGTGACATTGTTGTGGTCTGCTATAATACCTGATATGTGATTAATAGTACCTTAAACTATCCACTTTGGCTTAGAGGTAAAGAATCTGACTGTAATGCAGGAGACACCAGTCTGATTCCTGGGTATGGAATATCCCTTGGTCAACCTACTCAAGTTTTCTTACCTGAAAAATCCCATAAATAGGGCTTCCCTTGGTGGTCCAGTGGGTAAGGACACCTCCTTGCAGTGCAAGGGGCGCCGGTTCGATCCCTGGCCTGGGAAGATCCAACGTGCCACGGAGCGGCTGGACTGATGTGTCCAATTGCCGAGCCAGAGCTCTGGAGCGCATGCGCCCAGAGCCGGCGCTCTGCAACGACAGACGCCACCGTGATGAGAGGCCCACATGGGCTGAAGAGCAAAGACGGATGAAAATAGAGAAATGAAAGACCAATAGAAGCAGCCCGCCCGGCTCCCTCCCCTCCCCCCCCCCCCCCCAAAAAAATAAAAAAAAAAAAAAAAAAAAACCCATAAATAGAGGAGCCTGGTGGGCTAGAGTCCATGAAGTCACAAGAGTTAAGCACAGTTTAGTGACAAAGCCGCCACACCCACTTAGATCAATTACAAATAAAAATAAAATATTTTGTCTTTCTTTATGTTCTGCACAATTTTGTTTACTTATTTATGTCCAGCCAAATAAGCAGAGTTCAGATGCTATATTTCTCTGGATGCACCTATCTCCAGATTTGAGGGTAGTTGGCATGCTCTGAAATTTTAGTTTTCTGATGGGTCATGAAAAATTAATGATTTTTAGTTTATCTTTTTCTTATTGTCATAATGGGAATGATGATTTCCAAATGTTTTACATGCTAAAGCTTCCCCAAATTCAGCTTATATATTGATTTGTTAGCTTGCAATTTACTATAGTCACTTTGTATGTGCATGCGTGCTTAGTCATGTCTTACTCTTTGTGACTCTATGGACTCTATGGAGTCCTCCAGGTTCCTCTGTCCATGGGATTCTCCAGACAAGAATGCTTGCACAGCTTGCTGTCTCTTCCTCCAGGGCGATCTTCCTGATCCAGAGATCAAACCAGAGTTTCCTGCAACTCCTGGACTGGAGTTCCTATTGTTTACCACCTAGGAAGCCCCATCAGAGATATTCGTCTGTAATTCGTGTGTGTGTGTGTCTGTCTGTGTCTGTGTGTGTGTTGTGACTTTGACTTTGGTATCATGCTTTTGAGGATACTGGCCTCATAAAATGAGTTAAGTATTCCATTTTCTTCCATGTTTTGGAATAGTTTGAGAATAACAGATATTAAATCCTCTTTGAATGTTTGGTAGAATCACATGTGAAGCTGTCTACTTCTGGATTTTTGTGTTTTGGAAGGGTTTTGATCACCATTTCAATCTTTGTTCTATTATCCATTCTATTCAAATATTTCGTTTCTTCCTGATTCAGTCTTGGAAAGTTTGCATGAGTCTAAAAATCTATCCATCCCTTTCAGTTTGTCTAATTTATTGGTATAATAGTTGTTCATCAATTCAGTTCAGTCACTCAGTCATGTCCTGCACTTTGTGACCCCATTGAGTACAGCACACCAGGATTCCCTGTCCCTCACCATCTCCTGGAGCCCACTCAAACTCATGTCCATTGACTCAATGATGCCATCCAACCATATTGTCCTCTTGTCATCCCCTTCTCCTTTTGCCTCCTATTTTTCCCAACATCAGACTCTTTTGCAATGAGTCATCTTTTTGCATCAGGTGGTTAAAATATTGGATCTTCAGCTTCACCATCAGTCCTTCGAGTGAATAGTCAGGGTTGATTTCCTTTAGGATTGACTGGTTTGATCTCCTTGTAGTCCAGGAGACTCTCAAGAGTCTTCTCGAACACCACAGTTCAAAGTCATCAGTTCTTCAGCACTCAGTCTTCTTTATGATCCAACTCTCACATCCATACATGACTACTGGGAAAACCATATCCTAGACTATACAGACTTTTGTTTATAAAGTAATATCTCTACTTTTGAATTCACTGTCTAGCTGTTCATGCATTTCTGTTATAAACCTTTGTCTTTTTTTTTTTTTTTTGATTTTAATGACTTTTGGGTGATACTTCAGGGACAGTATTTCTCAAAATAAAGTTGAAATCCATCTAGGAATTGCAGTTTTCTTTATGTCTTTTTGCACATGAATATCCCAGGCCACAGTTGATAGAATCAGTAATAATTGGGGATATTTGACAAAATTACTTATAGCAATGAAAACTGGTGTGATTATCTGATAAAGGATCTAAATCAGGTATAGTCAATATTTTTATTTTCAGTTATGACAATCTTGAAGACAAAAATATGTCTATAAACCTTATGTCCTTTTTATAACCTTATGATTAGCAGCCACACACTGGCATTTCAAAGGATTCATTATTTGTTAGCATGCATTTGCATAGTGAGCATTTTTCTGGGTGAATATTTATTGCAAAATGTGTTGAAGAAAATCTCAGTAGAGTTTCTCTCCCCTCACCTCCATTTATTTTCATTAATGACAATCTGTACCCAATTTGTGGGCAATGCACCATTCATAAAGTCAGTTTCATGTTCATCAGTGGATGAATACATATAGGCTGATTTTCCTTCTATTTCAGTGTAAAATCAGAGGAGATTCATGCGAGAGAAAACATTTCCCTGTTTAGCTAGAAAAGTACACTCATAACCGTATTTCCAAATATTGAGATAAGAAAATTGCAGTTGGAATCTTATGGTTTATGCATCTTGTCCACTAAATCCATCAATTTGTCTTTAAGATTTACATTGTTATGTGTGGAAAACATTTTTTTTTGGTTCTGATGTTTATCAATTATCTTTAAACAATAAAAGAGATAGTAGTGTAGATGTCACAGTATCAACAAAGCATAAATTTATCTGTGCAACATAATGAGGGGAAGATAACAAGTAGTATTTTAAAATTCACTTTACAGGATTTAAATTCAACATTAATAGGTTGGAGACATTCCTGTCTCATTTTCTGAATTTAATTTATGTTTAATTTTGGGGGTTACCTTGTACAAAGCATATGAGCCTCAGAAGTATGTGTAGTGACTAGTTTAAAGTTAAGAAGCTTTTAAATTTATTTTTTCCTAAGAGAATTTTCATGTAAATGCCAGAAATTCAAGTGCACACTTTTTTTTTTTTTTTTTGACCACTTCTATTGGTCTTTCATTTATTTATTTTCATCCATCTTTTTTCTTTGGCCTGTGTGGGCCTCCCATCGCAGTGGCCTCTCTTGCTGCAGAGCACCGGCGTTTCTTTTTTTTTGCACATGAATATCCCAGGCCACAGTTGATAGAATCAGTAAATTAAAATTTTTGCAATGAAAACTGGTGTGATTATCTGATAAAGGATCTAAATCAGGTATAGTCAATATTTTTATTTTCAGTTATGACAATCTTGAAGACAAAAATATGTCTATAAACCTTATGTCCTTTTTATAACCTTATGATTAGCAGCCACACACTGGCATTTCAAAGGATTCATTATTTGTTAGCATGCATTTGCATAGTGAGCATTTTTCTGGGTGAATATTTATTGCAAAATGTGTTGAAGAAAATCTCAGTAGAGTTTCTCTCCCCTCACCTCCATTTATTTTCATTAATGACAATCTGTACCCAATTTGTGGGCAATGCACCATTCATAAAGTCAGTTTCATGTTCATCAGTGGATGAATACATATAGGCTGATTTTCCTTCTATTTCAGTGTAAAATCAGAGGAGATTCATGCGAGAGAAAACATTTCCCTGTTTAGCTAGAAAAGTACACTCATAACCGTATTTCCAAATATTGAGATAAGAAAATTGCAGTTGGAATCTTATGGTTTATGCATCTTGTCCACTAAATCCATCAATTTGTCTTTAAGATTTACATTGTTATGTGTGGAAAACATTTTTTTTTGGTTCTGATGTTTATCAATTATCTTTAAACAATAAAAAGAGATAGTAGTGTAGATGTCACAGTATCAACAAAGCATAAATTTATCTGTGCAACATAATGAGGGGAAGATAACAAGTAGTATTTTAAAATTCACTTTACAGGATTTAAATTCAACATTAATAGGTTGGAGACATTCCTGTCTCATTTTCTGAATTTAATTTATGTTTAATTTTGGGGGTTACCTTGTACAAAGCATATGAGCCTCAGAAGTATGTGTAGTGACTAGTTTAAAGTTAAGAAGCTTTTAAATTTATTTTTTCCTAAGAGAATTTTCATGTAAATGCCAGAAATTCAAGTGCACACTTTTTTTTTTTTTTTTTGACCACTTCTATTGGTCTTTCATTTATTTATTTTCATCCATCTTTTTTCTTTGGCCTGTGTGGGCCTCCCATCGCAGTGGCCTCTCTTGCTGCAGAGCACCGGCTCTGGGCGCATGTGCTCCAGACCTCCGACTTGGTAGTCGGACACATCAGTCCAGCCGCTCAGTGGCACATGGATCTTTCCAGGCCAAGGATTGAACCGGCACTCCCTGCACTGCAAGGTGGTGATCTTACCCACTGGACCACCAGGGAAGCCCCAAGTGCACAATTTTTAACTGCTTAGTGATATTTAATTAAATGTATATTTTGTATTAACACACTGATAAGAAAAGTATGTATGACTGAAAAGAGTTATGGGCACAAATGTATGTTCAGTTGTCCAGTCATGTCCCACTCTTTGTGACCCCATGGACTGCAGCACACCAGGCCTCCCTGTCTCTCATCATCTCTCAAAGTTTGCCCGAGTTCATATCCATTGCATCAGTGATGCCATCCAACCATCTCATCCTCTGATGCTCTCTTCTCCTTCTGCCCTCAATCTTACCCAACATCAGCGACTCTCCCAATGTGTCACCTGTTCACATCAAGTGACCAACATACTAGAACTTCAGCTTCAGTATCAGTCCTTCCAATGAGATTTCAGGGTTAATTTCCCTTAAGATCAACTGGTTTGATTTCCTTGCTGTCTGAATTTTGAACAGAAATATTTTGCATCTTACAAAGGAGTTACTTTCCCATTTACTAGCATTTAATACATGTTGTTATCTGAATAAAGGCATATGTAGAAATTCAAAGAAAAAATAGAGAAAATGTACTAAAATGTTAATGATAACATTTTAAGTAAATTTATCTTAAGAATTTGGTATAATATGTGCCCAAAAGCTGGGTTTTATATTTCATTTTGGTGTCTTATTTTATTTATATATATCCTTTGTTCTACAAATATGTTTTAAATTGCTTTCTATCACAGCATAGTGTTAGTAACAGCCAAATAACACAATAATGACTGATCATTACTGCAAAGTATTAAAGCATGTCTTCCAATAACACTTCCTATCATTTATTATTTCAGCCCCTCAATAAGCAAGTGATATATTTATTGTATTTATTTTCATCCATCTTTTTTCTTTGGCCTGTGTGGGCCTCCCATCGCAGTGGCCTCTCTTGCTGCAGAGCACCGGCTCTGGGCGCATGTGCTCCAGACCTCCGACTTGGTAGTCGGACACATCAGTCCAGCCGCTCAGTGGCACATGGATCTTTCCAGGCCAAGGATTGAACCGGCACTCCCTGCACTGCAAGGTGGTGATCTTACCCACTGGACCACCAGGGAAGCCCCAAGTGCACAATTTTTAACTGCTTAGTGATATTTAATTAAATGTATATTTTGTATTAACACACTGATAAGAAAAGTATGTATGACTGAAAAGAGTTATGGGCACAAATGTATGTTCAGTTGTCCAGTCATGTCCCACTCTTTGTGACCCCATGGACTGCAGCACACCAGGCCTCCCTGTCTCTCATCATCTCTCAAAGTTTGCCCGAGTTCATATCCATTGCATCAGTGATGCCATCCAACCATCTCATCCTCTGATGCTCTCTTCTCCTTCTGCCCTCAATCTTACCCAACATCAGCGACTCTCCCAATGTGTCACCTGTTCACATCAAGTGACCAACATACTAGAACTTCAGCTTCAGTATCAGTCCTTCCAATGAGATTTCAGGGTTAATTTCCCTTAAGATCAACTGGTTTGATTTCCTTGCTGTCTGAATTTTGAACAGAAATATTTTGCATCTTACAAAGGAGTTACTTTCCCATTTACTAGCATTTAATACATGTTGTTATCTGAATAAAGGCATATGTAGAAATTCAAAGAAAAAATAGAGAAAATGTACTAAAATGTTAATGATAACATTTTAAGTAAATTTATCTTAAGAATTTGGTATAATATGTGCCCAAAAGCTGGGTTTTATATTTCATTTTGGTGTCTTATTTTATTTATATATATCCTTTGTTCTACAAATATGTTTTAAATTGCTTTCTATCACAGCATAGTGTTAGTAACAGCCAAATAACACAATAATGACTGATCATTACTGCAAAGTATTAAAGCATGTCTTCCAATAACACTTCCTATCATTTATTATTTCAGCCCCTCAATAAGCAAGTGATATATTTATTGTAATTATTCATTCTCTCTCAAGGATCCATAGCTGGATAGTGAACCAATTATTAGGCAGTTGAACTTCAAACCCTCACTTTAATTTGAATATCCACAACTGTATCATCATGGAAGGCAGAAGTGAGATGAGTATGTATTAATGCTATAACATCTCAGATCTAGGTTAGACTCAAAACTGATGGGAGTGGAGGCTTTCCAGATGGCACTAATGGTAAAGAACACACCTGCCAATGCAGGAGACATCAGAGACGTAAATTGGATCCCTGGGTCTGGAAGATCCCCTGGAGGAGGGCATGGTAACCCACTCTAGTACCATTGCCTGAGAAATCCCATGAACAGAGGAGCCTGCAGGGCTACATTCCATGAGGTTGCAAAAGAGACTGACATTACAGAAGTGTCTTAGCACATATGCCCAAGTGAGTTTGCAGATTCACATGGACTTTTTCAGAATCTAGACTGGAAAATAGATGGATAAAAAGTTAGCAAGGTCAGTTAGGTCACAGACTAAGCTATGTCTTCCAATTCAGCATTGCTATGACAGTCATGTCTGATTCTTTGAGCCACCACAGACTGTAGCCAGACAGGCTCCTTTATCCACAGAATTCTCCAGGGAAGAATACTGGAGTGGATTGCCATTTCCTACCTCAAGGGATCTTGACCCAGGATTCGAACCTGGGTCTCCCATACAAAAGGCAGATTCTTTACTGTCTGAGCCACCAGTCAATCCAATCAGAAAAGAGCTTTTTTACATAGACCTCTTTGTAGACTTAGCGGACAGAACAAATTTGAATATTTTATCCTGTTTCCCAGTTAGGCCTGTAGGAAATTGTTCTAGGCAGGTAACGTAGATGGCTCCAGATTCTCTTCCTCTCTTAGGTTCTGAATTGCCTTCAAGAGTTGACCCTTGCACATTCTGCTAATCAATGTGCTTACAATTTTCCATATCAAGTGGGTTTGTTGTTTTGTTGTATTTATAGCACTTCTGAATTACTTATCAGAGAAGGTTTTTTTTTTGTTTTTTGTTTTTTTTTGGCATGACCTTATTTCAGCCCCTCAATAAGCAAGTGATATATTTATTGTAATTATTCATTCTCTCTCAAGGATCCATAGCTGGATAGTGAACCAATTATTAGGCAGTTGAACTTCAAACCCTCACTTTAATTTGAATATCCACAACTGTATCATCATGGAAGGCAGAAGTGAGATGAGTATGTATTAATGCTATAACATCTCAGATCTAGGTTAGACTCAAAACTGATGGGAGTGGAGGCTTTCCAGATGGCACTAATGGTAAAGAACACACCTGCCAATGCAGGAGACATCAGAGACGTAAATTGGATCCCTGGGTCTGGAAGATCCCCTGGAGGAGGGCATGGTAACCCACTCTAGTACCATTGCCTGAGAAATCCCATGAACAGAGGAGCCTGCAGGGCTACATTCCATGAGGTTGCAAAAGAGACTGACATTACAGAAGTGTCTTAGCACATATGCCCAAGTGAGTTTGCAGATTCACATGGACTTTTTCAGAATCTAGACTGGAAAATAGATGGATAAAAAGTTAGCAAGGTCAGTTAGGTCACAGACTAAGCTATGTCTTCCAATTCAGCATTGCTATGACAGTCATGTCTGATTCTTTGAGCCACCACAGACTGTAGCCAGACAGGCTCCTTTATCCACAGAATTCTCCAGGGAAGAATACTGGAGTGGATTGCCATTTCCTACCTCAAGGGATCTTGACCCAGGATTCGAACCTGGGTCTCCCATACAAAAGGCAGATTCTTTACTGTCTGAGCCACCAGTCAATCCAATCAGAAAAGAGCTTTTTCACATAGACCTCTTTGTAGACTTAGCGGACAGAACAAATTTGAATATTTTATCCTGTTTCCCAGTTAGGCCTGTAGGAAATTGTTCTAGGCAGGTAACGTAGATGGCTCCAGATTCTCTTCCTCTCTTAGGTTCTGAATTGCCTTCAAGAGTTGACCCTTGCACATTCTGCTAATCAATGTGCTTACAATTTTCCATATCAAGTGGGTTTGTTGTTTTGTTGTATTTATAGCACTTCTGAATTACTTATCAGAGAATGTTTTTTTTCTTTTCTACGTATTTGTTCATTTGGGCTTCTGCTATAATCTTCTTTTTAGTTGGCATGACCTTTCTTTCTGTTTTTAGGCTCTGCCATGTACCATGACGAATAAATTATTCTGCATGATTTTTTTTTTGGCCCAGAAAATTTTGCGAATTTTCATTCTCACTTTGAAAAATAACTTATCGATAAACATACTCCGCATTGTCTTTCTTGTATAAAACTGTTAGTTATGCTTGGCTGCCACTGTTCAAGAACTTTCAACTTTAGATGCTTTCTTCCCAGTATGTTATATATATATAATTTCCTTTCCAGACCTTGGCAGAAATTTACACTTTTTGATAAGCTCATACTGAACGTGTTCAGAGTCTGTGTTTTCTAGCTTCTTTTCTGTATCCAGAATGCAGTGCCGTGTCTAAGTACAATAATGTGCTCCAGAGAGGCCTTGGTTCAGAGCAGCAGCACAGTCTCAGGAGGAATAGGGTGTCTGACAAAATAAAGCACGTATGATATCAGATATTATTTATGTGCTAGGAAGTTTCAGCTTATCCTCAGCATCACACACCAGCTTAACTTTGCCACTTACCAAACAGAATGGCTGATTTTTAGGCAAGGATCCCATCTCTGTTAATCCAGCACCTCAAACTCATACAAAATTCATTATGTTTAGATTGAAGGTTCTGTTTGCATCGTAAATTAGTTCAGCTTACAGCAAAGAATGCACTCTCATGTCCCGTCTACAGGCTTTGTTTTTTTTAAGTATAGTTTCTTTACAATTTTGTGTTATTTTCTGCTGTACAAAAATGTGAACCAGCTAGATGTATATATACATATTGCCCCTCCCTCGTGGGCCTTCCTCCCACCTTCCCCTATCCCAGTCATCTAGATCATCACAGAGCACTGAATTGAGCTTCCAATGTCTTTTTTCTTTTTTTCAGATTGTCACTAGCTGTCTATTTTACACATGATAGTATACGTATACCAATTCCAATCTCCCAGTTTCTCCCATCCTCCCCTTTCCCCACTGTGTTCACATGTCTGTACTTCTGAGCACTGCCTATCTTGGCATGTCCTCTATGTTTTGCTCCACTGCCCATGCAGGTACTCTTTGACTCTGTGTGCTCACCTCTAAGACTCTATGTTCAAAGAGTGAACTTACACGCCCAGAGCCGCTGCTCTGCGACAACAGAGGCCACTGTGATGGGAGGCCCACATGGGCCAAAGAACAAAGATGGATGAAAATAGATAAATGAAAGACCAATAGAAGTGGCCCGCCCGCCCCCCTCCCTCCCCAACCTGCTCCCCCGTCCCCCCAACAAAGAGTGAACTTAACAAGATCCACAGGAAAATTTCAATAAGTTAGTGTCCATGTGCTTCCCAAGTGGTGTAAATGGTAAAGAATCGCTTGGCAATGCAGGAAACACAAGAGATGATGTTTTGATCCCTGGGTCAGGAAGATCCCTTAGAAGAGGAAATGGCCCCCACTCCAGGATTCTTGCCTGGAGAATCCCTTGGACATATCTTGGTGGGCTACAGTCGATAAAGTCAGAAGGAATTGGACATGACTGAAGAAACTTAGCACACATGGTGATTACACTGCTGTCATAATTAGGTTACTTCATGTGGGGAATAAGAAATGTCTTTGAAATGAATATTACACTAGTTAGTTCTATTCCAGCATGAGGTTGTCAGAACTGGGACAAATGTAATTTATAGGTTGTTCTGTGTAATCTATACCAGCCACTGGAGGTCATTTTCTAACTGTAACCTCAGTAGTTTATGTTCTTTTCAAGAGAAAATCCAGAATTTGAGTCCCATTGCTGCAGAAATTGATTTGCACAAGCATTCTGAGACTGTACAAAAAGAGACAATGGCAGTACGAAAATACAACTCTCACTCTGTGTTTCTCTATTTCTTTTTTATTCCCCTCAGAATTGCATTTACAGAATTACCTGGCTGGATGCCAATTCTATCTATCCTAAGGCATTTTAAAGTGCTCTTGACAATGTTGTTCATTCATCACATGAATACCAAAACATTCAACAAAAGAAGTTTGAAACTTAGCTCACCGATGATAACTGCTTCTTTATTTTCCTGAGTGTTTCTTTGCAAATGCAACCAAATTTAGCATCCTGAATACTCTTTGGGTGGTTAGAGACAAAACCTTCCCTGAACAGAATCTTTCTGTCTTGGACATAGGGAATGTCAACTCTACCATTTCAATCTCATCCTTTCAACACCACCAGACATGGTCATTTTAATCTTGATGTTTTTGTCATGATTTTGAGTCACTGCTTATGAAATCAAAACTTTTCATCATTTTCCATAGAAATGATGAATCTTTGCAGGAAACATTTTTCTGGAGCAGATTTTGTTATGCCAGTTTAATTCTTTTATCCATTTTTTGTGCATTGTATTTAAAATATTTCTGCTTAATGTTTATTTTTTATATATAATTATTTTTATAGGATACTGAAAATTTTATAATTGCTGTTTGACTCATTTCTTTTACCCCCACATGAAACTTGAAAATTATGTATGGTATGGTGGGTTAACTGTTCTGATATTATTTCTACTGTTGAAAACCAATAATTAGTATCAAGGCAGCAAAGACTAAAGAGTTCTATAGAGTCTTAGGATTTAGGAAACAAGTTCAGGTAAAGCCTCTAGAGTTCAGAGAAACAGAAAGAGTTGGGAGCTTATAAAGGACACATGTTGTTAAAGTTTTCTTGTAAGAATAATAATTGGCTCTGAGTTAAAAAGGAAATATTTGTTCATAAGGGATAAACCACAGCCAGTTATTTAGGTTAAGAGTCTGATATGTATCTTGACTTTCTGGATATTGTGTGGAAATCTTGAATGATTACATTAAGACTATAAGTGGTCAAAAGTTTCGATTCAATCAAGATGAGACCTATGTAAGTAACACGTTCTAAATGGATTCCCATGGATTCCTGGTTCCATTTTTAAAAGCTCTTTTAACAATACTAACACCATTTTGATTTTTCTTTCACAATGCTGAAGCTAATTGCTACAGGTAAAACCACTGACAGTTTTATATCTTTCCAAAGATATTTTATTCTATCATCAGTTTTGTACAATGATTTTTTTCAAATGCAGTATAAAATGTTTAATTAATGTTTGTTTTTATTCTTTTGGGATATAGCAATTTTTTCATAAGAATCATTCTTATCCCAAAAGCAATCAACACATGCATACCAAATCTTTGAGTCATTCTCCTGAGTGTTTCTTTGCAAATCAAAACTTTTCTTTGGGTGGTTAGAGACAAAACCTTCCCTGAACAGAATCTTTCTGTCTTGGACATAGGGAATGTCAACTCTACCATTTCAATCTCATCCTTTCAACACCACCAGACATGGTCATTTTAATCTTGATGTTTTTGTCATGATTTTGAGTCACTGCTTATGAAATCAAAACTTTTCATCATTTTCCATAGAAATGATGAATCTTTGCAGGAAACATTTTTCTGGAGCAGATTTTGTTATGCCAGTTTAATTCTTTTATCCATTTTTTGTGCATTGTATTTAAAATATTTCTGCTTAATGTTTATTTTTTATATATAATTATTTTTATAGGATACTGAAAATTTTATAATTGCTGTTTGACTCATTTCTTTTACCCCCACATGAAACTTGAAAATTATGTATGGTATGGTGGGTTAACTGTTCTGATATTATTTCTACTGTTGAAAACCAATAATTAGTATCAAGGCAGCAAAGACTAAAGAGTTCTATAGAGTCTTAGGATTTAGGAAACAAGTTCAGGTAAAGCCTCTAGAGTTCAGAGAAACAGAAAGAGTTGGGAGCTTATAAAGGACACATGTTGTTAAAGTTTTCTTGTAAGAATAATAATTGGCTCTGAGTTAAAAAGGAAATATTTGTTCATAAGGGATAAACCACAGCCAGTTATTTAGGTTAAGAGTCTGATATGTATCTTGACTTTCTGGATATTGTGTGGAAATCTTGAATGATTACATTAAGACTATAAGTGGTCAAAAGTTTCGATTCAATCAAGATGAGACCTATGTAAGTAACACGTTCTAAATGGATTCCCATGGATTCCTGGTTCCATTTTTAAAAGCTCTTTTAACAATACTAACACCATTTTGATTTTTCTTTCACAATGCTGAAGCTAATTGCTACAGGTAAAACCACTGACAGTTTTATATCTTTCCAAAGATATTTTATTCTATCATCAGTTTTGTACAATGATTTTTTTCAAATGCAGTATAAAATGTTTAATTAATGTTTGTTTTTATTCTTTTGGTATAGCATGTATTTTTTTTTTCCAGATAACTGCCTCCACCCCTAATTCCATTGCATTGCTATATCCCAAAAGCAATCAACACTTTTTCAAATGTTATTTCTGTATACCTATTTGTAGCATTTGTATAATTTATTTTTGATATTTTCAAATTAAGTGGGCATCCTCAATTTATTTCTTGTGGTCATGGTTAGTAACTGTTAATGTGTGTATATTTTAGTAGTTGATAATGTTTGTGGTAATGTCATCTAATGTGATCTAGAGGTACTTTGTGCTATGAAGTAGACAAATGAAGACAGTTATTATTTCTTAACTATTAACTAAGAAATAGGTTAGCTTTTCCCCATAAGATAATCTGTAACTGGTATTTTTTTTTTTTTTTAACTTTCTGGCCTCTTGTATTGGTCTTTCATTTTATTTATTTTCACCCATCTTTGTTCTTTGGCCTGTGTGGGCCTTCCATTACAGTGACCTCTCTCTTTGCAGAGCACCAGTTCTGGGCGCATGCACTTCAGAGTGCTGGCTTGTAATTGGACACACTGGTCCAGCCGCTCCGCGGCATTGGGAATCTCCCCAGGCCAGGGATAGAACCAGCACCCCTTGCACTGCAAGGCCAGACTCTTTATCTACTGGACCTCCAGGGAAGTCCCTGTAATTGGTATTTTTTAATTTACTAATTTCAATTTCCTACTAATTCTTCAGTGTATTTGTGACTAGGCTTCCATGGTGGCTCAGTGGTAAAGAATCCACTTGCCAATGCAGGCAAATAGTTTCAACTCCTGGGTTGGGAAGATCCTCTGGAAAAGGATATGGCAACCCACTGCAGTATTCTTACCTGAGAAATCCCATGGACAGAGGACACTGGCAGATTATAGTCAGTGGGGTCACAAAGAACTGAAATGATTGAGCATGCACATAATTGTGACTATTTTGTATATTTTAGTTTAATGGTTTATATAATTAGCAGAAGAAAGATAAAATTGTTAGTTTCAAACAATGATCTCTCAATGTCCTTTAGGTCAAAATATGGAGGTTAAGATATTATTTGGAATTTAAAGTTATGAAAATCACAGGAGAAAGAAAAATCTTTTTTTAAAATTTTTTTCTTTATTAACAATGAAACTCACTATACATTTCAGCAATGATATTTAAAGCAAATTCATTTCTTAAGAAACATTATATATATATATATATATATATATATATATATATATATTTTGTTGTTGTTGTTTTGTTTTGTTTTGTTTTAATTTGGTAGAAGTCCTATCTCTGTTTCTTAAACTTATCTGGTAAAACCACTCAATTTTTATTCCACAAATTTTAAAGGCAACTATGAATTAATAGGGTCTAAACACTTTTAGGAGATGCTTAGAAAATACTACTTTTTTAATCCATGAATCTCAGAGAATTGGCCTTGTGATAATTCTCCCTTCTTGAATGTTGGCATTTTTCCTAACATAACACCTTTAAAAGTTTCTAGATGTTTAAATCACGGAAATATTTTGTATGTTTCAATAAAGCAAAATAAATAAAAATAAGTACTGCTTAGTAATGTTCTTTATTCTATCAGAAATAATCACACTTACCATTTTAAATTCCTTTTCCCCAGTTTTATTGACATATAATTGGTATTTACAGATTATGTAGGTTTAAAGTATGTGTGTTGGTCCTTCAGTCATGTCCAACTCTCTGAGACTCTATAGACTGTAGCCCAACAGACTCTGCTCATGGAATTCTCCAGTCAAGACTTTGCTTCCAGTTGTATTTTTAATTTCCTTTACTAATTCTTCAGTGTATTTGTGACTAGGCTTCCATGGTGGCTCAGTGGTAAAGAATCCACTTGCCAATGCAGGCAAATAGTTTCAACTCCTGGGTTGGGAAGATCCTCTGGAAAAGGATATGGCAACCCACTGCAGTATTCTTACCTGAGAAATCCCATGGACAGAGGACACTGGCAGATTATAGTCAGTGGGGTCACAAAGAACTGAAATGATTGAGCATGCACATAATTGTGACTATTTTGTATATTTTAGTTTAATGGTTTATATAATTAGCAGAAGAAAGATAAAATTGTTAGTTTCAAACAATGATCTCTCAATGTCCTTTAGGTCAAAATATGGAGGTTAAGATATTATTTGGAATTTAAAGTTATGAAAATCACAGGAGAAAAAAAAATCTTTTTAAAATTTTTTCTTTATTAACAATGAAACTCACTATACATTTCAGCAATGATATTTAAAGCAAATTCATTTCTTAAGAAACATTATATATATATATATATATATATATATATATATATATTTTGTTGTTGTTGTTTTGTTTTGTTTTGTTTTAATTTGGTAGAAGTCCTATCTCTGTTTCTTAAACTTATCTGGTAAAACCACTCAATTTTTATTCCACAAATTTTAAAGGCAACTATGAATTAATAGGGTCTAAACACTTTTAGGAGATGCTTAGAAAATACTACTTTTTTAATCCATGAATCTCAGAGAATTGGCCTTGTGATAATTCTCCCTTCTTGAATGTTGGCATTTTTCCTAACATAACACCTTTAAAAGTTTCTAGATGTTTAAATCACGGAAATATTTTGTATGTTTCAATAAAGCAAAATAAATAAAAATAAGTACTGCTTAGTAATGTTCTTTATTCTATCAGAAATAATCACACTTACCATTTTTAAATTCCTTTTCCCCAGTTTTATTGACATATAATTGGTATTTACAGATTATGTAGGTTTAAAGTATGTGTGTTGGTCCTTCAGTCATGTCCAACTCTCTGAGACTCTATAGACTGTAGCCCAACAGACTCTGCTCATGGAATTCTCCAGTCAAGATTATTGGAATGGGGCTTCCCTGGTGTTCCAGTGGGTAAGGACACCGCCTTGCAGTGCAAGGGGCGCCGGTTCGAGCCCTGGCCTGGGAAGATCCCATGTGCCCTGGAGCTGCTGGACCGATGTGTACAATTACCGAGCCGGAGCTCTGGAGCGCATGTGCCCAGAGATGGTACTCTGTGACAACAGAGGCCACTGCAGTAGGAGGCCCACATGGGCCAAAGAACAAAGATGGCTGAAAATAGATAAATGAAAGACCAAGAGAAGTGGCCCGCCTGACGCCCTCCTTCCCCAAGCCGCCCCCCCCCCCCACAAAAGAATACTGGAATGGGTTGCCATGCCCTCCTCCAAAGGATCTACCGGATCAGGGATAGCATTGCAAGAAGATTTTTTACCACTGAGTCACCAGAGAATCCCCTTCTCTTAAGCACTTGCAATCAAAAATCTAAGGAGCTGGGCTTCCCTGGTGGTCCAGTGGGTAAAGACACTGCCTTGCAGTGCAAGGGACACCAGTTCAATCCCTGGCCTGGGAAGATCCCATGTGCCGCGGAGTGTCTGAACCAATGTGCAGAGAGCCCAGAGTCAGTGCTCTGCTGTGCCGGGAGGCCCAGACAGGCCAGAGAACAATGATGGATGAAAATAAATAGATGAAAGACCAATAGACGTGGCCACAAAAATAAAAAATAACTAAAAAGAAAACTAAGGAGGTCTATTTCTCTGGATATAATACCAGTTTATAAAATTGTTTTTACAATAGGAGGAAACTTTATGGCTTGTTGGTATGTTTATCACATAGATTATCGTGCTGATTTTAGGGGTATCTATTTATCTCCAAACTCATCAGTTGTGTATATGAAATATATTCATTTCTTTTGTATGTCACTCATACCTCATTAGTGTTTTTTAAAGTAAATAACAATATAAATAAAATATATGTAAAAATTTAAATAAATTTAAATTTTAAATACATAAAATTAAAGATAGTTTTAAAAAATTAGAAAACTTTGGAAACAACTTATATCCATGATTGTGGTTATTTAAGAGAGAATTTGTAGTGGCAGAGTTTTACTAAGTTTCTAAATTGGAGCATAGAAAACCAGTGATTTTCTGTACCAGTTTTTAGCCATTCCTTAAACTGATAGAAAGACTCATTTACTGTGATTCTAGGATAAAAATAAAAGTATTCTCACATGAAAAGTTAAAAGGAGTACTATCGAAAATGCAACATGAAAGTTTCCATAGACTTCTTCCCACAATAAAGTCACAAATATAAAATCATAATTGCCATATTTTCAAAGAAATAAATAGAGCCTTAATTCTAGGTGTTTTTTTGTTTTAATTATTTATTTATTTGGCTGCATTGGGTCTTAGTTGCAGCATGTGGGATCTAGTTCCCTGAGCCTTAATTCTAAAGCAGTAATAAGAGGAGTAGATTGTGCCAGACAGCAACACTCTTCTAATTAGTATTTCAATTTAGTCGATACAGAGATCAAACGTGCTTTGGCCATTATTTATAGAATATAATTGGAATTATACATAGATTAAAACAAGGTAGCCACAATTTGATGAGAACTGTGACTGACTGAATTTTTACACTGAATGGTGATTCTTAATCACTCTTGACTCTTATGTAATCATTGATTTGGCTTATGTGATCTCAGGAGTCACTGTTAATGTTGGATAGCAAGAGCAATTTGCTTTTTTTTCCTGCATTGCTGATAATTTGATTTACTGTTTGTCCACCCACCTGGGGATTTAAATTATCTGGGATGATACCATAATTCAGGAAGGTAAACTTTCAACAAGTGGCCTAAATCTAATTCAAATGCTAAAGTTACTCATCATACCGATGCCATATTAGCTAAATGTAATTGTGAAATAACTCTGTTTGAGGCTCTATCTTTCATTATTGATTTTATTGCAGAAAAGAATGGGATATGAGATAGAAAGTTGGAGGTCGTTTCAGACAATATAGCCCTAGCAATATTCTCAAGACTAGATAGAAACTTTTATTTTTAACTCCCATTATATATAAAAACTAATACTTAGAAAACAATCTGCTTATTATATTCCTGGAAATTATATACCTCACATTTAATGCAATTGTTCGTTTCATATATTATCATATTAATGTTCAAAAGGAATATTAATTCTGAAAACTGTGGTGTGTTAAGGACCAAGCCTGCCTCCAATCTTCTGGTTTCATTTATTCACTCATTCAACAAGTATAAAACACTTATTATGTCCCAAGCACTATACTCTAAGAAGCTCAGACCATGAACATAAATAAAACAATATGTTCAAAGAAATGATACTCTGACTCAAGGCAGACAATACAGTTTTGAAAGTATAAAAGCATCAGCTATCAATAAAGTGTTAAAAAGAAAAATTATGCAGAATAATGAATGAGAAAATAATACAAAATAGACTTCTTTTTTAATATGGGATGGCCAGGAATGACTATACTGACAAGATAATACTTACACAGAGATATTGCTGAGGTCACAGTCCAGATTGAAGGGCATGGGGTGCCTAGAAAATGAGAACTACAATGTTCATGGATGTAGCATCTACAGAATAGGACAAACTGTGACACCACATTCTGACATCCTTTCTTCTGAATATTAACTAGACTCTGATGCTTTGGCCATTTATAGAATATAATTGGAATTATACATAGATTAAAACAAGGTAGCCACAATTTGATGAGAACTGTGACTGACTGAATTTTTACACTGAATGGTGATTCTTAATCACTCTTGACTCTTATGTAATCATTGATTTGGCTTATGTGATCTCAGGAGTCACTGTTAATGTTGGATAGCAAGAGCAATTTGCTTTTTTTTCCTGCATTGCTGATAATTTGATTTACTGTTTGTCCACCCACCTGGGGATTTAAATTATCTGGGATGATACCATAATTCAGGAAGGTAAACTTTCAACAAGTGGCCTAAATCTAATTCAAATGCTAAAGTTACTCATCATACCGATGCCATATTAGCTAAATGTAATTGTGAAATAACTCTGTTTGAGGCTCTATCTTTCATTATTGATTTTATTGCAGAAAAGAATGGGATATGAGATAGAAAGTTGGAGGTCGTTTCAGACAATATAGCCCTAGCAATATTCTCAAGACTAGATAGAAACTTTTATTTTTAACTCCCATTATATATAAAAACTAATACTTAGAAAACAATCTGCTTATTATATTCCTGGAAATTATATACCTCACATTTAATGCAATTGTTCGTTTCATATATTATCATATTAATGTTCAAAAGGAATATTAATTCTGAAAACTGTGGTGTGTTAAGGACCAAGCCTGCCTCCAATCTTCTGGTTTCATTTATTCACTCATTCAACAAGTATAAAACACTTATTATGTCCCAAGCACTATACTCTAAGAAGCTCAGACCATGAACATAAATAAAACAATATGTTCAAAGAAATGATACTCTGACTCAAGGCAGACAATACAGTTTTGAAAGTATAAAAGCATCAGCTATCAATAAAGTGTTAAAAAGAAAAATTATGCAGAATAATGAATGAGAAAATAATACAAAATAGACTTCTTTTTTAATATGGGATGGCCAGGAATGACTATACTGACAAGATAATACTTACACAGAGATATTGCTGAGGTCACAGTCCAGATTGAAGGGCATGGGGTGCCTAGAAAATGAGAACTACAATGTTCATGGATGTAGCATCTACAGAATAGGACAAACTGTGACACCACATTCTGACATCCTTTCTTCTGATATTAACTAGACTCCTGATGCAATACTAGCAGAGGTCTCGAGCTGTTGCTTCTTGCTATTTAAAGAACTTTGCAATCACTCTTTAATATTACTGTCCAGCTTATGGACTGCTTTACTAGTATTATTTCCCAGATCTTGAGAGACAATGAATCAAACTTGATAGCATGAAAATAACTTTAACAACATGTGTATACATTCTACAATGATCCATAATAACATTTATTGATATATATTCCTAGATTGGGGCAAACAATTATCCAATTGTTTTAGGCTATTGACGTTTCAGTAATTGGAATGATAAACCCAAAACTCTGTGAGCATCTCCCTTTAGGCTCATTTAATTGAGATTAACACAAAGTTGAAATATTTGGTCTTTTTATAAATTCTCATATAGCTTCTGGTAGATTTTCATATTAAGTCAATATTTGTTGATACTCTGACAAAGCAGAAAGTATTTTATGAGCAGCCAAAATGCCAGACATGGTTCAGAGTGTATATCAATGGTCTATGTTTGGAGGAGGAATTTCTGTCCAGTGTTTTTAAATTTTAATTTAGAAATTTCTGCATTAAACAATAAACATAGTCCTCAAAGTCATAGAAGATGGCAACAGAGCTGCAATTCTCTTGTTCTGGTGTATAGTTGGTTGAGTTGCCTGGGACCTCACCTTCATAGTGATCTACATTTCTATAAAAATAATTAATATTGCAGACCATGAACATAAATAAAACAATATGTTCAAAGAAATGATACTCTGACTCAAGGCAGACAATACAGTTTTGAAAGTATAAAAGCATCAGCTATCAATAAAGTGTTAAAAAGAAAAATTATGCAGAATAATGAATGAGAAAATAATACAAAATAGACTTCTTTTTTAATATGGGATGGCCAGGAATGACTATACTGACAAGATAATACTTACACAGAGATATTGCTGAGGTCACAGTCCAGATTGAAGGGCATGGGGTGCCTAGAAAATGAGAACTACAATGTTCATGGATGTAGCATCTACAGAATAGGACAAACTGTGACACCACATTCTGACATCCTTTCTTCTGATATTAACTAGACTCCTGATGCAATACTAGCAGAGGTCTCGAGCTGTTGCTTCTTGCTATTTAAAGAACTTTGCAATCACTCTTTAATATTACTGTCCAGCTTATGGACTGCTTTACTAGTATTATTTCCCAGATCTTGAGAGACAATGAATCAAACTTGATAGCATGAAAATAACTTTAACAACATGTGTATACATTCTACAATGATCCATAATAACATTTATTGATATATATTCCTAGATTGGGGCAAACAATTATCCAATTGTTTTAGGCTATTGACGTTTCAGTAATTGGAATGATAAACCCAAAACTCTGTGAGCATCTCCCTTTAGGCTCATTTAATTGAGATTAACACAAAGTTGAAATATTTGGTCTTTTTATAAATTCTCATATAGCTTCTGGTAGATTTTCATATTAAGTCAATATTTGTTGATACTCTGACAAAGCAGAAAGTATTTTATGAGCAGCCAAAATGCCAGACATGGTTCAGAGTGTATATCAATGGTCTATGTTTGGAGGAGGAATTTCTGTCCAGTGTTTTTAAATTTTAATTTAGAAATTTCTGCATTAAACAATAAACATAGTCCTCAAAGTCATAGAAGATGGCAACAGAGCTGCAATTCTCTTGTTCTGGTGTATAGTTGGTTGAGTTGCCTGGGACCTCACCTTCATAGTGATCTACATTTCTATAAAAATAATTAATATTGCATACCTATTTAGAATCATCTAGTTGTTTTTTTGTACATTTGATTTACACCATGTATTTCAAATAGGTTGATGTCACATCTTAAGATTTAAAGTATAAATTATGAATTTGCCTAATCAAAACAGTCCTCAAACCAGCATGTTGGAGACAACCAACAAAATATATTATTTTATGGGAAAATGGAAAATTTACTGTTCACCTTGAATTCAACCATCTGTGATAGACATTATATATATGCATGTCAGTTCCTATAAAGGGGCAGAATTTATATAGCTACAGTCATGGTTCTATACTGTCTATAGTTTGTCTTGATCAAACTAAATCCTCATGAGAATGTTCATCTTTTTCACCAATGTACAGATTACCTATTGGTAGCTGGGTAATTATGAGCTCATCAAAAATTTAATGGATCTCTCATTATTTCACTAAAAGTAAGACGAAAAGACTTCATATGTTTCTAAAATACAAAAATAACTGGAGGAAATTATGTTCTATTTTTAAATTTTATTTATTTTTTATTATTCCTTTTATTATTGTTCAGTTGCTCAGCTGTGTCTGACTCTTTCCAACTCCGTGGACTGTAACATGCCAGACTTCCCTGTCCTTCCCTATGGCCCTGAGTTTGCTCAAACTCAGTTTACTCAAACTGCCCATTAAGTCACGGATTGTTTTGAAGGAAATCAGTGCACATCTATAGATAAGATTCAATAGTTACAAGTAAGTGAAAGATAAGATATAAAGAACAATGTTAGCAATGAAAACAAGAGATCCAAAAACAAACTGTATGTAACACAAGGTAGGATCCAAATTCATATGAAGATTAAAGACTGATAAATCAAGTTCCTTGTTCATGACTCTTGTAGCTAACCCAAACCTTTGGCGTTAAGTCTCCCTCTTCAGCTTTCTTTCCATTCTCAAGAAAAGTCATTCTTCACAGTTATAAGAGACAGCTATGACCATAAGGAAATAGTTCCTTCAGCCTCCTAGTTCTCTGCCTCTACAATTATCGGTCACGCAACCCCATTTTATTTTATTTTATTTATTTATTTTCTGGTGGGGGTGGGGTGGGGAGGGAGGGGAGCAGGCTGACCACTTCTATTGGTCTTTCATTTGTCCATTTTCATCCATCTTTGTTCTTTGGCCCGTGTGGGCCTCCCATCGCGGTGGTCTCTGTTGTTGCAGAGCACTGACTCTGGGCGCATGCTCTCCAGAGCTCCGGCTTGATAATTGGACACATCAGTCCAGCCACTTCCACGGCACGTGGGATCTTACCAGGTCAGGGGTTGAACCAGCGCCCCTTGCACTGCAAGGTGGTGTCCTTACCCACTGGACCACGAGGGAAGACCCAACCCCATTTTAAACACTCTGGCAAATATTAATTTCTAACTGACAAAACGAATATATATTGATCTTCTTTGGCTAACCAAATGTCTCTGTTTTTCACAAGCTGGCCTTTTCTTTCTGGAAGCCCTCTGCTCTCTTGAATTCTCTGTCCTCAAACTCTGGTTTTTTTAACAACTGTTTTTCAGGTTTTTTTGTTTTTTTCCCACACTTACTTGAACAAGTGGGATATTACCACAATTCTGATTTTGAGACTCAATGCTTCTTACTCTGTTGCTGGATTTCTGCACAAAACTGATGACATCAACTGAAACCAAAATTCAATGATGTCCAAATTTAAGACTCACCACATACATTACAGTTCTTTGGAGCTCTAGATCTACTTATAGAATATTCAACTTGAATCCCTCTCCCAAGGTTCTAGTGACAATCTGCTCATTATTTTGGAACCATCCTTTTGAGGCTAAATCTTGTTAATATGATCTTGGTCGTTCAAAATTTTGCTAATTGATTTTCTTGGAGTACAATGAGAAAGTGGCAAGCTTGATGCTGGGTATATTAACATCTGATATTATTATGATATTAATTTCTAGAATAAGAAATAACTTCTTTTTTTTTAAAAACTGATCCTCTGAAAGTGTTGTAGTGATAGAAAAAAATTACAAAAGTTTCTTATCAAGTTCACAATCAGGTATAAAGAAGGTATGTTCATGACTCTTGTAGCTAACCCAAACCTTTGGCGTTAAGTCTCCCTCTTCAGCTTTCTTTCCATTCTCAAGAAAAGTCATTCTTCACAGTTATAAGAGACAGCTATGACCATAAGGAAATAGTTCCTTCAGCCTCCTAGTTCTCTGCCTCTACAATTATCGGTCACGCAACCCCATTTTATTTTATTTTATTTATTTATTTTCTGGTGGGGGGGGGGGAGGGAGGGGTGGAGGCTGACCACTTCTATTGGTCTTTCATTTGTCCATTTTCATCCATCTTTGTTCTTTGGCCCGTGTGGGCCTCCCATCGCGGTGGTCTCTGTTGTTGCAGAGCACTGACTCTGGGCGCATGCTCTCCAGAGCTCCGGCTTGATAATTGGACACATCAGTCCAGCCACTTCCACGGCACGTGGGATCTTCCCAGGTCAGGGATTGAACCAGCGCCCCTTGCACTGCAAGGTGGTGTCCTTACCCACTGGACCACGAGGGAAGACCCAACCCCATTTTAAACACTCTGGCAAATATTAATTTCTAACTGACAAAACGAATATATATTGATCTTCTTTGGCTAACCAAATGTCTCTGTTTTTCACAAGCTGGCCTTTTCTTTCTGGAAGCCCTCTGCTCTCTTGAATTCTCTGTCCTCAAACTCTGGTTTTTTTAACAACTGTTTTTCAGGTTTTTTTGTTTTTTTCCCACACTTACTTGAACAAGTGGGATATTACCACAATTCTGATTTTGAGACTCAATGCTTCTTACTCTGTTGCTGGATTTCTGCACAAAACTGATGACATCAACTGAAACCAAAATTCAATGATGTCCAAATTTAAGACTCACCACATACATTACAGT
This sequence comes from Tragulus kanchil, assembly GCA_022376925.1. Taxonomy (NCBI): domain Eukaryota; kingdom Metazoa; phylum Chordata; class Mammalia; order Artiodactyla; family Tragulidae; genus Tragulus; species Tragulus kanchil. Next base: position 146,546,215 of record JAIOJX010000004.1, read on the forward strand.
TCTTTGGAGCTCTAGATCTACTTATAGAATATTCAACTTGAATCCCTCTCCCAAGGTTCTAGTGACAATCTGCTCATTATTTTGGAACCATCCTTTTGAGGCTAAATCTTGTTAATATGATCTTGGTCGTTCAAAATTTTGCTAATTGATTTTCTTGGAGTACAATGAGAAAGTGGCAAGCTTGATGCTGGGTATATTAACATCTGATATTATTATGATATTAATTTCTAGAATAAGAAATAACTTCTGATCTGTTAGATTATGTGTAGTAATAGAATATATCCCCTCATTTTAACTACTGTATCCTCTGAAAGTGTTGTAGTGATAGAAAAAAAATTACAAAAGTTTCTTATCAAGTTCACAATCAGGTATAAAGAAGGTAAAAAATTATGTTTTATGTGACCCAACTTTGGGGGCCACTAGTTGGATTAGTAGCTGGAAGGTTACCAATTTCAAGGAGTTCAACTTAAATCTAATCATAGAAGAGAGAACACAAAAGAAATTTTCCTCATATGCCTCTGACATATATATTTTGTGAGCTATTAAACTTGAAAACTATTGAAATTCTATAAAATATAGAGAAATACACATGTAACTGTATAATTAATATATATAATTAAAAACTATTGATAATGACATAAAAATAAATACTTCATTTGCTGATCTTTCTCTTAAATTTTTAAAAATTATTTCTTCTTTTAACGTCTATTGATAGTATGAACTGTGTATTTAATTAGTATATCTTGAACAAATACATTCTGCAGTCCATTATCACTTTATTTATAAAAGTGCCTTAAAATCACATAGGCTTTCTGTTCCACCATTTCACCTTAGCAGTTCTTAAAAGTTCTCATTTGACAGTCATCAACCTGAGTCTATGTAGTTAGAAATAAAAGTAATAAAAAAAAGAAGTTTGTTACTGACTTGATGGTATGTATTCTGTCATTTTGTGAGTCTATTGAAGTTTGAAGCCTTGCTGAGTTTGATGACACTGTAAGGTATCACCACTGGGAAAAGCAGAGCAGAAAATTGGGTGGTTTATACAGACAAAACTAAAAATAAAGTGAAATATTTCCCTCCCCTGTGTTCAGAGATTGCATAGGTGAAGATTACCAATTTTATTGACTCAGTTTCTCACCCAAAGTCTGCCATTCTTTTCACATTTGATGTAGCAGAACCCATTTGAAAGGAAAGAGAAAAGTTTCAAAAGTTGAGACAAGTTATGTAAAAATTGACTTACTGGAATCTAGCTGGCACACCAACTGGTCCCTTACCCACAATTCTATGATCTTTAATTAATGTTGTTCTGAGATTCTACATTAAAAAATACCTTTACTGTATGACATTTAAGAGCTGAAGGACACTTACATTTAGATACACTAAAATCACTTCAAACAATGCTATATTTAACACATGTTTGACTAGTGATAAAAAAAAATTACAAAAGTTTCTTATCAAGTTCACAATCAGGTATAAAGAAGGTAAAAAATTATGTTTTATGTGACCCAACTTTGGGGGCCACTAGTTGGATTAGTAGCTGGAAGGTTACCAATTTCAAGGAGTTCAACTTAAATCTAATCATAGAAGAGAGAACACAAAAGAAATTTTCCTCATATGCCTCTGACATATATATTTTGTGAGCTATTAAACTTGAAAACTATTGAAATTCTATAAAATATAGAGAAATACACATGTAACTGTATAATTAATATATATAATTAAAAACTATTGATAATGACATAAAAATAAATACTTCATTTGCTGATCTTTCTCTTAAATTTTTAAAAATTATTTCTTCTTTTAACGTCTATTGATAGTATGAACTGTGTATTTAATTAGTATATCTTGAACAAATACATTCTGCAGTCCATTATCACTTTATTTATAAAAGTGCCTTAAAATCACATAGGCTTTCTGTTCCACCATTTCACCTTAGCAGTTCTTAAAAGTTCTCATTTGACAGTCATCAACCTGAGTCTATGTAGTTAGAAATAAAAAGTAATAAAAAAAAGAAGTTTGTTACTGACTTGATGGTATGTATTCTGTCATTTTGTGAGTCTATTGAAGTTTGAAGCCTTGCTGAGTTTGATGACACTGTAAGGTATCACCACTGGGAAAAGCAGAGCAGAAAATTGGGTGGTTTATACAGACAAAACTAAAAATAAAGTGAAATATTTCCCTCCCCTGTGTTCAGAGATTGCATAGGTGAAGATTACCAATTTTATTGACTCAGTTTCTCACCCAAAGTCTGCCATTCTTTTCACATTTGATGTAGCAGAACCCATTTGAAAGGAAAGAGAAAAGTTTCAAAAGTTGAGACAAGTTATGTAAAAATTGACTTACTGGAATCTAGCTGGCACACCAACTGGTCCCTTACCCACAATTCTATGATCTTTAATTAATGTTGTTCTGAGATTCTACATTAAAAAATACCTTTACTGTATGACATTTAAGAGCTGAAGGACACTTACATTTAGATACACTAAAATCACTTCAAACAATGCTATATTTAACACATGTTTGACTAAAATAGGAATTCACATTTCTGTTTGGTTACTTATATTGGTCTTTCATTTATTTCCATTTTTGTTCTTTTGGCCTCTGTGGGCCTCCTATCACAGTGGCCTCTCTCATCACAGAGTACCGGCTCTGGGCGCATGTGCTCCAGAACTCTGGCTCCGTAGTTGGACACATCGGTCCAGATGCTCCACAGCACATGGGGTCTTCCCAGGCCAGGGATCGAACCAGCATCCCTTGCACTGCAAGGCGGTGTCCTTACCCGTGGATCATCAGGACCATCAGGGAAGCCCAGGAATTCATATGTTTTGATAGTCTTTAGAGTCAAAGAAATTATTTATTTTTAAAAAAGTATGGTTAACTGGATTGACAATGACTAAATATAAAACCAAGGCCAGAAATTCAATAAAATCAAGGCCAGAAATTCAATTTTACTTCTTTATAAGTTCAAAAGGGATTGTACTAAAATCTATTTTTTTGGTAAAATATTATATGAGTCCATGGCATCTTGAGTTATTGTGACCTGTTACTCTCTTTGAAATAAATCTATGATTTAGCATTTTTCCCCTAAGGTAAATTCTCAAAATATGCATTATCTTTGCATTTATATGAACTAAAAATATTTATTGACAAAATATAATGATAAAATTTTATTACTAAACAGGAGACTATATGCATTATTAGTTCAGTTCTCAAATCTCTGAAATTTATCAGACTTCCTCAAACTAGGTTGTAATAAATGGCCCTCAAAGTTACATGGAATCTCTGCTTTTATTGTTCTGACTTTAATCTGTGAAAAAAGCAACAAAAGAAGAAATGCATTTAACAATTTGCTATAAATTCATAGTATAGAAAAATGATTTTCTTTCCTATTTTTAGAAAATCCGTATAAAATCTATTGCATCAGTAATTGAAGGGATATACAAATTATTTCAGGGCTTCCCAGATAACACAAAAATGTAAGAGTCCACTTGCAATGCAGAAGTCATAAGAGATATGGGTTTGATCCCTGGATCAGGGGATCCCCTGGAAGACTGCATGGTAATCCACTGCAGTATTCTTGCCTGACAATTCCATGGACAGAGGAGTCTATAGGGCTGCAAAGAGTCGGACATTACTGAAGTGATTTAGGATGCATGCATGCAGGGAAGATTCTTTAGAGAAAGGGCAGTAGATGATGCTGGGAAGGCTTTTGGAGTGGTTTCAAACTTTCAGTTCAGCCCCCAATATGGTAATAAGGGAGAACATTCTAGTGCCACTTCAAGATCAGTGGAAGCCAAGAGCGCAACTAGAGTAATTTCTATAGAGGCGTCCAGCTCCAAAACAAACACCCTGGACATGCAGAGGCGAGGATACGATGCACTACTACATGAGACCTGGGAAACTCATGCTAGACTAGAGAACTCCTCTGAGACCTTTAAGAACATTATTAGAGGGGTTATTTATTAACAATTTTATATTCTTAGGCTCCAAAATCACTGCAGAGTGACTGCATCCATGAAATTAAGACACTTGCTCCTTGGAAGAAAAGCTATGGCAAACCTAGACAGCATATTCAAAATCAGAGAATCACTTTGCCAACAAAATTTTGTATAATCAAAGCTATGGTTTTCCCAGTAGTCATGTATAGATGTGAGAGCTGGACAATAAAGAAGGCTGAGAGCCAAAGAGTTGTTTCTTTTGAACAGTGGTGTTGGAAAAGGCTCTTGAGAGTCCTTTGAACTGAGAGAAGATCAAACCAGTCAATCCTAAAGGAAATAAACCCTGAATATTCATTGGAAGGAATGATGCTGATGCTGAAGTTCGAATACTTTGGCCATGTGATGTGAAGAGACAACTCACTGGAAAACAGCCTGATGTTGGGAAAAATAGACAGCAAAAGGAGAAGGGGATGACAGAGGACAAGATGGTCGGATGGCATCACTAAGTCAATGGACATGAGTTTGAGCAAGCTCCAGGAGATAGTGAAGGACAGGGAGGCCTGGTGTGCTGCAGTCCATAGGGTTGCAAAGAGTAGGACACAACTGAGTGACTGAACTGAACTGATTCATTAATAAGGCAGGCTTTACAGGAGGCGTGATATAGATGTGAAAGCTGAGTAGAAAAACTAAATGATCTAACACAGCTGCACCACAATGAATTCTTGAAGCAGAAAGTGATCAAATGGAAGAGAAAATTGTTTATTAGTCCTATAAACAGTCCCGGGACATCTAGGTATAAGCACTTAGAAATCTTGTCACATAAGTAAGGAACTGAAAAGAAAGGAAGGAATATTGCAGCAATTATTTATCCTCCTTTTTGTTTTATGCCCAAATCAATAGGAATCCATCAGCAAAAATTATTTCTTGTTGTGACATAGTGATAGATAAATGGGGGTTCCTTATACTATTTTTGTATGTTTCCATTTTTCAAAATAAAAGTTAAAGACATTATAAATAAAATAAACAAATGACCTTGTGTCCTTTTTCAAGCTACAGTAGAGGACAGAATGATTTGTTATTCAAAATTCTCTATTTGGTGAGGGGAGCAGGAGTAGCTAAGGGTGCATCCATGGGCACACTAAGGCACTTCAGTTGTGTCTGACTCTTTGTGACCCTTTGGACTCTAGCCCACCAGGCTCCTCTGTCCATGGAATTCTCTAGGCAAGAAGACCAAAGTGGATTGCCATACCCTCCTCCAGGGCATCTTGCCAATCCATGGATAGAAACCATGGATCTTACATCTCCTGAATTGATGACCCTCCTCAAAATATTTCAACTTAAAATCTTAGTAGATTTTAAAGTTACTTCTGTACAGTTGAGGAAACAAAGATTCTGAAAAGTTAAATAATCTTACCCGTGGTAACAGCTAGTGAATGGCAATTGGCAGTCAGAATGCTAGGACTGAATAACATTGCTACAATTTTTCAGACTAGCTAGTGCCATAACTATTTTTGAATAATGATCTCTTCTTCTTTCTACTTATTATTTTTCAGTTCAATCCACGTTAAGAAAATATTTTCAGTCAGACAAATAAATAAAGCCAATTGCAAAATGGTATAGGTATTTTGGAAGACAACTGTCAGTTTCTTAGAAAACTAAATACATTGTGAAATACTCTCACAATTGTACAGCCTAGTATAAAATCAGTTGTCAGATGACTTTAAAACTTATGTTTATACAAAAACCACCACACAGATATTTAGAGCAGAGTTTGCTGTAATTTGTAAAGCCTTGGAGCAGTCAAAATTTGTTTCAGTTAATGAATGGATAACCAAATTATAGATAATTCATACAGTGGAATACTACTCAGAAAAAAAAAAGATATGAGCATTCTAATCATAAAAATGCATATTGCAAAGTGAAAGGAATCAATCTGAGAAGACTACAAGACTGAGTTCTGTATGATCTCAACTATATAACTTTCTGGAAGAGACAGTAAATGATGTGGATGCTAGGAATTCTTGGGTAAAGGAAGGTGGAAAGAACAGATGGAACATTGTTAGAGTGATGAAATTTTCTTATGAATCTGAAACCGTGAATATACTTCACTCTGCACTTGTCAAAATCTGTAGATTAGATGCATAGATAGACAGACAGAACTAGAAGGGTACAGATATAAGCATAAATATAAATAAGCAGAATTCACTACATACAAATATATTTTTAAATACATTATACCTTTTACCAGTTAGAGGAAAGGTTAGCTAGCATACAAAACTGAAAGATTGAAATTATTCAACATCATTTCTTAGATCAAGTTTTCTAGATAAAATACAGGGTGTCCATTTAAATTTGAGTTTCAAATAAATAACAAAAATGTTAATATAAGTATATACAAAATATCACATAAGACATACTTATACAACAATCATGCTATAATATGCTTAGTTGCTCAGTCATGTTCAACTCTGCTATCCCATAGAGTGTAACCTGCCAGGCTTTCCTCTTCATGGGATTTCCCAAGCAAGAATATTAGAGGGGGATGCTATTTCCTACTCCAGAACAAAATGGTTGTCTGCTGTTTATTACTGGGTAAGCAGTATTTTGCTAAGTCTTGTGATTCTAACTTGAATAGGAGTTTATGGAGATGTTAAAAGTCACTTACAAATTTCTAGCATCTAAACAAATATTAAGATTTTTTTAATGACTTTGGTTTTGATAAAACTGTAAAGCTAACAAAACAAAACTTTCAATTGCAGAATTGATTGTTGCATATATGCAGATCCATCTTCTCTATTGCTTATGTAATACATCATTTGGACAGATTTTAAAATAAAAATATATCACTCCTATCAAAGTTGGATCAGCATAGCATATTTTAGAATGCCTAAGTTTTATTTTTTAAGGGATCAAACTATTTTGAAAAATAGACCTTGAAGACTTGTTATGGTTATAAATTTAAGCAAAACAATCATTGCCAATGTTACAGAAATAAAAGACACTTCAGAAGGTAAATGTATTAATCATGCGCAACTTTAGGAATTACTTGTTTAAAAACTACAGCCATGAAAAAAGCATGCAATTAACTGCATGCTTTAAAACTGATTTAGCCTAATGCATATAAATAGAAGTCGACATTTTGTATGAAGTTTCTCGGAAATCAAATATTTCCCCATTTGTTTATAATAAATGGAAACCAGAGAACAATATATATTTACAGGTTGATTGGATATTTTAAATTAAGACTTATTTAATCAAAATCATTAGCTATAGATGAGTAAAATGAATGAGACATTCAATAGAATTCATGCCAATGGTTAATTTTAACATTTGGTTAACTTTTCCATTAACACAATCAAAGATCAGTTCAACAGTAATTGCATACATATAAACACACAGACCACATACATTTATGTACTTTATTAAATATTAAATACAATGCAAATTGTGTAGTAGGTTATTTGCTCTTCAAACTTTACTGCTTATTTATAAAAATTCAAAAATGACAACACTTTTTAAAAGACCTAACAACAATTCTCCAATGATACTCTAACACCTAAAACACTAATACAGTGAATATATACTTCCTTATAACACATAATTAATAGATTAAGAATAAATCATTTTAAAGACATTATTTAAAATTATTAAAGCTTATGAAATCAAAGTGAAACTTAGAGAACATCAATATTTAATAAAAATGAGCATGTTTTAGGGCTTCCTGGTGGTCCAGAGGGTAAACAGTCCACCTTGCAGTGCAAGGGACACCAGTTTGATCTCTGGCCCAGGAAGATCCCACGTGCCACAGACCCGGCATTAAGAGCCAGGCTCTGATATCAGCATAGCATACTTTTAGAATGGCCAGATCCATCTTCTCTATTGCTTATGTAATACATCATTTGGACAGATTTTAAAATAAAAATATATCACTCCTATCAAAGTTGGATCAGCATAGCATATTTTAGAATGCCTAAGTTTTATTTTTTAAGGGATCAAACTATTTTGAAAAATAGACCTTGAAGACTTGTTATGGTTATAAATTTAAGCAAAACAATCATTGCCAATGTTACAGAAATAAAAGACACTTCAGAAGGTAAATGTATTAATCATGCGCAACTTTAGGAATTACTTGTTTAAAAACTACAGCCATGAAAAAAGCATGCAATTAACTGCATGCTTTAAAACTGATTTAGCCTAATGCATATAAATAGAAGTCGACATTTTGTATGAAGTTTCTCGGAAATCAAATATTTCCCCATTTGTTTATAATAAATGGAAACCAGAGAACAATATATATTTACAGGTTGATTGGATATTTTAAATTAAGACTTATTTAATCAAAATCATTAGCTATAGATGAGTAAAATGAATGAGACATTCAATAGAATTCATGCCAATGGTTAATTTTAACATTTGGTTAACTTTTCCATTAACACAATCAAAGATCAGTTCAACAGTAATTGCATACATATAAACACACAGACCACATACATTTATGTACTTTATTAAATATTAAATACAATGCAAATTGTGTAGTAGGTTATTTGCTCTTCAAACTTTACTGCTTATTTATAAAAATTCAAAAATGACAACACTTTTTAAAAGACCTAACAACAATTCTCCAATGATACTCTAACACCTAAAACACTAATACAGTGAATATATACTTCCTTATAACACATAATTAATAGATTAAGAATAAATCATTTTAAAGACATTATTTAAAATTATTAAAGCTTATGAAATCAAAGTGAAACTTAGAGAACATCAATATTTAATAAAAATGAGCATGTTTTAGGGCTTCCTGGTGGTCCAGAGGGTAAACAGTCCACCTTGCAGTGCAAGGGACACCAGTTTGATCTCTGGCCCAGGAAGATCCCACGTGCCACAGAGCGGCTGGACCTGTGTGTCCAATTAAGAGCCAGTGCTCTGCAACGAGAGAGGCCACTGTGACGGGAGGCCCACACAGGCCAAAAGAATAAAGATGGATAAAAATGGATAAACAAAAAAACCAATAAAAGAGGCCAAAATTAAAAAAAAAAAAAAAAGAGCATGTTTTAAATTGAAGCTCAGGTATACAAACGTCTTCAATGCACAATCCTGTTGGCAGCAATAGTAATTGATAATAAACTTTTCAAATAGTAATCTTAAATTCTAATGTCTGTTTTTGAGCAAACCATCACCTAACATCTCTGATCAAATATAAACACTCCATCCTAAGACATTAAACACTCCATCCTAAGACATAAGAATACTTACTGTTATTGTGTTACATCAAAATTAATTATATTAAACACAATGAATTAGTAAATTCTTCCAGTATGTTTGTTATGTGATACTCTCAAATAAATATAAGATCAAGATCAAATATTAGATTTTAAAAGGTGTACATTAAGCAAATGTTTGGTTTCTAGTTCCATCAAACTGTAAGTCAGCAGATAAAGGTCTTTAAAGATTGATTTAACTTCAATGGCAAAGCCCAGTTTAGTGGGGTATAATTCTGGCAGAGTAATCTGCTTCTCCATCAAAGTTTAGTGGGCATCTAAAGAATAATAAGATATACTCTAAGTGCATCCAATAATTCTGCCAAGCCAGCAATGCTTCATATTTCAAACTTTCAAACAGAGAAATTAAATACAATGCAAATTGTGTAGTAGGTTATTTGCTCTTCAATTTACGCTTTTTAAAAATTCAAAAATGACAACACTTTTTAAAAGACCTAACAACAATTCTCCAATGATACTCTAACACCTAAAACACTAATACAGTGAATATATACTTCCTTATAACACATAATTAATAGATTAAGAATAAATCATTTTAAAGACATTATTTAAAATTATTAAAGCTTATGAAATCAAAGTGAAACTTAGAGAACATCAATATTTAATAAAAATGAGCATGTTTTAGGGCTTCCTGGTGGTCCAGAGGGTAAACAGTCCACCTTGCAGTGCAAGGGACACCAGTTTGATCTCTGGCCCAGGAAGATCCCACGTGCCACAGAGCGGCTGGACCTGTGTGTCCAATTAAGAGCCAGTGCTCTGCAACGAGAGAGGCCACTGTGACGGGAGGCCCACACAGGCCAAAAGAATAAAGATGGATAAAAATGGATAAACAAAAAAACCAATAAAAGAGGCCAAAATTAAAAAAAAAAAAAAAAGAGCATGTTTTAAATTGAAGCTCAGGTATACAAACGTCTTCAATGCACAATCCTGTTGGCAGCAATAGTAATTGATAATAAACTTTTCAAATAGTAATCTTAAATTCTAATGTCTGTTTTTGAGCAAACCATCACCTAACATCTCTGATCAAATATAAACACTCCATCCTAAGACATGCAAACCATCACCTAACATCTCTGATCAAATATAAACACTCCATCCTAAGACATAAGAATACTTACTGTTATTGTGTTACATCAAAATTAATTATATTAAACACAATGAATTAGTAAATTCTTCCAGTATGTTTGTTATGTGATACTCTCAAATAAATATAAGATCAAGATCAAATATTAGATTTTAAAAGGTGTACATTAAGCAAATGTTTGGTTTCTAGTTCCATCAAACTGTAAGTCAGCAGATAAAGGTCTTTAAAGATTGATTTAACTTCAATGGCAGAGTAATCTGCTTCTCCATCAAAGTTTAGTGGGCATCTAAAGAATAATAAGATATACTCTAAGTGCATCCAATAATTCTGCCAAGCCAGCAATGCTTCATATTTCAAACTTTCAAACAGAGAAAAGTTTATTTTTAGCAACAGCAAATCTCACATTTTCATAATCTTAATAATTAGCTCAAATGGAAACTAAAGTTATACATGACACGTTTAAGTGCCTTTACTGAGTTAAATTCATCACAATTTAAAAATGTTTTAGTACGTTTAGAACATGCTATCTCTTATTTTGATCTAAAGAACCATTACTTTAACTTCGATATATGTAGGAATTTTCAGAAGTCCTTTTTCTATAGAATAGTTTCTGAATGAAGGATTTCAATGTTAACTTTTTTTTAATATAACTGTTCATCTTGAAAATTCATACATGTTCAATTATCCCTTATTTAGTTGGTTTGTGTTCAAATGGCAGTACTTAGAACATATTTATATGTTTTAATAAGCTTTATTAAATTCTGCTATAAACTGTGGTACAATCTCAAGTTTCACCCTTGATTTGACCATGAATATACTTCACTGGAACTGTAACAAAGACATCCTGATCTGCTGAAATCATTCCTTAAAGTCCCAATAATGAGTTATCTCAATACTTGCCTTGATTGTCAAAGAAATATAAGCTTAATCAACTTCATGCATTTGGATGGAAAGAGTAATCTTGTGAAATGATCTCCTCAGAGACTAGACACTCAAGATAGTATCTAATCGTAATGACTCCAGTACTGATTCATAGAACACCCACCTTTCTAGGTTTTAATGCCTCAATTTTCTTGCTTTAATACTGGAGATTATTACTACTTAAATTCTCTACAAAGCAAATCTTGATGCAGAGGCTTTTGTGCTAACACTTTAAAAGGGAGAACAAAATTTGTTAGAGTGAAAAATAAGATGAGTGATTAGGGGACTAAAATGTAGTTTAAAAGGTGTACATTAAGCAAATGTTTGGTTTCTAGTTCCATCAAACTGTAAGTCAGCAGAGAAAGGTCTTTAAAGATTGATTTAACTTCAATGGCAGAGTAATCTGCTTCTCCATCAAAGTTTAGTGGGCATCTAAAGAATAATAAGATATACTCTAAGTGCATCCAATAATTCTGCCAAGCCAGCAATGCTTCATATTTCAAACTTTCAAACAGAGAAAAGTTTATTTTTAGCAACAGCAAATCTCACATTTTCATAATCTTAATAATTAGCTCAAATGGAAACTAAAGTTATACATGACACGTTTAAGTGCCTTTACTGAGTTAAATTCATCACAATTTAAAAATGTTTTAGTACGTTTAGAACATGCTATCTCTTATTTTGATCTAAAGAACCATTACTTTAACTTCGATATATGTAGGAATTTTCAGAAGTCCTTTTTCTATAGAATAGTTTCTGAATGAAGGATTTCAATGTTAACTTTTTTTTAATATAACTGTTCATCTTGAAAATTCATACATGTTCAATTATCCCTTATTTAGTTGGTTTGTGTTCAAATGGCAGTACTTAGAACATATTTATATGTTTTAATAAGCTTTATTAAATTCTGCTATAAACTGTGGTACAATCTCAAGTTTCACCCTTGATTTGACCATGAATATACTTCACTGGAACTGTAACAAAGACATCCTGATCTGCTGAAATCATTCCTTAAAGTCCCAATAATGAGTTATCTCAATACTTGCCTTGATTGTCAAAGAAATATAAGCTTAATCAACTTCATGCATTTGGATGGAAAGAGTAATCTTGTGAAATGATCTCCTCAGAGACTAGACACTCAAGATAGTATCTAATCGTAATGACTCCAGTACTGATTCATAGAACACCCACCTTTCTAGGTTTTAATGCCTCAATTTTCTTGCTTTAATACTGGAGATTATTACTACTTAAATTCTCTACAAAGCAAATCTTGATGCAGAGGCTTTTTGTGCTAACACTTTAAAAGGGAGAACAAAATTTGTTAGCAAGAGTGAAAAATAAGATGAGTGATTAGGGGACTAAAATGTAGTATAAAAGTGTTCAGCATCATATATAATTAAAGAAATGTCAGGCATCCCTGATTGTCCAGTGGGTGGGGAGTCCGCCTTGCAGTGTAGGGGGCACTGGTTTGATCCCTAGCCTGGGAGGATCCCATGTGCCACAGAGCAGCTGGACTGGTGTGTCCAACTGCGAACCAGCTTTCTGGAGTACATGTGTCCAGAGCCGGTGCTCTGCAATGAGAGAGGCCACTGCAATGGGAGGCCTACACAGGGCAAGGAATAAAGATGGAGGAAAATGAACAAATACAAAATAAATAAATAGAAGAGGCCAAAATTAAAAACAAAACTTTTTAAAAAATAATTAGGGAAATGTAAATCCACAGAAGAATGAGATACTACCTTACACTACTTTTAGAATGGCTATTAGTAAAAAAAAACCAGGAGACCAAACATGTCAGTGAGGTTCTAAAGAAAAGAGTACTTGCATGCATTGTTTGTAGAAATGCAAATTGGTAAAACCACTATGGAAAATATTACAAAGTAGCCTCAAAAATTTAAAACTGTCAATAAAAATAGAACCATATGCTTCATCAATCTCACTTTTAAGCATCTACCCAGTGGTAATGACATGAAGATCATGAAGCATTACTTGCACACCCGTGTTCACTGGAACACCAGTCACAATAGCCACAACATGAAAATATGGAACAAGTGTTCACCTATGGATGAGGGAATTATGAATATTACACTGCTCCCTGTTGGCTCAGATGGTGAAAGAATCTCCCTGCAATGCAAGAACCCAGCTTCACTCCCTGGATGGGGAAGATTCAATGGAGAACAGAATGGCTACCCACTCCAGCATTCTTGCCTGGAGAATTCCATGGACAGAGGAGTCTGGCATCCTTCATCCAGTCTGGGGGGGTTGCAAAGAGTTGGACACGACTAAGTGATCAAAACATAAATAATTACATTGCTGATAAAACACTTTCTGCCTTATTTAATCTAGAATAATCTGGAATACTAACATAACCAAAGTTTAATAAAACTAATGCAACAAGGATACTTCAGATTAACCATTAATTAGAGATACAGATAGGAAACTCCTGATGAAAAACTGAAGGATTTTAAATATACTGATTTATGAAAAATGCTAAAATGTGGTTAGTTTAGCTTTTTGAGGAAATGCAGGCAATATTATATTCTCATTACAATTCATTATGTCACAATGCTCTGTGTTGCAACTTTTGAAAGTATGATTTTCTTAAAATGTGAAAATTACCAAAACCTAGAAATGAAGGTTAGACTTAGTAAATAAAGTGTTTAGCAGTGTTTTCATCATGTAGGTTCTTGAGTCAGGAAGAAGAACAGATACCTCTCAGACCCTTGGTATCTGCTTGTAGGTAATAAAATGAATTAGTATGTGAAATAATGTACACAAAACAACTACAGTAGTACTTGTATAACAGAAAACATTTATTTCAAATTGGTATCCATGAGACCAAGATATTTTAAATATTGGTTATCTCAATTAATTTTACAATGTATTTCACTTCTTTCAGGCCCATACAAGCAGTCAGCTTTTATTATTTATTCCTTCTATTCATATGAAAAAATTTACATTCTCAGCATGAGGGAAAAAATACAATAGCATATGTTGTGTTCAGTGTTATGCTATTTGTCTTCTTTACTACATTTAGAAATGAAATAGTACTTTTCTAGTCTCAAATGCACACCGATTTTAAAAGTATATAGTATATTCTAATGTCTATCCTTGCGTTTAAAGCTATTTTCTTCTCATTTGTTTTATTTGGTTCATGACAAAATAACATATAAATAATCACAGATAATTAAGATGACTTAGTATTCTATCAATCTAGATGCTTTAACAAATGATATTCTATGAAATCCTACTGCACTTTACTGCCTATAGTTGTATAAACCAATTGTGTACATGTGAAATGTATATTTGCAACTGAAAAGACAGAGTTTCCTATAGCTTGTATGTACCACCTCCAGGGGCAACAAGGGCTAAATATCTTCCTCTTGTTAAGACATTGGATGCCAATCTACACTACCTTTTTTTATTTTAAGTTTTTTTTTTTTTTTTTTGGTCACTTCTATTGGTCTTTCACTTATCTATCATCCATCTTTGTTCCTTGCCCTGTGTGGGCCTCCCACCAAAGCGGCCTCGCTCGCCGCAGAGCACCGGCTCCGGGTGCATGCGCTCCAGAGCTCCGGCTCAGTAATTGGACACATTGGTCCAGCCGCTCCGCGGCACGTGGGATCTTCCCAGGCCAGGGATCGAACCAGCGCCCCCTGCACTGCACAGCGGCGTCTTTACCCACTGGACCACCAGGGAAGCCCTACACTACCTTTTATAACACTGTTTTATTTCTTTTTATTCCATCCCATCCTCAGAAATAACTGTTTATAATATGAATGCGAATTTTCATTGATTTTTTAAAAGCATTTATATTTTTCTGCAGTGAATTCTTGGAAACATATGGTATTGTTACTCTGTTATTTTGTTTATAAAAGAATTGTCTTCTCTTTAATATGAATAACATAATTCCTGAAGAAAATATATTTTTAAATATAAATTCAACAATCTACGCTTATTCCATCAATAAGTTTTCTCAGAGAATGTTACCCCCGAGAAAAATGAGATGTCTCCTTCTTTGTAGTATCTATTATTTTTAAAACAGCCTTCTGCACAATCCACTAGGTTTTCCAACCTTTCAGCAATAAAAATATAGTTTTATTAAGTGTTAATCTACTCCAGGGCTTCCCAGGTTCTGCTAGTGGTAAAAACTTGCCTGCCAAAGCAGGAGATATAAAACATGGATTCGATCCAAATCTAAAGTAATTTCACAGAATATTTTCTTCTCATTTGTTTTATTTGGTTCATGACAAAATAACATATAAATAATCACAGATAATTAAGATGACTTAGTATTCTATCAATCTAGATGCTTTAACAAATGATATTCTATGAAATCCTACTGCACTTTACTGCCTATAGTTGTATAAACCAATTGTGTACATGTGAAATGTATATTTGCAACTGAAAAGACAGAGTTTCCTATAGCTTGTATGTACCACCTCCAGGGGCAACAAGGGCTAAATATCTTCCTCTTGTTAAGACATTGGATGCCAATCTACACTACCTTTTTTTATTTTAAGTTTTTTTTTTTTTTTTTTGGTCACTTCTATTGGTCTTTCACTTATCTATCATCCATCTTTGTTCCTTGCCCTGTGTGGGCCTCCCACCAAAGCGGCCTCGCTCGCCGCAGAGCACCGGCTCCGGGTGCATGCGCTCCAGAGCTCCGGCTCAGTAATTGGACACATTGGTCCAGCCGCTCCGCGGCACGTGGGATCTTCCCAGGCCAGGGATCGAACCAGCGCCCCCTGCACTGCACAGCGGCGTCTTTACCCACTGGACCACCAGGGAAGCCCTACACTACCTTTTATAACACTGTTTTATTTCTTTTTATTCCATCCCATCCTCAGAAATAACTGTTTATAATATGAATGCGAATTTTCATTGATTTTTTAAAAGCATTTATATTTTTCTGCAGTGAATTCTTGGAAACATATGGTATTGTTACTCTGTTATTTTGTTTATAAAAGAATTGTCTTCTCTTTAATATGAATAACATAATTCCTGAAGAAAATATATTTTTAAATATAAATTCAACAATCTACGCTTATTCCATCAATAAGTTTTCTCAGAGAATGTTACCCCCGAGAAAAATGAGATGTCTCCTTCTTTGTAGTATCTATTATTTTTAAAACAGCCTTCTGCACAATCCACTAGGTTTTCCAACCTTTCAGCAATAAAAATATAGTTTTTATTAAGTGTTAATCTACTCCAGGGCTTCCCAGGTTCTGCTAGTGGTAACAAACTTGCCTGCCAAAGCAGGAGATATAAGAGACATGGATTCGATCCTTGGGTCAGGAAGATCTCCTAGAGGACAGTATAGCAACCCACCCCATTATTCTTGCCTGGAGAATCCCATGGGCAGAGGAGCCTGGTTGGCCACAGTCTACAGGGTCACAAAGAGTCCAATATGACTGAAGTGTCTGACATGCAGGAATGTCTGAGGAATACAATAATATGACTGTCTCTGTATTTTAGATTGGAAAACTGAGGCTTAGTGATACTATGAAACTTGCCAATGGTCACAGAACTCGAGCTACAAGAGAGTTTTATATCCAGGCTCTCTGACCACAACTTCCCTAGGATTAAAGATCTCACTCTTTGCCTCAACTTTTGAAAATTTCATTTAGTTTTCTGAAATACTTAGTAGATTTTTTATTTTTCAATAATAGTTTTGTGTTAATAAAATATCAACCCTGCCCTTGATTGTACAGACCTCAGAGCTCCCAGATCATTTTTATTCCATATTTCTCAGTACTAAACAGAACGTCATCTTAGTAGATTCTATGTATTATCTGTTAACGGAAATTCAAGACACCTTCAGAGATTTGATTCATACTTTTTTTAAAACATTTAACTTCTTTTTTTTTCAGATTGAACGTTTTTGTTGTTCAATCTAAGTTTTTAAACACCAAAACCACTGGAGTATGACTGATTAACAATGTTGTGGCAGTTTCAGGTGAAGAACAAAGGGATCAGTAACACATATACATGTATCCATTCTCCCCCAAACTCCCTCCCATGCTATTCCACTAGAATTTCTTGAAAAGTCTGCAGTGATAAATCTTTATAGAGACTAATCAGTACTATCAAAACAGTGTAAAAATCTAAGAGAAAAATGCCAGGCAGTGTGTGATCATCAGTAACTTTAAGTAACCAATCAATTCTCAAAGGAATGCAGTTTTATATTAATTATCACTGTGATTGATTAGAATGTAATAGATTAGACTGAGATTCAGCCATCCACTTGGAGAATCATTAAATAAATGATCAAATACACTGCATGAAGCTCAATTTACCTCTTGTGGGTAGAACTGGTTAAACTATAAAGACCAAAACTCTGAAACGCATAAGGAGTTTCAACTTCTAGATGCTTAGTGATGTAGAGAAAGCACATTTGCAATTAACCACATTTGCCTTCAGTTTTTAAAGAATAATTGTCAACAGTGAAATATACTTCCCCATACTCTTTTAATACTATACTTAACACTGTAATAATCTTGTTTCAACTTATATTTTCCATTTCATTATGAAAATTTTCAGGGAAAAATTGATAGAATTTTACAGTGAACATCCATAAATCTGCCATCTAGATATTAGCAATAACATTTTCCTATATTAGCTTTATATAGCCCTCTTTCCACCCATCAATCAGGGATTCTTAATTTAGGGTGTCATTCAAAGTAAATTGTGGAATCAACATAATTCCCTCTAAATACTTCAACATCATCATACATTTTTATGTGAAAAAAAGAATAGAAAATACTACTTTGCTTACTTCTTCATTGGGGAAAGAGGATTTTTTTTTTTTAATTAAGCAGTTTTGGTAGTGTTATCTTCTCATCCCTTCAAATTAATGCAGCTATGCTACTGTCATGATTTATAAGTAATAAGACATGTAAAAAGGAAATGACTGTTGTTGTTTCTGTCCATGCATAACGTGTCTAAATTAAAAACATGGTTGTAAACTGGAGTTGCCGTCACCTTAGCTGCAGCTCAGCAGGCAAATTTAATTCATAAATCCTTCAGCAGTGCAGACTCAGACCTCATCTCTAAGCAGGCACATCCTCGTCATAAAAACCTTTTAATTACCTTCTTCAACAGCAAGTGAGATGTTTATAGCCACAGACAGGAGTATAAGTCAGGGGTCTGCCATGACATTGGCATGACCTTTTGGGAACATCACAGCAGATATTACTGCTGAGGATCTCAGGCACTTCAGATTTTGATCAAAAGAACTCTACTGGAGGCAGTTAAATAAAATATTACTGAACATGACAGATTAAAATGACTTGCCTAAAAGAGACTTAGGTTAAATTAATATAAACAACCATACTCTCCGATGGAGTCTTGAGCTTTGTTTTGGGAAACTAATTTGTGTTGTCTGGGTTTCTCGCTGCGCCCTCTCATCACCTTCAAAGCCTATGAATTGTTGTTGAATAATCCTTAAATCTTGTCCAACTCATTTGCAACACCCGGACTATAGCCCTTCAGGTTCCTGTCCATGGGACTTCCTAGGCAACAATACGAAAGTGGGTTGTCATTTCTTTCTCCAGGGGATCTTTCCAACCCAGGGATCAAGTCCATATCTCCTGAAATGCAGGCGGATCCTTTGCCACTGAGTCACCAGGGAAGTCCCAAACCTGTGAATATATTTTTACTTTTAGCTGGCCCAAAATGCTATCATCTATCTATTCATTTAATGAAATCCATTAATCAATTACTAGCCCCTTGTGCAAATCAACCTGAGGACCACAGTTACAACAACAAAAATATTGCTTTTGAGAGGCTTATAGTTTTTACCAAAAACACATAGGCAGTTGTACATAAAATCTTCATTTAGAATTTACCCTTACAATAATTAACAGTTAAACATTATAAGTAAAAACCAATGTCTGCATATAGAAACAGTTTTGTTCTTCTTGATTTGATAAGATGATATTCTCAATGCCAGTATTCATATTTGAAAGACAATAAAATGTGTCTCAGTTTTTTTTCAGATCTTCCCATTGCTGAAATAATGATATCAAAAAATGAAAAAAAGAGATAATGTACGTGATCCAGTCATAATCAGTCATGTCCAACTATCTGTGATCCCATGGACTGTAGCCCCGCTAGACTTTTCTATCCATGGGACTTCTCAGACAAGAATGTTGAAGTGGGTTTTCTTTTCTCTTCCAGGGCATTTTCCCCATCGGGATCGAACTTGTGTCTCCTGCATCTCCTGCTTTGCAGCCAGATTTCCTACTGCCGAGTCACCTATAACTAGAGGCAAATTTTAAGTAGGATAGTAGCTTAGGATACATGGCTTGAGGAAGGAATTCATTAGTGTCAGATGTTACCAGGTGGTTCAGTGTTAAAGAACCCGCCTGCCAATGCAGGACATATAAGAGACATAGATTTGATCTCTGGGTAAAGAAAATCCCTGAAGAAGGAAATATCAATCTGTTTCAGTATTTGTGCCTGGATAATCCCATGGACAGAGGAGCCTGAAGTGCTACAGTCTAAGGGGTGTCAAAGAGTTGGACATAACTGAATGACTGAGCACATACTCATGGTACTAATATAGCTAATACTATTACTTTCACAGTTTTCTTCTCATTTTACAGTGACAATAAAAATGGTAATAATGATTTCAGGTGTGACTTTGCACATTGGATTAGGGAAAGTGATGTATACCTCAGAGGTTTAAATCACTGATTTGATTTTGGCTTTCTTGGCTTGTCATGGAAAATGGGAAATGATTCAAAGCATGATTTTCAACATTCATAACATAAAAACTGCTTTGATAAATAAATGATACAATTACTCCTATTACAGAGCCCTCAGAAACACTTTCCAGTATATTCTCACAAAATAAATTGTGTTAATTGTTAAACAATATTAGCTTAATGATAAGTAAACAAAAAGGCCAACAAAATTTCATAAATAAGTACAAGACTCATGGATCTATTCTTTTAGCATCCTTCAAATTTGGCCCTTAACACTAATTATAGATTAATTAAAATAATTCTACATTGGGCCAAACAATGTGATTGAAATGGACAGTTTTATGATTATCTCATTGAATTTACCCTTACAATAATAAGAAAAAAAGTAATGTTGTTCTTTTCTTGATTTGATAAGATGATATTCTCAATGCCAGTATTCATATTTGAAAGACAATAAAATGTGTCTCAGTTTTTTTTCAGATCTTCCCATTGCTGAAATAATGATATCAAAAAATGAAAAAAAGAGATAATGTACGTGATCCAGTCATAATCAGTCATGTCCAACTATCTGTGATCCCATGGACTGTAGCCCCGCTAGACTTTTCTATCCATGGGACTTCTCAGACAAGAATGTTGAAGTGGGTTTTCTTTTCTCTTCCAGGGCATTTTCCCCATCGGGATCGAACTTGTGTCTCCTGCATCTCCTGCTTTGCAGCCAGATTTCCTACTGCCGAGTCACCTATAACTAGAGGCAAATTTTAAGTAGGATAGTAGCTTAGGATACATGGCTTGAGGAAGGAATTCATTAGTGTCAGATGTTACCAGGTGGTTCAGTGTTAAAGAACCCGCCTGCCAATGCAGGACATATAAGAGACATAGATTTGATCTCTGGGTAAAGAAAATCCCTGAAGAAGGAAATATCAATCTGTTTCAGTATTTGTGCCTGGATAATCCCATGGACAGAGGAGCCTGAAGTGCTACAGTCTAAGGGGTGTCAAAGAGTTGGACATAACTGAATGACTGAGCACATACTCATGGTACTAATATAGCTAATACTATTACTTTCACAGTTTTCTTCTCATTTTACAGTGACAATAAAAATGGTAATAATGATTTCAGGTGTGACTTTGCACATTGGATTAGGGAAAGTGATGTATACCTCAGAGGTTTAAATCACTGATTTGATTTTGGCTTTCTTGGCTTGTCATGGAAAATGGGAAATGATTCAAAGCATGATTTTCAACATTCATAACATAAAAACTGCTTTGATAAATAAATGATACAATTACTCCTATTACAGAGCCCTCAGAAACACTTTCCAGTATATTCTCACAAAATAAATTGTGTTAATTGTTAAACAATATTAGCTTAATGATAAGTAAACAAAAAGGCCAACAAAATTTCATAAATAAGTACAAGACTCATGGATCTATTCTTTTAGCATCCTTCAAATTTGGCCCTTAACACTAATTATAGATTAATTAAAATAATTCTACATTGGGCCAAACAATGTGATTGAAATGGACAGTTTTATGATTATCTAGATAAATCCAAACATGTATTTTGAGCATCTAATTAAATGGATAAACTGCATTTTCCTCATGAAATTGTCAATTGCCTGTAGTTTTAATAAAATCCAAGCCCATGTATAGTTCATTATCACCATGGTGTTGTGTTCACAGAAAGGTCAGTCCAAAAAAAAAAAAAAAGGAGATGAAAAAACTGGTTAAATTTCCTAAAGGAAATGAAAATCCAAGCAATTTGTACTTTTAAAGTCTTTTTTTCCCTTGGTGTATTCTGAATTAAAGTATTCTAAAATTCTTGGTCTCCAGTCCTCATCATTTTATTCTCTACCTTAACACCTTTGTACAGATAAAAAAGCATCACCAGTTGTAGTCTGTTAAAGAAAGTCCAACTTTAAGTTGAAAAGTCACAAGAGTTTTCAGACATCCTAATTAATCGACCTCATATAAAACCACTAAGGTCTGATTCTCCACTTGAAATACCAATTATAAAGTGTACATTTTCTGTCAAAATGCACTTTCTATATCAATGTGTTTCTTTAATGTCATATTGACTTTGTAGTTGATTTCAAGAATTTCAACACCTCATGTTCCCTTAAATCTTAAAATTTCAATCCTTGTTCAGGTCAAAGATGGTGATTTTTTTTTTTTTTTCATCAAAATGATAACAGAACACTCCTAAGTTTCATCTTATAATTTTAGAGGGTGAGCTACCAAACAAATGTCATATAAATTTTCATTGAAATTAATAAGCCAGTAATATAATAGATTATAGTGATTGCTTGCATTTCTTTAACTCATTAAAAGTCAGCTACGGTGGGATGCTCCTGGCTGAGAACAGATGCTGGCTTGGTTCCTTACCCCCCTGAGGCTGGAGGATGCACTCTGAATTTGCCTGGAGACTTTGGTCAGGCTTCCTAGATGGGACCAGGTACCCTATTCAGCAGATGAGGCTATGAATTTGTTTTGCTGCCCTGGAAGTAGAGTGAAACCAGGACCTGCATGGCTCACTGGTTTATAATGTCAAACTATGCTTCTTTAGGGCTTTCCAGGTGGTGCTAGTGGTAAAGAATCTGCCTGCCAGTGCAGGAGATGCAAGCCATGCAAGTTTTCAGTCCCTGAGTCGGGAAGATCCCCTGGAGAAGGAAATGGCTATCCACTCCAGTATTCTTGCCTGGGGAACCTCATGGACAGAGGAGCCTAGTAGGTTACAGGTCACAAGGACTTGGTCATGACTGAGCACAAGCATGAGATACATAGCTATGCAACTATGTTTTCTTCTGAAATTGTTACCTTCATGGAGTCAACCGATCCTCACATCTAGGCTTTATGTGCTTCATCATAACCTACACATACCAAACAAAAGCAAAAATCAAAAGTATATGACAACTCCACCTCCTTGGCCCTCTTTTGGGGATGGAAGGCCTGGGAAGGTGTGGAGCTCTGACTTGAAAGAGGACCGTTGCAAGCATAAGGAAGCTTAAGCACATTGTTTCAGTTTGGAGCTAAGATGGCGCCTACAGGAAGGGACAGGGCGTGATCTAAATTGTTAATTGATGGTCAAAATTTCTGATTGGTTCCCCTGGTTTCCATGCTCGTGGATGATTGCTTGACCTTTAGCTTGATTAGTGTAATCTATAGGAAGTCTCGTGCAAAACCCCCTTCACTTGCCTAAAAAAGCTGTGGATCTACACTAATAAAGCGGAACTGCTCTGACAAAACCCCTGCTGTGTCTGATTGTCCCTGGCATGCACCGGTGGGTGGGAGGGGGCACAGCAGCAAGGCTCGTCTCTCTCCGAGATCTCTGGGTTCGGCCGGGGGCAATCCCACTGCCTTCCTTTCTGTGGAAGGTCCCCGCAGGAAGGGAGTGCCAGGGTCCCCATATCTGAGCCAATTTAATTCACTCTAAAGACATTTCCTCCCAGATTTTCAGTCTTGCAATACCCTTAGCTTTCCAATTAACTTTTATCACCATTTTGATTTTAAAGTTATTGAGAGACAATGAAAAATGTTCCTGCCAAATAGTTCAGCAGATGAGGCTATGAATTTGTTTTGCTGCCCTGAAGTAGAGTGAAACCAGGACCTGCATGGCTCACTGGTTTATAATGTCAAACTATGCTTCTTTAGGGCTTTCCAGGTGGTGCTAGTGGTAAAGAATCTGCCTGCCAGTGCAGGAGATGCAAGCCATGCAAGTTTTCAGTCCCTGAGTCGGGAAGATCCCCTGGAGAAGGAAATGGCTATCCACTCCAGTATTCTTGCCTGGGGAACCTCATGGACAGAGGAGCCTAGTAGGTTACAGGTCACAAGGACTTGGTCATGACTGAGCACAAGCATGAGATACATAGCTATGCAACTATGTTTTCTTCTGAAATTGTTACCTTCATGGAGTCAACCGATCCTCACATCTAGGCTTTATGTGCTTCATCATAACCTACACATACCAAACAAAAGCAAAAATCAAAAGTATATGACAACTCCACCTCCTTGGCCCTCTTTTGGGGATGGAAGGCCTGGGAAGGTGTGGAGCTCTGACTTGAAAGAGGACCGTTGCAAGCATAAGGAAGCTTAAGCACATTGTTTCAGTTTGGAGCTAAGATGGCGCCTACAGGAAGGGACAGGGCGTGATCTAAATTGTTAATTGATGGTCAAAATTTCTGATTGGTTCCCCTGGTTTCCATGCTCGTGGATGATTGCTTGACCTTTAGCTTGATTAGTGTAATCTATAGGAAGTCTCGTGCAAAACCCCCTTCACTTGCCTAAAAAAGCTGTGGATCTACACTAATAAAGCGGAACTGCTCTGACAAAACCCCTGCTGTGTCTGATTGTCCCTGGCATGCACCGGTGGGTGGGAGGGGGCACAGCAGCAAGGCTCGTCTCTCTCCGAGATCTCTGGGTTCGGCCGGGGGCAATCCCACTGCCTTCCTTTCTGTGGAAGGTCCCCGCAGGAAGGGAGTGCCAGGGTCCCCATATCTGAGCCAATTTAATTCACTCTAAAGACATTTCCTCCCAGATTTTCAGTCTTGCAATACCCTTAGCTTTCCAATTAACTTTTATCACCATTTTGATTTTAAAGTTATTGAGAGACAATGAAAAATGTTCCTGCCAAATAGTTAGAATGTTTTAGATATACTGTATTGGAATAACTGAAAACCAGTAATGCCTTAGCTGTGAAACAAAACAAGCAGAAAATTATAGCAAAGAAAATAAAGTGGAATAAAACAAGTTCAAAGAGTATTAAAATCTGAGGAGAAACAGTATTTGACCACAAAGCCCTATACTTTGTCCTCACCTGACCCAGAGACATCAACAAGAGTATCAAATAATGAGAGTGTTATCTCTCAATAGAAAGAGAATCATGTCCTAGAAATAAAAATGAATGCTTACAAGTGAGTTCTGATGCTCAAACCAGGGAGCATCAATAACTAATTGAGTCCTGGAGCATTTTAACAAGAAACACAAGGAAATCTGGAAATTAAGAAGTTTGATATACATAAATAGAAAAGGAAGTCTTCTCAACTGACTACCATCATCAATTTCTGAAGTTTGTAAGAAGACTGACATTTCAAAAAGGCCACTCCTAAGATACCACCCTTTGAGATGAACCCTAAACAACTGTCGTCATAGTTCCATTGTGCAATGACAATTTAAGCAATAAACCCTTGAAACAGCAGAGGCTGGAGTCATCCTGGTAAATGTGTGACCATGATTTTCTCTGCCTGTCCATTTCCCATTAGCTGTTATTGAACATCAGCTATCATGTTGGTACCTCTAGGTACTCAGGTCTGAGAATGCTTGAAGTGGCTGATCTGACTTGGCATTTGGCTGTTTTTTAAATTTGGCTGATGTAGGCCACTTGTTATACTTTTGTATATCCTGTTACTACTTTCATCTCTTTAAAAAACGAAACACTCAAGAGCCCTGGCATTGAAACAATCAAATTCTTGGCACCCTGTAAACATCACAGTTACTTCATTAGAAGACAATTAAGGTTTTCCGAAACAAAAAACTACTTAGGAACTGAGGAACTTTCACACACATACAGCAGCTTAGACAAGTCAAACTATAACTCTGAGAAGGATTAATTTTGGACATTAATTTCTCTTTCATTTAATTTACGAGGTGCATTTTATTTTGGACATTAATTTTTGTAAATTACAACATAAGCATATTGATTTTCAACTGTTTTTGAATTTTTAACTCACAAGATGAATTTCATATGTGATTTCTGCTTCCTAATTTGATATGAGAAGTATTTGGCCATTTTCTGTTCCCCAGGAAGGAGCTTAGTAAAACCATTGTCTAAATAATACTTAATAACCTTGAAAGTGCAGTTATCTGGTGATTTAAACACTTTAAACAACACTTTAAACATCTTTCCTACAGAATTTTTGATACAAATAGTGTGTAAGCCTCTTTGATTTACTTTCAAAATTGTTCATCTGCATTCTTAAGCTCAGACAATGTTCATTCTCCTGTACAATGTCACGTGTCACTCAATGCCATTAATCCATTAATCATTAGAGGTAAGTATCTCCGACACTATCTACAGAGAGAGGTTCCCTGGAAAATACTTGGGCCTGAAGCAACGACACAATTTTCACCTGCATTTTCTCCAAATAAAAGGCAAGCTCTTGACTGATCTGGGAACATACATGCCTGTGAACAACAAAACTCTGTAAAACCTTTAAAATAAAGAATAAAAATAAATAAATAAATAAAAATTAAAATTAAAAAAAAGAAAAAGGCAAGCTCACTCGGTAACTATTGTTGCTGTTGACTAGATACTTTTGAACTGCCTAGGCAACGGGGACTTTCTGATTGCTGTAATCCCTTTTCTCACTATGGATTCTTCTAAAGATTTCCCTAATTTAGTCCACTACTTCTAACTCAATTTATGCAAAATAAAAAATCACTATCAATATTTTAATTTGGTTTAAATATTACTATGCATTTGAGAACCTAGTACCGTAAGATTTTCTACATATGCTAGATTCTTCTATTAATATTTCTTGCTGTTGTTCAGTCTCTAAATCATGTCCAAATCTTTGGGATCCCACAGTCTTTCCTGTCCTTCACTATCTCCCAGAGTTTGCTT
The DNA here is from genome assembly GCA_022376925.1 of Tragulus kanchil. NCBI lineage: Eukaryota > Metazoa > Chordata > Mammalia > Artiodactyla > Tragulidae > Tragulus > Tragulus kanchil. The sequence goes on from JAIOJX010000004.1 coordinate 146,572,772, forward strand.
AAACTTGCGTCCATTGAATTGGTGATGCCATCCAACCATCTCATCCTCTGTCTCTAGCTTCTCCTCTTACCCTCAATTTTTTCCTAGCATCAGTCTTTTCCAGTGAGTCAGCTCTTCTCATCAGGTGACCAAAGTTTTAGACATTAAGTATCAGTCCTTCCAACAAATATTCGTGATTGATTACCTTTAGAATTGACTGGTCTGATCTCCTTGCCATGCAAGGGACTCTCAAGAGTCTTTCCAGCACCACAGCACTTCTTGAATGTGGCTAAATTAAATATGTGACAGTGTCATTTAGGATAAAGAACAGACATTTTTGACATAAAACGTAAATTCACTGGCATTTTTACATATAACATTTTATTCTTTTCCATAAAACCCATGTGTAGGCAGGTAGTCTAGTGCAGGAGTGGAGTGTCCAAGCATGCGTCATTTTTTTTTTTTTGTCCAGAATTTTCAGCTCTTCTCTCTCTCTTTCTTAGATGATAGACTCTGTTTTCATGGACCAGAATGGAAATTGGAGTTTGACACATGACGTCTGCACTCTAGGGTAGTCTTGAGGGAAAGACTGGAAGGACACACCTTCATCTTAAAAAAAAAACAAAACCCTTACTCATTATAAGTCGTCTTTTGGACATAATTTTCAATGATGGAAGCTACGAAATGCAGTCTTTTAACTTGCTGCAATGAATGCAGGTGATTAATATTTAATATCTGTACTGGGTTTATCTTAAGGAGGAAGTATTAGAGAACAGAAATTTTGGTAGAAATCTCCACCAATGATATCACTCAGAAACTATGAATTTTCATTGTTTTTAGATTTCTTCTTTTAGTACATTGGAATGATAAAAATAATATTCAAACTAATTTGACTATGATTTTTATAGTAATCTAATAATCACAACAAATTCATATATATGTGTGTGTATATATACATATATATATATATATATATATATGAAATATATATATATATATATATATGAAAAAAAATGTAGTTCTCCTAATGTGGTATACTAGAGACATACATATTGCTTAATGGAGCATCAGTCTTTTGCAAAAAGTAACAATTAATCCATCTGCAGCCCACCAGGCTCCTTTGTCCATGAAATTTTCTAGGTAAGAATACTGGAGTGGGCCGCCATTCCCATCTCCAGGGGGTCTTCCTAATCCCGGGATTGAAACTGCATCCTGCATACTTACTTAATCATTATTATTAATGATTATTGTATATTTGCTCATAAATGAAAGCTCCATGAGCATGCATACCTTTGTCCTCTCTTTCATTCTCTGGTATAAACTGAAGACCTAAAAACACAAGAGTCTTTCCAGCACCACAGCACTTCTTGAATGTGGCTAAATTAAATATGTGACAGTGTCATTTAGGATAAAGAACAGACATTTTTGACATAAAACGTAAATTCACTGGCATTTTTACATATAACATTTTATTCTTTTCCATAAAACCCATGTGTAGGCAGGTAGTCTAGTGCAGGAGTGGAGTGTCCAAGCATGCGTCATTTTTTTTTTTTTGTCCAGAATTTTCAGCTCTTCTCTCTCTCTTTCTTAGATGATAGACTCTGTTTTCATGGACCAGAATGGAAATTGGAGTTTGACACATGACGTCTGCACTCTAGGGTAGTCTTGAGGGAAAGACTGGAAGGACACACCTTCATCTTAAAAAAAAAACAAAACCCTTACTCATTATAAGTCGTCTTTTGGACATAATTTTCAATGATGGAAGCTACGAAATGCAGTCTTTTAACTTGCTGCAATGAATGCAGGTGATTAATATTTAATATCTGTACTGGGTTTATCTTAAGGAGGAAGTATTAGAGAACAGAAATTTTGGTAGAAATCTCCACCAATGATATCACTCAGAAACTATGAATTTTCATTGTTTTTAGATTTCTTCTTTTAGTACATTGGAATGATAAAAATAATATTCAAACTAATTTGACTATGATTTTTATAGTAATCTAATAATCACAACAAATTCATATATATGTGTGTGTATATATATATATATATATATATATATATGAAATATATATATATATATATTTTGAAAAAAATGTAGTTCTCCTAATGTGGTATACTAGAGACATACATATTGCTTAATGGAGCATCAGTCTTTTGCAAAAAGTAACAATTAATCCATCTGCAGCCCACCAGGCTCCTTTGTCCATGAAATTTTCTAGGTAAGAATACTGGAGTGGGCCGCCATTCCCATCTCCAGGGGGTCTTCCTAATCCCGGGATTGAAACTGCATCCTGCATACTTACTTAATCATTATTATTAATGATTATTGTATATTTGCTCATAAATGAAAGCTCCATGAGCATGCATACCTTTGTCCTCTCTTTCATTCTCTGGTATAAACTGAAGACCTAAAAAAACACAAAGCACTTATGGAGGATTCAGGTTGATGTGTGGTAGTAAACAATAAAACTCTAAAAAATAAATAAATAAGTGGGGTGATCCAAAAAAACAAAAAAACCCACAAAGCAGATATTCAATAAATATTTGCCAACTGACTGAATGATGCAGGTTTTTGCTTTCTGGACAGAGATCCTACCCTATGGCATCATAAGAAACAGATTGTTCTTCATATGCATCTGACTCTAACCTTCCACAATAATTCTGTGTCCCATCCACAGAAAATACTTAAAATGGATGCATAAAATGCTTTGTCACACTATCTCCAGTGTGATAATTGGAAAATTTTTCTTTGAAACTATGTCAAACTACAAAGTTAGCTCTCACTTAGACCTGGTGCCCCATTAATCAATGAATAAAGTCCTATTTATGATTTTACTTTACATCCTCTGTGAAGAATTATCTACATTTTCTTATATTCACAGGAAGGATTTGGTGAATTTTCTTTTATGCTATGTGCTTCTTATTTTTGCATTTTTCATATCATATTACTGTTTACTCACTTTCATATCTCCACAACTAGGCTATGGGTCCTTTGAAGACAAGAATTTTCATATTATTTTGGTATTCACTATGCCAAGTGGAGAGCATGACACATAGAAACTGTCCTTTAAATATTTATACAATGTATGAAAAATGCATTCAGGTGAACTCTTCATTCCTCTCAAACAGTAATATCTACGAATTTTAAAATATAAGTTTCCAAATCACTGTTATCCACAAAAGTGTGTTTAATGTTTTATATTATTTTTCTCTTTCCCTTCAACACATTTTTAAAATATAAAAATTTTTAAATCTAAAAATTTCTTCTCTTTCATGGAAATCATGACCATTATCTGAAATTCAATAGCTGACTTCTTTCCCATCACCAACTATAGGTACATGCACACCCAGGAATATAAATGACATGTGTATAAACTCATGTCTGATATTTTATAATGATTATTGTATATTTGCTCATAAATGAAAGCTCCATGAGCATGCATACCTTTGTCCTCTCTTTCATTCTCTGGTATAAACTGAAGACCTAAAAACACAAAGCACTTATGGAGGATTCAGGTTGATGTGTGGTAGTAAACAATAAAACTCTAAAAAATAAATAAATAAGTGGGGTGATCCAAAAAAACAAAAAAACCCACAAAGCAGATATTCAATAAATATTTGCCAACTGACTGAATGATGCAGGTTTTTGCTTTCTGGACAGAGATCCTACCCTATGGCATCATAAGAAACAGATTGTTCTTCATATGCATCTGACTCTAACCTTCCACAATAATTCTGTGTCCCATCCACAGAAAATACTTAAAATGGATGCATAAAATGCTTTGTCACACTATCTCCAGTGTGATAATTGGAAAATTTTTCTTTGAAACTATGTCAAACTACAAAGTTAGCTCTCACTTAGACCTGGTGCCCCATTAATCAATGAATAAAGTCCTATTTATGATTTTACTTTACATCCTCTGTGAAGAATTATCTACATTTTCTTATATTCACAGGAAGGATTTGGTGAATTTTCTTTTATGCTATGTGCTTCTTATTTTTGCATTTTTCATATCATATTACTGTTTACTCACTTTCATATCTCCACAACTAGGCTATGGGTCCTTTGAAGACAAGAATTTTCATATTATTTTGGTATTCACTATGCCAAGTGGAGAGCATGACACATAGAAACTGTCCTTTAAATATTTATACAATGTATGAAAAATGCATTCAGGTGAACTCTTCATTCCTCTCAAACAGTAATATCTACGAATTTTAAAATATAAGTTTCCAAATCACTGTTATCCACAAAAGTGTGTTTAATGTTTTATATTATTTTTCTCTTTCCCTTCAACACATTTTTAAAATATAAAAATTTTTAAATCTAAAAATTTCTTCTCTTTCATGGAAATCATGACCATTATCTGAAATTCAATAGCTGACTTCTTTCCCATCACCAACTATAGGTACATGCACACCCAGGAATATAAATGACATGTGTATAAACTCATGTCTGATATTTTATAAACATTATTTACTTTCTTTTTGTATCATCAATATGTATAGTAAAAAATGTGGTTCTTGTCATAGTCAAGAGGAGATAGAAGGAACTGCTTGAAATTATGTACAGAACAGGGCCTGAGGCAGTCAGCTGATCTGATCTAAGATGAAACTGAATGAAAAAATTAATATTTTATACTTTGTGCTTATTGTGAGAAAAATTCTAGAAAATAATAGGATCAGAGTAAGTAAAATTATATTTTAACACTAGAGAATATTTATTTGAGAATATTTTAAAAAGGAACTAAATTTACATGATAATGGAAATTAAAATATTAAGCTGCATTTTGGAAGAAAAAAAGTGATAAAGGAATTAGCTCCTGTACTGCATATATCATTAGTACTTTATTATATCTGTAAACATCTACTTATTTATTTATATTCTAAATCAGTATTTGAATATAGTGAGGCTGAAAAGCGACTCACTTAAATTTCATATATCCTATCATCATGATTTGAAGTAAATCTAATAATACTTTTGTAAAATAAGTTTATGTCTCACACAAAAAGAGAAATGAAAGTTATTTAAGTTGGACATAAATACAAAAAATAATATTCAGCATTTAATTATTATTTAGTTTGTTTTATATATCTATGGGGATAAAGTATATTTTATGTGTTCATTATTATTATAATACACATCAAATGAATGATCCTGATCAGATAGATAACAGTATTATCATAGGCACTAACAGTTGAGTCTTTTCATGAAAACAGAGCAAGTCTATCATAAAAGCAAAATCTAAATGACCAAACTTTTCCACAAAACTAGATAGTAAGGTATCCCCACAAACTCCAAAGTAGATGTTGGTTGAGACAAATCATCAGTAATCAAAAAAATCAGCATAGTATAGAACTCTGCAGGGGAAGGCATGGAAAGCAGTTGGTTAGCTGATAAGCTTAAGAACAAGAGACCTCCCAACTAACCATATTGTATTCACTGGAGAGCCACAAGGCAAATTAGGGCACTAAGAAACAGAATAGAAAACCCAGAAATAGACCCATATAGTCAATTGACCTTTGACAAAGGAGCAAAGGCAAGACAATGAAGCAAAATTAATGTCTTCAATAAACTGTGATAGAATAATTGGACACCCATATACAAACAAATGAACCTAGGACAGACCTTACATTGCTTACAAAAATTATGTACAGAACAGGGCCTGAGGCAGTCAGCTGATCTGATCTAAGATGAAACTGAATGAAAAAATTAATATTTTATACTTTGTGCTTATTGTGAGAAAAATTCTAGAAAATAATAGGATCAGAGTAAGTAAAATTATATTTTAACACTAGAGAATATTTATTTGAGAATATTTTAAAAAGGAACTAAATTTACATGATAATGGAAATTAAAATATTAAGCTGCATTTTGGAAGAAAAAAAGTGATAAAGGAATTAGCTCCTGTACTGCATATATCATTAGTACTTTATTATATCTGTAAACATCTACTTATTTATTTATATTCTAAATCAGTATTTGAATATAGTGAGGCTGAAAAGCGACTCACTTAAATTTCATATATCCTATCATCATGATTTGAAGTAAATCTAATAATACTTTTGTAAAATAAGTTTATGTCTCACACAAAAAGAGAAATGAAAGTTATTTAAGTTGGACATAAATACAAAAAATAATATTCAGCATTTAATTATTATTTAGTTTGTTTTATATATCTATGGGGATAAAGTATATTTTATGTGTTCATTATTATTATAATACACATCAAATGAATGATCCTGATCAGATAGATAACAGTATTATCATAGGCACTAACAGTTGAGTCTTTTCATGAAAACAGAGCAAGTCTATCATAAAAGCAAAATCTAAATGACCAAACTTTTCCACAAAACTAGATAGTAAGGTATCCCCACAAACTCCAAAGTAGATGTTGGTTGAGACAAATCATCAGTAATCAAAAAAATCAGCATAGTATAGAACTCTGCAGGGGAAAGGCATGGAAAGCAGTTGGTTAGCTGATAAGCTTAAGAACAAGAGACCTCCCAACTAACCATATTGTATTCACTGGAGAGCCACAAGGCAAATTAGGGCACTAAGAAACAGAATAGAAAACCCAGAAATAGACCCATATAGTCAATTGACCTTTGACAAAGGAGCAAAGGCAAGACAATGAAGCAAAATTAATGTCTTCAATAAACTGTGATAGAATAATTGGACACCCATATACAAACAAATGAACCTAGGACAGACCTTACATTGCTTACAAAAATTAACCCAAAATGGATCATAGACCTAAATGTAGAACACAAAGTTATAAAACTCCTAGAGCATAACATAGGAAAATAATCTAAATGATCTCATGTATGGCTATTAGATATAACATTAAAAGCCTGCTTCCTGAAAGTAACAATTGATGAATTAAATTCCATTACAAGTTAAACAAAGAAACGAAAAAAAAACACTTCTTTGGTGTGTGGGTGCTAGCATACCTGCAGGGTTTCTTCTATTGAGCCCACCCAGATTTGTACTGTGCAGTAAATCACTTTGCTATTGTTAAGGTCTTTGTAGTTATTAGGTATTTTAAAAATAATTATTAGGATTAGGGGCATCTATGTTCTGTTAGCTCCCACAAAAATGATGAAAACCTTCACTGATTTATCCCCAAGACTTATGAAGCTAGTTACCCATTCTTGAATCTTGACTTAGGAATGACTTTCTTGTTTTTAAGACTTACTCTCATAGCACAGGATTACTATAAAATCAATGGTGCAGAGTACAGCTACAAATGTTCCTGTATCATTACCCAGTCCTGACCACACCCTGTAAGATCCATTAATTAAATGGACCTACCTGGCTCATTTTTTGGTCTCAAAATGTCTTCTCAGTTCAGTGGGCAATTTTTTATTCCCTCCATCCTCCAACAACTAGGAAAAACAACCTCAAATGTATGAGAAGACAGCCACTGACTAGGAATACCCATTTGCGAAAGACATATCAGATAAAAAATTGTAATCTAAAATATACAAAACAGGCTCAACATTTAGAAAAAAGAAAGAATCCTATTAAAAAATTGACCAAAGACTTTAACATATACATCACCAAAAAAGATGCCCAGTTAATAAGCATATGAGTCCACATCATATGTCATCAGAGAAATACAAGTTAAAACAATGAGGTTACCACTACGTATCTATGAGAAAAAACAAAGTGCTTGTACTAACTTCAAATCCCAACTAACCATATTGTATTCACTGGAGAGCCACAAGGCAAATTAGGGCACTAAGAAACAGAATAGAAAACCCAGAAATAGACCCATATAGTCAATTGACCTTTGACAAAGGAGCAAAGGCAAGACAATGAAGCAAAATTAATGTCTTCAATAAACTGTGATAGAATAATTGGACACCCATATACAAACAAATGAACCTAGGACAGACCTTACATTGCTTACAAAAATTAACCCAAAATGGATCATAGACCTAAATGTAGAACACAAAGTTATAAAACTCCTAGAGCATAACATAGGAAAATAATCTAAATGATCTCATGTATGGCTATTAGATATAACATTAAAAGCCTGCTTCCTGAAAGTAACAATTGATGAATTAAATTCCATTACAAGTTAAACAAAGAAACGAAAAAAAAACACTTCTTTGGTGTGTGGGTGCTAGCATACCTGCAGGGTTTCTTCTATTGAGCCCACCCAGATTTGTACTGTGCAGTAAATCACTTTGCTATTGTTAAGGTCTTTGTAGTTATTAGGTATTTTAAAAATAATTATTAGGATTAGGGGCATCTATGTTCTGTTAGCTCCCACAAAAATGATGAAAACCTTCACTGATTTATCCCCAAGACTTATGAAGCTAGTTACCCATTCTTGAATCTTGACTTAGGAATGACTTTCTTGTTTTTAAGACTTACTCTCATAGCACAGGATTACTATAAAATCAATGGTGCAGAGTACAGCTACAAATGTTCCTGTATCATTACCCAGTCCTGACCACACCCTGTAAGATCCATTAATTAAATGGACCTACCTGGCTCATTTTTTGGTCTCAAAATGTCTTCTCAGTTCAGTGGGCAATTTTTTATTCCCTCCATCCTCCAACAACTAGGAAAAACAACCTCAAATGTATGAGAAGACAGCCACTGACTAGGAATACCCATTTGCGAAAGACATATCAGATAAAAAATTGTAATCTAAAATATACAAAACAGGCTCAACATTTAGAAAAAAGAAAGAATCCTATTAAAAAATTGACCAAAGACTTTAACATATACATCACCAAAAAAGATGCCCAGTTAATAAGCATATGAGTCCACATCATATGTCATCAGAGAAATACAAGTTAAAACAATGAGGTTACCACTACGTATCTATGAGAAAGACAAAATATAAAACACTGACAATACTGAGTGCTGGTAAGATGTGAATCAATAGGAACTTTCATTTCTTGCTGGTGGTAATGCAAAATAACTCAGTCACCTTGGAAGACAGTCCACTGATTTTTTACAAAAGCAAACATACTCTTACCATGTGATCCATCAGTCACTCCTCTTGGTATTTACTCAAAGGAGTGGAAAACGTGTCCATACAAAAACCTGCATATAAATGTCTATAGAAGCCTTATTCAAAATGGTCAAACTCAAAAATAAATTATTCTTCAATGAGTGAATGGATAAATAAACTGGGGTACATCTAAACAATGAAATATTATTTTGCACTAAAAAGAAAGAGCTATCACGCCATGAAGAGACATGTAGGAAACTTAAATACGTATCAGTAAGTGAAAGAAGCCTGATTCCAATTATCAGACATTGTGGAAATGTCAAAATCATGGAGACAATAGGATAATCAGTTGTTGATAGGGATTGTGATGAGGGATGGAGAGTGCTTTGAATGGGAGTATCACAGAGGATATTTAGAGCAATGAAAATACTCTGGATGATACCATAATGATGCATACATGTAATTATCTTTGTCTAAACCCATAAAAATGTACAACACAAAAATGAACCCTAGTATAAACTATGGACTTAGGGTGATTATGATGTGCCATTACAGACTCATCAATTATAGCAAAGAGGATGCTCTGGTGGAGGATGTTGATAATGGGGGAGATTATACATGTGTGGACATGGGGGCTACATGAGAAATCTTTGCACATCTCTTTCAACTTTACTGTGAGTGCAAAACTATTCTAAACATTAAAAATATATATATAAATAAATTTACATTAATTAAAAAATGGTTCATTAAAAAAATGGTTCAAACGAAAACACTTGGGGATGGTCATTTGGTAAATAAAACTATAAAAAAACCAATTTACTATTATAAAAGTTAAGTAAATTAGACACTTTGGACGGAAGAAGAGAGTTGAGATGGGGTCAAGGTTGAGGCAGAAGCTTCTGCTGTACTGGCAAAAATCAGTTTTCATGGAATGCCTAAAGAGCATGTTCTTTATTAAAGTAAAAGTGCTAGTCACTCAGTCAGTCTTATCCAACTTTTTGCGACTCCATGAATTGTAAGCCCACCAGGCTCCCCTGTCCATGGGATTCTGCAGGCAAGTGTACTGGAGTGGGTTGCCATTCCCTTCTCCAGGTGATCTTCCAGATCCAGGGATCTTCCAGACCCAGTGTCCTCAATGCCGGCAGATTCTTCACTGTCTGAGCCACCAGTGAAGTCCTATGTGTCTTATACTAGCTCATTAATATGGACCTTTGGGCTTCCCAGATGGTGCTAGGACTTGCTTGCCAATGTAGGAGACATAAGAGATGTGGGTTTGATCCCTGGATTGGGAAAATCCCCTGGAGGAGGGCATGGAAATCCACTCCAGCATTCTTGCTTGGAGAATCCCACTGGCAGAGGAACCTGGTAGGCTATAGTCCACAGGGTCGACAAGAGTTGCACACAACTGAAGCAACTTAGCATGCTCGCACAATAGGCATCTTGAGGCATGAAGTACAACAGAAAAAGAAAAAAAGTTTTTTTATTTTTTACTATTTTTTCCCTTTTAACTTTCTCCATCAATGACAATGTACAGAAATACATTGGAAATCAGTGTAATCATGTTAGTCGCTCAGTCATGTCTACCTCTTGGTGACCTCATGAACTGTAGCCTGCCAGGCTCCCCTGTCCACGGAATTCTTCAGGCAAGAATACTGGAGTGGGTTGCCATTCCTTTCTTCAGGTGATCTTCCAGACCCAGGGATCTTCCAGACCCAGGTCTCATCATTGCAGGCAGATCCTTTGCTGCCTAAGCCACCAGGAAAACCCATAATTTTCTCAAAATGGATGATAAAAATAATTAGAAGGACTGAGAGAAAAAAAAAAAATGAGAAAGCTAGAAGTGAAAAGGAACTTAAATTTGATAATAAAAATTTACTTGCAAATTACATGCTTGTTTAAATGATGAGAGCTCATAAACTCATGAATAACTTCAAAACTTGAATCAAAATTTGAATCAAAATTCTAGATCATAAACATGTAGGCAGTCAGTTTTAGTTAACAATACATCTGATGGTTAAATCTACTTTCTTCAATATTTATGGGACAAAAACATTTTTTCTAATATTATAATGGTTAATAAAATGAAAGTCAAGTTGCTCAGTCACATCTAACTCTTTGTGACCCATGGATGAGCCACGGAATTCTCCAGGCAAGAATACTAGAGTGGGTAGCCTTTCCTTTCTCCAGGAGATCTTCCCAACCCAGGGATTGAACCCACGTCTCCCACATTGCAAGTAAATTCTTTACCAACTGAGTCACCAATCATGGCTAAGAGTAATACCAATTAGAAACTATTCACAAGCATGGGGCACATTTAATAATAAAACTCCTGATTTATGTGATTAAAGTCCTCCTTCTTAAGGTTTTAAGATGTTTATTAAGAATATACAGTTCAAATATATTTAAGCTAAATTATATAATGTAATTGTATGCATAGCTTCCTTCAATGAACATCCTAGGTGGTGTATTGTTCCCGCTTTTTAGTGTTATCATAAAAAATTAAAAATATATTGGATGTCATTTGATATGACCTCAGTTAAAAATCATTGTAAATAAGTGCCTGTGTTGTATGAAATATTTTTATATAATAGATGCTGTTAGCCTAGCAAAATAGCATTAACACTGTGAAAAGAGCTAATAAATTTATAGTAATCAATTTGATCCAAGTTATTTAATTTATATGCTAAGCTGAAGAACTGAATGGATTATTATTACCAAACAGCTCCTTATTATTAAAGCTTTCCTGACTTTCAGATGGTCATTCATAATATCTAATCCATTGTCCTTAAATAGGCAAATGTTAGCTTTAAAGATGTATTATAAAAGTCTAATTAAAACTGTGCCATATATATCTAACATTTAAGAAATGATCACATCACAGTAGTATTATATAACTCAAATGCTTTCTCATATTTATTGTAGAAAGTTGTTATTAACTGTAAAATAAATAACACATGACAATATAAGAATATAGCTGAGTGGGAGAGGTGATTTCTACCGTTGATTTTATAAAATAAATTATTAGTTTATAATACCATGTTATGTTAGGTGAAATGTTTAGGGTAATTTTCATTTTCTTTTAAAGCAACTTATGCAAATAGAGAAACATTAGTCACAAATACCTGTGTTGAGGAACAAAGGAGCAGGAATATTATAATGGTTAATAAAATGAAAGTCAAGTTGCTCAGTCACATCTAACTCTTTGTGACCCATGGATGAGCCACGGAATTCTCCAGGCAAGAATACTAGAGTGGGTAGCCTTTCCTTTCTCCAGGAGATCTTCCCAACCCAGGGATTGAACCCACGTCTCCCACATTGCAAGTAAATTCTTTACCAACTGAGTCACCAATCATGGCTAAGAGTAATACCAATTAGAAACTATTCACAAGCATGGGGCACATTTAATAATAAAACTCCTGATTTATGTGATTAAAGTCCTCCTTCTTAAGGTTTTAAGATGTTTATTAAGAATATACAGTTCAAATATATTTAAGCTAAATTATATAATGTAATTGTATGCATAGCTTCCTTCAATGAACATCCTAGGTGGTGTATTTTTCCCCGCTTTTAGTGTTATCATAAAAAGTTAAAAATATATTGGATGTCATTTGATATGACCTCAGTTAAAAATCATTGTAAATAAGTGCCTGTGTTGTATGAAATATTTTTATATAATAGATGCTGTTAGCCTAGCAAAATAGCATTAACACTGTGAAAAGAGCTAATAAATTTATAGTAATCAATTTGATCCAAGTTATTTAATTTATATGCTAAGCTGAAGAACTGAATGGATTATTATTACCAAACAGCTCCTTATTATTAAAGCTTTCCTGACTTTCAGATGGTCATTCATAATATCTAATCCATTGTCCTTAAATAGGCAAATGTTAGCTTTAAAGATGTATTATAAAAGTCTAATTAAAACTGTGCCATATATATCTAACATTTAAGAAATGATCACATCACAGTAGTATTATATAACTCAAATGCTTTCTCATATTTATTGTAGAAAGTTGTTATTAACTGTAAAATAAATAACACATGACAATATAAGAATATAGCTGAGTGGGAGAGGTGATTTCTACCGTTGATTTTATAAAATAAATTATTAGTTTATAATACCATGTTATGTTAGGTGAAATGTTTAGGGTAATTTTCATTTTCTTTTAAAGCAACTTATGCAAATAGAGAAACATTAGTCACAAATACCTGTGTTGAGGAACAAAGGAGCAGGGAATAAACATTTATGGAGCAGCTTTTATGTGTTTGACTTTCAAAATATGCTTAGTCCCTCTGTTCTGCGAATGCTGGCAGTTAGCAAAATCTGAAAATGTTCAAATCCCTATATAAAATGGGACAGTAGTTGCAAACAGCCCAGGCACATCCCACCCTCATATGCTTTGGAAGACCTCTAGATTATTAGAATATCTAATACAATGCAAATGATATCTATTTCTATATGCAATGTGAAAGCTAGTAAATAGTTACCAGCACAGGACAAATTCAGGTTTTGCTTTTGGGAATATTTTCCACTTGTGGTTGACGGATTCCAACAATTTGGAGCCCTTGAATATGGAGAGACATATATAACTTGAAATGTCAAGCGTTGTAATGCATAATGTCAATTATAACTATCTCAAGTCATGTGAAGCACGGTTTTGAATATATGTAGTGGTTTACATGGGATCCATATGAAAGTGAAAATGAAGTTGCTTGGTGGTGTCCTACTGTTTGTGACCCATGGACGTGTCATGGAATTCTCCAGGCAAGAATACTGGAATGGGTGGCCTATCACTTCTCCTGGGGAACTTCCCAAGCCAGGAATCAAACTAGGGTCTCCTGCACTGCAGGCAGATTCTTAACCAGCTGAGCTACAAGGGAATCTCTATACCAAATTATTTTATTTTATTCTATTACAGAGTTTTGTTGTTTACTGCACACATCAATCTGAATCTGCCATATATATATACATATATATATACCAAATTATTAATCGAGGCCATTATTGGGTAGATTTGGGAGTCTCTGCTATCACATCACAGTAGTATTATATAACTCAAATGCTTTCTCATATTTATTGTAGAAAGTTGTTATTAACTGTAAAATAAATAACACATGACAATATAAGAATATAGCTGAGTGGGAGAGGTGATTTCTACCGTTGATTTTATAAAATAAATTATTAGTTTATAATACCATGTTATGTTAGGTGAAATGTTTAGGGTAATTTTCATTTTCTTTTAAAGCAACTTATGCAAATAGAGAAACATTAGTCACGAGGACCTGTGGTGAGGAACAGAGGAGCGGGGAATAAACATTTATGGAGCAGCTTTTATGTGTTTGACTTTCAAAATATGCTTAGTCCCTCTGTTCTGCGAATGCTGGCAGTTAGCAAAATCTGAAAATGTTCAAATCCCTATATAAAATGGGACAGTAGTTGCAAACAGCCCAGGCACATCCCACCCTCATATGCTTTGGAAGACCTCTAGATTATTAGAATATCTAATACAATGCAAATGATATCTATTTCTATATGCAATGTGAAAGCTAGTAAATAGTTACCAGCACAGGACAAATTCAGGTTTTGCTTTTGGGAATATTTTCCACTTGTGGTTGACGGATTCCAACAATTTGGAGCCCTTGAATATGGAGAGACATATATAACTTGAAATGTCAAGCGTTGTAATGCATAATGTCAATTATAACTATCTCAAGTCATGTGAAGCACGGTTTTGAATATATGTAGTGGTTTACATGGGATCCATATGAAAGTGAAAATGAAGTTGCTTGGTGGTGTCCTACTGTTTGTGACCCATGGACGTGTCATGGAATTCTCCAGGCAAGAATACTGGAATGGGTGGCCTATCACTTCTCCTGGGGAACTTCCCAAGCCAGGAATCAAACTAGGGTCTCCTGCACTGCAGGCAGATTCTTAACCAGCTGAGCTACAAGGGAATCTCTATACCAAATTATTTTATTTTATTCTATTACAGAGTTTTGTTGTTTACTGCCACACATCAATCTGAATCTGCCATATATATATACATATATATATATACCAAATTATTAATCGAGGCCATTATTGGGTAGATTTGGGAGTCTCTGCTATCCTTTCCCATTGCTTTCTCTATTAGTTTACATTTATTTCGAAAACAAAGTTGTAAAGGAACAACAGCAAAACTTCAAGTCAGGATCTTCACTAGCACAATATACCAGATTGGGAAATTTACTTATAATCTGCATTATGCTTTAGCCATAAGTATGCACTGGAAACTGAGGAATTTGTCTCTATAAAGGAGTTAAGATTTACCACATAAAGGTTTACTTACAATAACTAGTATAACTGTTGTATGTCATGGAGGTAGCAATAAACTTTAAGGTCTGTCAGATGGCATGCTTTTATTATGATCCAGCCCCAAACAGAGATTTTTGATATAACATATCAAAATTATCCCTTGCCCTCTGTCACAAAAATTTACTTAGACCCTGTATGTAGACAGTCTTATTTCTAACAAATGAAATAAAGATTTCTAGTATAATTATCTGATCATAGCTTCTGTAGGAGAGTGTTATATATATTAGTTGATCAACTGAAAGTTTAACAGAATTTTTATTGCCTGAGTTTACAACCTTGGAGTTTTGAAATGAATCACCAAAATTACACATTTGGTCCTTATATACATGCTTTTTCCTTCATTGTGTTACTTTTCTTAAAATAAAAAATAAATTGAAAATAAAGTAGTAATTTGACTAAAATCATTGTCACTCAGTTGCCAACTTGCATCACTATGCTAAATTTTGAGAGTTTTTGATGACTCTTAAAATACCACAAAGTCAGCTACACTTTCCCTGAACATGGGTTTTCTTGATCATACACTGTCACCAGTGCCTAATCTGTTCATGCATTTTCTAGGTCTTTTTTCCTAAATGGCCACAAAATGTGTTTTTCTCCCATAAACTATTTAAGGCTTACAATATAGATGACATATATAGAAACTCTACCTGAAATTTAAATAAGTATTCACCCTAATTTTGCTAACCACAAAAATAAAAACTTAACCTGAAGTTATTATAAGAACTGACGTCAGTGTAAGATAGCTATATTGCTTTTGTTTAACAATTATTAGGCTCCTTGAATGCTTAAAATTATGTATGTATGTATGTATGTACGTATGTATATTTTTTTAAATTTTGGTCTCTTTTATTGGTCTTTTATTTATTTATTTTCGTCCATCTTTGTTCTTTGGCCTGTGTGGGCCTCCCATTGCAGTGGGCCCTCCTGTAGCAGAGCGCTGGTTCCAGGTGCATGCGCTCCAGAGCGCTGGCTCCTAATTGGACACACCGGTCCAGCTGCTCTGCAGCATGGGGGATCCTTCCAGGCAAGGGATCGAACCGGTGCCCCTTGCACTGCAAGGCAGACTCTTTACCCACTGGACCACCAGGGAAGACCTGTATGCATTTTTGACTCTGCTGAGTCTTTGTTGTCACAAGCAGACTCTAGGTTTTGTGAGCTGGGGCTTCTCTTTGTTGCAGAATACAGGCTCTAGAGAGTGGGTTCAGTAGTTGCAGCACACAGGCGTAGTTGCCCCATGGTATGTAGGATTCTTCCAGATCAGGGGTTGAACCGATGTCTCCTGGATTGGCAGGCAGATTCTTAGCCACTGGACTACCAGGGAGGTCTCCGTTGTATTGTAATAAATTTAAAAAGAAATACAGAATTCTCACATATAATCATTTTCATATAGTCAACCATGTAGTTGACATTTCCATCCAAGACCTGTTTCTTCATTTGCTCATTCCCAACCCCTCCTTTTTCTTCCTATTTCACAAAACAGCAAATTCTCTCAGAATCATCCAAAAATTTCATCCTTATTTTTTCTCACACTCTATGGCCAATCCATCAACTAATCTGTAAACTCTACCTTCAAAGAGTGGGGCACGATTTAGTGACTAAATAGAAGCAGTAGCATAATATAAATGGTTTTCATGTTTTTTCCAAAAGTGTCAGTCACTCAGTCATGTCTGATCTCCATGGACTGTAGCCTGCCAGGCTCTTCTGTCCATGGAAATCTCCAGGTAAGAATACTACAAAATTTAAATAAGTATTAAAAAACTCTACCTGAAATTTAAATAAGTATTCACCCTAATTTTGCTAACCACAAAAATAAAAACTTAACCTGAAGTTATTATAAGAACTGACGTCAGTGTAAGATAGCTATATTGCTTTTGTTTAACAATTATTAGGCTCCTTGAATGCTTAAAATTATGTATGTATGTATGTATACGTATGTATATTTTTTTAAATTTTGGTCTCTTTTATTGGTCTTTTATTTATTTATTTTCGTCCATCTTTGTTCTTTGGCCTGTGTGGGCCTCCCATTGCAGTGGGCCCTCCTGTAGCAGAGCGCTGGTTCCAGGTGCATGCGCTCCAGAGCGCTGGCTCCTAATTGGACACACCGGTCCAGCTGCTCTGCAGCATGGGGGATCCTTCCAGGCAAGGGATCGAACCGGTGCCCCTTGCACTGCAAGGCAGACTCTTTACCCACTGGACCACCAGGGAAGACCTGTATGCATTTTTGACTCTGCTGAGTCTTTGTTGTCACAAGCAGACTCTAGGTTTTGTGAGCTGGGGCTTCTCTTTGTTGCAGAATACAGGCTCTAGAGAGTGGGTTCAGTAGTTGCAGCACACAGGCGTAGTTGCCCCATGGTATGTAGGATTCTTCCAGATCAGGGGTTGAACCGATGTCTCCTGGATTGGCAGGCAGATTCTTAGCCACTGGACTACCAGGGAGGTCTCCGTTGTATTGTAATAAATTTAAAAAGAAATACAGAATTCTCACATATAATCATTTTCATATAGTCAACCATGTAGTTGACATTTCCATCCAAGACCTGTTTCTTCATTTGCTCATTCCCAACCCCTCCTTTTTCTTCCTATTTCACAAAACAGCAAATTCTCTCAGAATCATCCAAAAATTTCATCCTTATTTTTTCTCACACTCTATGGCCAATCCATCAACTAATCTGTAAACTCTACCTTCAAAGAGTGGGGCACGATTTAGTGACTAAATAGAAGCAGTAGCATAATATAAATGGTTTTCATGTTTTTTCCAAAAGTGTCAGTCACTCAGTCATGTCTGATCTCCATGGACTGTAGCCTGCCAGGCTCTTCTGTCCATGGAAATCTCCAGGTAAGAATACTGGAGTGAGCAGCCATTTCCTTCTCCAGGGGACCTTCCTGACCCATGGTGGGAAACCCAGGTTTCCCACATTGCAGGCAAGTTCTTCACCATCTGAGCCACTAAGGAAGATTTTGCAAAAAGGAACTTGGTATTTCTCTATAATAAATTTTACAAGTAGACTCAATTATTTGAAGCATTATGCTTGAACTATTTACATAACTGGAAACACCCATATAGAGATTGTTAGGAATTACAGCTTGGACAAATGATGAAATGTCTGTGATGTCTGAAATATAGATATGAATCCCTCTGGTTTGGTTTGCTGCAGCCACAATGTGAATTATACTTAGTATGGTCTTATAGGGGGCGTCCCAGGTAGGGCTAGCGGTAAAGAATCTATCTGCCAATGCAAGAGATGTGGGTTTGATTCCTAGGTCGGGAAGATCCCCTGGAGAAGGAAATGGCACTCCACTCTAGTATTCTTGCCTGGAAAATTCCATGGGTAGCGGAACCTGGCAAGCCACAGTCTATGAGGTTGCAAAGAGTCAGGCACAAGTGAGCACATACTCACACACACATACACACACACACACACACACACACACACGATCTTACAGAACAAATGTTTACCAACTTTTTTTATCAGTCAAATACAAATCTTCATAGGAAGAATGATTGCTTGACAAATTCCCTAAGGCCATGAGTTGACAATAAGTCTAAGAAATTAGGTTTTGATTTTTCTTAATGCTGATGCTCTTTGTTGTGCATGAAAATGAAAGAAGATATAGATAATATTTGCTCTCACATGTGGAAGCAACCTATCTTGGTCAACACAGAAGTGAAAACATGAATGCTTCACTGAATTCTATGGCTGCAATGAAAGACAGCCATGCACCTCAAAGCTGATTTTAAACACTTTGGGGTGCTGTTTGCAACCCAAAGCATTCCTGCAGAATCTGTTTTGTTCACCATCACCTCTAAAATGACACTGAAGCATTGGATCAAGATATGGGAGATACATGGGCATCAGAAAGAGATAAAGGTATGGATTTAGAAGTCAAAGCACAAGGATATATGTGATATTATTAAAGATGAGTTCAGTACCTTGACAAGAAAAGGATGAGCTATCAAAGACTAAGATGATGTTCATTAGAAATATAAACTCTGATGAGCAGCGGTTTCCCACATTGCAGGCAAGTTCTTCACCATCTGAGCCACTAAGGAAGATTTTGCAAAAAGGAACTTGGTATTTCTCTATAATAAATTTTACAAGTAGACTCAATTATTTGAAGCATTATGCTTGAACTATTTACATAACTGGAAACACCCATATAGAGATTGTTAGGAATTACAGCTTGGACAAATGATGAAATGTCTGTGATGTCTGAAATATAGATATGAATCCCTCTGGTTTGGTTTGCTGCAGCCACAATGTGAATTATACTTAGTATGGTCTTATAGGGGGCGTCCCAGGTAGGGCTAGCGGTAAAGAATCTATCTGCCAATGCAAGAGATGTGGGTTTGATTCCTAGGTCGGGAAGATCCCCTGGAGAAGGAAATGGCACTCCACTCTAGTATTCTTGCCTGGAAAATTCCATGGGTAGCGGAACCTGGCAAGCCACAGTCTATGAGGTTGCAAAGAGTCAGGCACAAGTGAGCACATACTCACACACACATACACACACACACACACACACACACACGATCTTACAGAACAAATGTTTACCAACTTTTTTTATCAGTCAAATACAAATCTTCATAGGAAGAATGATTGCTTGACAAATTCCCTAAGGCCATGAGTTGACAATAAGTCTAAGAAATTAGGTTTTGATTTTTCTTAATGCTGATGCTCTTTGTTGTGCATGAAAATGAAAGAAGATATAGATAATATTTGCTCTCACATGTGGAAGCAACCTATCTTGGTCAACACAGAAGTGAAAACATGAATGCTTCACTGAATTCTATGGCTGCAATGAAAGACAGCCATGCACCTCAAAGCTGATTTTAAACACTTTGGGGTGCTGTTTGCAACCCAAAGCATTCCTGCAGAATCTGTTTTGTTCACCATCACCTCTAAAATGACACTGAAGCATTGGATCAAGATATGGGAGATACATGGGCATCAGAAAGAGATAAAGGTATGGATTTAGAAGTCAAAGCACAAGGATATATGTGATATTATTAAAGATGAGTTCAGTACCTTGACAAGAAAAGGATGAGCTATCAAAGACTAAGATGATGTTCATTAGAAATATAAACTCTGATGAGCAGCTTGATGTCAAAATGCATTAAATACTCCTTGCAATCTAGAGTATTTATCCAACTAGGAGTATAACATTTGCTTAGATTTTAAACCTTATGATTAATACATGATAATCATGGGTAATAAATTTTTCACAAATTATATTTCACTTGACAGTCAGGAAGATTTATTAGGTTCGTGAATTCATTTAAAATTCAATACCTTTGGGTGCTGCATCACTGAAATTAATGAGCAAGATTCTCCCACCGAGTAAGTTGCTTTCAGGCTCCTGCTGTACTATTAAATTAAGTTCCTCAGAACATTAAATTTGTCCCTACTGTATTAAAGAGTTAATCTGTCTTGCATTGGGGAAGTACTGTGTGGATTTTTAAAAATGAACAACAATAGTATTTTTTAAAAATAGTATTTTTTAAAAAATTAAATAATGCTTTATTCACATACAGTTTCATTTCTTTAGGATTATATGATTCTTTAATAAATAGAGGCATTTTCAAGCAAGTGAAATGGATGACTTGCTTTTTGCTCCACCATTTATAGGGAAACTTGTTAAGAACTACCATCCCTCTTGTCTAGTTCCGTCTTTGCTATTATCAAGACAAATTTGTCTCCAGTAGTTGTAGAATTTGGAGACTACAAAGTTCTAAGACTATGAACTAGTTGTGAAGACTAAGTCTATTTGTTTTCTGAGAATGCAAGGCTAGAAATCAGTGACTAGCCACACCCCAAACATTTATATTTGTAAACACTTTTTTACTTAGTAGGAGTTGGCAGGTAAGAGTAAATAATCTTTCTGTGGCTAATATTCAAATAATTTTGTCTTAATAGAATACAAAAGCAATAGGAATTAGTATTACTTTGCCCGTTTAACATTGCTACACATACAAAAAAGGAAATGATCAACTAGTTACCATTAAATTATCAAATATTGGTTGAGTAAAGTTAGTGAGAGGTCCTCAATTGTCAGTAATACATTATTTTTAGAAAATTTTTCTTACTCTCTGTTTCAGTTGAGTGTGTTTCTTTGTATATATATTATATGTATGTGTATGTGTGTGTGTGTATATGCTCAGCTGATCAGTTGTGTCCGAATCTTTGTGACCCCATCGACTGTAGGCTGCCAGAGTCCTCTGTCCATGGAATTTTCCAGGCAAGAATACTAGAGTGGGTTGCCATTTACTACTTTGGGGAATCTTTCTGACCCAGGGATCAATGCCATATCTCTTGCATCTCCTGCATTGGCAAGCAGGTTCTTTACCACTGAACCTACCTGGAAATCCTATATATTTATATAGGTTTACTATATACTATGTATAATATAACAGTATCATCCCACATTATTCTGATTCTCTTTTTTCTAGACTAACTCCTTTTAAATTAGACTTCAGTTTAATTCTATTCTCTTAAGACATCTTACTAGACCTTCAGATTGATTCAGGTCCTTTTCTTTACTACCAGTCAGTCATAGCACTTGTCATACTTTATGGCAGTTATGTTTAGAAATGTATTTCTACCCCTTTATCTACATGAAAAGACATATACTAAAAAACAATTATCTTTTATTCATTAATATAAAAAAGCTGAATATGTTGCATTTTCACATGGCATGCCTTGAAGAGTAGACATGTAATTCTTAAATTAGAATTAGTGAATTAGTTTCAATGCTTAACCTACAAAGTAATGATTTGATTTTTTTAGATCCCGTTTTAGTTCCCATCAACATTACATTTGAGAAAACGTAGTATATCTTTGGCAAAAGCTCAAAAAATGAAATGGGTCATTTTACTATTTGGCATAAATAAATTCATAAATTGGTTTAATTGTTATACTTTTCTTTACAAATATAAAATACTTTTCTTTAGAAAATATAAAAAAAATAAATATAAAGGAATAGTTTGTCCTCAGAGATGACTGCTGTGCATATCATTTTGAGCATTTCTTTAACTTTTTTCTATTCATTAACTTACATGTAGATTATTTGGAGCTTAAAATTTTACATGTTTATTACCATGGAAGATAAGTCAGTATGTCATTAGTGTTGATATTCATTTTCTTGAGAGGTTTTATACGTGTTGTGAAAGTTAGGAACAGTACAACATAGTCTGCTTGTTGTCACTTTTCCACCCGAGAAAAGGACATAACAGTTGCAAGAAGCTGCCTCTACAATAGATATCAATAGAAGACGAGACAACTTTGTCCTGGACCACTTTGTAAGAGGTAAAAAGTGAGTTTACACAATTAGTACAAGTTACAGAATAAGTCAGTGAAATCTGAACATTTCTTTTAGTGTAACTTTATTCTTGGGACTTCCCTGGTGGCTCAGATGATAAAAAATCTGCCTGCAACTCAAGAGACACAGGTGTGATTTCTGGGGTGGGAAGATCCTAGAGAAGGGAATGGTAACCTCCTCCAGTATTCTTGCCTGGAGAATTCCATGGACAGAAGAGCCATGGTGGGCTACAGTCCATAGGATCACAATGAGTCGGACACAACTGAGAGGCTAACACTTTCACTTTCAATTATATTTTTATCTTCAAACTGAGGGATATTATCATTCATGTATAACCATCTACAAGTATGTTCACTCAGTAGTTACCACTTTAAAACTTACTTTTTTATTTGTGATTTTTCATGGCAATATACTATCATATTTTTTTCATTTTTAATACTTATGTAATACTTTGATTATCATTATGTCTTTTAAGAATGTTTAATTTTAGAAAAGAGTTCTATGCACTTTGCAGTTCATCTAAAACTATCACAACATTCATTGTCAGTGGCCTATACTCCAATATAAAATCAAACGTGTAATAAAATAAAGTGTTTCTGTGCAAATACATAAATTGCAATGATGCAGCAACTTAGGAACTTAAAGTGACTGAAAATACTCCTAATTTATCTTTAAGTACAATTCAACTGGGCAGAGATTGGCCTTCTATTGAATATAGTCTACATTCTATATTGAACTTGCTAAAATACTATTAAATATCATCCTATTTAACTTCTTGAAATACAAAATGTGACTTAATGTGAAGTTGGGAGTCTATTATAAAATGAAACAAAATATACTTTGATATAATTTTTGCTTATAGTTGTTAGGTTTTTATTTGTACATTATAGGCTTCAAATAATATGTATATAGAAAGGGTATAGTGATTGGGATATTCATTTTCTTGAGAGGTTTTATACGTGTTGTAAAAACAGTACAACATAGTCTGCTTGTTGTCACTTTTCCACCCGAGAAAAGGACATAACAGTTGCAAGAAGCTGCCTCTACAATAGATATCAATAGAAGACGAGACAACTTTGTCCTGGACCACTTTGTAAGAGGTAAAAAGTGAGTTTACACAATTAGTACAAGTTACAGAATAAGTCAGTGAAATCTGAACATTTCTTTTAGTGTAACTTTATTCTTGGGACTTCCCTGGTGGCTCAGATGATAAAAAATCTGCCTGCAACTCAAGAGACACAGGTGTGATTTCTGGGGTGGGAAGATCCTAGAGAAGGGAATGGTAACCTCCTCCAGTATTCTTGCCTGGAGAATTCCATGGACAGAAGAGCCATGGTGGGCTACAGTCCATAGGATCACAATGAGTCGGACACAACTGAGAGGCTAACACTTTCACTTTCAATTATATTTTTATCTTCAAACTGAGGGATATTATCATTCATGTATAACCATCTACAAGTATGTTCACTCAGTAGTTACCACTTTAAAACTTACTTTTTTATTTGTGATTTTTCATGGCAATATACTATCATATTTTTTTCATTTTTAATACTTATGTAATACTTTGATTATCATTATGTCTTTTAAGAATGTTTAATTTTAGAAAAGAGTTCTATGCACTTTGCAGTTCATCTAAAACTATCACAACATTCATTGTCAGTGGCCTATACTCCAATATAAAATCAAACGTGTAATAAAATAAAGTGTTTCTGTGCAAATACATAAATTGCAATGATGCAGCAACTTAGGAACTTAAAGTGACTGAAAATACTCCTAATTTATCTTTAAGTACAATTCAACTGGGCAGAGATTGGCCTTCTATTGAATATAGTCTACATTCTATATTGAACTTGCTAAAATACTATTAAATATCATCCTATTTAACTTCTTGAAATACAAAATGTGACTTAATGTGAAGTTGGGAGTCTATTATAAAATGAAACAAAATATACTTTGATATAATTTTTGCTTATAGTTGTTAGGTTTTTATTTGTACATTATAGGCTGCAAATAATATGTATATAGATTCAGTCTTTTTTTGTTGTTGTTTTTACCTACAAAAGATAGGAAAAAAAATTCAA
This sequence comes from Tragulus kanchil, assembly GCA_022376925.1. Classification (NCBI taxonomy): domain Eukaryota; kingdom Metazoa; phylum Chordata; class Mammalia; order Artiodactyla; family Tragulidae; genus Tragulus; species Tragulus kanchil. The sequence continues at coordinate 146,597,482 of JAIOJX010000004.1, forward strand.
GGAAAATCAGGCTTTACTTCAGGTTCAATAATGAAATATACATAATTTACAATAAAGCTTTCTCCATTTCTAAGAATAAACGCTGTACAGGTGTTCAAAAGTGAAATCACAAATCTTCCTAGTCAAAAGCAAGCTAATGAGTAAGAAATAAAGTACGAAAAAATACAACAATATTCACATTATGCTGCTTGTTACGCATTTGAAGGTCAATGTCCTAACTGGGGGCTTCTAGTTGGTGCTAGTTTTAAAGAACCTGCATCCCAAGACAGCAGACATAAAAGACATGGGCTTGATATTTTGATGGGGAAGATACCCTGCAGGAATGCATGGCAACTCACTCCAGTATTCTTGCCTGAAAAACTGCAAAGACAGAGAAGCCTGGTTGGCTGCACTCCACAGGGTCTCTAAGAGTTGGACATGATTAATGCAACTTTACACACATGCATGCACACATACCGGCATGCACTAATGGACTGAAGGTAAGTGTCCAGATTTTTATCTTTGTATATGACAAATAGAGACAGTGTCTGACAGACAGGAGTGATCAATAAGCAACTATTGAAATAGGGAGGGAGAGACAAAAAAAGAAAAAGAGATTGGAAGAGTATGAGGAGAAACATAAAGTCAACCTGGGAGAAGCAACTGAAGCAGAAGAAATGACCTCTAAAGTGATGTAATTTGAGCATAATCTTTCTTTCTTCTTTTTCTTAGCTGAATGAAATTATAAAGATTTTCAGATAACTATCAACCATAGTTCTCAACTTTTAAGTGAAAAACTAAGATCAATTATCTGTTTATTTTAGTAATGCTAAATTTGCTGATAACAGAAGATAGTTAAAATTGTACAGTTTATCAATCATTGACAGGTTAATTAAAGTAAGATAATCATTCCTTTATCTTAGTTCTTATGGTATTGAAATTGTTAAGCAACTTTCTGTTACTAATGGGCATTTATTTTAAGGTTACTTAAGTGGTTATTAAATATAATGGAAAATTAAAGCATGTATAATGTATGGCCCACTCTATTGTAAAAAAAAACCCACTAATTTTTTTTTTTTTTTAAGCATTTATTTATTTATCTTTTGGGGGGATGGGATGGGGAGGGAGGGGGACGGGCGGGCCACTTCTATTGGTCTTTCATTTCTCTATTTTCATCCGTCTTTGTTCCTTGGCTCCTGTGGGCCTCCCATCGTGGAGGCCTCTATTGTCGCAGAGCGCCGGCTCGGTAATTGGACACATCTGTCCAGCTGCTCCGCGGCACGTGGGATCTTCCCAGGCCAGGGATGGAACCGGCGCTCCTTGCACTGCAAGGCGGTGTCCTTACCCACTGGATCACCAGGGAAGCCCAAAAACCCCACTAATTATAAGGACTTATTTATTGTTTAAAGTTGATCTTGTTCTTCCAACTTTTAATTTTTTAAATACACCAGTAGCAATTAATAGGACCAACTGAAGAGAACGCTTTTTATCTCATGTTTTCTTTATTCCAACTTTGAACTATGAATATTAAGTTGTATAAACTACTCTAAAAATATTGAAACTTAACAAATAAAGCTTTAGAAAATAATGTACCATGTATTCAAACGCCCTCCATATGCAAACATAATTTCCCTTATTCAAACCATGGATGACTTTCTTGATAGAGGGAAATTTACTAGATTCAGGGACAGTCATAGTAATTTTTAGATAAATACCATGATATACATGCTTCTTTTCAATTTGACTTAAATTTCTCTTCCTGTCATCCATAACTTGGAAGATGTTCTTCCTGGTAACAAGGCCTCCTCTTGAAATATGGGACATGGTCTAGAACATAAGAAAACTTGTTGCAAAACTTTCCATCTGAAGATAAAAATGGTTAGTTCCACCTCAGTGAGTGTAACTGAATAGCCCTACTATGTCCTGGAAAAGGACTTTTGAAATACATTATCAAAATTTGCATTCTACTAAGTTTGTTGTAATAAACATCAAGAAACAAATAGTCCAATTTAAAAACAGGTGGAAAAACTGAATAGACTATTTTTTTTCCAAACGAGACATCTAGATGGCCAATAGGCACATGAAATGATGCTCAGCATCACCAGTAACTAGAGAAATGAAAGTCATTATGGAAAACAATATGCAGGCTTTTTATTTAAAGTTAAAAATAGAACTACAATGTAAACCAACAATTCTATTGCTCTTTATATATCCAGTGGAAGCAAGAACTGGCTATCGAAGAGGTGTACGCACTCACATGTTTATTGTAGCATCATTCACAATAACCTAGATATGAAAAACATATCTATCAACAAATGAATGGATAAAGGAAAATATTATTCAGTCATGAGAATACAGAAAATTCTGACATTTGTGATGATATGGATGAAACTTGAGGATATTATGCTAAACGAGATGCCAGAAGGAGGAAGATAAATATTGTATGATATCACTCATATGTGGAATTTAAAAATAAACTACTAAAATCAGAGCATAAAATGGAGGTTATAAGTGGCTAAGGGGTGGGGGAATACAAATGATATTTTAACAGTACAAGCTTGCAACTAGCAGATAAATCAATCCAGAGACCTAATGCAGAGTATAGTGATTATAAACAACCATATTATATTATAACATCAAATTTCCTAAGAAACTAGACTTTAATTATTCTAAGCACAAAGAAGAAATGGTAGTTATGTGGCATGAGAGAGGTACTAGTGAATGCTACCATGGCAATCATGTGGCAAGGTATTAAAACCACATACAGTTTATACTTACACAATATTGAGTATAAAATCTATTTAAATAAAAATATTATATAAATTGAGCCATAGTTAAAACATTAATAATTTTAAATTTAGTCAAAAAAATATAATAACTCCTGATAAGCTAAAGATGTATCTAGGAAAAATGAAGCTTTAGCCAGGTGCCGTGGTGCCGCCTGTAATCCCAGCTACTCACGAGGCTAAGGCGGAAGGATCGCTTGAGTCCAGGAGTTCTGGGCTGCAGTGTGCTATGCCAATTGGGTGTTCGCACTAAGTTTGGCATCAATATGGTGACCTCCTGGGAGCAAGAGGCCACCAGGTTGCCTAAGGAGGGCTGAACCGGCCCAGGACAGAAAAATCAAATATATAGTAGAATGATGTATGTATTCAGTGTAGGAAAACATTTATTTAAAAGCACTCAGGAAATAATTAACAAGAAAGTTTAATAAATTATAGAAGCTTCTTATTAAAATGTTTTGTCCAAAAATTATCAACGAAGTGATAAAAGTGACAGGGAGAAAATATTTGTCCAGTTAACTATGATTATGCATTCCTACTGTTTAGCAACTGTTCTATTTTTTTCTGCCGGACATGTGGCAGGAATGACTCTGCTTGCCTACTGGCCACTTTGAAATTGTGTCACCATTGATTTACTTTGATCAATGAAATCTACAAAGTAACATGTGCCAGAGTGTCATTTCTGGGTCAGAGCTTTGACAGCCATTTTTCTGTTTGTTTCCCTCTCTCTTTCTCTTATCTCCAGGGACAAGAAATATCCTGAACCACGTGCCCATTGCTCAGCAATGGATCCCATAGGGAGGAGGGCAGATGGCAAAGGCCTTGCTGACTCACGGTGAATGTGCACCATGAGGGACATATAAACCTATTTGTTTATTTCTGGTTTTATTATTTTTGTCATAACAAAATATAGTCATATGCTAAATCACAATCTAATATAACTTAGTTAATTTTAATTAGGATCCAAACTGTGTAATAACACACAAAACATTTTTAAATCTCAACAAATTAAAAAAGAAAGTAGAAACAAGTCTGAGTAAGTTATTCATATAACAGAAATCTCAGGTGGTTTAAAACTATATGAAACTACATGAAACTGCTAAAGCTTTCCTGGTAGACATCATTTGATTTTAATTCTCAATGTCATATAACTCATGCAACTCAACATCAAAAAGCCAAACAACCTGATTTAAAAATGGACAGAGAACCTATATTGACATTGTTTCAAAGTAGAGTTATACAACAGGTTCATGAAAAAATGTTCAACATAACTAAGCATCAGAGAAATGCAAGTCAAAACCACAATAAGACATTGCCACATACCTGTCAGAATGGCTATTTATCTAAAAGAAAACAAATAACAAATGCTGGCAAGGATTTAGAGAAAAGGGAATCCTTATTACCTGTTGGTGGTAATGTAAATTGACTGAACACTTGCAAATAGTATGGAGTTTCCTCAAAAAATTAAAAAAAAAAAAAGAAAAAACAAACTATCATATAATCCAGCAATTCCACTCAGGTATTTATTCACAGATAACAAGATTATTACTTGAAAAGATATTAGGCACCTAATGATCACAGAAGCATGATTACAATCACCAAAATATGTAAGCAAGCTAAGAGACCATTGATAGGTGAATGGATAAAGAAGATCTAGCATACATACAAAATTGAATATTACTCACCCACTTGAAAACAGTAACAGAGTTACAGATATAGAGAACAAAGTGGTTTTCAGAGTAGGAGGTGTGAGGTCAAGGCATTAGAGAAATAGTTGAGAACATTAAGAGGTACAAAATTTCAGTTACAAAATACATGAGTCACAGCTATGCACAGTGTAGAGAACACAGTCAACAATAAGGTATTATCTCTGTATAAAAGTGAAAGTGAAAGTCACTCAGGCATGTCTGACTCTTTGCGACCTCATGGACTATAGCCTGCCAGGCTCCTCTGTTTATGGAATTCTCCAGGCAAGACTACTAGAGTGGGTAGTCATTTCCTTCTCCAGGGGATCTTCCTGATCCAGGGACCAAACCCAGGTCTCCTGCATTGAGGTAGATTCTTTACCATCTGAGTCAGCAAATAGCAGCCAGAGTCAACATGAGGATCATTTCCAAATGTATAGAAAATCACTGTTTTACACCAGGAGCTAACATAGTGTTGTAGGTCAATTACTCTTGCAAAACAAACAAACTCAAATAAAAGGAGATCAGATTTGTGGTTAACAAGTCTAGTGCCTATACAGGCTGACTGATTCAATAGTGGAAGAAACAATTCAAGGGTTGGTTTGTGTGAAAAGTGTTAGTAGCTCAGTTGTGTCTGACTTTCTGTGACCTCTGTGAATTGTAGCCTGCCAGGCTCTCCCGTCCATGGAATTTTCCAGGCAAGAATACTGGAGTGGGCTGCCATTTCCTTCTCCAGGGGATCATCCTGACTCAGGGACTGATCAAACCTGGGTGTTTTGCACTGCAGTCAGACTTTACTAGGAGGCAAAGAAAACTAGTTCAAAGGAGTCCAATCCTAAAGGAAATCAACCCTGAACATTCATTGGAAGGACTGATGCTAAAGCTCCAATTCTTTGATCATTTGATGTAAAGAACCACCAGCTCACTGGAAAAGACCCCGAGTCTGGGAAATATTGAAGAAATGAGGTGAAGGAATGCAAAAGGATGAGATGGTACAGTAGCATCACTGACTCAATGGACATGAATTTGAGCACACTTTGGGAGACAGTGAAGAACAGGGTAGCCTGGTGTGCTTTTATCCATGTTATGATATGGCAAAAGTCAGACATGACTCAGCAACTGAACAACAACAACAAAGAAAACTAGAATCCACTTTTGAGTTTCACTATCAGATACAGTTAGACATTGGTTTGGCCAAAAAGTTCATTTAGGTTTTTCCATGTCACTTTACAGAAAAGGCTGAATGAACTTTTTGGCTAACTCCAAAAATGCTATCACAATGAAAAACAATACCATGGGGCTTCCCTAGTGGTCCAGTAGGTAAAGAGTCTGCCTTGCAGTGCAAGGGGCAACAGTTCGATCCCTGATCCGGGAAGATCCCACAGGTTGTAGAGCAGCTGGACTGGTATGTCCAATTACTAGCCAGTGCTCTGCAGTGAGAGAGGCCACTGGAAAGGGAGGCCACACCAGCTGGAGAGTAAATAAGGATGAAAATAAATAAATAAAAAAACAGTTAATAGAGGCCAAAATTAAAACAAACAAATAAAATAGACAATACCATGTACTTGTTATATATTAACACATATGTAGTCAAGTGAAATAGAAAATTCTGAAGATGATGAACAACTTATTTGTATAGCAGTTACCTCTTTTGGGGAATGGAAGAAACAATTCAAGGGTTGGTTTGTGTGAAAAGTGTTAGTAGCTCAGTTGTGTCTGACTTTCTGTGACCTCTGTGAATTGTAGCCTGCCAGGCTCTCCCGTCCATGGAATTTTCCAGGCAAGAATACTGGAGTGGGCTGCCATTTCCTTCTCCAGGGGATCATCCTGACTCAGGGACTGATCAAACCTGGGTGTTTTGCACTGCAGTCAGACTTTACTAGGAGGCAAAGAAAACTAGTTCAAAGGAGTCCAATCCTAAAGGAAATCAACCCTGAACATTCATTGGAAGGACTGATGCTAAAGCTCCAATTCTTTGATCATTTGATGTAAAGAACCACCAGCTCACTGGAAAAGACCCCGAGTCTGGGAAATATTGAAGAAATGAGGTGAAGGAATGCAAAAGGATGAGATGGTACAGTAGCATCACTGACTCAATGGACATGAATTTGAGCACACTTTGGGAGACAGTGAAGAACAGGGTAGCCTGGTGTGCTTTTATCCATGTTATGATATGGCAAAAGTCAGACATGACTCAGCAACTGAACAACAACAACAAAGAAAACTAGAATCCACTTTTGAGTTTCACTATCAGATACAGTTAGACATTGGTTTGGCCAAAAAGTTCATTTAGGTTTTTCCATGTCACTTTACAGAAAAGGCTGAATGAACTTTTTGGCTAACTCCAAAAATGCTATCACAATGAAAAACAATACCATGGGGCTTCCCTAGTGGTCCAGTAGGTAAAGAGTCTGCCTTGCAGTGCAAGGGGCAACAGTTCGATCCCTGATCCGGGAAGATCCCACAGGTTGTAGAGCAGCTGGACTGGTATGTCCAATTACTAGCCAGTGCTCTGCAGTGAGAGAGGCCACTGGAAAGGGAGGCCACACCAGCTGGAGAGTAAATAAGGATGAAAATAAATAAATAAAAAAACAGTTAATAGAGGCCAAAATTAAAACAAACAAATAAAATAGACAATACCATGTACTTGTTATATATTAACACATATGTAGTCAAGTGAAATAGAAAATTCTGAAGATGATGAACAACTTATTTGTATAGCAGTTACCTCTTTTGAGAAGAGATGAAAGTGGATTACAGACTGGGGCATATGGCAAAGTTCATTTAATCAGGAAGGACCATGAGGGTTTGACAGATCTGGATGTTAAATATACAAGTGCTTATCATCCTTTGTCCTGTAGGTTTCCTTAGAGGAAAATTACTCCATCAATAATAAATAAATAAATACAGATGTGCAGCTTTTATGAGTCATGAGTGACAATCACCTTTCAACTGTTGTCTCCTTGACCGATGTCATCAGGCCAGCAAACACTGGCTGTTCAGCAAGATGATAGCTCTTGGCCACTGAAGACAGCTCTTGGCCTTGTCCTCATCTAGTTTATTTTATTAAGACCTCCCCTTTGGAAAAGGCCTCAGTTGGCATAAGTAATCCCCTAGAATGAAAAGTGTGATCCTGGAAATCTAGAAAAGTTACGATAATATTAAAAGGTGTACTTCACCCACACTGTCTACATCCTGCAAGGGTGCCTTGTCAGTTAATGACTACATGAGTTCTCTCTACCTTAGAATCTATATTGAAATTTTGAGCCAATATCAAGAGCCAACATTACTCTAGTAGTGCACCAGGCATTAGATGAAGTCCTTTGCTGTATCACTGTTGCTATTCAGTTGCCAAGTCATGTCTGACTCTTTTGAAACCCCATGGACGGCAACACACCAGGCCTCCCTGTCCTTCACCATCTTCCAGAGTTTTTCCAAGTTTATGTCCATGGCATCAGTGATGCCATCTAGTCATCTTGTCCTCTGCTGCTTCTGTCCTAAATCTTTCCAGCATCAGGAACTTTTCCAGTGAGTTGGCTGTTCATATCCGGTAACCAAAATACTGGAGCTTCAGCATCAGTGTTTGCCTGCATTGTTTCCTCCTAAAAACAACCTGATGGCATGTCATGTATATCTCCAAAGTTGCATTTCGGGAGCACAGAGCAGTTAAGTAACTTGTTATGGAAATTAATGGTAGAACAAAAATCATTACCTAGGGAATCTGGCTTCTCTACTAGGGTATCACCTCTCTAATGCTTCTCATTGCTCTATGTTCTCTGGCTACCATCTTAGAATCACCTTTAAAAAAACCCTTCATACCTCTCTGTACCTGGATCTCAGTTTTAAATATGGCAACAGTAAAGTCATAATCTTTCTAAGGAAAGCTTGAATGGCTATGGCTTTCTCCCTCATGTCTAATTCCGGGGAGATAGTAAACTAGGAAAACCTAAAATTTTCTGGAGCTCTTAGTCTGTCAGAGACGTGGGATAATTATTACCAGCCTCTGTTAGGATTCTTGTTAAAAGCCCAGTGGCATAGCTGATATGCCCCATATTGTACTGTCCTTCACCTGGAAGCCAAGTGGACATTGCTGGAGCTGTCCCCTTCCTGATATCACATACACACTCTTTCGGTCACTTTCTTATCCTGACCAGACTGTCACTTGAATACCACAAACTGGATATCCTAAGCAACAGAAATTTATTTCTCACAGTTCATGAAGCTATGATGTCTGAAGTCAGAGTGAAAGCATGACAGGAATACAAGAAAAATCCTCAGCTACAAATTAAAGGTGCTAATGTAGGTCAGTTTCTATCACAGTAGAAGACACATTATTTTATTGTTGTCTGTTGTGTAGTTGCTAAGTCATGTCCAACTCTTTTGCAATGCCATCTTATCCCTGGGTCTGGAAGATTCCAAGAAGTAGGAAATGGCAAACCACTCTAGCCTTCTTGCCTGAGAAATCCCATGGAAAGAGGAACCTGGTGGGCTACACTCCACAGGGCCACAGAGAGTCAGATACAACTGTCCAACTGAAGATGCACACACAGAATGTAACTCACCAGGCTCCTCTGCCTCTGGGATTTCTCAGGCAAGAATACTGGAGTGAGTCACCACTTCTTTATCCAGCAAATCTTCCTGACTCGGGAATCAAACATAGTCCCTGCACTGCAGGCTGATCTTTACCGCTGAGCCACAAGGGAAGTCCAGAAGACACATAATAGGTGTTAAAGTGATTCTCTGCCACCCATCTCTAGTCCACACTCAGAAGTCAATTTTCTTTTCAGGTTTGTTTTAAAGTGATTCTCTGTATATTTTCCAAAACCTTCATCATTCCTCTCTAATGTTTTTTTGGCTACCATCTTAGAATCACCTTTAAAAAAACCCTTCATACCTCTCTGTACCTGGATCTCAGTTTTAAATATGGCAACAGTAAAGTCATAATCTTTCTAAGGAAAGCTTGAATGGCTATGGCTTTCTCCCTCATGTCTAATTCCGGGGAGATAGTAAACTAGGAAAACCTAAAATTTTCTGGAGCTCTTAGTCTGTCAGAGACGTGGGATAATTATTACCAGCCTCTGTTAGGATTCTTGTTAAAAGCCCAGTGGCATAGCTGATATGCCCCATATTGTACTGTCCTTCACCTGGAAGCCAAGTGGACATTGCTGGAGCTGTCCCCTTCCTGATATCACATACACACTCTTTCGGTCACTTTCTTATCCTGACCAGACTGTCACTTGAATACCACAAACTGGATATCCTAAGCAACAGAAATTTATTTCTCACAGTTCATGAAGCTATGATGTCTGAAGTCAGAGTGAAAGCATGACAGGAATACAAGAAAAATCCTCAGCTACAAATTAAAGGTGCTAATGTAGGTCAGTTTCTATCACAGTAGAAGACACATTATTTTATTGTTGTCTGTTGTGTAGTTGCTAAGTCATGTCCAACTCTTTTGCAATGCCATCTTATCCCTGGGTCTGGAAGATTCCAAGAAGTAGGAAATGGCAAACCACTCTAGCCTTCTTGCCTGAGAAATCCCATGGAAAGAGGAACCTGGTGGGCTACACTCCACAGGGCCACAGAGAGTCAGATACAACTGTCCAACTGAAGATGCACACACAGAATGTAACTCACCAGGCTCCTCTGCCTCTGGGATTTCTCAGGCAAGAATACTGGAGTGAGTCACCACTTCTTTATCCAGCAAATCTTCCTGACTCGGGAATCAAACATAGTCCCTGCACTGCAGGCTGATCTTTACCGCTGAGCCACAAGGGAAGTCCAGAAGACACATAATAGGTGTTAAAGTGATTCTCTGCCACCCATCTCTAGTCCACACTCAGAAGTCAATTTTCTTTTCAGTGACTTCATACCAATAACTCAGATATTTTCTTCAAATTGTATTCCTTTTAGGCTATGATGTGTGGCCTCATAAAGTATATTTTCCTTTCAAGATTATTAGATATTCTGGTACTTCACTCATTTCCTTTTTGATTTTAAACGAATCTTAATATTTTGTGAAATGTCCTTCTGATCTGAGAGAAAGCAATAGAAAATTACTTTGGATTGTCATAAATAAGAAAACAATACTACCCTCTATTCTACTTCCGTTCATAAGGTTTGACTTTATTACTGAGTTTGAAGCCCCTGGGCTTTATCTTATTGCTAGATATCAGTCTGTGCTCTACAAATCAGCATCTAATTTGGTAGTAGGAAGCCTTTATGTTGCTTTGTTTTTTTAGTAGTTTAGGAGATTGAAAATGGCTAAGACAAAGACTCAGTAGCTGCTAACTCTCTGCTTTGTTACATAAAGTCATGTACTCTTTCTCTCTACAGGGGCTTCTCATCTTGCTTGAGTTGTCTTCTCAGGATGTCCAACTAATAAGAATCTCAAAGTCTCAGTAGTTTGTGTGTGTGTTGTGCTAAATTGCTTCAGTGGTATTCTGCTCTTTGTGACCCTATGGGCCATAGCCTGCCAGGTTCAGTCCCTGAGATTCTATAGGCAAAAATCCTAGACTGGGTTGCCATGACCTCTTCCAGGGGATCTACCTGACCCAGGGATCGACACTGTGTCTCTTATGTCTATTGCATTGGGAGGCAGGTTCTTTACCACTATTGCTACCTGGGAAGCCTACTGATAGTTTAATATAGATTTATTCCAAATTTTTCTTTCTAGCCTCGAATTTGTCATATATTTTGAAGAATATAAATGTTTTCCTCTGTGAGTTTCAGGTTTCACAAAAATTACTGTTACAGTCAATCCATTACAACAAAGTAATGGTATTCCTGTTAAGTATTCCCCAACCAGAATATGAAACCCTCTTACAGTATTTTGGGCAGCCTAAGTAAATCTTTAGAAAAGATCTATTTGTAGCTAGCTTGTTATGTACAAATGGTGTGTTTTGGAAGGGCAGGTTTACTGTATTTTAATTCTGCAGGCAGGAAAAAGTAAAGATAATACATAATGTTTCTAAGGATTATACATTTGACTTATATTGCTTTATTTAAGGCTGTGGATAATTATTTCCCATATTCTACAACTATGAAAACTGCTGTGCTGTGAAGTAGTTCTTTGTGACCCTGTGGACTGTATCCTGCCAGGCTCCTCTGCCATGGGGATTCTCCAGGGAAGAATACTAGAGTGGGCTGTCATGCCTTTTTCCAGAGGATCTTCTCAGCCCAGTTCTCCCACATTGCAGGTAGATTCTTTACCATCTGAGCCACCACAGAAGCCCATATTCTACAATTATGAAAACTAATTCTTATAATTTAAGGAATTTGCTGAAAGTAGATGGTAAGTAAGGGGTGGAATTGGGATCTAAAGGCTGATATTCTGACTGCATAGACCAGTCTCTTAATCATTCATTGGCCTATATTATCTATCAGTAGATATGGGATAAAATAATAAATTTACAAATTGTTAATTTTTCCTCTTTGAATGTTTTAGAATTTGGTAACCTAGAGTTTCAAAAGTTTATCTTGTAACTCTGCTGATCACAAGGAATTAAACCTCTGATTGAAGATACTTAAGTGTTTCTTTGTACTTTCCCAGTGGAGAAAAGTTTTCAAATTATTAAAAACAGCATTTTTAACCACTCTCATTATAAATCTATTTCACATATTGCATGAAAACACGACCTGTTTCCAAGCGATGAAAAAGACTCTTCTTTTAAAAGCTGGTAAATATTTGTGTTAGTGACACATTCAACTTCAAAAGATTGTGGATCCAAAGCATGAGAAAGGAGAGTTAATCTGGGAGCTTTAGCAGAAATATTGCTCTCTAGTTAATGGAATCCAAGCTGTCGCTGTTAGAACAGTGACATGCTGTTATTCTGTGACTCTCATGGTGGCTGCAAATGCTGGAATGGACATTCATTCACACATTGAATCACTTTCTCAAAAAAAAAAACTTTGGCCTTGAGAATCTAGTTGAAATACACAAGCTAAAGAAATTTAAAATGGAAGCTTGAGAAGGTTAGCACATTTATGAGGAAGCATAAAATGCGGTAGTGGCACAGCCATCTTAAGGAGTAAGGTAGTAATTACCACATGTCATCCTGAAGGTAACACATGATTAAGTTGAAGAGAGTGGCAGGATCACTGTGACTTCATGATGAACAACTTCTGTAGCTATTAGCTAATGACAAATGTACTTTTCTGCTTTTAGCTGTAAAAAAAGAACTGCTGTGCTGTGAAGTAGTTCTTTGTGACCCTGTGGACTGTATCCTGCCAGGCTCCTCTGCCATGGGGATTCTCCAGGGAAGAATACTAGAGTGGGCTGTCATGCCTTTTTCCAGAGGATCTTCTCAGCCCAGTTCTCCCACATTGCAGGTAGATTCTTTACCATCTGAGCCACCACAGAAGCCCATATTCTACAATTATGAAAACTAATTCTTATAATTTAAGGAATTTGCTGAAAGTAGATGGTAAGTAAGGGGTGGAATTGGGATCTAAAGGCTGATATTCTGACTGCATAGACCAGTCTCTTAATCATTCATTGGCCTATATTATCTATCAGTAGATATGGGATAAAATAATAAATTTACAAATTGTTAATTTTTCCTCTTTGAATGTTTTAGAATTTGGTAACCTAGAGTTTCAAAAGTTTATCTTGTAACTCTGCTGATCACAAGGAATTAAACCTCTGATTGAAGATACTTAAGTGTTTCTTTGTACTTTCCCAGTGGAGAAAAGTTTTCAAATTATTAAAAACAGCATTTTTAACCACTCTCATTATAAATCTATTTCACATATTGCATGAAAACACGACCTGTTTCCAAGCGATGAAAAAGACTCTTCTTTTAAAAGCTGGTAAATATTTGTGTTAGTGACACATTCAACTTCAAAAGATTGTGGATCCAAAGCATGAGAAAGGAGAGTTAATCTGGGAGCTTTAGCAGAAATATTGCTCTCTAGTTAATGGAATCCAAGCTGTCGCTGTTAGAACAGTGACATGCTGTTATTCTGTGACTCTCATGGTGGCTGCAAATGCTGGAATGGACATTCATTCACACATTGAATCACTTTCTCAAAAAAAAAAAAAACTTTGGCCTTGAGAATCTAGTTGAAATACACAAGCTAAAGAAATTTAAAATGGAAGCTTGAGAAGGTTAGCACATTTATGAGGAAGCATAAAATGCGGTAGTGGCACAGCCATCTTAAGGAGTAAGGTAGTAATTACCACATGTCATCCTGAAGGTAACACATGATTAAGTTGAAGAGAGTGGCAGGATCACTGTGACTTCATGATGAACAACTTCTGTAGCTATTAGCTAATGACAAATGTATCTTTTCCCTGTTTCTGACTTTATACGTCTGAAAAGCATAAAAATGGCAACATTGCATTAAATTGCTTGTTTTCTTTCATGTAAGCATGTATGAGGTAAAGCGATTCGGGGACTAGATGCTTCAAAACTCAGGAAGCTCTAGGACATATCTTGAAGTCAATGAGAAGATACCCCTACCTACAATATGACAAAGACAAAAAATTATATGTATTCCAGAGCCTGACACATAGTAGGAATTAAAAACGGCTCAGAATAATAGAATTCCAATCTTCATTTGGAAACATTTCTCATTTTCTAATAATTCCATTTTCATTCCCCCATTTTCATTTTGTTTCCTCCAAATCCACTTTTCTTTATTTTGAATATAATCCCTTTCATAAAACTTTTATGGATACAAGGGACTTCAGATTGCATAATATGATCTTTTCATCAAAAGTCCTAGGTAATGTTTTAGCTGCTATGGTTGTAATGAGGAATTCTCCTAAGCAACCCGTAAGCTATTAGCCAATTGTTAATAACAAGGTGGTAAGCAAAATATTTTAATAAATAGCTTATTTGGACCTACGACCTGTCTTTCTTTCAATTATTCAAGTATAATTCCTTTACAGTGTTGTGTTTGTTTCTGCTTTACAACAAAGCAAATTAGCCATATATATATATATATATAGACACATACACATCACCTCCCTGATGAGACTTCCTTCTACCCTTTTATTTTTTTTAAAGATTTATTTATTTATTTATGGGGGGGTGAGTGGAGTGGGGAGGAAGGGGAGCGGGCGGGCCACTTCTATTGGTCTTTCATTTCTCTATTTTCATCCGTCTTTGTTCTTTGGCCCATGTGGGCCTCCCATCACGGTGGCCCCTGTTGTCGCAGAGCGCCGGCTCTGGGCGCATGTGCTCCAGAGCGCCGGCTCAGTAATTGGACACATCAGTCTAGCTGCTCCGCGGCATGTGGGATCTTCCCAGGCCAGGGATCAAACCAGCAACCCTTGCACTGCAAGGCGGTGTCCTAACCCAATGGACCACCAGGGAAGCCCCCTTCTACCCTTTTATATCATCACAGAGAACAGAGTTTAGCTTTCTGTGTTCTACAGCAACCTCCTACTACTATCTGTTAATGTACACATGATAGCGTATAATTGACTTTTCTGGTGGTTCTGTGGTAAAGAATTTATCTGCAATGCAGGAGATGCAAAGAGGTGTGGTTTCAATCTCTGAGTCAGGAAGACCCCCTGGAAAAGGAAATGACCACCCATTCTAGTATCCTTGCCTAGAAAATCCCATGGACAGAGGAACTTGGAGGGGTGCATTCCATGGGATTACAAAGAGTCAGACCCGACTGAGTATGCACCCACTTAGTGTGACTGAGTATGCACCCACTTAGTGTATATGTGTCAGTTCTACTCTCAGTGTGTCTCGCTCTCCACTTCCATCCCTGCGTCCATATGCTCATTCTCTATGTCTGCCCTGCAAATAGGACCTTTCAGTATTACTCTCCCTTAAGTTTCATGTACTCTGTACTTTTTCTTCAATAATAAGGGAATTATTTCAAATCCCTTCATAATCTAAAATTTTCCAAGAGTATTTTATTTTTTATGATTTTTATGTTTTATGAAAATTAAATATCTCTAACCCAACAAATATTTTTGAACTTTACTATATGCATCACTTTCTTTACGCAAAGGAAACATACAAATAAATAGACACGCCTTGCCTGGGTGTTTTAATGTAGGTGAAATAATGGTCTCTCTAAAATGCTTACACACTAATCTCTAGAACATGAGACTATACTACCTCCTGACAGATAAGACTTTACATATGCTATTAATGTTACGGACCTTGAGATGCAAAGTTCAACTAGTTGATCTTAATTAAACACATGAGTTTTCAAATCCAGAGGATCTTTAGAGTTGTTGCTAGAGAAAGACAGGGTCAGGTAGAAGAGGGAGGGAGAAAAAAGAGAAATAACAGAGATAAATATGCAAAGACAATATAAGATGCATGATTATGTGTGATGTTGAAGGTGACAGATTCTCAGTTTTGCAAAGGATGCTAAAGAGGCTAACCTAAAGCCACTTTCTTTTACCCTTCTTAGGCCTAATTACAGAGTTTAGCCCCGCCTTGCTGGGGTGTTACCTACCAGGAAGCCCCCTTCTACCCTTTTATATCATCACAGAGAACAGAGTTTAGCTTTCTGTGTTCTACAGCAACCTCCTACTACTATCTGTTAATGTACACATGATAGCGTATAATTGACTTTTCTGGTGGTTCTGTGGTAAAGAATTTATCTGCAATGCAGGAGATGCAAAGAGGTGTGGTTTCAATCTCTGAGTCAGGAAGACCCCCTGGAAAAGGAAATGACCACCCATTCTAGTATCCTTGCCTAGAAAATCCCATGGACAGAGGAACTTGGAGGGGTGCATTCCATGGGATTACAAAGAGTCAGACCCGACTGAGTATGCACCCACTTAGTGTGACTGAGTATGCACCCACTTAGTGTATATGTGTCAGTTCTACTCTCAGTGTGTCTCGCTCTCCACTTCCATCCCTGCGTCCATATGCTCATTCTCTATGTCTGCCCTGCAAATAGGACCTTTCAGTATTACTCTCCCTTAAGTTTCATGTACTCTGTACTTTTTCTTCAATAATAAGGGAATTATTTCAAATCCCTTCATAATCTAAAATTTTCCAAGAGTATTTTATTTTTTATGATTTTTATGTTTTATGAAAATTAAATATCTCTAACCCAACAAATATTTTTGAACTTTACTATATGCATCACTTTCTTTACGCAAAGGAAACATACAAATAAATAGACACGCCTTGCCTGGGTGTTTTAATGTAGGTGAAATAATGGTCTCTCTAAAATGCTTACACACTAATCTCTAGAACATGAGACTATACTACCTCCTGACAGATAAGACTTTACATATGCTATTAATGTTACGGACCTTGAGATGCAAAGTTCAACTAGTTGATCTTAATTAAACACATGAGTTTTCAAATCCAGAGGATCTTTAGAGTTGTTGCTAGAGAAAGACAGGGTCAGGTAGAAGGGGGAGGGAGAAAAAAGAGAAATAACAGAGATAAATATGCAAAGACAATATAAGATGCATGATTATGTGTGATGTTGAAGGTGACAGATTCTCAGTTTTGCAAAGGATGCTAAAGAGGCTAACCTAAAGCCACTGCTGAGTTGTCCATTTGAAAGATGAAGCTTGACAAATTTATCTTTCAGTCCTTGCACCTCACTGAAGGCTTTTTTTCTGGAGTTGTTAACAACTTCCTTGCTTTTATGCTCTGCTTGAATAAAGCTGAATGGGCTCCAGCTGTGAGATGGAGCAGAAAGCAAAATGAGATGAGAGGTATCCCTGTGAAGTGAGTCTCCAGTTACACAGAACTGTCGGCTGAAGGGCCAGTGTAATCACAGCAGATGAGGAAAAGTGCTAGGGCAGCGTGGTGTCAGCCACAGGAAGGCCGGGGCCTAATGGGCACAGGATATTTATATCCGCCTATGAGGAGAGACTTGTTAAGAAGTCAAAATGTTGTTTGGAGAAGTTTGGTTTTTGGGTGAGTAAAGAAAATATGCTTGACCATTTGAGTCACCAGGGAAGCCCAAATGTCAAGACAAGTATATGATAAAATTAATAGAATTAATTCTTCCTGTTAAAATTAAGGAAGGAGGCAGCACTCTCTTTTCTTAAGAGTATTTACTTTAGAAAATGGGTAATTATAAATTCTCTCTCTCTTTGAAATGTAAGTCAGTTTTTTAAAGGCTAATTTAGCCTCTGGCCAGCTTAAAAACCCTGAAATATCCTTCTCAAATACTTGGGAGCCATTCCTTTTAAATGTAAAGATCAAGAGATATGTTGCTCCACCTCGCTCAGCATTCCTGGGAAGGGAGGAGTCTAAATTTTGGGGTGCCTAATTCCTGGTTGTAAAATTATGAGCTTATTTTTATTTAGAGAAAGTCATTAGCTAATGCAGATAATCACTCTGTCATAGTCTAGAACATGAGACTATACTACCTCCTGACAGATAAGACTTTACATATGCTATTAATGTTACGGACCTTGAGATGCAAAGTTCAACTAGTTGATCTTAATTAAACACATGAGTTTTCAAATCCAGAGGATCTTTAGAGTTGTTGCTAGAGAAAGACAGGGTCAGGTAGAAGAGGGAGGGAGAAAAAAGAGAAATAACAGAGATAAATATGCAAAGACAATATAAGATGCATGATTATGTGTGATGTTGAAGGTGACAGATTCTCAGTTTTGCAAAGGATGCTAAAGAGGCTAACCTAAAGCCACTGCTGAGTTGTCCATTTGAAAGATGAAGCTTGACAAATTTATCTTTCAGTCCTTGCACCTCACTGAAGGCTTTTTTTCTGGAGTTGTTAACAACTTCCTTGCTTTTATGCTCTGCTTGAATAAAGCTGAATGGGCTCCAGCTGTGAGATGGAGCAGAAAGCAAAATGAGATGAGAGGTATCCCTGTGAAGTGAGTCTCCAGTTACACAGAACTGTCGGCTGAAGGGCCAGTGTAATCACAGCAGATGAGGAAAAGTGCTAGGGCAGCGTGGTGTCAGCCACAGGAAGGCCGGGGCCTAATGGGCACAGGATATTTATATCCGCCTATGAGGAGAGACTTGTTAAGAAGTCAAAATGTTGTTTGGAGAAGTTTGGTTTTTGGGTGAGTAAAGAAAATATGCTTGACCATTTGAGTCACCAGGGAAGCCCAAATGTCAAGACAAGTATATGATAAAATTAATAGAATTAATTCTTCCTGTTAAAATTAAGGAAGGAGGCAGCACTCTCTTTTCTTAAGAGTATTTACTTTAGAAAATGGGTAATTATAAATTCTCTCTCTCTTTGAAATGTAAGTCAGTTTTTTAAAGGCTAATTTAGCCTCTGGCCAGCTTAAAAACCCTGAAATATCCTTCTCAAATACTTGGGAGCCATTCCTTTTAAATGTAAAGATCAAGAGATATGTTGCTCCACCTCGCTCAGCATTCCTGGGAAGGGAGGAGTCTAAATTTTGGGGTGCCTAATTCCTGGTTGTAAAATTATGAGCTTATTTTTATTTAGAGAAAGTCATTAGCTAATGCAGATAATCACTCTGATTAACAAGTGAATGTAAGGTGAATTATATGTGATGAATATCACTGTCAAATCCTCTACTTGAGAATCAGCTGTGGTTTGAATCTTGAGAAAACAGACATGATAGAGTTTATCTGCTTGGCCATCTAACAAAGTAAGATTTTTCTTGACTTTGCCATCGCTTTGGTGGCTAGCTTGTGATACACATCACATTCTGGTTTAAGGATTATTGAATAATGAAAGCATTTTCTCTCTGTTCTGCCTTTGTGGAGAGGTCTTCTTGGTTGGCAGGGAAGTTTGTTTTAACTATATTTCTGCTACCATGTGTCATATATTATTCAATGCTTAATTGCAAAGAAATTACCCCCAAGGTATTCAGAATCCATTTTTTCATTTTCTTTTCTCTTATAAGATTGATAGTCATAACTGTGGGAAATAAAGCTCAATGGTCTAAACCAAAGAATAGACTTGGAGACATGAGTTGCAGCGGGAAGAGAGGCTTTAATGATAGTCTTGCAAGACTAAGTGTCTGGTGGGCAGGCACACCTAGAGTCATTGCAAAGGGTTTTATCCTCTCAGCATGCAAGTCCCTCCTCACGTTCCTCATTGGGTGACTACTACAGGATTTACAATCTTCCCAAATGTTGCCTAGATTTATTATTCTCCTTGCACACTTCTTTCCAGTCTTATGTTTTGGATTCACCAGTAGAATGAGCCCAAGGAAAAATCCTACACATTACACTCTCCCTTTGTTTAGATTTTTCTTATGCAAGTATCCTAAGGACTATTGCATCAGGAGGCTGTCACTCTAGGCTAGTTCAGGGTGGAGTGAGGCATGCTATGCTCCAGGGAATCTGGTGGGACAGGTCTTTAGATAGGTGGATCTTTTTAGAAACAGATTTTATGATCTCAATCCAGGCATCTCCTCATATTCAGAAAAGCATTAACTCCCTTCATGGAGACATCAGATCTTTGAGACTAACTGAAAACCCGCTGTAAAATAAGTTTTTAATGGTATTGAAAAGGAAGGAGGAGTCTAAATTTGGGGTGCCTAATTCCTGGTTGTAAAATTATGAGCTTATTTTTATTTAGAGAAAGTCATTAGCTAATGCAGATAATCACTCTGATTAACAAGTGAATGTAAGGTGAATTATATGTGATGAATATCACTGTCAAATCCTCTACTTGAGAATCAGCTGTGGTTTGAATCTTGAGAAAACAGACATGATAGAGTTTATCTGCTTGGCCATCTAACAAAGTAAGATTTTTCTTGACTTTGCCATCGCTTTGGTGGCTAGCTTGTGATACACATCACATTCTGGTTTAAGGATTATTGAATAATGAAAGCATTTTCTCTCTGTTCTGCCTTTGTGGAGAGGTCTTCTTGGTTGGCAGGGAAGTTTGTTTTAACTATATTTCTGCTACCATGTGTCATATATTATTCAATGCTTAATTGCAAAGAAATTACCCCCAAGGTATTCAGAATCCATTTTTTCATTTTCTTTTCTCTTATAAGATTGATAGTCATAACTGTGGGAAATAAAGCTCAATGGTCTAAACCAAAGAATAGACTTGGAGACATGAGTTGCAGCGGGAAGAGAGGCTTTAATGATAGTCTTGCAAGACTAAGTGTCTGGTGGGCAGGCACACCTAGAGTCATTGCAAAGGGTTTTTATCCTCTCAGCATGCAAGTCCCTCCTCACGTTCCTCATTGGGTGACTACTACAGGATTTACAATCTTCCCAAATGTTGCCTAGATTTATTATTCTCCTTGCACACTTCTTTCCAGTCTTATGTTTTGGATTCACCAGTAGAATGAGCCCAAGGAAAAATCCTACACATTACACTCTCCCTTTGTTTAGATTTTTCTTATGCAAGTATCCTAAGGACTATTGCATCAGGAGGCTGTCACTCTAGGCTAGTTCAGGGTGGAGTGAGGCATGCTATGCTCCAGGGAATCTGGTGGGACAGGTCTTTAGATAGGTGGATCTTTTTAGAAACAGATTTTATGATCTCAATCCAGGCATCTCCTCATATTCAGAAAAGCATTAACTCCCTTCATGGAGACATCAGATCTTTGAGACTAACTGAAAACCCTCTGTAAAATAAGTTTTTAATGGTATTGAACTCCTCCTTCATCAAAACCTTATATATTGACGTTTCCCCAACTACCTCTTTGGAGCAGTCTCTTAGCTATCTGACAATGCTGCTTCCTGGTGCAGGCGGCAGTCCTCATTTCACCACAAATGAAACTTAACTTGAGACTCTCAAGTTGTTCATCTTTATAAGTCAACACTCATGAAAGGTTTTCTATTAGTCACAAGCAGCTGATGTCCCCATGGAACGATGTAGTACTTTTCTAAGTATGAGGAGATGCATGGAGTTGGATCATGAGATCAGTTCCTGAAAATATCTATCTAAAGGCCTGTTCCACCAGTTTTCCTAGCACAAAGGGCCTCATTCTCCACCCTGAACTCCCTTCAGGGTGTGTCAAAGGTCAATAGCTACAGCAGCACAGGATTCAATCTTCCCAGAGGCAGATGGCAAATGCCCTTGGCAAGCATCGATTTGTAGATGACATAAAAAAGGATAGCTTTATTACTTTGCCCAGTAAAAGGAGACACACTGGTCTTCTGCCTTCAAAAAACTATTTGTCTGAAGCCTAGAGGATTTGATGAAGGGTTTGTAACGGTAGGTCAAGGTAAGGTCTCTGACAAGATTATAGTGTGAGCAGGACTAGCAGTCCCTTAATGTGAGGTGTTCCAGTCTCCTAATTTGACGAGTTTCTCTGCTGCCTTTTATTTTTGCCTGAGGGGGTTTCTTGGCTTCTCTCCTGCTTAGCAACTGTTGGTATCTACCCTGTGGAACTCAGGGAAGGTCTTACTTACAAGAAATGAGGTACAGAAAGGCCTTCATGCCTGGGAGCCCTACAGGTCCCTGCTCTGGTTTTGGTGTAGTTTTCCCTTTTTATCTGTCAATTGCAGGAAAGTGAAACTCAGGAGGACCCTGTAGGGCTCCTGCTCAAGGCGTCTCTTCAGCCTCCATGACTTCCCCTGAGTTCCAAAGAGCAGATTCAATTGGTTGGTAATCAGAAAAGGAAGGGGTTGCGAAGATAAGAAACAACAGAGTGGCTTTGGGAGAGGGTCCTGATTCAACTTCAAGGGGTACAAATAATATCTTCAAGCTCTTTAAGTAACTAAAACCCCAACCAAGTGGAAAAAACATTAGCATTCCAGAAAAGACCACCTGAGACAAGATTAAAGGAACCAGAGAAGTACATCAAAAGATTTCCAGAGACCAGATTAAAGCAGTGCTTCTTCATATACCCAAGTCATGTCAGCGACTCTACCCCTGAACTATTGCTATAAAACTCCTCATCAAACTACCCTTGGTTAGATCATTTAGTTTTTGGAGGAAACAAGTCTGCTGTGTCCCTCTTTGCCTGGCAAACCAATACAACTATTCTTTTCTACTCTAAGTAATTATCTAAGATTTGATTTGGTACCAATGCACAGAGGAAGAGCTCTCAGCATAGAAAAGAGGGTGTAATGAATTGAAACTGATTCCCCCAAAATGAAAAAGCATCTGTGCAACTAAGAAAGAAATGGACAATTTTATTCAAGTCAAATTTATGGATTATAACCTGTCTAGGCATCTCCTCTGTACCCAGAACACACGCAAAACTGCCGTTGAAACAGCTTCTCTTGGAAATTATAGGATCAGCTTAAATTCACTAACAGAAAATTAAAACTGATGCTATTCCTTTTTGTCACAAGTCTTTTTTATAAATTTCCAGTGTCCCTTAAATATGTGCAAATATATATACCTTTCATCTTCCCTACTCAACATTCTACTCAAAGCTACATTTCTGCAAGAGTTATTTCATTAGCTTCATAATTATCTCCCATTTCACTATTGAACTTTTACAATATGTTATGCAGATCATATTTATATTCCTAATGTTAGAGCTCTTTAAAACAGTTACCTATGAAGATCATATCATCATTTGATATAAAGAGTAAGAATCTTATTCTACTCAGGACACAAATAATGAAGTCGATGACAAGGCGTATTTTCGATTAATGAACACTGAATGAAGGCCTAGGAGACTATATCACTTTAGACATCACAAGATTCATAAAACAAAAATAAAGTTAAAAGTCATTTTGATAGAGATTTTATGGTAAATCAAGGCAAATTGTATTAAATTTAAATTTTCTGAGCTTCCCTGGTAGCTTAGCTAGTAAAGAATCTACCTGAAATGTGGGAGGCCTGGGTTAGATCCCTGGGTTGGGAAGATCCCCTAGAGGAGAACACAGCAGTCCATTTGAAGACTCTTGCCTGAAGAATCCCCATGGACCAGAGAAACATGGCAGGCTACAACCCATGCGGTCACAAACAGTCAAACACGACTAAGCAACTAAGCAAACACACAGGTCATTAAACTAAACCCATTTTAGAACCCTAAAATGATAAATATTTTAAAAATAAAAAGGTATTTTCAATTAAGCAGAATGATTCCCTAGCTGTGGAACAATTCAGGAATTTATTACTGAAACCATACACAACAGACACACACACACACACACACACACACACACACATATGTATTTCAAGGTCACACATAATCCAAAACATAACCCTAATGCATAAAGCTTTGCAAAGGAAAAATGCTTGACTTTTCAAAAAGGCTCACTCATTAAAAATAAATGGAATTTTGTGTTCATTTTAGCTGCAACCTTTAAGCAATCAATGAATATATACTCACTGTAATCATTCTTTAAAATTAGAATTATTGAAAAGCTTTATGATCACTGATTAATGAAAGAAAGAAATATTGATTTGTGACCAGGAGGGATGATCTCAGGCAGTAAACTGGTGAAGTCCTAGAAGAATTCACTTCATTCTACCACAAGTGTGTCAGTTTGAAAGAAGTTCATCATGTTTTTAAGTTTAATCATGCATTATATTATAATGCTTTAGATTACAATTTAAGCAACACTGGGATGAAAAATGAATTATATCAATTAAGAGGCTACAATAGTATAAGTACCCATATTGTTAGAGGCATGTATTTTTCTATATGTGACTTACAAGATTTGCTTTTTATTCTATTCTTTATTGTATCTTTTCATTTGCTATTCTTGCAATACTAATTCATACTGTTATGTATATATAAATGTGAAGGATAAAACCACTCCACTTCAAGTGATTGCCATTTATAGACTTCTTTTTGTTCACTTTGAGATGACCCTTTAGACATCACAAAAGTTTTAAAAAAAGTTAAAAGTCATTTTGATAGAGATTTTATGGTAAATCAAGGCAAATTGAAAAATTTTCTGAGCTTCCTGGTAGCTTAGCTAGTAAAGAATCTACCTGAAATGTGGGAGGCCTGGGTTAGATCCCTGGGTTGGGAAGATCCCCTAGAGGAGAACACAGCAGTCCATTTGAAGACTCTTGCCTGAAGAATCCCCATGGACCAGAGAAACATGGCAGGCTACAACCCATGCGGTCACAAACAGTCAAACACGACTAAGCAACTAAGCAAACACACAGGTCATTAAACTAAACCCATTTTAGAACCCTAAAATGATAAATATTTTAAAAATAAAAAGGTATTTTCAATTAAGCAGAATGATTCCCTAGCTGTGGAACAATTCAGGAATTTATTACTGAAACCATACACAACAGACACACACACACACACACACACACACACACACATATGTATTTCAAGGTCACACATAATCAAAAACATAACCCTAATGCATAAAGCTTTGCAAAGGAAAAATGCTTGACTTTTCAAAAAGGCTCACTCATTAAAAATAAATGGAATTTTGTGTTCATTTTAGCTGCAACCTTTAAGCAATCAATGAATATATACTCACTGTAATCATTCTTTAAAATTAGAATTATTGAAAAGCTTTATGATCACTGATTAATGAAAGAAAGAAATATTGATTTGTGACCAGGAGGGATGATCTCAGGCAGTAAACTGGTGAAGTCCTAGAAGAATTCACTTCATTCTACCACAAGTGTGTCAGTTTGAAAGAAGTTCATCATGTTTTTAAGTTTAATCATGCATTATATTATAATGCTTTAGATTACAATTTAAGCAACACTGGGATGAAAAATGAATTATATCAATTAAGAGGCTACAATAGTATAAGTACCCATATTGTTAGAGG
Source organism: Tragulus kanchil (assembly GCA_022376925.1). Taxonomy (NCBI): domain Eukaryota; kingdom Metazoa; phylum Chordata; class Mammalia; order Artiodactyla; family Tragulidae; genus Tragulus; species Tragulus kanchil. The sequence continues at coordinate 146,622,505 of JAIOJX010000004.1, forward strand.
CATGTATTTTTCTATATGTGACTTACAAGATTTGCTTTTTATTCTATTCTTTATTGTATCTTTTCATTTGCTATTCTTGCAATACTAATTCATACTGTTATGTATATATAAATGTGAAGGATAAAACCACTCCACTTCAAGTGATTGCCATTTATAGACTTCTTTTTGTTCACTGATGATAGTCAAGAGAGACAGGGAAGTAGATCAAGCCACTGGATGAACAATTCCAGTAATTTTGATAATAACTCAAATCATAAATAATACTCAAACTTGAATAATAAGGAATTATTCCTTTAGAACAAATAATAATAAGATAATTTAGAAAAGTGAGAATTTATTACTTTTCAGTATGAAAATGAAAGAAACAATAAAACAGAGGCATAGACTGCACATTGAGGAGATAAATCACCATCTTTTATGATATTTGTTCTTCAGTTTCTTAAATTTTCCATTTATTTTACTTCATTCGTGGCTAAAATGTACTTTTCTGGCTTCCCTGATAGCTCGGCAGGTAAAGAACCTGCTTGCAGTGAAGGAGACATAGGAGATGTGGGTTCAGTCCCTGGGTTTGGAAGATCCCCTGGAAGAGGAAATGGCAACCAACTCCAGTATTCTTGTCTGGAGAATCCCATGGACAAAGGAGCCTGGCAGGCTTCATTCCATGGAATCACAAAGAGTTGGACAGAGCTAAGTTACTAAGCACACGCATGTACTTTTCTATAACTTTTCCTTACATCTCAGTTTTATTATTCCTGTGAAAGATTTTCATTATAAAATGGTCAGAAACTGTCTCAACATTTCTGTAATCTCTGGTGATTGATCGGATTTTTCTCTTTATTTTCCCATTCTTGAAGCAGTCCAGTTTCTTGCCTATCAACATTCTGGAACAAGAGAGAGAACCCAGAGATAAACCCAAGCACCTATGGGTACCTTATTTTTGACAAAGGAGGCAAAACTATAAAATGGGACAAAGACAGTCTCTTCAACAAATGGTGCTGGGAAAATTGGATAGCTACATGCAAAAAAATGAAGCTGGAACATTCCCTGACACCATACACAAAAATCAACTCAAAATGGATTAAAGACCTAAATGTAACACCAGAAACCCTAAAACTCTTAGAGGAGAATATAGGCAAAATACTCAAGGACATAAATCAAAGCAAGATCTTCCCTGACCCACCTACTAGAATAGCAGAAGTAAAAACAAAAATTAACATGTGGGAGCTAGTGAAACTTAAAAGCTTTTGTACAGCAAAAGAAATTACAATTAAGCTGAACAGACAACCCACAGAATGGGAGAAAATCATTGCATATGAAACAATAGAGCAAGAATTACTCTCCAAAATCTACAAGCAACTCAGACAACTCAACATCAGAAAAATGAACAACCCAATCAAAAAATGGGAAAAGGACCTAGATACCTCTCCAAAGAGGACATACAGGTGACCCAAAAACACACGAAACGATGCTTAACTTCGCTTATAATTAGAGAAATGCAAATCAAAACTACAATGAGATATCACCTCACACCCATCAGAATGGCCATCATCCACAAATCAACAGACAATAAATGCTGGAGAGGGTGTAGAGAAAAGGGAACACTCCTGCATTGCTGGTGGGAATGTAGATTGATACAGCCTCTATGGAAGACAGTATGGAGATTTCTTAAAAAACTAAAAATAGAGGCACCATACGATCCAGCAATCCCACTCTTAGGCTTATATCCTGATGAAATCGATTCTGAAAGAAGCACCTGTACCCCAATGTTCATTGCAGCTCTCTACACAATAGCTAGAGCATGGAAGCAGCCTAGATGCCCATTGACGAACGAATGGATACAGAAGCTCTGGTACATATATACAATGGAATACTACTCAGCTGTTAAAAGAAATGCAGAAGAATCAGCCCTAATGAGGTGGCTGGCTCTAGAACCTATCATAAAAGTGAAGTCAGTCAGAAAGAGAAGGACAAGTACAGTATACTAACACATATATATGGAATCTAGTAGGATGGTGATGATGACACATGCAGTGAAGTGACGGAAAGACAGACATGGACAGTGGACATATGGACATTGTGGGGAAGGAACAGTGGGTGAGAGGCATAAAGGAAGTAGCTTGAAGGCCTGTACTATTATAAGTGAAGAAAATAGCTATAGTCATTGCTCTGTGAGAAAAGTAGATCCTTCACACGGGTGCTGTATGATGGTTTGGAGGGGTGGGATGGGAGGGATATACATATGACTAATCTGAGAACATACATATCTGTAAACAACAAAACTCTGTAAAAGTAAAAAGTAAAAGTTTAAAAAAAAAATTCAGCATTCAAAAAATGACAAAAAACCACACAAAAACATTCTATCTTGACTTCTCTTTCTCTGATGACTCATATTCAGTCTCCTTTCCTAACTCATATTCCTACAAGTGCCAATTAAAATGGAGTCTCTTAAGCATTTCCTATTTCTTCTCTTCTTCTTTTGTCACCTCTGTCCCTGTTACTGTTGTTGTTTAGTCACTAATTTATGGCCAACACTTTTGAGACCCCATGGATTATCGCCTACCAGGCTCCTCTATCCATGGAATTTTCCAGGCAAGAATTCTGTAGTGGGTTGCAATTTTCTCCTCTAGGGCATCTTCCTGACGCAGGGTTTGAAACTTCATCTCCTTAATTGGCAGGGCAATTCTTTACTATTGCAACATCTGGGAAGCCACCACCTTTTTCCTTAGGCAAATTCATTATCTTCATGACTGTAAGTCTCATTTATACATAGCGGACCCAAAATGCATATCTCCAGATCAGATCTATGTTAAGAAGTCCAAACTTACTTTTTTAAATCAACTACTTTCCCATTTGTTCACAATCATGTAATCTAATCCAGAATATGGTTCATTTTGAAACACATGTATTTTGTTTTAGAAATCTATTTTGATATTTCACTTATGTAATTCTGTACCCCAGTCTACCAGTCTATCACCGAGTCTTGTCAATTTAGTCTTATCAGTATATAACTATATTCATTTTCTTTTCCTCTTTTACAAACTTTATCTTGATCTACTGTCATCAATTTCACCCAAAAATACAAAGCACTTTTAAAAACCAATCTGCTATTTTGCTTTGAACAGTTCCATCCCAACCAATTTCACCCAACTCATTCCAAAACTGGAATCTCTGCAATATTCAATAGCTGTGATAATTGAATTCCCATGCTTAACATGCATCGAGAATCTTTCCAGTACATTTACAATAAAATTAAAAACTCTTAACCTGGTAAATTACTGTTTTACATCAAACAGGGTGAAGCATAAGGGTAGTTTAGCTGACTATTATAAGTGAAGAAAATAGCTATAGTCATTGCTCTGTGAGAAAAGTAGATCCTTCACACGGGTGCTGTATGATGGTTTGGAGGGGTGGGATGGGAGGGATATACATATGACTAATCTGAGAACATACATATCTGTAAACAACAAAACTCTGTAAAAGTAAAAAGTAAAAGTTTAAAAAAAAAATTCAGCATTCAAAAAATGACAAAAAACCACACAAAAACATTCTATCTTGACTTCTCTTTCTCTGATGACTCATATTCAGTCTCCTTTCCTAACTCATATTCCTACAAGTGCCAATTAAAATGGAGTCTCTTAAGCATTTCCTATTTCTTCTCTTCTTCTTTTGTCACCTCTGTCCCTGTTACTGTTGTTGTTTAGTCACTAATTTATGGCCAACACTTTTGAGACCCCATGGATTATCGCCTACCAGGCTCCTCTATCCATGGAATTTTCCAGGCAAGAATTCTGTAGTGGGTTGCAATTTTCTCCTCTAGGGCATCTTCCTGACGCAGGGTTTGAAACTTCATCTCCTTAATTGGCAGGGCAATTCTTTACTATTGCAACATCTGGGAAGCCACCACCTTTTTCCTTAGGCAAATTCATTATCTTCATGACTGTAAGTCTCATTTATACATAGCGGACCCAAAATGCATATCTCCAGATCAGATCTATGTTAAGAAGTCCAAACTTACTTTTTTAAATCAACTACTTTCCCATTTGTTCACAATCATGTAATCTAATCCAGAATATGGTTCATTTTGAAACACATGTATTTTGTTTTAGAAATCTATTTTGATATTTCACTTATGTAATTCTGTACCCCAGTCTACCAGTCTATCACCGAGTCTTGTCAATTTAGTCTTATCAGTATATAACTATATTCATTTTCTTTTCCTCTTTTACAAACTTTATCTTGATCTACTGTCATCAATTTCACCCAAAAATACAAAGCACTTTTAAAAACCAATCTGCTATTTTGCTTTGAACAGTTCCATCCCAACCAATTTCACCCAACTCATTCCAAAACTGGAATCTCTGCAATATTCAATAGCTGTGATAATTGAATTCCCATGCTTAACATGCATCGAGAATCTTTCCAGTACATTTACAATAAAATTAAAAACTCTTAACCTGGTCTATAAGTTTCTACCTGTCTTTACATCTTTATTTTGCTTCCTTCCCCCTCAATGTTTATATTCTAACTACCAGGACCATCTTTGGGTTCAGTCAAAGGTAAGCTCTATCTTAACTTACCTTAGTTGTTGTTTTCTAATTGCTATGTTGTATCCAATTCACTGTGACCATGAACTGTAGCACACCAGGCTTCCTTGTCCTTCATTATCTTCCAGAGATTGCTCAGATTCATGTCCAATGAGTTGGTGACGCTATCTAACCAAATCAGCCTCTGCTCTCCTCTTCGTTTGCCCTCAGTCTTTCCCACAATTAATTAAGGTCTTTTCCAATGAGTCGGCTCTGTGCACCAGGTGGTCAAAGGAATTTTAGACCTGTTATTTTTTTTTTCTTTTTTTCTACCAAGAACTGTTATCCTTGGTTTTTGGATGGTAATTTCAGAGCTATCTATAAGTTCTCAGCTGAATTGCCTCTGGCTCACATGGTAAAGAATCTGCCTGCAATGCGGGAGACTTAGGTTTGATCCTAGGGTGGGGAAGATCCCCTTGAGAAGGGAATGACTGCCCACTCTAGTGCCCACTCTAGTATTTTTGCCAGGAGAATTCCATGGACAGAGGAACCTGGTGGGCTACAGTCCCATGGGGCCACAGAGTCAGACACAACGGGGATTTTCAGGGATTTCTTAGAAATACTTTAAAGCCAAATTACATGACCGATATGAAACATATTGCTACACCCTTACTTTTGCTTACATTATTCATGTAATGTAGAGTCTACTATTGATGATCATTGTTATTTATTTGTCTGATGATATTCATAAAGGTCCTCTTACTTTCTGGGTCGGGAAGATCTCCTGGAGAAGGGATAGGCTACCCACTCCAGTATCCTTGGGCTTCCCTGGTGGCTCAGACAGTAAAGAATCTGCCTGCAATTCAGAAGACCTGGTTTTGATCCCTGGGTATGAAAGATCCGCTGGAGAAGGGAAGGGCTACCCACTCCAGGATTCTTGACTGGAGAATTCCATGGCTCGTTATGGGATTGAAAAGGGTTGGAAACAACCATGTGACTTTCACTCACTCACTTTCTTACTTAGAGAGGGGAAACTCCATGAAGTCATATATGTTATGTAGATCATAAGAAACTACCACAACATTGTAAATTAACAATACTTCAGGGCTTCCCTGGTGGTCCAGTGGGTAAGGACACCGCCTTGCAGTGCAAGGGGCACCGGTTTGATCCCTGGCCTGGGAAGATCACACGTGCCACGGAGCGGCTGGACCGATGTGTCCAATTACCGAGCCAGAGCTCTGGAGCGCATGCGCCCAGAGCCGGTGCTCTGCGACAACAGAGGCCACCGCAATGGGAGGCCCACATGGGCCAAAGATGGATGAAAATAGACAAATGAAAGACCAATAGAAGTGGCCCGCCCGCTCCCCTCCCTCCCCACCCCGCACCCCATGAATAAATAAATAAATCTTTAAAAAACAACAGCAACAACTATACTTCAATGAAAAATATGGTTTAAAAAAGAGGAATCTTCCTTATAGCAAGTACTTCTTATTCTCCTAGTCTCTTCTACCTTGAAGAGATCAGTCGTTATGCAAGGGGCATCCTGATTAGGTCAGGCCCATCAGGAATACTTTATTTTTTTTTTTTAAATCAACTCATTTAGAAACATAATTACTGATCATTTTTTGTAAAATCAAAGAGAAAAAAGTAGATAATTTCCATATTATAGTTGAAACTTCAACAGTTTTCTTTCAATTACTGACATATCAAGCTGACATAAAATCATTAAAGATACAGTTGATCTGAATATCACTACTGCTGAGGTTGATCTCATTGACATTTATAGAATACTCCATCAAATAATAGCAGAGCACCTATTTGTCTAAATACACACAGTTTTAGAGCACAAATAGTAAATCTTTTTATATGCAGTGAATGCCTGTGTGATCAGTTGTGTCCCACTCCAGTATCCTTGGGCTTCCCTGGTGGCTCAGACAGTAAAGAATCTGCCTGCAATTCAGAAGACCTGGTTTTGATCCCTGGGTATGAAAGATCCGCTGGAGAAGGGAAGGGCTACCCACTCCAGGATTCTTGACTGGAGAATTCCATGGCTCGTTATGGGATTGAAAAGGGTTGGAAACAACCATGTGACTTTCACTCACTCACTTTCTTACTTAGAGAGGGGAAACTCCATGAAGTCATATATGTTATGTAGATCATAAGAAACTACCACAACATTGTAAATTAACAATACTTCAGGGCTTCCCTGGTGGTCCAGTGGGTAAGGACACCGCCTTGCAGTGCAAGGGGCGCCGGTTTGATCCCTGGCCTGGGAAGATCCCACGTGCCGCGGAGCGGCTGGACCGATGTGTCCAATTACCGAGCCAGAGCTCGGGAGCGCATGCGCCCAGAGCCGGTGCTCTGCGACAACAGAGGCCACCGCGATGGGAGGCCCACATGGGCCAAAGATGGATGAAAATAGAGAAATGAAAGACCAATAGAAGTGGCCCGCCTGTCACCTTCCCTCCCCACCCCGCACCCCATGAATAAATAAATAAATCTTTAAAAAACAACAGCAACAACTATACTTCAATGAAAAATATGGTTTAAAAAAGAGGAATCTTCCTTATAGCAAGTACTTCTTATTCTCCTAGTCTCTTCTACCTTGAAGAGATCAGTCGTTATGCAAGGGGCATCCTGATTAGGTCAGGCCCATCAGGAATACTTTATTTTTTTTTTTTAAATCAACTCATTTAGAAACATAATTACTGATCATTTTTTGTAAAATCAAAGAGAAAAAAGTAGATAATTTCCATATTATAGTTGAAACTTCAACAGTTTTCTTTCAATTACTGACATATCAAGCTGACATAAAATCATTAAAGATACAGTTGATCTGAATATCACTACTGCTGAGGTTGATCTCATTGACATTTATAGAATACTCCATCAAATAATAGCAGAGCACCTATTTGTCTAAATACACACAGTTTTAGAGCACAAATAGTAAATCTTTTTATATGCAGTGAATGCCTGTGTGATCAGTTGTGTCCAACTCTTTGCAGCCCCATGGACTGTAACACGCCAGACTTCTCTGTCTGTGGAATTTTTCAGGCAAGAATACTGATTGATGAAAAAGTGCATCTATTATGAGAATCTCACGCCTAAGCCAGGGCAGGTAGCTTGACATCAGCAGTGGAAGGAATACAGACTGGTGTCCTTGGATGCCACTGTTTAACTCTTATCCATCAGAAACAAGAATTAGTTAAGAGTCACCTACATTGTTGAGATATTTAAAGTAATGATGTTTGTCTAAAAATAAAATACATTTAGAGATGGAAGATCATGATGGAAATACTTTTAGAATTTTACATTTCTACATTCAAAAGAAAATGATCTTTTGACTAGGGTGACTAACAAAAGAAGTTTGTCTTGATCTACATAGTCTGAGCAGAAAACTTTTAGATTATCTCTAGCAATACCTTACAGAATAAAATTTACAAACTCCAATAAGCCGTTTTTTATGTCAGTGTCACTTTAGAATGAATTGATGGCTGCTAAAACTTAATTTAGTCTGGGTCTTTTCTGATGATATTTATAGTTTTACAGACAGCCATGCTCAATTCAGTTATATCTTACAAGAAATACACCAGGTTTAAAGTAAGAATCTATTTTAAATGCTCTGATATTTAGGTATCCCTATTAAATTGTGCTAGGCTATGGATTTTACACTTTTTTGGGGGGATGGGGCACTTCTATTGGCCTTTATTTATTTTCATCCATCTTTGTTCTTTGGCCTGTGTGGGCCTCCTGTCGCAGTGGCCTCTCTCGTGGCAGAGTACCGGCTCTGGGCGCATGCGCTCCAGAGTTCCACACATCGGTCCAGCCGCTCCACGGCATGTGGGATTTTCCCAGGCCAGGTATCAAATCAGTGCCCCTTGCACTGCAAGGTGATGTCCTTACCACTGGACCACCAGGGAAGCCCCTAGGCTATGGATCTTAAACAAAATCTCTTATTAAATAAAGCATTTGATCCCAGCAGTAAAGTTGCCAATATGAATCTCCATATTTTATTTTTGCATTTGCTGAAGCACATCTGCCAGAGTAATTACAGACTTCTACATGTAATCTGGCATTACATGAAAAGTTTAAACTACAAATAGCACAATATTACTATGCAGAAGAATGAACTGATCTTTATGTTATTCTCAAAAAGAAATCATGTTTTATAAAGTGAATTAAATGTATAAGTAAATCTTGAAAATGTTATTTCAGAACATTTTAGACAATGAACTTTCAGTTTTTGATGCTAATAATGACATAATCATATGTTGAATAGTTTTTAAGTGATCAAATAACGAGATAATTAGGGGATTCAGTCACTAGAGAAAGGAAAGTAAGGAATATAACTATGACATTAGGCACCCAATATCACTCTTACCTATAGCATAGACTTTAATGTATTTTGTCAATTACTTAGAAAGTACAGCTTTGATGGGTGACTAACAAAAGAAGTTTGTCTTGATCTACATAGTCTGAGCAGAAAACTTTTAGATTATCTCTAGCAATACCTTACAGAATAAAATTTACAAACTCCAATAAGCCGTTTTTTATGTCAGTGTCACTTTAGAATGAATTGATGGCTGCTAAAACTTAATTTAGTCTGGGTCTTTTCTGATGATATTTATAGTTTTACAGACAGCCATGCTCAATTCAGTTATATCTTACAAGAAATACACCAGGTTTAAAGTAAGAATCTATTTTAAATGCTCTGATATTTAGGTATCCCTATTAAATTGTGCTAGGCTATGGATTTTACACTTTTTTGGGGGGATGGGGCACTTCTATTGGCCTTTATTTATTTTCATCCATCTTTGTTCTTTGGCCTGTGTGGGCCTCCTGTCGCAGTGGCCTCTCTCGTGGCAGAGTACCGGCTCTGGGCGCATGCGCTCCAGAGTTCCACACATCGGTCCAGCCGCTCCACGGCATGTGGGATTTTCCCAGGCCAGGTATCAAATCAGTGCCCCTTGCACTGCAAGGTGATGTCCTTACCACTGGACCACCAGGGAAGCCCCTAGGCTATGGATCTTAAACAAAATCTCTTATTAAATAAAGCATTTGATCCCAGCAGTAAAGTTGCCAATATGAATCTCCATATTTTATTTTTGCATTTGCTGAAGCACATCTGCCAGAGTAATTACAGACTTCTACATGTAATCTGGCATTACATGAAAAGTTTAAACTACAAATAGCACAATATTACTATGCAGAAGAATGAACTGATCTTTATGTTATTCTCAAAAAGAAATCATGTTTTATAAAGTGAATTAAATGTATAAGTAAATCTTGAAAATGTTATTTCAGAACATTTTAGACAATGAACTTTCAGTTTTTGATGCTAATAATGACATAATCATATGTTGAATAGTTTTTAAGTGATCAAATAACGAGATAATTAGGGGATTCAGTCACTAGAGAAAGGAAAGTAAGGAATATAACTATGACATTAGGCACCCAATATCACTCTTACCTATAGCATAGACTTTAATGTATTTTGTCAATTACTTAGGCAAAGTACAGCTTGACCTAGACTGCTTTATTGGTTTATTTACTTTTGCAATAATACTTTATTTGTTCAATTTGGTCCATTGTTTGTGTAACTTTGCTTAGAGTTGCACTGACTAAAAATAATAAAATATTGCAGCTTGTAGGTATTCATAGTATTATTTTGCTTTGCTTTACTAAACTCTTGACAAAGTTAAAGCAATCTAGTTATTAAGATATGTATGGATAAGTGCCAATGAGGAAAGAGACAAGTGCATTTATATCTCTTTCCATTACTAACAGTGGGAAAAATTAACGCAGACATTATCATCTTTTTTTTACTTATATATTTTAAAATATAAATATAATATAGTAAACATTTATACCACCAAATGATGCACCAGAGATATAGAATTATTTGATTATTTTGTGAATGTAAATCATATAGCTATCTTCAAAAATCAATTCTGAACAAAAAGAAAACTTTTTGTGATTATATATATATATATATATATATATATATATATTGTTTAAAATATGTAAATAGGGAGGCAATATAGTCTGCATTTGAATCTAATCTGTATGTTTTACCTTTGTCAACTTATTCAGTTTATTGGTGACATCATGTTTGATAATTTAATTATTACCAATATATACATCCTAGATGAGATTTGGATGAAAATACAGTTAATTTAAAAAATGGAATATTTTATTATGTTCTATATGTCTAGTGTTTCCTCCATGTTTAAACTAACCTGAGTGTCTGAATATTTTATTATTGTCTTTATGCTTACATGAAAAAACTAACAAAAAAAAAAGCACAATATTACTATGCAGAAGAATGAACTGATCTTTATGTTATTCTCAAAAAGAAATCATGTTTTATAAAGTGAATTAAATGTATAAGTAAATCTTGAAAATGTTATTTCAGAACATTTTAGACAATGAACTTTCAGTTTTTGATGCTAATAATGACATAATCATATGTTGAATAGTTTTTAAGTGATCAAATAACGAGATAATTAGGGGATTCAGTCACTAGAGAAAGGAAAGTAAGGAATATAACTATGACATTAGGCACCCAATATCACTCTTACCTATAGCATAGACTTTAATGTATTTTGTCAATTACTTAGGCAAAGTACAGCTTGACCTAGACTGCTTTATTGGTTTATTTACTTTTGCAATAATACTTTATTTGTTCAATTTGGTCCATTGTTTGTGTAACTTTGCTTAGAGTTGCACTGACTAAAAATAATAAAATATTGCAGCTTGTAGGTATTCATAGTATTATTTTGCTTTGCTTTACTAAACTCTTGACAAAGTTAAAGCAATCTAGTTATTAAGATATGTATGGATAAGTGCCAATGAGGAAAGAGACAAGTGCATTTATATCTCTTTCCATTACTAACAGTGGGAAAAATTAACGCAGACATTATCATCTTTTTTTTACTTATATATTTTAAAATATAAATATAATATAGTAAACATTTATACCACCAAATGATGCACCAGAGATATAGAATTATTTGATTATTTTGTGAATGTAAATCATATAGCTATCTTCAAAAATCAATTCTGAACAAAAAGAAAACTTTTTGTGATTATATATATATATATATATATATATATATATATATTGCCTAAAATATGTAAATTGGTAGGCAATATAGTCTGCATTTGAATCTAATCTGTATGTTTTACCTTTGTCAACTTATTCAGTTTATTGGTGACATCATGTTTGATAATTTAATTATTACCAATATATACATCCTAGATGAGATTTGGATGAAAATACAGTTAATTTAAAAAATGGAATATTTTATTATGTTCTATATGTCTAGTGTTTCCTCCATGTTTAAACTAACCTGAGTGTCTGAATCTATGTTTTATGTTAATATTTTGGAACATCAGTCTATATTGTAACTAAATGTGACACAATTATTCATGAAATGGATTGTTACTTTATTAAAAAAGAAATCAGAATACTTTGAGAGTCCTAGAAATTAAAAGCTAAAACTCTATTCCTGATTAACTGTGAAAAAGAATAATAAACTGAAATCCAAATTCACATAAGCATCTAGAAGACTTCATGGATAATATATGTGATCATTATGTACTAAAAATATTTACATATTCTAATCAAAAAGATTTCAAGAGGTGGCACTTGGACTTTTTTTTTAATTTAGTTGTATTATATTTGAAACTGACATACTCATTTCTGAATTGATTCAATGTCCAGATAGTGAAGTAGACCAGATGGCTTTGGCATATTGCAATATAAAAACATAGGTATTGAAACTAGATTATTTGTGATCAAGCTCATTTCTGTGAACTTCTCAATACTACAACCTAGCTGATAACTCATTCTTAAAAATATGCATGATAAATTGAAAGCCAGTAAATTCACTGTTTGTATTAAAATCTGAACATTAAATCTAGCTATATACAATTAATGGAATTAAAATCCTTCCGAATAAATTTACAGAAGAGAAGTAAGCTTAAACTCCCTGAATCACTTTAAAGTCATACTGAAATTTCAAATTTAAAATTTTGCTAAACTAAAACTGTATCACAGAAAATGTCACAGGAAAATGTTTAGAATGTATGTGTATACACACACACACAAACACACACACGCACACATATATACATACAAAATCATCTAAAATTGTTGAAATGTATTATTGATGTCACATTACTAACTTGTTTTAAAGTATATAAATTATTTTCATGAGTTTTTTGAAGTGAGACATTTTCTAATAATATGGAAAGGAACTCTGTAAGATGAAACATAGTAATTCATAACCAGTATAGCATACTTTTAAAATCTCTTTAATACAAAAACATCATTTATAAATAAATATCACACTATGTCCCATGCTGTCTTTTTTAGTGAAAGGACTATCTCCCTTACGGCTATCATCCTCAGACACTACTATTTAAAATGTCCTTAGGGCTTCCCTGGTGGTCAGTAGGTAGAGTCTACCTTGCAGTGCAAGGGGCGCCAGTTCAATCTCTGGCCTGGAAAGATCCCACATGCCGTGGAGTGGCTGGACCGGTGTGTTCAATTACAAGGCAGCACTCTGCAGCGCATGTGCCCAGAGTGGGCGCTCTGCCACAACAGAAGCCACTGCGATGGGAGACCCACACAGGCCAGAGAATAGAGATGGATGAAAATAAACAAATGAAAGACCAATCATGGAAGCCAAAATTTAAACAAACAAACAAAATGTCTTTAGTTCTTCTATCAATAGACGTTAGTGGTACATATATACAATGGAATATTACTCAGCCATTAAAAAGAATGAAATGAAATAATGCCATTTGAAGCAATACGGATGGACCTAGCACATGTCATGCTGACTGAAGTAAGTCAGATATAGAAGGAGAAATACATGACAGCCCTTATATCCAGAATATAAAAAGAAATACAAATGAATCTACAAAAGAGAAATAGACTCAGACTTTGAGAATGAACTTATGATTGCTGGGGGAAAGGGTCCCAGGAAGGGAGAGTTAGGGAGTTTGGGATTTATATATACACACTGCTATATTAAAATGGATAACCAACAAGGATCTTTTGTACAGCACATGAAAATCTAATCAGTATTATGTGGCAGTCTGGATAGTAAGGAAGTTTCTGGGAGAATGGATATATGTATTTGTATAGTTGAATTTCTTCACTATTCAGCTGAAACTATCACTTCATTTGTTAAGTGACTATACCCCAATACAAAATAACAAGTTTGAAAAATAAAAGGTCCTAGTATTACTAACAATTGGAAATGCATTAGAACTGAAGAAAACATTACCAGTCCACTGACAGCTGACAACTATTATAGGATTCCTGAGAGGCAAATTGCTGCATTAAAAAAATTGCTATCAGTGAAATTTAGAAGCAGTCAAATAAACAGAATATATAATTATTATTAAAGCCATACACATTTTATAACAAATTGTTCTCACAGAACCATGCTCCATAAACCTACATAAAACCCAATCATTTATAAATAAATATCACACTATGTCCCATGCTGTCTTTTTTAGTGAAAGGACTATCTCCCTTACGGCTATCATCCTCAGACACTACTATTTAAAATGTCCTTAGGGCTTCCCTGGTGGTCAGTAGGTAGAGTCTACCTTGCAGTGCAAGGGGCGCCAGTTCAATCTCTGGCCTGGAAAGATCCCACATGCCGTGGAGTGGCTGGACCGGTGTGTTCAATTACAAGGCAGCACTCTGCAGCGCATGTGCCCAGAGTGGGCGCTCTGCCACAACAGAAGCCACTGCGATGGGAGACCCACACAGGCCAGAGAATAGAGATGGATGAAAATAAACAAATGAAAGACCAATCATGGAAGCCAAAATTTAAACAAACAAACAAAATGTCTTTAGTTCTTCTATCAATAGACGTTAGTGGTACATATATACAATGGAATATTACTCAGCCATTAAAAAGAATGAAATGAAATAATGCCATTTGAAGCAATACGGATGGACCTAGCACATGTCATGCTGACTGAAGTAAGTCAGATATAGAAGGAGAAATACATGACAGCCCTTATATCCAGAATATAAAAGAAATACAAATGAATCTACAAAAGAGAAATAGACTCAGACTTTGAGAATGAACTTATGATTGCTGGGGGAAAGGGTCCCAGGAAGGGAGAGTTAGGGAGTTTGGGATTTATATATACACACTGCTATATTAAAATGGATAACCAACAAGGATCTTTTGTACAGCACATGAAAATCTAATCAGTATTATGTGGCAGTCTGGATAGTAAGGAAGTTTCTGGGAGAATGGATATATGTATTTGTATAGTTGAATTTCTTCACTATTCAGCTGAAACTATCACTTCATTTGTTAAGTGACTATACCCCAATACAAAATAACAAGTTTGAAAAATAAAAGGTCCTAGTATTACTAACAATTGGAAATGCATTAGAACTGAAGAAAACATTACCAGTCCACTGACAGCTGACAACTATTATAGGATTCCTGAGAGGCAAATTGCTGCATTAAAAAAATTGCTATCAGTGAAATTTAGAAGCAGTCAAATAAACAGAATATATAATTATTATTAAAGCCATACACATTTTATAACAAATTGTTCTCACAGAACCATGCTCCATAAACCTACACAAACCCAAAAAGGTTGTAAAAATATATAATAGACTTTGGAAATATTTTGCTGTACTACAGCATGAATTTTCTCATAAAACAATGGAGTAGACCCTTGAATACTGGCAATACTGCTGAATTCTACCTTCAGGCCTCTTTCAAAACTTTCCGAAGGTCACAGGCCCTGGGATCTGGACTCCTAAGAACAGGTGGCTTCTTTAATGCACGTTTGCTGTGACCACAAAACGGACAAGACCTTGACTGAGCAAGGCTGTTGAATCAACTCATATCTGTGACTTACTTGGACTATGACCTCTGTGCATCTTAAATGCTGTTCTAGCTGAAAATCAATGTAAAAGTAATCTTCCTGTTGTTTGATATCTCATTCTTTCTGACTCTAAACTTGAGCACCTTTATGGCCAACCACAGGATTCCAGCAAGCCTTTCTACCCCTATGGTCTCTACGATTCCCTCCTATTCTATCTTTTATATTCCCCCTTCTCACTCTCACACTGGATGGCTAAAGAAGAATCATCTACAGAACTGTGATGCAAAGAAGTTCAGAAAACACAATGAATAAACATTTTTAGAGGTGCCACTCACCTGCTACCACCTCCAATATCACCTTCTGTTTATTATCTATAATTTCCCACTAAAATATAGGAAATATTTTTATTACTTCTTTTTGTGTGTATGTGCTAGAGAAAAACATATCTTACAATCCTGCTGTCACGAAGAAAAGTAAGCACAATATTCTACTCCATCAGCTGGTAAAGTCAGTATGGATGACTATCATATCATATATGTGTGTGTGTATATATATATGTGCATGTGTATGTGTTTATTTGCGTCTTCTAGTTTTAAATTGGGGTATAGCTGCACTGCAATATCGTGTTAGTTTTTGCTGTACAAAGAGGTGAATTAGCTATATATATATATATATATATATATATATATATATACACACACACATGCACGCACATATGTGTATGTGTACTCAGTCCCATAGTCATGTCTGATTCATTACTGTATTATAGACTGTAGCCCACCAGAACCCTCTTTATAAGGGATTTTCCAGGCAAGAATACTGGACATGGTTGCCATTTCCTACTTCCGGGTATCTTCCCTATCCAGGGATTAAATCCACTTCTTCTGTGTGTCCTACATTGCAGGTGAATTCTTTACCACTAGCACCACGTATAAAACCCTTGTCTAGGGCTTCCCTGGTGGTCCAGTGGGTAAGGACACCACCTTGCAGTGCAAGGGGCACCGGTTCAATCCCTGGCCTGGGAGGATCCCACGTGCTGCGGAGCAGCTGGACTGATGTGTCCAATTACCCAGCGGGAGCTCTGAAGCGCGTGCGCCCAGAGCTGGTGCTCTGTGACACCAGAGGCCACAGCGATGGGAGGCCCACATAGGCCAAAGAACAAAGATGGATGAAAATAGACAAATGAAAGGCCAACAGAAGTGGCCCGCCTGATCCCCTCCCTCCCCACCTCACCCCCACCAAAAATAAATACATAAATAAATCTTTAAAAAAACAAAAACCCTTGTCTATGTATAGATACGGAAGTTAAAGTTTAGTCACTCAATCGTGTCCAACTCTTTGTGACCCCATGGACTGTAGCCTGCCCTCCAGGATCCTCTGTCCCTGTGAGTTTCTAGGCAAGAATACTGGATTGGACTGATATCTTTTCTCTAGGAGATCTTCCTGATCCAGAGATCGAACCCAAGTCTCCTGAACTGGAGGCAGATTCTTCACTGTCTGAGCCACAGGGGAAGCCCTCCTCCTTGTGGCAGGTGTTAGTTATGAAGTATCTTATAGTATTTAAAAGACCCCTTTGACTGGAGGTCATATAAACATTTTGAAAGAATTTTATCCTTTGGTGTATGCCTTATAAATGTTCCTGCTATTTCCCATTTGAGTTGAACTTGTTTGTTATGCAATGAGTCCTATCTGACTCTGCAACATTGACAACTACATCATGCCATGCGGGTTCCTTCATCCTCCACTACTTCCCAGAGTTTGTTCATATTCAAGTCCATTGAGTCAGTGATGGTATTAACCATCTCACTCTCGCCTGCCCCCTTGGCCTTTTGCTTTCATTCTTTCCCAGCACCAAGGTCTTTTCAAATGAGTTGGCTCTTCACTTCAAGTGGCCAAAGTATTGGAGCTTCAGATCCAGCATCAATCTTAGTAGTGAATATTCAGGGTTGATTTCCTTTAGGATTAGTTGGTTTGATCTTGCAATCCAAAGAATTCTCAAGAATCTTCTCCAGCACCACAATCTGAAAACATCAATTTTTCAGCAATTAGCCTTCTCTATGGTTCACATATGTACATGATTACTGGAAAAACCACAGCTTGATTATACAGACCTTCATCTGCAAAGTGCTGTCTCTGCTTCTTAATATGCTATCGAGATTTGTCATAGCTTTCCTTACAAGGAGCAAATGTCTCTAATTTTTAAGAATGTAATCACTGTCTGCAGTGATTCTGGAGCCCAAGGAAATAAAATTTGTCACTGGTTCCACTTTTTTCACTTTCATTTTCCAAAAAGCGATGGACCCAGAAGCCATGATCCTAGTTTTTTGAATGCTGAGTTTTAAGCCAGTCTTTTTCACACTCCTCTTTCACTCTCATCAAGGGTCGTTAAGCTATGTCCAACTTTTGAGACGTCATGGACTGTATAACCTGCCAGGCTCCTGGTTCATGGGATTTCCTAGGAAACAATACTGGAGTGGGTTGCCATCTCTTTCTTCAGGGGATCTTTCTAACCCAGGGATCGAACCCAGGTCCCCTGTATTGCAAGCAGATTTTTACCTGACTGAGCCATGAGGGAAGCTCACAATAGGATTCTACTTAACCATGAAAAATAATGAAAATTTGCATTTGCAACAGCATGGATGGAACTTATGGACAGCATTATGTTTAGTTAAATAATTCAGGCAGAGAAATAAAGACTAATACTGTAGGATATCACTTATATATGGAATCCAGCAAAAATAAAACAAACTAATGAAAATAACAAAAACAAACAGACTCACAGTTGTAGAGAACACACTATTGGTTACCAGTGGGGACACAGAGGCTTAAGGGGCAAGGAAGGTACAGGGGATTAAGAGATATAAGCTATGTTTAAAATAAATATGCTATAAGGATATATAGAATAGGAAATATAGCCAATATTTTATAATAACTACAAAAGACACATAATTTTTAACAGTTGTTAGTATACTGTAGACCTGAAACTTATAAAATAAATCAACTTTATCTTAATAAATAAAAATAAGTAAAGAAATAAACAATACGTGTCTAATAAAATTTTATTTGTGGACATATTTATCAGTTAAAAATAGCATTTGGAGATTCAACTACAGAAACTTTACAAATGGAAGTTTTCCTTTTACTCTGGCAGATAAGAGCTTTGCCAGTTGGTCATCTATTGCTAGAATGCCATCTTCGTGCTATCGTTAGGAACCTGAGATTGTACTTCTCTATCACTGTTTTTTGTACATCGGTTCTATCTTAAAAGTTACATCCTGCCTCCAGTCATTACCTCTGCATTCCAGGCCAGCTGCAAAATGTATATGAGATTTAAAAAGGCCCTATCTGACTTATGTAAACTCTACTCAATACTCCGTAATAACCTATATGACAGAAGAATCTAAAAAAGAGTGGATATATGTATATGTGTAACTAATTCAATTTGCTGTACAGCAGAAACTAACACATCATTGTAGATCAACTGTGTTCCAATACAAGTTAATTTAAAAAATAAAAAGGGTGTATCTACCAGCTGAGTCAACTGCAATTAATGAACCATCTCAGACATTCCACACAACTCGTCTGAATGTGATTGCATGAAGAAACAAGGGAACGTGGAAAATGGCACACTGAGCTCAGATAACTGGAATTCTATGACTAAGAATGGGACCATGAATACTGAAAGGTCAATAGCAATCTCCAACGGCCTATATAACAATGACTTTGAATGTTCAAGCAGGACTATATACACGTGGAATTTTAACAGGGGAAAAAATAGGAAAACTAAAAACTTCAATGAAGAAATAATGTATGACTTTTTAGTACATGTTTCTTGTGTGAAAAACAGGCAAAATATGACTCAGTCTCATAATAGTGATCAAATGTATAGGTAAATAACAACACCCATTTGGGCTATCAACACTCCATTTTGGAAAGTCATTCTCTAAGATTCCAAGTTTAGGAACAGAAATGTATGTTTTCATTAACACATATTTTCAATATATTCAGAGTCGGATATTATGTATGATATTAGGATAAAGACAAACTACTCAAAAAACAATACTGAAACACTTTAAAAAAACTATTATTTTAAGAGTATAATGATATAATAATGCATTCACCATATAGTGACCTATTGTTTATGTCTGATAATATACAAACCCTATTCCATTCATTGTTAGAACTCAATAGCATTATAAAAGCAGTGACTATTAATAGACAGAGATAAAAAATCTCAGTTCTTTTACATTCTTTGTTTGAAAAAGTGTCTCCAGGGCAGGTCCTGTCGGGTTGTTCATACTCATCACCTGATAATAACTTTCCTAGAATGTGGCTAAACCACCCACATTTTCATGGCATGGGTTGCAGACCACAGTAACTGCTCTGCACAAAAAACCCAAAAAGCAGTAATGGCTGAGAAACGGGCCCAGACTCTGCTTACAGAACAGTCACCACTCTTGTACTTAATAATCCCCCCCCGCCCACATAGAGAGAATCTGTAAGGATTATTCTTAGGAAAGACTTCAGGTAAAAAAGATGAGACATTTGCAAATCATTCTGTAGAGTTCACTTTTGAGTTATCAGTTACATGTATATACTGATAATAAGAAGTTTTTAAATTCTAGAAGCTTATGTAATTGAGATATTTCATTGCACTTGTGTGATTTTCAGATCCTTTCTACTTAAATTGTAACTATACTTTCTGAATTAACAAAGAATTACCATACTACATTTACTTTAAGGGAAGAAAGTACCCTTATTATGCAGGATCGAGGAACAGCACTAAAACTCATGTTTATGGGGAAAAAAAAAAAAAAAACCACAGATAATTACATTTTATTACGTGTGTACTAAAGAGAAAAATAATTGTGTTCCACAGTGTAATTTTATACCATACTATTCTAAATACTTTCATTTAAACAAGTTCATTATAAAGATATTTTGTACACTGAAAATTTTTGCAGTCTCATAATAGTGATCAAATGTATAGGTAAATAACAACACCCATTTGGGCTATCAACACTCCATTTTGGAAAGTCATTCTCTAAGATTCCAAGTTTAGGAACAGAAATGTATGTTTTCATTAACACATATTTTCAATATATTCAGAGTCGGATATTATGTATGATATTAGGATAAAGACAAACTACTCAAAAAACAATACTGAAACACTTTAAAAAAACTATTATTTTAAGAGTATAATGATATAATAATGCATTCACCATATAGTGACCTATTGTTTATGTCTGATAATATACAAACCCTATTCCATTCATTGTTAGAACTCAATAGCATTATAAAAGCAGTGACTATTAATAGACAGAGATAAAAAATCTCAGTTCTTTTACATTCTTTGTTTGAAAAAGTGTCTCCAGGGCAGGTCCTGTCGGGTTGTTCATACTCATCACCTGATAATAACTTTCCTAGAATGTGGCTAAACCACCCACATTTTCATGGCATGGGTTGCAGACCACAGTAACTGCTCTGCACAAAAACCAAAGAGCAGTAATGGCTGAGAAACGGGCCCAGACTCTGCTTACAGAACAGTCACCACTCTTGTACTTAATAATCCCCCCCCGCCCACATAGAGAGAATCTGTAAGGATTATTCTTAGGAAAGACTTCAGGTAAAAAAGATGAGACATTTGCAAATCATTCTGTAGAGTTCACTTTTGAGTTATCAGTTACATGTATATACTGATAATAAGAAGTTTTTAAATTCTAGAAGCTTATGTAATTGAGATATTTCATTGCACTTGTGTGATTTTCAGATCCTTTCTACTTAAATTGTAACTATACTTTCTGAATTAACAAAGAATTACCATACTACATTTACTTTAAGGGAAGAAAGTACCCTTATTATGCAGGATCGAGGAACAGCACTAAAACTCATGTTTATGGGGAAAAAAAAAAAAAAAACCACAGATAATTACATTTTATTACGTGTGTACTAAAGAGAAAAATAATTGTGTTCCACAGTGTAATTTTATACCATACTATTCTAAATACTTTCATTTAAACAAGTTCATTATAAAGATATTTTGTACACTGAAAATTTTTGCATGCTTTTGAAAATGATCACAAAGTATATGGGCTTTGAATGTGTTGAATTATTTTAATACTTTCACTGTAACCGGAATTCTTGAAGAGAATACACATTTGCATAATGCTGATAATCCTTTTTTATTTCTTTTGTGCTTCAGCTGTTGTAATATCCACTGATAATGGTAATTATATGTTTATTATCCATGATTATCTCTAGATATATGTGCATTTTCTTTAATTAGACTATAAACTCTAAATGGGAAATCAAAATGAAGTCACCTCTTGTCTCAGTGTAGGCTATTAATTTCTCTTCCTTATATGCAGAGTTTTCCAAATGCCCATTGCAAAGTTTTACCTGAGGAGGAGAGAGCAGAAAATCACTATAGCAAACTACAGGACTTCCCTTCTAGTCCACTGGTAAAGAATCTGTCTGTTAATGTAGGGGGCACAGGTTTGATCCCAAATCTGGGAAGATTCCACATGCTTAGGAGCTACTAAGCCCTGCTAAGCAAGCACTCTGGAGCCTGTGCTCCACAACAAGAGAAGTCATGCGATGAGAAACCCACACACCATCGCTAGAAAGTAGCCCTGGCTTCCTGGAACTACAAAAAGACTGTTCATAGCAACAAAGAACCGGTGTAGCCAAAAATAAAAAAAAATAAAATAAAATATAACAAATTATACCACAGAGAAAGAGACATATAGTGCACAGCTCTTCATTATCCCCATCCCCATACCTACCTGCTATATACTCATTAATACCAGCACTCAGGTAAACCAGCAGTTTTATGCAATTTCCAAGTGCATAGCAATATGATAAGAAACATTTTTCACATATTGAATTAATACAAAAGTCAGAACTATTATCATTATTTTTAAATTTCACATGAAGAAAATACTTCCCAGATACAGAGTTACTTTGAATGATTTTCTCTGTCATTAAATAATTATTTTGGTAAAAGAGTCATAGACAATATTATATTCAGGGTCAGACATGGGAGTTTAAAAGCTAAAATCATGTTTATGACAAATTTTTCGTGTGTACTAAAGAGAAAAATAATTGTGTTCCACAGTGTAATTTTATACCATACTATTCTAAATACTTTCATTTAAACAAGTTCATTATAAAGATATTTTGTACACTGAAAATTTTTGCATGCTTTTGAAAATGATCACAAAGTATATGGGCTTTGAATGTGTTGAATTATTTTAATACTTTCACTGTAACCGGAATTCTTGAAGAGAATACACATTTGCATAATGCTGATAATCCTTTTTTATTTCTTTTGTGCTTCAGCTGTTGTAATATCCACTGATAATGGTAATTATATGTTTATTATCCATGATTATCTCTAGATATATGTGCATTTTCTTTAATTAGACTATAAACTCTAAATGGGAAATCAAAATGAAGTCACCTCTTGTCTCAGTGTAGGCTATTAATTTCTCTTCCTTATATGCAGAGTTTTCCAAATGCCCATTGCAAAGTTTTACCTGAGGAGGAGAGAGCAGAAAATCACTATAGCAAACTACAGGACTTCCCTTCTAGTCCACTGGTAAAGAATCTGTCTGTTAATGTAGGGGGCACAGGTTTGATCCCAAATCTGGGAAGATTCCACATGCTTAGGAGCTACTAAGCCCTGCTAAGCAAGCACTCTGGAGCCTGTGCTCCACAACAAGAGAAGTCATGCGATGAGAAACCCACACACCATCGCTAGAAAGTAGCCCTGGCTTCCTGGAACTACAAAAAGACTGTTCATAGCAACAAAGAACCGCTGTAGCTAAAAAATAAAAAAAATAAAATAAAATATAACAAATTATACCACAGAGAAAGAGACATATAGTGCACAGCTCTTCATTATCCCCATCCCCATACCTACCTGCTATATACTCATTAATACCAGCACTCAGGTAAACCAGCAGTTTTATGCAATTTCCAAGTGCATAGCAATATGATAAGAAACATTTTTCACATATTGAATTAATACAAAAGTCAGAACTATTATCATTATTTTTAAATTTCACATGAAGAAAATACTTCCCAGATACAGAGTTACTTTGAATGATTTTCTCTGTCATTAAATAATTATTTTGGTAAAAGAGTCATAGACAATATTATATTCAGGGTCAGACATGGGCATGAACTTTCTCCACCAAAGCTAAAATTTTAGCTTCTCTTTAAAATAAGTGCGATTCATTCAACAAGTAATGTTTAAACACTTGATAAATAAACAGGAATGAACTATAAATGACAAGAAAACTTCTCCTCATAGAACTTAAATTCTATTTGGATAAACAGACGGCAAAAAAATATTATAAATACATAGTGTATTATTTACAAGTGTTAAGATGAATTAAATATCAGTAAAGGCTTGAGAGAGGGAGATAAATCACAAATATTACCCCCAGTTCAGTTTGCTAAATTGATTCTATCTTACCTTCCTCAAAGTAAAAACATTCCTGTAGTTCAACAGATCCATTACACAAAACAACTTTTAATATGCTTTTATTCCCTTATAAAACAATTCAATTTTTAAAATGGCTCCACAAAGGTAAAATGGGCTTCCCCGGTAGCTTATACAGTAAAGAATCCACCTGCAGTAAAGGAGACTGGGGTTTGATCGCTGGGTTGGGAAGATCCCCTGGAGAAGGAAATGGCAACCCACTCCAGTAATCTTGCCTGGAAAAATTCCATGGACAGAGGAACTTGGCAGGCTACAGCCCACGGAGTCAGAAAGAGTCAGACACGACAGAGCGACTAAGCACAAAAGCACAATAACTCTGGGCTTCCCTGGTGGTCCAGTAGCTAAGGACACCGCCTTGCAGTGCAAGGGACACTGGTTCGATCCCTGGCCTGGGAAGATCCCATGTGCCACGGAGTGGCTGGACAGATGTGTGGAACTACCGAGCCGGAACTCTAGAGGGCATGTGCCCAGAGCCAGTGCCCTGCAACGAGAAAGGCTACTGTGATGAGAGGCCCACACAGGCCTAAGAACAAAGATGAATGAAAATGAATAAATGAAAGACCAATAGGAGTGGCAAAAAAAAAAAAAAAAGAAAGCAAAGTAAGTCGATATGGATTACTCACAATAAATTCATATTAACAGATCATTAAAACCTTTTTGTTTCTAAGATAATAAAAGTTGTTACTTACACATAAATTTAAAAATATATGAAATGTAAAATTATATTATAAATCATGGAGATGACTGTTACAATAATGACTCTAATGAAATTCAACATAATAGCCTTTTTATGTCCGTTCAAGTCCTTCTCTATTGAAAACAACTCCAGGTATACTCTTCAAAATTGCTTTACATATGAGATCCAGTAAAGTCCACAATGATTTCAGTAAGGACACACATATAAACATGCAATATTGAAATACTGCCTTCTGAGGAGTGTAGTGTAAATGTAATTTGTACATTTGCAATAATTCAGGAAGACATTATTTAGCAGAACCTTATACTTCCTTTTAGAGCTTCCTTGGTCACTCAGTGTAAAGAATCCACCTGCAATGCAGGAGCCGCAAGAGACCTGGGTTCAGTCCCTGGGTCGAGAAGATCCCCTGGAGAAGGGTTTGGGAACCCAGTCCAGTGTTCCTGCCTGGAGAAACCCATGGGCAGAGGAGCCTGGCGGGCTACAGTCCATAGGCTCGCACAGAGTTGGACAAAGGTGAATTGACTTTACACACACATTTATTTCCTTTTATCTTTCATCATTATTTTCCTCTTCTCAAATACTTACCTAAAAAAATAGCAATTATATATGTTTATGAGAAACAAGATTTACAAGCCTCTGTACTACACTTCCTTTACTCACTCCTCTGTTGCTGGACATTTAATTTGATTCCATGTCCTGGTTATTGTAAATAGTGCTACAGTAAACTCTGGGGTGCATGTATATTTTCAAATTATGGTTTTCTCCACATACATATACACAATGGAATCTTACTCAGCCATAAAGAAGAATGGCATAAGGCCATTTGCAGCAACATGGATGGACATAGAGACTGTCATACTGAGTGAAGCAAGTCAGACAGAGAAATAAAGTATCATGATATCATTTATATTTGAAATCTAGTAAAAAGCTACAAATGAACTTATCGACACAACAGAAATACAGTTACAGATGTAGAAAACAAATTTGTGGTTACTCGGGGTTAAATGGGAGAGGGATACGTTGGGAGATTGGGATTGGCATGTATACATACAGCTCGGGAGAGACTGGGTGTGACACATACACACTCTGCTAAGTCGCTTCAGTCATGTCCAAGTCTGTGAACTGTAGCCTCCCAGGCTCCTCTGTCCATGGGATTCTCCAGGCAAGAATACTGGGATGGGTTGCCATGCCCTACTCCAGGGGATTTTCCTGACCCAAGGATCAAGGCTGCATCTCCCACGGCCCTTGAATTGCAGGCTGGTTCAAAGTCCACAATGATTTCAGTAAGGACACACATATAAACATGCAATATTGAAATACTGCCTTCTGAGGAGTGTAGTGTAAATGTAATTTGTACATTTGCAATAATTCAGGAAGACATTATTTAGCAGAACCTTATACTTCCTTTTAGAGCTTCCTTGGTCACTCAGTGTAAAGAATCCACCTGCAATGCAGGAGCCGCAAGAGACCTGGGTTCAGTCCCTGGGTCGAGAAGATCCCCTGGAGAAGGGTTTGGGAACCCAGTCCAGTGTTCCTGCCTGGAGAAACCCATGGGCAGAGGAGCCTGGCGGGCTACAGTCCATAGGCTCGCACAGAGTTGGACAAAGGTGAATTGACTTTACACACACATTTATTTCCTTTTATCTTTCATCATTATTTTCCTCTTCTCAAATACTTACCTAAAAAAATAGCAATTATATATGTTTATGAGAAACAAGATTTACAAGCCTCTGTACTACACTTCCTTTACTCACTCCTCTGTTGCTGGACATTTAATTTGATTCCATGTCCTGGTTATTGTAAATAGTGCTACAGTAAACTCTGGGGTGCATGTATATTTTCAAATTATGGTTTTCTCCACATACATATACACAATGGAATCTTACTCAGCCATAAAGAAGAATGGCATAAGGCCATTTGCAGCAACATGGATGGACATAGAGACTGTCATACTGAGTGAAGCAAGTCAGACAGAGAAATAAAGTATCATGATATCATTTATATTTGAAATCTAGTAAAAAGCTACAAATGAACTTATCGACACAACAGAAATACAGTTACAGATGTAGAAAACAAATTTGTGGTTACTCGGGGTTAAATGGGAGAGGGATACGTTGGGAGATTGGGATTGGCATGTATACATACAGCTCGGGAGAGACTGGGTGTGACACATACACACTCTGCTAAGTCGCTTCAGTCATGTCCAAGTCTGTGAACTGTAGCCTCCCAGGCTCCTCTGTCCATGGGATTCTCCAGGCAAGAATACTGGGATGGGTTGCCATGCCCTACTCCAGGGGATTTTCCTGACCCAAGGATCAAGGCTGCATCTCCCACGGCCCTTGAATTGCAGGCTGGTTCTTTATCCCTGAGACATTGGGAAACCTATACACACTACTGTCTATCAAATAAATAACTAATAAGGACATACTGTATAAATAACACAGCAACTCTGCTCAGTACTCTGTAATGGCCTATGTGGGAAAAGAATCTAAAAACCAGTGAATATGTGCATTGGTACATGTATGACTGATTCACTTTGCTGCATACTTGCACAACATCATAAATCAACTATTACTCCAACACTTTTAATCTAAATGGGTGCTATAGACTCTGAGAGAGAATCTGGTATTTGGCCAATTTACTAAGGCTCACCCATGGGAGCACTATCTGTAGACACACAAGAAAAAAAGGAAGAATGTGAGCCATTTTGGGGGGTGGGGAGGAGCTGGAAGGACCTGTGAAGATATTATTAGGTTGGGTCAAAATACTCAGGGTTTTATAACCCTTTCACCACGTTCAGATCCTATGTGCTCTTGGAGGAACCAAACGTCAGGTCAGATAACTAACAGAAGGGGCCATCCTTGAAGGAGCCTGCGGCTGAAGGCTTTCCTATGATATTGCTCCCAGTAGCCAGGGCAAATCCATCCTTGGAGAGTTCTCAGTATCCAATCACAGTGCTTGCCTTTTAGCTCTTGTAAAATCTAAATCATTTATTTTACAGTTTTTTAAATGCTTCCTTATAAATCTATATGACCAAGACTAAAACATGTCTTTGATAACTAAGAACTTGGTTGGTTTGGGAACCAAATCTGTCATGTAAATGTAAATTGCATTAAGTTTGTAGCACACTTTAAGGGATTATTGCCAAATCAATTAGTTTCACTCTATATCCCAATATCGAGGTTGATGCACACGTTTGAATAGAGAAAAAAATATATTTGATATTGAAATGTACCTCATAAAGAGAAAACGAGTACATTTTAAAAGTTGCTGTGAAGGACACACCGTTCCAAATGATTTATTGGTTGTCTACCATTCTCCAATGCCTGCCAATCAATGTTATACGTGGTGTCTTTCAGATACTGTGGGTTCTTTCAAGGAAGTGCTTTAGCTTTTCGTGATAAAAATACAGCTGAAGGACCATGAAGAGAAAACTGTCATGCTTATCTAAATAGGCTAAAACACTGATTTCAAAGGCTAAAAGCATTCAGGAAGACAGACTCAAATCTAGTATTTCAATTTTGCAGTTTCCTTAGATTTTAATCCCAAGAGACAGTGCTCTCATCTAATCATGCTCCATTTCAAAGTCCTTTCATAGTTTAGAGTTGAAATTACTGGCAGGACTTGGCAATTAAAATAGAGGAGAGTTTTCACTAAGGACCTCTTAATTATTCTTAAGTTTCCTGACTTCATGTCCATTGACAGAATGATTCTCAGTGAAAATGTTAGTCCCCCAGTTGTGTCAGACTCTTTGCAATGCCATGGACCATAACCTGCCCTGCTTCTTTGTCTGTGGAATTCTCCAGTCAAGAATACTAGAGTGGGTAGTCATTCCCTTCACCAGGAGATCTTCCCAACCTAGGGATCAAACTCAAATCTCCTGCATTGCAGGCAGATTCTTTATCACCTGAGCCTATAGGGAAGCCCAGAATACCTCTTAAGGGCTAAGGAAAAGAAGTACTAATTCTAAATGTTAATGTTAGAGATGATATTCAGGGGAATGCAAAGTTCTAGAGTTGTTTTCCTGAGCTCATTCTTGAATGAATGAGCTCATTGTCTTGAATGAGATCATTGTCTTGAATGATCATTGACATTCAACTTGAATGAGATCATTGTCTTGTCACTAATATAGATACTCATCTTTTGGTTCCATAATTTGGTAATACTAGTTTTTCTCTGAGTATTAAAATAAGTCAAATAAATGGAAGAAAAAGCTTCCCTGGTGGCTCACTGGTAAAGAATCTGCCTGCCACTACAGGAGATACAGGTTTGATCCCTGGGTCAGGAAGATTCCCTGGAGAAGGAAATGGCAATCCACTCCAGTATTCTTGTCTGGAAAATCCCATAGACAGAAGAGCCTGGTGGACTATAATCCCTGGGGGTCACAAAAGCTCAAAGGTACACCTATGACGGATTTGTGAGTATATGTAGCTGTAAACAACAAAACTCTGTAAAAGCAAAATAAAAATAATTAAAGAAAAAGAGTCAGGTATGACTGAATGAGTAAACAACAATAAATGGAAGAGAATTTGGATATTAATGGAGAGGAAAACCTAAAAGTAAATACACATAGATAGCAAATATTTAGCATAGTATTTGCATGATATTTCAGAGATTAAAGTGCAAATCCAATCCAAAAAATTCATTACCGGCATTTTCTCCTATCAGTACATACCCAACTAAAGCACAATTTCAGTTAGTTGCATTTTGCTGCATTTTTAGATTATCCCAATTATTTCAGTATTTTGGACAATGGAAATAAGAGCTTCTTCTTCTTTTTTTTTTTTAGATTTATTTATTTATTTTGGTGGGGTAGGGTGGGGAGGGAGGGGAGCAGGCGGGCCACTTCCATTGTTCTTTCATTTCTCCATTTTCATCCGTCTTTGTTCCTTGGTCCGTGTGGGCCTCCCATCGCGGTGTTGTCACAGAGTACCGGCTCTGGGCGCATGCGCCCCAGAGCTCCGGCTCGGTAATTGGACACATCGTGGGATCTTCCCAGGCCAGGGATGGAACAGGCGCCCTTTGCACTGCAAGGCGGTGTCCTTACCCACTGGACCACCAGGGAAGCCCAAGAGCTTCTTTTAAAATATCCTTAGTCTATGCCCAAAGCATGTATCTTTAATCAACGAAAAGTAGACAAAAAGCAAAAACATATAACATTAAATATTCTACACTAATCACAATTATCAATGCTATGTCTATTAGCCTATTGATTCTAGGAAAATTTTATACGCAGTTTTATAAAAAGAAGAACTCATGTGAGTATGTACATGCTAAGTCACTTCAGTTGTCTTCCATTCTTTATCGGCCCATGGACATAGCCTACCAGACTCCACTGTTCATGGGATTCTCCAGGCAAGAATACTGGAATGGGTTGCCATGTCATCCACTAGAGAATCTTCCCAACACAGGGATCAAACTCACCTCTCTTAAGTCTCCTGCATTGGGAGGTGGGTCATTTACCATTAGTGCCACCTGAAAATTGTGTACATACATTTAATAACAATATATTTTTCCCTTTAATATATGTGCAGTCAGCCACCTCTATACATAAACTTCAGCTGGAACAAGAATACAACACCCTGATTGTCAATAGCTTGGAAGTTTCATAAGCATCTCAAACTCACCAGATCCAAAACAGACCAGATCTAAAACTTTGTCCCTCTCAGTATCAGCGCCGACTTGGTTCTTCCTGTCCCATATCCTAGTCAGTAGCAGACGGAGCAGATCATAGGGTTACTCTCTTCCCATGTCTGAAATCTGGACGCTATCTCTCATTCCTTCTTATGCCTCTCTATTCAAATAGGTATATGCTTATTTCAGTCTTCCAAGTCAAAAATGGCATGATGTAGTGGGAAATAAATATTTTGGATAAGAGTTCCCAAGTAGCACAGTGGATAAGAAGTTGCCGGCTAACGTAGAGGTCACAGGTTCAATTCCTGGTCTTAGAAGATTCCAAAAGCCACAGAGCAACTAAGCCCCTGTGCCACAACTATTGAATCCTTGCTCTAGAAACTGTGAGACCAAACTACCTAGTCTGCAGGCTGCAGCTACAGAGGCCCATGCACCTAGAGTCTGTGCTCCTCAAAAAGAGAGGTAACCACAATGAGAAGCCTGCACAAAGCAGCAAAGTGTGGTCCCTAGTGGCCACAACTTGAGAAAAGTCAAGCAAAAGCAACAAACACCCAGGGCAGACAACAGGCCAAAAAAATGAGAGAGAGAGAGAAATATTTTGAATCACTCAAAACTGCTTTAATTCCTTTTTCTTATATGTACTGACTATATGACACTCTGTAAATTACTCTATTTTTATGGCCCTGAGTCCTTTATTTAAATTTATTTTTTTATTGAGGTAACATTGTTTTAGAACTGGTGCTGCATCTTTTAATCTGTAAAGATAATGCTTTTGTATCTATAAATTATAAAGATATAAAAATCTGTAAAAATTATTGCAAAATGACTTCGAAGCTACCACTGTCATCTTTACAGCTCCTTTCTTCATTGTTATCAAATCTATGAGGTACCGATGCAGGTGGGTCATTTACCATTAGTGCCACCTGAAAATTGTGTACATACATTTAATAACAATATATTTTTCCCTTTAATATATGTGCAGTCAGCCACCTCTATACATAAACTTCAGCTGGAACAAGAATACAACACCCTGATTGTCAATAGCTTGGAAGTTTCATAAGCATCTCAAACTCACCAGATCCAAAACAGACCAGATCTAAAACTTTGTCCCTCTCAGTATCAGCGCCGACTTGGTTCTTCCTGTCCCATATCCTAGTCAGTAGCAGACGGAGCAGATCATAGGGTTACTCTCTTCCCATGTCTGAAATCTGGACGCTATCTCTCATTCCTTCTTATGCCTCTCTATTCAAATAGGTATATGCTTATTTCAGTCTTCCAAGTCAAAAATGGCATGATGTAGTGGGAAATAAATATTTTGGATAAGAGTTCCCAAGTAGCACAGTGGATAAGAAGTTGCCGGCTAACGTAGAGGTCACAGGTTCAATTCCTGGTCTTAGAAGATTCCAAAAGCCACAGAGCAACTAAGCCCCTGTGCCACAACTATTGAATCCTTGCTCTAGAAACTGTGAGACCAAACTACCTAGTCTGCAGGCTGCAGCTACAGAGGCCCATGCACCTAGAGTCTGTGCTCCTCAAAAAGAGAGGTAACCACAATGAGAAGCCTGCACAAAGCAGCAAAGTGTGGTCCCTAGTGGCCACAACTTGAGAAAAGTCGAAGCAAAAGCAACAAACACCCAGGGCAGACAACAGGCCAAAAAAATGAGAGAGAGAGAGAAATATTTTGAATCACTCAAAACTGCTTTAATTCCTTTTTCTTATATGTACTGACTATATGACACTCTGTAAATTACTCTATTTTTATGGCCCTGAGTCCTTTATTTAAATTTATTTTTTTATTGAGGTAACATTGTTTTAGAACTGGTGCTGCATCTTTTAATCTGTAAAGATAATGCTTTTGTATCTATAAATTATAAAGATATAAAAATCTGTAAAAATTATTGCAAAATTACTTCGAAGCTACCACTGTCATCTTTACAGCTCCCTTTCTTCATTGTTATCAAATCTATGAGGTACCGATGCATTTGGTTTTCTCTGGAAAAATATATTTGTGTAGTTTTACTACAGTGTTCAAAAAAAGCGCCTGAGACTATGTATGTGTGTGTGTTGTTGTTGTTGCTTAATTAATTGTGTCTGACTCTTCTCAATCCAATAGACTGTGGCCTACCAGGCTCCTCTGTCCATGAAATTCTCCAGAATACTGGAGTGGGTTTCCATTCCCTTCTTCAGGGGATCTTCTCAATCCAGGTATCAGATCCAGGTCACTTGCATTGCAGGTAGATACTTTACTATCTTGCTATAATTACAGAAATGGGCCTATGAAGTGATTA
Source organism: Tragulus kanchil (assembly GCA_022376925.1). Lineage (NCBI taxonomy): Eukaryota > Metazoa > Chordata > Mammalia > Artiodactyla > Tragulidae > Tragulus > Tragulus kanchil. Next base: position 146,655,034 of record JAIOJX010000004.1, read on the forward strand.
ATATGATTTGTTTATTAAGAAATCATTGCAACTTACTAAGTCAAATTAAACATGCACTGCTTTATTTAACATGCTGGAAAAAATACAATAACCCTTAAAAATGAAACAATAAAAAAACACAACCAAAACAATTTTACTAAATCACTGCATATTTTTTTTTTTTTTTTAAAGAGAAACATTAAGACTTAATCAAGGCTTGAAATCTTTGAAACCTGAACTACCAAAAGGAGATTCTGGAAAGTGTTTCTCTATCATCCGGCCTCTTGACATCACACTTCACACAAGATGTGGATATTGAGGAATCCACACATGCTATGGTTCAGTGATTACAGGTGAGCCATAATGTGTCAGTAAAGCCAAGAAACTCTTCAGATCAGAACTTAGTAACAATGGACAGATGATGGTTTATGACAGAGAAGTCCTAGATCTAATATCGGCACTTCCAAAAGATAAAATGAGTGCTTCAGAGAAAGGATATTGTATATAGAGAATTTTAGGAGTTATTCAAGTATACTAAGCAGACCCAGGAAGGGCTTCCCTGGCGGATCATCAGTAAAGAAGCCACCTGCAGTGCAGGAGTCACAGTGGTTATGGTTTTGATGCCTGGGTTGGGAAGATCCCCTGGAGGAGGGCATGACAACCTACTCCAGTGTTCTACCTTGGAGAATCCCTTGGACAGAGGAGCCAGGTGGTCTACAGTCCATAGGGTTGCAAACAGTCAGACATGACTGAGCACGTACTCAGACACAAAAACATACACATATTTATGTAATGAGGTAATTTGGTGAGTCCTTAGTTAACCAAGGGCTTCCCTGCTGGCTCATCTGTAGAGAATCTGCCTGTAGTGATGGAAACATGGATTTGATCCCTGGATCGGGAAGATCCTCTGGAAGAGGGCATGCCAAGCCACTTGAGTATACGTGCCTACAGAATCTATGGACGGAGGAGTCTGGTGAGTTGCACAGTGTTGCACAGAGTCAGACACGACTGAAGTAACTAGCAGGAGCAGCAGCAGCAGCCTAAGTTAGCCAACCACGAAATAGGTCTCCAATCATCTCCGTCTCCTGGTATGCAAGGATATTCTCTTCCCATATTGCAGAAGAACTGATCTCAGTACCCTTTGAGTACAGTGGAGGTGACAGGCTGTGACTTCTGAGATCAGCCCTTAAAATGGCAAGGTAGCTTCCATTTGGGTCTCCAGGTCATCCATTCTGGGGGAGGTCAGCCATTATTTTGTATTGTGACTCCATGAACTGCAGCATGCCAGGTTTCCCTGTCCTTCGCTTTCTCCCAGAGTTTGTCCAGATTCACGTATATTGAGTTGGCGGTGCTATCTAACCACCTCATTCTCTGCCACCCCTTCTGGTCCTACCCTTAATCTTTCCCAGCATAAGGATTTTTTTAAATGAATCAGCCCTTTGCATCAGGTAGCCAAAGTACTAGAGTTTCAGCTTAGTATCAGTCCTTCCATATGAAGATTCAGGTTATTCAGAAACATGTAGTAAAGCCAAGAAACTCTTCAGATCAGAACTTAGTAACAATGGACAGATGATGGTTTATGACAGAGAAGTCCTAGATCTAATATCGGCACTTCCAAAAGATAAAATGAGTGCTTCAGAGAAAGGATATTGTATATAGAGAATTTTAGGAGTTATTCAAGTATACTAAGCAGACCCAGGAAGGGCTTCCCTGGCGGATCATCAGTAAAGAAGCCACCTGCAGTGCAGGAGTCACAGTGGTTATGGTTTTGATGCCTGGGTTGGGAAGATCCCCTGGAGGAGGGCATGACAACCTACTCCAGTGTTCTACCTTGGAGAATCCCTTGGACAGAGGAGCCAGGTGGTCTACAGTCCATAGGGTTGCAAACAGTCAGACATGACTGAGCACGTACTCAGACACAAAAACATACACATATTTATGTAATGAGGTAATTTGGTGAGTCCTTAGTTAACCAAGGGCTTCCCTGCTGGCTCATCTGTAGAGAATCTGCCTGTAGTGATGGAAACATGGATTTGATCCCTGGATCGGGAAGATCCTCTGGAAGAGGGCATGCCAAGCCACTTGAGTATACGTGCCTACAGAATCTATGGACGGAGGAGTCTGGTGAGTTGCACAGTGTTGCACAGAGTCAGACACGACTGAAGTAACTAGCAGGAGCAGCAGCAGCAGCCTAAGTTAGCCAACCACGAAATAGGTCTCCAATCATCTCCGTCTCCTGGTATGCAAGGATATTCTCTTCCCATATTGCAGAAGAACTGATCTCAGTACCCTTTGAGTACAGTGGAGGTGACAGGCTGTGACTTCTGAGATCAGCCCTTAAAATGGCAAGGTAGCTTCCATTTGGGTCTCCAGGTCATCCATTCTGGGGGAGGTCAGCCATTATTTTGTATTGTGACTCCATGAACTGCAGCATGCCAGGTTTCCCTGTCCTTCGCTTTCTCCCAGAGTTTGTCCAGATTCACGTATATTGAGTTGGCGGTGCTATCTAACCACCTCATTCTCTGCCACCCCTTCTGGTCCTACCCTTAATCTTTCCCAGCATAAGGATTTTTTTCAATGAATCAGCCCTTTGCATCAGGTAGCCAAAGTACTAGAGTTTCAGCTTAGTATCAGTCCTTCCAATGAAGATTCAGGGTTGATTTCCTTTAGGATTGACTGGTTTGATCTACTTTCAGTTCAAGAGACTCACAAGAATATTTTCCAGCATCACAATCTGAAGGCATCAATTTACTGATGCTCAGTTTTCTTTATGGTACAACTCTCACATTCATTGTCTTTTACATCTCCTGCATTGGGAGGTGGTGTCTTTACCACTAGCACCACATGGGAAGCTCTTTATTTTGTGAGAACTTTGAATTAGTCTTGTAGAGCGGTGCGCATGAAGGAGAACTAAAGTTTCTCACTAACATCCAAAATAAACTCACCATTCTGAAATGGAAGTAGATGTCACAGCCCTGGCAAAGTCTTTAGATGACTACAGTTCCAGCCAAAAAATAAAATTTAACCCCTTGAAAAATCCTTGACCCAAATCACCTCTCTCAAATGGTGTAGTTGGTAAAGAATCTGCCTGCCAATGCAAGAGCTACAAGATACATGGGTTCAATTCCTGGGTCGGGAAGATCCCCTGGAGTAGGAAATTACAACCCACACCAGTATTTGCTCTTGGAAAATTCCATGGACCTTTTGGGCCAGTCCATGGGGTCACAGAGTTGTAGATGACTAAGCATGAACACAAACAAAATTATGACACCTGCCCAAATGCTGGAAAAGTTAATAAATGCTTATTATTGGTTGAAGGTTTTATGTTTGGGGTTAATGTCTTATGCAGCAATACATGACAGCCACCACCCCCACCTCTGTTTCTCTGGGCAGTGAAAGCTCGGAGTTCTACCTACTGGACCACCAGGGAATTACCTCCTTGGCTTCTTAAGAAGTGAACTACAAATACTGATCAAAATCATTCTTTTACTGTTTGTAATATTGTTCAAGTATTTTATTTCTAGAGTCTTAAATTATTTTCTTCAGACATTGTCCCATCAACTGATATAAAGGATGGTCATCCAAACAAAAGAATGGGAAAAAAGGACAGACTATGTAGTGGTGAATATAATTCCCAATAGAAATCCAATATATAAGTATGCCTCTTCAAATAGCAGGGTACATGTGCATTTATACGCCCTCAAATAATTATGATCTCTCATACAACTGATTGAAAATTACGTCAATATAGCATTGCTTTTCTCTCAAGTAAACATTTGCCCAGGGAAGAAAAGAGTACCAAATGCTAAATAAATGTAGTTTCTAAGGAGAACACTGAAGAAAACTTATTACAGGCCACATGCTCAGTTGGGTAAATGTCTTTTTAAAAATAAAAGTACTTTTTTTTAAAAAAAACTTTAAGTCGTAGAGCGGGGGCTTTACCACTAGCACCACATGGGAAGCTCTTTATTTTGTGAGAACTTTGAATTAGTCTTGTAGAGCGCATGAAGGAGAACTAAAGTTTCTCAACATCCAAAATAAACTCACCATTCTGAAATGGAAGTAGATGTCACAGCCCTGGCAAAGTCTTTAGATGACTACAGTTCCAGCCAAAAAATAAAATTTAACCCCTTGAAAAATCCTTGACCCAAATCACCTCTCTCAAATGGTGTAGTTGGTAAAGAATCTGCCTGCCAATGCAAGAGCTACAAGATACATGGGTTCAATTCCTGGGTCGGGAAGATCCCCTGGAGTAGGAAATTACAACCCACACCAGTATTTGCTCTTGGAAAATTCCATGGACCTTTTGGGCCAGTCCATGGGGTCACAGAGTTGTAGATGACTAAGCATGAACACAAACAAAATTATGACACCTGCCCAAATGCTGGAAAAGTTAATAAATGCTTATTATTGGTTGAAGGTTTTATGTTTGGGGTTAATGTCTTATGCAGCAATACATGACAGCCACCACCCCCACCTCTGTTTCTCTGGGCAGTGAAAGCTCGGAGTTCTACCTACTGGACCACCAGGGAATTACCTCCTTGGCTTCTTAAGAAGTGAACTACAAATACTGATCAAAATCATTCTTTTACTGTTTGTAATATTGTTCAAGTATTTTATTTCTAGAGTCTTAAATTATTTTCTTCAGACATTGTCCCATCAACTGATATAAAGGATGGTCATCCAAACAAAAGAATGGGAAAAAAGGACAGACTATGTAGTGGTGAATATAATTCCCAATAGAAATCCAATATATAAGTATGCCTCTTCAAATAGCAGGGTACATGTGCATTTATACGCCCTCAAATAATTATGATCTCTCATACAACTGATTGAAAATTACGTCAATATAGCATTGCTTTTTCTCTCAAGTAAACATTTGCCCAGGGAAGAAAAGAGTACCAAATGCTAAATAAATGTAGTTTCCCTAAGGAGAACACTGAAGAAAACTTATTACAGGCCACATGCTCAGTTGGGTAAATGTCTTTTTTAAAAAATAAAAGTACTAATATATGTGCTTATTTAATTAAGAAAATGTTTATTTTGGGCTGTGCTGTGTCTTCCTTGCTTTGTGCAGGGTTTCTCTAGTTGTGGCAAGTAGGGGCCCCTCTTCATTGTGGTGCATGGGTTTCTCATTGTGGTAACCTCTCCTGTTGTAGAGCACAGGCTCTATGGTACATCGGCTTATAGCTGCGATGCACAGGCCCAAATGCCCCGTGGCATTTGAGATCAACCTGGACCAGAGATTGAACCTGTACCCTCTGCAGTAGTGGGCAGATTCCTACCCACCGTGTCACTAGGGAAGTACAGTGTCTTACCTTTTTGACAGTAGTTTACTTATCGAAACTTGCTTCAAGGCCCTCATCTTGCTGTGGTCACCAACCCTGAGCCATGATATGCTAATGTCTGACCATCTCAATGTTACTCACCTTGGGAGGTGACTCCCTTGAGCCCATGCTTCATATCAAGAAAAACCCTGCTCAGCCCTCCCTATCAAGATCAGGCTAAGGCTCTGTCAGAGTGTCACAGCTTCCTTGACTGAGTGAATTTTCATAAATTTATTTTTGCCTTGAAAAACAGGCTGACTGATCATATATGGGGAAGTTGCCTCAAAATAGTGCTAGCTCAGGTAATCTTTTGCAAAGTTATGATTGTGCCGTATTCACTAGATAATATTTGTAACTTCAAAATCTACTTACTATGCAACTGATGGATTTTTTTGACCACATACATGATACCAGGTGCTCATTTAAATGATATAATGTAGGGGATTGAACAAAAACAGATCCTCAATGAATGCAGATTCTAATGCAATGCTATATGCATAACTTGATGCTATATTATGCTAAATAGGGAATGAGCTGACATAATTATTATCCTGGAAATAAGTAACTTTGGTGAGCATTTCTCTTAACAAAAGCACAAGTGTTCATTTGTGGAATGTTTACTAGGGTTTTTGTGTGTGAATGTGTGTGTGTGCAAAGGGAAGCAGGTAACAATTTGATGCCTTAATTATCCAATTGGGAAAGGTATGTCAGTAATACAAATTCTGGTTTAGTTACTAGTATTGTTTGACCAATTAAGCATTTTTTCTTAAATGTAATATTGTAACCTGTTTTTACACACACACACACACACACACAGACATACAAACTGTCATAGTCTGTTGCTGGTAAAAGAAAGAATAAATACTGTTTCTAGTATACATCAAAACTATCCACTTTGAGAGATACCTCACCTGCAAAATAACAATTTATAGCTTCTTTACAGATTAGTACGAGAATTTGATGTTTCTTTACCAGAAATTTAAGCTCATGTAACCACATACATTTCAGTAAGTGGCCATCTCTCTCTGCGAAACTTGGGAATGTAACTATTTTGAAACATAATCTGTGCTGGAAAATTACATGCCATCTTGAGCAAAAGACAATCGAAAACAGGAATCACACAGCAAATCAAGCAACAGAGGTATTCCTTTCACTCACAGTTGAGTTGATACCCCCAGAACATACACAGAAAAACTAATTTGGGGATGAACAGCTCTGATCCTTCAGAGAGAAAATCATTTCAACAACCCTGCTGACACAATCAAACATACACAAAACTGGGAAGGAACAAAACGTGTGTTTTTCACATCAGTTCAGCTGTTAAGAAAGTGTAAAATAAGACTTTCTTGATTAAGTGATGATTTTCTTTTTCCAGGTCTCATCCCTATTTATTCAGTTTGCAACTTCATCAGGTTAATCCCAGTCCCTGTTCATGACCTTGAAGGACAGCTACATTTCATCCACGATAGGGTAAGAAGATGTCAGAAGAGGATGGCAGCATAATCCACTGCTGTTACTAGATGGCTTGTGACCAAATAGTTTAAGTGGTATTTTTCCCCTGGGACTTTAATCAAAATGCACAGTGATTAGATTGGAAGGCATTTGTGATTTTAAAAATCAGGCACGTCTTTTGTTAGAATGCATTTAATTTGTTAAAGTCTTTGCAATTTGTAGGTAATGCCTAAAGCCTTGATGATATCCATTTCCTTCTGATGTTCGACTTCCTTTACAACAAACTTCCATGCTTGCGTGCATGCTTATTCACTTCAGTTGTGTCCAACTCTTTGCGACCCTATGGACTGTAGCCCTCCAGGATCCTCTGTCCATGGGATTCTCCAAACCCACTGGAGTGGGTTTCCATGTCCTCTTCCATGGTATAGTCCCAACTCAGGGATTGAACTTGTGTCTCCTAGGTCTCCTGCATTAGTAGGCAGATTCTTTACCACTTTTACCACCTGGGAAGACCTGGCTTAATGTACCTACACACATTTTCTATCTGCAATGAAAATAGTGTTTCATAATATACACTTCCTGCTATATAGATTTTCCCTTATACAGGAGAGATATATTCTCTGCCTGTGGGTGCCTGAAAACCCAGATGATATTGAACGCTATATATGCTAAGTTTTCTTCTGTACATACATGCCCATGATAAGGTTCAGTTTATGAACCATGCATAGTAAGAGAACATCTGAATTGCTAACACTTCTATTGGTCTTTCATTCTGAGGCCATTATTAAGTAAAATAAGATCAACTTGAACACAAGCATTGTGACAAGGAGATATAAAGCTGGCTGCTGAGTAACTATCTGGTAGAGCAAGCTGGACAAACGGATGGTTCACCTCCTGCGAGGGACTGATCAGGACAAGATTCCATCATATGGCTCAGAACAGTGTGCAATTTAAAACTTATAAATTGCCTATTTCTGGAATTTCCATTTAATACTTTTGCACCATGGTTGCCACAGTTAACCAAAACTGCGGAAAGTGGATCTATGAACAAGGGAGGATTGCTACATCAAAAAAATAAGTTAAATTCCTATTTTGTATTTTTATTTTCTTTACATAGCTCTGACTAAAATTAGTGTTTGTTGTTTAGAACTTATGGCTACAGGAGCAGAGGAGGTTTAGATGGGTGTAAAGGAGCGTTATGGAGTTTGGGATGAACATGTACACACTGCTATATTTAAAACAAACAATGACAAGGTTCTACTGTACACTAAACCCAAGGAGCAGAGGAGGTTTAGAAAGGGTGTAAAGTCTTTGCAATTTGTAGGTAATGCCTAAAGCTTGATGATATCCATTTCCTTCTGATGTTCGACTTCCTTTACAACAAACTTCCATGCTTGCATGCTTATTCACTTCAGTTGTGTCCAACTCTTTGCGACCCTATGGACTGTAGCCCTCCAGGATCCTCTGTCCATGGGATTCTCCAAACCCACTGGAGTGGGTTTCCATGTCCTCTTCCATGGTATAGTCCCAACTCAGGGATTGAACTTGTGTCTCCTAGGTCTCCTGCATTAGTAGGCAGATTCTTTACCACTTTTACCACCTGGGAAGACCTGGCTTAATGTACCTACACACATTTTCTATCTGCAATGAAAATAGTGTTTCATAATATACACTTCCTGCTATATAGATTTTCCCTTATACAGGAGAGATATATTCTCTGCCTGTGGGTGCCTGAAAACCCAGATGATATTGAACGCTATATATGCTAAGTTTTCTTCTGTACATACATGCCCATGATAAGGTTCAGTTTATGAACCATGCATAGTAAGAGAACATCTGAATTGCTAGCACTTCTATTTTTTTTCATTCTGAGGCCATTATTAAGTAAAATAAGATCAACTTGAACACAAGCATTGTGACAAGGAGATATAAAGCTGGCTGCTGAGTAACTATCTGGTAGAGCAAGCTGGACAAACGGATGGTTCACCTCCTGCGAGGGACTGATCAGGACAAGATTCCATCATATGGCTCAGAACAGTGTGCAATTTAAAACTTATAAATTGCCTATTTCTGGAATTTCCATTTAATACTTTTGCACCATGGTTGCCACAGTTAACCAAAACTGCGGAAAGTGGATCTATGAACAAGGGAGGATTGCTACATCAAAAAAATAAGTTAAATTCCTATTTTGTATTTTTATTTTCTTTACATAGCTCTGACTAAAATTAGTGTTTGTTGTTTAGAACTTATGGCTACAGGAGCAGAGGAGGTTTAGATGGGTGTAAAGGAGCGTTATGGAGTTTGGGATGAACATGTACACACTGCTATATTTAAAACAAACAATGACAAGGTTCTACTGTACACTACAGGGAACTCCGCTCAATGTTATTGGCAGCCCGGATGAGAGGAGAGTTTGGAGGAAAATGGATACACATGTATGTATGGCTGAGACCCTTTGCTGTGCACCTGAAACTGTCATAGCTATACTTCAATACGAAATAAGGTTTTAAAATAAATAAAAGGGTTTAAGTTATTCTTTTGGTATATTGCAAACATGGTGAAGGAAAGATATTCTACTCTCTTGCTTATAATTTATTTTCTCTATTATTGAAACACTATTCATTATTTAATTATTGCTGCTGTAAGACATTTTTGTAAGCATAGTGGCATACAAGAACACAGATACCATACCTTACAGTTCGTAGGTTAGAGGCTCAGTATGAGCCGTACTAGGTGGGTAGTGCTATGTTCCTTTCCGGAAACTCCAGGAGCATTTCTATCATCTCTTACACCTGATCACCTTTTATTCAGCAGCTTCTACAGGTTGCTTTCATTCCTTGGCTTGTGGTCTGTTTCCCTCATTCTTCAAAGTCAGCAATGTCCATTCATCCATAGTCAAGTTTTTCTGTTACTCTTACCAAAAGGTATTTTCCATTTCTAATCCATGTAGTGAGATTCCAGACTGTGATCTTGATTCCAGATCTGTGATCTGTGACTCATCTAGCCTGGCATTTTACATGAGGTACTCTGCATATAAGTTAAATACGCAGGGCGACAATATGCAGCACTGACAGACTCTCTTCCCAATTTTGTTCCATGTTCTCTTCTAACTGCTGCTTCTTGACCTGTACACAGGTTTCCAAGAGGCAGGTAAGGTTGCCTGGTACTCCCATCTCTTTCAGAATTTTCCACAATTTGTTGTGATCCACACAATCAAAGGCTTTAGTGTAGTCAATGAATTTTCTCGAATTCTCTTGCTTTTACTATGATCCAACAGATGTTGACAATTTGATTTCTGGCTTTTCTAAACCCAGCTTGTAAATCCAGAAGTTCTTGGTTCATGTACTGCTAAAACCTAGTTTGGAGGATTTTGAGCATTATCTTGATACCAGATGAGCTAAGTGCAAAAGTATGATAGTCTGAACATTCTTTGGCATTGCCCTTCTTTGGGACTGGAATGAAAACTGACCTTTTCACGTGCTGTGGCCACTGCTGAGTTTTCCAAATTTACTGACATAATAAGTGCAGTACTTTAACAGCATCTTCTTTTAGGATTTGGAATAGCCGAGCTGGAATTCCACCACCTCCATTAGCCTTGTCAAGTGTAAAGTCTACTTGTTTCACACTCTAGGATGCCTAGCTCTGAGTGACTACACCATTGTGGTTATCTGGGTCATTAAGGCCTTTTTGTATAGTTTGCTGTGTATTTTTGCCACCTCTTCTTAAACTCTTTTGCTTCTGTTAGGTCCTTACCAATTCTGTTCTTTATTGTGCCCATCTTTGCAAGAAATATTTCTTTGGTAACTCCAATTTTCTTGAAGAGATTGCTAGTCTTTCTCATTCTACTGGTTCCCTCTATTTCTTTGCATTGTTGTTTTACTAAAACTTAATGCTCTTTACTATTCTCTGGGGCTTTGCATTCGGTTAGGTATACCTTTTCCTTTCTCCTTTGCATTTTGCTTCTCTTTGTCAGCTATTTGCAAGACCTCCTCAGACAACATTTTGACTTCTTTCATTTCTTTTTCTTTGGGATGGTTTTGGTCACTGCTTCTTTTACAGTGTTACAAACTTCTGTTCATAGTTCTTCAGGCACTGTGCCTAACAGATCTATTCCCTTGAATCTACTTGTCACTTCCATTATATAATAAAAAGAGATTTTATTTAGGTAATACTTGAATGGTCTAGTGGTTTTCCTTACTTTCTTCGATTTAAGCCTGAATTTTTGGTTTCATAGTTCAGGTCTTGTTTTTCTGTAAGGTTGCCTGGTACTCCCATCTCTTTCAGTTTTCCAAAACAATCAAAGGCTTTAGTGTAGTCAATGAATTTTCTCGAATTCTCTTGCTTTTACTATGATCCAACAGATGTTGACAATTTGATTTCTGGCTTTTCTAAACCCAGCTTGTAAATCCAGAAGTTCTTGGTTCATGTACTGCTAAAACCTAGTTTGGAGGATTTTGAGCATTATCTTGATACCAGATGAGCTAAGTGCAAAAGTATGATAGTCTGAACATTCTTTGGCATTGCCCTTCTTTGGGACTGGAATGAAAACTGACCTTTTCACGTGCTGTGGCCACTGCTGAGTTTTCCAAATTTACTGACATAATAAGTGCAGTACTTTAACAGCATCTTCTTTTAGGATTTGGAATAGCCGAGCTGGAATTCCACCACCTCCATTAGCCTTGTCAAGTGTAAAGTCTACTTGTTTCACACTCTAGGATGCCTAGCTCTGAGTGACTACACCATTGTGGTTATCTGGGTCATTAAGGCCTTTTTGTATAGTTTGCTGTGTATTTTTGCCACCTCTTCTTAAACTCTTTTGCTTCTGTTAGGTCCTTACCAATTCTGTTCTTTATTGTGCCCATCTTTGCAAGAAATATTTCTTTGGTAACTCCAATTTTCTTGAAGAGATTGCTAGTCTTTCTCATTCTACTGGTTCCCTCTATTTCTTTGCATTGTTGTTTTACTAAAACTTAATGCTCTTTACTATTCTCTGGGGCTTTGCATTCGGTTAGGTATACCTTTTCCTTTCTCCTTTGCATTTTGCTTCTCTTTGTCAGCTATTTGCAAGACCTCCTCAGACAACATTTTGACTTCTTTCATTTCTTTTTCTTTGGGATGGTTTTGGTCACTGCTTCTTTTACAGTGTTACAAACTTCTGTTCATAGTTCTTCAGGCACTGTGCCTAACAGATCTATTCCCTTGAATCTACTTGTCACTTCCATTATATAATAAAAAGAGATTTTATTTAGGTAATACTTGAATGGTCTAGTGGTTTTCCTTACTTTCTTCGATTTAAGCCTGAATTTTCTAAGAAGGATTTCATGATCCAAACCATAGTTCAGGTCTTGTTTTTGATGACTATATAGTTTCTCCATCTTAATGAATATTCACAAATATTAAGAGAATATGAAAAATTCATTAAAAAAACTAGAAATAGCAAAACAGTGTGCATCATTTTCTTGTTTCCCCCTTTCCCCTGTATACATAGACTTCCTTATTTTAAAAATAACACACATTCAGGCAATTTATCAAATATTGTCTTGAGACAAAATGCAACATTTCTAATCAATTATTTGCTTCAGGGCTGAGTTTCTCTATTTAACTAAGAAAACAGCAGGCTTTAAATTCTGAAAGGTCTTTTATTTTAATGTAATCTGGAAAAATTCAGCTTTCTGACCTATGGTCCCAGCATTTACAAACTTTCTCTATATCAGTAGTTTCCAATCACAGATGTATTTTTCTCCCCATAGAACACTTAATGTCTGGAGACATTTTGGTTGTGATAATTGTGTAGAGGTCGTCCAGAGATAATGGTCCATTCAACAGTGCCAAAGCTATCTCCCCACCACCACAACAAAATGTCTAGCATAAAATGTCATCTGTGCTAAGATTTAGAAACTCAGTTCTATTCTTGTACTTTCTATTCTAAGGACCAGCTACTTCCTGCAAGATTTTATCTCTTTCTTGAAATTCACTGTGAAACACAACACATGTAAACAAGCAAACATTAACTTTCTGACTTTTCCTTAATGTAATGACCTAGGGCATTTCGTTGAACTCCAATTAATTCTAGATGACAATTTCAACAATTTTTTTCTTTCTTTCAGTGAATACCCTAGGTCTCCATCTTCCAATTCTCTGAGTTTGGCTTACTTGCCAATGTAGTACTAATTCAGTGCAAATTCTTTAGGATTTGTTATGGAAGAGTTAGTTCATGTGACTGATAGCTGTTGTTTGGAATAATGCTAGCTGATTGACCAACTAGGCCCAACAACATATAATACATTAAACACAACATAAATTTCTTTCTCACTCACATGATGTGTTTTGCAAATAGGCAAGGCATCCTTCTTTGTGTCCTCAAATCAAGGACCTAGGTTACTAAGACTTTACAATCTGTAGCATGTTGCTTTCAAGAGTATTCTAAAATTGGCCATCCTAGTGAGCCAGAATGGAAAAAGTAGACAGGAGAGTGCCTGTGGAGAATTTTGAGATTAACACTGAGTATAGAATACAAGACTCATCTTTTACCATTCTTAAATTAACCCATGTCCTAATACAATGTAAATAAATCTAAGAATTGCATTCTATGTGTATAGCAAAACAGAACCCACGTGTTTGAGGGCATATGAATCTGTGAATCTTTCTGCCACGTTAAGGGACTGATTTGATGACAAATGCAACATTTCTAATCAATTAGACACTTTTGCAGGCTTTAAATTCTGAAAGGTCTTTTATTTTAATGTAATCTGGAAAAATTCAGCTTTCTGACCTATGGTCCCAGCATTTACAAACTTTCTCTATATCAGTAGTTTCCAATCACAGATGTATTTTTCTCCCCATAGAACACTTAATGTCTGGAGACATTTTGGTTGTGATAATTGTGTAGAGGTCGTCCAGAGATAATGGTCCATTCAACAGTGCCAAAGCTATCTCCCCACCACCACAACAAAATGTCTAGCATAAAATGTCATCTGTGCTAAGATTTAGAAACTCAGTTCTATTCTTGTACTTTCTATTCTAAGGACCAGCTACTTCCTGCAAGATTTTATCTCTTTCTTGAAATTCACTGTGAAACACAACACATGTAAACAAGCAAACATTAACTTTCTGACTTTTCCTTAATGTAATGACCTAGGGCATTTCGTTGAACTCCAATTAATTCTAGATGACAATTTCAACAATTTTTTTCTTTCTTTCAGTGAATACCCTAGGTCTCCATCTTCCAATTCTCTGAGTTTGGCTTACTTGCCAATGTAGTACTAATTCAGTGCAAATTCTTTAGGATTTGTTATGGAAGAGTTAGTTCATGTGACTGATAGCTGTTGTTTGGAATAATGCTAGCTGATTGACCAACTAGGCCCAACAACATATAATACATTAAACACAACATAAATTTCTTTCTCACTCACATGATGTGTTTTGCAAATAGGCAAGGCATCCTTCTTTGTGTCCTCAAATCAAGGACCTAGGTTACTAAGACTTTACAATCTGTAGCATGTTGCTTTCAAGAGTATTCTAAAATTGGCCATCCTAGTGAGCCAGAATGGAAAAAGTAGACAGGAGAGTGCCTGTGGAGAATTTTGAGATTAACACTGAGTATAGAATACAAGACTCATCTTTTACCATTCTTAAATTAACCCATGTCCTAATACAATGTAAATAAATCTAAGAATTGCATTCTATGTGTATAGCAAAACAGAACCCACGTGTTTGAGGGCATATGAATCTGTGAATCTTTCTGCCACGATAAGGGACTGATTTGATGAATGTGTGAAACCTTGTTACAAACTAATGTTTTAATAACCAAGATGTTGGTAAATAGGTATTATAAAACATTTTATTTTGATTGACAATATGATTCAATTAATTCAGATGTGATGATAACATTATTTAATCATTATTAAATACAAAGTTCTCAAAAATTATGATTTCATAATTATTATCCTAGAGTTGTGTTATCTTTATCCAATGGCACCCTTAGACCCAGGATCTATACTTTTAAATATGCACCCTCAAGGTGGTAAAGAAAATACCATAGCATTAAGAGTATAAACTTTTTTCCAAGGCAGGAATAGAGATGCAGATATAGAAACTAGACATGCGGACATGTAGGAAAGAGATGGTTAGATGAATTGGAACATTGAGATTGATATATATGCAATACCATGTGTGAAACAGACAGCCAGTGGAAATCTGCTATAAAGCAGAAGGAGCTCAGATTGATACTCTGTGATGACCTAGATGGGTGGAATGAGGGATGGAAGAGGTCCAAGAGGGAGGGCATATAGATATGCATATGACTGGTTCACTTCATGGTACAGCAGAGACTAACACAACATTGTAAAACAATTATATTTCAGTAAAAAATGAGATTCAGTATCACAGGCCATGAGATCTGACATTTATTATTTTGACCTTGAAATCCTAAATAAATCTATGCCTTCACCCAGTGTAGTTATTAACCAGACACAGACTGATATAAGGTATGTCTAACATTTTTGATACTATTAATAGCATTGAAACCACTGATTTTAAAACTTATTCAGTTGTAATTTTCAAAGGTTCTGTGCAAACTTGGTGTGTTGAGCCAAACTAGCTGAAATTTGGAGCTAAAAGAGTCTAATACCTTGTGGATACCTTGAATTTAGGCTTGATTTAGTCGATGCTCATGTTAGCTAAGACTTTATTATGAATGGAAGAGGCACAACAGGACCTCATTGATTTGAAAAAAGAACATTCAAT
Organism: Tragulus kanchil; assembly: GCA_022376925.1. NCBI lineage: Eukaryota > Metazoa > Chordata > Mammalia > Artiodactyla > Tragulidae > Tragulus > Tragulus kanchil. The sequence goes on from JAIOJX010000004.1 coordinate 146,670,537, forward strand.
CTGGAAACTCCATTTGCAACAAAAAGCCTTCACAAAAATGTATTAGTAGATATAATTTCACAAAGGAGGAAATAAATCTTGCTGAAAGATCTGAGGGTATAAGTCATGATATCAGATAGGAAATGATTGATGATTTTTAGACATCCAGAACATGAGTTGGGCTTTCCTGGTAGCTCAGGCGGTAAGGAATCTGCCTGCAATGCATGAGACCAGGTTTGATCCCTGGGCTGGGAATATTCCCTAGAGAGGGAATGGCTACCCACTTCAGTGTTCTTGCCTGGAGAATTCCATGGAGAGCAGTATACTGTGCATGGGGTCGCAAAGAGTTGGACACGTCTGAGCAACTAACACATAATGGAATCTGTATCAGTACTTGCTAGATAACACTGTATGTATTTTCTGAATAAATCTCTTCATGCACACTGTTTCCAGGTGGTGCTAGTGGTAAAGAATGTACCTATCAATGCAGGAGATGTAAGAGATGTGGGTTCAATTCATGGGTCATGAATATTCTCTGGAGGAGGGCTTGACAACCCATTCTGATGTTCTTGTCTGAAGAATCCCATAGACATAGGAGCCTGGTTACAGATCATGGCATGGCAGAGCACCGGACATGATGGAATGACTAATAGTAACCACATAAATTAAGTTGATGATTCTGATCTACTGTTTGAGTAAGAGGATTTAAGCTTGGTATTTTAGCATCATATAAATTAAAAGTTTGCAGTTACCATTTGATATTTAGGAAATTTGCTCTCTGTGACTTAAAGGGCCAATTGCTCAATCCTCACATGCCGTGCTCTCACTGATCCACCTTTGTAAAGCTATGTTCTAACATTTTTGATACTATTAATAGCATTGAAACCACTGATTTTAAAACTTATTCAGTTGTAATTTTCAAAGGTTCTGTGCAAACTTGGTGTGTTGAGCCAAACTAGCTGAAATTTGGAGCTAAAAGAGTCTAATACCTTGTGGATACCTTGAATTTAGGCTTGATTTAGTCGATGCTCATGTTAGCTAAGACTTTATTATGAATGGAAGAGGCACAACAGGACCTCATTGATTTGAAAAAAGAACATTCAATCTGGAAACTCCATTTGCAACAAAAAGCCTTCACAAAAATGTATTAGTAGATATAATTTCACAAAGGAGGAAATAAATCTTGCTGAAAGATCTGAGGGTATAAGTCATGATATCAGATAGGAAATGATTGATGATTTTTAGACATCCAGAACATGAGTTGGGCTTTCCTGGTAGCTCAGGCGGTAAGGAATCTGCCTGCAATGCATGAGACCAGGTTTGATCCCTGGGCTGGGAATATTCCCTAGAGAGGGAATGGCTACCCACTTCAGTGTTCTTGCCTGGAGAATTCCATGGAGAGCAGTATACTGTGCATGGGGTCGCAAAGAGTTGGACACGTCTGAGCAACTAACACATAATGGAATCTGTATCAGTACTTGCTAGATAACACTGTATGTATTTTCTGAATAAATCTCTTCATGCACACTGTTTCCAGGTGGTGCTAGTGGTAAAGAATGTACCTATCAATGCAGGAGATGTAAGAGATGTGGGTTCAATTCATGGGTCATGAATATTCTCTGGAGGAGGGCTTGACAACCCATTCTGATGTTCTTGTCTGAAGAATCCCATAGACATAGGAGCCTGGTTACAGATCATGGCATGGCAGAGCACCGGACATGATGGAATGACTAATAGTAACCACATAAATTAAGTTGATGATTCTGATCTACTGTTTGAGTAAGAGGATTTAAGCTTGGTATTTTAGCATCATATAAATTAAAAGTTTGCAGTTACCATTTGATATTTAGGAAATTTGCTCTCTGTGACTTAAAGGGCCAATTGCTCAATCCTCACATGCCGTGCTCTCACTGATCACCTACCTTTGTAAAGCTATCAGTCTATTTTGGTTTTCAATGTTTTTCTTTAATTGTTAAATCTTTTTGAATATTATGATGCAAGTTGAGTCTGTCAATTTGACTAATATCCCATTACAGTTTCAATTTCATATGGAATTATTCTTTTATCGCTTACTTGAGGTTGATCACAAAACATGCAGAAAGGGTGGAGATAACATTTGTATAAGTTTCTACTCCTGAATGTTGTATAGAAATGTTATAGAGTCTATCAGAGATATTTTCAATGAACATACCCTTGCAATGCTTTTAGGACTGGATTTATATCTAATCTATGTTTTTTGTTTTTTAGATGAGAAAAACCTAGGGCTTACACAATGTCTACAGGTTTCTAGATTTTGTGTGTGTGTCTGTGTTCAATTTGAGGTATCTATGTCATCTTCAGAGTTTTTCCATTCTGCCTGGAGAATTCCATGGATACTGGTATACAGTCCATGGGGTCAGAACAAGTTGGGCACAGCTGAGTAACTAGCACTTAATGGAATTTATATCAGTACTTGCCAGATGATACTCTATGTGCTCTCTGAATAAATTTCTTCGTGCGCACTGTTTCCAGGTGGTGCTAGTGGTAAGGAACCCACCGGCGAATGCAGGTATATGTAATTGTAACATTTTTATCCCTTTATATGAATCTTGTCTAGACTTTGGAGAATATTTGAAAGTGGATCTTAGATCAATACTAGGGATTAAATGTAACCACATGGGCTTTCTCTATAATATATAAAGTTTAATTTTAGAATATAGCTGAGCTTTTGGATATTTCAGATGAGAAAGATACCAGATAGAAGGTCATAAAATATAAAGGGAGACAAAAATTTGTGAGATGAAGACTGGTCATTTAGAGTGAAGATTTGCAGAGAAGTGGTAGTAAAAATGAACTAGTGTCAGATTATTCATTTGCCTTGTCCATATATTTCTTTTTAAAATTATTATAGAAGAACACTTTAGGAATCTGAATTTCTTTTAGAAGCTTTCAGGTAACAATATACATTTTATGAACTTTAGATATTTGACCCCTTTTTGTTCCACTACTATCCTAAATGAATTATTAAACAATTTTACTCTGTAAAAGGGTATCAAAAAAAATGACAACACTGTAAATGATGCTTCACAGATGTTGTTATTTAAATTACAAGCTCAAAAATACAATTATTGTGTGAACATATATAAGATGCAGGCATATGCCTTTAGAAGTTCTGAGTCTAAAATAAACTGAAGTCATACTAATCTGGTGATGAATAAGTGAAGCATTTGCTTCTGAAATCTGTCATAGAGCCCTAATCTGGTATTTGGATCTCTTTAATTGAGAGCCAATCAATCTGAAATCTTAAGCAGGTAGAACATTTGGCATTAAGGAATAGATTGTCACAGGTAAAAGTTGGCAAGACTAAGGAAAGCTTTCAAAAAATTCTGATAGGTGAGCCAAAGGAAACGCGTTCTGTAAGTATGCTGATTTCATGAGATCATCTGAATTTGTTAGTCCTTAGAGTTAAACAGGAAGACAAATTTATTAGACTCAAGTCTGTTATTTTTCCCATGAATTTCATTTTAAAACTTAGAAACTATCATAAGATAATAGAGAATCAGCAAGTACTAAGGCAGGCTTTTATAATGGATAAAATATGATCAAGTGATCAAATAATTCCTAAAAACATTCCTTATTTCTAGGTGCCCAAGGAAACACAGACTTTGTTAACTCAATGAAAATAAATTAGGTTTCAGACCCAACACAAAATATATTCCATCACTATGAAGAGGGACGCCCTCAAATGGACAGTTCCAGGAACCATAGGGAAATGCCAAGATCTTGAATCATAATGGGATGGGCATCTTGGCTGGCTTTTGTGGAATCTCCAGGAATCTTGCCTATTGTCTCCCCAACAGACCAGCTGAAACATGTTGATTAAGCAAAGCTAAATGAAATAGAAATATAAGCAAAGTCATATGAAATAATACTATAAGGAGAACACTACTTTGACAGGGCTAAAAAAAAAGTTATAGAAGAACATTTAGGAATCATTTCTTTTAGAAGCTTTCAGGTAACAATATACATTTTATGAACTTTAGATATTTGACCCCTTTTTGTTCCACTACTATCCTAAATGAATTATTAAACAATTTTACTCTGTAAAAGGGTATCAAAAAAAATGACAACACTGTAAATGATGCTTCACAGATGTTGTTATTTAAATTACAAGCTCAAAAATACAATTATTGTGTGAACATATATAAGATGCAGGCATATGCCTTTAGAAGTTCTGAGTCTAAAATAAACTGAAGTCATACTAATCTGGTGATGAATAAGTGAAGCATTTGCTTCTGAAATCTGTCATAGAGCCCTAATCTGGTATTTGGATCTCTTTAATTGAGAGCCAATCAATCTGAAATCTTAAGCAGGTAGAACATTTGGCATTAAGGAATAGATTGTCACAGGTAAAAGTTGGCAAGACTAAGGAAAGCTTTCAAAAAATTCTGATAGGTGAGCCAAAGGAAACGCGTTCTGTAAGTATGCTGATTTCATGAGATCATCTGAATTTGTTAGTCCTTAGAGTTAAACAGGAAGACAAATTTATTAGACTCAAGTCTGTTATTTTTCCCATGAATTTCATTTTAAAACTTAGAAACTATCATAAGATAATAGAGAATCAGCAAGTACTAAGGCAGGCTTTTATAATGGATAAAATATGATCAAGTGATCAAATAATTCCTAAAAACATTCCTTATTTCTAGGTGCCCAAGGAAACACAGACTTTGTTAACTCAATGAAAATAAATTAGGTTTCAGACCCAACACAAAATATATTCCATCACTATGAAGAGGGACGCCCTCAAATGGACAGTTCCAGGAACCATAGGGAAATGCCAAGATCTTGAATCATAATGGGATGGGCATCTTGGCTGGCTTTTGTGGAATCTCCAGGAATCTTGCCTATTGTCTCCCCAACAGACCAGCTGAAACATGTTGATTAAGCAAAGCTAAATGAAATAGAAATATAAGCAAAGTCATATGAAATAATACTATAAGGGAGAACACTACTTTGACAGGGTGCTTTAGATGAATAAATAATTAGATGATGTTTATAGCTGTGGAAGTCTAGGCTCAAATGGTGAAGATGGACCTTTCAAGATGGGCCTATCGAGAGGGGCCTATCCAGTTACTGAATAGAAGAGGTGAAGTTCATGACATAAGCATTTAGGACTGAGGGACAGTGAGTAGGGAGCCTTGAAGTGAATCTTGATAAATAAACTTCTGTTTAACAAACAGCTCTCTTTCTAGGTGAGCAATCTACTGTCTGAGAGGAGAGCTGTTTGCTTACACAAATTGGTGTGCAGGAATTTCCTGAAGTAAACAATGAAGCTATTTATTGGTCTACAGCCTATCTTCCTGGAAAATAATTTTTGGAAATAAATTTTTAAATCATATTTACACAGATGGCCTCAGGTTTCAGTTTCAACAGTTAAGCTATGTAAGAAAAGTCAGGCTAAAAGTTTCTGTGTGCTGTTGATTAATAGTATCTGGAAAAGATCAATTACTTTTCTTTGATATGAGCTTTAGCTGAATGTCTGAAAGAAATTTTAATTTCTGATCTTCAATGAAATCACTGTTGTAGCTGTTACTAATTTCTTAAGCTAGATGTGTGTGTGTGTGCATTCTGTCAACATACTCCAAGATATTGTCTCTAAAATTTTAATTTAAAGTGAATTAAGTAAGTATTAAATCACGTAAATCCCTTATTACTCAAACCCTATGTTACTTAAATTCATTGTTCTGTATATTTTTGATATATTGTCATGAATTTAAATGAAGAACCTGTTCAGCAATAAAGCAAGAACATTTATTTTCAAATAGGATTCACCACCAAGTATCATTTACAGGCAAGAATCAATTCCTCAGGGCATAAAAGTATAAATTTCCTTCTGTTGGAGTGAAAGTAAGCAAAATGACCACTATTATATATTCTTCACAGAATTCTCTAAAACTTCAGGTAAAACTGCTTAGATGGAGAAAAATAAAAATAAATTGCTACAGTTTCTTATTTATAAGTCAGGGAAAAAATGAAATTGTTGCTTGAATTCTGTACTTCTCTACAGGGAATTAAAACCAATATACCAATATCTTTTACAAATATTAATACAGTTCTATGTTGATACCATATGTGAGCAATTTGCTTTCTGATAAACTCACTATTGCATTTTTTTAATTCAGACTGGAATGCAATTGTCTGCCAACAATTTTGATTTCTTCATTTGAGGTGAGGAAATAATGCATTCTAAAGTAAATATATTTCTCAGTGTTACAAAAATGTGCTTTTGACTAATAGATGTGCTTTAGATTAATATATGACAGAATAAGCTCATATCTGAACCTAAGGGACAATATTTCATATCCAAGGAAAATAAAGTAGCAATAATGTATATTACTCATATATGACATTTTATATAATATAATTAATAAATATAGGGGCTTCCCTGGTGGTCCAGTGGGTAAGGACACCGTCTTGCAGTGCAAGGGGCGCCGGTTCCATCCCTGGCCTGGGAAGATCCCACGTGCCGTGGAGCGGCTAGACTGATGTGTCCAATTGCCGAGCTGGAGCTCTGGGGCGCATGCACCCAGAGCCGGTGCTCTGACAGAGGCCACTGCGATGGGAGGCCCACAGGAGCCAAAGAACAAAGATGGATGAAAAATAGAGAAATGAAATACCAATAGAAGTGGCCCACCCATTCACCTCCCTCGCCACCCCACCCCTCAAAAGATAAATAAATAAAATAAATGTTTAAAAATATATATATATAAGAAAATCACATAATATGTATAATATAAACTAATATGGGCTTCCCCAGTGGGTCAGTAGTAAAGAATCTGACTCAATGCAGGAGACACAGGAGACAGAAGACTATTAGCTACATATATTTTAGTAAAATCTTATTTACCACTTATAATAAGAATTAAGAGTTATTTCTGGAAAGATATATGGTTAATACATTAAAGTAGGACTATATCACAGATTAAAAAATAAATAGGAGAATGATATTTGGTAAATGCTAAATTCCTTGCTTGGTATATTTAGTATTTTCACTGTGAATGGAAACTATTAAATATTTAAGGAAAAAAAAATATTGCAGTTTTATTTCATTCTGAAAACATTTATAAAGAGTAAAACAGGGGCTTCGCTGGTGGTCCAGTGGGTAAAGAGTCTGCCTTGCAGTACAAAAGGCGCCGGGTCAATCCCTGGCACAGGAAGATCCCACATGCCGCAGAGCAACTGGACCCCTGTGCCCAATTACAAGTCAGCGCTAAAGATTTAAGATGGATGAAAATAAATAAATGAAGGACCAATAAAAGAGGCCAAAATTAAAAAAAAAAGGCTTTAAAAAAATAAAATAAAACAAGCAAGTGTTTAAACACAAAAATATATATATTAAGATATTGCTTGAAAGGAAGAAACCAGAAAAACTGTCATTTCCAACAATGTATGCAATTAATCTAATTTTCTTTAAAAAGGTAGAAGTCAATATTTACCAAGGAAGAGATTATTCTTAAACTCTATGATACACACTGCTTAAAAATTAAAGGATGATTGAAAGTACATCGAGGTAGATTTTAGTATTATTATTATTTTATTATTTTTTAATTTATTTATCTTTTTTGGGGGGGGGTGGGGGGGGAGGGGGATGGGCAGGCCACTTCTATTGGTCTTTCATTTCTCTATTTTCATCTGTCTTTGTTCTTTGGCTCCTGTGGGCCTCCCATCACGGTGGCCTCTGTCATCGCAGAGCACCGGCTCTGGGCATATGCGCTCCAGAGCTCCGGCTCGGTAGTTGGACACATCAGTCCAGTCGCTCCGCGGCACGTGGGATCCTCCCAGGCCAGGGATTGAACTGGCGTCCCTTGCACTGCAAGGCGGTGTCCTTACCCCCTGGACCACCAAGGGAAGCCAAATTTTAAAGAAAAGAAAATGAAAAGGATGCAGAGCTGATAATGTGCAAAGTGGAATTCATAGCAATATTCTATTAAACATTCATCAGTGTATTGAGAAAAGCCTGAAAGGATGCTGTGATTGTTATTATTATTGACATATTAGTTATAAAATATTAATTATATAATTAGGCAATTCATAATGAAGATGAGAAACTAGAAGAAATTAAGTGAAGTAAAACAAGCTTGGTATATTTAGTATTTTCACTGTGAATGGAAACTATTAAATATTTAAGGAAAAAATATTGCAGTTTTATTTCATTCTGAAAACATTTATAAAGAGTAAAACAGGGGCTTCGCTGGTGGTCCAGTGGGTAAAGAGTCTGCCTTGCAGTACAAAAGGCGCCGGGTCAATCCCTGGCACAGGAAGATCCCACATGCCGCAGAGCAACTGGACCCCTGTGCCCAATTACAAGTCAGCGCTAAAGATTTAAGATGGATGAAAATAAATAAATGAAGGACCAATAAAAGAGGCCAAAATTAAAAAAAAAAGGCTTTAAAAAAATAAAATAAAACAAGCAAGTGTTTAAACACAAAAATATATATATTAAGATATTGCTTGAAAGGAAGAAACCAGAAAAACTGTCATTTCCAACAATGTATGCAATTAATCTAATTTTCTTTAAAAAGGTAGAAGTCAATATTTACCAAGGAAGAGATTATTCTTAAACTCTATGATACACACTGCTTAAAAATTAAAGGATGATTGAAAGTACATCGAGGTAGATTTTAGTATTATTATTATTTTATTATTTTTTAATTTATTTATCTTTTTTGGGGGGGGGTGGGGAGGGAGGGGGATGGGCAGGCCACTTCTATTGGTCTTTCATTTCTCTATTTTCATCTGTCTTTGTTCTTTGGCTCCTGTGGGCCTCCCATCACGGTGGCCTCTGTCATCGCAGAGCACCGGCTCTGGGCATATGCGCTCCAGAGCTCCGGCTCGGTAGTTGGACACATCAGTCCAGTCGCTCCGCGGCACGTGGGATCCTCCCAGGCCAGGGATTGAACTGGCGTCCCTTGCACTGCAAGGCGGTGTCCTTACCCCCTGGACCACCAAGGGAAGCCAAATTTTAAAGAAAAGAAAATGAAAAGGATGCAGAGCTGATAATGTGCAAAGTGGAATTCATAGCAATATTCTATTAAACATTCATCAGTGTATTGAGAAAAGCCTGAAAGGATGCTGTGATTGTTATTATTATTGACATATTAGTTATAAAATATTAATTATATAATTAGGCAATTCATAATGAAGATGAGAAACTAGAAGAAATTAAGTGAAGTAAAATTCAAAGCTTTCAATATCAAAACCTTGCCAATCTTTGTTTAAACAAAAGACACAACTATCTAAGTTACCCATGTTTTTCTAGCAACCTGGTTACTTACGATGTGTAGCTCAGGGTGCCTATATTTTAGGCATGGATAAACACAGATATTGAACCAAAGTGGACAGTACCCTGTTGAACAGAAATAGATCACAGACCAGGTAGCCCATTCTGTGGCTGATAAAATTCTCATTCTCTTGGAAATATGACTGCTATTAAAAGAAAGAAAATACATAATTGTATGAGGTGGAGGACAGGGTGGATTGTTCCTAAATTGATCAAGAGTATGACAAAAAGGGATAAAATGACTCTTTTTAACTTAAATTAGTAAAAATAAAATTTTTCTATTGGGCAGAAACAAATAATAAATAACAAATAATAAAATAATAATAATAAATAACAAATAATAAATGAACAAAAACCCTAAATTCAGTTAATTTCAATAAACTAGAACTTCATTTTAAGCTTTAAAGAAGCCACTGAAAATTTTTCATTAAAGAATATTTAAGGACAAATTTTTGTCATAGACTGGACACCTCTCAAATTTCAATGAGTTATATAAGTGACCTGAAATGAAGATTTAGTAAAGCTAGCATAGGGCTCAATATTCTTAATTCTACTAGATTAAATTAACAGTGAAATGGAGAAAGAAGTTTCTATTTTAGTACATGTATATATTCACAAGCACAGGCTAATCCCATTTTGTTTAAAATGTCACGCGCACGTCGGGCATCCCCAGGCCCTAGTTGGACACATCAGTCCAGTCGCCGCTGCACGTGGGATCCTCCCAGGCCAGGGATTGAACTGGCGTCCCTTGCACTGCAAGGCGGTGTCCTTACCCCCTGGACCACCAAGGGAAGCCAAATTTTAAAGAAAAGAAAATGAAAAGGATGCAGAGCTGATAATGTGCAAAGTGGAATTCATAGCAATATTCTATTAAACATTCATCAGTGTATTGAGAAAAGCCTGAAAGGATGCTGTGATTGTTATTATTATTGACATATTAGTTATAAAATATTAATTATATAATTAGGCAATTCATAATGAAGATGAGAAACTAGAAGAAATTAAGTGAAGTAAAATTCAAAGCTTTCAATATCAAAACCTTGCCAATCTTTGTTTAAAAAAAAAAAAAGACACAACTATCTAAGTTACCCATGTTTTTCTAGCAACCTGGTTACTTACGATGTGTAGCTCAGGGTGCCTATATTTTAGGCATGGATAAACACAGATATTGAACCAAAGTGGACAGTACCCTGTTGAACAGAAATAGATCACAGACCAGGTAGCCCATTCTGTGGCTGATAAAATTCTCATTCTCTTGGAAATATGACTGCTATTAAAAGAAAGAAAATACATAATTGTATGAGGTGGAGGACAGGGTGGATTGTTCCTAAATTGATCAAGAGTATGACAAAAAGGGATAAAATGACTCTTTTTAACTTAAATTAGTAAAAATAAAATTTTTCTATTGGGCAGAAACAAATAATAAATAACAAATAATAAAATAATAATAATAAATAACAAATAATAAATGAACAAAAACCCTAAATTCAGTTAATTTCAATAAACTAGAACTTCATTTTAAGCTTTAAAGAAGCCACTGAAAATTTTTCATTAAAGAATATTTAAGGACAAATTTTTGTCATAGACTGGACACCTCTCAAATTTCAATGAGTTATATAAGTGACCTGAAATGAAGATTTAGTAAAGCTAGCATAGGGCTCAATATTCTTAATTCTACTAGATTAAATTAACAGTGAAATGGAGAAAAGAAGTTTCTATTTTAGTACATGTATATATTCACAAGCACAGGCTAATCCCATTTTGTTTAAAATGTCAGCCTAATTAAAATAAAATTAATCAGGGTTAGATTGATCTATTATTAGACAAAAAATGAAATCTTTTCCGTTTGTATTCCAAACAGCTAGAAACTTTTCCATAGCAATCATTCACCATTTAATAACATTTTCCCAAGATATCTAATGCACCTAAGAACAAAAGAGCTGCCTTCCAGTGATTTCCAATTTACCCGATTTTCTGGCAACTTGTCTGCCTGCAGAATGACAGATTACTCTCTCAGTCTTTCCACTTTCTGAACAGTTAACCCAATTGTTTTCGATCTTTTTCCTTCAGCAACTCTATCTCTTAAAGCACTTTAGAGTGGTTCTTGAAGGGATTTCTCTTTAGTTAAATGGTTATACGCCTCTCCCATCATCCAATATATCAATGGAAAATAGTGGTATTTTTCTTTTTTTAGGAAGAGTTCCATTTTTCCTTTCATTTTGCAGTCTGATCAAAAACACTGGTGGTCATTTAGTTTAATCAGAGAACTTAAGGGCACAGAACATCCATGTCTATCTGGCAAATGGTTATGACATATTTCTGAAATATCCAAACCTGGTAGTCTCCTTAAAATATCAATATAGAAGGTTGAATACTATATATAAATAAGAGTTTACTTAAGAGGAGAGCTCCCAACAATTGGATCAATTAATACAAAATACTAGAGTTCCAAAAACTTCCTAAAGTAGAGGAATTATGAAGTGGATATGTTGCTCATAGAACATCAACTAACACTTGGAAGGAAGAATCTGGTAAATTCCATAATGCCTCCAAATGCTGTCACATGGAAATTCAACTCTTTTTCCTGCTAAGTAGAAGTGTACAAGTGATTCAGTTCTTTTATGACTCTTGAGAGTCCCTTGACTGCAAGAAGACAAAAACAGTCAGTCCTAAAGAAAATCAACCCTGAATATTTGTTCGAAGGACTTATACTGAAGCTGAAGCTCCAATACTTCGGCCACTCAGTGGAAGAGTCAACTCACTGGAATAGACCCTGATGCTGGGAAAAACTGCAGGCCAAAGGAGAAGGAGGCAGCAGAGGACGAGATAGTTAGATAGCATCACTGATTCAGCGGACCTGAATCTGAACAAACTCGGGGATATAGTGAAGGAGAGGGAAGCCTAACAAGCTACAGTTCATGGGGGTCACAAAGGGTCAGACACTATTGAGTGGCTGACAACAAGTGAAATTTACAAAATGTCCTAGAGAGAGAAAATGAGACTTACTTTAAAGTTGCAAGCTGCTGATGACCAATGCTAGCCCAATTTGTTCAAGAATAGCCTCTCAGAAACATTTTTGATGAAATTATTATTATTTTTTAACATTTCATTTATTTATTTATTTGGGGGGTGGGGTTAGGGAGCAGGCGGGCCACTTCTGTTGGTCTTTCATTTCTCTATTTTCATCCGTCTTTGTTCTTTGGCCCTGTGGGCCTCCCATGATGGCCTCTGGTGTGCATGAGCACCGGTTCTTGAAGGGATTTCTCTTTAGTTAAATGGTTATACGCCTCTCCCATCATCCAATATATCAATGGAAAATAGTGGTATTTTTCTTTTTTTAGGAAGAGTTCCATTTTTCCTTTCATTTTGCAGTCTGATCAAAAACACTGGTGGTCATTTAGTTTAATCAGAGAACTTAAGGGCACAGAACATCCATGTCTATCTGGCAAATGGTTATGACATATTTCTGAAATATCCAAACCTGGTAGTCTCCTTAAAATATCAATATAGAAGGTTGAATACTATATATAAATAAGAGTTTACTTAAGAGGAGAGCTCCCAACAATTGGATCAATTAATACAAAATACTAGAGTTCCAAAAACTTCCTAAAGTAGAGGAATTATGAAGTGGATATGTTGCTCATAGAACATCAACTAACACTTGGAAGGAAGAATCTGGTAAATTCCATAATGCCTCCAAATGCTGTCACATGGAAATTCAACTCTTTTTCCTGCTAAGTAGAAGTGTACAAGTGATTCAGTTCTTTTATGACTCTTGAGAGTCCCTTGACTGCAAGAAGACAAAAACAGTCAGTCCTAAAGAAAATCAACCCTGAATATTTGTTCGAAGGACTTATACTGAAGCTGAAGCTCCAATACTTCGGCCACTCAGTGGAAGAGTCAACTCACTGGAATAGACCCTGATGCTGGGAAAACTGCAGGCCAAAGGAGAAGGAGGCAGCAGAGGCGAGATAGTTAGATAGCATCACTGATTCAGCGGACCTGAATCTGAACAAACTCGGGGATATAGTGAAGGAGAGGGAAGCCTAACAAGCTACAGTTCATGGGGGTCACAAAGGGTCAGACACTATTGAGTGGCTGACAACAAGTGAAATTTACAAAATGTCCTAGAGAGAGAAAATGAGACTTACTTTAAAGTTGCAAGCTGCTGATGACCAATGCTAGCCCAATTTGTTCAAGAATAGCCTCTCAGAAACATTTTTGATGAAATTATTATTATTTTTTAACATTTCATTTATTTATTTATTTGGGGGGTGGGGTTAGGGAGGGAGGGGGGGTGAGTGGGCCACTTCTATTGGTCTTTCATTTATCTATTTTCATCCGTCTTTGTTCTTTGGCCCCTGTGGGCCTCCCATCGCAGTGGCCTCTGGTGTCGCAGAGCACCGGTTCTGGGAGTACGCGCTCCAGAGCTCCCGCTGGGTAATTGGGCACATCAGTCCAGCTGCTCCGCGACACATGGGATCCTCCCAGGCCAGAGATCCAACCGGCACCCCTTGCATTGCAAGGCAGTATCCTTACCCACTGGACCACCAGGGAAGCCCCACTTTTTTTTTTAACTTAATGGATAATATCAAAATTATCAGTGTGTATTTCTAATATATGAAGTAGATAAACAACTTTTTTGAAAAATCATTTGTATTTTAAAAATCTAGTGAATTTTGATCAACTGAATTTAAGTTCATTGAAAAAAATATATTAACTTTTTGACTTTTGAAATCCACTGGCTTATATGATAAATTATTTTTTAATTAAAACTATCCATGGAGGCTTCCCCTGGTGGTCCAGTGGGTAAGGACACCACCTTGCAGTGCAAGGGGCGCCGGTTCGATCCCTGGCCTGGGAAGATCCCACGTGCCGCGGAGCGGCTGGACCCATGTGTCCAATCACTGAGCCGGAGCTCTGGAGCGCATACGCCCAGAGCCAGTGCTCTGCGATGACAAGACACCACCGCGATGGGAGGCCCACAGGAGCCAAAGAACAAAGACCTATGAAAATGGAGAAATGAAAGACCAACAGAAGTGGCCCGCCCGCTCGCCTCCCTCCTCATCCCGACCCCCGCCCAAAATAAATAAATAAATCTTAAAAAAAAAAAAAAACTATCCATGGGATAGGTTTTAACAAAATTAACTCATATGTAAGAGATATTAATTCATTTAAGAGTTACTCAGGATCATCTGAAGATACAAGTTGTTTTTGTTTTTGGATATTACAGAGTGCCGATTAAGATTCTTTTGAAACTATTCAAGAGAATAGCTTTTATTTATTTATTTTATTGTAAATACATTTTTGTCTTGTATTATACTTCATCATGCATACTTTAATGTATAGGTTTCACATTATAGGACACATGCATACTTTAATGTATAGGTTTCACATTATAGGACAAAATTATACATAAATAAATTTTACTGAACTAACCTAAATTTCTGTATTTCATTTTGTTTTTCTATACCTTCTGAATGTAAATTCAGGGGATAGGGTACTCATTTACAGTTCGTTTTTGGCTTCCAACATATAACTGGTAAAGAGCTGATATCCAAAAATTATATCATTGAATTAGGAAATGAATGAGTTCCTCCTTTCATGATCTGACTCACATTAAACGTTTAGCACATTTGAAAAGTCAATGGTAACTGTGTAAACTGATGAAAATGAAGATGATAGAGGGCCATTCCTTTTATTTTTTTCTACTTTTGAATCATTTTTCCCTCTTTGCTGCCTACCTGCCTCATTTCATGAACTTTAGTTACACCATCATCCACAAAGTTTCCAAAGACAGTTTTCAGAAAATAAATAGAGTTCTGATGGATAATGGGACTTCAAGCAAGTGTCACAGAGGAACAAAACTAAACAAAAAATGCCAAATATAAGTTTCATTTAAAGTTGAAAATTTCTACCAAGTCCAAGCCTCCCATACTCCTCTTGCCTTTCTATAAGAAGCCTGAGTCTACTTCAATAAGGGAATCACCGGGTTTTCCAGTACTCCCAATGTTAACCAGCTAAATAAAACTTTTCACAAATTGCATTCAGTCATGAAAAATCATTGTTTTGACAACTAAAATGGAAAATTTTGGCTTTCATTCATCTTTCTTTCTTCTTTTTTCTCTATAGTTATATATTCTTCTTTTTTATTTATTTGTGCTGTTTCACTGCTTTTAAAAACTTTTATTTTCCTTGACCTTATTTGCATTCTTTCACAGGCATATTTTTTAAAAATTTTGGAAAAATTTATTTTGGGTTTCAACAAAATTAACTCATATGTAAGAGATATTAATTCATTTAAGAGTTACTCAGGATCATCTGAAGATACAAGTTGTTTTTGTTTTTGGATATTACAGAGTGCCGATTAAGATTCTTTTGAAACTATTCAAGAGAATAGCTTTTATTTATTTATTTTATTGTAAATACATTTTTGTCTTGTATTATACTTCATCATGCATACTTTAATGTATAGGTTTCACATTATAGGACACATGCATACTTTAATGTATAGGTTTCACATTATAGGACAAAATTATACATAAATAAATTTTACTGAACTAACCTAAATTTCTGTATTTCATTTTGTTTTTCTATACCTTCTGAATGTAAATTCAGGGGATAGGGTACTCATTTACAGTTCGTTTTTGGCTTCCAACATATAACTGGTAAAGAGCTGATATCCAAAAATTATATCATTGAATTAGGAAATGAATGAGTTCCTCCTTTCATGATCTGACTCACATTAAACGTTTAGCACATTTGAAAAGTCAATGGTAACTGTGTAAACTGATGAAAATGAAGATGATAGAGGGCCATTCCTTTTATTTTTTTCTACTTTTGAATCATTTTTCCCTCTTTGCTGCCTACCTGCCTCATTTCATGAACTTTAGTTACACCATCATCCACAAAGTTTCCAAAGACAGTTTTCAGAAAATAAATAGAGTTCTGATGGATAATGGGACTTCAAGCAAGTGTCACAGAGGAACAAAACTAAACAAAAAATGCCAAATATAAGTTTCATTTAAAGTTGAAAATTTCTACCAAGTCCAAGCCTCCCATACTCCTCTTGCCTTTCTATAAGAAGCCTGAGTCTACTTCAATAAGGGAATCACCGGGTTTTCCAGTACTCCCAATGTTAACCAGCTAAATAAAACTTTTCACAAATTGCATTCAGTCATGAAAAATCATTGTTTTGACAACTAAAATGGAAAATTTTGGCTTTCATTCATCTTTCTTTCTTCTTTTTTCTCTATAGTTATATATTCTTCTTTTTTATTTATTTGTGCTGTTTCACTGCTTTTTAAAAAACTTTTATTTTTCCTTGACCTTATTTGCATTCTTTCACAGGCATATTTTTTAAAATTTATTTTGCAAATTATGTATATTATTCTTTTTTCTGTCATTAGGAGTTGTATAGTTTAATAAACATTTAACTTGAAATACAAAGCTTATCAACACCCTTAATGATAATGTATCTTTTTTTTTTATTTCTGGGAACTTAAACCACTCTGTATTTCTCTGTTTTCTTAAAGTCTCCAAATGATGCTTAAATATATATGAAAACATTGTGTTCCATTTCATCACTATTTATATCTCCTTTCTACTCTGTAAATAATCTCATTTGACTGTCATTTGAATATCTATTTTCTGTGTCTGTTCTCTGCTTATGATTATTCTCTTAGCTGCTATTGTATAACCTGTCTGAATTGCTTTCATTTATTATATTATTTCACTTTGGTATGTTCCACATAAGTGTCTATTTGTGTGTTGTATCATATCACACTTGTATGCTATGTAGGAGTTAATAAAACAACTTTGCTCTAGGCTAAGATAAACAGAGTACAGCACTGCTATATAAACTCTAACATTAACATGTAAACATATAAACATATTAACATATAAACTCAGAAAAACAAAAAAATTGAATATATAGAATACGGCAATATAAAGAGTGCATGAATGGAAATTTAAGCTAGAAAACTCAATTTTTAAGAGATTGGTGGTGGTTTAGTTGCTAAGTCATGTCTGACTCTTTGAGACCCTATGGACTTTACCCTACTCAGCTTCCTCTGTCCATGGGATTTCCCAGGCAAGAATACAGAGTAGGTTGCACCTTCCTTCTCCAGGGGATGTTACCAATCATGGATCGAATGAAGGTCTCCTGCACTGAAGGAAATTCTTTACCAATTGAGCCACCAGGGAAGCCCTTTAAAGAGATTAAGAGACACATAAAAATATTTATGTTCATAAATAGCTGTATAAATGAAGAAGTGTATTTGGTTGAACCATAAACTATTAAATTTTTGTTTCAGCAATGTGCATATAAACATCTTTTTAGGTGTCCATGAAATATTTTTAGTGATAATATTCTACTTCCCTATTGAGAAGTCACTGAAGTTATCTGTAAATAGTTGCTTTTTTTTAAGTTTTCCTTGACCTTATTTGCATTCTTTCACAGGCATATTTTTAAAATTTATTTTGCAAATTATGTATATTATTCTTTTTTCTGTCATTAGGAGTTGTATAGTTTAATAAACATTTAACTTGAAATACAAAGCTTATCAACACCCTTAATGATAATGTATCTTTTTTTTTTATTTCTGGGAACTTAAACCACTCTGTATTTCTCTGTTTTCTTAAAGTCTCCAAATGATGCTTAAATATATATGAAAACATTGTGTTCCATTTCATCACTATTTATATCTCCTTTCTACTCTGTAAATAATCTCATTTGACTGTCATTTGAATATCTATTTTCTGTGTCTGTTCTCTGCTTATGATTATTCTCTTAGCTGCTATTGTATAACCTGTCTGAATTGCTTTCATTTATTATATTATTTCACTTTGGTATGTTCCACATAAGTGTCTATTTGTGTGTTGTATCATATCACACTTGTATGCTATGTAGGAGTTAATAAAACAACTTTGCTCTAGGCTAAGATAAACAGAGTACAGCACTGCTATATAAACTCTAACATTAACATGTAAACATATAAACATATTAACATATAAACTCAGAAAAACAAAAAAATTGAATATATAGAATACGGCAATATAAAGAGTGCATGAATGGAAATTTAAGCTAGAAAACTCAATTTTTAAGAGATTGGTGGTGGTTTAGTTGCTAAGTCATGTCTGACTCTTTGAGACCCTATGGACTTTACCCTACTCAGCTTCCTCTGTCCATGGGATTTCCCAGGCAAGAATACAGAGTAGGTTGCACCTTCCTTCTCCAGGGGATGTTACCAATCATGGATCGAATGAAGGTCTCCTGCACTGAAGGAAATTCTTTACCAATTGAGCCACCAGGGAAGCCCTTTAAAGAGATTAAGAGACACATAAAAATATTTATGTTCATAAATAGCTGTATAAATGAAGAAGTGTATTTGGTTGAACCATAAACTATTAAATTTTTGTTTCAGCAATGTGCATATAAACATCTTTTTAGGTGTCCATGAAATATTTTTAGTGATAATATTCTACTTCCCTATTGAGAAGTCACTGAAGTTATCTGTAAATAGTTGCTTTGTAAAATGAAAATATGTTTAAAGTATAAGGATTCTAAATTTTAAGTCTTAAAATTTCTCTAAGTATTATCTAGAAAGGCATCAATTTCTCAACTTTTCTGAGTCTTTTCATACTTGAATGATTTTGACAAGTTTTAAAAAAGATAAATTCTTTGGTTTGTAATATTGTGATATATGCTCTATTTACTACTAATTACCTTTATCTTAAGGATTTCTTATTCATATTGGAATATCACCTTGTTGAAGTTTGCTCAAAAGCTGACATCATGGACCATAAGATTTTTAACATCATATGTCATACAGTGCAAAATACTTGTATTTTAATTTCAGAAAACTTGACTAAAATTTGCACAAAAAATTTATATTTCAAAATTTAATATAAATTTATGTTTTTAATTTGCACTAAAATTTTATATTTATGGATTCAATTTCCAAAGTACTAGTATAAAAAAGTGATATACATATTTATAATATATATAAAAATCATAGGCAGGCATATAAACATTCCATCTTTCTTTTTATGAAAAAAGAATAGACTATTTCATTTATTTTGTGATAGACAGGTACATATACTCCTAACGGCTCAGGACTGGTATCTCTTATGTTCAGAGTTTGTAGTAATGTAAAAAAGCAAGAGAACATTATAGAAAGAAAAGGTTGGGCTTCCCTGGTGGTCCAGTGGTTAAGGACACCACCTTGCAGTGCAAGGGGTGCTGGTTGGATCCCTGGCCTGGGAGGATCCCACGGTTTTTTCCATGGGACTTTTACCCTACTCAGCTTCCTCTGTCCATGGGATTTCCCAGGCAAGAATACAGAGTAGGTTGCACCTTCCTTCTCCAGGGATGTTACCAATCATGGATCGAATGAAGGTCTCCTGCACTGAAGGAAATTCTTTACCAATTGAGCCACCAGGGAAGCCCTTTAAAGAGATTAAGAGACACATAAAATATTTATGTTCATAAATAGGTGTATAAATGAAGCAGTGTATTTGGTTGAACCATAAACTATTAAATTTTTGTTTCAGCAATGTGCATATAAACATCTTTTTAGGTGTCCATGAAATATTTTTAGTGATAATATTCTACTTCCCTATTGAGAAGTCACTGAAGTTATCTGTAAATAGTTGCTTTGTAAAATGAAAATATGTTTAAAGTATAAGGATTCTAAATTTTAAGTCTTAAAATTTCTCTAAGTATTATCTAGAAAGGCATCAATTTCTCAACTTTTCTGAGTCTTTTCATACTTGAATGATTTTGACAAGTTTTAAAAAAGATAAATTCTTTGGTTTGTAATATTGTGATATATGCTCTATTTACTACTAATTACCTTTATCTTAAGGATTTCTTATTCATATTGGAATATCACCTTGTTGAAGTTTGCTCAAAAGCTGACATCATGGACCATAAGATTTTTAACATCATATGTCATACAGTGCAAAATACTTGTATTTTAATTTCAGAAAACTTGACTAAAATTTGCACAAAAAATTTATATTTCAAAATTTAATATAAATTTATGTTTTTAATTTGCACTAAAATTTTATATTTATGGATTCAATTTCCAAAGTACTAGTATAAAAAAGTGATATACATATTTATAATATATATAAAAATCATAGGCAGGCATATAAACATTCCATCTTTCTTTTTATGAAAAAAGAATAGACTATTTCATTTATTTTGTGATAGACAGGTACATATACTCCTAACGGCTCAGGACTGGTATCTCTTATGTTCAGAGTTTGTAGTAATGTAAAAAAGCAAGAGAACATTATAGAAAGAAAAGGTTGGGCTTCCCTGGTGGTCCAGTGGTTAAGGACACCACCTTGCAGTGCAAGGGGTGCTGGTTGGATCCCTGGCCTGGGAGGATCCCACGTGCCGCAGAGCGGCTGGACTGATGTGTCCAATTACCGAGCCGGAGCTCTGGGGCACATGCGCCCAGAGCCGGTGCTCTGTGACAACAGAGGCCACGGGGACTGGAGGCCCACACGGGCCAAAGAACAAAGATGGATGAAAATAGATAAATGAAAGATGAATAAAAGTGGCCCCACCGCCTCCCTCCCTCCCTCCCTACCCCCCAAAAAAGAAAAAAAAAAATTAAAAAAAAATAGAAAAGGCTGCAGAGAAAGAATGCTAACTTCAACAGTTTTAATACACAAGTTGCTATTCTTTTCTTTTCTATACTGTTAGAACATTTTACAAATCTTTACAGTCGAGATATGTAAAATATCAATAGCATTATATGTACTATTGGGATAATACATAAGTGCAAAGGTAATGTTTTTTATGTCTTCATGATAGACTTAAAACATTTTATAAGTTTTGTTATATATCAACAAAAATTATTACTCATTACAGTGTTGGTTGTGAAAGATTTCAAACACTTGCTGGAAGACCAACAGGAGAAAATGAAAATAGACCTCATGTCTTACAAACAAATTCTAATGGAAAAGCTCACTCTAGTGAAATGTAAATTTGAATCATTACAAAATTTAAGCCTATGAAAATGTTTCTCCTAAAGATGTTATTTTCTTACTGAATTGGAGGTTTCACTGTCGTAAGTCATTTCTGACAGTCCTTTTTTGAAAACCTCTAGAATTAAGTAAAATAACTATTGTATCTAACTTACAAGTTTAGATGATGTTCCACTGTAACTGCATAATTGAGAATTACGTATCTTCAAAGTCTAGCATGCATTTTATCACCTTGAACTTGTGAGACCCACTTCGAGTCAGAGGAAATAAAGAAATGGAGTATTCTTTCCATTGTGACACCTCTACTTTTTTTTTTAAACTTTTAAAAGTTTTTGACAATACCTCATCATAGTACTTATGCTGTATATAAAACGTCCAACAAATATGCATTGATTGTTTTGGGTGTTGAGGATCAAAGGGCTAAATCTCTGGGCAAATATATACTATTTGGAAATTCAGTCGATGCATGAGTAATATATATATAATACCAGACAAGACAAATGTGACTACAGAGCACAGCACATAGGAGTTTTGAAATCCCTAGTAATTTGAAACAATTATGAATTAAGATAATACAATACTGCTATCATAATTATTGTGCCCAGAAGTTTCACAGCACTGCTTGACGTGCTATTGGTAGAAAAAGCCCTTTGTTCTTCTTTAAGAAATTCTATAGCCATAGGATGTCAGGGAAGAAAAGAAAAGGAAAAATATTGGCCAAGTTTGACTGTCTCTTGAGAAGTCTAGTCTTTTCAAAACTGCAGTGTTTTTAAAATTTAATTCTTAGTAACTGCTTTTAATATTTAGAATATTTTATTTTGTATATTCTTTATCATTGAATTATTATTGATTTGCAACATTATATTATTTGGGCGAGTATAACATAGTGATTCACTAATTTTATGCATTATGACCATGTTATCTAGTTACCATCTGTCACCATACAAAGTTATTGCGATATTATTGACTATATTCCCTATGCTATACATTACAACTTATTTATTTTATAACTTAGCAATGCTTTTTACACTAATAGACTGCCAGAGTCTCTTTTATTAAAGCAATCACGTCAGCAATAAATAATATTTCAGGTTTAAAAACATTTTAAAGTAATCACATACTGTTATTTTTGTCTCTATTTCTCTTTGTTTCCAAATTTTTTCTTGCCATTTGTTAATTGTCTTTATTTTTTCTTTTAACATTTTTGGGGGCCACGTCTGTTTCCATTTAATTAAACCTCTAGAATTAAGTAAAATAACTATTGTATCTAACTTACAAGTTTAGATGATGTTCCACTGTAACTGCATAATTGAGAATTACGTATCTTCAAAGTCTAGCATGCATTTTATCACCTTGAACTTGTGAGACCCACTTCGAGTCAGAGGAAATAAAGAAATGGAGTATTCTTTCCATTGTGACACCTCTACTTTTTTTTTTAAACTTTTAAAAGTTTTTGACAATACCTCATCATAGTACTTATGCTGTATATAAAACGTCCAACAAATATGCATTGATTGTTTTGGGTGTTGAGGATCAAAGGCTAAATCTCTGGGCAAATATATACTATTTGGAAATTCAGTCGATGCATGAGTAATATATATATAATACCAGACAAGACAAATGTGACTACAGAGCACAGCACATAGGAGTTTTGAAATCCCTAGTAATTTGAAACAATTATGAATTAAGATAATACAATACTGCTATCATAATTATTGTGCCCAGAAGTTTCACAGCACTGCTTGACGTGCTATTGGTAGAAAAAGCCCTTTGTTCTTCTTTAAGAAATTCTATAGCCATAGGATGTCAGGGAAGAAAAGAAAAGGAAAAATATTGGCCAAGTTTGACTGTCTCTTGAGAAGTCTAGTCTTTTCAAAACTGCAGTGTTTTTAAAATTTAATTCTTAGTAACTGCTTTTAATATTTAGAATATTTTATTTTGTATATTCTTTATCATTGAATTATTATTGATTTGCAACATTATATTATTTGGGCGAGTATAACATAGTGATTCACTAATTTTATGCATTATGACCATGTTATCTAGTTACCATCTGTCACCATACAAAGTTATTGCGATATTATTGACTATATTCCCTATGCTATACATTACAACTTATTTATTTTATAACTTAGCAATGCTTTTTACACTAATAGACTGCCAGAGTCTCTTTTATTAAAGCAATCACGTCAGCAATAAATAATATTTCAGGTTTAAAAACATTTTAAAGTAATCACATACTGTTATTTTTGTCTCTATTTCTCTTTGTTTCCAAATTTTTTCTTGCCATTTGTTAATTGTCTTTATTTTTTCTTTTAACATTTTTTTGGGGGGCCACGTCTGTTGGTCTTTCATTTATTTATCTTTGTTCTTTGGCCTGTGTGGGCCTCCCATTGCGGTGGCCTCTCACTGCAGAGCAGTGGCCCTGGGTGCATGTGCTCCAGAGCTCTGGCTCAGTAGGTGAACACATCAGTCCAGCCACTTCACAGCATGTGGGATCTTCCCAGGCCAGGGATTGAACCAGCGCCCCTTGCACTGCAAGGTGGTGTCCTTACCCACTGGATCACCAGGGAAGCCCTTTCACTTTATTTTCAAGGTTTTTTTTTTTTTTTAATTTTTGTTTTGTTTTTTTAATTTTCTTTGTATTGTCTTGCCTATCATTTCTCTTCCATGTGTGTGTGTGTGTGTGTGTGTGTGTTTCCAAACATATTCTGAATGCAAATAGATATGTTTGAGGTGAATCCTGTACGGTTTAGTGAAGAGCACACATACTAAATTTCTAAAGATTCTCTCCAGTAACAAATACTTCAAGAAGCAAGCTGTTTGTTACCTCAATGTCATCATTATTTTTTCGAAAATATATTCTAATTATTCTCAGGTTTTTTATGGCTATTCTATTTTAAAACACGCATTAGTCATGATCTCCTCTGTCCCAGGGATGATGTCATTACTTGCTCACTTACTCAAGCGAGACATTTAGAGCCCATTTTTGATTCTTTACTTTCCTGTGGGACAATGTCTTATCCACTTCATGTTTATTGATTTAATCTCCTACATCCTATATAGTATGTCTAAATTTCTCTGTCTCTGTTATCACCAGCTCAATTCACAAAAGGATGTTTTTTTGGGAAACTATGATTCACTTTTTGCTTATACCATGTTATCTAGTTACCATCTGTCACCATACAAAGTTATTGCGATATTATTGACTATATTCCCTATGCTATACATTACAACTTATTTATTTTATAACTTAGCAATGCTTTTTACACTAATAGACTGC
Source organism: Tragulus kanchil (assembly GCA_022376925.1). Lineage (NCBI taxonomy): Eukaryota > Metazoa > Chordata > Mammalia > Artiodactyla > Tragulidae > Tragulus > Tragulus kanchil. Next base: position 146,695,121 of record JAIOJX010000004.1, read on the forward strand.
CAGAGTCTCTTTTATTAAAGCAATCACGTCAGCAATAAATAATATTTCAGGTTTAAAAACATTTTAAAGTAATCACATACTGTTATTTTTGTCTCTATTTCTCTTTGTTTCCAAATTTTTTCTTGCCATTTGTTAATTGTCTTTATTTTTTCTTTTAACATTTTTTTGGGGGGCCACGTCTGTTGGTCTTTCATTTATTTATCTTTGTTCTTTGGCCTGTGTGGGCCTCCCATTGCGGTGGCCTCTCACTGCAGAGCAGTGGCCCTGGGTGCATGTGCTCCAGAGCTCTGGCTCAGTAGGTGAACACATCAGTCCAGCCACTTCACAGCATGTGGGATCTTCCCAGGCCAGGGATTGAACCAGCGCCCCTTGCACTGCAAGGTGGTGTCCTTACCCACTGGATCACCAGGGAAGCCCTTTCACTTTATTTTCAAGGTTTTTTTTTTTTTTTAATTTTTGTTTTGTTTTTTTAATTTTCTTTGTATTGTCTTGCCTATCATTTCTCTTCCATGTGTGTGTGTGTGTGTGTGTGTGTGTGTGTTTCCAAACATATTCTGAATGCAAATAGATATGTTTGAGGTGAATCCTGTACGGTTTAGTGAAGAGCACACATACTAAATTTCTAAAGATTCTCTCCAGTAACAAATACTTCAAGAAGCAAGCTGTTTGTTACCTCAATGTCATCATTATTTTTTCGAAAATATATTCTAATTATTCTCAGGTTTTTTATGGCTATTCTATTTTAAAACACGCATTAGTCATGATCTCCTCTGTCCCAGGGATGATGTCATTACTTGCTCACTTACTCAAGCGAGACATTTAGAGCCCATTTTTGATTCTTTACTTTCCTGTGGGACAATGTCTTATCCACTTCATGTTTATTGATTTAATCTCCTACATCCTATATAGTATGTCTAAATTTCTCTGTCTCTGTTATCACCAGCTCAATTCACAAAAGGATGAAAATCATGATTCTAAGACCCTTGGCTTTGGTGACAGGGAATGATGATATCCTTACTGAAATTTAGAAGACCTGGGATAGTAACTTTTGTCACAAAAAAGGAAAATCAACACCAAAAATATTTTCTCTACATCCACTTTTCATAACCATTTTTCATTTTCCTCCCAGCAGAACCTGCTTCAGTGAAAATCTGGCCATGTCACTTCTGTTTTAAGTTATTAAATAGATATCCATATCACTTAGAAAACAATTAAAGTATCCATCTCAGTCTACAAGGCTTTCATCTACTTGTATGTCTTAATATTCTTGAGTTACTAGGTCACTATGGTGAGGAAAAACTGCCCTTAACTTTCACATATTCCAAACTTTATCCAATTTCAAGACTTGTGCATGTGCTCTTCCTTCACATGCTCCTCAAAGCCTTTTCTCTATCATCTCTTCACTAAATCTTTCTCACAATTCAGATTTCTACTTAAATGGCAACACCTAAAAGAAGCCTTCTCTTTTATTCTTTCTAAGTGGGTCTTCTCTATTTTCAGTGGACATGTTCTTTGATTTGGTTTTCTGTGAGCCACTTTTTTAAAAAAAATAAAAATATTTTGATTTATGTCTGTTTCATTTTCTCTTAAGTTCTGTTATATGCTGTGATTTCTTTCTTCCCTCAGTTGTATGTCTGATGCCAGCACAGTGTCTACTAGAAGACAGGTATTCATTGGATATTTACTAATGAATGAATGTATTTAATGAACTAGTGGCTGCATTTGATAGAGGATACATGGAATTACAATCTTCTCTTGATACAGACTCCTTATAAAATTTTTGCTTTAAATTGATTTTATTATTTTTTCTTCTGAGAGGGGTTTAATAAATTACTTAACATATAGCGGCACAAAGATGGAGATTTCCAGTTTTGTCTTAGAGTATTATGCATAAAAGCTATTTTGTATATTAAAAGAAATATTTTTTACTTTCAGTGTGAGTTTTATGGCAATACAAGTAACACTTTTTATGAGTTTCAATATAAGGAAGAATAGTTAACTTGTTCTTTTGGGGAAATATGATTTTTATGGTTTTTAAGTTTTAATGTCTTCTGCAAATAATATTTTCTCCAAATGTACAGTCTATATGCCATTTGGTAAGGTTTTGTTTTTCTGTTGTCTTGGTCAGACTCATCTGTAGACAAACATATGCTTTGCTCACATTTCAGGGCAGGACTGTTTTCTAGACATTGTTACACTGATGTTTTTCTTTAGAACTCAGCTATTAGGATGTTTCTTAGTATATTTCATTTTCTTAGCATCACTTTGACCTGACTAAATTTTTCTACTTATACAGCATAAAAAGAGAATACCAAAACAATTGCATTGTTAAAAGTGCTCAGGGCTTAGCTATTTAGATATATCACTGGAAATGAAGCATCATCACAGAGGCTAGGATGTATCTGTGGTTGTGTGCATACATGCTCAGTCACTCAGTCATGGTCTGCTCATCAAAACCCCATAGACTGCAGTCCACCAGGCTACTCTGTCCATGGGATTTTCACGGCAAGAATACTGGAGAGGGTTGCCATTTACTCCTCCAGGTAAACTTCCTTACCCAGGGATTGGACTCAGGTCTCCTGAGTCTCCTTCATTGGCAAATGGATTGTTCACCACTTTACCACTGGAACAGTTCACATTTGAGGTTAAAATATTATAAACATACACTTATCTTTTGTAATTTATAAGTAATCTGATGCTTCGACATTATGTCATAATCTAATGCCTATTCACATTTCTGGAATCACTAGATCTACTATGTAATTATGCCTTCAGTATTAAAATTAATTAATTTAACTAAAGTGAAAATAACTGGTTTGATAGAATAACATTCTTAGTCCGGGTTTTTTCACATGCCAGTACTTCTAACTAAACTCTATCTGTAGGCTATAAGTAGAGACTTTTGGAAGATACTGGACATCTCAGAGACTCAAAGGAGGTTCTTTAGGAAGCAGGGCAGCTCAAGAGTCCTGGGGACTGTCATGGAGGATAGGGATCCACCACGATCAATGCTCTTCTTCTTATGTCTGCTTCTATAGGAATGCAATGCCATTCACTCTTGTTGTAGATATGCTTAGCTTCTCTCCATTAAGAGGAGGAAAACTCATCTGTGACCAAAGTGTGGGAAGGGGCATGGAGTCCCTTATATTCCTTAGCCTCACTATTCAAACTATAGAGTCAATTGAAATACTCTGCCCTGGATGTGATGTGTCTACAGAGATTCACTCAGCCTTGGTCCTGTAGGAGCAGGTGATAGTGGCAACAGGACAGGCTGAGAATCATGGATCTGCAGCCATTGTTGATACTGAAAATATAAATACTGTGAGCTAGGAAGTTAGCTTGGGTCTACTAGAAGTTGCACAGAGTGCCATTTTACATGGCCACAGAATTCAAAGGAGAGACAATTTGATCATGAAATAATATATATTTTTACTTATCAGAACTTGAGCTCAATTATCCCTTTTATATCTCCTTTTTCCTTTTATATTTTCCTTTAGATAATAACTGACTAAAGGTTCATTAACTATTGCAAAGACTTCAGTGACTGGTTCAATATAAAAAATGGACATATGGACTCAGTAACTGAACAAAAAAGCTATTTTTTTAATTCTTGGAACTATCATCAGAAAGAACTATTTGGATGACCCTCCTTTTATAGTAAAATTTTATATATAATTTTATAGACTTAACTTGTATTCCTATTTCATTAAACTTACTGAATAGTCTATTAATTCATTCACTAGATTAGTTACATGCAACACAGCATGAATCAATTTGGACAGTGTCCACTGATTCCTCCCAAAATATTATAAACATACACTTATCTTTTGTAATTTATAAGTAATCTGATGCTTCGACATTATGTCATAATCTAATGCCTATTCACATTTCTGGAATCACTAGATCTACTATGTAATTATGCCTTCAGTATTAAAATTAATTAATTTAACTAAAGTGAAAATAACTGGTTTGATAGAATAACATTCTTAGTCCGGGTTTTTTCACATGCCAGTACTTCTAACTAAACTCTATCTGTAGGCTATAAGTAGAGACTTTTGGAAGATACTGGACATCTCAGAGACTCAAAGGAGGTTCTTTAGGAAGCAGGGCAGCTCAAGAGTCCTGGGGACTGTCATGGAGGATAGGGATCCACCACGATCAATGCTCTTCTTCTTATGTCTGCTTCTATAGGAATGCAATGCCATTCACTCTTGTTGTAGATATGCTTAGCTTCTCTCCATTAAGAGGAGGAAAACTCATCTGTGACCAAAGTGTGGGAAGGGGCATGGAGTCCCTTATATTCCTTAGCCTCACTATTCAAACTATAGAGTCAATTGAAATACTCTGCCCTGGATGTGATGTGTCTACAGAGATTCACTCAGCCTTGGTCCTGTAGGAGCAGGTGATAGTGGCAACAGGACAGGCTGAGAATCATGGATCTGCAGCCATTGTTGATACTGAAAATATAAATACTGTGAGCTAGGAAGTTAGCTTGGGTCTACTAGAAGTTGCACAGAGTGCCATTTTACATGCCACAGAATTCAAAGGAGAGACAATTTGATCATGAAATAATATATATTTTTACTTATCAGAACTTGAGCTCAATTATCCCTTTTATATCTCCTTTTTCCTTTTATATTTTCCTTTAGATAATAACTGACTAAAGGTTCATTAACTATTGCAAAGACTTCAGTGACTGGTTCAATATAAAAAATGGACATATGGACTCAGTAACTGAACAAAAAAGCTATTTTTTTAATTCTTGGAACTATCATCAGAAAGAACTATTTGGATGACCCTCCTTTTATAGTAAAATTTTATATATAATTTTATAGACTTAACTTGTATTCCTATTTCATTAAACTTACTGAATAGTCTATTAATTCATTCACTAGATTAGTTACATGCAACACAGCATGAATCAATTTGGACAGTGTCCACTGATTCCTCCCCCCAAAAAAATCTACCAAAGAGTCCCTGAAGTTTCTTACCAAAATAAACTGTCTCTTGGAAAACATATAAATGATGGGATTAAGTAGAAGTATCTGTCTGTATCTTTTTTAAATTTGGGAATCCAAAAGCATTTCTTAGTGTCCTTATATTCATTTCTACATTCTTAGTTATTATGAATATATATTTTACTGTGTGTGTAAGAAAGATGTATTTCTATTCTCTGGTGGCTCAGTGGTAAAGATTCTGCCTCTCAATGCAGGAGATGTGGGTTCAGTCCCTAGATTAAGAATGCCCTCTGGAGAAGAAAATGGCAACCCACTGTATATTCTTGCCTGGGAAATCCCATGAACAGAGGAGTTTGGAGGGTTACAATCCATAGGGTCACAATAGAGTCAGAGATTCTTAGTGAGCAAAACAATAACAACAAAGCATTTCCATAATAAATTATTGCTATAAGATGTATCAATTTAGTCTGTGGAATGTTAGCACCAACATGTCAATTTGAAAATATTTGTTTCCTTAAAAATGAATGATAGACAAAAAATATTTAGAAGTTAAATAATATAAAATAAAGATATTAATTGGCAAAACAAAATAAAAATAGTTTTAACCATAGTAGCTCTGTCATAATACCTGTTTTGATCATCTGAGTTTGTTCCAAGAGAAACAATAGACATATTGGGTACAATTAAAATGTAATTATATATATAATTGGGAACAATTAGGACATAATGTGCAAATGGTTTTGCTAATGTGAAATTTTAATCTCAGTAAACATAAGGTGAATGTACCCAGATACATTGGGAATATAAAAACACAAAATGCAAACATAGATGCGCATGCTCAGTCACTTCAGTCGTGTCTGACTCTTTGCGACTCAGTAACTGAACAAAAAAGCTATTTTTTTAATTCTTGGAACTATCATCAGAAAGAACTATTTGGATGACCCTCCTTTTATAGTAAAATTTTATATATAATTTTATAGACTTAACTTGTATTCCTATTTCATTAAACTTACTGAATAGTCTATTAATTCATTCACTAGATTAGTTACATGCAACACAGCATGAATCAATTTGGACAGTGTCCACTGATTCCTCCCCCCAAAAAAATCTACCAAAGAGTCCCTGAAGTTTCTTACCAAAATAAACTGTCTCTTGGAAAACATATAAATGATGGGATTAAGTAGAAGTATCTGTCTGTATCTTTTTTAAATTTGGGAATCCAAAAGCATTTCTTAGTGTCCTTATATTCATTTCTACATTCTTAGTTATTATGAATATATATTTTACTGTGTGTGTAAGAAAGATGTATTTCTATTCTCTGGTGGCTCAGTGGTAAAGATTCTGCCTCTCAATGCAGGAGATGTGGGTTCAGTCCCTAGATTAAGAATGCCCTCTGGAGAAGAAAATGGCAACCCACTGTATATTCTTGCCTGGGAAATCCCATGAACAGAGGAGTTTGGAGGGTTACAATCCATAGGGTCACAATAGAGTCAGAGATTCTTAGTGAGCAAAACAATAACAACAAAGCATTTCCATAATAAATTATTGCTATAAGATGTATCAATTTAGTCTGTGGAATGTTAGCACCAACATGTCAATTTGAAAATATTTGTTTCCTTAAAAATGAATGATAGACAAAAAATATTTAGAAGTTAAATAATATAAAATAAAGATATTAATTGGCAAAACAAAATAAAAATAGTTTTAACCATAGTAGCTCTGTCATAATACCTGTTTTGATCATCTGAGTTTGTTCCAAGAGAAACAATAGACATATTGGGTACAATTAAAATGTAATTATATATATAATTGGGAACAATTAGGACATAATGTGCAAATGGTTTTGCTAATGTGAAATTTTAATCTCAGTAAACATAAGGTGAATGTACCCAGATACATTGGGAATATAAAAACACAAAATGCAAACATAGATGCGCATGCTCAGTCACTTCAGTCGTGTCTGACTCTTTGCGACTCTGTGAACTGTTGTTCACCAGGTTTCTCTGTCTGTGGGATTGTCCAGGCAAGAATACTGGAGTGGGTTGCCATGCCTTCCTCCAGGGGATCTTCTTGACCCAGGGATGGAAACTGTTTCCTATATATTACAAACATGAATACACCTCAGATATCTACCAGCTAATTCAGTTAACTATTTAGTTGTTATGAGCCATGTCCATCTACCACATGTGTTCAAATTTCACTTCCAGTTACAAAGAACCCTTCTTTCACTACTTCACGGTAACTCACAGGTGGCAACCCTTCTCATATCGACTTCAGTGAGTAAATTTCAATGTAATACTTATGTATGGATCGTTCACTATGTGTAAAACTGTGCTACTATAATTCTTAGGGCTATATAGATAGATAGATATGGTCACAGGCAAAATTTTCATGTTTTATCATCCTTTCCATGAGCTCTGAGGCTTTTATTGTGTGATTTTGAATGGCATGATATTTTTTGGGAACATGTACACATTGCATTACTTACCTCCGAGGTGGCTCAGTGGTAAAGAATCTGCCTGCCAAAGCAGGAGATATGGATTCAATCCCTGGGAAGATTTTCTAGAGAAGAAAATGGAAACCCACTCCAGTATTTTCCCTGGGAAATCCCATAGACAAAGGAGTTGAGTGCAGTAGAGTCTTGGGGTCGTGAAAGAGTCAGACACAAGTTACCAGCTGAAAACAGCAACAAAAAGAATCGGATTGGAGGATAACTGATTGTATGTAGATTTTATGGTAAACTTATAACCAAAACAACTGAAATATGAAAAGTTTTAATAACTGAATGTTAAAAAATAATCGAATGTTTGATAATTGAATGTTTCAAAGCAATCAAAATGAACTTGGTAAAGGTAGCACAATTGTTAGAAATTGCTCATAGACCTACATTGTCTACTTATATAAATATTCATGTTCTATTAGAATTAATTTACATAGAAACATTCTTTATGAGTTATAAATCAGTTATGGTCTTGGTGAATGTAAGATATTTTTATCACTGTACTTAATTCATTAAAAATATTTCATTTTAAATTTGTGTACTAATAGTGGGATAATTGATAAAGTGTGATAAAGTGTGACATGTTGCCTTTAAAAATGAAAATAGTCTTCAAAAAGAAGAAATAGCTTGTATATCTATGTACTTTGTACATTATAACCAACTTTTATTTTAAGATTAAAATAGCATTTAAAGTATGCTTGGTTATACCTGCCTAAACATATTCAGGTATATGGCAAAATGTTATTTAAAAGTTTCAAAAGAAAAATATGAAAATTCACATTATTTGTTTTATAACTTTAAGTTCTTAAAAGAGTTAATCAGCTCATATCAACTTCATAAAAATACAAGGCAAAAAATTTTAGTAAGATTTAATGAGAATATTTATATAAAATATAGCATACCACCATACTTAACATAAAATACACATACAACTATGTTATATTGTCTCATGCCATTTTTCATATTTTAAATATCATGTATTAATAGAGGATATCATTGAGTAAGAGCCTAACAGAAATTTCTTTTCATGAGTTATTATGAAAGACCCAGAAAAGAGCCTGATTGTAGATAAAACATTTGGATAGAAGATGAAAACATCTACTAAACATTTAAATATCATACTAAGTACCTGCAGTTATAATAGACTTTATACTTGTATATTATGTACAGAATAATTGAATTTATTTTTATGGTGTTTTACAGTTGTATATCATCTTGTTAAAATATTCATATGCCTTCCTGGGGTATAGGTCTTGAAGTATGATGGTGCCAGCTTTCTCTGATTAGAAATTTCGGGGTGTTTCATTGTCAAAATGACTGGAAGACATTAATGACATTTCACACACAGTGGTCAACAATGCCATAGATTTTGAAAGCCTGTATTGTAAAAAGTGGTCCCCATCAAATTCTCCAGTGAATAGCCACGTGGGTGACACTCTATAATTAGTTAATGAGTTAAATATTCATGTTCTATTAGAATTAATTTACATAGAAACATTCTTTATGAGTTATAAATCAGTTATGGTCTTGGTGAATGTAAGATATTTTTATCACTGTACTTAATTCATTAAAAATATTTCATTTTAAATTTGTGTACTAATAGTGGGATAATTGATAAAGTGTGATAAAGTGTGACATGTTGCCTTTAAAAATGAAAATAGTCTTCAAAAAGAAGAAATAGCTTGTATATCTATGTACTTTGTACATTATAACCAACTTTTATTTTAAGATTAAAATAGCATTTAAAGTATGCTTGGTTATACCTGCCTAAACATATTCAGGTATATGGCAAAATGTTATTTAAAAGTTTCAAAAGAAAAAATATGAAAATTCACATTATTTGTTTTATAACTTTAAGTTCTTAAAAGAGTTAATCAGCTCATATCAACTTCATAAAAATACAAGGCAAAAAATTTTAGTAAGATTTAATGAGAATATTTATATAAAATATAGCATACCACCATACTTAACATAAAATACACATACAACTATGTTATATTGTCTCATGCCATTTTTCATATTTTAAATATCATGTATTAATAGAGGATATCATTGAGTAAGAGCCTAACAGAAATTTCTTTTCATGAGTTATTATGAAAGACCCAGAAAAGAGCCTGATTGTAGATAAAACATTTGGATAGAAGATGAAAACATCTACTAAACATTTAAATATCATACTAAGTACCTGCAGTTATAATAGACTTTATACTTGTATATTATGTACAGAATAATTGAATTTATTTTTATGGTGTTTTACAGTTGTATATCATCTTGTTAAAATATTCATATGCCTTCCTGGGGTATAGGTCTTGAAGTATGATGGTGCCAGCTTTCTCTGATTAGAAATTTCGGGGTGTTTCATTGTCAAAATGACTGGAAGACATTAATGACATTTCACACACAGTGGTCAACAATGCCATAGATTTTGAAAGCCTGTATTGTAAAAAGTGGTCCCCATCAAATTCTCCAGTGAATAGCCACGTGGGTGACACTCTATAATTAGTTAATGAGTTAAATATTTTACATGTAAACCACTCAGGATGGTTTCTTATAAAGTAAAATTTTCAAGATTGTAACCATTGTGTACAATTTTTTAAATGTACCTTTTTATTCTAAAACTTTCAACAGTTTTCAACAGTTACAAAAATTCTATTGCAATGGTAATGCTACTGATGTTATCTGAGTCACTAATAGAAATGTAGCAAGCTGCGTTACCAGATCTGCACATTTTCACACCCAGGATAACTGTAATACAGTAAGTCCCTTACATATTAACCTTCAAGCTGCAAACTTTCAAAGATACAGATATTTGCTCTCATGTTCAATCATGTAAGTTAGTTCACATATTTGGTATGCATTGTCATGTGCACGTTTCCTCTACAAATTTTTGTGCTTTTGTGTACTTTACCATACAGTACTTCCCAATGACTCAGTGCAGGATACACAGGAAATATGGGTTCACTCCCTGGGTTGGGAAGATTCCCTAGAGGAGGAAATGGCAACCCACTCCAGTATCCTTGCCTGAAAAATATCATGAACAGAGGAGCCTGGTGGACTACACTCAATGGAATTGCAGAGTCAGACATGACTGAGCAGGAGCACAAGACTGTAAAATGGACAATATGTTTATTTTAAATCCAGGATGTCCAGAAGCAAGCATGAAAGTAGTGGTGAAGTAGCTGGTACTGCTAAGAACCACCAAGTAAGAACCATTTTTGTTATGGGAACAAAAGTGAACATAATCGAAAGGGGAGCGAGGCAAAAAGATGATGGACATTGCTCATTCTCATAACAAGAATTGTTCAGCCATTGGCATGATTCTAAAGAGCAAGGACCAAATCATGGAACATGTGGTGTCATCTGTGCCAAGGATGCTGACAACAATATAGAAGCATGGGATGGAGGAGATGGAGAAACTTCTGTGTGTGAATGCTGGACCAGTTTGAGCATCAAGTCCTACGAAGATTAATGCTGATTCAAGAGCAAGCTAAAGTGGTCAACAATGCCATAGATTTTGAAAGCCTGTATTGTAAAAGTGGTCCCCATCAAATTCTCCAGTGAATAGCCACGTGGGTGACACTCTATAATTAGTTAATGAGTTAAATATTTTACATGTAAACCACTCAGGATGGTTTCTTATAAAGTAAAATTTTCAAGATTGTAACCATTGTGTACAATTTTTTAAATGTACCTTTTTATTCTAAAACTTTCAACAGTTTTCAACAGTTACAAAAATTCTATTGCAATGGTAATGCTACTGATGTTATCTGAGTCACTAATAGAAATGTAGCAAGCTGCGTTACCAGATCTGCACATTTTCACACCCAGGATAACTGTAATACAGTAAGTCCCTTACATATTAACCTTCAAGCTGCAAACTTTCAAAGATACAGATATTTGCTCTCATGTTCAATCATGTAAGTTAGTTCACATATTTGGTATGCATTGTCATGTGCACGTTTCCTCTACAAATTTTTGTGCTTTTGTGTACTTTACCATACAGTACTTCCCAATGACTCAGTGCAGGATACACAGGAAATATGGGTTCACTCCCTGGGTTGGGAAGATTCCCTAGAGGAGGAAATGGCAACCCACTCCAGTATCCTTGCCTGAAAAATATCATGAACAGAGGAGCCTGGTGGACTACACTCAATGGAATTGCAGAGTCAGACATGACTGAGCAGGAGCACAAGACTGTAAAATGGACAATATGTTTATTTTAAATCCAGGATGTCCAGAAGCAAGCATGAAAGTAGTGGTGAAGTAGCTGGTACTGCTAAGAACCACCAAGTAAGAACCATTTTTGTTATGGGAACAAAAGTGAACATAATCGAAAGGGGAGCGAGGCAAAAAGATGATGGACATTGCTCATTCTCATAACAAGAATTGTTCAGCCATTGGCATGATTCTAAAGAGCAAGGACCAAATCATGGAACATGTGGTGTCATCTGTGCCAAGGATGCTGACAACAATATAGAAGCATGGGATGGAGGAGATGGAGAAACTTCTGTGTGTGAATGCTGGACCAGTTTGAGCATCAAGTCCTACGAAGATTAATGCTGATTCAAGAGCAAGCTAAAAGCCTTATGAAGACTTGAAGAAGAAACATAATGAGGACTCAGAGAGTGCAACTTTTAATGCCAGTCATGGCTGGTTACGTTGGTTCAAAGCTAGAGCCAACTTTCACAGTGGAAAATTAAGAAAGGAGACATCAAGCTCAGGTATGGTAGCTGTCCAGGAATTTCCTAAAATGATTCAAGAAGTTATTGATGAAGATATGTATTAATATTTACATGAGCAGATTTTTAATTTTAAGGTATGTGAGATAGGATTGTACTGGAAGAAGATGCCAGACTGAAGTTACATCAGTAAGAAGGGAAAGTTGGTATCAGGCCACAAAGCAGCAAAGGGAAGGCTCACTCTGTTGTTTGGTATGAAGCTCAAGCCTCTCTTAGTTTATCACTCAGAAAACCTGAGAACCTTTAGAAACTTACTCACAGGCTGTCTTCCTATTGTGTGGAAGAGTAACCCTAAGGCCATTTCCAGGACTAGTTTTTCCACCACTTTATCCAGAAATAGAGAAATATTGCTTGAAGAAGGATGCCCCATTCAACTTAATTTTGCTACTGGACAGTGCTCTGGGTTACCTTCCATTCATGGAGAACTTTCACCCCAACTTCAAAGCAGTACATCTGTCACTGAATTCTATGTTACTCATCCAACTTATGGACCAGGGATTTATAGCGACTTTCAAGAAATATTATTCACATCACACTTTTTGTTAGGCAGTAAAGATGAGTGACAAATCAGAAACAAGCTTGCTACAATTATGGAAGGATGAGAACATCTACAAGGCCATGACAAACACGGACTGCGTGGTGTGAGGTGACAGCAATAACCATGAATGTGGTTGGGAAGAAACCTTGTCTGAAGCTGATTCATATTGGATTTGGAGGGATGGTCCACCAAGTAAGAACCATTGGAAAAAAGTGCTGGTGTCATTTTTGTGCCAAGATTCTAAAGAGCAAGGACCAAATCATGGAACATGTGGTGTCATCTGTGCCAAGGATGCTGACAACAATATAGAAGCATGGGATGGAGGAGATGGAGAAACTTCTGTGTGTGAATGCTGGACCAGTTTGAGCATCAAGTCCTACGAAGATTAATGCTGATTCAAGAGCAAGCTAAAAGCCTTATGAAGACTTGAAGAAGAAACATAATGAGGACTCAGAGAGTGCAACTTTTAATGCCAGTCATGGCTGGTTACGTTGGTTCAAAGCTAGAGCCAACTTTCACAGTGGAAAATTAAGAAAGGAGACATCAAGCTCAGGTATGGTAGCTGTCCAGGAATTTCCTAAAATGATTCAAGAAGTTATTGATGAAGATATGTATTAATATTTACATGAGCAGATTTTTAATTTTAAGGTATGTGAGATAGGATTGTACTGGAAGAAGATGCCAGACTGAAGTTACATCAGTAAGAAGGGAAAGTTGGTATCAGGCCACAAAGCAGCAAAGGGAAGGCTCACTCTGTTGTTTGGTATGAAGCTCAAGCCTCTCTTAGTTTATCACTCAGAAAACCTGAGAACCTTTAGAAACTTACTCACAGGCTGTCTTCCTATTGTGTGGAAGAGTAACCCTAAGGCCATTTCCAGGACTAGTTTTTCCACCACTTTATCCAGAAATAGAGAAATATTGCTTGAAGAAGGATGCCCCATTCAACTTAATTTTGCTACTGGACAGTGCTCTGGGTTACCTTCCATTCATGGAGAACTTTCACCCCAACTTCAAAGCAGTACATCTGTCACTGAATTCTATGTTACTCATCCAACTTATGGACCAGGGATTTATAGCGACTTTCAAGAAATATTATTCACATCACACTTTTTGTTAGGCAGTAAAGATGAGTGACAAATCAGAAACAAGCTTGCTACAATTATGGAAGGATGAGAACATCTACAAGGCCATGAAAAACACTGACTGCTTGCTGTGAGGTGACAGCAATAACCATGAATGTGGTTTGGAAGAAACTTTGTCTGAAGCTGATTCATAATTTTGGTAGATTTGAGGAGGTGGATGAGGAGTCCAAAATGATCTTTAGTAACTCAGTAACCTTCAGTAAGCAGCTGCAGCTAGGGCTTCCCTGGTGGTCCAGTGGGTAAAGGGTCCACCTTGCAGTGCAAGGGGCACTGGTTTGATCCCTGGCCTGGGAAGATCCCACGTGCCATGTAACGGCTGAACAGGTGTGTGCAATTACGAGCCAGTGCTCTGGAGTGCATGTGCCCACAGTTGGTATTCTGCAGTGAGAGAGGTCACTGCAATGGGAGGCCCACACAGGCCAAAAGAATAAAGATGGATGAAAATAAATAAATAAATGAATGATAAAAATGTTAAAAAAATTAAAAAAATAAAGAAGCTGCAACTAGGACTACAAAAAGATAACATCATTAAACTCCTTGGTGTGCAACACGAGGAGCTTATTAATGAAGACTTTATGGAATTGGAGACCCAGGAAAAGAATGAAGAGAGACAGGAGGAAGAAGTAACAGGAATCAAAGAGATTCACAATGTAGGAATTGGCAAAGAAATTTTCTTTATTTGAGGAGGCACTCTTAGATTTTTGAGACACAGGACCCACATGTGAAATGGCACACAAAGGTTGCAACAGTCATTCAGATTGCTGCCTAGTATTCCCATGCCATCTATGACACAAAAAGAAGAGCGACTACCCAGACATTGCTTTATTGTTTTCTCAAGAGGGCAGATAGAAATGAATCCAGCAAGGAACAAGAACTTGTGCCATCAAAATCAGGCACGAGGAACATTTCAGCTTGCCCTCTGACTCCTATTACTAATGACCCTTACTGGACAGTGCTCTGGGTTACCTTCCATTCATGGAGAACTTTCACCCCAACTTCAAAGCAGTACATCTGTCACTGAATTCTATGTTACTCATCCAACTTATGGACCAGGGATTTATAGCGACTTTCAAGAAATATTATTCACATCACACTTTTTGTTAGGCAGTAAAGATGAGTGACAAATCAGAAACAAGCTTGCTACAATTATGGAAGGATGAGAACATCTACAAGGCCATGAAAAACACTGACTGCTTGCTGTGAGGTGACAGCAATAACCATGAATGTGGTTTGGAAGAAACTTTGTCTGAAGCTGATTCATAATTTTGGTAGATTTGAGGAGGTGGATGAGGAGTCCAAAATGATCTTTAGTAACTCAGTAACCTTCAGTAAGCAGCTGCAGCTAGGGCTTCCCTGGTGGTCCAGTGGGTAAAGGGTCCACCTTGCAGTGCAAGGGGCACTGGTTTGATCCCTGGCCTGGGAAGATCCCACGTGCCATGTAACGGCTGAACAGGTGTGTGCAATTACGAGCCAGTGCTCTGGAGTGCATGTGCCCACAGTTGGTATTCTGCAGTGAGAGAGGTCACTGCAATGGGAGGCCCACACAGGCCAAAAGAATAAAGATGGATGAAAATAAATAAATAAATGAATGATAAAAATGTTAAAAAAATTAAAAAAATAAAGAAGCTGCAACTAGGACTACAAAAAGATAACATCATTAAACTCCTTGGTGTGCAACACGAGGAGCTTATTAATGAAGACTTTATGGAATTGGAGACCCAGGAAAAGAATGAAGAGAGACAGGAGGAAGAAGTAACAGGAATCAAAGAGATTCACAATGTAGGAATTGGCAAAGAAATTTTCTTTATTTGAGGAGGCACTCTTAGATTTTTGAGACACAGGACCCACATGTGAAATGGCACACAAAGGTTGCAACAGTCATTCAGATTGCTGCCTAGTATTCCCATGCCATCTATGACACAAAAAGAAGAGCGACTACCCAGACATTGCTTTATTGTTTTCTCAAGAGGGCAGATAGAAATGAATCCAGCAAGGAACAAGAACTTGTGCCATCAAAATCAGGCACGAGGAACATTTCAGCTTGCCCTCTGACTCCTATTACTAATGACCCTTCAGCTCTACCTTCTCCAACCTCCTTTCTCTCTTCCAGTCTGCAGGGGTTCTGGCCTGTTCACTGACTGCTAGGCCCTGTGTACCACCTATTATGCTGTAATACTGTACTGTTGAAGACAATGTACTGTAAGATTAAAAATGTTTTCTTTCTTTTTTCTGTTTATTTTCTTTATGTATTATGTGAAAAATAACTATAAACCTATTACAGTACAGTAATATATAGCTATGTGTTAGTTGGGTACCTAGGCCAACTTTGCTGGATTTTAGGATCAAGTTGGACTTAAGAACTCCCTCTCAAATGGAACTTTTTTGTTGTTGTTGTGGATTTACTCTATTTAAATATATACTTATCTAGTCCTCATTTTAAAATATCACACAAAGTGAAAAGTATCAATACATTTCATTGGAATATTTTAGACTGGGCCTTACAGCATAATGAGAAATGTGCTGACTCCTAGATGAGTAGCAATATTTCTCTACTTTGGGGGTAAAGTGGTGGAAAAACTAGTCCTGGAAAACTGCCTCTGTAACTGAGGCCTTTGGGTTACTCTTCTACACAACAGGAAGTGAGCCTGTGACTGTGTTTTTAAGGGTTCTTGGGTTCTCTGAATGATAAACCAAGAGACTTTAGCTTCATATCACCAAACAACAGAGTTAGCCTATCTTTTGCTGCTTTATATCCTGGTACCAGTTTTCCTTCTTACTGATGTAGCTTTGATCTGGCATCCTCTTCCAATGTCTTTGCTTGTATGGTTTTTCTTCAGCAGTGTTCAAGAGTTAGAAGTACACAGAAATTAAATAGTAGAACTCAAACAGGAAAGATACTGGCAACGTGTTAGTGAAAAACAAAAAGTGATATGGAAAGGAATATATCAGAGATCACATTTTTCAAGTAAAGGACAAAGTTGTAAATATTTTCAATTAGTGATGCATATCATCTCTTTTGGAAGCACTCATGCCTGACCTTACAGTACAAAAGCAGCAGCAGATGATAGTAAAGGTGACTGTGTTCCAATAAATCTTTACTTAATAGGTAGTTAGTGGGTCAGAGTTAGACCAAGGAAGGCAGTTGGCCAATCGCAGTTTTAGATTACCGGCAACAGAATGTTTAAATTACTCAATTACAGAATCTACAATATTGATTTCAAATATGACTACTTATTAGAATCGTAAACAAAGAGTTATTACAAAGCTCTGGCCTGTTCACACTGTAGCCTGTAACTTGCTGTAATACTGTACTGTTGAAGACAATGTACTGTAAGATTAAATGTTTTCTTTCTTTTTTCTGTTTATTTTCTTTATGTATTATGTGAAAAATAACTATAAACCTATTACAGTACAGTAATATATAGCTATGTGTTAGTTGGGTACCTAGGCCAACTTTGCTGGATTTTAGGATCAAGTTGGACTTAAGAACTCCCTCTCAAATGGAACTTTTTTGTTGTTGTTGTGGATTTACTCTATTTAAATATATACTTATCTAGTCCTCATTTTAAAATATCACACAAAGTGAAAAGTATCAATACATTTCATTGGAATATTTTAGACTGGGCCTTACAGCATAATGAGAAATGTGCTGACTCCTAGATGAGTAGCAATATTTCTCTACTTTGGGGGTAAAGTGGTGGAAAAACTAGTCCTGGAAAACTGCCTCTGTAACTGAGGCCTTTGGGTTACTCTTCTACACAACAGGAAGTGAGCCTGTGACTGTGTTTTTAAGGGTTCTTGGGTTCTCTGAATGATAAACCAAGAGACTTTAGCTTCATATCACCAAACAACAGAGTTAGCCTATCTTTTGCTGCTTTATATCCTGGTACCAGTTTTCCTTCTTACTGATGTAGCTTTGATCTGGCATCCTCTTCCAATGTCTTTGCTTGTATGGTTTTTCTTCAGCAGTGTTCAAGAGTTAGAAGTACACAGAAATTAAATAGTAGAACTCAAACAGGAAAGATACTGGCAACGTGTTAGTGAAAAACAAAAAGTGATATGGAAAGGAATATATCAGAGATCACATTTTTCAAGTAAAGGACAAAGTTGTAAATATTTTCAATTAGTGATGCATATCATCTCTTTTGGAAGCACTCATGCCTGACCTTACAGTACAAAAGCAGCAGCAGATGATAGTAAAGGTGACTGTGTTCCAATAAATCTTTACTTAATAGGTAGTTAGTGGGTCAGAGTTAGACCAAGGAAGGCAGTTGGCCAATCGCAGTTTTAGATTACCGGCAACAGAATGTTTAAATTACTCAATTACAGAATCTACAATATTGATTTCAAATATGACTACTTATTAGAATCGTAAACAAAGAGTTATTACAAAGCTCTGATGCCCAGTGTCTAGTCTTGGAAGTGCTGGTTCAGTTCACAGCGGTGGGGGCCAGAGCACTAGAAATTTAAACATCTCCCCAGGTGATGATAGCATGAAAAAATGTTTGAAGAGCGCCATGTGCATTTTGTGCTCAAAGGGAATAACAGTCAACAAAAGGGTACTAATGGAATGAGAGGAGGCAGAGATGACATCAGACTAGGAGAATTTTGAGGCTGAGAGCAGCTGCACTGAGCTATGAATGTATGCTGAGTAGAGAGGAGACTGGTTAAAGGTTGGGGTACTTGCTTTAGTGATGACAGAGGTTCTGTAATTTATTATTTCAGAAGCTGGACAGGCAGCTTCTGAAATGACCCCCATTGATCCCTATCTCCTTGTATTTATGCCCTTAAGGAAACCACTCCTCTTGAGCTTCCCTGAAATTATGTACTCACTTCTCTCAAATACACTCAGGAGGAAGTGATGGAGTGTTTCTTCCAGGAATGAGCTGTACAAAGACCTTGGCTTCCATCTTAAGAGTCCTCTCTTTTATTCTAAAGGAAGCCAGCTGCAGTGTGGAGAGATATTCAATGGAAAATTCCACAGGGTCAGGAACCAGTGTCACCAGATGACAACAGTAAAGAGTGGAGGCTGGCCGACAGCCACATAAATGACCTCAAAATTAGACCCACCATGGCTGTGCCTGTAGAGGTGGCAGCACTGACCAATTTATGACCACCACAAGAAAGGCCCTGAACTAGAATTTCTAACTAATGTTTGCTAGGATTCTTGACCTAATAAACTGTGAAATGATGCATGCTTATTGTTTTAATACCATCAATTTGGTGTAATAAATCAAGCAGCAACAGTTTTTCAATTAGTGATGCATATCATCTCTTTTGGAAGCACTCATGCCTGACCTTACAGTACAAAAGCAGCAGCAGATGATAGTAAAGGTGACTGTGTTCCAATAAATCTTTACTTAATAGGTAGTTAGTGGGTCAGAGTTAGACCAAGGAAGGCAGTTGGCCAATCGCAGTTTTAGATTACCGGCAACAGAATGTTTAAATTACTCAATTACAGAATCTACAATATTGATTTCAAATATGACTACTTATTAGAATCGTAAACAAAGAGTTATTACAAAGCTCTGATGCCCAGTGTCTAGTCTTGGAAGTGCTGGTTCAGTTCACAGCGGTGGGGGCCAGAGCACTAGAAATTTAAACATCTCCCCAGGTGATGATAGCATGAAAAAATGTTTGAAGAGCGCCATGTGCATTTTGTGCTCAAAGGGAATAACAGTCAACAAAAGGGTACTAATGGAATGAGAGGAGGCAGAGATGACATCAGACTAGGAGAATTTTGAGGCTGAGAGCAGCTGCACTGAGCTATGAATGTATGCTGAGTAGAGAGGAGACTGGTTAAAGGTTGGGGTACTTGCTTTAGTGATGACAGAGGTTCTGTAATTTATTATTTCAGAAGCTGGACAGGCAGCTTCTGAAATGACCCCCATTGATCCCTATCTCCTTGTATTTATGCCCTTAAGGAAACCACTCCTCTTGAGCTTCCCTGAAATTATGTACTCACTTCTCTCAAATACACTCAGGAGGAAGTGATGGAGTGTTTCTTCCAGGAATGAGCTGTACAAAGACCTTGGCTTCCATCTTAAGAGTCCTCTCTTTTATTCTAAAGGAAGCCAGCTGCAGTGTGGAGAGATATTCAATGGAAAATTCCACAGGGTCAGGAACCAGTGTCACCAGATGACAACAGTAAAGAGTGGAGGCTGGCCGACAGCCACATAAATGACCTCAAAATTAGACCCACCATGGCTGTGCCTGTAGAGGTGGCAGCACTGACCAATTTTATGACCACCACAAGAAAGGCCCTGAACTAGAATTTCTAACTAATGTTTGCTAGGATTCTTGACCTAATAAACTGTGAAATGATGCATGCTTATTGTTTTAATACCATCAATTTGGTGTAATAAATCAAGCAGCAACAGATAACTAATACAGGAAGTGACTCAGAGAGAAGCAGGCTCAGGTGAAGGGAAGACAGGTTATAAATATCATTCAGTGAAACTAGTGGTCTTAGAGCTTTGGACGTGGGAACAAGAAGGAAAAAAAAAATGTCTTTAAGCTTGTGGTTAATAATTTGACACCTAAAACTCATGATTCAGGAGAGCAAGTGCCTCAGAGAATTGCTGGGAGGAGAAATAAAAACTTTCCAAACACATAGGGATCAAGTAACGGGAAGCTTTCACTTCTGAATTTTGATATGCAAGGCATGGGGAGGATGAAGAGCTTTGTCCAGAGGGGGTAGGCTCAAGGCACAACCGAGTTCATGGCGGAAGTATGTGTGGGTAGAGAGGGAATGGATGGCATCTCTCTTGATTGAGGACTGATAGATTGATTTGGAGGTGTGCAGGCAGTATTTTTTGTTTGGCTGAGTACATTAAAAATGTAAAGAATTCCTGCACTAGACTTATGGATAAAATATATTTTTATGTATTTCAGAAAGCATATTGGGCAAGCTTTAATGGTATTATTTAGTTGGTAGAGAAAATAGACAATATAATAAACTCACATTTTCATCCTACTCTTTTAAATGTTTTAGGACAATTCCATAAGAACCTTGAATAAATGGGATATTTATATGCATTCTGTGCCTCTTCACTGTGACTTTATATTAAGTGAGAAGTTTTTGGGTAAATATTGGAAGTTAATATTCTGTTATTTGGAGAAACAATTTTGAACAACTAGCAAGCCCATGTAAAACTACATAATACCAAGGAATATAGCAAAAGAATAATTTAATGAACTTAGAAGACAGACTAGGCCTTTGTACTAAGCTTATCATGGAAGATAGAATTTCAATACCAATGAAATAAACTCCTACAAATTGATTTTTCTTTATCAGCACTCATCAGTGTAAACACTATTAAATTATAAAGCTTGTACTTGTTCAGGAAAGATGTTTTTCTATTCATATTCATGTTGCCTTAGTTTCTGATACTTTGTTATATGGAAACCTTGCAGAGTGAAAAAAAAATTAAACTTATACAAGTTTATGAGACTTTATCACAGAGGATTGAAACGTGAATTTCCTTTAAATAAATAATGTTATTAAAGTTTTTCGTCAAATGATAATATTAAAAATGCCCTTTTGAATTAAATTATAATTGTTAAAATGATTGAAACTTTTACCTTAGCATGTGATGCAATTTAAATGAAATGATAGCTAATTTGTTGAATCATAATAATACAAAAAAAAAATCAAAACTTAGTCTTCACATTTTTTTTTATTTCAGAGAGTAAATTCACATAAAGTACCACTTTTTAAGGTCTGAAGCACTTCACATCAAGTTTATAAAATGGTTTATTCAATAACATAAATTTTACAAAAATGCCGTTAATTACTAGAATGATGTCTAATTTTCTAATGAGAAAAGTATGACTCTAAAGTTATCATCTTTCCCCAAAGCATGCTATTGTAAGATATGGTTTTGAAATTTCACTTTTACTGACATCACAACTTGTGCTAGTAAGCTAATAATCAGTTATGTTCAGTTCTGTGTAACTACATATCTAAAAGACTTTTTCCCAGCGATAAATTGATGTTTTGTAGGAGTTTCTATCTGTCTCAGCATGTCACATGTATCATGTGCTGCATGTAGGTATGTATTCTACATAAGATTTCATTTGTGGGCAACATTAGTATGAATTAGATAACTCAGGAAAATGGAATGGCCATCATTGTGTGTGGGAAGACCACATTTTACACTGACACAGCTAAGATATTTCCTTTTCACAATAGTTTCAATCAGGAATTTGGACTAAATGATATTTTCAGAACACAACTGTCCAGACCAGAAATTATCATCATAAGATAGAAAAAAATCTAAAATTAAAAAAAAATTCTATTAAAACTCAAGCTGCTTAAAACATTAGATGTGTAAATTTATTATGACATTAAGACAAGAAGAGTCAAGAATTAAACACTATTAAATTATAAAGCTTGTACTTGTTCAGGAAAGATGTTTTTCTATTCATATTCATGTTGCCTTAGTTTCTGATACTTTGTTATATGGAAACCTTGCAGAGTGAAAAAAAAATTAAACTTATACAAGTTTATGAGACTTTATCACAGAGGATTGAAACGTGAATTTCCTTTAAATAAATAATGTTATTAAAGTTTTTCGTCAAATGATAATATTAAAAATGCCCTTTTGAATTAAATTATAATTGTTAAAATGATTGAAACTTTTACCTTAGCATGTGATGCAATTTAAATGAAATGATAGCTAATTTGTTGAATCATAATAATACAAAAAAAAAATCAAAACTTAGTCTTCACATTTTTTTTTATTTCAGAGAGTAAATTCACATAAAGTACCACTTTTTAAGGTCTGAAGCACTTCACATCAAGTTTATAAAATGGTTTATTCAATAACATAAATTTTACAAAAATGCCGTTAATTACTAGAATGATGTCTAATTTTCTAATGAGAAAAGTATGACTCTAAAGTTATCATCTTTCCCCAAAGCATGCTATTGTAAGATATGGTTTTGAAATTTCACTTTACTGACATCACAACTTGTGCTAGTAAGCTAATAATCAGTTATGTTCAGTTCTGTGTAACTACATATCTAAAAGACTTTTTCCCAGCGATAAATTGATGTTTTGTAGGAGTTTCTATCTGTCTCAGCATGTCACATGTATCATGTGCTGCATGTAGGTATGTATTCTACATAAGATTTCATTTGTGGGCAACATTAGTATGAATTAGATAACTCAGGAAAATGGAATGGCCATCATTGTGTGTGGGAAGACCACATTTTACACTGACACAGCTAAGATATTTCCTTTTCACAATAGTTTCAATCAGGAATTTGGACTAAATGATATTTTCAGAACACAACTGTCCAGACCAGAAATTATCATCATAAGATAGAAAAAAATCTAAAATTAAAAAAAAATTCTATTAAAACTCAAGCTGCTTAAAACATTAGATGTGTAAATTTATTATGACATTAAGACAAGAAGGGGAGTCAAGAATTAACTAAGATTAGAAATCAAAATATAACCTCAAACACTCTAGTATAGTGATCAAGATTTTGCCATTAGGCCTATATTTATGAAAAAAAAAAAAAAAAACAAAAGCCAGAAAACTAAAGTTTAATGCATAATGTAAGGTCAAAAGCAATATAGGAAAATTTGCCTTCTTTTGAGAGGTGTTTTAAAAATCATTCATCTGTGATCCAATTTGAATCTCACTGCTCTGAGAACTCCAGCCTGTCTCCATAAGAGGTCATCCCTGTCACCTGAATATTGGCTGTCAAATGTTATGCTTTGTTTTATTCAGCTTAGGATACACATAAAATTATCCAAAATATTTAACTAAATAAGTTTTTAAAGGATTGATGTCTTCACTTGAAAATAATAAGCTATACATTCTGTTTTTGCAAAAGTGATTAGTTAAGTCAGACTGAAAGTGAAAGTGTTAGTTAATCAGTCATGTCCAAATTGTGGGGACCCCCATAGCTTGGTCTGCATTGTAGGCAGATTCTTCACCATCTGAGCAACCTGGGAAGTTTTGTGCGGGCTAAGTGGTAGTTACTAGTGTTGCTGTTAATGATAGTTATGTGTGTTGTAAACTAGTGCTCCAAATAAAGCACTGATGTATCTCTTCAGTTGCTCAGTCATGTCTTAGTCTTTGAGACCCCATAGACTGTGGTATGTCAGGCTTCCCTGTCCTTCACCATCTCTCGGAGCTTGCTTACACTCATGTCCATTGACTCAGTGATGCCATCCAAACATCTCGTCCTCTGTCATCCTCTTCTCCTTCTGCCTTCTATTTTCCTATCAGGTCTTTGCCAGTGAGGTGGCTCTTCTCATCAAGTGGCCAAAGTATTGGAGCTTCAGCTTCAGCATCAGTCCTTCCAATGAATATTCATGACTGATTTTTCTCTAGAATTGAGTGGTTTTATCTCCTTGCAAATCTACAAGTCTTCTCCAACACTACAGTTCAAAGGTCATCATTGATGTATAGGCTTTGCTGATTCCCAATACTTCCACCATGGCTAATTTCAAGATATTAACATGAACTCTGGAATATGGAGTTGGGAATGTTGTCAGCAGAATGAATATGTAGGTGAACTTATTAAATAAAAGGAAGTAGTAGTACAAAGCCTCTGAGAAAGCAGTAAGCATAGAATTCTTCAATTTAATCATTTTCATAAAAACATAATAATACATATATATTGTGATCAATACACTTATTTTTAGCATAGTTATCCTTAGTTTCTTTTTAAATTGTCAGTTGAGTAGTGTTTTCTGTCATTAAATGTTACAGTTTCTTAGCTGCTATGAAGTTGATTTGTTCTGAGATCATCATCTATTACTCTCTTGTTCTCTTAATTTTGCATGGTTAGCGAATGGATATAGAAAAGCAGAGGATACTTAATCACAAAATAGAGGGAAATTGATTTTTTTGTGTGGAAATAGTACCCTTTTTAGACTAATGGATGTTTTTAAAGCTGGTCATGCTAGGAAAAAAAAAAAAAGTCACTTAACGTTTGTATCTTTGTTTTCCATTATATTTAAAGAGGACATATTATTCCTGGCTTATTCCTGTTGCTTGAGGAAAATATTTTTTATCAAAATAGACTGTGTTTTATGAGCTCTATTACATTCCCTAAAAAATAAACACCAGACTTTTGTCTTCATTTTAAATATAGAAAAATTAAAATTTCTTGTTTAATCTGCTACCATTGAACTTTAGTATGAAAAAAAAAAAGTAATTAAGCAAATTTAAATACACCAAGTTTTAAAAGAATAGAAAAATAAACTAAAATCAGAAAACAATTGTATATGTGAAAGTTGCCCTGTTATGTACAACTCTTTGCAACCCATGGGCAAGCCACTTAATTTCCCAGGCAAGAATACAGGAGTAGGTAACCTTTCCCTTCTTCAGGGTATCTTCTTGAACAGGGATCAAACCCAGGTCTCCCACATGGCAGGCAGATTCTTTACCAGCTAAGCCATCAGAGAAGCCCTCGAATTTTATATAATGGCTTCAATAACAGGAAAATAGGCTGATATAAAATAGATGGTAAATCAAAATGTCTCTTTCGAATGAAAGACTACTATTCCAGTACTTGAAAAGACACTGGACTATTATCAGTTTTAGTAAAGCTCAAGAAAAGCAATCCTCTTAAAGTCTAAAAAACTGAAAATATGGAACTTCCCTGGTGGTCCACATGTAAAGAGTCTGCACTCTCAGTTAGGGGAGTATGGATTCAATCTCTCTCTGGGGAGATGAAATCCCACATGCTTCTCAGCAACAAACACTGAAAATGCCTCAAAAGTGATTCTTAACAAATGTGCAATGACAGAATTATTATATTATTACTATTTTCTCTCTTGCTTCAGTTTTCACTAGTATTCTTTCCTCTCATCTCAAAAATCTAACCCTCCTACAGTGTGCCCACTCTAGACCCAAACCTGCTTCTTTCAGGTACTATTACGAAAAACATTTCCCTATTGTGCATTAATGCAGTTCTGATTATATGTGTACTAAAGATTTCATTTTTTAAAGGCTAATTCCACATCAGTAATCCTTAAAGATGGGGTTCCCTGGTGGCTCAGATGGTAAAGAATCTGTCTGCAGTGCAAGAGACCCAGGTTTGATCCCTGGATCAGGAAGATACCCTCGAGAAGGGAATGGTTACTCACTCCGGTCTTATGCCTGGAGAACTCCACTAACAGAAGAGCCCACTGGGTCACAGTCTGTGCGGGGTTGCAAAGAGTCAGAAACGAGTGAGCAACTAGCAAGCACAGTCCTTAAAGAACTAAAGATAATTCAATCAGACCCAACCTCTACATCAGCAGGATATTTCAAGGTGGAAGGGAGTATCAACGCTGGGTTTGTCCTCACTTAATAACATTATTAATGATGTGGATGAGTGAACAAATATTATGAGAAGGAAATTCGTAGCTATTAAATATGTAGAGTATGCAGAAACAAATAGGCTAGAAGCTAATGCCTGTGAAATGACCTCCAGAGGTTAAGAAAAGTTAATAGCTGCTCAATATTCTTCTAGGCTTTAATAAACTAGGTCATTTAATTGATAAAATAAAGTAATCAATAAAGAAAAATGCAGCAATGATAGTTAAACTGAAAGGTAAAGGAAAAAAGGCAGTTTATATGTTGCACTGTCACATAAAACAGTGTTTCATGAAACTTTCTTAAGATTTAATTCATACATAAAACCAAAAGCAGTAGTTTACTGTTCTTCACTGAGAGAATGAATTATTTATTAGAAGCATTTTTAAAATCACATAAATAATATAAGTAATTTTTCATTGTAAAGATATTCATAACATTCAAATAACTATTTTTGATCAATAATTGATCACCAAGATTCAGTTAGCAATAACTTATGATCTAATACAAAGGACAGTTTTCTTAACTTTCATATTGGCTTTATTCAGTAGACTGTGAATCAAAATACTTTCTCAGTCTTTACAACTTAATGTATTTCTTTAAATTTAAGAATATCACATGGTATAAGATTTAGTCTATTGTGTTCTTTTCAGGAGTGGTTAGTGCCACAGGTTACTTTCATGGCTACCCTTGAGAATGCCTTTGCCCTGTACTGTGTAAGATTCAAGAAGAGAGTTTCAAGTATGTTCTGACTTTTAGAGTGTGCTCACTCAGTTCTATCTGACTCTTTGCAACTCTATGGACTTCTCTGTCCATGGGATCTTCCAGGCAAAAATATGGAGTGGATTGCCATCTCCTACCTGAATCTTCCCTACACAGGGATGGAACTTGCACCTCTTGCATTTCCTGCATTGGCAGGTAGGTTCTTGACCACTAGTGCCATCTTGGAAGTCCAAACTTTGACAGCACTCCTCTATCTGTGCATTATTTTGATGTAAAGGAATACAATAGAAAGGGAAGCCAACAGAGTAGCACTCATATAGTGGAGTTCTCATAAGAACCCACAGATGCTATGGCTTACTCACCTTCTGCACCACTTGCTATAACTAAGTCCCTGTTAAATACTTCCCCCATACAAGGAGAAAAACTTGGAGGTATATTGTCTATCTACTTGGGAGCTGTCACAGAAACAGTATTTAATTACCTTCTCTTACCTTTTCAAATGACCCACTAAGCTTGTGGTAAACTAGGTCATTTAATTGATAAAATAAAGTAATCAATAAAGAAATGCAGCAATGATAGTTAAACTGAAAGGTAAAGGAAAAAAGGCAGTTTATATGTTGCACTGTCACATAAAACAGTGTTTCATGAAACTTTCTTAAGATTTAATTCATACATAAAACCAAAAGCAGTAGTTTACTGTTCTTCACTGAGAGAATGAATTATTTATTAGAAGCATTTTTAAAATCACATAAATAATATAAGTAATTTTTCATTGTAAAGATATTCATAACATTCAAATAACTATTTTTGATCAATAATTGATCACCAAGATTCAGTTAGCAATAACTTATGATCTAATACAAAGGACAGTTTTCTTAACTTTCATATTGGCTTTATTCAGTAGACTGTGAATCAAAATACTTTCTCAGTCTTTACAACTTAATGTATTTCTTTAAATTTAAGAATATCACATGGTATAAGATTTAGTCTATTGTGTTCTTTTCAGGAGTGGTTAGTGCCACAGGTTACTTTCATGGCTACCCTTGAGAATGCCTTTGCCCTGTACTGTGTAAGATTCAAGAAGAGAGTTTCAAGTATGTTCTGACTTTTAGAGTGTGCTCACTCAGTTCTATCTGACTCTTTGCAACTCTATGGACTTCTCTGTCCATGGGATCTTCCAGGCAAAAATATGGAGTGGATTGCCATCTCCTACCTGAATCTTCCCTACACAGGGATGGAACTTGCACCTCTTGCATTTCCTGCATTGGCAGGTAGGTTCTTGACCACTAGTGCCATCTTGGAAGTCCAAACTTTGACAGCACTCCTCTATCTGTGCATTATTTTGATGTAAAGGAATACAATAGAAAGGGAAGCCAACAGAGTAGCACTCATATAGTGGAGTTCTCATAAGAACCCACAGATGCTATGGCTTACTCACCTTCTGCACCACTTGCTATAACTAAGTCCCTGTTAAATACTTCCCCCATACAAGGAGAAAAACTTGGAGGTATATTGTCTATCTACTTGGGAGCTGTCACAGAAACAGTATTTAATTACCTTCTCTTACCTTTTCAAATGACCCACTAAGCTTGTGGTAAAGCTACATCCAACTTTTCCTAAAACCCAAAAAATGTCAGATTAGTGGACAGAATTCCATTCTGTGATCTCTCACTCAAGTCTTATACATCTAATTCTAAACTCTAAGATATTGTGAACTCTTTCCCCAGCATTTTGCATGCTATTACTATTTGCATGCTACTTGTTGTAGCTTGAATGACAACTTTGGAAGTAGTAAAAAACCAGTATTATAAGTACTTAAATACCATTTGGGAGTCGGGGAAGCAATTCAACATGATAAGGTGGTTTTTTATAACTGCCTTTATTATAGCTTCATCAGTCTTCAAGACTCAGTTCAAAAATCCTTTTCTCAAGTCTTCCTTGACACTCAGCACTCCTGATCATTGCCAGAGTTCCAGGACTAGTTAAAACCTCTTACTCAGTTTTTTGTTTGTTTGTTTTACTGTTGTCCTCCAAATCATTTTCTGAGCTCTTTGCTGATAGGGGCTGTATGTGTTTATTTATGTGTTTTCAAGATGAAGTTAGATTCCAATTAGATATTTAATACATTTTCATGAATGTATCATTGCATAACACCCACAGATTTTAAAGAGTCTAAATTTTAATGCTTTGGAATCTAACAGAGGGAATTTAGAGAGAAAAGGAATGAGTCATTGTAGAAGCTGATGTACAGAGAATGAAATGTGAAGTCTGAAAGACTAAATATCTCGTTAAACATATTTTTCTTTTTTTCAAAGCAATTAAATTGGGCTTTTAATGATATTACCTAGACTTTCCAGACAAAAATGTGCAACAACTGAACTAATTCTAATAAAATGACTTTGCAATCCCCAAACTCTAATATAATCTCACAGCCATTATTTGTGATGAAACATTAATATGTTTTATACCTTGGTTATGGAAAATAGCAGAAGTGAGAGAAGAAAAGCTTTATAGGGAGTTACATAATTTGAAGACTAAATTGATCATTTTTGTTTCAAGAAATTTTCTCCCAGAGCTATTTTAGCAGCAAAACCTAAGTCAAGAACATATGCTCCTCTAAACAAAGGGCTTTAAATTCTCTCTTACCTTTTAAATGACCCACTAAGCTTGTGGTAAAGCTACATCCAACTTTTCCTAAAACCCAAAAAATGTCAGATTAGTGGACAGAATTCCATTCTGTGATCTCTCACTCAAGTCTTATACATCTAATTCTAAACTCTAAGATATTGTGAACTCTTTCCCCAGCATTTTGCATGCTATTACTATTTGCATGCTACTTGTTGTAGCTTGAATGACAACTTTGGAAGTAGTAAAAAACCAGTATTATAAGTACTTAAATACCATTTGGGAGTCGGGGAAGCAATTCAACATGATAAGGTGGTTTTTTATAACTGCCTTTATTATAGCTTCATCAGTCTTCAAGACTCAGTTCAAAAATCCTTTTCTCAAGTCTTCCTTGACACTCAGCACTCCTGATCATTGCCAGAGTTCCAGGACTAGTTAAAACCTCTTACTCAGTTTTTTGTTTGTTTGTTTTACTGTTGTCCTCCAAATCATTTTCTGAGCTCTTTGCTGATAGGGGCTGTATGTGTTTATTTATGTGTTTTCAAGATGAAGTTAGATTCCAATTAGATATTTAATACATTTTCATGAATGTATCATTGCATAACACCCACAGATTTTAAAGAGTCTAAATTTTAATGCTTTGGAATCTAACAGAGGGAATTTAGAGAGAAAAGGAATGAGTCATTGTAGAAGCTGATGTACAGAGAATGAAATGTGAAGTCTGAAAGACTAAATATCTCGTTAAACATATTTTTCTTTTTTTCAAAGCAATTAAATTGGGCTTTTAATGATATTACCTAGACTTTCCAGACAAAAATGTGCAACAACTGAACTAATTCTAATAAAATGACTTTGCAATCCCCAAACTCTAATATAATCTCACAGCCATTATTTGTGATGAAACATTAATATGTTTTATACCTTGGTTATGGAAAATAGCAGAAGTGAGAGAAGAAAAGCTTTATAGGGAGTTACATAATTTGAAGACTAAATTGATCATTTTTGTTTCAAGAAATTTTCTCCCAGAGCTATTTTAGCAGCAAAACCTAAGTCAAGAACATATGCTCCTCTAAACAAAGGGCTTTAATTATATTTTGCTCTCCCCGATTCTCTGTCTGTTAATTTCCCCATTACTATCTAAGGAATCAGAACCATCCCTCATAGGGGGTAGAAATCCTTGGAAGTCTGATGATAATAATTGTCTTTGTGAAACTGTGAGGTGAACACTGTACACAAAGCAGCTTTATAATGAGGTATCTGGGGACAATGGCACTCCTTCTGTTGGTTCTCCCATAGCTCACCAATATCACCTTTGTCTAGAATAGATGTTCTGTTCTCTGCATCTACTCATGAGCCTGTTGAAAACATCTCTGCTATGAGCTTCATGCCATAGTGGAAGAAAAATGTTTTTCTCTTTCTTTTCTAAAAAGTATTGATGCATCCATTTATAGAATTTATAACAACACTATAGCCCTTGGGTATTGGAAGCTACGAATTTCTCACCAACATTGTCTTACCTTCTATAAAAAATCACATTTTTAAATACATTGCTGCCAAAGGTTTATTTCTAATTTATTTAAAAATGCATTATTAAACAGCAAAATAAATAAATAATTTTAGATATATATATTAGGGAGGAAATGATGAATCCTTTGCAGCAAACACATTTAGGCTACACAGCATACAATCTACAGAAAGACTCTTCAGATACAACTACTGCATATAGCCATTATGCATCTGAATGATAATTTCCAAACTTCTCACTGTCAGGGCCACTAGAAGAAGGCAAGGGGTAGGGATTTTACAATCACAGATGAGAAAAATATGCATCTGTACATATAGAACAGGTTGGAACAGTACTGTATAATTTGAAATTGAATGTGCTACAATTCTCCAAGTTAATATACTCTGTCCATAATTTATACAATTCATTACTTTGGGCTTGGTAATCCATGACATAAAAATAATCCAGGGGTGGGAGCAAAAAACTCATTCAATTGGAATATTACCAAGCTGGGATGACCTCTCATCTCAGTTTGGTATTTTTTTTCCTCAGGTGAAATTTTTATCATCAGTAAAATGGAGTACAGATCTTTCAGAAAAAACTATCAATTTTTGACCATGAAGCTGTGATCAATACTGTAAGGATCAAAAGACAAAATGGCAAAACATAATGTTTTAGGAGGACAGCTATGTAAGTGTGAACTTCTTAACAATTGACTACTTCTGTAAAGAGAGATTAACAATTTTATATAAGCCACTGTGTTTTAGTGTATCTTTCCAATACAAATGTACAAGTCTTTCACAGCACCCAACCAGTCAGTAATGTGTTCATTTCAATGTTGTTATGAGAAATCAGACTTAACCTCTAATCACACTGGACTTTGAAGATCATTTGTTAAAACAACTAGTGTTACCATGCTGTTACAGGAGACTAATAAATAACTCTCCATTTTCCCCTATTCACATTCAGAATGAATTGAGATACAGGCATGGGAGCGAACAGATGGTAGTAAAATATGACCTTACTGATGTATAACGCTGTTCCAAGGGGTGCAGTGTAGCATTCTGAGTTGATCTCATGAGCTTCCAAAGACATAGGGCTAAGTGACCCTTATTCTACATTCAAAGTTCTGTTCTAGCTCTCAACACACATATAAACTTCAAGGAGGATTACTTAGCCTACAGGGGTGGAGGATGATTAATAAAACCTTCTGTTATGCCTAAATGCACTGACCTATATACAACTCTTTAGTCAAATTGCATGTTGTATAATTGTGATAAATGAGCTGTACCTGGCTCTAGATAAGCTAGTCTCTGGCATATGTCCAGATGTGCTAAAAGCAAGGATCATTCAACCTGTGAGGGAAGGATCCACTTTGATGGGGGTGTGGAGAGGTGTACCTTGCCCTTTCCTCAGAAATTATAATCCTCTGTGGGGTCTCCCCTGAGAAGGTGACTGGTGCCCAGCCCTTTGAAGCATTCATCATTTTTCCATGAACTTAAATGTGCTTCTTCTGTCAGTGTTAATAACTAAGCATTATCTCGTTCGCCCAGGTGATGTCAGTATCTGGTCTCTCCATACGTTTGCCCTCGCTGTTAATGTGGGTAAGTACAGGTCACACGCAGGCAGAGTCAAACCGCCAGGCCTTGTGTTTAAACCAAATCAAATTCAATCTTTCAGAAAAAACTATCAATTTTTGACCATGAAGCTGTGATCAATACTGTAAGGATCAAAAGACAAAATGGCAAAACATAATGTTTTAGGAGGACAGCTATGTAAGTGTGAACTTCTTAACAATTGACTACTTCTGTAAAGAGAGATTAACAATTTTATATAAGCCACTGTGTTTTAGTGTATCTTTCCAATACAAATGTACAAGTCTTTCACAGCACCCAACCAGTCAGTAATGTGTTCATTTCAATGTTGTTATGAGAAATCAGACTTAACCTCTAATCACACTGGACTTTGAAGATCATTTGTTAAAACAACTAGTGTTACCATGCTGTTACAGGAGACTAATAAATAACTCTCCATTTTCCCCTATTCACATTCAGAATGAATTGAGATACAGGCATGGGAGCGAACAGATGGTAGTAAAATATGACCTTACTGATGTATAACGCTGTTCCAAGGGGTGCAGTGTAGCATTCTGAGTTGATCTCATGAGCTTCCAAAGACATAGGGCTAAGTGACCCTTATTCTACATTCAAAGTTCTGTTCTAGCTCTCAACACACATATAAACTTCAAGGAGGATTACTTAGCCTACAGGGGTGGAGGATGATTAATAAAACCTTCTGTTATGCCTAAATGCACTGACCTATATACAACTCTTTAGTCAAATTGCATGTTGTATAATTGTGATAAATGAGCTGTACCTGGCTCTAGATAAGCTAGTCTCTGGCATATGTCCAGATGTGCTAAAAGCAAGGATCATTCAACCTGTGAGGGAAGGATCCACTTTGATGGGGGTGTGGAGAGGTGTACCTTGCCCTTTCCTCAGAAATTATAATCCTCTGTGGGGTCTCCCCTGAGAAGGTGACTGGTGCCCAGCCCTTTGAAGCATTCATCATTTTTCCATGAACTTAAATGTGCTTCTTCTGTCAGTGTTAATAACTAAGCATTATCTCGTTCGCCCAGGTGATGTCAGTATCTGGTCTCTCCATACGTTTGCCCTCGCTGTTAATGTGGGTAAGTACAGGTCACACGCAGGCAGAGTCAAACCGCCAGGCCTTGTGTTTAAACCAAATCAAATGCAGACTCTTTTTTTTGCAAACAACTTATCAAGTTCAGTTTGGTTTGTTTTTTAATGATTCCTGGGAACACTGTGATAGTGGTGAATTGAAAGATTCTGATATTTGTTAAAGTCGCCCAAGCAAAATAATTTTCCAGAACAGTTATCTAAATAATGTGGATAGTGAATAACAACAACAAAAAAAATCATTACTGCTTTGTATAGTCTTAGAACTGTGAAAAGGGCATCATCTGTTTTTAGGAACAGAGCTGAATAAGCTTATTTTTTACTTCTTAATTTACATTTCTATTATTCACCTCTAAATGCCTTTATACATTTCTTAGTAGTAGTTTGTTCTTAAATGACATGCTTCTACTATTCTCACAAGCTATTTATTTCTCTTTTAGCTTAAAAAGAAGCTGCTTGACACTAGATACAAAATATCTGTTATGTCAGTTGTCTAATATTTTTCCTTGAAGTGGAAAGAGTAAGAATAACACACACACACACACACTATCAGAGCTCTAAATAAGCAAGTAAAACTAAAACACAGACTAGCAGAAAACTATTAGGATTTGCTGTGAGATAAAAACACAAAATGGCACTGCATCTAAACTATCTGTGTAGGTCTGCAGATTTTTATGCATTATTCAATCTATTGAAAAAGGCACCACAGACTAAAAAACAAACACAATAGAAACTAAATGAGATGGTTACAAAGAACATCAAAAATAGTAGTTTAATCCCCCATAGAATATTAAGCTTGTTCAGGGACTGTATTCAGTTCTTTGGATTCTCTCTTGAATCTAATTCAGCCTATGTATGCATATGCTTATAGGGAGTAGGGGATAGAATTAATTATCGCAAACGTTGTGCATCCACCCCTCTAATATTTGTCATGTTAACACACAAATCTGTTATCTTCATGACGATTATACTGCACTGAGATTACAGCACAATTAGAGATCATTAACTCTCTCCTTTATAATCAGCAATTTTCACGGACCACAGACACACATGCACGAATACATCCCTATGCATCTTACACTTTCATTTACCAAAGTGTCAAAACATTTTTTTTTACATCATTGCTATGTGTATTAGTGTCTGCAAACTGGCTGTTAGAAGACAATTATTTCTCCTAAATGGCTTTCCCCTCGACCTTGCTATTTTCTTAAAGAAAGGACAAAAAACACAGTACAGTCAGAGACTGGTCCCTCACCTTTTATCTTACGCACAAAGAAGCTTACTTACATATGCCAACATCACCCTGCTGAGGAAGACACACTGGTTCTTTACTATTATTTTCTGCATTTTATACAGGAACTGTGTGGAGAACAGATCTTTCCTGAGGTATTATATTCATGTGCTTTAAAGACTAAGAACATTTCATATTCCAAAAAATGCTGTTTACAAAAACATGCTTTATTGATGAATTTACTGACATTCATTTAAAGTTTCTTTCAACTTAATGTGCTTGTAGATGTAAAATTGCATATTTATATTTTGTAGTAATGTGATTATCTGGTGCTGCAATTCAACCATCTAATAGGTTTTATTCTATTTCAGTTTATTTGTTTTATGGTTTGCCAGAATGTGCTTAGGGAAGGCATTTTTAGGCACGGAAATAAATTATAAGCAGACTAGAATACAGCTATTCTTTAAATTATAAACTTCCTGATTTTTAAAAACCGGTATCCTTTAAAGAATCTGCCTGCCAGTGCAGGGGACACAGGAGACGCGGCTTTGGCCCCTGGGTCAGGAACATCTCCTGGACGAGGAAATGGCCACACACTCCAGTATTTTTGCCTGGAAAATTCTGTGGATGGAGAAGCCTGGCAGGCTTAAGTCTATGGGGTCGCAAAGAGTTGAACACGACTGAGTAGCTAAACACACATCCGTGTATCTTTTTTGTCTTTCACTCTTCCATGTATAAGAATCCAGAGAATATTCCATTGTTCTATATGAAAAGTAGTTAAGAGAAGTACAGCACACTTTTGCTGGTCCATGCAAACTCTGAATTCTTTAACTCATCTCTCCCTTGCACTCATGTTCCTCTCTGACCTATTTTACACAAGGCAGTGAGAGTGATCTGATCATATCAACCCCCTGCTTACAAGAGTATCATCATTTTCAGTTGTCCCTAGCACATTTTTTTAAATAGAAAAGTGTTACTTGCTCAGTCATGTCCTATTCTGTGACCCTATGAACTGTAGCCCACCAAGCTCCTCAGTTCGTGGAATTTTCCAAGCAAGAATACTGAAGTGAGTTGCCATTCCCTTCTCCAGGGGATCTTCCTGATCTAGGAATCGAACCCAGGTCTAGTGAATTACAGGTAGATTCTTTACCATCTGAGCCCATAATCAAAAATACTTGCTGAATATTGCATGCCACCAGGACAAAGTCCAAACTCTAACCTGTCCTCATTTACAGCATTTTTTCACAGTGACCTTTCAGTTTCATTACTGATCAGTACCCACTGTCACTTAGATGACGTGAGGTCTCTTCCATAATATTTAGTATCAGAAGATAGAAGGGAATGAGATAATCCCTTCAGCATTTAAATGTCTAAGCTCAGAAGTGACATCTGTCACTTCTTATATGCTATTTCCCCAGAATCACATGATTCTTCCTAACTGCAAAGAATTGGTCGGGGAGGGTGGTATTAGAAGTACAGTCTCCATGTGCCTCAAAGAGAGAAGAACCAAATACCAGAGAAACAGTGCTATGGGCTACAGCGTCTGATTCATAACAGAAATTCTGTAAATTAAAGTAATCAAAATATATTAGCATCAAAAAATGACCCCAAAACACTTCAGCAAACATGACAATTAAGGAGCTCTTGTGCCAAATCTCAAGAAAGCCAGGGATATGCTTGAATTTATGCTTCACAGAAACACAGACATTTCCAGTTTAGATTCCCTTTCTATGTATCTCTACTCATCTCTACACTTCTTGGGTTATTTTTCAGATGTATCTCTGGCATAGCTGAAGAAGTGGAACTGTGTCAAGTCCCAGTTGTACATTCTCTATTTTCCTTCAAGGTATATGCCTAGTAATGGGATTGCTGGGTCATATGGTGGCTCTATTTCTAGTTTTTCTTCTTTTTTAAATTTTGGCCTCTTTTCTTGGTTATTTATTTATTTTTTTTTCATCCATCTTTATTCTTTAGCCTGTGTGTGCCTACCATTACAGTGGCCTGTTCCTAGTTTTTTTTTTTTTTTTTTTTTTTTACAGCCACTAGTCTTCCATAGTGGCTGTATCAGTTCACATTCCCACCAACAGAGCAACACTCCACACCCTCTCCAGCATTTATTGTTTGTAGACTTTTTGATAATGACCATTCTGACTGGTGTGAGGTGATCTCTCATTGTAGTTTTGATCTGTATTTCTCTAAAAATGAGTGATGTTGAGCATCTCTTCATGTGTTTGTTGGCTATCTGTATGTCTTCTTTGGAGAGATGTCTGTTTATGTCTTTTTCCCATTTTTTGATTGGGTTGTTTATTTATTTATTTTTTGGTGCTGAGTTGTCTGAGCTGCTTGTATATTTTGGAAATGAATTCGTTGTTGGTTGTTTCATTTGATATTATTTTTTCCCATTCTGAAGGTTGTATTCTCACCTTGTGTACAGTTTATCTTGCTGTGCTAAAGTTTTTAAGTTTAATTAGGTTCCATTTGTTTATTTTTGTCTTTATTTCCATTACAATAGAAGATGAGTCATAGAAGATCCTGCTTTGATTTATGTCATTGAGTGTTCTGCCTATGTTTTCCTCCAAGAGTTTTATGGTCTGTGGTCTCACAGTTAGGTTGTTAATCCATTTTGAGTTTATCTTTGTATGGTGTTAGGTAGTGTGCCAACTTCATTTGTTAACATGTAGCTGTCCAGTTTTCCCAGCTTTCTCGTAATTTGAAGCTTAAATGTATTATTGAAGGACTCTGTTTCCCAGTTTAGCCTCCTCAGAGTTGGAACAGTATGCTCCATACAGCTTGAACCTGAATGAAAAATGCTTCTTTGGGCTAATCGCCACACCCAGAAAGCAGAGGTTAAGCGCTATGTGATATATTAAATCCTTATTACATGGAACTCTGAAGTGGTTTCTTTCCTTATACTATGAGATGAATATATGAATGGGCAATGGCCATCTCATGTGTAAAAATGGCTGCAGCATTTGACCCCAAATAGAAAGAATAACTGACAGCTTCCCTAACTTTAGTCCTCCAGGTCCAAATTAGAGTCAACTGTGAAAAGCCAATTATGTGCCCTAACCAGTCACATAGGATGTCTTACTCTGGTTAGCCACCCTCAGACTTCCTGTGCCAATGTCTCCAATCAGGTCATATTTCCTTTTACTTTCCCCACTATAAATCTTTTCCACTCCTTTCCTGCCATTTAGTCTCTGCCAATTGCAAGCATTCATGGCTATTCACTTGCTGTATCAAACTCTAAGGAATGCCATTTGCTTGTTCTCATATGGGAGGTTTTGTTTATTTTCACAATTATCAAACAGACTGCAGCAGTCTTTACAGTAAATGCACTGAGTTATGCCAAACTTTTATTGTTTTATCTAAATAAAAATCCTCTTGGATTATTTAACTGAAGAATGCCCTCTTTGGGATAAAAATCTGTGCTCACTACTAAATTAATAGAGGATTCTACCTTGCTTACCCTTTTCCATTTTTGTACAACCTATGGGTTCCCTATACAACACAAACATTGTTTCTCCAAGGTGACAGATGGTTTTCAAACCCATGCTATTACTACATATTGGACACAGTTGTCTTGTGATTTATATGCCATATACTTAGTAAAGATGCATTAATGTTAACATAATTTCTATTTTGCTCCATCAAGGGTGAAATGCAACCAAACATATATCTGATAGTGATTTAAATTCTCATCTTATCCAGTCAGATCTGCCTTAAATGCTACTGTTGTTATTATTTAGCTGCTCAGTCATGTCCAATTCTTTGTAACTCTATAGCCCACCAGACTAGTCTGTCCATGGAATTCTCCAGACAAAAAAGATTGGAGAGGATTTCCATTTCCTACTCCAGAAGATCTTCCAAACTCAGGGCTCAAACCCACATGTCTTGCATTGGCAGGCAAATTCTTTACCTCTGTACCATCTAGGAAGCCAATCTTAAGTGCCATAACTTTAATTAAATACTGATCTTTTTTATATTTTAAAAAAACTTGCTTTGGATATAGTTTCTACCATGAGAAAGAGAGCATTTAAGTCCTCCAGGTCCAAATTAGAGTAAGAATAACTGACAGCTTCCCTAACTTTAGTCCTCCAGGTCCAAATTAGAGTCAACTGTGAAAAGCCAATTATGTGCCCTAACCAGTCACATAGGATGTCTTACTCTGGTTAGCCACCCTCAGACTTCCTGTGCCAATGTCTCCAATCAGGTCATATTTCCTTTTACTTTCCCCACTATAAATCTTTTCCACTCCTTTCCTGCCATTTAGTCTCTGCCAATTGCAAGCATTCATGGCTATTCACTTGCTGTATCAAACTCTAAGGAATGCCATTTGCTTGTTCTCATATGGGAGGTTTTGTTTATTTTCACAATTATCAAACAGACTGCAGCAGTCTTTACAGTAAATGCACTGAGTTATGCCAAACTTTTATTGTTTTATCTAAATAAAAATCCTCTTGGATTATTTAACTGAAGAATGCCCTCTTTGGGATAAAAATCTGTGCTCACTACTAAATTAATAGAGGATTCTACCTTGCTTACCCTTTTCCATTTTTGTACAACCTATGGGTTCCCTATACAACACAAACATTGTTTCTCCAAGGTGACAGATGGTTTTCAAACCCATGCTATTACTACATATTGGACACAGTTGTCTTGTGATTTATATGCCATATACTTAGTAAAGATGCATTAATGTTAACATAATTTCTATTTTGCTCCATCAAGGGTGAAATGCAACCAAACATATATCTGATAGTGATTTAAATTCTCATCTTATCCAGTCAGATCTGCCTTAAATGCTACTGTTGTTATTATTTAGCTGCTCAGTCATGTCCAATTCTTTGTAACTCTATAGCCCACCAGACTAGTCTGTCCATGGAATTCTCCAGACAAAAAAGATTGGAGAGGATTTCCATTTCCTACTCCAGAAGATCTTCCAAACTCAGGGCTCAAACCCACATGTCTTGCATTGGCAGGCAAATTCTTTACCTCTGTACCATCTAGGAAGCCAATCTTAAGTGCCATAACTTTAATTAAATACTGATCTCATATTATCTGTTGATAGTTTCTACCATGAGAAAGAGAAAGGCAATCTTGCTTTGGATATGCTCTTACTTCTGAACACTTGGTCTTCCCAGATCATTAATTCATATAGTTGAAACATGCACCCTAGCCTGATGCAGAGAGAGGGCATGAAAGAGCTAGCTGGAGAGAACACAACAGAGGGAAAATGACATACATAGAATTAGAATAGAAGAGACACTTTTTCAGTCCCTACTAACTAAGTCTATCAAGTTATGGAAGGACTCATATAACAAATATATCCTTTGAAAGGTTTTGGATAGTTATCTTCTTCTTTGGGAAGAATGATTGTTCTTAGAGTCTGCAAACTATAGAAAAGTGAAAGCGAAAGTCAAGTTCCTCAGTCATGTTCAATTCTTTGTGACCCATGGACAAGCCATGGAAATCTCCATGCAAGAATACTCAAGTGGGTAGCCTTTCCCTTCTGCAGGAAATCTTCCCAATCCAGGGAGTGAACCCAGATCTCTCACACTTCAAGTAGATTCTTTACCATTTGAACCACCAAGGAAGCCCAAGAAAGCTGGAGTGGGTAGCCTACCTCTTCTCCAGGGGATTTTCCCAACCCAGGAATTGAGTATCCTCCATTGCAGGCAAATTCTTTACCAGCCGAACAACTTAAATTGTGTATTAAGACAAAAATTATCTGACCTTTCAGGATTCCATCTCCCTTGGTCTATTGTGCTTACCTTATGCATTCCTTTTACCCCAGAGGCTTTCCTTTTTGAATGTATTGCTGGTATGAGATAAGATCTAGTTCCACCACTAAGCTTCAGTGTTGTATTCAGTTTCTATGATACAACCTGGAGATTGATGTAACTGTCTCTTAATGTTTAACTGTCTACATCATGCGAAATATCAGGCTGAAAGAAGTATGATTGCTGGGAGAAATATCAATAACCTTACATATACAGATGACATACCCTTATAGCAGAAACTGAAGAGGAACTAAAAAGCCACCTGATGAAGGTGAAAGAGGAAAGCAAAAAACCTGGCCTAAAACTCAACATTCAAAGACCTAAGACCATGGCATCTTCCCCCATAACTTTAATTAAATACTGATCTCATATTATCTGTTGATAGTTTCTACCATGAGAAAGAGAAAGGCAATCTTGCTTTGGATATGCTCTTACTTCTGAACACTTGGTCTTCCCAGATCATTAATTCATATAGTTGAAACATGCACCCTAGCCTGATGCAGAGAGAGGGCATGAAAGAGCTAGCTGGAGAGAACACAACAGAGGGAAAATGACATACATAGAATTAGAATAGAAGAGACACTTTTTCAGTCCCTACTAACTAAGTCTATCAAGTTATGGAAGGACTCATATAACAAATATATCCTTTGAAAGGTTTTGGATAGTTATCTTCTTCTTTGGGAAGAATGATTGTTCTTAGAGTCTGCAAACTATAGAAAAGTGAAAGCGAAAGTCAAGTTCCTCAGTCATGTTCAATTCTTTGTGACCCATGGACAAGCCATGGAAATCTCCATGCAAGAATACTCAAGTGGGTAGCCTTTCCCTTCTGCAGGAAATCTTCCCAATCCAGGGAGTGAACCCAGATCTCTCACACTTCAAGTAGATTCTTTACCATTTGAACCACCAAGGAAGCCCAAGAAAGCTGGAGTGGGTAGCCTACCTCTTCTCCAGGGGATTTTCCCAACCCAGGAATTGAGTATCCTCCATTGCAGGCAAATTCTTTACCAGCCGAACAACTTAAATTGTGTATTAAGACAAAATTATCTGACCTTTCAGGATTCCATCTCCCTTGGTCTATTGTGCTTACCTTATGCATTCCTTTTACCCCAGAGGCTTTCCTTTTTGAATGTATTGCTGGTATGAGATAAGATCTAGTTCCACCACTAAGCTTCAGTGTTGTATTCAGTTTCTATGATACAACCTGGAGATTGATGTAACTGTCTCTTAATGTTTAACTGTCTACATCATGCGAAATATCAGGCTGAAAGAAGTATGATTGCTGGGAGAAATATCAATAACCTTACATATACAGATGACATACCCTTATAGCAGAAACTGAAGAGGAACTAAAAAGCCACCTGATGAAGGTGAAAGAGGAAAGCAAAAAACCTGGCCTAAAACTCAACATTCAAAGACCTAAGACCATGGCATCTTCCCCATTACTTCATGGCAGATATATTGGGAAACAATGGTAACAGTGACAGACTTCATTTTTAGGGAGTCCAAAAACACTGCAGATGGTGACTACAGTCATGAAAATAAAACACACTCGCTCTTTGGAAGAAAAACTATGACAAACCTAGACAGTGTATTAAAAAGCAGAGACATCACTTTGACGACAAAGATCCATCTAATCAAGGCCATGGTTTTCCCAGTGGTCACGTACTGATGTGAGAGTTGGACCATAAAGAAGGCTGAACATCAAAGAATTGATACGTTTGAACTGTGGTGTTGGAAAATATTCTTGAGAATCCCTTGGACTGCATGGGAGGAAATGAGTCAATCCTAAAGGAAATCAACACTGAATATCCATTCGAAGGAATGATGTGGAAGCTGATGCTCCAATACTTTGGCCACCTGATGAGAAGAGCCAACTCATTTAAAAAGGCCCTGGGAAAGACTGGATGCAGAAAGAGAAGGGGAGGACAGAGAACAGGATTCTTGGATGGCATCACCAACTCAATGGATATAAGTTTGAGGAAGCTCCAGGAAATGGTGAAGGACAGGGAAGCCTGGTGTAGTGCCGTCCATGGGATCGCAAAGAATCAGACATAACTGAGGGACTAAACAAAAACAACTGTTTATATATCTATCTTAAAATTAGAACCCATCATTAAAATGACTGTCATCAAGGCAGTTCAATACACATAAAATGAATTTGGAGGTCTTACTTTATAGAAAATAAAAGCAATATGGTTCATTTGGCCGTCAGGCTCCTAATTGTGATCTGAGGTCTGCCATAATGTAGGATTAAGAGACAGCTTTATGAATAGAACTGTGTCTAAGTAAGTACTTTTTAAAAAATTTTATTTATTTATTTATTTAATTTAATGGTTTCTTTTTTGGCGGGAGGCGGGTTGGGGATGGAGGGGGTGCTGGGCAGGCCACTTCTATTGGTCTTTCATTTATTTATTTTTCATCCATCTTTGTTCTTCGGCCCATGTGGGCCTCCCATTGCGGTGGCCTCTGTTGTCACAGAGCACCGGCTCTGGGCACATGCGCTCCAGAGTTCTAGCTCGGTAATCGGACACATCAATCCAGCCGCTCCGTGGCACGTGGGATCTTCCCAGGCCAGGGATCGAACCGGCACCCCTTGCACTGCAAGGCCGTGTCCTTACCCTCTGGACCACCAGGGAAGCCCTAAGCAAGTACTTTTAACCAGTTTTTTGAGGTCAAATTTGACCAACTCTTTTCTAATTCTTTCTATTCTTCTTTCCAATCCATTCTATTAATTGCTGCATAAGTGATACTTTATAATTTTAAAAGAAGTATTGTTACTCAGTCATTCTGACTCTTTGTGATCCCATGGTCTTTAGCCCACCAGGCTCCTCTGTCCATGGAATTCTCCAGGCAAGAATACTGGAGTGGGTAGCCATTTTCTTCTCCAGGGGATATTCCTGATCCAGGAATCAAACCTGGGTCCCCTGTATTGCATATTGACTCTTTAATGTCTGAGTCACCAGGGAAGCAGTATTAAACATTGCTAATTTGTGGAGATTAGCTCAATTATTTCTACTTACATATTCTGATTCTAGGTCATCAAAGTGATGGGAATCAATATTAAACTGTGATATTTTTGAAATGTTATTTCATAATGACATGAGATTGATAGATAATAAATCATTCCACAAGGTTAAGAAATGGTGTAAAAGAAAAGAGCTTTGAAAGTTCCTATCATTCTCTGCCTCCTTCTCTTGTGCAGTCCCCTATTTTAAATAACTGGGTTGGATTTCTTGAGATTATTTTTGAACCTGACATTTTGATATTCCTCATCACAGAAGTCAATTTATTCCTAATCTCACTAGATATATTTTATTTGATGTAAAAGCTAAGAAAGCTCTTGATTTCAGTCCTAATTCTCCTTTAAAGTGTGGACTTCCCAGATGGCACTAGTGGTAAAGAACCTGCCTGCAAATGTGGGAGATATAAGAGCCTTGGATTTGATCCCTTTACAGGCTAGGTCTCCGTTTATCTCAGGAGTTATATTTATAGAACTTTTTCTTTTATTTTTTTTCTTAATTTGTGTAAATTTGATACTCTAAAAAGTAAATAAAATAATACAACAGAAAGGTCACTATTCTGTTCCACTGAATATGTTATGATAACCTTTGAAAATAGAAAAAATAATTTTATCCCTTATCTTGAATGTGTTTTGGCATTGTTTCAGTTCAGTCATTCAGTCTCTCAGTCTTGGCAGACTCTTTTTGACTCTAAGAACTGCAGCAGAGGACGAGATGGTTAGATAACATTACCAACTAAATGGACATGAGTTTGATCGACCTCTGGGAGATGGTGAAGGACAGGAAAGCCTGTTGTGCTGAAGTCCACGGGGTCATAAAGAGTTGGACGTGAATGAGCGACTGAACTGAACTCAGATAAAACTCTTAAGTTGCTGAAGTTCAGATATTTCTAAATATTACATTATTTCAATTCAGAGATCATTTGCTATTAAGGCAAAGTCCAGAAAACATGGGAAAGCAATTTATTTGAATCATGATCAAGTCTAGGATTCTCTTCTCGGGAATTAAACATTCTCTTAGCATCATAAATAAAACATTATTTTTAAAAACTACATCATTAAAATATGCCATATGTAGTGGTTTCCACTTTGAATAATTGAAATTATGCAGAGT
The DNA here is from genome assembly GCA_022376925.1 of Tragulus kanchil. NCBI lineage: Eukaryota > Metazoa > Chordata > Mammalia > Artiodactyla > Tragulidae > Tragulus > Tragulus kanchil. Next base: position 146,740,022 of record JAIOJX010000004.1, read on the forward strand.
AGAGAGTGGGTTACAATGTACCTTCAAAATTAAACTGAAACTACTATATTCGAATTGGGAAGCAATTTTTTATGAATGAAACGTAGTTTAATTGCTTCTTATTCTGTTCATGCTTCTTACCTCTGCTATTCTATTTTAATTTTAATCAGATAAAGCAAGCCTATAGGGGCATATATTGAAAGAATGAGTTTATTTCACCTACTAAATCATTTTTTAAAGCATTGACTTTCTTCCTTTAAACTTCCACATAACATAGCATAAGCTAGAAAGTTGTTTCTAATTCCATTTATCTTTGATTATACTCTAGGAATTTGCAGCAAATGACCAATGTTATATTTGTCCAAATATTTAGAGTGCATGAAATATCCCCTCCAAACTAATAGCATCCAGTGTCATTCAACAGTCTTCACTTAGTGCATTTTCAGAAAATATCCCAAGATTCAGATGTTTATATTCAATGTCACACCATATATAACTGTGTAACTATAATTTTCCTGAATACCAAGATCAAGGTACGTGAAAATGAGAAGGTACTTCTCGGAATGGCCATCTTCAATTTATATCGATTTTTTTCAAACTTAAAGATCTTCAGAATTTGCTTAATACTGTTCAGGCTGTATATAAAGTTATATTTATATGACTTGATTTCATGGAATGAATAAGTGAATAAATGTCATACTCGAAAAAGAGTATGAGGAATGTGCCAAATGTCAAATCTGAAATGTGAATTAGAGCTACTTTTTTCTGTAACTTTAGAGTTCAAACTTAGGGAAAAAAACACTGCTCCTATGTATAAGAAGTGTAAAGCAGATTAATTTTATTTGAATTCCTGAAAATTCAAGTCACTTGTATGCAATCAATAGTAAACACACAGATTACTTCAAAGTGGTATTTCTCAGAATCTTAGTACCTCAAAGAACCTATTTTTTTTTTTCATTATGGAGTCCTTATAAAATTTAATGTATTGAAAGTTCAAAAGTAGTATTTGTGATAGTAGTAGTATTTTTATAGTAGTATACCTCCAATCATCATTTATATATTATGATTACCTATTAACTATTTCCAGTAGTTATAGCATGCATTTTATTTATGTAAATAGATAATTCAATACTTTATTCAGTTATATTGTTTTCCACTGCAAACCTATGAAGTAGGAAAGGACAATATCCACCAGTGTATTCAACTCTAAGTAGAAGAGTCAGGGTAAGGAGTCAAATGTCAGTCTAGAAGTACTTTCTATTAGTCTTTACTTTTTAATCACTTGAACAGCTCCTGAGGCAGCTCAGCTAGATGTCCTTCTAGTATTCCCTGGAGCACATAGGGCTGTTGATATCTGAATATCCATAGAGATTAGGCAACCAACAAACATGGAAATGGCTCAGAATTTGTCCTATTATATGTATTTTTTTTCTTTTTTTCTTTCTCTCCTTTTGTTCTTCTGAAAACTTAACACCAATAGTTTCAGAAATATTACAGACCTGAAATATGGATAAAAATTTAAAAAAATGGACTGGATAAATTAAAGGAAAAAGAAAAAATTATAAGATTTTTAACAGATTTAGAGAAGCAAGTGACCTGGATCAGAGAGGTACTTTTTAGGCTAAGCAAGGTAAATATGTTTGAAGAATCATGAGCAGTTTTGGAAAAGGAAGGAAAAGAGGTTTTAAGACAGGTTTGAGGGAAAGTATGGATTCAAGGTAAAATGGGATCAAAATTATAATTAAAGGATAGATTTTAAAAAGGAGATGGACTTCGAACTAAGTATTAAATTGGTAGACTCAAAAGTATGAGCTTAAGTCTAATCACCACTTGAATCACTGTTAGGAAAACAATAATGACAATAATCAGACAACAATCAAGGTGTTTACATTTATGGAAAGAGGAGCTGTTGCATTAGACATCTTAGGACAAACAGAAGCATGCAAGAATTCACTATTAGTAATAAGGATGTAGGGCTTCCATGGTGGTCAGAGATGAAGAATCTGCATGCAGTACAGGAGCCATGACTTCAACCCCTGAGTCAGACTCCAGTATTCTTGCCTGGAGAATCCCATGGACAGAGGAACCTGGAATGTACAGTCTACGGGGTTTACAAAGAGTTGGACATGACTGAAGCTACCTGGAAGGCATGCATAATAGGGATGCAAGTGCAACAGATGGAACTGTAGAAAGAATAATGTCTTCTCAAAAGTGTCTATGTTCTAATTCCATGACACCTTGAATATATTAGGTTTTACAGTAAAGCACAAATCAAGGTGGCAGATGGATTAGGTTTGTTAATAAGCTAATTTGTTCATTAGCTATAAGCTAATAATTATCCTGGACTGTTTGGATGCCACCAAATGTAGTCACAAGTGTCCCTATAAGGAAGAGCGAGGCAAAGAATCAGAGAGATTGATTGGAAAATACTGCACTGCTGGCTCTAAGGTGGAGGAAGGGGCCACAAGCCATGGGAACCAGGAAGTCGCTAATAACTGGCAAAAGCAAGAAAACAGATTCTTTCCTAAAAACTCCGTAAGAAACTCAGCCATGTGAACACCCTAATTTTATCTCAGTAAGAACTATTTTGGGCTTCTGATTTCAAAGCTGGAAGATTGCAAATTTACTTTTAGCCACTAATTCTGTGGAAAATTTGTTAAAATAATAATATTAATAGAAAATTAATAGACATGTGGGTAGCAAGGAAGTCTTTAACTTCTCTCTTCTTGTATTTTAGATGCTGTGAAAAAAATCCTACTTTATTAATTACAGTGTTTTCTCTTTTATTTAAAAAAGATCAGTTTTTTTTTTTTTTTTTTTTTTTCAATTGTAAGAAGCTGGCTTATGTGACTATCAGGCTAGTCAAGTCTGAAACTGAAGGGCCAACTAGCGCTCTCGAGATAAGCTGAAGACATTGTCCACAGACAATATATATTTTTTAATTGATTTTTATTGGAGTACAGTATTTCTTAATCAGGGAAACTACAGGTTCGTTCTTAAAGCCCTTTAACTGGTTGAAACAGGGCTATCCAAATTATCTAGCATAGTCATCCTTTTTGTAATTAATGATTATGTGTTTTAATCATACCTTCAAAATATGCTCACTAGAAAACCCAGATTAGTGTTTTCACAATTGGGCACTATCCTAGCATATTAATACCTCAAAAGACCAACACATCTGGTATGGGCAATATTTGAAATATAAGGGAGTGAGATAGATCAAAATCAACTAGAATGAAATAGATGTGAATATACTTAGCTATTGAACTTCCCAGGTTATGAAACTGGCAAAGAATCCACCTGACAATGCCAGAGATCCAGGTTTGATACTTGAGTTAGGAAGATCACTTGGAAGAGAAAATGGAAACCCACTCCAGTATTATTGCCTGAGAAAATTTCATGGACAGAGGTGCTTGGTGGACTATCCATGCAGCCCCAAAGAGTCAGACGTGAATGAGACTGCATGCACTTAGCTATTAGCCCAAATAACTGGCAGTTGTTTCCACCTTAGTTTTATGATCCAGAATGTATGCCCTTGGAAGGAGAGGGTCCTACATCTCCCCAGCCATCCTTCAGAAAGAGAGGTGGGCACAGCGAAATGTGGTGACGTAAGGCTCACAATTTATAAATTTGAATTTGTTTTTTATAATTACTTTGAGACAATCGAGATTGAGACTGTACATAACCTCTTAACACACCAAAATCTAAGTCCTTTCCTACATAAGTAAACCATAGGGACTTTCCAGGAGCTCCTGAGTGTTCTCCGGTGACCCGAAATTTAGACAGATGAAACTTCATGACCCAAAGGAGAAGAAAGAAGTCAGAATAGTCATAAATTGGCAAACTTCAAAAAGACTGCTTAAAGGAATACTGAAAACCTATATTTGAAGATCACAGATTCGTACCAAAAAAATCTCATATATGCTACATGAAAGTATGACCTCTTTTTCTTCTTTGCTGAGAATTAAACATTGATGGTCTATTCAATTACCACTATATGTCTGGGAAAGTGAAATAAAAAGGATCTTTTTATTGCCTGAAGTAGAAAAGTTTAGGATATATAACATGTGATTCTGTTGATTGTGGAGACTGAGTTCCTCTTCAGAATTCTTATCTCAGCAATGGAAAGTACTGATACATCCTGGCTTATTGTGGCTATAAATATACAGGTCCAGTTTTTTTTTTTCTTGGTCAATTAAAAAAAAATCACATCATTACCGCAAATTTTCCAAGAAATTTAATGAAAATAAAAACTAAAAAGTCTAATGGAAACAACAGATTAGGTTCCCATTTTCATTGTGATAATTTGATAGAGGATTCTTGAAAAGAAAGTCTAAATAAGATCCACCTATAACAGAAGGATAGAAGGTAGGGAACTTCCCAGGTTATGAAACTGGCAAAGAATCCACCTGACAATGCCAGAGATCCAGGTTTGATACTTGAGTTAGGAAGATCACTTGGAAGAGAAAATGGAAACCCACTCCAGTATTATTGCCTGAGAAAATTTCATGGACAGAGGTGCTTGGTGGACTATCCATGCAGCCCCAAAGAGTCAGACGTGAATGAGACTGCATGCACTTAGCTATTAGCCCAAATAACTGGCAGTTGTTTCCACCTTAGTTTTATGATCCAGAATGTATGCCCTTGGAAGGAGAGGGTCCTACATCTCCCCAGCCATCCTTCAGAAAGAGAGGTGGGCACAGCGAAATGTGGTGACGTAAGGCTCACAATTTATAAATTTGAATTTGTTTTTTATAATTACTTTGAGACAATCGAGATTGAGACTGTACATAACCTCTTAACACACCAAAATCTAAGTCCTTTCCTACATAAGTAAACCATAGGGACTTTCCAGGAGCTCCTGAGTGTTCTCCGGTGACCCGAAATTTAGACAGATGAAACTTCATGACCCAAAGGAGAAGAAAGAAGTCAGAATAGTCATAAATTGGCAAACTTCAAAAAGACTGCTTAAAGGAATACTGAAAACCTATATTTGAAGATCACAGATTCGTACCAAAAAAATCTCATATATGCTACATGAAAGTATGACCTCTTTTTCTTCTTTGCTGAGAATTAAACATTGATGGTCTATTCAATTACCACTATATGTCTGGGAAAGTGAAATAAAAAGGATCTTTTTATTGCCTGAAGTAGAAAAGTTTAGGATATATAACATGTGATTCTGTTGATTGTGGAGACTGAGTTCCTCTTCAGAATTCTTATCTCAGCAATGGAAAGTACTGATACATCCTGGCTTATTGTGGCTATAAATATACAGGTCCAGTTTTTTTTTTTCTTGGTCAATTAAAAAAAAATCACATCATTACCGCAAATTTTCCAAGAAATTTAATGAAAATAAAAACTAAAAAGTCTAATGGAAACAACAGATTAGGTTCCCATTTTCATTGTGATAATTTGATAGAGGATTCTTGAAAAGAAAGTCTAAATAAGATCCACCTATAACAGAAGGATAGAAGGTAGGGAGGACACTGGGTGGAGGGCACATTCCTATGACCTCAAAAAGCACTAAAGATTAAAAATAAGATCAAGTATGTCAGTTGGTGGCTGCACCAAGACCATCATATTCCTAGAGCTCATCACACTTCACTATATAGTGTTTCTCTGATATAACTAAATATCTCCTTACAGATTTTTTTTTCTAACTTCATGCCACAAGATTTTTCTTAGTTAGCTATTATATTCATCCATCTTTATTCTTTGGCATGTGTGGGCCTCCCATTGCAGTGGCCTCTCTTGTTGCAGAGCACCGGCTCTGGGCACATGCACTCTAGAGCGCTGGCTTGTAACTGGACACACTGATCCAGCTACTCCTTGGCACCAGCTACTCCTTGGGATCTTCTGGGGCCAGGGATCGAAGCGGTGCCCCTTGCACTGCAAGGCAGACTCTTTACCCACTGGACCACCAGGGAAACCTTTCTTACAGAATTTCTTAAATCACCTTAGAATGTAAAATTCTTGTGTGCTTTGCCCAGTGTTTAATATGAAGGAAAATAATACAGACATCAATTATATTCATTGATAAAAGGTAATCATGGCTCAATCACACTGTAGGTGGATAACATAGTTGAGACTTACTGGTTGATGCATTCTGTGTGAAACCTCACCTAGTGATTGGGATAGATCTGCTGAAGACACAGGGATTTCTAAAATCTCATTTTAGGAGACAGAGGTAAGGAAGGTCAATATCTACTCTCTGGAAGCAAAAAATTTTCAACAATATTTTAGCTGTAAGTGTTAGAGCTATATAACACATACTAATATAAGGTATTTATGGGGGGGGGTGTTGTTTGTTTGTTTGATTAAAGTGTCTATAATGGAACTGGTTTCATTCCAGTTGGGATGCAAGTAAATCAACTAAACTAGTTCATACCATTGAAAATGCAAATAATATCCATATTATAGTCAAAATCAGAATTTTCTAGATGAATATAGGTTTGTGACCACCATATACCTGTTATATTTTATTCCACACTCTGCATTTTTTTTCTTTTCTTTTCAAGAACATCAAGGCCATTTTAGAGAAAGTACACATCTTTGTGAATCTTCAGAGAGCATCTGTGTAGACACAGATCCATCTTAGACTACATAATATCTAATTCTTTGTAATTTCATCTGAATCAGCTAGGTCCTTTAACCATGTTATGTTAGACATTTTAAACAAATGTGTTTCATCACCAAATTCAGCTCATTTTATCCTTCTCCAGGTTGGCACATGCTGACACTGAGTTAACAGAAACTGAGAGAATAAGAAACTTTGAAAATATACCTAATGTTATAGAAACAGACAATTTCTTACAAGATAAAACTCCATAGAAAGCAAGACAGTCAAAGTTCAGAGCAGAGGGCTTGATTTTCTTGTAGAGGTTCTAGCATGAGGCTTTGTTGAACTGAAGGACTATTTTCTCTCTCATCAACTCCATGCTCAGGATGTTAATTTTACCCTCATCCTTATATACAATAGCAAATCTGCTGAAAATGAGACAGAATCCTTAATAACCAAGTTTGAGAGCTATGAAGAAAATAAGGGAAGGTATCATAGTTAAAAAAAAAAAAATTAGGATTTGGAAGAAGGGAAAATGATAAATCATCCAAATATGGGTAGTTTCCCTTCTAATCAAGTGAACAGTATTTATACTAGAATAGCCTTTAGAGCTTGAGTCTATTCATGAATTAGGAAATTAATTAATAAAGTGATAGATAATCCAAAATTATCTGACTCATGGGATTTGTGAGTTCAGCAATGTATGAGTTAATTCTGTGGAAAAGATTACCGTAAGTAGTAGTGGTTTTATAAAGTCTGGATTAAGATTGGATACATTTTGCATTCTAACTCTACCATATTTTGATCTGAGATTTTGCCTTTCTAAGCTAATATTTACATCTTTATCATATTAAAGGCCATGATTCCTCTCCTCGTGTCTACTTTAACTAAGATCATTTCTAAATATACTGACATTTCTAAATATAATCAATCACTTAGATTATAAAATAAAATTCATTTTCCCCAAACGAAGGACTGGATATATGATCTAACTAATTTAAGTAAATTGTCATATTTCAACCCTTCTCTTTTAAATATCTAGGGATTTGGTTAATTATCTTTGCAGCTTCAGTTGATAAGCTGCACTTCTTATCCTTTACTTGAAGTGACTTCATTCCATGCTCTTTCAACAATAATCCTTACTATGGATGTGTTACTACCAGGAAACATCATCTTTGAGGTCTCATCGGTAGTCCTGGGGTGGGAAAAGGGGTAGAGGTGGGAGAAGAGGGTGAGACCAGCTATTTAGAACACTGGGAAATGTTCCCACTTTAAGAACTTAATACAATGTTTATTACTTTTCCTCTCTGTATTCATTTTTTGAGTCATGAAATTCTATCTGATTCTTTGTGAAACCATGGATTGCAGCACACCAGACTTCCCTATCCTTCACTATCCTGGAGTTTGCTCAAACTCTTGTCTACTGAGTCAGTGATGCCATCCAAACATCTCATCCTCCTGCCCGCAATCTTTCCTAGCATCAAGGTCTTTTCCAATGAGTTGGCTGTTTGTATTAGCAGTCAGTGAAACTTCTATTCATTTTTAAATGCTGCAAAAAAAATATGTATCCCTTAAACAAGAAAACAAAAGCAGCCAAAAAGGTTCTGCCATAAAATATGGCCTTCTAATCAAGTGAACAGTATTTATACTAGAATAGCCTTTAGAGCTTGAGTCTATTCATGAATTAGGAAATTAATTAATAAAGTGATAGATAATCCAAAATTATCTGACTCATGGGATTTGTGAGTTCAGCAATGTATGAGTTAATTCTGTGGAAAAGATTACCGTAAGTAGTAGTGGTTTTATAAAGTCTGGATTAAGATTGGATACATTTTGCATTCTAACTCTACCATATTTTGATCTGAGATTTTGCCTTTCTAAGCTAATATTTACATCTTTATCATATTAAAGGCCATGATTCCTCTCCTCGTGTCTACTTTAACTAAGATCATTTCTAAATATACTGACATTTCTAAATATAATCAATCACTTAGATTATAAAATAAAATTCATTTTCCCCAAACGAAGGACTGGATATATGATCTAACTAATTTAAGTAAATTGTCATATTTCAACCCTTCTCTTTTAAATATCTAGGGATTTGGTTAATTATCTTTGCAGCTTCAGTTGATAAGCTGCACTTCTTATCCTTTACTTGAAGTGACTTCATTCCATGCTCTTTCAACAATAATCCTTACTATGGATGTGTTACTACCAGGAAACATCATCTTTGAGGTCTCATCGGTAGTCCTGGGGTGGGAAAAGGGGTAGAGGTGGGAGAAGAGGGTGAGACCAGCTATTTAGAACACTGGGAAATGTTCCCACTTTAAGAACTTAATACAATGTTTATTACTTTTCCTCTCTGTATTCATTTTTTGAGTCATGAAATTCTATCTGATTCTTTGTGAAACCATGGATTGCAGCACACCAGACTTCCCTATCCTTCACTATCCTGGAGTTTGCTCAAACTCTTGTCTACTGAGTCAGTGATGCCATCCAAACATCTCATCCTCCTGCCCGCAATCTTTCCTAGCATCAAGGTCTTTTCCAATGAGTTGGCTGTTTGTATTAGCAGTCAGTGAAACTTCTATTCATTTTTAAATGCTGCAAAAAAAATATGTATCCCTTAAACAAGAAAACAAAAGCAGCCAAAAAAAGGTTCTGCCATAAAATATGGCATTCAAACAGCAGGCACGACAGTTTAGTAAGAAACTCATGGCAGCTGATTCAGTCTTTCATCTGAAGATTTACTACTGTGGGCACTGTTTCAAGCACCTGTGGCAGATGGTCAGTGAAGAAGAAACTGTCCCAGTCAGCACATCTCCATCTTTAAATCCCCACATACAAGTCACAGATGGCAGTGGAAGCACAGATCCATGCAACAAGGGCTTGGAAAACAGACCTCTGCCCACCTGAGACATGCCCATTAAAGGCACGTCTGCCTCATTTGTAAATGAACCAAAATCCAAACCCTACCCTGGGATAATATCACCTCTGAACAAAAAAGGTATACATTCCAAAACTGTACATTTTCAGAGTGAGAAGTTACAAGTACAGAGTATATTTAAATCTCCAGTCCAACATATATAGAAATAGCCAAGAAGAGAAAAAAAAAAAAAAAAGCATTTTCTGAATTCTCTTTGAAGCAGCAAGAAATTCTACACATTAAAAAAGTGAAACAGAAGCTTTATCACACAGCCCTCCTCCAAACTCCTTTATGATTAAATAGTGCTTACACAAGATAGAAATGTCCTGCAAACATGCTTTATTTGATTGGCCAATGATTATCAGAATTGGCTACCATTATTTAAAAGTCACAAAATATCTATCGATTCTGCTTGCTTACCAAAAAACAGAAAATAAATAAATAAATAAATAAATAAAGATCATTTCATATTAACTAGCTGAATTGGCTGGCCCCAACCCCACTGGAGACATATGTCCTTCTCTAGTTAGCCACAAGGCCAGACAATTCCTGCTGACTCACACCTGGACTTCATCACTCATGTATGTCACCTGCCTTGTCCCTAGTTCAGTACATCTGAAACCCTTGTTCTCAAAATTTAATGTGAATCAAATCACCTAGAGGGCTTGGTAAAACAGATTGATTTATCCCAGCCCCAGCATTTATTTCAGTAGTGCCTTTGGGCTCAGAAAGGTGCATTCTACTGAGTCAGTGATGCCATCCAAACATCTCATCCTCCTGCCCGCAATCTTTCCTAGCATCAAGGTCTTTTCCAATGAGTTGGCTGTTTGTATTAGCAGTCAGTGAAACTTCTATTCATTTTTAAATGCTGCAAAAAAAATATGTATCCCTTAAACAAGAAAACAAAAGCAGCCAAAAAAAGGTTCTGCCATAAAATATGGCATTCAAACAGCAGGCACGACAGTTTAGTAAGAAACTCATGGCAGCTGATTCAGTCTTTCATCTGAAGATTTACTACTGTGGGCACTGTTTCAAGCACCTGTGGCAGATGGTCAGTGAAGAAGAAACTGTCCCAGTCAGCACATCTCCATCTTTAAATCCCCACATACAAGTCACAGATGGCAGTGGAAGCACAGATCCATGCAACAAGGGCTTGGAAAACAGACCTCTGCCCACCTGAGACATGCCCATTAAAGGCACGTCTGCCTCATTTGTAAATGAACCAAAATCCAAACCCTACCCTGGGATAATATCACCTCTGAACAAAAAAGGTATACATTCCAAAACTGTACATTTTCAGAGTGAGAAGTTACAAGTACAGAGTATATTTAAATCTCCAGTCCAACATATATAGAAATAGCCAAGAAGAGAAAAAAAAAAAAAAAAAGCATTTTCTGAATTCTCTTTGAAGCAGCAAGAAATTCTACACATTAAAAAAGTGAAACAGAAGCTTTATCACACAGCCCTCCTCCAAACTCCTTTATGATTAAATAGTGCTTACACAAGATAGAAATGTCCTGCAAACATGCTTTATTTGATTGGCCAATGATTATCAGAATTGGCTACCATTATTTAAAAGTCACAAAATATCTATCGATTCTGCTTGCTTACCAAAAAACAGAAAATAAATAAATAAATAAATAAATAAAGATCATTTCATATTAACTAGCTGAATTGGCTGGCCCCAACCCCACTGGAGACATATGTCCTTCTCTAGTTAGCCACAAGGCCAGACAATTCCTGCTGACTCACACCTGGACTTCATCACTCATGTATGTCACCTGCCTTGTCCCTAGTTCAGTACATCTGAAACCCTTGTTCTCAAAATTTAATGTGAATCAAATCACCTAGAGGGCTTGGTAAAACAGATTGATTTATCCCAGCCCCAGCATTTATTTCAGTAGTGCCTTTGGGCTCAGAAAGGTGCATTTCTAAAAAAGGGATCTGTGCCGTGTGCTTAGTTGCTCAGTTTTTCCCAATACTTTGCAAACCCAAGGCCTGTAGTCCACCAGGCTCCTCTGTCCATGGGGTTCTCCAGGCAAGAATACTGGAGAGCATCGCCACGCTCTTCTCCAGGAGATCTTCCCAACCCAAGGATCAAACCCAGGTCTCCCACATTGCAGGTGTCTTCTTTACTGTCAGAGAAGATCAAAAAAAAGTCTCTAGTGATGCTGATAACAATGGTCTAGAGATCTATGCCTCAAACTGAATTTAATCAACTAGTATGTATAGTGTGTTCTTAGTCCAACATCATGTCCTATTAGGGCATAGGGAAAGAAGAAGCTTTCTTTTGTGACTTTAACTTCAGTAACGAGTTCATTGATCTGCTAGAGTTCTCATAACAAAATTTTCACAGACAAAGTGGCTTAAAGATAGGTATTTATATTTTTCAGTTTCAGGAGCTGTAAGTTGAAGATCAAGGTGCCACCAGGGTTGGATCTTTTTAGGTTTCTCTTTGGTTTGCAGATGGCAACACTCTGATGTCTTCACATGGTCTTCCCTGTGTGTACCTTCCTGGTGTCTTTCTCTTACTCGTCTTGTAGGACACTAGTCATACTGGAATTGGGCTCCGCCTTAATGACTTCATTTAATTTAATTATCTCTTTAAAGACCTGATCTTCAAATATGGTTACTGTATTAGTCAAGGTTTTCTAGAGAATCAGAAACAATAGGATATATATAAATGTATATAAAGAGATGATGAAGGATGGGCACATATGATTACACAGGCTGAGAAATTCCATGATCTGCCATCTCTAAGCTTGAGTCAGGAAAGCTTGGTGGTGTAATTTAGTCTGTGTCTGAGGTCACAAAAAACAGGAAGACTGATGCTGAGGGCAGAAGATGAATATCCTAGCTCATAGAGAGAACATATTTACCTTTCCTCTGCCTTTTTGTTTCAGTCAGGCCATAAGTGAATTAGATGATGTCCACGTGCATTGACAAGGGCGATCTTCGTTTCTCAGCCTACCATGTGCTAACCTCCTTTGGAAACATGTACACACAGATACATTAAGAAATAATGTTTTACCCACTTCTTGGGCATTCCTTAGCCCAGTCAAGATGACATGTAAAGTTGGCCATCATTTACATTTTGAGGTACCAAGAATTGGGATGTCATCATATGAATTTTGGGAAGACACAGTTTGGCCCATAACCAAATCTTAGAAAGTAAAAACTTAAAACTATAAAAAGTGGCTTTTTCTATAAACACTAAGTTTGCTTAGCCACATTCTCTGAGGAACTAGAGATCCATCTAGGCATCTGTCTAGCATTTGAAAAACATGATTACAAGCTACCAGTTAGTATTGCTGAATCCTGCAGTGAGATTCCCTGAGAGAATCCATTCCCTCTTTTCTGTCTGGAACCATTCACACTCACATGGTGTATTAGTGGGTTTTAAATTGGCCCAGTTGCTATTAATGAAATAGTTATCCAAAATTCCATTATGTCAGATAAATAGAAAGTACGAATCAGGAGAAATTCTAATATCCATATGCCTCTACCATTAATTTCTGGTAAGCATTTTAAAAAACTTTAAATATTTAAATCATGTATCCCTTTCTCTCTCCCCTTCCCTGCTAACATATTTCTGCTTCTTCCCTCTCTTTCTTTGTATGTGAATGCACATATAATCTAGCTAAAATAAAAATTATCCTATTAAATCATTCTATTTTCTTATTTTTTTCTAAACAAAAATATAACTACGATACAAGTATTTTTCCAATAGAACAAAGGGATTCAGAGCGTGAACTCTGGAGCAACAGAATTTTAATCAAAAGTCATAACATGATCCTACTGTTGAAGGGCTGTTGGAAGGATTAAATGTCCTTAGAACTTTTCTGTTAGATACTAAGCAATATATCCCCTAGAGAAGGAAATGGCAACCCACTCTCACCTCCTTGCCTGGAAAATCCTATAGACAGGGGAGACTGGTGAGCTACAGTATATGGGGTCGCAAAAGAGTTGGACACAACTTAGCAACTAAACAGCAGCAACACCAACAACAATATCAATAATAGGTGTCATCATTATTATTATCAATATTGTAGTTTTATTACATTAACACATTTATCCATATATGCTTTAAAAGCTAACTAGCAATTCACAATATGCAGATACCATACTTTAATTATGTATAGTTTTATTGCTCTATTGAAGATATCTGCAAGCATATTCAGTCTTTTCCTATCACTTTTAATATAAATTCTTAGAAGTGATAAATATTGATACAAAATGAATATTACAATTTCTTTTCATTCACCACACCAGCTTATAATTTTCAGTCTCAACAGGAAAAAAAAACTAGAAATAAATTGAGTATGATTTTAAAATTAGTTTTCTTTTATTTTTTTAGTTTCATAACATGGCAAATATATGCCCTATGTCAAAAGGTCATCTACATAGTACTACAAGTATAAACACAAACACACTATTGTATATATTAAAAATTACAGATTAAACACCAGAGTTAGTAGTTCATATAATAATCATTCTAGTATTGTCAAAGGGAATTTGGCGTGAGTGTATTTAAAAATGTAGAACAAGCAATAATACATCAAAGCCACTTTTAAGGTATAATATATAACTAAAGACTAATTTATTGTTTATAAGAAAAAAATACCATGTTGTCTACAAAAAAAAAAACAAAAAACAAAAGTAGGTAAACAAATGGAAAAATATGGCCAGCTTTACTAAAATTTAATAGCTCACTCTTGAAGCCTTACTGATGACTTTAACTGTCAATAAACACATATTTTATATGTTAAAGGTATTGTACAGTCTATTCTGACAATAAAAAGAAGCTAGAGAAAATAAAATGTTATTAAGAAATTTATGAAGAAAACACATTTACAGTACATTTATGCATTTATTGGAAAAAAAAACTTGCATATAAGTTGGCCCATTCAGTTCAATCCTGTGTTATTCATGGGTCAACTCTATTTCAAAAAACATTCTGAAATTACCAAACATGTTCATAATTTTACTGGATCTTGGAATTTATATTCTGTTATGGATTTGTAAACACTATGTATAGTGTTTATAAAAGGATAGAAACATATGGAAACATATGGAAAGCAATTTTACTAAAACTGCACAAGAAATCTGAAAAAAAGATTAAGAGCAAACATAAAGTGTTTTAGGGCTACATTAAGAATAAATTATATATTTTTTTAAAAAATAAAAAAGCCTGGATAGAAACGCAAAGCTGTTAACAGTGGTTGTCTTCTGCTAGAGAAAATAGATTGCTCTGCATTTGTAAAGTTCTTGTAATTATCATGGGAAAATTAATGCAATAACATTTATAAGTAACAAAACCTTTCCTTCCCGTCTAGTTTCTGTTTTGTATTCTAATTAAACTCCCTGGAAACGCAGATCTAACAGTGATAAACTTTACTAGGCGGCATTTTTTTGTCTTTTTTTTTTTTGACTTGGTTGCTTTTAAGGATATTGGTAGCAAGCCACTGATGAAGAATGACTTGCCTTAAGTTTTTTTTTTTTTTTTTTTTGGGGGGGTGGGGTGGGGGGGGAAGGGGGGGGGGTGGGTCACTTCTACTGGTCACTCATTTATCTATTTTCATCCATCTTTGTTCTTTGGCCTATGTGGGCCTCCCACTGCAGTGGCCTCTGTTGTCGCAGAGCACCGGCTCTGGGCGCATGCGCGCCAGAGCTCCGGCGCGGTAGTTGGACACATCAGTCCAGCCGCTCCGCGGCACGTGGGATCTTCCCAGGCCAGGGATCGAACCGGTGCCCCTTGCACTACAAGGCGGTGTCCTTACCCACTGGACCACCAGGGAAGCCCTGCCTTAAGTTTTTGAGATACTCCAACTTCAGCATTTGAAGAACCTTTTTGTTTACATTTCAATGTGTGTCATTTTTGTTGACTCGTCTAAACATTATGCTCTTTGAATAATGAGAGGGACAGTGAGAATTTGCTTTAAACCAAACAGGATTTGTAAATAGGAAATGCCAGGGTTCCCCTCAGTTCTCCCTAATTATATCATCTTTTTTGTCCCCCATGGGTTTCCTCCGTGGCACAGTGGTAAAGAATCTCCCTACCAATGTGAAAGTCTCCAGAGATGGGAGTTTGATTTTTGGAGAAAAAGCCCCTAGAAGAGGAAATGGCAACCCACTTCAACCAGTATTCTTGTCTGAAATTCCATTGATAGAGGAGTCTGGTCGCCTACAGTCCATGGGGTTTCAGAGTCAGACACAACTAAACATGCACATCCTTTTGTTTCTCACATTTACATTTATCTTGTGTATTCTTTGTGGCATTTGCTTTAGGACTACCTCCATGCTCAACATGATTTATCCATGCTCAACAGTTTGTGAAGGTTTGGACCTCGGAAGAAAAGAGCTCTCATTTGGGGGCTGCAAACTATTTTATCAGTGTTGCTATGGTTTTCTTGTGTATAATGAAAAATAAAATGACATATCTCTTCTGGTCATTTGAGAATATAAATATTCCTTTAAGAGAAGCTATTCACAAAACGTGTACTTGACAGGAAAACACTGGCATCTAAATGAACCCCAACCAAATACAAGGATGCTACTTTGCATTCCAATAAATAAAAATCTGTGGAAGAACATGCCAAAATGCAAAATCAAATGATTTGGACAGTGAGACTAAATAGCCTATAGCAGATTCAGGTTGATGTGTGGCAGTAAACAACAAAACTCTGCAAAAAAAAAATAAATAAAAAAGAAGTAAAATGTGGGACTTTGGTTGTGGTATAGTGCTTAGGACTCTGTTTTTACTGCCAAGGGCTCAGGTTTAATCCCTGATCCGAGAACTAAGATCCCACAAGCTGTTTAGTGCAGCCAAAATAAATAAATAAAATAAAGTAAGTGAATTGTTAGAAATTTAGAGATCTTGTGGGTACTCTAAATAGGAGAGCGAAATTTGAATGATCTTGAAGGTCAAGATGGATAGTGACTGAAACAAAAATGCACTCCCCATGGAAACCAATTCTGCAAATATATATCAGGTGCTAGAATCAGTGCTTTTATATATACATTCTCTTTTAAAAACTTTGCAAGGTGGCTATTACGATTGCATATCATGGAAAGAAACTAAATTTCAGTGGGGTTAGAAGACTTTCTCCATTCACAAGACATGTTAAGCTCTAGACCGGCAATTCAGATATGTTTCTGACACAAAAACTGTAACATGAGAATTGAGGCTTAGGATCCAAAGCCTATGCCTCTGTACCTAAAGTAGTCACATACAGTTAGGAGATATCTTAAATTCCTGTATGATGACAGTGGCAATTGGAAAGAAAAGCATATTAAATGTGACATCCAATGAAAAGATGCTTAACCAAACTTTTTTTTTTCCTCCCACAGAACTCTGGGTTTCTACAAAGAGAACCATAATCTGTGGTTCCAAATAGAAAACTAAACAATAATTTTCTAGAGAGTCCCTTGGACTGCAAGGAGATCAGACCAATCAATCCTAAAGAAAATCAAGCCCGAATATCCACTGACAGGACTGATGCTAAAGCTGAAGTTCCAATACTCTGGCTACCTGATGCAGAGACCACCCATTGGTAAAGATCTTGATGCTGGGAAAGACTGAAAGCAACAGGAGAAGGAGGTGACAGAGGATGAGATGGTTGGATAGTATTGCTGACTCACCAGACATGAGTTTGAGCAAACTCTGGGAGATAATGAAGGTCAGGGAAGCTTGGAGTGCTATAGTCCATGGGATCACAAAGAGTCAGATACTACTTAGCGAGTGAACAACAATCAACAGGAAAATGCTTAGTCTTAAATTATTTTCATTGATAATTCCTCCTCATACATTCCATTAGCAAGTCTTTAATGCTGATTTTCCAAAATATAGGCTTCCCATATTTTATGAGTCAAACACATCCTTGACAAAGAGTTGAATACCTACATTTTGGATTGTGAGGGCTTATATTCTGTTCTTGGCTCAGGAAGAGCTCCTGAGAAGGACATGTCAACCCACTCCAGTATTCTTGCCTGAAAAATCACTTGGACAGAGGAGCCTGACAGGCTATAGTCCATGGGGTTGCAGAAGCTTGGGACAGGACTTAGTGACAAAACAACAAAACAACCACAATATTCTATTTAATCATTTTAACAAAACTAATAATGCATTTTCAATATTAAAAAAAAAAAAAAAAACCAACAACAACTAATAATGCAATGCTGAATTGTCCAAAGACCCCAAGTGATTTTGCTAGCAAAACACACTAAAATATCCATTGTTGTTCAGCCAGTCAGTTGTGTCTGACTCTTATGCTTTATTTCAGTGGTTAAAAACACAAAAAAAAAAATTTTTTTAGAAGTATGTAAAGTCACATACAGTTAGGAGATATCTTAAATTCCTGTATGATGACAGTGGCAATTGGAAAGAAAAGCATATTAAATGTGACATCCAATGAAAAGATGCTTAACCAAACTTTTTTTTTTCCTCCCACAGAACTCTGGGTTTCTACAAAGAGAACCATAATCTGTGGTTCCAAATAGAAAACTAAACAATAATTTTCTAGAGAGTCCCTTGGACTGCAAGGAGATCAGACCAATCAATCCTAAAGAAAATCAAGCCCGAATATCCACTGACAGGACTGATGCTAAAGCTGAAGTTCCAATACTCTGGCTACCTGATGCAGAGACCACCCATTGGTAAAGATCTTGATGCTGGGAAAGACTGAAAGCAACAGGAGAAGGAGGTGACAGAGGATGAGATGGTTGGATAGTATTGCTGACTCACCAGACATGAGTTTGAGCAAACTCTGGGAGATAATGAAGGTCAGGGAAGCTTGGAGTGCTATAGTCCATGGGATCACAAAGAGTCAGATACTACTTAGCGAGTGAACAACAATCAACAGGAAAATGCTTAGTCTTAAATTATTTTCATTGATAATTCCTCCTCATACATTCCATTAGCAAGTCTTTAATGCTGATTTTCCAAAATATAGGCTTCCCATATTTTATGAGTCAAACACATCCTTGACAAAGAGTTGAATACCTACATTTTGGATTGTGAGGGCTTATATTCTGTTCTTGGCTCAGGAAGAGCTCCTGAGAAGGACATGTCAACCCACTCCAGTATTCTTGCCTGAAAAATCACTTGGACAGAGGAGCCTGACAGGCTATAGTCCATGGGGTTGCAGAAGCTTGGGACAGGACTTAGTGACAAAACAACAAAACAACCACAATATTCTATTTAATCATTTTAACAAAACTAATAATGCATTTTCAATATTAAAAAAAAAAAAAAAAACCAACAACAACTAATAATGCAATGCTGAATTGTCCAAAGACCCCAAGTGATTTTGCTAGCAAAACACACTAAAATATCCATTGTTGTTCAGCCAGTCAGTTGTGTCTGACTCTTATGCTTTATTTCAGTGGTTATCACAGAAAAGTTGGCACAGAAAAGCTTATTCAATAAATATTTAATAAACAAATTAAAGAAGGAATGAATGGATTAAATATTTAGCAGGTAGATTGTATAGTACTTGGTTGTTAATTTTATACAGTAGTAAAAAAGGGCTTAAAAATAAAGATTAGATCCAAATTAATGTGTTCATTAGTATATTGATGAGGATACTTAACAGGCTAGCATTTAAGATTCCTGGTAGGAATTTTTAGGAGATGAGTTTGGATAGCATTGTGTAAGCCCTGACAGGTTTTCTCTTCTTTTGTAATGCAAGCGCCTGATATACCTTTTGAAATGGGCTCTCTGAATCAACATCTTGCAGGCATATAACCAGTGAAAGAGCCAGACCAGCCCTTTCCATTTCTCTGTTTTAGAAATTCTGATTGATTTTCATAACTGACCAACTTGGACCCTGCTCCCTTTTCTTCCCTTTTCTCTTTAAATGCCCATGCCTATGTTAATAAATTCACCAAGCAAGAGTGAGCCCAAGAAGCCCTAGGCTCCCACCCTCACTCCAGTAGAAGCAGAACCACAGTTCTTACTCTTGAAATCTAGCAGGACCCTCTAAGGGCTTTTGGCATGGGGAGCCTTTCTGTTCAGCCTCCATGGCCTTCCCTGAGTTCCAAAAAGCAGATCTGAATCATTGCTAATCTAGGAAAAAAAGGATAGGAGAGTCAAGGAAGGAATGCCCAAGTAAGAGTAGTGTAGCCTTGGCATAGGGGCCCTGTTTCACATCAAGGCACACACATAACAGTATCTTTAAGCCCTAGGGAAGCCTGCTGCCATCCATGGGATCTCAAAGAGTCAGATATGACTGAGTGATTGAACAACAACATAAAATTAAAATCCAACAATATAAAATGTCAGATTCTCCATATAAGAGACCACCTGTGACCAGACTAAAGGAACCAGAGAAATGCATCATGATCACCTGAGATAAAGGATTGCAGGCCCTGACACCCTGATTTTAATTTCACCTTCTTGAACCACTGCCATAGAGCTTCACCAATCTTCTCTGGTTGGGACAGTTTTTGAAGGCCAGAGTTTACTGGGGCCCCCTTTGCCTGGCAAAGCAATAAATCTGTTCTCTTCCACTTCACTCAAAATTCTGTCTCCAAACTGGATTTGGCACTAGCACTGGTGCATAGAAAGTGTCAGGTGCTCAGTTGTGCCTGACGCTTTGTGGCCCATGAACTGTAGCCTACCAGGCTCCTCTGAGCATGGGATTTTCCAGGCAAGAAAACTGGAGTGGATTACCATTTCCTCCCCTCCAGGGGATCTTCCCAACCCAGGGATTGAACCCACATCTCCTGTGTCTCCTGCACTGCTCATGGATTCTTCACCCACTGAACCAACGGGGAAGCCACGTATAGAAATTCAGAAAGAATTTTCTGAATGTTGGGTCCAAATTTTATTCCCTTGAAACTATAATTGGCAGAAGTGGGGAGCTGAGATTTTGGTATCACTCTTTCTCCCTGTGACTCTGTGTTCCTAGATGTGTCATGTAATTTCTAGGACTTGTGAATCATAAGCCTTCCTCTTTTTCAGAGTTTCCTGATGGTTATTACAAAGGCCATCTTGCAATTATACTAAGAACCACAAAGGCCAATGCAACCATAACACTCATTATGTTTAGACTGAAACTGGCACAAAACAGATAATGTGGAGCAGGAGGATTTTAAAACATTAATGAGAAGATTAATCAGCACTATCAGCTTTTAAAAACTATTATCTACTAATTGCATGCACTTATTATTATGTATCTGGCATAGAGTTATGGCATTACATCATTTCACAATTGTCGAGGTCCGAATGAGGGATGGAAAAGAATTTCCAGACATGAGGCCATGAGGCAGAGAGGAAAGTAGAGCTTATTAGAGTGGGAGGGAGGGAGGGAGAGTCAGCAGGTCAGCTTAAGGGAGAACTGACCTTACACAAGGGTTTTTGATCCATTTTATAGCTAGGGTCCAAGGAGTGGCGTAGGGGTCTTAAGGATCATTGCTGATTGGATGGTATACTGGGTGGAGTAGAGTGATAACTACAGCCTTGGGGATGGAAGGACAATAAGGGTCTGGTTTATCTCTTCTTACATTCCAAGACCCTCCTTGTTTGCCTTGTCTTCTTTTCTCTTCCTTTTGACACCACATTCCTTTCTCTTTCTGCATAATCCTCCATGTTTACCTTGTTCTTTTGTCCTTGGGGCACCATGACAATGATAGTCCTATGACCGATTTTCTAGTTCTTGTATAGGACAAGAAAACTGAGACTCAGAGAGGTAAAATGACTTTCCCTGGGTCATTGATATGGAAAGGGCACAATTTTCTGAATGTTGGGTCCAAATTTTATTCCCTTGAAACTATAATTGGCAGAAGTGGGCAGTTGAATAACAAAATAAGATCAGAATGGAAGCTTTATTTTGACATATTAATAAAGGAGCACTAACAGTTTATAATGTAAACATATTATCAAATTATCTCATTGGCTCATGTCAACTAAAAAAGATGCACAACTTGAGAGCTGTGAGTTAATTTATATTTGGGACAAAATGAGAACTGGAGCTCAGGAGGCAACACCTTATAGATCTGAGACTGTTCCAAAGGGGTAACAGGAGAAGGTCAATATATAAGATTTTGGGGCGGGGAGGGGAGGGGTTCAATGTAACCAAATGCTTACTTTATAAGAGGTTTTCTGCTAGTCATGAGAATGAGATGGCATCATGAAGGGATTTAATGTTTTTCTAGATATGAGGAGATGCAAGAATTGGCATTATAAAATCTGTTCCTGGAAACATCCAACTTTCTAAATACCTGTCCTATGCACAATTGTCGAGGTTTCAAAATTCGATATCAGCTTTTAAAACTATTATCTACTAATTGCATGCACTTATTATTATGTATCTGGCATAGAGTTATGGCATTACATCATTTCACAATTGTCGAGGTCCGAATGAGGGATGGAAAAGAATTTCCAGACATGAGGCCATGAGGCAGAGAGGAAAGTAGAGCTTATTAGAGTGGGAGGGAGGGAGGGAGAGTCAGCAGGTCAGCTTAAGGGAGAACTGACCTTACACAAGGGTTTTTGATCCATTTTATAGCTAGGGTCCAAGGAGTGGCGTAGGGGTCTTAAGGATCATTGCTGATTGGATGGTATACTGGGTGGAGTAGAGTGATAACTACAGCCTTGGGGATGGAAGGACAATAAGGGTCTGGTTTATCTCTTCTTACATTCCAAGACCCTCCTTGTTTGCCTTGTCTTCTTTTCTCTTCCTTTTGACACCACATTCCTTTCTCTTTCTGCATAATCCTCCATGTTTACCTTGTTCTTTTGTCCTTGGGGCACCATGACAATGATAGTCCTATGACCGATTTTCTAGTTCTTGTATAGGACAAGAAAACTGAGACTCAGAGAGGTAAAATGACTTTCCCTGGGTCATTGATATGGAAAGGGCACAATTTTCTGAATGTTGGGTCCAAATTTTATTCCCTTGAAACTATAATTGGCAGAAGTGGGCAGTTGAATAACAAAATAAGATCAGAATGGAAGCTTTATTTTGACATATTAATAAAGGAGCACTAACAGTTTATAATGTAAACATATTATCAAATTATCTCATTGGCTCATGTCAACTAAAAAAGATGCACAACTTGAGAGCTGTGAGTTAATTTATATTTGGGACAAAATGAGAACTGGAGCTCAGGAGGCAACACCTTATAGATCTGAGACTGTTCCAAAGGGGTAACAGGAGAAGGTCAATATATAAGATTTTGGGGGGGGAGGGGAGGGGTTCAATGTAACCAAATGCTTACTTTATAAGAGGTTTTCTGCTAGTCAT
Organism: Tragulus kanchil; assembly: GCA_022376925.1. Taxonomy (NCBI): domain Eukaryota; kingdom Metazoa; phylum Chordata; class Mammalia; order Artiodactyla; family Tragulidae; genus Tragulus; species Tragulus kanchil. The sequence goes on from JAIOJX010000004.1 coordinate 146,762,736, forward strand.
GAGAATGAGATGGCATCATGAAGGGATTTAATGTTTTTCTAGATATGAGGAGATGCAAGAATTGGCATTATAAAATCTGTTCCTGGAAACATCCAACTTTCTAAATACCTGTCCTATCAAATTGCTCATAGCACAGAGAACCTCACTCCACCCAGAACTCCCACAGGGGGTGTTGAAGGTCAACAGCTGCAACCACACAGGGTTCAATCTCCTTAGAAGATGGCAAATATTCTTGTTGTTCAATCCCTGTCAATGCTCTTGGCAAGTACCAATTTATAGCTGATACTCCTCAGAGCAGTCCTGTGAGAGAAACAGGAACTGTGACCAGGAAGAAGAGCCAATCAGGATTCTGACATCTGATTCCAATTCTCCCACTGCAATGGATATGCGTTGAAGCAAGCTCCAAGAGACAGTGAAGGACAGGGAAGCCTGGCATGCTACAGTTTATGGGGTTATATAGAGTTGGACATGATTAAGCAATTGAACAAAGATTTCAGATTAAATTGAACTTTATTGAGAGTTGGAGCTTTGCCATTGCCTGTATACCTGAAATGTACCAAAATAAAAATGTGAGTGTTCAATTGATGCAAGAGTGGTCCCACAGTTTCACCTTAGAGCACATCAAAATCACAATAGGATAAGAAGAATAATGAGATCTGTGATCCCTACCCTAAGCAATCATATTACAAATTTTGAGGCATGATAAAACTCAAAATATAATAAATATGAGGTTTCTGTTTCAACCAGACTTCAGAACTAGTGACAGATTTGTGACAAGCTTATTTGGACAAGCTTATTTGGCTTCTCCTGTGATCCTCTTTTCAGTTCCATATCCTATTTGACAGCTAGCATTTTATTTAGGGAGAAAAAAAAAATTTAGAAATGATCACTGAGGTATTTATTTCTGTTTACATGTAAATGTAGTGGTCCCCATCTTATAATATGATTCAAATTATAATTTTTCAACTTTATGATGGTATGAAAGCAATATGTATTCAGTAGAAACAGTACTTTGGATTTTAATCTTTTCCTGAGTTACTGATACGTGGTATATGATGCCCTTTCACGATGCTGGGCAGTGGCAGTGAGCTGCAGGTCCCTGCTAGCCTCACCATCTGAGGGTAAACAATATGTGATCCAAAACCCTGAGTCACACATATTATTAAATCAAAATTCCATTCAAGTGCAGCAGGTGGTGTCAAAGTACTAACAGTATGCAATGCTCATAGTGTTGGAGTGAAATGCAGGATAGAATTAGGATGGGCGGGTGGTATCTAGGGCAGAGAAGGCATGGGTTTAGATATCAAGGTCATACAATTAGTTATAAGGAAGTCTTCTTAAATGAACAAGGCAAAGATGTAGAGGAAAATAATAGAATAGGAAAGACTGGAGATATTTTTAAGAAAATTGGAGATATCAAGGGAACATTTCATGTAAAGATGGGCATAATAAAGGTTAGAAATGGTAAGGACCTAACAGAAGTAAAAGAGATTAAGAAGAGGTGGTAAGAATACACAGAACTGTACAAAAAAGCTCTTAATGATCTAGATAGCCACAATGGTGTGGTCACTCACCTAGAGCCAGACATCCTGGAGTGTAAAGTCAAGTGGGCCTTAGGGTAAATTACTATGAAAAAAGCCAGTGGTGATGACAGAATTCCAACTTAGCTATCTAAAATCCTAAAAGATGATGCTATTAAAGTGCTGCATTCAGTATGCCAGCAAATTTTGAAAACTCAGCAGTGGCTTCAGGAATAGAAAAGGTCAGTTTTCATTCCAAATCCCCCCAAAAGTTATTGCCAGAGACTGTTCAAATTATGTATAATTGCACTCACTTCTCATACTGGCAAGATTATGCTCAAAATCATCCAAGTGAGGTTTTACCAGTACATGAACTGAGAAATTCCAGATTTTTTACAAGCTGGATTTAGAAAACACAAAGGAACCAGAGATCAAATTGCCAGCATCTACTGGATCATAGGAAAAGCAAGAGTAATCCCCAAAAAGCATCTACTTCTGCTTCATTGACTATGCTAAAGCCTTTGACTGTGTGGATCACAACAAACTGTGGAATATTCTTAAAGAGATGGGTATACCATACCACCTTACTTGCTCCTGAGAAACCTGTATGCAGGACAAGAAGCAACTGGTAGAACTGGACATGGAATAGTTGACTGATTCAAAATTGGCAAAATAATACATCAAGGCTGCATATCATCACCCATATTATTTACCTTATATTCAGAGTACATCATACAAAATGTTGGGCTGAAGACTTACAAGCTTAATCAAGATTGCTGGGAGAAATATCAACAACCTCAAATATGCAGATGATAACAGTTTAATGGCAGAAACTGAAGAGGAATTAAAGAACCTCTAACTAAAGAGGAGAGTAAAAAACCTGGCTTAAAACTCACATTCAAAAACTAAGACCACGGATTGAATCTGATCACTCCATGGTAAATAGATGGAAAAAAAGGCAGAAATAGTGTCAGATTTTATTTTCTTGGCTTCAAAATCACTGCAGATGGTGACTGCAGCTATGAAAGTAAAACAACTTGCTCCTTGGAAGAAAAGCTATGACAAACCTAGACAGTGTATTAAAAAACAAAGACATCACTTTGCCAACACAGATCCGTATAGTCAAAGCTATTTTTTCCAGTAGTCATGTATGAGCTTCCCAGATAGCTCAGTGAGTAAAGAATCAGCTGGCAATGAAGGAGATACAGGAGTTAGGGTAAATTACTATGAAAAGCCAGTGGTGATGACAGAATTCCAACTTAGCTATCTAAAATCCTAAAAGATGATGCTATTAAAGTGCTGCATTCAGTATGCCAGCAAATTTTGAAAACTCAGCAGTGGCTTCAGGAATAGAAAAGGTCAGTTTTCATTCCAAATCCCCCCAAAAGTTATTGCCAGAGACTGTTCAAATTATGTATAATTGCACTCACTTCTCATACTGGCAAGATTATGCTCAAAATCATCCAAGTGAGGTTTTACCAGTACATGAACTGAGAAATTCCAGATTTTTTACAAGCTGGATTTAGAAAACACAAAGGAACCAGAGATCAAATTGCCAGCATCTACTGGATCATAGGAAAAGCAAGAGTAATCCCCAAAAAGCATCTACTTCTGCTTCATTGACTATGCTAAAGCCTTTGACTGTGTGGATCACAACAAACTGTGGAATATTCTTAAAGAGATGGGTATACCATACCACCTTACTTGCTCCTGAGAAACCTGTATGCAGGACAAGAAGCAACTGGTAGAACTGGACATGGAATAGTTGACTGATTCAAAATTGGCAAAATAATACATCAAGGCTGCATATCATCACCCATATTATTTACCTTATATTCAGAGTACATCATACAAAATGTTGGGCTGAAGACTTACAAGCTTAATCAAGATTGCTGGGAGAAATATCAACAACCTCAAATATGCAGATGATAACAGTTTAATGGCAGAAACTGAAGAGGAATTAAAGAACCTCTAACTAAAGAGGAGAGTAAAAAACCTGGCTTAAAACTCACATTCAAAACTAAGACCACGGATTGAATCTGATCACTCCATGGTAAATAGATGGAAAAAAAGGCAGAAATAGTGTCAGATTTTATTTTCTTGGCTTCAAAATCACTGCAGATGGTGACTGCAGCTATGAAAGTAAAACAACTTGCTCCTTGGAAGAAAAGCTATGACAAACCTAGACAGTGTATTAAAAAACAAAGACATCACTTTGCCAACACAGATCCGTATAGTCAAAGCTATTTTTTCCAGTAGTCATGTATGAGCTTCCCAGATAGCTCAGTGAGTAAAGAATCAGCTGGCAATGAAGGAGATACAGGAGATGAGGGTTCATCTTCTGGATCAGGAAGATCCCTTGCATGATGAAACAGCAACCCACTGTTGTTTTTTGGGTTTTTTTCTGGCCACTTCTACTGGTCTTTCATTTATTTCCATCTTTGTTCTTTGGCCTGTATGGGCCTCCCATTCGCAGTGCCCTCTCTCGCTGCAGAGCACTGGCTCTGCGCGCATGCACTCCAGAGCTCTGGATCAGTAGTTGGACCAATGCTCCGTGGCACTCGGGATCTTCCCAGCCCAGGGATCGAACCGGTGCCCCTTGCACTGCAAGGCGGTGTCCTTACACACTGGATCACCAGGGAAGCCCCCACTGTTGTATTCTTACCTGAGGAATCCCACAGACAGTGTTGCAAAGAGTTGGACACAACTGAGGTGACCAAACACCCCACCAGCACCCATATATGGATACGAGCATCAGGCCATAAAGATGGCTGAGTGCCAAACAATGGATGCTTCCAAACTGTGGTACTGGAGAAGACTCAGTGTCCCTTGGACAGTAAGGCGATCAAGCCAGTCAGTCCTAAATGGAATGAACCCTGAATCCAGGTTGGAAGGACTGGTGCTGGAGCTGGAGCTCCAGTACTCTGGCCACCTGATGGGAAGAGCTGACTCATTGGAAAAGATCCTGATGCTGGGAAAGATTGAGGGCAAGAGGAGAAGGGGACAACAGATGATAACAGTTTAATGGCAGAAACTGAAGAGGAATTAAAGAACCTCTAACTAAAGAGGAGAGTAAAAAACCTGGCTTAAAACTCACATTCAAAAACTAAGACCACGGATTGAATCTGATCACTCCATGGTAAATAGATGGAAAAAAAGGCAGAAATAGTGTCAGATTTTATTTTCTTGGCTTCAAAATCACTGCAGATGGTGACTGCAGCTATGAAAGTAAAACAACTTGCTCCTTGGAAGAAAAGCTATGACAAACCTAGACAGTGTATTAAAAAACAAAGACATCACTTTGCCAACACAGATCCGTATAGTCAAAGCTATTTTTTCCAGTAGTCATGTATGAGCTTCCCAGATAGCTCAGTGAGTAAAGAATCAGCTGGCAATGAAGGAGATACAGGAGATGAGGGTTCATCTTCTGGATCAGGAAGATCCCTTGCATGATGAAACAGCAACCCACTGTTGTTTTTTGGGTTTTTTTCTGGCCACTTCTACTGGTCTTTCATTTATTTCCATCTTTGTTCTTTGGCCTGTATGGGCCTCCCATTCGCAGTGCCCTCTCTCGCTGCAGAGCACTGGCTCTGCGCGCATGCACTCCAGAGCTCTGGATCAGTAGTTGGACCAATGCTCCGTGGCACTCGGGATCTTCCCAGCCCAGGGATCGAACCGGTGCCCCTTGCACTGCAAGGCGGTGTCCTTACACACTGGATCACCAGGGAAGCCCCCACTGTTGTATTCTTACCTGAGGAATCCCACAGACAGTGTTGCAAAGAGTTGGACACAACTGAGGTGACCAAACACCCCACCAGCACCCATATATGGATACGAGCATCAGGCCATAAAGATGGCTGAGTGCCAAACAATGGATGCTTCCAAACTGTGGTACTGGAGAAGACTCAGTGTCCCTTGGACAGTAAGGCGATCAAGCCAGTCAGTCCTAAATGGAATGAACCCTGAATCCAGGTTGGAAGGACTGGTGCTGGAGCTGGAGCTCCAGTACTCTGGCCACCTGATGGGAAGAGCTGACTCATTGGAAAAGATCCTGATGCTGGGAAAGATTGAGGGCAAGAGGAGAAGGGGACAACAGAGGACAAGATGGTTGGATGGCATCACTGATGGTATGGACATGAATTTGAGCAAACTCAGGGAGAGTGAAGAACAAGGAAGCCTGACCTGCTGCAGTTCATGGGGTTGCAGAGTCAGACATGACTTAGTGACTGAACAATAGCAATAAAAATTAATAACTACTTATTATATGTTTAGATCCAAGATAGATAGATATAGATATAGATATGAATTTAGGAGTTTGTTACTGTGGTTTGCATGATAAAGCCATAGGAAAGTAGTTGAAGTGGCAAAGAGAAAGACATCCTCCAAAATATTCTACAGATAAGAGATAAGGGTTTGTGATCTATAGAGAGAGTTAAGAGGAAAAAAAAAAAAAATAGATGTGAAGAATCAAGTCAGATTTATATATGAAATTTATTTTCATACCTGAACTGTAGTGAGGAGTTGGCTATTGCAGAGTGATTTTTTTTTGCCCTGAAAATGCTATTGTTTAAGTAATCCATATGTATGTTCAAAATATGTCACAAAATGATCAGCTGAAGAAGTCATTTGTGGTTTGATCACTAACTCAATCTTTTGTTGCTACAAGGCACCTCTGAAAACATTCTGTTTCTCCACCCAGGTCTTCAACTAATTGACAGACAATAGGAGTTTTATATGGAGACTGCAATATCTAACAATAAATAAACAATATCCTAATTAGAAAACAAGAGACTAAAACAATTTTCTGACCCCAAACCCCAGGATTAGATTCACCCACCCAAGACAGGATGGCATCTTCTTCCTGAGAGGAAAGACATACAGCTCAAGTGACCATCATAATTGATTTGTTTCCCCCAAAATGGGTTAATTAGGTAAGTCATTGACCCCTCTCAGGGGCAAAAAGAGATGAGAAGTATAATCAGAGAAAATTCTCTAAAATGCAGACTATGACCATTATTCCTATGATATCCCTGACTTTTTATCACCTTCATCTATAAGAAATAGAAAATGGGTCAATTATTAAGTTGTTCATCTCACTGGATAAAATGTCCTGGAGGAAGCTGATTGCACAGTATTTAATTGAGTAGCTCAGCAATGGAAGAATGTGAATTGGTTTTATTCTCTTGGCTTCACTCTCTCAAGGTAATATAGTTGCATTAGAGCTGCCACTGTTCCAAGTCTTCTTTTGACAGTATCCATTACAGCAAAGCAATTAAGTGGTCTTTTAGCTTTTTCTACTTTTACTTAATACATTAGCATAATTGTTCCCAGAAGCCTCACATCAGATGTATTTTGATGTCTTCTTTGGTCATTGTTCCAAACCTAAAGTAATTAAAGACAAAAGGGAGTGGAATAAAGTTCTGAAAACCATCAGAATATATCCCCTAAAGTTCTTGGAAGAAATCATCATTCCTTGGCTCATTGTTGAAAAGGGGAGAAAAGTCAGATACTTTGGCAGATAGTTAAGAGATTGAATAATGCTAACCAAGTCATTTTTTCTTCCCAATCCCCATTCATTTGCAATCTTTTTTTTTTTTTTTTTTAAGATTTATTTATTTATTTTGGGCGGGGGTTGGGTTGGGGAGGGAGGGGTACAGGCAGGCCACTTCCATTGGTCTTTCTCTATTTTCATCCGTCTTTGTTCTTTGGCTCCTGTGGGCCTCCCATCGCGGTGGTGTCTGTGTCGCAGAGCGCCGGCTCTAGGCGCATGCGCGCCAGAGCTCCGGCTCAGTAATTGGACACATGGGTCCAGCCGCTCCGCGGCACGTGGGATCTTCCCAGGCCAGGAATGGAACCGGCGCCCCGTGCACTGCAAGGCGGTGCCCTTACCCACTGGACCACCAGGGGAAGCCCTTGCCATCTTATAATAGAAATTTAAAGTTTTGGAATAAATGCCATGTTATTAATTTATAGATGGAGTAAAATGCTCAAGTCTGCAAATATTAAGTTTTATGCAAATACAGAATGTTAATATGATTCAACATTATGTTACATTGAATTATTCTACAATACATGAAAATTGAAACATAATCAAAATCAATTTAACCAACTAATCAAATAGAATCGCTGAGAAAAGTAACATTATCTACAACAATTGAACTCTTCGATCATTCTTTTATGAACAGTCTTTTTTCCTTTTCTTTCAACCATGTACAAGTGTCTAATAAAAAAAAAAAAAAAACTTTTTTGTAATATTTAAAATAAAGACCTGCATCTGAAATTCTCTATTTTTCTACATAAGGAACCAGAAGAATTCTCACATACATTATAGTAAAATGAGATATAACTGTTATTAATAAATTAGCATAACAGTATATAATGGCTGATTATAATATTTGACCAAGGAACATTATTGTAACTGGCTTCAACCTTCAAGTGTAATTTTTTTTTTTTTAAATAATGATCATCTTTTGATTTCAAAAAATCTTTTGGAGGCTATATTTCATTAAATTGGTATGCTTTAAATAGGATGCTGCAAATGTTCAGAATACCATGTGGTTAGGTGATTACTACAGCTCTGTGGTTCTTAATTACCCATACGAAGGCCAAATGAATCAGCAGTCAAATGGGGGTAATTATCACGTTTATAGAAGAACATGACTCTCTGGATGGAGTTTTCTGCAAGGCTCATTTGCTTTACAAAGTCAGTAGCAGAGCATTTCAATACAAATGAGGATGGGAGGACGTCATCAGTTTGGGGATGGAGAAAATATGGTAGACAGCCATACTTTTTCCAAGTTTATATTGGCAAATTTCTGAAAATGTGAAGCCTGAAATCCTAATAAAAACAATTTCCTACTGATAGGCATCCTTATGGGATCTGAAACTCCTGGTGCTATAGATTCCACTAAGATATATCACTTCATTAAAGCACAAGGACCGGAGGAAAGTTCGGAGGGCCACCAACTATAAATTGTCATCTTTGCTGCCCAGCTATATTGAATATATTGATGTGGAGAAGATTTTCTGTCTGAAACAGCTGTAAATATGCAGTCCCAGGTCCCAAATGTCCAGCTGAATAAACTCTGTGGCAATTGGCGTATGTACATGCAGTTGGAAATCAAAGAGAGATATAGGCTTTTTCTTCTAATAATTATGCTTTGCTATTACTCAGGAGTAATGACTCTTAGCAGCACTGTTTTTAGTAGAGTTATAAAGATTAGAAACATAATTGACTCACGGATGCCTTGGATGCCTAAAAACTTCTCATGAGTCAGTATATTAAATGTCTAATTATAGACAATGATAATTCTTTTCCTGTGACATGTCCCTATGGTGGTTTGAATTCTAAAAGCAAATAAAAGAACTAGGAATAGCTACATGATTCACATTTTAAAATGAATGTTTCTTTTCCTGAGGAGCAGGTGAACTTTGCTAAATGCCCACCAGTACCAGAGACTGGTTGATTAACTTATGCTTAAGAGAAGACACAGAAAAAAATACCTACAAGTCAGTAACTTTTAATTAAATGGATACTCCTCTTTATGATATCAGGAAAAAGTACAGAACACACACACACACACACACACACACGACCACCACCACCACTACCAAGAACAAGAACTAGGAATGAGAAAGATAAATGAACAAATAAATAAATAAATACATATAAATAAATAAATAAATACATATTGACAAACACATCTGTCAATGCACACACAAACTCTTGAGAAGGCGAGACATCTGTCGGTACACACAGGAAAACAAGATGCAAAGGAAACTGACGTTCAGCAAGCAATAAAACCATTGAGATTTTATGTCAATAGGGTCTGATTTTGGTCAAATGATTTAAACTTGTATCTCCTCTTTCCCTTCTCCCCATCCTTATACATATTTATGATAGTCTGAACATTTTTTGGCATTACCCTTCTTTGGGATTGAAATGAAAACTGACCTTTCCCAGTTCTAAAGCCACTGCTGACTTTTTCAAATTGGCTAGCACACTGAATGCAGCACTCTAACAGAATTCTAATTTTGTCACCTCCACTAACTCCTTTTGTAGAGAGTATTCAAATCACAAATATGTGTAATTCTGAATATCTGAATAGGTCTCTACTGCACTTTTCTTGCAAAATCCTATTAGAGTGCCAAAAAATATTCAAACTACCATAAACTGTGCCCATTTCACAAGATAGCAAGTTTATGCTCAAAATCCTTCAAGCTAGGCTTTAGCAGTACATGAACTGAGAACTTCCAGGTGTAAAAGCTGAGTTTTGAAGGAGTGGAGATATCAGAGATCAAACTGTTAACATTCTGCTGGATCATGAAAACAAAGGAGTTTCAGGAAAACATCTACTTCTGCTTCACTGACTATGATAAAGCCTTTGACGGTATGGCTCACAACAAACTATGGAAAATTCTTAAAGAGGCAAGAGTACCACTTCACGTTACCAGTCTCCAATGAAAATTGTACACAGATCAAGAAGTAACAGTTAAAACCGGATATGGAACAACAGGCAAATTCAAAATTGGAAAAGAAGTAAGGCTGTATATTGTCCCCTTGCTTATCTAACTTATGCATACAGAGCATCATGTGAAATACTTGGCTGAATGAATCATAAGCTTGAATCAAGATAGAAGAAATATGAACAAACTCAGATCTGCAGGTGGCACCACTTTAATGGCAGAAAGCAAAGAGGAACTGAAGAGCCTCTTGATGAAGGTAAAACAGGAGACAGAAAAAGCTGGATTGAAAGTCAATATCAAAAAAACTAAGATCATGGCATCCAGTCCCATCACTTCATGGCAAATAGAAGGGAAAATGTGGAATCGATGACAGAATTTATTTTCTTGGGCTCCAAAATCACTGCAGATGGTGACTACAGACATTAAGCTAAAAGACACTTGCTTCTTGCAAGGAAAGCTATGACAAAGCTAGACGGCATATCAAAAAAATAAAGACATCATCTTACCTATAAAGTTCCATACAGTCAAGTTATGGTTTTTCCAGTAGTCATGTACAGATGTGAGAGTTAGACCATAAAAAAAACTGAGCACCAAAGAATTGATACTTTTGAATTGTGGTACCAGAGAAGAATATCAAGAGTCCTTTGGACTGCAAGGAGATCAAACTAGTTAATCCTAAAGGAAATAACTGAATATTCTTTGGAAGGATTGATGCTGAAGCTGAAATTCCAATACTTTGGCCGCCTGATGTGAAGAGCGACTCACTGGAAAAGACTTGTGCTGCTGGGGAAGACTGAAGGCAAAAGGAAAAAGGAGCAGCAGAGGATAAGATGTTTAGGTAGCATTACTGACTCAACGGACATGAATCTAAGCAAAATTTGGGAGATCATGGAAGACAGAGGAGCCTGGCATGCAGCAATCCATGGGGTCAATAAGAGTCAAACTCAACTCAGGGACTGAACAACAACTCTCTTTATAAAACTAAAACTCAATAAAAGCATTCATTGTTTACATTTCTTCCAATAACTGTGATACATCACTGACATAAATAAGTAGTTCATTGAATGAAATAGGTATGACAGAATATACATTTAATAACTGATTTTTACTATGTCTACCTTATCAGTTTGTTCTTTTTACACTTTTGCATACAATATAAAATAGCACTCTTAACTTTCTGAGTTGTTTTCAATGATTACTTAAATGTTTTGTCTGTTTGGTTTTAATCAAATTAAAAAGTGAGCCTAGTGTTAAAGAACCTACCTGGCAATTCAGGAGACGCAAAAGATGTGGTTTCAATTCCTGGGTCAGGAGGATCCACTGAAGGAGGAAATGGCAACCCACTTCAGTTGAAGTGAGTTGAATCCCATGGACATAGGAGCCTGATGGGCTACAGTGCATGACGTCAGAGTCAGACACAACTGAAGTGACTTAGCATGCACGCAACGCTAGTTTTAACTAAGAAAGCCAGTTCACTTCATTTTTTTTTATATAAAGATTTATTTATTGATTGATTTTGGGTGGGGGTTGAGTTGGGGAGGGAGGGGAGCGGGCGGGCCACTTCTATTGGTCTTTCATTTCTCTATTTTCATCCGTCTTTGTTCTTTGGCTCCTGTGGGCCTCCCATCATGGTGGCGTCAATAGTCGCAGAGTGCTGGCTCTGGGCGCATGCGCTCCAGAGCTCTGGCTCGGTGATTGGACACATGGGTCCAGCCGCTCCGCGGCACGTGGGATCTTCCCAGGCCAGGGATCAAACTGGCGCCCCTTGCACTGCAAGGCGGTGTCCTTATCCACTGGACTACCAGGGGAAGCCCCAGTTCACTTCATTTTAAATATTGAATACCTAACACTCTACTCAATTTAGGTCTGATCCAATTTTTTAAGCTTGTGGCAGGCAGCAAGTATGAGAAGAAGATTGGTACAGTCAAGAAGATTGGTATAATTTTATGTGACTTGCTTTCTCATAATTTGGGGAACCACAGCTGACAATTAAACAGACTCCTTGGATAACAAAGGACAAGATAGTTGGAAGATGTCATCAACTCAATGGACATGAGTTTGAGCAAACTCTTGGGAGACAGTGAAGGACAGGGAAGCCTGAAGTGCTGCAGTCTGTGGGGTCGCAAAGAGTTAGACAAAGCTTAAAGACTGAACAACAGCAACAAAGTACTGGAGAGTAATGGGAACACACTGAACACTGCAATGAAACCTACTTTTCAGAATCTTTAACTCCAACTCTTCTGTAGTTCACGTAGGAGTAGTCTAAGGCTGGCCATACCAACTCCACAAAGTCCAGTGCATCCTGAGGAGCTGGTTTAGCACCAGATTTTAAGAATCTAGGATACTTGGTACTTACCCATGTTCCTTGACTTTGGGGCCATAGTCCAACAAGTTTATAGTTTAAAAAGTTACTTTGTTGAACTATTAGGGATGAGGAAGATGTGGTTTCAATTCCTGGGTCAGGAGGATCCACTGAAGGAGGAAATGGCAACCCACTTCAGTTGAAGTGAGTTGAATCCCATGGACATAGGAGCCTGATGGGCTACAGTGCATGACGTCAGAGTCAGACACAACTGAAGTGACTTAGCATGCACGCAACGCTAGTTTTAACTAAGAAAGCCAGTTCACTTCATTTTTTTTTATATAAAGATTTATTTATTGATTGATTTTGGGTGGGGGTTGAGTTGGGGAGGGAGGGGAGCGGGCGGGCCACTTCTATTGGTCTTTCATTTCTCTATTTTCATCCGTCTTTGTTCTTTGGCTCCTGTGGGCCTCCCATCATGGTGGCGTCAATAGTCGCAGAGTGCTGGCTCTGGGCGCATGCGCTCCAGAGCTCTGGCTCGGTGATTGGACACATGGGTCCAGCCGCTCCGCGGCACGTGGGATCTTCCCAGGCCAGGGATCAAACTGGCGCCCCTTGCACTGCAAGGCGGTGTCCTTATCCACTGGACTACCAGGGGAAGCCCCAGTTCACTTCATTTTAAATATTGAATACCTAACACTCTACTCAATTTAGGTCTGATCCAATTTTTTAAGCTTGTGGCAGGCAGCAAGTATGAGAAGAAGATTGGTACAGTCAAGAAGATTGGTATAATTTTATGTGACTTGCTTTCTCATAATTTGGGGAACCACAGCTGACAATTAAACAGACTCCTTGGATAACAAAGGACAAGATAGTTGGAAGATGTCATCAACTCAATGGACATGAGTTTGAGCAAACTCTTGGGAGACAGTGAAGGACAGGGAAGCCTGAAGTGCTGCAGTCTGTGGGGTCGCAAAGAGTTAGACAAAGCTTAAAGACTGAACAACAGCAACAAAGTACTGGAGAGTAATGGGAACACACTGAACACTGCAATGAAACCTACTTTTCAGAATCTTTAACTCCAACTCTTCTGTAGTTCACGTAGGAGTAGTCTAAGGCTGGCCATACCAACTCCACAAAGTCCAGTGCATCCTGAGGAGCTGGTTTAGCACCAGATTTTAAGAATCTAGGATACTTGGTACTTACCCATGTTCCTTGACTTTGGGGCCATAGTCCAACAAGTTTATAGTTAACTTTATTCTATATTAATATGGTTAACTCTTTGTTGAACTATTATGTATAAGAGTAATTAAACTAAATATTTTGCTGTAAAAGTAATTCCACTAAGATAAATAGAATTTAACGTCCACAACATCCATATGGTGCTGTTATGTTTCTTTTGTAGGTGATACAAACTAAGAATCCAAGGTTTCACACAGCTCATTAAAGGTCAATCACTTGTAAATGACAGATCTGAGACCAGGCCTGAGGTTTCCATGTCTTTCCATAAAAGTTAAAGAGATTGAACATAATATCCTCTGAATACTTCCAATGTGACAGGCATTGTTAGCCTTTTACATTGCATTATCTCACTTATTTTCACAAGAACTAAACGAAAATATATTATTCTCCTTCATAGGGAGAATGGAAAGTCATTATACTCACTTTCCAAGGCCATAAAGTACCTAATTGTACCACCAAAGTGATTTTTTTTAAAAAAAAAGTAAAGCCTATGCACATTCAATTACATGATTCTGCCTCTGGCAATTACGTCTTGTTTACTTCACTACAAATCCTGCCTACTGCCTTAGGCATTACTGCAATTGACTACATTTATTAAAATGAGTAGGCAGAGATTATCTATGACATGATTCATGCAAAGGCAGCAACATTCATTAGTTTATTCACAGTATCAATAATTAATTTATAACTCTATCAGGCACTATTGCAAGAGTTAGGTAAACCACAATAAATAAGGAAGACATTGTATCACCCTTGATTAGCCCACACTTCTCTGATTCTAAAAGAATTACAATATATTGCTAAAAAGATTTATTAGAACTGGGACAGTTGTAACATACTAAAAGAACAGCAGACAAAAAACAATTGCAGTGAACCCCATATGAGAGGTGAGATTGAAGAAGGAAAAACTAAACAGCTCAGATAAGAAGGACAGAAAGGAAATTGCTGAGGAAGTAATAAGGCTGAGAATAGAAATTTATGAGCAATTTGGTACAATAGCAGCATGAAGTATATGGAAATAAGACAAGATTACTGTTGCCACAAAGGAAAGAAAAAGTAAAAAGCTCTAACCTTTGATTTCCTTTGTTTCCATTCACTTAATCAGTCTTTTATTCTTCTGACAACTTTTTGGCATGCATTTCCTGTTACTGCAAGCTACGAGTCAAGAAATGGAAGCATATGTGTGTGTGGGCTTCCATTTATATATGTGTGTATATATATGTGTGTGTATATGTGTATATATATATATATATATATATATACTTCCATTTATATTTATGTGTATATGTGTGTGTGTGTGTATAGCCGTACTCTCTTGGAATTGTCATGAATACTACCAAGATTTGGTAGGTGGAGTTGGAAGATTTCTACCCCTTCAAAGCCCTGCATCTTTCAAAGTCTTGCGAGGAGCCTAACTAATGTGTTCCCATGGACTGAGGATTCTAATTTTTACAAAATTTTATTTTTAGATCACTTTCCAGTTTATAGAAAAATTCAACAGATAGTACAGAATTCCTATACACTGCCTCATCTTTAGTTGTTGTTGTTCAGTAACTAAGCTGTGTCCAACTGTTTGTGACCCTGTGGACTGCAGGATGCCAGCCTTCCCCATCTTTTACTCTCTCCTGGAGTTTGCTCAAATTCATGGCAGTTGAGTCAGTGATGGTATCCAACCATCTCATCCTCCACTGCCTTCTTTTGCTTTCAATCTTTCCCATCACCAGGGTTTTTTTTTTTTTTTTTTTCCCCATGAGTCAGCTCTTCACCTCAGGTGGCCAAAGAACTGCAACTTCAACTTCAGCGTCAATTCTTACAATGAATATTCTTATAGTTGATTTCCTTTAAGACTGGCTGGTTTGATCACCTTGCAGTCCAAGGGACCCTCAAGAGTCTTATCCAGAATGACAATTTGAAAACATCAGTTCTTCACTGCTCAGCTTTCTTTATGGTTCAACTCTCACATCCTTGCATTACTACTAGAAAAGCTCATTAATGCAAGCATAGCTTTGTACAGATCTCAGTCAGCAAAGTGGTATCTTCGTTGTCCAATATAGTTTTTGCTTTGTGATACAGGTGAGGTATTATAAATATACAGGAAGTAATAAGGCTGAGAATAGAAATTTATGAGCAATTTGGTACAATAGCAGCATGAAGTATATGGAAATAAGACAAGATTACTGTTGCCACAAAGGAAAGAAAAAGTAAAAAGCTCTAACCTTTGATTTCCTTTGTTTCCATTCACTTAATCAGTCTTTTATTCTTCTGACAACTTTTGGCATGCATTTCCTGTTACTGCAAGCTACGAGTCAAGAAATGGAAGCATATGTTGTGTGGGCTTCCATTTATATATGTGTGTATATATATGTGTGTGTATATGTGTATATATATATATATATATATATATACTTCCATTTATATTTATGTGTATATGTGTGTGTGTGTGTATAGCCGTACTCTCTTGGAATTGTCATGAATACTACCAAGATTTGGTAGGTGGAGTTGGAAGATTTCTACCCCTTCAAAGCCCTGCATCTTTCAAAGTCTTGCGAGGAGCCTAACTAATGTGTTCCCATGGACTGAGGATTCTAATTTTTACAAAATTTTATTTTTAGATCACTTTCCAGTTTATAGAAAAATTCAACAGATAGTACAGAATTCCTATACACTGCCTCATCTTTAGTTGTTGTTGTTCAGTAACTAAGCTGTGTCCAACTGTTTGTGACCCTGTGGACTGCAGGATGCCAGCCTTCCCCATCTTTTACTCTCTCCTGGAGTTTGCTCAAATTCATGGCAGTTGAGTCAGTGATGGTATCCAACCATCTCATCCTCCACTGCCTTCTTTTGCTTTCAATCTTTCCCATCACCAGGGTTTTTTTTTTTTTTTTTCCCCATGAGTCAGCTCTTCACCTCAGGTGGCCAAAGAACTGCAACTTCAACTTCAGCGTCAATTCTTACAATGAATATTCTTATAGTTGATTTCCTTTAAGACTGGCTGGTTTGATCACCTTGCAGTCCAAGGGACCCTCAAGAGTCTTATCCAGAATGACAATTTGAAAACATCAGTTCTTCACTGCTCAGCTTTCTTTATGGTTCAACTCTCACATCCTTGCATTACTACTAGAAAAGCTCATTAATGCAAGCATAGCTTTGTACAGATCTCAGTCAGCAAAGTGGTATCTTCGTTGTCCAATATAGTTTTTGCTTTGTGATACAGGTGAGGTATTATAAATATCTTGCATTAGTGTGGTATAGTTGTTAAAACTGATGAATCAATACTGATACACTATAATTAACTAAAGTTCGTAGTTTATATTAGGGTTTAACATTTGTGTTGCACAGCCTCATGGATCTTGACTAATGTGCATCGTGTATCCACTATGACAGTCATACAGAATAGTTTCACAACCCCCAAAATCCTCTGGGCTTTATCTATTTACTCTTTCCTTATCTCCTCTGAACCCACCTAGCAACCACCCATCTCTCATTGTCTTTAAACTTCTGCCTTTTCCAGAACATCACAGCTTTGGAATGGTACCATTTGTAACATCTGTAAATTGGTTTCTAAGAAATATGCATTTAACATGCCTCCATGTCCTTTTGTGATTTAATAACCAATTTTCTTTTATTGCTGAATAATATTCCATTGTTAGTATGAACCACAGCTTGTCTACTCACCTATTGAAAGGCAATAGGTGAGTTGCTTCCAGTTTTTAGCAATAATATGTGAAAATGCATAGGCTTTTACAGTGTAGGTATAGGTCTTGTATGGACAAGTTTTCCACCTATTTGGGTAAATATGTAGGATTATTAAAGCTGTATCATAAGACTATGTTTGGCCTTGTAGGAAGTTTCTGAACCATCTTCCTAAGTGGTTGTATCATTTGGTGTTCCCATTAGCTATAACTGAAAGTTTCTGTTGTTCTGTATCTTCACTAGTATTTGGTATTATTACTTTTTTTCATTACTTTCTAATACATGAATAGTGGTAGCTCATTCTTGTTACAGTCTGCAGTTCCTTAATGATATATAATGCTGAATATAATTTCCTATCCTTATTTTTCATCTGTATAACTTTTTTGATGAGCTGTTTATTCATATATTTTCCCATATTTTAGTTAGGTTGCTTATTTTCTACTTTAAGACTGGCTGGTTTGATCACCTTGCAGTCCAAGGGACCCTCAAGAGTCTTATCCAGAATGACAATTTGAAAACATCAGTTCTTCACTGCTCAGCTTTCTTTATGGTTCAACTCTCACATCCTTGCATTACTACTAGAAAAGCTCATTAATGCAAGCATAGCTTTGTACAGATCTCAGTCAGCAAAGTGGTATCTTCGTTGTCCAATATAGTTTTTGCTTTGTGATACAGGTGAGGTATTATAAATATCTTGCATTAGTGTGGTATAGTTGTTAAAACTGATGAATCAATACTGATACACTATAATTAACTAAAGTTCGTAGTTTATATTAGGGTTTAACATTTGTGTTGCACAGCCTCATGGATCTTGACTAATGTGCATCGTGTATCCACTATGACAGTCATACAGAATAGTTTCACAACCCCCAAAATCCTCTGGGCTTTATCTATTTACTCTTTCCTTATCTCCTCTGAACCCACCTAGCAACCACCCATCTCTCATTGTCTTTAAACTTCTGCCTTTTCCAGAACATCACAGCTTTGGAATGGTACCATTTGTAACATCTGTAAATTGGTTTCTAAGAAATATGCATTTAACATGCCTCCATGTCCTTTTGTGATTTAATAACCAATTTTCTTTTATTGCTGAATAATATTCCATTGTTAGTATGAACCACAGCTTGTCTACTCACCTATTGAAAGGCAATAGGTGAGTTGCTTCCAGTTTTTAGCAATAATATGTGAAAATGCATAGGCTTTTACAGTGTAGGTATAGGTCTTGTATGGACAAGTTTTCCACCTATTTGGGTAAATATGTAGGATTATTAAAGCTGTATCATAAGACTATGTTTGGCCTTGTAGGAAGTTTCTGAACCATCTTCCTAAGTGGTTGTATCATTTGGTGTTCCCATTAGCTATAACTGAAAGTTTCTGTTGTTCTGTATCTTCACTAGTATTTGGTATTATTACTTTTTTTCATTACTTTCTAATACATGAATAGTGGTAGCTCATTCTTGTTACAGTCTGCAGTTCCTTAATGATATATAATGCTGAATATAATTTCCTATCCTTATTTTTCATCTGTATAACTTTTTTGATGAGCTGTTTATTCATATATTTTTCCCATATTTTAGTTAGGTTGCTTATTTTTCTACTGGAAAATTATAAATCCTCTATACATTTTGGACAACAGCTATCTATCAGATAAGTGTTTCATAAATATTTTCTCAGTCTGTGACTTTTCCTTTCATTTTACTGACAATATTTTTATATTGCAAAATTTTTCATTTTAATTAGTTCTTAATTACATTTCTTAATTTCATACATCTTACTTTTCACATTTTATATAAAATAATCTTCAAATTCAAAATTATCTTGATTTTTTTGTTAGCTTCTAGAAATTTTATAAAATATTTGCATTTACATTTAGACCTAATATCCAATTTTTTTTTTGAACCATGTAAGGTTGATAAATAGATTTCTTTTTTTTTCTTTTGTGAAGATATCTGATAGCTCTAGCACAATATTTTGAAAATACTATACTTCTTCCTTTGATTAGCTTTACTCCTTTGTCAGAGATTTGAGTGGGTCTATCTTGGGACTCTACTCAGTTACATTGATTTTATGTAATTTATTCTTTTTCCAATACCTCACTGCCTTGGATTGTGTAGCTTAAAAATACCTGGAAATCAAGTTGTATCAGTCTTTCAACTTTGCTCTTCACTATTGTATTGGTTATTCTGAGTCATTTCCCTTTCCATATAAATTTTAATTTCAGGTTGTTAAAATCCAAAAAATAACATTGTTAGTATGAACCACAGCTTGTCTACTCACCTATTGAAAGGCAATAGGTGAGTTGCTTCCAGTTTTTAGCAATAATATGTGAAAATGCATAGGCTTTTACAGTGTAGGTATAGGTCTTGTATGGACAAGTTTTCCACCTATTTGGGTAAATATGTAGGATTATTAAAGCTGTATCATAAGACTATGTTTGGCCTTGTAGGAAGTTTCTGAACCATCTTCCTAAGTGGTTGTATCATTTGGTGTTCCCATTAGCTATAACTGAAAGTTTCTGTTGTTCTGTATCTTCACTAGTATTTGGTATTATTACTTTTTTTCATTACTTTCTAATACATGAATAGTGGTAGCTCATTCTTGTTACAGTCTGCAGTTCCTTAATGATATATAATGCTGAATATAATTTCCTATCCTTATTTTTCATCTGTATAACTTTTTTGATGAGCTGTTTATTCATATATTTTTCCCATATTTTAGTTAGGTTGCTTATTTTTCTACTGGAAAATTATAAATCCTCTATACATTTTGGACAACAGCTATCTATCAGATAAGTGTTTCATAAATATTTTCTCAGTCTGTGACTTTTCCTTTCATTTTACTGACAATATTTTTATATTGCAAAATTTTTCATTTTAATTAGTTCTTAATTACATTTCTTAATTTCATACATCTTACTTTTCACATTTTATATAAAATAATCTTCAAATTCAAAATTATCTTGATTTTTTTGTTAGCTTCTAGAAATTTTATAAAATATTTGCATTTACATTTAGACCTAATATCCAATTTTTTTTTTGAACCATGTAAGGTTGATAAATAGATTTCTTTTTTTTTCTTTTGTGAAGATATCTGATAGCTCTAGCACAATATTTTGAAAATACTATACTTCTTCCTTTGATTAGCTTTACTCCTTTGTCAGAGATTTGAGTGGGTCTATCTTGGGACTCTACTCAGTTACATTGATTTTATGTAATTTATTCTTTTTCCAATACCTCACTGCCTTGGATTGTGTAGCTTAAAAATACCTGGAAATCAAGTTGTATCAGTCTTTCAACTTTGCTCTTCACTATTGTATTGGTTATTCTGAGTCATTTCCCTTTCCATATAAATTTTAATTTCAGGTTGTTAAAATCCAAAAAAATAACATTTGGGGACTTTGGTTGGGATTGCACTGAACCTGTATCAGTGGATAAAACCAGAAAAAACTGGCCTTTTAACAATCTTGAATTCTCTGCTAAAATAATTTACAGACTTATATTAAAACCATTGCAACCTGTGCATTGGAAACTGAAAAAACATTTCAAGAGAAAAAGTTTTAAAGATAAATAAATTGAGAAATAAAGCATGCCCACAGACTGGATCATTTTTATCAATTCTCTGTAAATTTATCTATACTCTAAATATAATCATAACAAAAATCAGGCAGAGTTGAGAGTGTATGTGGGGTGCAGGGTTACATTTTTTGACAATATGATTTTAAACTATATACTTAATATCAGTATTATTGAGAAGTTACAGGAATAAAGACATTGCATTTAGTATTAAGGATAAATATATAGATAAATAAAGATCAAAAACAATGTATGTGTAGTGTTATGGGTTGAATCATATCCTCCTAAAAATATTTACATCCTACCTGTCTAGTACTTCATAATATGATCTTGTATAGAAATAGAGTCTTTACAGAAACTCAAGTTAAGGGGAAATCATTAGGATGGTCCTAATCCAATATGACTATATTCTGATAAAGGAAACATAGACACAGACATTGAAATACATGGAGGGGAAACAACGTGAAGATACAGGAAGAAGGTCCGTGGCAACCAGAAACCAGCAGAAAGATATGGAACCAATGCACACTTATAGCACTCAGAAAGAGCCAACCCTGTTGATTTGATTTCAGACTCCTTTTCTCCAGAACGAAGAAACATTTCTGTTGTTTCAGCTGCCCAATATGTGGTACTTTGTTTCCATAGCCCCAGGAAACTAATACAATGGCAAATTGATTCTTCAAAGGAATTCAGTGGGGAATGAAGGTCATTTCAACAACTGGTGCAGGAACAGTTGGATATTTTTATATATATATATATATATATATATATATATATGTATATAATTCTCATGCTTACTTTCAGCAATAAAAAATTATTGAAATGATAATAGACTTAAACATTAAAAATAATGTTATAAAAACTCTAGAAGAAGTAATAGGATGCAATCTTTATTACTTTGGTATAAGCAAATATTTCTTAGCTGGGATACAAAAACTTACACACTTAAAAGAATACATTTAAGTTTATTTCCTTGAAATTTAAACCTTATTTTTGGAGGACACAGCTTAGAAAAATGATAAATGACAAATTTGGCTAATATTTAAAATCTACATGCCCTAAAATAAGTTGTATCCAGAATATATTAAAACAAATAGACACGTCATAATTCAGTAAGAAGGCAAACAACACTATTAAAACCTGATAAACAGGGCTTCCCTGGTGGTGCAGTGGGTAAGGACACCACCTTGCAGTGCAAGGGGTGCCCGTTCGATCCCTATAGGCGCCTGGGAAGATCCCACACGCCGCGGAGTGGCTGGACCAATGTGTCCAACTACCGCGCCAGAGCTCTGGAGTGCATGCACGCAGAGTGGGTGCTCTGCAGCCAGAGAGGCCACTGCCATGGGAGGCCCACACGGGCCAAAGAACAAAGATGGAAATTAAAGACCAATAGAAATGGCCAAACAAACAAACAAACAAACAAAACCTCATGAACAAGCTACTGCCTAGAATATAAAAATCTGAAAAGAATGTGGCCTCCACACTAACAAAAACTAAAAAGCAGTCAATCTATAAAATTATAGTTTTCCCTACCTCTAGTAGAGAGCTGAATTCACAAATTTACCAATTTGCCTGAAAGCAAATGATAAAAGCAACTCCAAGGTAAAAGGATACGAGCACTGACTCACCTGGGTCACAGAATGGGAGGAAGACAGGCTGATCATAGAACAAGATAAGAAGAGTTCAGGTGAAATTTTCTCTGGAATCGCTGAAGGCTGAATGTGTGGTGGAGATGGTGTTTATAGACATCAAATATTCTGCATCTACTTTCAGGCTCATCTCAGATAATTTCACTGGGCCTGAGAAAGAGTCAAAGCAAAGAGAAACAGCATCAGTTATCTAGGTATGGAAAAAATATAGCCAGAGAGTTCTACTCGGGGATCATTCTTAGGGTAAAACAAAAAACCCCAAACAACCCAACTTTAGTCTGCTAGGTGAAGGCTAATAACCCTTATATTCTCAGAATGCAGGTAAAAGTCTAATGGAGCGTAGACAAGAGAAATTATTAATAAATAAGCAAACAAATAACAAAAACAAATAAGAAAATTCTGTCCCTGGGAAAGGGGGATGAAACGTTTCTCAGAACAAACCAATCAGAGGCTATCACTGCAATATGTCCCTTGTGCCTAACAGCATTTTTTTTTTTCATGCCAGGCATTTAGTCAACACTTATTAGATGGTGTCAATATAATTTTTTAAATTTCCTTGGAAATTACAGAAATAGCTTTATAAGATCTTTCATGCATACCAATCATAATTTAGAAAATTATGATGGGTATTGTCTCCTCAAGAAATAAATAGTATGCTATTTAGATTTATGTAGTTTTACAGATAGCTAGGATATAAAAGGGCTTTCCCGGTGGTCCAAGGGTAAAAAAATACCCTGACAATGCAGGAGATGAGTTCAGTCCCTGGGTTGGAAGATCCCATGGAGGAGGAAATGGAGACCCACTCCAGTGCTCTTGGCTGGGAAATCCCATGGACAGAAGAGCCTGGAGGCGACAGTTCATGAAGTAGCAAGCATTTAGACATGACTAAGCAACTGAGAGTGCACACAGGACCAAAAAAATGCAATTCCATTAAGGAAAATGTTAATTGTTAAAATAAATTAATAAAACATGTATTAATATATTAATGTATATAATGTATTTCCTTACATGTATTAATAAAACATGTAAGGAAAGACAAATTGCAAAGTAAAATTTGTATTTATGATCTTAATTTTTTGTTACCAGTTCAATTAATTTTGTGATTGAGACACACCCAAATGACTCTTCAGTGTGACCTAATAATGCTACACTGAGAAATGTATAACACTTATTATAGAAATAATATTAGAAGAAATTTTATTTAATCTTCTGGCTTAGTCTCAAGTGACTCTTCAGTGTATCCTAATGATGCTACTTTCAGAAATGCATTTTAACACTTATTCTAAACATAATTTCACTGGGCCTGAGAAAGAGTCAAAGCAAAGAGAAACAGCATCAGTTATCTAGGTATGGAAAAAATATAGCCAGAGAGTTCTACTCGGGGATCATTCTTAGGGTAAAACAAAAAACCCCAAACAACCCAACTTTAGTCTGCTAGGTGAAGGCTAATAACCCTTATATTCTCAGAATGCAGGTAAAAGTCTAATGGAGCGTAGACAAGAGAAATTATTAATAAATAAGCAAACAAATAACAAAAACAAATAAGAAAATTCTGTCCCTGGGAAAGGGGGATGAAACGTTTCTCAGAACAAACCAATCAGAGGCTATCACTGCAATATGTCCCTTGTGCCTAACAGCATTTTTTTTTTTCATGCCAGGCATTTAGTCAACACTTATTAGATGGTGTCAATATAATTTTTTAAATTTCCTTGGAAATTACAGAAATAGCTTTATAAGATCTTTCATGCATACCAATCATAATTTAGAAAATTATGATGGGTATTGTCTCCTCAAGAAATAAATAGTATGCTATTTAGATTTATGTAGTTTTACAGATAGCTAGGATATAAAAGGGGATTTCCAGGTGGCCCAAGGGTAAAAAAATACCCTGACAATGCAGGAGATGAGTTCAGTCCCTGGGTTGGAAGATCCCATGGAGGAGGAAATGGAGACCCACTCCAGTGCTCTTGGCTGGGAAATCCCATGGACAGAAGAGCCTGGAGGCGACAGTTCATGAAGTAGCAAGCATTTAGACATGACTAAGCAACTGAGAGTGCACACAGGACCAAAAAAATGCAATTCCATTAAGGAAAATGTTAATTGTTAAAATAAATTAATAAAACATGTATTAATATATTAATGTATATAATGTATTTCCTTACATGTATTAATAAAACATGTAAGGAAAGACAAATTGCAAAGTAAAATTTGTATTTATGATCTTAATTTTTTGTTACCAGTTCAATTAATTTTGTGATTGAGACACACCCAAATGACTCTTCAGTGTGACCTAATAATGCTACACTGAGAAATGTATAACACTTATTATAGAAATAATATTAGAAGAAATTTTTATTTAATCTTCTGGCTTAGTCTCAAGTGACTCTTCAGTGTATCCTAATGATGCTACTTTCAGAAATGCATTTTAACACTTATTCTAAACATAATCTTAGAAAAAATTGTATTTGCATAAAATCGAATGTAAATATCAGTATGTAAAGATGCCCTCAAATTATTCCAACAGTTTATTGTAGCAAATTATGTACCCAAGTTCAGAGGTTATTCTGCAGTGAAAGAATCTACAGTAAGAATCTACAGAAAGAAACAACCTAATAAAAAGCAAGAATTACTCCACTGTTTATTGCAGCACTTTTTATAACAGTTAGAACATGGAAACAACCTAGATGCCCATCAACAAAAGAATGAATAAAGAAGCTGTGGTATATTTATACAATGGGATATTTCTCAGCCATAAAAAGAAATGCATTTGAGTCAGTCCTAATAAGATGGATGAACTTAGAACCTATAATACAAAGTGAAGTAAGTCAGAAAGAGAAGGATAAACATGGTACACTAACATACATATATATGGGATCTAGAAGAATGGTACTGATAACTGTATATGCAGAGCCACAATGGAGAATGAGAATCAAACATAGAGAACAGACTTGTGAACATCGGGGATAGGGGGGAATGGGTGAGATGTATGGAAAGACCAACATGGAAACTTACATTAACATATGTAAAAGAGACAACCAATGTGAGTGTGCTGTAAAACTAAGAGAATTTACACAGGGGCTACGCAACACCCTGGAGGGGTGGGACGGGAAGGGAGACGCAAGGGAGGTTCCAGTGGGCGGCGTCAACTGTATACCTATGACTGATGCGGGTTTATGTATAGCAGTAAATAACAGTACTCTGTAAAGGGAAAATAAAAATAAACAAAATATGTAAATATAACTATACTGACATATTTCTGAAATGGCAGGACAAGAAGCAAGTTAGAACTGGACATGGAACAAAGTACTGGTTCAAAATAGGAAAAGGAGTATGTCAAGGCCGTGTACGATCACCTTGCTAATTTAACTTATATGAATAACCAAACGAATGTCTTTGCTTCAACAAGTGAGGCTTTTTAATAGTTATTTGAGGAATTGACAGCTGACATTGCTCATAGTTGGTTTATCAGAGGCCCTGATTCTAAAGTGACATGATCGCCAAACATCATGTGTTAACCTTGGTCAGCTCTTTTCTGTGCTCATAGTTGGTTTATCAGAGGCCCTGATTCTAAAGTGACATGATCACCAAACATCATTTGTTAACCTTAGTCAGCTCTTTTCTGTTGTTGTTAGCCTTTTATTGTTTTTTTTTTTTTTTTTTTCATCTGTCTTTATTATTTGGCCTATGTGGGCCTCCCATTGAAGTGGCCTCTCTCTCGATGCAGAGCACCGGCTCTTGGTACATGTGCTCCAGAGTGCTGGCTCCTAATTGGACACACCAGTCCAGCCACTGTGCAGCACATGGGCCCCTCCGAGGCCTCGGATTGAATCGGTGCCCCCTCCACCGCAAGGTGGACCCTTTACCCACTGGACCACCAGGAAAGCCCTCGGTTAGCTCTTAATGTGGAGAAAAAAAGAAGTATCTTAAGAGAACGTTGTGGTAACTGGGAAAGTCACAACATTTTCTGAATATTAAATGATATTATGAAATTTTTGTTTAGCTGTAACACCTGGTTCATATTTTTGTGGGAGATATTTTTTCTCTTAGGACATGCTGAGATATCCTTTGGCAGAGTATTTTTAGAAGGTATATCAGAATAGATGATATATAGATAAATCAAAAAGATTAAGAATAAACAAAATATATCAAAATTCTTAAATCCAGCTAGAGGATGTATCCATACTCATTGTATTAGTTTTCAAACTTTGTTAAAAAATCTTATTTTAAAAAACTACACAAAATTTTCCTACCCTAAGCTTTATAGGAACACATACTAGACATTGCCTTCTGGTTGTTAATACTGTCTCCAAGTTGGTTTATTTTGAGACTTGAGGTTTGTCCAAAAACTTACATTTGAATATTTCAGGCTGAGAATCTAAAGCATATTTTTGCAAATCCCAACAGACAGCTTTTTCAATTTACTCAAACCCTCACATTCATAAATCTAAAATAGACATTTACATTACACTTTATTACGTTGAATATCCTATATTATTCTCTGATAAATTCTTTTGGAAAAAAAATGTATAAAATACTTTTATGTATGGACACATATACATAAGTATATATACATAATTAAGCATTATTAACTTCTAATATTTCGAATGAGGAAGGTAGGTCCAAATTATAAACATAGCTATTTTAGTCTTTAATAATCAAAAAATGTTATTTTAGAAGCTTGAAAATGAAAGAGCTCTCTGTTAAAACACCCCATGGAACTCATGAATTACTGTTTCTGAGTTTCCTTAGAGCTATTAAGATTTGAAAAGGAGCGAAAGACAGGGGGGCACTGCCATCCCGATCTACAGCCCACTGACTTTTATTTAATTCAAAATTACTATTCATGTCATCTCAAATTCCAGAGAAAGTGGCAATCTGGTACTGCAAATGTTGAATGTGAGCAAGATTGTCACACAAAGGTTGGTACCATATGTCACACTTAAAATAGAAACATAATTTTCTTTGGGGGCATGGCTGATAAAATGTCCACTTATACTGATTTTATTGGTATTTGTGATGCAAAATAATTTTAAAATAATGATAGCTATGTTTATTTATTTATTTATTTTTTTAAATTTTATTTTGGGTGGGGGTCGGGTTGGGTAGGGAGGGGAGCGAGCGGGCCACTTCCATTGGTCTTTCGTTTCTCCATTTTCATCCATCTTTGTTCTTTGGCTCCTGTGGGCCTCCCATCGCGGTGGCCTCTGTCGTTGCAGAGCGCCGGCTCTGGGCGCATGTGCCCCAGAGCTCCAGCTCAGCAATTGGACACATCGGTCCAGCCACTCTGCGGCACGTGGGATCTTCCTAGGCCAGGGATTGAACCGGCGCCCCTTGCACTGCAAGGCAGTGTCCTTACCCACTGGCCCACCAGGGGAAGCCATTTTTTTTTTTTATGTTTATGTTTTTAATACAATGTTTTAAGCATACATTTATCATGAACAGACACTTTTAAATAGGCAGAACTGTGCAAAACAAATACATGCTTATGTATGTGCACATATATATAATGCATGAGTGAATGTGTATCAAATATAGATACACAAAAACATGCTTGTGTAGGTGTATATGTGGAAATTATATATAATACAGCATATTTTGCAAATCCCAACAGACAGCTTTTTCAATTTACTCAAACCCTCACATTCATAAATCTAAAATAGACATTTACATTACACTTTATTACGTTGAATATCCTATATTATTCTCTGATAAATTCTTTTGGAAAAAAAATGTATAAAATACTTTTATGTATGGACACATATACATAAGTATATATACATAATTAAGCATTATTAACTTCTAATATTTCGAATGAGGAAGGTAGGTCCAAATTATAAACATAGCTATTTTAGTCTTTAATAATCAAAAAATGTTATTTTAGAAGCTTGAAAATGAAAGAGCTCTCTGTTAAAACACCCCATGGAACTCATGAATTACTGTTTCTGAGTTTCCTTAGAGCTATTAAGATTTGAAAAGGAGCGAAAGACAGGGGGGCACTGCCATCCCGATCTACAGCCCACTGACTTTTATTTAATTCAAAATTACTATTCATGTCATCTCAAATTCCAGAGAAAGTGGCAATCTGGTACTGCAAATGTTGAATGTGAGCAAGATTGTCACACAAAGGTTGGTACCATATGTCACACTTAAAATAGAAACATAATTTTCTTTGGGGGCATGGCTGATAAAATGTCCACTTATACTGATTTTATTGGTATTTGTGATGCAAAATAATTTTAAAATAATGATAGCTATGTTTATTTATTTATTTATTTTTTTAAATTTTATTTTGGGTGGGGGTCGGGTTGGGTAGGGGGGGGTGCGAGGGGGGCGCTTCCATTGGTCTTCGTTTCTCCATTTTCATCCATCTTTGTTCTTTGGCTCCTGTGGGCCTCCCATCGCGGTGGCCTCTGTCGTTGCAGAGCGCCGGCTCTGGGCGCATGTGCCCCAGAGCTCCAGCTCAGCAATTGGACACATCGGTCCAGCCACTCTGCGGCACGTGGGATCTTCCTAGGCCAGGGATTGAACCGGCGCCCCTTGCACTGCAAGGCAGTGTCCTTACCCACTGGCCCACCAGGGGAAGCCATTTTTTTTTTTTATGTTTATGTTTTTAATACAATGTTTTAAGCATACATTTATCATGAACAGACACTTTTAAATAGGCAGAACTGTGCAAAACAAATACATGCTTATGTATGTGCACATATATATAATGCATGAGTGAATGTGTATCAAATATAGATACACAAAAACATGCTTGTGTAGGTGTATATGTGTAAATTATATATAATACAGCATATACGGAGGGCAGTCCCCAACAACAAGGAAATTTCTGACTCAAAAACGTCAGTGTTGCCACTTCAACAGTTTTAAAATTTAAGTACCCTATTACTCATTGAACATTTCAGAGAACTTATTTATTTTTTTTTTTTGCAAGAATTATATACCTAGTTTGCAGAAATTTCCAGATTAAGATTTCATTCTGCTTTAATAGAGATGTTTACATTTGTAATTCTAAAAAGAGCCAGGGCTGACAGTAAATATAAGGATTAGGGAAGTTCATATGAATATGACAGACACAAAATCAAGATGACATCTGTCAGAACTGAGGAGAGAAACTATGACCGGAAATATTTTAGTTATCTATTGCTGCATAACCCATTTCATAAAATTTAGCAGCTAAAAACAACATGTTTCTTATTTCACATTCTGCAGGTCAGGAGTTCAAACACAGCATGTTTCATACTGTTTGCATTTACTATTGTGTGTGTGTGTGTGTGTGCATTTTGTTGGCCCACATTCTTGGATTATTAGATTTCACAAGCTTATAAATTTAACATGATTGCAACATAAATTTTTTTTTGACTAGTTAATGATTTTTATATACATACAGTAGTCAAGATGATCCTACATCTGGGAACAATTTATAAGTTTAACAAAACCTCAAGACCACCCCACATGTTGCAGACTATGATGGTCTGAGTAATTCTAAGTAGAACCATTAGGCAGAAAGCTAGCCATGAGCAACAAGAGACGGCTCCATCAGCTAAACTTCGATGACCACCTAATCCTACCAAGTGTTGTACCAGCCCTGCCACACATACTCACCCCATCAGGCCTCTAAAATAGTCAGGGATTGGAAAAAACCCCTACTGGCTGACTGGAGGGACTTCTCCCTCTCTGGCACATGTGTACACCTCAGAGTATCACATACATAGGTTACCTTTGGTGGCCATTGAACTCATTAACTCCTCATAAATATTCCATGAATAAATACAGCTAAGTATAAGAGGCTGAATTATGGGGAGGATATGCACAGTAGATCCCCTTGTTATATCACCTGCAACTGTCAATCAAGACTGTCAGTCAATGGCCACCTGAATTATGCAAATGTCCTTGCCTTAAAAACTCTATGTTCCAGGCCTCCAGGTGGCCTGACCCACTTCTCTTTTGAGGTGTTCTCTCTCTTCTCTCTTTCCTTAACTTCAATAGACTTTCTTGTAATGGGTAAGACTTCAGCTTGCCTTTGTGTCCTTACCAAGTACTGAGGCCCATGGCAGGAGGGGTCTCTAGATTTTCCTCTGCTAACAGAGTAATCTTTGAAAGCCTGCTTTGGTGTATGCAATATTTAATGTCCCTTCTATTGAACTTTGCTATTTGTTTGCATGGCCTTCCAGGTTTGGGCTATACCTTATTCTATCGCACCCTGAATTTTAACAGGTTGTTGTTCATTATTTAACTACCTTATAAGGATGGCATTTTTTTTTTTTTTTTTTTTTTACCTTAGGACTGTAGCTGTTTTGTTTAGAGACCCAATTCTAATGTATTTTTAAAATAGTTGAGGGGGGCTTCCCTGGTGGCTCAGATGCTTTCAATGAAGGGAATCTCTGGGTTGGAAAGATCTCCTGGAGAAGAGAATGGCTACCCACTCCAGTATACTTGCTAGAGAATTCCAGGAACAGAGGAGCCTGGAGGACTACAGTCCAAGTGTCGCAAAGGGTCAACACAATTGAGTGACTGACACCTTCCCTTTCATTTTCAAAGAGAGTTAGAGGGCAGAAGACTAATTTTATGTATCTCTCTTACCTCACAAAGAAATCCAGGTCTGCATACACCTGGGTCATGAGAGAAAATAACTGAAGTAAAACATCATCAGACTGCATCTCAAATTAGAGATTTGTATTAGATATCACTCTCATTCTTTGAGCTCTCACCAATCCATATTAACATGTAACTTTCCTTCTACCTCCCTCCATTTTATAGCACTTCTGAGAGGTTAATACATGCAGATATCTGTGCCCTTCATGTCTGTGTGTGTGTGTGTTATTTGTGTGTGTGTGTGTTTGATCACGTCTATTGGTCTTTCATTTATTTCCATCTTTGTTCTTTGGTTTGTGTGGGCCTCCCATCACAGTGGCCTCTTCTGCTGCAGAGCACCAACTCTGGGCACATGCACTCCAGAGCTCCGGCTTGGTAGCTGGACACATTGGTCCAGCCGCTCCTTGGCACGTGGGATTTTCCCAGGCCAGGTATTGAACCGGCACCCATTGCACTACAAGGCAGACTCTTTACGCACTGGATCACCAGGGGAGCCCTGTGCCCTTCATTTCTAACCTTCCCCAAATGTGTAAACTTCCTTCCCAACAGGACAATATCATAAAAAATTAAAATGCTAGATATTTACACCTTGGGATATGGTGCAAATAATATTATTCATATAATACAGAGCAAGCAAAAAACAAGTCAAAGTATAATAAGAATTTTTTTAAAAGGTACTCAATTATGTCTCAAATTTTAATAATATCCTCTCTATACATATTTATTTGTTACTGAAAATTGAAAGAGCACTCAAAGAATTGTGTTACAATTCAACACACTGCTGTAACAACGTTGTGGCTAATGCAAACCACCCAACGTTTTCTCTATATTCCTTCCATACAAGTTAGTTTCATTTTCTTGACATTGGGTTTCATCTTATAGGAAACTTTAGACTCTTCAAACAGACAATACCCAGGACTTATTAGTGCTTTTTCATGTCATATCAAAGTGGAACTAAAGTATATTCAAGAGATTCAAACCCAAACTCCATAGATTTCTTATTAGTTACCTGCATTAAGGTAGAAAAGAGAGGCAAGAAAAACAGATATCACAGAATTTATAGATTATCAAAATATTGGTACCCAGTCTATTCTAGTGAGAGTAGATTTCCCATACTGCTTCATAATGATCTTAAAATCATGAGCAAGAAAAAAATAGGACAAGAATATGGTTTATGTCTCATCTAATTCTATCATAATCACGGTCATAATTATTGTCTTAATCATTCTTATAATTAACCAGAAGGATGTCTATGATACAGGCAAGAATGACAGCTACATCTAAGTATTTCCATTCTTGACTGAGTCATTCAATATCCTTTGGCTAAATTTCAGTTTGAGACTCAGACAGAGGAAGTCATTTGCCATAGGGGTTTTCAGCCATCTTTTCGATCCTTTCTCTCTGAGCAGTTAACAATGTCCTCAACTCTCTCTTAATGTAGATTAATGTAGTCTCTGTCTAATCTGTTGAAGTGAATATTCTGGAAGAGTAGATGGTAATTTGCTACTAGGGCTGAGAGTCAAGTACTGAGGTTTTTTATTAACCCTGCAGAGATAGGTTGAGAGGCAGCTAGAATTCCCCAAGAATTTTCATTAATGGACATTTGAGGAGACACCAGGGCCCGGTTTGGGTTAACCTCTGATGAATCCATTAGGAGTCTACTCACAGCTTAAAGTTCCTCCTAGGTCTTTGATTCCAGTGGAAGGTGGTGCTTTAGACTCAGTTTGCTACAAAGTAGCCTGGAAGAACTATAGGGTAAAGAAAGAATGAGAAAAATCCAAACTGACATAACAAGGTAAGAGAAAAGCCCTGCATTTCTTATAGGCAAAAACTTATGTCTCAATTTTAATATCCTCTCTATACATATTTATTTGTTACTGAAAATTGAAAGAGCACTCAAAGAATTGTGTTACAATTCAACACACTGCTGTAACAACGTTGTGGCTAATGCAAACCACCCAACGTTTTCTCTATATTCCTTCCATACAAGTTAGTTTCATTTTCTTGACATTGGGTTTCATCTTATAGGAAACTTTAGACTCTTCAAACAGACAATACCCAGGACTTATTAGTGCTTTTTCATGTCATATCAAAGTGGAACTAAAGTATATTCAAGAGATTCAAACCCAAACTCCATAGATTTCTTATTAGTTACCTGCATTAAGGTAGAAAAGAGAGGCAAGAAAAACAGATATCACAGAATTTATAGATTATCAAAATATTGGTACCCAGTCTATTCTAGTGAGAGTAGATTTCCCATACTGCTTCATAATGATCTTAAAATCATGAGCAAGAAAAAAATAGGACAAGAATATGGTTTATGTCTCATCTAATTCTATCATAATCACGGTCATAATTATTGTCTTAATCATTCTTATAATTAACCAGAAGGATGTCTATGATACAGGCAAGAATGACAGCTACATCTAAGTATTTCCATTCTTGACTGAGTCATTCAATATCCTTTGGCTAAATTTCAGTTTGAGACTCAGACAGAGGAAGTCATTTGCCATAGGGGTTTTCAGCCATCTTTTCGATCCTTTCTCTCTGAGCAGTTAACAATGTCCTCAACTCTCTCTTAATGTAGATTAATGTAGTCTCTGTCTAATCTGTTGAAGTGAATATTCTGGAAGAGTAGATGGTAATTTGCTACTAGGGCTGAGAGTCAAGTACTGAGGTTTTTTATTAACCCTGCAGAGATAGGTTGAGAGGCAGCTAGAATTCCCCAAGAATTTTCATTAATGGACATTTGAGGAGACACCAGGGCCCGGTTTGGGTTAACCTCTGATGAATCCATTAGGAGTCTACTCACAGCTTAAAGTTCCTCCTAGGTCTTTGATTCCAGTGGAAGGTGGTGCTTTAGACTCAGTTTGCTACAAAGTAGCCTGGAAGAACTATAGGGTAAAGAAAGAATGAGAAAAATCCAAACTGACATAACAAGGTAAGAGAAAAAGCCCTGCATTTACTGTTACTTTGACTTAGAATGCTTTTCATCTAGGTCTTATCATAGATAGATGTTCTCATTTTTTAGTTAGTTCTCTGCTCAAAAGTTTCCTTGTAAAGTGGTTTTATGTAGCTGTCTTGGATAAATAATATTCATTTTCCAACTACTTTCAGTTGCAGAAATCATGACACTTTCACTTTTCTAAAAACAGCACACTCAGAATGTACCTTATCGGCTATGCAGTCAGTGTCTGTAAAAAGGATATACATTCTATAGGGTCTCCGGGTTTAACTTTTTTTTTTTCTTTTAATTCTTAATTAAATATACTTCCTCAAATATTGTCCTTAGCACGCATGATTGAATAAAGAGTAGAAAGTATGTTACAATAAGTCTTTATGTGTTTCTCGTCTTTTCTTTTCCATAAAGACTGGCTTCACTCAATCTTATTATTTATAGAAACATCACTAAGGATATTTTTGTGATTATATAGATCGCATCTCGCTCAACTCTTCCAATTATTACCACTGCCTAAGGTTTGATACAAGAAAGAAAATAAGTACCAAGCTGTTGTATACACATCCTTCTACAGCATTAGTGGATTTTTAAATTTCTTCTATGAGAAAATAATATATTTATGAATTTTTTTAACTATTATTTTGTGTTTCTTTTTACAGGATGCTCACATAAGCAACTGTTTAATACTGTCACTGTTGATACTGTTAATAAAAATTATCCATGACCCCTACTATCAGTTTTTCTTTTTCAATTTTTATTTTAAATTGGACTACAGTCAGTTTTAAAAAATTGTTTCAATCTAATTTGTTGAATGATAACATTTTATTTTTTGTTTGTCCCTACCACTTCCCTTCTATTGAGCAGTGCTAGATTTTTCATAATCTCTCTCCAGGGATATTAGAATTTCCAAAGCAAACAATCTTTGATTCATTTTGCAGTTTCTGCCTTTTGAAAACCTCAAATGTAATAAATGGTAGATATTAGGTTTGATTAAGAGTGGAGAGATGGGGAAGGAGTTAATGACCTTTAAGGACAACATGAAATGAGATTTTCTTTTATTCCCTGACTTGGGAGGTGATAGAGATCAGTTTGCTACAAAGTAGCCTGGAAGAACTATAGGGTAAAGAAAGAATGAGAAAAATCCAAACTGACATAACAAGGTAGAAAAAGCCCTGCATTTCTGTTACTTTGACTTAGAATGCTTTTCATCTAGGTCTTATCATAGATAGATGTTCTCATTTTTTAGTTAGTTCTCTGCTCAAAAGTTTCCTTGTAAAGTGGTTTTATGTAGCTGTCTTGGATAAATAATATTCATTTTCCAACTACTTTCAGTTGCAGAAATCATGACACTTTCACTTTTCTAAAAACAGCACACTCAGAATGTACCTTATCGGCTATGCAGTCAGTGTCTGTAAAAAGGATATACATTCTATAGGGTCTCCGGGTTTAACTTTTTTTTTTTCTTTTAATTCTTAATTAAATATACTTCCTCAAATATTGTCCTTAGCACGCATGATTGAATAAAGAGTAGAAAGTATGTTACAATAAGTCTTTATGTGTTTCTCGTCTTTTCTTTTCCATAAAGACTGGCTTCACTCAATCTTATTATTTATAGAAACATCACTAAGGATATTTTTGTGATTATATAGATCGCATCTCGCTCAACTCTTCCAATTATTACCACTGCCTAAGGTTTGATACAAGAAAGAAAATAAGTACCAAGCTGTTGTATACACATCCTTCTACAGCATTAGTGGATTTTTAAATTTCTTCTATGAGAAAATAATATATTTATGAATTTTTTTAACTATTATTTTGTGTTTCTTTTTACAGGATGCTCACATAAGCAACTGTTTAATACTGTCACTGTTGATACTGTTAATAAAAATTATCCATGACCCCTACTATCAGTTTTTCTTTTTCAATTTTTATTTTAAATTGGACTACAGTCAGTTTTAAAAAATTGTTTCAATCTAATTTGTTGAATGATAACATTTTATTTTTTGTTTGTCCCTACCACTTCCCTTCTATTGAGCAGTGCTAGATTTTTCATAATCTCTCTCCAGGGATATTAGAATTTCCAAAGCAAACAATCTTTGATTCATTTTGCAGTTTCTGCCTTTTGAAAACCTCAAATGTAATAAATGGTAGATATTAGGTTTGATTAAGAGTGGAGAGATGGGGGAAGGAGTTAATGACCTTTAAGGACAACATGAAATGAGATTTTCTTTTATTCCCTGACTTGGGAGGTGATAGAGATCTGTGTAACTTTCTATTGAACAGCACCCAGAGAAATTTCTGGACCTCAGATACCTCCTAGCATCATCAAAGTTTCTCGTGTCTAAATGAACTTCCTGAAAAAAAGAAAAAAAAAAGATTCCTAGAACCCTATGGAAGCTTTTCAGACAAGACAATGCATTTCTTGGTAGTAACCAGTGGGGGATGACCACCATGACTGAAGAGGCATCAACATGACTTTGGAAATGTGTGTAAGAACCTAGTATTTCTATATAATTCCTAAGCAGAAGGTATCAGTCATAGTCAGGATTTCCCATCAGCTATTTACACTGCAATTTTAGAATGAAAGAAATTGAATTTAAAGACATTTTAAAATGTTTTACTTTATCTATACTTATGCACATTCAGTCGCTTCAGTCACGTTTGATTCTATGACCCTGTGGACTATAGCCTGCCAGGCTCCCCTGTCTATGGGATTCTCCCAGGCAAGAATACTAGAGTGGGTTGCCATGTCCTTCTCCAAGGTATCTTCCCAGCCCAGGGATCGAATCAGCATCTCCTGAATTGCAGGTAGATTCTTTACTTACCAAGCTACCCGGGAAGCCCTGTATCTATATCTAATCTATATATCTATCTATATCATCTATATCTATATCATCTATACCTAGATGTGTGGCTATAAGAACCAGTTTTATTATTTCACTAACAACACCTCTTTATTTAATTTGGTTGTGCAAACTTTCTCTGCAAAAAAGGTTCTCTTTCCTT
The DNA here is from genome assembly GCA_022376925.1 of Tragulus kanchil. Lineage (NCBI taxonomy): Eukaryota > Metazoa > Chordata > Mammalia > Artiodactyla > Tragulidae > Tragulus > Tragulus kanchil. The sequence goes on from JAIOJX010000004.1 coordinate 146,799,743, forward strand.
GACACTAATAAGCATTACAAGCCTAAGGGATGTTAAAAAAAATACAGTGCTCTCATTAACTAACAGGCCTGTATAAGAGCCATTTATGGGGATGAGATTAGTAAATCCAAGAATGAACAAATCATTTATGGGAGCTGAGTCTGAATTAATATCAAATGGAGAGTCAAAATTCAAATTATATGCATTATCTGAAGTTATAGAGAAAGATCTGACATTTGAAGGTCATATAAGATAGAGTTTTCAAAAAATGGAGACTGCTTTCCATATATTAACATAAGATTGAAAGAACTGCATATTTCTCCACAGAGGTTGAAAGTTTAGAGGATAGTGGAAATTTTTGTGTATTCAACTGCTTCTTATTATTTGTGACTATTTCTTGCTTCATTACCTTTCTTTCCAAAGAGGTAATAAATGCAGAATCTTCTGTCAAAACTCAACCTTCATTCTCACATTACTCATACCTGATTTCAACAAAAATACTATGCACTATGTAATGTGAATTTTTTAACAGACCTAAACAGAGACTTTCCTTTAACTGAAAGAAAGCATACCTACTTGCTTTTTCTATTCTCAAAGACAACATCCTCTATTTGGGTAATATAAGGATGATGTATTCTATGAAACGATTCATACAGGCATGCTTTGCCTCTCAGTCGTGTCCGACTCTCTTTAACTCCATTGATAGCAGCCCACCAGATTCCTGTGTCCATGGGGATTCTCCAGGCAAGAACACCAGGCATGTCATGGGTTGCCATGCTCTCCTCAATAGTATCTTCCCAATCCAGGGATTAAACCCAGCTTCTCCTCTATACCATCTGAGCCACCAGGGAAACTGATGATATAGGCATACTAACATACAAGAAACAAAAAATAGAAGACAGTATTTAACTGCACTGTATCAAAACATGCTACCCAGAAATATAATCTTTTATTTAAAAAACTTCCCACATAGGAACTATGGCATCAGCATAATAGACCTTCTTGTGTGATTCAAAAGTGCTCACACCTATATTGTGACTTCAGTAACGGACTATAATGAATTCTTCCCAAACAACCATTGTGTTAACTGTGCACATCTTCATAAGAAATTTATCTTTAAAGAGGAAATTGGAATTCAATATTGAAGACATTTGAAAGGAGAAAGTCAATAAAGTGATAAAGATGAGATGGATGATAAGAGGAAAGTAGTGACCCGGTGTCTTTGTAAGCTGAGCTTGGTGTATAAGAGCCATTTATGGGGATGAGATTAGTAAATCCAAGAATGAACAAATCATTTATGGGAGCTGAGTCTGAATTAATATCAAATGGAGAGTCAAAATTCAAATTATATGCATTATCTGAAGTTATAGAGAAAGATCTGACATTTGAAGGTCATATAAGATAGAGTTTTCAAAAAATGGAGACTGCTTTCCATATATTAACATAAGATTGAAAGAACTGCATATTTCTCCACAGAGGTTGAAAGTTTAGAGGATAGTGGAAATTTTTGTGTATTCAACTGCTTCTTATTATTTGTGACTATTTCTTGCTTCATTACCTTTCTTTCCAAAGAGGTAATAAATGCAGAATCTTCTGTCAAAACTCAACCTTCATTCTCACATTACTCATACCTGATTTCAACAAAAATACTATGCACTATGTAATGTGAATTTTTTAACAGACCTAAACAGAGACTTTCCTTTAACTGAAAGAAAGCATACCTACTTGCTTTTTCTATTCTCAAAGACAACATCCTCTATTTGGGTAATATAAGGATGATGTATTCTATGAAACGATTCATACAGGCATGCTTTGCCTCTCAGTCGTGTCCGACTCTCTTTAACTCCATTGATAGCAGCCCACCAGATTCCTGTGTCCATGGGGATTCTCCAGGCAAGAACACCAGGCATGTCATGGGTTGCCATGCTCTCCTCAATAGTATCTTCCCAATCCAGGGATTAAACCCAGGTTCTCCCTCTTTACCATCTGAGCCACCAGGGAAACTGATGATATAGGCATACTAACATACAAGAAACAAAAAATAGAAGACAGTATTTAACTGCACTGTATCAAAACATGCTACCCAGAAATATAATCTTTTATTTAAAAAACTTCCCACATAGGAACTATGGCATCAGCATAATAGACCTTCTTGTGTGATTCAAAAGTGCTCACACCTATATTGTGACTTCAGTAACGGACTATAATGAATTCTTCCCAAACAACCATTGTGTTAACTGTGCACATCTTCATAAGAAATTTATCTTTAAAGAGGAAATTGGAATTCAATATTGAAGACATTTGAAAGGAGAAAGTCAATAAAGTGATAAAGATGAGATGGATGATAAGAGGAAAGTAGTGACCCGGGGTCTTTGTAAGCTGAGCTTGGTGTTGCATAATAGCTTATTGAGAAGGGCTTTTAAAAGTTCATTCTTCTATTCCACTGAAAGTATTAAGAAACTATATTTTTAACTGAAAGTTTTTAGCTTTCAATTTTTTTCCCCGGAATGCTAGCTTCTTCAAATTCTCGACACTGAAATAGTGTACTGTGAAGTTTTACTCTCACTCAGCACTTCTGTCACTGCAGAATGATCTACTTGAAAAATGCTGGAGTCCTGTTTTAGTGGGAGAGTGGTAGGAGGCCCTGACCCACCACTGTATAGGTGCAGTGTGGTGAGGAGAGGGTTCTGTACCACCTTTCTCTGGGTATAAATGGCCAGAAAAGCAGGTCTGAGCATACTTTATTTTCCAAATAGAAGTAAAAAAGTGCAGGAAATCCCAAATGATAGCCAAGATTGTTTAATCCAACAGACATGACTACAGGTTTTTTATAAATAAAAAAGCAAGTTCAATCATTTGGAATTATGAAGCTTATCCAAAACATCACATATATTTGTGTATGGGCTTATTTGACGAATTCTACTGGGAATAACAAATCTTCTCTTGTTGCTGACTAGCAACCTGCCTTCTGCAAATTTCCAGCTGACTACATTCATGCTCCAACATCCAATACCTACTTTCATCCTCCACCTCAAGAGTGCCCTCCTTTATCCCTGAGGTCAGATCTACTGGGTCAACCTTCCAGATAGAAGTCTTCCTTACTCAGATTCAACTCTAAACTCTTATTAGGCTGTCGAAGATGCTCATCTGTCCTTTTCATGCAGACACTTAACCCACCTTGCTAAGTCACTCATAGTATTTTGTGAAATAAATTGTCTGAGAAAGGAAGGAAACAGGCCGATGAAGAGGAATAGATCAAAAATCAAGATTTTGATTTTTGAACTTGAAAGTTATTCTGGATTTTTAGATGACTAACAAGTAGCAATAGTTAGCTGAGAACAAACAATAGCAAAGGTTGGAATCAAGGCTTGGCTGACATATGTACGCATTAGATATTCATTCTTCATTCCATTTAGCTTATCACACACGTATTGACATTTTTGGTTTTCTACTTAATGATTTGTTTATTGATGACTGTGATTAATTACATAGGCTACTTATGCCAAAGGGGACTCCAGGCATCCAGGGTGGAAGGTACAGTATTTGATCAGTTAGTGGAATGGACATATAATTTTAAGTCAAGAATATCAATCAAAGCAGCACTGAATCAAGAAAAAAAAAAGGTATTTAGTAGTAGACTAAGAGGAAAAAGGAGCCAGAAGAAAGGGGACCCTATAGTCAAACATATATTGGCCAAAAACATATATATATATATACATATATATTATATATATATATATATATATATGCCAAAAATAAAGGACATATCCTATAGAAATTTTCCAAGACATATATTAACTTTGGGAGAAAGAAAAAGGAAGAAACTGAGAGAGAAAGAGAAAAATAAGAGAAAAAGAGTAGACTCATTCTTTTTTTTTTTTTCCATTTGTTTATTTATTTTTAACTTTTATTTTACTTTTAACTTTTACAGAGTTTTGTTGTTTACAGATATGCAGGTTCCCAGATTAGTCATATGTGTATCCCCCCCTTCCCACCCCTCCCCACCATCACATAGCACTCCTGAAGGATCTCCTTTTCCCACAGAGCAATGACTAGAGCTATTTTCTTCACTTATGATAGTACAGGCCTTCATGCTACTTCCTTTATGCCTCCCACCCACTGTTCCTTCCCCACAATGTCCATATGTCCACTATCCATGTCTGTCTTTCCGTCACTTCACTGCGTGTGCCATCATCACCATCCTACTAGATTCCATATATATGTATTAACATACTGTATTTGTCCTTCTCTTTCTGACTGACTTCACTTTTTATGATATGTTCTAGATCCAGTCATCTCATTAGGGCTGATTCTTCTGTATTTCTCTTTACAGCTGTGTAGTATTCCATTATATATATGTCCCAGAGCTTCTGTATCCATTCATTCGTTGATGGGCATCTAGGTTGCTTCCATGTTCTGGCTATTGTATAGAGAGCTGCAATGAACATTGGGGTACAAGTGCTTCTTTCAGATTTGATTTCATCAGGGTATAAGCCTAAGAGTGGGATTGCCAGGGGTATGGTGTTTCTATTTTTAGTTTTTTAAGAAATCTCCATACTGTCTTCCATAGCGGCTGTATCAATTTACATTCCCACCAGCAATGCAGGAGTGTTCCCTTTTCTCCACACCCTCTCCAGCATTTACTGTCTATTGATTTGTGGATGATGGCCATTCTGACGGGTGTGAGGTGGTATCTCATTGCAGTTTTGATTTGCATTTCTCTAATTATAAGTGAAGTTGAGCATCGTTTCATGTGTTTTTTTGGTCATCTGTATGTCCTCTTTGGAGAGGTGTCTGTTTAGGTTCTTTTCCCAGTTTTTGATTGGGTTGTTCATTTTTCCGGTGCTGAGTTGAGCAGACTCATTCTTTATAGCCACATTCTTTTATTTAAATATAGTCTAAGAATTTCTGGTTGTCAATACTTGCCAGAATAAGAAAGTGATAAAAGTAATGTTATTTAAAATCTATTTTATATATATCATAAATTCCATGATTTGTTTTGATCTCATGAGCCAAGTGAATGGTGAAATTCTATTTTCATATTTAAGAATTACCTATTTAAAATTTTCATACTTAACAATTTTTAACTTCTCAATGTTCTTCTGGATTGACCATTCAGATGTTTTCAAATCATTGACACTTTTGTTTTTATGTCAGTCTGGCCAAGGAATGCACTGATTTTATGGTTTTGTTTTTTTTTTTTTTGGTTGTTTATAAAGCTCACTTCAATATTATAAATATATGCAATATAATCATGTTCTATTAAATAACCACATCATTTAAATTTGAAGAAATTTTAAATTATTTTTTATACGCATGAAATAGGTGAGTGGCTTTCTGGTTGGTGAATATTATGTTTCATTCATTTTATTTTCCAGAATAGAGAAGACTATTGTCTAGAGTCATCTTGCTCTGTAAATGAAATTTTAATCCATATTTTCAATAAAATAATAGATATTTGCTGGAACTGATCTCAGTGTAATTGGCATGGCACTCATGATTTAATTGAATATTTGTTTTATCTTTTATTAAAATCCTTTTTATTTTAATATATTTTTATACCAATTTGGGATTGGCTTCCAGTTGGCTATGAGAGCTGCAATGAACATTGGGGTACAAGTGCTTCTTTCAGATTTGATTTCATCAGGGTATAAGCCTAAGAGTGGGATTGCCAGGGGTATGGTGTTTCTATTTTTAGTTTTTTAAGAAATCTCCATACTGTCTTCCATAGCGGCTGTATCAATCTACATTCCTACCAGCAATGCAGGAGTGTTCCCTTTTCTTCACATCCTCTCCAGCATTGTCTGTTTGTTTGTGGATGATGGCCATTCTGATGGGTGTGAGGTGATATCTCATTGCAGTTTTGATTTGCATTTCTCTAATTATAAGTGAAGTTGAGCATCGTTTCATGTGTTTTTTTGGTCATCTGTATGTCCTCTTTGGAGAGGTGTCTGTTTAGGTTCTTTTCCCAGTTTTTGATTGGGTTGTTCATTTTTCCGGTGCTGAGTTGAGCAGACTCATTCTTTATAGCCACATTCTTTTATTTAAATATAGTCTAAGAATTTCTGGTTGTCAATACTTGCCAGAATAAGAAAGTGATAAAAGTAATGTTATTTAAAATCTATTTTATATATATCATAAATTCCATGATTTGTTTTGATCTCATGAGCCAAGTGAATGGTGAAATTCTATTTTCATATTTAAGAATTACCTATTTAAAATTTTCATACTTAACAATTTTTAACTTCTCAATGTTCTTCTGGATTGACCATTCAGATGTTTTCAAATCATTGACACTTTTGTTTTTATGTCAGTCTGGCCAAGGAATGCACTGATTTTATGGTTTTGTTTTTTTTTTTTTTGGTTGTTTATAAAGCTCACTTCAATATTATAAATATATGCAATATAATCATGTTCTATTAAATAACCACATCATTTAAATTTGAAGAAATTTTAAATTATTTTTTATACGCATGAAATAGGTGAGTGGCTTTCTGGTTGGTGAATATTATGTTTCATTCATTTTATTTTCCAGAATAGAGAAGACTATTGTCTAGAGTCATCTTGCTCTGTAAATGAAATTTTAATCCATATTTTCAATAAAATAATAGATATTTGCTGGAACTGATCTCAGTGTAATTGGCATGGCACTCATGATTTAATTGAATATTTGTTTTATCTTTTATTAAAATCCTTATTATTTTAATATATCACTACCAGGCTTTCTTGGTGGTTCAATGGTAAAGAATCTGTCTACCAATGCAGGAAACAGTAGCTCAGTACCTGGTCCAGGAAGATCCCACATGACATTCTATGGAGCAGCTAAGCCTGAGTGACACAACTACTGAGCCTGTGCTCTTGAGCTTGTGAGTGGCAACTACTGAGCCCACACAACCCAAAGCCCATGTTCTACAATAAGAGAAGTAATTGCAATGAAAAGTCTGTGCACTGCAACTAGAAAGCAGCCCTGCTCTCCACAACTGGAGAAAAAGTGATATAGTAATGGAGATCCAGCACAGCCAAAAATAAATTAAAAAATTTTAAAAGAATATATAGATATGAAAATGAATAAAATATCACTATCCATCACTGCAACTCCATGAAATATGACTAAGTATAAGAAAAATAATTGTTAATACTGTTTTTCACCTCTAAGAGAAAGCACAATATATTAAAATAATCACATAGATCAAAGTCAGATTATAGGTGTATCAGACTTAGGCATCACATTAAATAGCAATATTTTAGAACAAATAACTAGATACCATTTCCTTTTGTGAGAAATTAAAAGCTGAAATAAAATATACCCATCTATTTCAATAAAATTCTTTCATTCCTTTCTTATTTACTTATTTTTTATTTTTCCATCTCTTTTCTTTTGAAGCCTCTTTTGCTCATCACATGAAATACAATCTTATTTTTCTTCTTAACTTTATAATCTGACTCTAGTTTTCTAAATACTGTTTATTTAAATTACCTTTCCCCGGGGCTTTCCCTGGTGGTCGAGTGGGTAAGGACACCGCCTTGCAGTGCAAGGGGAGCCAGTTCGAGCCCTGGCCTGGGAAGATCCCACGAGCCGCAGAGCGGCTAGACCGATGTGTCCAATCACCGAGCCGGAGCTCTGGAGCGCATGCGCCCAGAGCTGGTGCTCTGCAACGACAGACGCCACCGCGATGGGAGGCCCACAGGAGCCAAAGAACGAAGACGAATGGAAATAGAGAAATGAAAGACCAATAGAAGTGGCCTGCCCACTCCCCTCCCTCCCCAACCTGACCCCTGCCCAAAATAAATAAATAAATAAATCTTAAAAAATAAATAAATAAAATAAAGTGGAGGAAAATAGATCTTAAAAAAAAAAAAAAATACCTTTCCCCATCAATGTGTGTGTGCATAAAACTGAAAACAATGAAAGTAAAAGTGTTACTCACTCAGCCATGACTGACTCTTTGTGACCCCATGGACTGCAGCCTGTCAGGCTCCTCTGAACATATGAGTTTCTCAGCAAGAATACTGGAGTGGGTAGCCATTCCCTGATATTGCTTTTAAATTTTGATTTACTCGAAATGGAAGCAGTTTTCCTTTCTTTTATTTCTTGTGATCTCTCTATACCCCTTAATAAGCCAGCATGGCCTCGAGCTCCTTCTTGTTCTAGAATCAGTGAAACTATATATTGTATGAAATTAGGACTTTTCACTCAATTTGTAAATATTGTTTGGAACTGACTTGTTATTTTCCTGAGTTTTGATCATACCAAGGAGCCTGTTCCATGGATTACACCATGCAAATCCAGTCTTTCTCATGTTATTTCTGCTGACATATTTGCTCATTTTTAAGCTTTCTCTTGGGAGGGCAATTAAGCACAAGACTCAGCAAGAGGTGTTTTTGTTGTCCAATAAGAAATTTTCAACCCAGATTCTTTTCTGAAAACATTTTCTTCCTAAGTCTTTTCTTTTAAATTAACGTTTCATGTGCAACACTGTACATGTTAGGTGTACAATATACTGATCCCTATTCAATTAGGTTATGTTGAAGCCTCGTAAGAATATTTTTTTTTTGGTTTCTAAATACTGTTTATTTAAATTACCTTTCCCCGGGGCTTTCCCTGGTGGTCGAGTGGGTAAGGACACCGCCTTGCAGTGCAAGGGGAGCCAGTTCGAGCCCTGGCCTGGGAAGATCCCACGAGCCGCAGAGCGGCTAGACCGATGTGTCCAATCACCGAGCCGGAGCTCTGGAGCGCATGCGCCCAGAGCTGGTGCTCTGCAACGACAGACGCCACCGCGATGGGAGGCCCACAGGAGCCAAAGAACGAAGACGAATGGAAATAGAGAAATGAAAGACCAATAGAAGTGGCCTGCCCACTCCCCTCCCTCCCCAACCTGACCCCTGCCCAAAATAAATAAATAAATAAATCTTAAAAAATAAATAAATAAAATAAAGTGGAGGAAAATAGATCTTAAAAAAAAAAAAAAATACCTTTCCCCATCAATGTGTGTGTGCATAAAACTGAAAACAATGAAAGTAAAAGTGTTACTCACTCAGCCATGACTGACTCTTTGTGACCCCATGGACTGCAGCCTGTCAGGCTCCTCTGAACATATGAGTTTCTCAGCAAGAATACTGGAGTGGGTAGCCATTCCCTGATATTGCTTTTAAATTTTGATTTACTCGAAATGGAAGCAGTTTTCCTTTCTTTTATTTCTTGTGATCTCTCTATACCCCTTAATAAGCCAGCATGGCCTCGAGCTCCTTCTTGTTCTAGAATCAGTGAAACTATATATTGTATGAAATTAGGACTTTTCACTCAATTTGTAAATATTGTTTGGAACTGACTTGTTATTTTCCTGAGTTTTGATCATACCAAGGAGCCTGTTCCATGGATTACACCATGCAAATCCAGTCTTTCTCATGTTATTTCTGCTGACATATTTGCTCATTTTTAAGCTTTCTCTTGGGAGGGCAATTAAGCACAAGACTCAGCAAGAGGTGTTTTTGTTGTCCAATAAGAAATTTTCAACCCAGATTCTTTTCTGAAAAACATTTTCTTCCTAAGTCTTTTCTTTTAAATTAACGTTTCATGTGCAACACTGTACATGTTTCAGGTGTACAATATACTGATCCCTATTCAATTAGGTTATGTTCCATTTATAGCTAGTATAAAATATAATATGTAAGTTATATTCTCTGTGCTGTACCATATACCATTGTAGATACACTTATTTTATACAGAGTACTTGGAACCTCTTCATCCCTTACCAGGTGACCCTAGTGGTAGAGAACCCACCTGCCAATGCAGGAGATATAAGAGACATGGGTTCAATCCCTGGGTTGGAATTATTCCTTGGAGGAGAAAATGGCAACCCACTCAGATATTCTTGCCTGGAGAATCCTATGGACACAGGAGCCTAGTGGGCTATAGACCATAGAGTCACAGAGTGGGACCCAACTGAAGTGACAGCCCAGGCACACACCCCTACACCTATTTGGCTCTCCTCATTCCCTCTCCCTATTGGCAACCACTAGCTTGTTTCCTCCGTATCTGTGAGTCTGTGCAAATGATTTTAATGGAATCTGTGAGAGAATATGAAACTGTAAATGTAAAAAAAAATGGACAAATACCAATTCAGTCTGAGTTATAAAGTGAGATCATAGTGGGGCTAAATAGCAAATGGAAGATAACATTAAATACTTAGTACTACTTTTAGCATAACTTTTCTCAAGTGTGGATTGGCTTAGAGCAATTAATCAGATACATTTATTTTTAAATTCCATTTCAGGCTTAATTGAAGGGTCTAATACTGTTACAACCTATGGAACTTGTCCAGAGAATTCACTTCAAACAATGTGGAGAACCCATTTCAATCACAGTCATAGATCACTTGCCTTTCTAGAATCAGTGAAACTATATATTGTATGAAATTAGGACTTTTCACTCAATTTGTAAATATTGTTTGGAACTGACTTGTTATTTTCCTGAGTTTTGATCATACCAAGGAGCCTGTTCCATGGATTACACCATGCAAATCCAGTCTTTCTCATGTTATTTCTGCTGACATATTTGCTCATTTTTAAGCTTTCTCTTGGGAGGGCAATTAAGCACAAGACTCAGCAAGAGGTGTTTTTGTTGTCCAATAAGAAATTTTCAACCCAGATTCTTTTCTGAAAAACATTTTCTTCCTAAGTCTTTTCTTTTAAATTAACGTTTCATGTGCAACACTGTACATGTTTCAGGTGTACAATATACTGATCCCTATTCAATTAGGTTATGTTCCATTTATAGCTAGTATAAAATATAATATGTAAGTTATATTCTCTGTGCTGTACCATATACCATTGTAGATACACTTATTTTATACAGAGTACTTGGAACCTCTTCATCCCTTACCAGGTGACCCTAGTGGTAGAGAACCCACCTGCCAATGCAGGAGATATAAGAGACATGGGTTCAATCCCTGGGTTGGAATTATTCCTTGGAGGAGAAAATGGCAACCCACTCAGATATTCTTGCCTGGAGAATCCTATGGACACAGGAGCCTAGTGGGCTATAGACCATAGAGTCACAGAGTGGGACCCAACTGAAGTGACAGCCCAGGCACACACCCCTACACCTATTTGGCTCTCCTCATTCCCTCTCCCTATTGGCAACCACTAGCTTGTTTCCTCCGTATCTGTGAGTCTGTGCAAATGATTTTAATGGAATCTGTGAGAGAATATGAAACTGTAAATGTAAAAAAAAATGGACAAATACCAATTCAGTCTGAGTTATAAAGTGAGATCATAGTGGGGCTAAATAGCAAATGGAAGATAACATTAAATACTTAGTACTACTTTTAGCATAACTTTTCTCAAGTGTGGATTGGCTTAGAGCAATTAATCAGATACATTTATTTTTAAATTCCATTTCAGGCTTAATTGAAGGGTCTAATACTGTTACAACCTATGGAACTTGTCCAGAGAATTCACTTCAAACAATGTGGAGAACCCATTTCAATCACAGTCATAGATCACTTGCCTTTCTAGGTAGGAATGAATGTACTCATATAGTAAAATACTTTATGTACTCACATGTTTTAAAATATCTTGTCTTTTTCCTCTTTCTTTGTAATAACTATTAATGAGAATTGAATAAATTGTTTTGTCCTATTAAATGTTATTGAGCTTTTAGCCTATGAGATTTCTCCTGTTCTAATCAGTTACTCAAAATTAGCCTATTCCTTCCTTCCTTTTTTGCTGAAGTATAGGTGATTTTTAATAAAAATGTCTTATCTCAGGTAAATAGCATGTGATATCTGAAAAGTCAAATATACTGCAAAGAAAATCTCGGAAAATTAAAAATACAGTTGGTCCAATTATGCAATATCAATTTTGATGGCCTTGTGAGTAAAAGCCTACTAGGAATGTTAGTCCTGGTAATTGAAGCAACCCAAACTTGGATCTGACATTTTGATCTGACAGTGGGTATACAGACATATAGAAACCTCCATTACACATTTAATATGTGAAAACTTTTCCAAATATAATATAGGATATATGAAAACACTTTTATGCTATGAATATTTATGTCGTGACTCTTCCAACATTTCAAAGTCGGGGACAGACACTAGATAAGGAAAAGTTTAGAATGTTATTGTTCAGAGGAAGGTGTTAAAGTTTTAAATGAAGGCAAGTAGCATGAATGGAGGTGGAAACTGGGTTGGGGCCCAGGCCCAAGTCAGAGCATGTTCAATCTGTCTCAGAATATTAAAACTACCTAAAATTGTAAGACAACAACAAAAATAACAGTAACAAAACAAGCAACCTTTTTTTTCCGGTCAAACAAACATATCCTCAAGATGAAACTGCCCTGTATGCTCCAAGTGCATAAAGGCAGGTTTCATGGAGGAGTGCTGCTCTCCACACAGCTGACTGGGTTCTTCACCAACACAGAAATGCAGCCTCTGAAAAGAGCTGCACCTAAGACTCAACCCCACATTCATGGACGATAGGAAGGAACAGACAATGAGGACTCTTGTTCCCAGGGTTGAGAGCTGGCCCCTTGCGTCTCATGTGGAGACCCTCCGTCAAGCATTCTCAGTGAAAGAACTTGTCCAGAGAATTCACTTCAAACAATGTAACCATTTCAATCAGTAATAGTTTTAAAAATTAAAACTTTATGTACTCACATGTTTTAAAATATCTTGTCTTTTTCCTCTTTCTTTGTAATAACTATTAATGAGAATTGAATAAATTGTTTTGTCCTATTAAATGTTATTGAGCTTTTAGCCTATGAGATTTCTCCTGTTCTAATCAGTTACTCAAAATTAGCCTATTCCTTCCTTCCTTTTTTGCTGAAGTATAGGTGATTTTTAATAAAAATGTCTTATCTCAGGTAAATAGCATGTGATATCTGAAAAGTCAAATATACTGCAAAGAAAATCTCGGAAAATTAAAAATACAGTTGGTCCAATTATGCAATATCAATTTTGATGGCCTTGTGAGTAAAAGCCTACTAGGAATGTTAGTCCTGGTAATTGAAGCAACCCAAACTTGGATCTGACATTTTGATCTGACAGTGGGTATACAGACATATAGAAACCTCCATTACACATTTAATATGTGAAAACTTTTCCAAATATAATATAGGATATATGAAAACACTTTTATGCTATGAATATTTATGTCGTGACTCTTCCAACATTTCAAAGTCGGGGACAGACACTAGATAAGGAAAAGTTTAGAATGTTATTGTTCAGAGGAAGGTGTTAAAGTTTTAAATGAAGGCAAGTAGCATGAATGGAGGTGGAAACTGGGTTGGGGCCCAGGCCCAAGTCAGAGCATGTTCAATCTGTCTCAGAATATTAAAACTACCTAAAATTGTAAGACAACAACAAAAATAACAGTAACAAAACAAGCAACCTTTTTTTTCCGGTCAAACAAACATATCCTCAAGATGAAACTGCCCTGTATGCTCCAAGTGCATAAAGGCAGGTTTCATGGAGGAGTGCTGCTCTCCACACAGCTGACTGGGTTCTTCACCAACACAGAAATGCAGCCTCTGAAAAGAGCTGCACCTAAGACTCAACCCCACATTCATGGACGATAGGAAGGAACAGACAATGAGGGACTCTTGTTCCCAGGTTGAAGCTGGCCATGCTTATGCGCAGATCTGCATTCTCAGTCAACTCCATTCTGAGCCCGTCTCATGTGGAGACCCTCCGTCAAGCACATTCTCAAGCATTTCCTTCAGAGGAGATATTTAACTACTAAAATACTAAATGATTATTAGACAAAGTTTAGTTTCTTCTTGATTCGGTTTTAGTAAGTTCTGTTTTGGCAATTTTGGTTAGATTTTCCAAATATACCATAGAAGTTACTAATGGTCACTAATTTATATCCATAATATTTGTAACATTTGCACTTCCTCCCTTCTATCCCTATTTTTTTTTTTTTTAAGATTTATTTATTTATTTTGATGGGAGTGAGGTGGGGAGGGAGGGGAGCAGGCGGGCCACTTCTATTGGTCTCTCATTTGACTATTTTCATTCATTTTTGTCCTTTGGCCCGTGTGGGCCTCCCACCATGGTGGCCTCTGTTGTGGCAGGGCACCGGCTCTGGGCGCATGCGCTCCAGAGCTCCGGCTTGGTAATTGGACACATCAGTCCAGCCGCTCCGCGGCACGTGGGATCTTCCCAAGCCAGGGCTCTAACCGGCGCCCCTTGCACTGCAAGTTGGTGTCCTTACCCACTGGACCACCAGGGAAGCCCTATCCCTATTTTTTTTTATGTGTGACTTTCATTTGAATTAAAACTGTCACATATTATTTTTACAGTTTATCTTTTCCTCAGTCTCTGCATTTTCCTTTCAACTGGCACCATACGAGTTTAACCTGTCTTCACTACCCTTTCTGGTCTCTGGATCTTGTCTCTTATACCTTAATCCATCTTCTCTTAATATATTGATTTAAGACTGTCTTACAATGCATCTTTCATCACTATAAATTCCCCTGCTCAAAAACTTTAATCCAGTCCTCACATTTGTTTTTTTAAAAAAGTATTTTAATCTATTAATTATGAACTTTCTAGTAAAGCCTTAAAATAGGTATTCACTCAGTAATAATACATGTATATTGTATATCAAGTATGGGCTAGGGTCTATTGAGCAAAACTGTAACACTTCCCTCTTTCATATCATTTCAATCTTATGAAAAATTAAAATATTAGTAAATGTATATAAAATTTTAGAGTTGAGAGGCATTGCAGAGAGTAAGAATTAATTGCATAAGAATGTGAAATCAAGGTAATCACATGAAGGACATTAGTAATAATTCCTGGAAGGAGCCAGGCTTCTGCTAATAACTGAAGAGCAAGTAGCATTCTACTCAACAAAAAGGTACAAGTTTGGCCCTCCAAGGAAAGAGCAAAGACCCTATGAAAAACAGAAACAGTGAGCTTATTAAGAAGCTTAGTCTTCACTGGTGCACAATTCCAGTTGTAACAGTGATCGTGATCACACCTGTGCTTTGTACAAAGTAATTTATTAGCACTAAAAAGAGAGGTTTATAAGAGGCCAGTGGGACTACAATAAAGTATCTGGGACAGAATTCTAGATAAGAGTTCATTGCAGTTTATACAAAATTATGATGATACAAAGATTACTGAATAGAGGCAAACTGTATGTTGGGTATGGAAATGGCAGGGCATTATGGATGCTGAGTTTAACTGGAATTAAGATTGAGGTTTTAATTAAAAATTAACCTAATATATTTTATCTTTATTAGTATTTTTATTTATATCTATCTTATTCTAAAGTAGACCTTAATGCAGACTTGGTAATAGATCTCACTAAAATGTTTTACTGTAATTCAGTCTTACCTTTATAGATTAACTGGCTCCAAAACTAAATCTCCTACAACATGAGCTATCCATTCTATCAACACTTCTTTTTTTAATATCATTCAATATTCCCAAAATGACATTCCTTAGTGTTGTATGTAAACTTTCTTTACATCATTCATGATTTTCACAACCTTACATTTCCTAATAGATTCTGACTGTAATGTGACATGGACATACATTTTCTCTGCTTACGGATATTCCTGGCTCATCCTTGTTAATGGTCAAACAAGCTCACTAACATTGTGACATCCACTTAGTAGGTGATACCAACTAAGCCTTAATTTGAATTTTTAAATACTCTTCCTTTTGCCCTAATACTGTATCTTGTAATGTTTTTATAATCCCTCTGCATTGCTTTTTGTTGTTTGTTTTTGTAAGCCTTAAAATAGGTATTCACTCAGTAATAATACATGTATATTGTATATCAAGTATGGGCTAGGGTCTATTGAGCAAAACTGTAACACTTCCCTCTTTCATATCATTTCAATCTTATGAAAAATTAAAATATTAGTAAATGTATATAAAATTTTAGAGTTGAGAGGCATTGCAGAGAGTAAGAATTAATTGCATAAGAATGTGAAATCAAGGTAATCACATGAAGGACATTAGTAATAATTCCTGGAAGGAGCCAGGCTTCTGCTAATAACTGAAGAGCAAGTAGCATTCTACTCAACAAAAGGTACAAGTTTGGCCCTCCAAGGAAAGAGCAAAGACCCTATGAAAAACAGAAACAGTGAGCTTATTAAGAAGCTTAGTCTTCACTGGTGCACAATTCCAGTTGTAACAGTGATCGTGATCACACCTGTGCTTTGTACAAAGTAATTTATTAGCACTAAAAAGAGAGGTTTATAAGAGGCCAGTGGGACTACAATAAAGTATCTGGGACAGAATTCTAGATAAGAGTTCATTGCAGTTTATACAAAATTATGATGATACAAAGATTACTGAATAGAGGCAAACTGTATGTTGGGTATGGAAATGGCAGGGCATTATGGATGCTGAGTTTAACTGGAATTAAGATTGAGGTTTTAATTAAAAATTAACCTAATATATTTTATCTTTATTAGTATTTTTATTTATATCTATCTTATTCTAAAGTAGACCTTAATGCAGACTTGGTAATAGATCTCACTAAAATGTTTTACTGTAATTCAGTCTTACCTTTATAGATTAACTGGCTCCAAAACTAAATCTCCTACAACATGAGCTATCCATTCTATCAACACTTCTTTTTTTAATATCATTCAATATTCCCAAAAATGACATTCCTTAGTGTTGTATGTAAACTTTCTTTACATCATTCATGATTTTCACAACCTTACATTTCCTAATAGATTCTGACTGTAATGTGACATGGACATACATTTTCTCTGCTTACGGATATTCCTGGCTCATCCTTGTTAATGGTCAAACAAGCTCACTAACATTGTGACATCCACTTAGTAGGTGATACCAACTAAGCCTTAATTTGAATTTTTAAATACTCTTCCTTTTGCCCTAATACTGTATCTTGTAATGTTTTTATAATCCCTCTGCATTGCTTTTGTTGTTTGTTTTTGTCTCATCACAAATCTACCTCTGAAACAAAACAAAAGTAACACCCTCGTTGTACAATATTTGTGTGTTTCTACTTCTAGAAGATATGCTTGTTAAATCGCAGATTGTAATTAATTTTTGTGTGTATCTGTGTGGAACCTAAAAATGTGTCAAATCTTTGCAAGAAAAAGAACATTAATTATTTGTAGAACAATATTGTAAAAAGATAATAGGCAATGTCTAAATTAAGATTACAATATTTACCTTCTAATTTTATTGACCAGTATCAATTTTTTCTTTTAATTGATGTATGTAAACAAAGATGCATACATTTTGAATGATTCCAATGTACTCTGAGATGCACTGTAATTCAATGAGACTGAATTCTCCGGTACAATGTATTAATAGACACTGTTGAAAGTTTTTCTACACATTTCAAGAAGAAAATATTTAAGACTACAAAAGCATAGTTGAAGCTACTGCATTTCTTTGGTATATTGACTTTATTCAGAAAATCAAGGCTTAATTATCATCCACATTTGATAATCCTGCTTCTGGTAGCTCTGATGACAGGAAAATAGATTTTCATAATAAGCAATATAAATTCATCTGAACACATGTAATAACGTTTGCTTTGCTTGTTTATTAGATTTGCACTCATTAGAAATTCAGTACTGGTCCCAATTGTATATTCTTTATTTTGTGTCAAAATGTTAGTCAAATCACTTTGGATACCATGATTGGAATACTGAAACCATTCGTCAGTGTCCATATTATGACTTGAATAATGTATCAGGAAAACATAAAATCTGCATGTTTTCAATTCTGTTTTATTCAAAGAAAGTGCCTTTGATTACTAATGAAGTTGTGGTTGTGTTTTGCTATGGTGCATTCCTAGTTGACTGTAATGTGACATGGACATACATTTTCTCTGCTTACGGATATTCCTGGCTCATCCTTGTTAATGGTCAAACAAGCTCACTAACATTGTGACATCCACTTAGTAGGTGATACCAACTAAGCCTTAATTTGAATTTTTAAATACTCTTCCTTTTGCCCTAATACTGTATCTTGTAATGTTTTTATAATCCCTCTGCATTGCTTTTGTTGTTTGTTTTTGTCTCATCACAAATCTACCTCTGAAACAAAACAAAAGTAACACCCTCGTTGTACAATATTTGTGTGTTTCTACTTCTAGAAGATATGCTTGTTAAATCGCAGATTGTAATTAATTTTTGTGTGTATCTGTGTGGAACCTAAAAATGTGTCAAATCTTTGCAAGAAAAAGAACATTAATTATTTGTAGAACAATATTGTAAAAAGATAATAGGCAATGTCTAAATTAAGATTACAATATTTACCTTCTAATTTTATTGACCAGTATCAATTTTTTCTTTTAATTGATGTATGTAAACAAAGATGCATACATTTTGAATGATTCAATGTACTCTGAGATGCACTGTAATTCAATGAGACTGAATTCTCCGGTACAATGTATTAATAGACACTGTTGAAAGTTTTTCTACACATTTCAAGAAGAAAATATTTAAGACTACAAAAGCATAGTTGAAGCTACTGCATTTCTTTGGTATATTGACTTTATTCAGAAAATCAAGGCTTAATTATCATCCACATTTGATAATCCTGCTTCTGGTAGCTCTGATGACAGGAAAATAGATTTTCATAATAAGCAATATAAATTCATCTGAACACATGTAATAACGTTTGCTTTGCTTGTTTATTAGATTTGCACTCATTAGAAATTCAGTACTGGTCCCAATTGTATATTCTTTATTTTGTGTCAAAATGTTAGTCAAATCACTTTGGATACCATGATTGGAATACTGAAACCATTCGTCAGTGTCCATATTATGACTTGAATAATGTATCAGGAAAACATAAAATCTGCATGTTTTCAATTCTGTTTTAT
Organism: Tragulus kanchil; assembly: GCA_022376925.1. Taxonomy (NCBI): domain Eukaryota; kingdom Metazoa; phylum Chordata; class Mammalia; order Artiodactyla; family Tragulidae; genus Tragulus; species Tragulus kanchil. The sequence goes on from JAIOJX010000004.1 coordinate 146,818,559, forward strand.
TCAAAGAAAGTGCCTTTGATTACTAATGAAGTTGTGGTTGTGTTTTGCTATGGTGGAGAGGATGGAATTTGACTTCAGTTCTTTTAAGTTTTGATACACTTGGAAATATATTAAATAAAACTTTCCAACTATTTCTCAGCCCCCGATATTTCTCAGCCCCACTCTGGGTCTTTCCAAGACTCTTGAAAAATCAAAGCTCCACATGCTGCGTGTTAAGTCGCTTCAGTCGTGTCTGACTCGTTGCCACCACATGGACTGTAGCCTGCCAGGCTTCTCTGTCCATGGGATTCTCTAGATGAGGACACTGGAGTGGGCTGCCATGTCCTCCTCCAGGGATGGAACCTCAGTGTCTTATGTCTCCTGCATTGGTTGGCAGGTTCCTTACTTACTAGAACCACCTGGGAAGCCCAAAGTGGACAAGATATTTCTGCTTATTTGTCCAATAACCTCTGAAATTGATTCACGAGTCTGACTCTGCATCATGGATAGCTATGTGCTTCAGCTCAAGTCATTTTTATGGAATAGAAAATGAGACACAAAATTACTTCTGGGTTTGCCTGTTTTGTTGGTTTTTATTTTACTTTTGCCCTATCATATAATCGGACTGTGTGACTTACATTTTCAGTGATAACCACCTATAAAATGTTTATTTTATTTTAAAATTATAAATTCTCTAAACTTAAAGAAACTTTGAATCATTTGATAGAATACATACCATTCTGCATTTATGAATTATTTCTGCAGTTTTTTTCCCAAATGCTGTGAAATTAAACCACATATCAGAGTTTTTAATCCTGCTTACTGCATTTCTTTGGTATATTGACTTTATTCAGAAAATCAAGGCTTAATTATCATCCACATTTGATAATCCTGCTTCTGGTAGCTCTGATGACAGGAAAATAGATTTTCATAATAAGCAATATAAATTCATCTGAACACATGTAATAACGTTTGCTTTGCTTGTTTATTAGATTTGCACTCATTAGAAATTCAGTACTGGTCCCAATTGTATATTCTTTATTTTGTGTCAAAATGTTAGTCAAATCACTTTGGATACCATGATTGGAATACTGAAACCATTCGTCAGTGTCCATATTATGACTTGAATAATGTATCAGGAAAACATAAAATCTGCATGTTTTCAATTCTGTTTTATTCAAAGAAAGTGCCTTTGATTACTAATGAAGTTGTGGTTGTGTTTTGCTATGGTGGAGAGGATGGAATTTGACTTCAGTTCTTTTAAGTTTTGATACACTTGGAAATATATTAAATAAAACTTTCCAACTATTTCTCAGCCCCCGATATTTCTCAGCCCCACTCTGGGTCTTTCCAAGACTCTTGAAAAATCAAAGCTCCACATGCTGCGTGTTAAGTCGCTTCAGTCGTGTCTGACTCGTTGCCACCACATGGACTGTAGCCTGCCAGGCTTCTCTGTCCATGGGATTCTCTAGATGAGGACACTGGAGTGGGCTGCCATGTCCTCCTCCAGGGATGGAACCTCAGTGTCTTATGTCTCCTGCATTGGTTGGCAGGTTCCTTACTTACTAGAACCACCTGGGAAGCCCAAAGTGGACAAGATATTTCTGCTTATTTGTCCAATAACCTCTGAAATTGATTCACGAGTCTGACTCTGCATCATGGATAGCTATGTGCTTCAGCTCAAGTCATTTTTATGGAATAGAAAATGAGACACAAAATTACTTCTGGGTTTGCCTGTTTTGTTGGTTTTTATTTTACTTTTGCCCTATCATATAATCGGACTGTGTGACTTACATTTTCAGTGATAACCACCTATAAAATGTTTATTTTATTTTAAAATTATAAATTCTCTAAACTTAAAGAAACTTTGAATCATTTGATAGAATACATACCATTCTGCATTTATGAATTATTTCTGCAGTTTTTTTCCCAAATGCTGTGAAATTAAACCACATATCAGAGTCTGTCCTAATAATCTATAATTATGTTTCAGACTTGTTTACAATATAGGTCACTGAAATCATTGTAAGCACTAACTGTGGCCACAGAATATCTTATATAAGTTGCCTTGAAATATATATATATATATATGTATACATATATATATATATAGCAATAAATAGATTTTGAAAAATTCCTGTATTTTTAAATTATCTTTCATCTCTTCTATTCTCTTTGCTACTCATACAGTGAATATAAAAGTGGAAGAGGAAAAAATTATCTAGCCAATACTTTGCTTTAGCCTGTTTTTTAAAATGCATATGTGACAATATTTATAAAACTTTTACATAATAAAAGAAAGCCACCTGATGATACATAAATCCTATTTGCAATTCAACTTGCTATTTAAAATTACTGCTTTTTTTTGGCAGGGATCACAAAAATAGCTATTTTCAAATATATTATATGTTATATTCCAGTTTACTCTAGACATTTGATTGCCATTTTTAAAAAAAAAATGTTATTTTTAAAGAAAATAACTGAAAAATAAAAGCTGTTTTAAAATGTCAAAACATTGTGAAAAGGATCTAAAAAAGACTGGAAGTATGCTATGGGTATATGCTATGTCTATGCTAAGTGGCTTCAGTCGTGTTCGACTCTGCAACCCTGGGCTATTGCCAGCCAGACTCCTCTGTCCATGGGATTCTCTAGGCAAGGATACTGGAGCAAGTTGCCATGCCCTCTTCCAGGGTATCTTCCCAATACAGGGATTTGTGTCTCCTGCATTGGCAGGTGGGTTCTTTATCGCTAGCACCACCTTGGAAGGCCCAATGTATGTATATGTATAAATGATTTGGGCCTTCCCTGATGGTCCAGTGGTAAGAAATCCAGCTGCCCATGCAGGAGATGCAGGTCTGATCCCTATGTCAGGAAGATCCCTGCAGAAAGAAACGGTGGCCCACTCCAAGATTCTTGCCTGGGAGGTCCCACGGACAGAGGAGCCTGGCAGGCTACAGTTCACGGGTCTCAAAGATTTGGACATGACTCAGCGACTACACAACAACATAACTGATTCACTTTACTATACACATAAAACTTAACAGAACATTGTAAATCAACTATACTCCAAAATTAAAAAAAAAAAAAAGGCATTGTGGTTAACAATGATCAGAAAGTTCACCCTTGACTCTCTTGCCATCATAAAGATGGTTATTTGTGACTAAATATTATGTGCAGGTCTAGTTTTCCCAGATCAGAAAATTTGTATTACCAATAGTATGTGGGGGTTGCTAGATTTTGATAAAACTATCAAAGTCCCTTCTTAAGAAAGAACATGTAAAAAATCTGAATCTTCAATTAAAAGGAATTAGTTTAACAAGTAAAAAGAAGAAAATTTGTAAGTAACAAAACAGAAGGATATAAGTGCTGAATAGACTGAAAAAAGTCTCCAAAAGGTTATATTTGGCAATGTTCATCATTGTATTATAAGTCACATACCCTTTTTGCTTGGATTCTTGATATGCAGGGAGAAGGACAAAAAATATCTTGCTACTGAGTTTGTCATATGGTGTGCAGTCTAAAAGCAATAGTTTGGGAGCAGAGTACCTGGTTTAAAAACCCTTCATTACTTATGATCTTTGTGACCTTGGAAAAGTATACCAACTGGACTTCAATATTCCCATCTATAAACAGTGTGGTAGTAGTAGTGATATACACCTCAAAGCGTTATTGTGAGGATTAAATGAAGTGAATATAATAGCATTATGAACAAAGAAAATATTGCATGTTTTCGAGAGCTATTTGTAGCTCCCTAAAGCCTTTTAGTTTAATCAATATCTGAAAAAAATTACCTTTATTTAATCAATGTGAAGCCTTATTGACAAAAGGTTTTAGTTAAAAGTAGGATATCATACAATTCTGTTCAAAAACATATGTTAATAATTATAATGACAGGTTGATTTTAACGTGTACTGTATAACTTAATGTTACAAATAAGAATGCTGATCGATTTTTTACTGATCACATGAGTTATTTATATGGTAGAATAAATGCAAAAAGCCACTAAATTTATGGAACACTTTCTGAATTGCCCCCTTTTTAGTATGTTAATGTAATCTGTATTAACATTATTTCTGTCCTCAAAAGTAAATCACATTAAAGGTTTGTTCTGCTCTTTGGGTGCTAACTTATGTCCAACTCTTTGAGACACTATGGACTGTAGCTTGTCAGGCTCCTCTGTCCATGGGGTTTTCCAACAATGATCAGAAAGTTCACCCTTGACTCTCTTGCCATCATAAAGATGGTTATTTGTGACTAAATATTATGTGCAGGTCTAGTTTTCCCAGATCAGAAAATTTGTATTACCAATAGTATGTGGGGGTTGCTAGATTTTGATAAAACTATCAAAGTCCCTTCTTAAGAAAGAACATGTAAAAAATCTGAATCTTCAATTAAAAGGAATTAGTTTAACAAGTAAAAAGAAGAAAATTTGTAAGTAACAAAACAGAAGGATATAAGTGCTGAATAGACTGAAAAAAGTCTCCAAAAGGTTATATTTGGCAATGTTCATCATTGTATTATAAGTCACATACCCTTTTTGCTTGGATTCTTGATATGCAGGGAGAAGGACAAAAAATATCTTGCTACTGAGTTTGTCATATGGTGTGCAGTCTAAAAGCAATAGTTTGGGAGCAGAGTACCTGGTTTAAAAACCCTTCATTACTTATGATCTTTGTGACCTTGGAAAAGTATACCAACTGGACTTCAATATTCCCATCTATAAACAGTGTGGTAGTAGTAGTGATATACACCTCAAAGCGTTATTGTGAGGATTAAATGAAGTGAATATAATAGCATTATGAACAAAGAAAATATTGCATGTTTTCGAGAGCTATTTGTAGCTCCTAAAGCCTTTAGTTTAATCAATATCTGAAAAAATTACCTTTATTTAATCAATGTGAAGCCTTATTGACAAAAGGTTTTAGTTAAAAGTAGGATATCATACAATTCTGTTCAAAAACATATGTTAATAATTATAATGACAGGTTGATTTTAACGTGTACTGTATAACTTAATGTTACAAATAAGAATGCTGATCGATTTTTTACTGATCACATGAGTTATTTATATGGTAGAATAAATGCAAAAAGCCACTAAATTTATGGAACACTTTCTGAATTGCCCCCTTTTTAGTATGTTAATGTAATCTGTATTAACATTATTTCTGTCCTCAAAAGTAAATCACATTAAAGGTTTGTTCTGCTCTTTGGGTGCTAACTTATGTCCAACTCTTTGAGACACTATGGACTGTAGCTTGTCAGGCTCCTCTGTCCATGGGATTTTCCAAGCAGGAATTCTAGAGTAGGTTGCCATGGCCTCCTTCTGGGGGTCTTCCTGACCTGTGGATCGAAGCCCGGTTTCCTGCATTGCAGGCTGATTCATTACTATTGAATCATATCAGAAGCCCTTGAAAAAGACTTACAGAGGTCTAATGCTGCCCAAGAACTAAAAGAGAACCAATGAGGTAGTTGAGCTTAAAGAAATATAGAAACAGCTCATGAAGCTCAATCAAAAGAAAGATCACTAAAGATTAGAGAAATGCAAATCAAAAATACAATGATGGACTCCCCTGGTGGTCCAGTGGGTAAGGGCACCGCCTTGCAGTGCAAGGGGCGCCAGTTCAATCCATGGCCTGGGAAGATCTAACATGCCGCGGAGCGGCTGGACCGATGTGTCCAATTACGGAGCTGGAGCTCCGGAGTGCATGCGCCCAGAGCCGGTGCTCTGCGACAACAGAGGCTACCACGATGGGAGGCCCACGCGGGCCAAAGAACAAAGATGGATGAAAACAGATAAATGAAAGACCAATGGAAGTGGCCGGCCCGCCCGCCCCCTCACCCCATCCCCCACCCCATTCCCCCCAAAATAAGTAATAAATACATATTAAAAAAAAAACAAAAAAAAACAAAAAACAATGAGATAGCACCTCACAACGGTCAGAATGGCTATCATAAAAATATCTGCAAACTATAAATTCTGGAGAGGGTGTGGCAATAAGAATCCTCCTATTCTGTTGATGGGATACAAAGTGGCACACCCACTATAGAGAACAGCATAGAAATTCTCTCAAAAACTATACATAGAACTACTATATGATTCAGGAATTCCACTTTTGGGCACCTATTCAAAGAAATACATGGTTCAAGGGATACATGCACCCCAATATTGTTCACAGTAGCCAAGACATGGAAGCAACCTAAATATCCATCGACAGATGAATGGATAAAGATTATATGTTGCATACACACAATAGGATATTACTAAGGCACTAACATGAATGAAAAGGTCCTTTGCAGCAACATTTGGTTTGGCTCCTTTTTGTCCAACTCTTTGAGACACTATGGACTGTAGCTTGTCAGGCTCCTCTGTCCATGGGATTTTCCAAGCAGGAATTCTAGAGTAGGTTGCCATGGCCTCCTTCTGGGGGTCTTCCTGACCTGTGGATCGAAGCCCGGTTTCCTGCATTGCAGGCTGATTCATTACTATTGAATCATATCAGAAGCCCTTGAAAAAGACTTACAGAGGTCTAATGCTGCCCAAGAACTAAAAGAGAACCAATGAGGTAGTTGAGCTTAAAGAAATATAGAAACAGCTCATGAAGCTCAATCAAAAGAAAGATCACTAAAGATTAGAGAAATGCAAATCAAAAATACAATGATGGACTCCCCTGGTGGTCCAGTGGGTAAGGGCACCGCCTTGCAGTGCAAGGGGCGCCAGTTCAATCCATGGCCTGGGAAGATCTAACATGCCGCGGAGCGGCTGGACCGATGTGTCCAATTACGGAGCTGGAGCTCCGGAGTGCATGCGCCCAGAGCCGGTGCTCTGCGACAACAGAGGCTACCACGATGGGAGGCCCACGCGGGCCAAAGAACAAAGATGGATGAAAACAGATAAATGAAAGACCAATGGAAGTGGCCGGCCCGCCCGCCCCCTCACCCCATCCCCCACCCCATTCCCCCCAAAATAAGTAATAAATACATATTAAAAAAAAAACAAAAAAAAACAAAAAACAATGAGATAGCACCTCACAACGGTCAGAATGGCTATCATAAAAATATCTGCAAACTATAAATTCTGGAGAGGGTGTGGCAATAAGAATCCTCCTATTCTGTTGATGGGATACAAAGTGGCACACCCACTATAGAGAACAGCATAGAAATTCTCTCAAAAACTATACATAGAACTACTATATGATTCAGGAATTCCACTTTTGGGCACCTATTCAAAGAAATACATGGTTCAAGGGATACATGCACCCCAATATTGTTCACAGTAGCCAAGACATGGAAGCAACCTAAATATCCATCGACAGATGAATGGATAAAGATTATATGTTGCATACACACAATAGGATATTACTAAGGCACTAACATGAATGAAAAAAAGGTCCTTTGCAGCAACATTGGTGGATCTAGAGATCATCGTATTAAGAAAAGTAACTCAGACGAAAAAAGACAAATATTATATGGTATCATTATTAAGTGGAATCTAAAACAGGATACAAGTGATTTACAAAACAGAAACAGACTCACAGACTTACAGAATCAACTTATGGTGAAGAAGGGCAAGAGGGCCAGGGAAGGATAGACTGGGAGCTAGAAACACACGTATAAACTGTCGTATTTTAAATAAAATGCCATTCCATGGGTGAACAGTTATCTAAAATAAAACAGTAAAAGAAATATAGAAATCTACAGTGAGGAAAGTAATGATGCAAGATAACAGTGGTAACACCATTAAATACATGATAATCATTGTATTTCCTTAGAATTTTAATATATTAATGAACTATTACTTTGCTACTTAGATGTGGATTATGAATTCTTTTCCAGACTATCAAAGAATGATTCAAAATAATATAATAAATATAACCAGTTAACTTAATGACATGATGACTCGCCTATTCAGTGTCATTCTTTAAAACACTGTATGCATATTAATGATTTGGGAGAATCAAGGTTATGTTTAAGGACCAAAAAGGAATAGGAATGCAGTCTGCTGGATCAAATTTCCTTTAGGAATTTTTCTGTCCCAAAATTGGGCTTTGATTATTCACATTTCCCCTTTTTATTTACTTTATTGAAATGACCTCCGTGATTTCTAGCTTCTTGTCTAAAATTAGAAGGACAAAGTAGACTAAAATAGAATTGGACAATTTATTTGATTCTTTTCTTTTCAAATATATCTAAACCATATATCTTACTACATTTCTTCAGAATATTTCCTTTATTAGAATTATAAGACGAAATGGATGGAAACAACATAGTTTAGTTTTATGGGAAGTGATACAATTACAGATTTTATTTAACTTAGAGGTTCATATAAACATTTCTGAAAGTTGAAAATTACTTAGTTGTTCATTTAAGTAAAATACATTTTTTTCACATTTTCATTTTCATTTTCTTTTAATAACTTCTTCCAATTTCAAATGCTATCTGTTTGCCAAAGATGAGACAAAATGCCCATTTCTGTATTTGTTCTTATTTTTTCTATGCTTTGAGACTAAATTAGATGTCTTTGCTTCAATAATCATTTGCATTTCTGTATTACTAAAATCTCAGTTTTCAGCTATCTCTTATGTTACAACTTAACTTGGAAAGTCAGCCTAACAAGTTAAATATCAAAATTATTTATATTCTTGCAAAATTTGTAATGAATCTTTCACTCATTGACCCAACTGAAGGATAGGTTGAAAATAAAGGCTCTAGTCTCATGCAGAAAACAATCTCTTACTTTTTTCCCTCACTTTTGGCATCATCTTTATTGTATCTACCATTTTTTTTTTTTTGACATCAAAACAATTTATTAACAGAAGACAGCAATTCGAGGTCATGCTCACAGAGGGTGACCATGCTGACCCCCCTTTCCTGTGGGTGCTGTCGGAGGGGATGGGATACCATCCTCAATTTGCCCAATCTTCATTCCTGAGCGGGCAAGGGCTCTGAGTGCTGACTGGGCCCCTGGTGCAGGAGTCTTTGACCCATTTCTTCCCGTGGCCCGGAGTTTGATGTGGAGGGCAGTGATGCCCAGCTCCTTGCATCTCTGGGCTACATCCTAGGCAGCCAGCATGGCAGCATATGGAGAGGACTCATCTCGGTCAGCCTTCACTTTCATCCGACCAGTTACGCAGCAGATAGTTTCCTTGTCAGAAAGATCAGTGGCAGGGCAAACATGTGGTTGAAGGATGCAAAGATATGGCAGACACAGAACACATTTTCTCCTTCAGTCACCTGTGGGCAGAGGCTGATGACCTGTTCTTCCTTCTTTTCTTTCCCCTTTGGAGGTGTCATTTCTGGGCGTCTTCCCCAGACTTTGCCACTCGAAGAGAGCTAATATTCTTATAATTCTCAAGATATTCCTTATAGAATTATAAGACGAAATGGATGGAAACAACATAGTTTAGTTTTATGGGAAGTGATACAATTACAGATTTTATTTAACTTAGAGGTTCATATAAACATTTCTGAAAGTTGAAAATTACTTAGTTGTTCATTTAAGTAAAATACATTTTTTTCACATTTTCATTTTCATTTTCTTTTAATAACTTCTTCCAATTTCAAATGCTATCTGTTTGCCAAAGATGAGACAAAATGCCCATTTCTGTATTTGTTCTTATTTTTTCTATGCTTTGAGACTAAATTAGATGTCTTTGCTTCAATAATCATTTGCATTTCTGTATTACTAAAATCTCAGTTTTCAGCTATCTCTTATGTTACAACTTAACTTGGAAAGTCAGCCTAACAAGTTAAATATCAAAATTATTTATATTCTTGCAAAATTTGTAATGAATCTTTCACTCATTGACCCAACTGAAGGATAGGTTGAAAATAAAGGCTCTAGTCTCATGCAGAAAACAATCTCTTACTTTTTTCCCTCACTTTTGGCATCATCTTTATTGTATCTACCATTTTTTTTTTTTTGACATCAAAACAATTTATTAACAGAAGACAGCAATTCGAGGTCATGCTCACAGAGGGTGACCATGCTGACCCCCCTTTCCTGTGGGTGCTGTCGGAGGGGATGGGATACCATCCTCAATTTGCCCAATCTTCATTCCTGAGCGGGCAAGGGCTCTGAGTGCTGACTGGGCCCCTGGTGCAGGAGTCTTTGACCCATTTCTTCCCGTGGCCCGGAGTTTGATGTGGAGGGCAGTGATGCCCAGCTCCTTGCATCTCTGGGCTACATCCTAGGCAGCCAGCATGGCAGCATATGGAGAGGACTCATCTCGGTCAGCCTTCACTTTCATCCGACCAGTTACGCAGCAGATAGTTTCCTTGTCAGAAAGATCAGTGGCAGGGCAAACATGTGGTTGAAGGATGCAAAGATATGGCAGACACAGAACACATTTTCTCCTTCAGTCACCTGTGGGCAGAGGCTGATGACCTGTTCTTCCTTCTTTTCTTTCCCCTTTGGAGGTGTCATTTCTGGGCGTCTTCCCCAGACTTTGCCACTCGAAAGAGAGCTACCATTTTTTTCAAAAAAAAAAAAAACAGATTTGACAACTATAATTTCCATCCAGCCCAAGTACTCTTGCTCCTGTTTCCATATTCTCTGGAATATGTGTTCCTGCCTTGTAGCAGTTCAACTACGCTTACTTTCTAAGTCTTAAGAGGAGTTCGTTCTTCCTAGAAGCTATGTATAAAATTCTAGATCTATGTGTTATTAATTTTTGCCACACTAGTTTCATTTACATACCTTTATTTCAGCAATTAGCATGTTACATTGACTTCTGTTCCCAGTGAATGTTGTCACACACTAAAGAGGTTTTCAGGGGCAAACAGAGGATCTGATACTTAATAACATTGGGTTGATTAAACTGAATTAGACAACCAATATTGTCTACTCTGTTGTTGATTATTATTCTACTCAAGAAATGACCATTTTCTTTTTTCTTTTTTTTATATTTTTATTTTACATTTTACTTTTACAGAGTTTTGTTGTTTACAGATATGTATGATTCCAGATTAGTCATATGTGTATCCCCCCCATCCCACCCCTCCAGGCTGTCACACAGCACCCCTGCAGGATCCCCTTTTCTCACAGCACAATGACAATAGCTATTTTTTTCACATATGATAGTATAGGTTTTCATGCTACTTCCTTTACGTCTCCCACCCACTGTTCATTACCCACTATGTCCATATGTCTACTGTACATGTCTGTTTTTCCATCATTTCACCACGTGTGTTATCATTACCATCCTACTAGATACCATATATATGTTAGTATATTGTACTTGTCCTTCTCTTTTTGACTTACTTCACTTTTTATGATAGGTTCTAGATCCAGCCACCTCGTTAGGACTGATACGCTGCATTTCTTTTTACAGTTGAGTAGTATTCCATTGTATATATGTACCAGAGTTTTTTTTATCCATTCGGTCGTCGATAGACATCTAGTTTGCTTCCATGTTCTAGCTGTTGTATAGAGTGCTGCAGTGAACACTGGGGTACAGGTGCTTCTTTCAGTTTTGATTCCATCAATTTAAAATAGTCACTTTACTTTTTCTAAAGGCTTCTCATGCATTTTTAAGGAATAATATTTAAGTATAATTTCACAGTATCATTTTTTTTTTAATTTTGTCCTCTTTTATTGGTTTATATTTATTTACTTTCATCCATCTTTATTCTTTGGCCTGTGTGGGCCTCCCATTACAGTGGTCTCTCTCGTTGCAGAGCACCAGCTATGGGAGCATGTGCTCCAGAGTGCTGGCTCAGTAATTGGACACACCGGTCCAGCCGATCAGCAGCATGTGGTATATTCCCTGGCTAGGGATTGAACTGGTGCCCCTTGCACTGAAAGGCGGACTCTTTACGCACTGGATCACCAAGGAAGCCCCTCAGTGTATCATTTCTTATTTATGACAACTGTACTATCAGTGGATCCACCAATAAAATCATATCTCAGTATATCATACTTTAGGAAAGGTCACTCTCATTCTTACATAATTCATTTATCTGCACCTCTGAGAATTTGTATTTTTCTATGGGCAGATAAAAGACTGCAATTTCCATGCTCTCATTCTCTTTTCAGTCTGATATTCAAAGGATAATTCATGGGTCACATCTAATAAATGGTTATCTGTGATATTCTTATTACTAGCATATTTGATAAATTAGAATCATAAGATTGTATATAAGCATATGATTGTATAAACATGTTTCTGTTTGGGATTTAATATAATTTCCCCTAACCAAATGTTTATAAAAAGATTAACTAATGCATGCCATTGAGATTTTGATGAATTTCCAGTCTTTGGAAAAATTAAATATAATCAATATAAGACAATAAATCCATTCCTTAGGAGACAGAGGTCTACTTTTGAAGGAGGAGTAACTAGAATTAACTTTAAATTGCTTCATTTCCTCAGGCTGGAATAACTCCCCAAACTGGATTTTTAATTGGTTCCTGAACCTTTTTTGCCTCAAATAGAATCATCAAACTCACTCTGAAATGGAATTTGAAGTCTACATTTGCCAAAGGCAGAAGAAAAAGAAAAGAGGCAAAATTTATGTTCACATTTTTCTTTAGTTTAACTCTTTTGCTTCTTATGAAATCTCTAAGGAGAAATTAACTTTGCTTTGATTAATGTTTGTTTTTTCTAAAAGTGGTGAAGTCAACTGCCCTTTTTAAAATACATGTTATATCAAAAGGTTATAGGGAGGTGATTCAAATGCAAATGATAATTCTATTTATATTTAGCATTTGATTTCTGATTTATAAGGTGAAATAAAACAGACTAATTATATATTAGCATTTTTTTTATCTGTTGCCTTCCTCTGACACATATGTATTTTTGTATCATTAAGTCATTGTTGAAATTGAAAGAATACATGAGGTTTAAAAGTTATAGTCATTATTTATACTATTGACAGGGTTATAAATGATTTTTTAAAAGAAATTAGTTTGGGCTTCCTCTGGTGGTCCAGTGGGTAAGGACACCGCCTTGCAGTGCAAGGGCCACCGGTTCGATCCCTGGCCTGGGAAGATCCCACGTGCCTCGGAGCGGCTGGACCGATGTGTCCAATTACCGAGCCGGAGCTCTGGAGCGCATGCGCCCAGAGCTGGCGCTCTGCGACAACAGAGGCCACCGCGATGGGAGGCCCACAGGAGCCAAAAAACAAAGACGGATGAAAACTGATAAATGAAAGACCAACAGAATTGGCCTGCCCGTCCCCCTCCCTCCCCACCCCACCCCCCCAAAAGATAAATAAATAAATTAAAAACAAAAAAGAAATTAGTTTGTTTACTAAAATCAGAAAAATAGAAAATACTCTTTTAGTATATATGCATTGGAAACATTTATTCTGTTTTATTAGATGAAAGACTTTACCATGTACTTTTCAAATCTATATTTCTCTACTCACAAACTTCTGTTGAATGGTGCACAAAAATGAGGTAAACCGATTATCAATAGCCTGGTGTCATCCTTCATCGTCAAGCCCTTTCCTTCTTTCATATGCTCGGTAATTAGCAATGTTTTATATTTCTCATAGACAATCATGAGTACCAAATTTTAAGTCATTTGTGATTTTATTAATTTAGTTAAAATAAGGGCTCTAGTCTCATGTAGAAAATAATCTCTCACTTTTTTCCCATGCTTTCTGACACCATCTTTATTGTACCTACCATTTTATAAATGATAAACAGAAAGAGAGAGAGATGTAATAAACAGTATGTTTAGGGGTTACAGTCTATGAAGTCTGTGACAATAGATATTTAGGCAACACTGACCTATTGCTCCTAGGGGAAATACAAGACTCTATTCTTATGATTCAGTTGCAACATTTTCATCAGCTGATTCGTGCAGAAATTTGTTTTATGTATGTTTTTATTTAATGACACCCAGAACTATGTATACTGTTCATTTATTAACATTGAATTCACTATCAACTGCACTATAACTTATGACTGCACACATCTCTTCTCTCCATAAGGCACATCAACAGGTTTAGCACTGCATTGCTTCACTACATTGGGGACCATTTTAAATAGGAAAATCAGCATTAGAAAGCATAAGTTAGCAAAAAAAAAATCTATATGACACTGGAAAAGCCACAAAAGAGACATTACTTTTCAGTACAAAAGCGAAAATAAGAAAGCTGAGCATTATCTTTTTCAACCTCATCTGAGAACAGGCATGTCAAGCAACACAATTTTTTTCTGCTCTGCATGTGTCCTTGAAGGACTATGAAAAGTACTGTTGTAAGTACTGATTTGGGGATTACAAATAAACTTTAGCAAGTAAACAAACTTGTAAATACAAAATCTGAGAGAAGGAATTGAAAATATATTTGGCACTTATGAGTATTCACACAAATATGCATGTAAACATGTTTTCACACATGCTTTTATATATATATATACATACATATATACATATATTTGTGTGTGTGTGTGTGTGTGTGTTTATATACAACTGTATGTACATGTATATGATTTTTGAAGATTTGGAAGAAGGCATATAAATGAGATGCAATTATTCACAGCTTACACATGCTTCTCATAAATACATACTCATCTAGTTAGTTCAACATAAGCTTTAGAGATATTTATTCTCATAATTCACAATTCTTTCAAATGATTTGACCTTCTCTATATTTTTAATATTATGTGAGTTTAGGACAATATTTACTTGAATAAGAATAAACTCCAGCATTCTGTAAAGTATATACTATTATAATTTCCCTATGTCCTTATAATTTTAACAAGGAAAAATATGTAGAAGATTTATTTCACCAAATATAATATATGTCCTGTGAGAATCCAAACAATGACTCTCCAAAGATGTCCAAATTCAATCCTCAGGATTTGTGAATATGGAAAAGAGAATATGTCAAGAGAAACTGAGTTTAATGAGCTGACTGTTAAGTACGGAGAATATCCTGGATTACCTGTGTGGCCCCAGATGAATCACAAAACCTTTTATAAATGGAAGAGAAATGCATAAAAGAAGAGTCAGAAAAAAAAATGTGAGCATAGTTTCAGTTTCACGTGATGTTAGAAAGACTGAACCCTCCATTGATGGCTTTGAAGATGGTAGAATTTAGGAACAGGGTGAGGGCGGCAGTCTCTAAAAGCTGATTCCTTTGCAGAGGGAGGCTGGTGCCAAGCACCCTTGGAGATTAATTTTATAATTTGTACATGAAACTACAAAAAGTCTTCCATTTATTAAATAATTGACCTGAGTATGTTTAAGAAAAATAAAAAGTCTGAATGTAACACTTAGAGGGCATACAACTTCAGTTAAATATAGAAACATGTTAGGCCTCAAAAGGATGAATTTTCCACAAGGTGTTGAGCTGAAAGATACAATGCATGAGTACATAAAAGGAAAATACAAGCAGATTTTGCTGAGAAATGCCTCCAGAAAGTAGTCTATACAAGCATTTGTCATTACATTATCCAGTTTAACAAATTCACTACAAGATCCTGGAGAAAATATTTTTGGCTTCAAGTGAAGATTTTTTAAGTTTAATAGATACTGAATATAAAAATCATGCTACAAGATGAAATCTTAAAATCATTCTATTGCTGCTTGAGAATCAGATACAAGAAAAATCAACAAGTCTTAAACTTCATTTTAAAGCCACCTGGAATATATGACTAACAAAATCCTGCAGTTTTTTTTTCCCTTCCTTTAAATACAAATATATGATTAGGAAGAGTTCCTTTCTCTGAATCTTCTCACCCTCAGAATTTGGCTCTGAGATAAGAGAAACAATTGTGTGATGAGTAGTTAAAATAGTTTCTTTGAAAACCGTGTATTCTAATGTCAACCTAGAATTTAATCAGAAAATATGTTTTTTTATTTCACCAAATATAATATATGTCCTGTGAGAATCCAAACAATGACTCTCCAAAGATGTCCAAATTCAATCCTCAGGATTTGTGAATATGGAAAAGAGAATATGTCAAGAGAAACTGAGTTTAATGAGCTGACTGTTAAGTACGGAGAATATCCTGGATTACCTGTGTGGCCCCAGATGAATCACAAAACCTTTTATAAATGGAAGAGAAATGCATAAAAGAAGAGTCAGAAAAAAAAATGTGAGCATAGTTTCAGTTTCACGTGATGTTAGAAAGACTGAACCCTCCATTGATGGCTTTGAAGATGGTAGAATTTAGGAACAGGGTGAGGGCGGCAGTCTCTAAAAGCTGATTCCTTTGCAGAGGGAGGCTGGTGCCAAGCACCCTTGGAGATTAATTTTATAATTTGTACATGAAACTACAAAAAGTCTTCCATTTATTAAATAATTGACCTGAGTATGTTTAAGAAAAATAAAAAGTCTGAATGTAACACTTAGAGGGCATACAACTTCAGTTAAATATAGAAACATGTTAGGCCTCAAAAGGATGAATTTTCCACAAGGTGTTGAGCTGAAAGATACAATGCATGAGTACATAAAAGGAAAATACAAGCAGATTTTGCTGAGAAATGCCTCCAGAAAGTAGTCTATACAAGCATTTGTCATTACATTATCCAGTTTAACAAATTCACTACAAGATCCTGGAGAAAATATTTTTGGCTTCAAGTGAAGATTTTTTAAGTTTAATAGATACTGAATATAAAAATCATGCTACAAGATGAAATCTTAAAATCATTCTATTGCTGCTTGAGAATCAGATACAAGAAAAATCAACAAGTCTTAAACTTCATTTTAAAGCCACCTGGAATATATGACTAACAAAATCCTGCAGTTTTTTTTTCCCTTCCTTTAAATACAAATATATGATTAGGAAGAGTTCCTTTCTCTGAATCTTCTCACCCTCAGAATTTGGCTCTGAGATAAGAGAAACAATTGTGTGATGAGTAGTTAAAATAGTTTCTTTGAAAACCGTGTATTCTAATGTCAACCTAGATTTTAAGCTCATGTAGATTTTTATCACTTCTGGCAAGTTCTTGTCTTTAGAATTGGTTATGTTTTCCTATTTCTTAAAATATTTCATAATTTGAAATTGCATCTTGGACATTTCAAATGTTATAATGCAGACACAGTGGGTTCTGTTATATTCTTTGTAAGAGTGCTAATATTTTCTATTTTATTTTAGCAGGTAATTAGCTTGGCAGTTAATTCCATTATTAAATTATTTCTTTTCTGTTACCGGAGGCACTAAAATTTACATCCAATTCTTTGCGCAAGGCTTCCTGAAGTCAGCCCCATGTTTGTCTGGTTCAGGAGTCAGCCATATATTTCAGCAAAATTTATACCTAGAATTTTGGGCTTCTCATCCTTAATTCTGTCCTTTCTGACATGTTTACCTCCAGATTTCAGTAGCTGTGTTTGTCCTGAACTCTGTCTTTTGGTTCTTCTGAAGAATGAGACTCATTTTCTGTTAGAGTTTTAGCCTCCCTTGCAGATGTAACTCTGGAGTGGTCCCAGACTAAAAGCAAACAAGATGAGAAACGTATCCTTTACTCTGTTATTTCTCTGCTTCCAAATGTTAACATTCCTCCATTATCGTGTTTTTTTATATATATTTATTTTTCCAGAAATTATATTCATCTTCCCTTCTTTGTTTAACTTAAATTACTTAAACACATCAGTGAAAAAAAAAACAAACAAACATTATGTTTTACATATTATATGCCAGGAAACATACCTCACTGGAATACTGTATAGTGGTAATTTGTTATATTTAGACCTAATTAGATAAAGAAATAGCATCAAGTTAAGACTCTTTTTTATGAAAAAAAGGAAGAGACTGAAACTTCCTATTCCTACATTAATAGTTTTCATTAGAGTCAACATCCTTTGTGGGAAAAGACCATAAAATCTAATAGTGGGCTTTATGTACTGTAAAATAAGTAGACCTAGAAAGAAACACTAATTAAAAGATCATTGAAAATTGTTTATAGATTATGATACCTATTATTTACTGATCATTCTTATGTCTAGTGTGTCATACAAGTTTTTGTTTGACTTCAGGAGACTTGACCAGTTTCTCAAGCATCCTTCTATGATAAAAAATAATAATGATAAAAACAAAATAAAATATTTAATCAATTTTAAAATTAAAAAATCAGTTAAAGTTAATAAGGAGCCATAGAGTATATTTAATAAGACTGAGAGATAGCAATATTTTAGATTTGAGTATACAGAACTTAATAGTCCTGTGGAAAATCAAACAAAAAATGAATTGAAATGTACTGTTCTGGCACATGCACATATTCTGTTCAAACTGAGAAGTTTTAATTAACATACAATGAAGATTTCAGTTTCATACCAATTATTAGATTAATACATTTTACAGTTCAGAAGATTGCATCTCTTTATACTATCTAGCTTTGACAGCAAGCCTGGATCGTTAATGTCGGAAGCACATGGGTGACAAGTGAAGCAACTGGAAGATTTCAGCAATAACAGCACAGACACACGTGAAATATATGGTTGTCCCAGGAGGCTAAGCGACATAGGTGTACTTGCTTATTCATGTACTGGTGAACAATTTACTGTGATGCTAATCCTTACTAGCTGATGTCAAACAAGCCAGACTAAAAGCAAACAAGATGAGAAACGTATCCTTTACTCTGTTATTTCTCTGCTTCCAAATGTTAACATTCCTCCATTATCGTGTTTTTTTATATATATTTATTTTTCCAGAAATTATATTCATCTTCCTTCTTTGTTTAACTTAAATTACTTAAACACATCAGTGAAAAAAAAAACAAACAAACATTATGTTTTACATATTATATGCCAGGAAACATACCTCACTGGAATACTGTATAGTGGTAATTTGTTATATTTAGACCTAATTAGATAAAGAAATAGCATCAAGTTAAGACTCTTTTTTATGAAAAAAAGGAAGAGACTGAAACTTCCTATTCCTACATTAATAGTTTTCATTAGAGTCAACATCCTTTGTGGGAAAAGACCATAAAATCTAATAGTGGGCTTTATGTACTGTAAAATAAGTAGACCTAGAAAGAAACACTAATTAAAAGATCATTGAAAATTGTTTATAGATTATGATACCTATTATTTACTGATCATTCTTATGTCTAGTGTGTCATACAAGTTTTTGTTTGACTTCAGGAGACTTGACCAGTTTCTCAAGCATCCTTCTATGATAAAAAATAATAATGATAAAAACAAAATAAAATATTTAATCAATTTTAAAATTAAAAAATCAGTTAAAGTTAATAAGGAGCCATAGAGTATATTTAATAAGACTGAGAGATAGCAATATTTTAGATTTGAGTATACAGAACTTAATAGTCCTGTGGAAAATCAAACAAAAAATGAATTGAAATGTACTGTTCTGGCACATGCACATATTCTGTTCAAACTGAGAAGTTTTAATTAACATACAATGAAGATTTCAGTTTCATACCAATTATTAGATTAATACATTTTACAGTTCAGAAGATTGCATCTCTTTTTACTATCTAGCTTTGACAGCAAGCCTGGATCGTTAATGTCGGAAGCACATGGGTGACAAGTGAAGCAACTGGAAGATTTCAGCAATAACAGCACAGACACACGTGAAATATATGGTTGTCCCAGGAGGCTAAGCGACATAGGTGTACTTGCTTATTCATGTACTGGTGAACAATTTACTGTGATGCTAATCCTTACTAGTTTTAACTGAATTAAATATGTTTCAAAATGGGTGATCATTAGAAGCTGAACCATTTGACACTAACATCCTAGCAGCACTTTTTAGTTTCCTGTTGGTATTGAAACATAAAATGCATGTTTATTGAAGCGATTTCCTTTTTTCTGTGCATGTGGGCTGATACTTTCCATCAAGTGCTGCCAATTAGATTCTGAAAGCATGCAATTGATTTTCAAACCCTTTACATCCTGATTGCTGCATTTAAACAGCCATATGAGAAACATTTCCTGAGTCAAGAGAGACTGCTTTTTGTCTTATGTGAGTAATAGTTTAAATGCAGGATTGACATTTAAAGAAATAAATATTCAAGCATGAAGTACATTTGAAAGTCATTGAGATTAAAGGTTTACAATAACATATTATCCTTAAGTGTTGATACAATTACTATGCTCTATGTATCTGACACTAATCTGGCTAACACATGAAGAATGGAAACAATGATTTGATTTTGACCAAACTAATGATATAATCATAACCTATGCAAGAAAGAATTAAAGCATATTCTGACCTTTTCCTTTCTTCACATTTTCAGTATCAGAAAAGCATTACTCAAAAAGGAAATGAATAATTTTGCAGTGAGGTCTTGCTCAGAGTTATATTTCAATTCCTCATAAGGAAACATTAAAGCACAGGAAAAAGAAAGTGCAAACATTCTGTCCTACGATTCGCCAGAGTTTCCTGTTGGTCCAGTGTTGAGACTGTGCTGGCAGTGTGGGCTATGTGGGTTCAATCCCTGGTGGGGGAAATAAGATCCCATAAGCCTCGCTGAGTATTTTTTAAATCACTCCTTGCAGTTTTTCATATGTAACATTCAACGTAATCACCAAGAAAACAACCCATTATTTTTCAGAAGCAAATCGTCAGTATGTTGATGGATAATGTCTGCATAATATCTGCGTAATATATGTCATTTCAATATTGTAACAGGTAACTTCCTTGAAAAATGCGAGGAAAATTTTAATGAAAACAATGGAACAAAAATTACGAGAACGTGTGAACATTAAACTAGATGAAAGTTTAATAAGAAAAAATAATTATAGTCTCCTTTGATTTGTTGCACATAATAATGCTTACTGAAATAAACTAAGAGATGTCATTTCTTATAAAGGTCTTTATTATATATAGCATTGGAAGCTCACTTCACTGTTCATGATCATTAACACTTAATTTTAAAGATCATTTAACATGTACTTCATGTTAGTCTGGATCTAGACACTTAGGTTTGCTTGATTGATCAATTTGGTAAACTTAAAGACATTGCTTGGGCTTCCCTGGTGACTCATCTGGTAAAGAACCTATGTGCCAGAGCAGGTGACACAAGAGACAAGGGTCTGATGCCTGGGTGGAGAAAATCCCCTGGCGAAGGAAATGGCAACCTACTCTAGTATTCTTGCCTGGAAAATTCCAGGGACAGAAGAGGCCATGGAGTTGCAGAGTCTGAAAACATTGAGATTAAAGGTTTACAATAACATATTATCCTTAAGTGTTGATACAATTACTATGCTCTATGTATCTGACACTAATCTGGCTAACACATGAAGAATGGAAACAATGATTTGATTTTGACCAAACTAATGATATAATCATAACCTATGCAAGAAAGAATTAAAGCATATTCTGACCTTTTCCTTTCTTCACATTTTCAGTATCAGAAAAGCATTACTCAAAAAGGAAATGAATAATTTTGCAGTGAGGTCTTGCTCAGAGTTATATTTCAATTCCTCATAAGGAAACATTAAAGCACAGGAAAAAGAAAGTGCAAACATTCTGTCCTACGATTCGCCAGAGTTTCCTGTTGGTCCAGTGTTGAGACTGTGCTGGCAGTGCGGGCTATGTGGGTTCAATCCCTGGTGGGGGAAATAAGATCCCATAAGCCTCGCTGAGTATTTTTTAAATCACTCCTTGCAGTTTTTCATATGTAACATTCAACGTAATCACCAAGAAAACAACCCATTATTTTTCAGAAGCAAATCGTCAGTATGTTGATGGATAATGTCTGCATAATATCTGCGTAATATATGTCATTTCAATATTGTAACAGGTAACTTCCTTGAAAAATGCGAGGAAAATTTTAATGAAAACAATGGAACAAAAATTACGAGAACGTGTGAACATTAAACTAGATGAAAGTTTAATAAGAAAAAATAATTATAGTCTCCTTTGATTTGTTGCACATAATAATGCTTACTGAAATAAACTAAGAGATGTCATTTCTTATAAAGGTCTTTATTATATATAGCATTGGAAGCTCACTTCACTGTTCATGATCATTAACACTTAATTTTAAAGATCATTTAACATGTACTTCATGTTAGTCTGGATCTAGACACTTAGGTTTGCTTGATTGATCAATTTGGTAAACTTAAAGACATTGCTTGGGCTTCCCTGGTGACTCATCTGGTAAAGAACCTATGTGCCAGAGCAGGTGACACAAGAGACAAGGGTCTGATGCCTGGGTGGAGAAAATCCCCTGGCGAAGGAAATGGCAACCTACTCTAGTATTCTTGCCTGGAAAATTCCAGGGACAGAAGAGGCCATGGAGTTGCAGAGTCTGACACAACTGAGCACACATGCATCACCACAAAGATGTTTCCTAATCAAAATTCAAACAACACATGAATCTAAATAGCTCCAAGTTAAATTCTCAATTCTTTACCATTTGCTGATTTTTAGAGGAGGAAAATTAGTTACTGACTTTTATCCAACTGCTTCCAAGGACAACTGACATCATTTCCAAGACATTGAAATCATTTACATTTAGGCCAAAACCTGATTTGTTTCTGTTTTATTTTTATGTAATTCAATATATATGTATATGCGAGGTAAATATATACATATATATACATATACATACACACACACACATACACACACACATATATATAGATAATGTACAATGAGTTAGGTTTTATTTAACTTTTCAAAGATATTTTAGTGAAGCAAAGATGTTTGCCTTTGCAGAGCTTATATTCTAGAAGTCATATGAGATCATGATAAACATGAACACATAAATAATATTTTACATTAAGAAACATAGAGCCTTATGGAATGAAAGACAAACGTCTAAGGGATGAATTATACTTTTAGTTAGGCTGGTATAGTTGGGCTTCCTGTTGATGACATTTGAGCCAAAATTTTGAAGTGAGAGAATTCACCCATGAAGATACTTGGAAGGGAACTATTCCATTCAGAGTCAGAACAACATCCTAAATGTGGAACTTCCTGATACCTTTGGGAAAACTATGAAGTGCTCCTTTGATTTGTTGCACATAATAATGCTTACTGAAATAAACTAAGAGATGTCATTTCTTATAAAGGTCTTTATTATATATAGCATTGGAAGCTCACTTCACTGTTCATGATCATTAACACTTAATTTTAAAGATCATTTAACATGTACTTCATGTTAGTCTGGATCTAGACACTTAGGTTTGCTTGATTGATCAATTTGGTAAACTTAAAGACATTGCTTGGGCTTCCCTGGTGACTCATCTGGTAAAGAACCTATGTGCCAGAGCAGGTGACACAAGAGACAAGGGTCTGATGCCTGGGTGGAGAAAATCCCCTGGCGAAGGAAATGGCAACCTACTCTAGTATTCTTGCCTGGAAAATTCCAGGGACAGAAGAGGCCATGGAGTTGCAGAGTCTGACACAACTGAGCACACATGCATCACCACAAAGATGTTTCCTAATCAAAATTCAAACAACACATGAATCTAAATAGCTCCAAGTTAAATTCTCAATTCTTTACCATTTGCTGATTTTTAGAGGAGGAAAATTAGTTACTGACTTTTATCCAACTGCTTCCAAGGACAACTGACATCATTTCCAAGACATTGAAATCATTTACATTTAGGCCAAAACCTGATTTGTTTCTGTTTTATTTTTATGTAATTCAATATATATGTATATGCGAGGTAAATATATACATATATATACATATACATACACACACACACTACACACACACATATATATAGATAATGTACAATGAGTTAGGTTTTATTTAACTTTTCAAAGATATTTTAGTGAAGCAAAGATGTTTGCCTTTGCAGAGCTTATATTCTAGAAGTCATATGAGATCATGATAAACATGAACACATAAATAATATTTTACATTAAGAAACATAGAGCCTTATGGAATGAAAGACAAACGTCTAAGGGATGAATTATACTTTTAGTTAGGCTGGTATAGTTGGGCTTCCTGTTGATGACATTTGAGCCAAAATTTTGAAGTGAGAGAATTCACCCATGAAGATACTTGGAAGGGAACTATT
Organism: Tragulus kanchil; assembly: GCA_022376925.1. Classification (NCBI taxonomy): domain Eukaryota; kingdom Metazoa; phylum Chordata; class Mammalia; order Artiodactyla; family Tragulidae; genus Tragulus; species Tragulus kanchil. The sequence goes on from JAIOJX010000004.1 coordinate 146,842,438, forward strand.
CCATTCAGAGTCAGAACAACATCCTAAATGTGGAACTTCCTGATACCTTTGGGAAAACTATGAAGCCAGTATTACTGGAGAAGCAGAAGGGGAACCTGAACTCCCTCTGCATCTCAGTAATTTGAGATGTCTCAGAACTTTGTCATTCAGCTGCTCAGTTGTGGCCGAGTTTTCGCTACTCCGTGGACCGTGGCATGCCAGGCTTCCCTGTCCTTCACTAGCTCTGTGAGTTTGCTTAAACTGATGTCTATCAAGTGGTTGATTGCATCCAACCATTTCATCTTCTGCTGCCCACTTCCCCTCCCGCTCTCAGTCTTTGCCAGCATCAGGATCTCAGGAGACATTATCTAAGGGAGGCATTATCCTGTGGAGGGGAGGGAGACTAAGGGAGACATTATCTAGTGGTGGCTTATATTCAGAGTAAAATAACTAAGGGAGACATTATCCTGTGGTGGCTTATATTCAGAGTAAAATAGGATAAACCAAACTTCTAATTTTAATGATAATTCTGGTTACCATACAGAGAAGTTGTGGGCAAGGGTCAAATCAAGTCACCTAAAATTATTAAGCTCCTGCAGTAATTCAGAGAGGAAGTGATAGAAAAATATAGTAAATCCAAATAAATACATCCATGAATAATTGAGGAAATACCCACAAGCATCCTTTGAATAGGATGCTATCCAGTTTAAACATCGCTCACATCCAATATTCAAAAGATTTTTAAAAGGTTATTACTTTAAGTTATAAGTTAGGGAACACACATTTATTCCTCTTCTGTGGAGAAGAACTTTTGGCAAGATATTTTTAGTGTGAGTTATCTGGTGTGCAGATAATATGAAAAATACCATACTAGAACACAGTAAAATCAGGAACAAACACATTTATTCCTGTGCTTGCGATATTATTTTAACGAAGGCAAAGATTTTGCCTTTGCAGAGCTTATATTCTAGAAGTCATATGAGATCATGATAAACATGAACACATAAATAATATTTACATTAAGAAACATAGAGCCTTATGGAATGAAAGACAAACGTCTAAGGGATGAATTATACTTTTAGTTAGGCTGGTATAGTTGGGCTTCCTGTTGATGACATTTGAGCCAAAATTTTGAAGTGAGAGAATTCACCCATGAAGATACTTGGAAGGGAACTATTCCATTCAGAGTCAGAACAACATCCTAAATGTGGAACTTCCTGATACCTTTGGGAAAACTATGAAGCCAGTATTACTGGAGAAGCAGAAGGGGAACCTGAACTCCCTCTGCATCTCAGTAATTTGAGATGTCTCAGAACTTTGTCATTCAGCTGCTCAGTTGTGGCCGAGTTTTCGCTACTCCGTGGACCGTGGCATGCCAGGCTTCCCTGTCCTTCACTAGCTCTGTGAGTTTGCTTAAACTGATGTCTATCAAGTGGTTGATTGCATCCAACCATTTCATCTTCTGCTGCCCACTTCCCCTCCCGCTCTCAGTCTTTGCCAGCATCAGGATCTCAGGGAGACATTATCTAAGGGAGGCATTATCCTGTGGAGGGGAGGGAGACTAAGGGAGACATTATCTAGTGGTGGCTTATATTCAGAGTAAAATAACTAAGGGAGACATTATCCTGTGGTGGCTTATATTCAGAGTAAAATAGGATAAACCAAACTTCTAATTTTAATGATAATTCTGGTTACCATACAGAGAAGTTGTGGGCAAGGGTCAAATCAAGTCACCTAAAATTATTAAGCTCCTGCAGTAATTCAGAGAGGAAGTGATAGAAAAATATAGTAAATCCAAATAAATACATCCATGAATAATTGAGGAAATACCCACAAGCATCCTTTGAATAGGATGCTATCCAGTTTAAACATCGCTCACATCCAATATTCAAAAGATTTTTAAAAGGTTATTACTTTAAGTTATAAGTTAGGGAACACACATTTATTCCTCTTCTGTGGAGAAGAACTTTTGGCAAGATATTTTTAGTGTGAGTTATCTGGTGTGCAGATAATATGAAAAATACCATACTAGAACACAGTAAAATCAGAGGAGAACAAAGTAAGGCTTTGTTAAGCAGGGTTTAATTCTTAGCCTTAGTGTTGCAAATGTCTTTTCCTTTGTCCTTAGAAAATCTGCTTGCCAGAGTTAGGCACACTAGATTGAGCAACAAGTAAGGATTAGGTATGGTTCATAGATGATTCCAGAGTTGGTTTATAATGAATTAGATTTTAAAATCCAAAACACTTTTACTACAGTTACTATATTTTCATGTGATTCTTGTGCATGCCATGTTTAAAAAGCACTGTTTCCCAGATCCCCTTAGAAAAACTAAATGTTTATCTAACTAGCCATTCTCCCTTCTCCCTCTCATCATGGTTCCAATCTGAGCCATAATTTTAAGCCAATATTCAACATCTTAACCAGCATGAATTTGTGTATCTAACAAGTTTGCCAAGCCTGACATTTTCATATGGATTCCCACATAAACAGTTGAGGAAGTTTACATACATTAAAAAGATTCTTTCTTCCAAAGTCCACAATATATTTGCTATAAATGAAAAGGATCAATCATTTAAATCCTTACTAACACTTTTAAGTGAATATGAAAAACACTGTATCTAGTAAAGAGCACAAAATATTTTATAAAATATAGATAAATTTGATAAACTATATAAACAGATTGCATTATAATTAATAATTTATAATTAGCCAGATAATTAATAAGGTTTCCCTGGTGGCACAGATGGTAAAGAGTCTACCTGAAAGGCAGGACAGCACTAAAATATAATTAATCAGGGGCTTTCCTCTCAGATACACAAGATTTGAGGATTAAACAAAAAACAAGCATCAGTGGAATACTGAGTCTCCTCACCTATACCACTAATAGGGATTGTCCTAAAGAACTTATTTAGCTGTATTCATTCTTTTTATATGTGTGTGTTCATTCTAATATCAGGTAAGAAATAATATGAATAGGATGCTATCCAGTTTAAACATCGCTCATCCAATATTCAAAAGATTTTAAAAGGTTATTACTTTAAGTTATAAGTTAGGGAACACACATTTATTCCTCTTCTGTGGAGAAGAACTTTTGGCAAGATATTTTTAGTGTGAGTTATCTGGTGTGCAGATAATATGAAAAATACCATACTAGAACACAGTAAAATCAGAGGAGAACAAAGTAAGGCTTTGTTAAGCAGGGTTTAATTCTTAGCCTTAGTGTTGCAAATGTCTTTTCCTTTGTCCTTAGAAAATCTGCTTGCCAGAGTTAGGCACACTAGATTGAGCAACAAGTAAGGATTAGGTATGGTTCATAGATGATTCCAGAGTTGGTTTATAATGAATTAGATTTTAAAATCCAAAACACTTTTACTACAGTTACTATATTTTCATGTGATTCTTGTGCATGCCATGTTTAAAAAGCACTGTTTCCCAGATCCCCTTAGAAAAACTAAATGTTTATCTAACTAGCCATTCTCCCTTCTCCCTCTCATCATGGTTCCAATCTGAGCCATAATTTTAAGCCAATATTCAACATCTTAACCAGCATGAATTTGTGTATCTAACAAGTTTGCCAAGCCTGACATTTTCATATGGATTCCCACATAAACAGTTGAGGAAGTTTACATACATTAAAAAGATTCTTTCTTCCAAAGTCCACAATATATTTGCTATAAATGAAAAGGATCAATCATTTAAATCCTTACTAACACTTTTAAGTGAATATGAAAAACACTGTATCTAGTAAAGAGCACAAAATATTTTATAAAATATAGATAAATTTGATAAACTATATAAACAGATTGCATTATAATTAATAATTTATAATTAGCCAGATAATTAATAAGGTTTCCCTGGTGGCACAGATGGTAAAGAGTCTACCTGAAAGGCAGGACAGCACTAAAATATAATTAATCAGGGGCTTTCCTCTCAGATACACAAGATTTGAGGATTAAACAAAAAACAAGCATCAGTGGAATACTGAGTCTCCTCACCTATACCACTAATAGGGATTGTCCTAAAGAACTTATTTAGCTGTATTCATTCTTTTTATATGTGTGTGTTCATTCTAATATCAGGTAAGAAATAATATGCAACAATACTAAGGACGTAATCAAGCAAGTGAATTGTCAAATCAGGTGAGTCTTAAGGATTTCTTAGCTTGAAAGTCAAGGAGAATCTCAATGTTTATATTAGATAAAAATGAATGTAATTATGAAATGTAATCAGCACTCATATTCTGTGTGCCTGCTCCTTGAAACAAGTTTTGCTAAGTCATGCCTTCAATTTCAAGAACGTTATAGTTCACCAGAATGAGAAACTATGAATAGATGTGTACATCACTAACTCTAGTACAAGGCACTGGGAAAGAGGAGCTGCAACTTAGCACTATAATGCCCTGGACTGCACCAGATACTAAATCTTTGCTCCAGGACATCCATTTCACTGTACTAACTGGCTCTCTGTAAACCCAGTGAAATAAAGATTGGCCCAATATTGCAAAGAGGGTGGGACAAACTCTTGTTGCGCTCTTGTTCAAACTCTTGGCTTGACTCTTAAAGCTTATGAATTAGTCATTTGCAGTCTTATCAACAGCATTCTAATAACGTCAAAAGCAGCTAGAAACCTACTACCATTCTGTGCTCTTGTATCTCCAACAAGGAATTGTTTAGAGGACAAAGCAAAGTATCACCCTGTTGAATCACAGCTAATGCTTTTGTAATACCTATAATAACTGATCCCTGGTTCATAAAATGGAAACAAGTTGCCTACAAGTAATGTTTTTCAAGAAACATAGTTTGAAGTTATAAATCTGAAAAAGTAAGTACTCTGAGTGCAACTTTTCTTTTGTTTTCAAGAAACATAGTTTGAGCTTAATTAATAATTTATAATTAGCCAGATAATTAATAAGGTTTCCCTGGTGGCACAGATGGTAAAGAGTCTACCTGAAAGGCAGGACAGCACTAAAATATAATTAATCAGGGGCTTTCCTCTCAGATACACAAGATTTGAGGATTAAACAAAAAACAAGCATCAGTGGAATACTGAGTCTCCTCACCTATACCACTAATAGGGATTGTCCTAAAGAACTTATTTAGCTGTATTCATTCTTTTTATATGTGTGTGTTCATTCTAATATCAGGTAAGAAATAATATGCAACAATACTAAGGACGTAATCAAGCAAGTGAATTGTCAAATCAGGTGAGTCTTAAGGATTTCTTAGCTTGAAAGTCAAGGAGAATCTCAATGTTTATATTAGATAAAAATGAATGTAATTATGAAATGTAATCAGCACTCATATTCTGTGTGCCTGCTCCTTGAAACAAGTTTTGCTAAGTCATGCCTTCAATTTCAAGAACGTTATAGTTCACCAGAATGAGAAACTATGAATAGATGTGTACATCACTAACTCTAGTACAAGGCACTGGGAAAGAGGAGCTGCAACTTAGCACTATAATGCCCTGGACTGCACCAGATACTAAATCTTTGCTCCAGGACATCCATTTCACTGTACTAACTGGCTCTCTGTAAACCCAGTGAAATAAAGATTGGCCCAATATTGCAAAGAGGGTGGGACAAACTCTTGTTGCGCTCTTGTTCAAACTCTTGGCTTGACTCTTAAAGCTTATGAATTAGTCATTTGCAGTCTTATCAACAGCATTCTAATAACGTCAAAAGCAGCTAGAAACCTACTACCATTCTGTGCTCTTGTATCTCCAACAAGGAATTGTTTAGAGGACAAAGCAAAGTATCACCCTGTTGAATCACAGCTAATGCTTTTGTAATACCTATAATAACTGATCCCTGGTTCATAAAATGGAAACAAGTTGCCTACAAGTAATGTTTTTCAAGAAACATAGTTTGAAGTTATAAATCTGAAAAAGTAAGTACTCTGAGTGCAACTTTTTCTTTTGTAAAAATATTTCATATGGAAAACCAGGCTGTTCACTAATGTCAAACAAAGGATTATTACCTTTGTGACAGGTTCTTTTAATTTGTTTTTAATAATCTTTACTGATTCTATTAATAAAGAAAAACTGGAAATACACTGTCTTTTATTTTGAGAAATTGAAATATATTCAGAACTTGTTTTCAGATTGTGGTGCTGGAGAAGGCTCTTGAACATCCCTTGGACTGCTAGAAGATCAAATTAGTCAATGCTAAAGAAAAATCAGCCCGGAATATTCATGGGAAGGACTGATGGTGAAGCTGAAGCTCCAATACTTTGGTCACCTGTGCAAGAGCCAACTCATTGGAAAAGACCCTGATTTGGGGATAGATTGAGGACAGGATGAGAAGGGGGTGACTGAGGATAAGATGGTCAGATAGCATCATTGACTCAATGGACATGAGTTGAGGAAACTCTGGGAGATAGTGAAGGACAGGGAAACCTGGTGGGCCGCAGCCCATGGGGTTGCAAAGAGGCAGACACAGCTGAGTGGGTGAACAACAAAGCAGCAATGCAGGAAGTAACTATTTCAGTAATTCTTCGCTCTCTGGGTCCTTCCCTTGCAAAGACAGGGACAGCTTCTACGGCTGAGCTGTGAAGTAGGTTGAGAATACCAATTAGGCTCAGGAGCTTCCTCTTTCGCACCCCCAGCAAAATATATTTTATAACCAATCTTATCAAGCTACAGTCTATACTGGCTGTCAGTGCTCATACTATTCAACTTGACAAATTAATTTACATTAAGGTATGTTAACATCAGTGCTAGTTTCTCTGAAACGTTTGCATTTCATTAGGAACTTCACATTAGGCCAAAGAAATTAACAATTAATCATGAAGCTCAGTCTTTTTTTTCCCCTGGTTGCACCATAGGGCATGTGGGATCTTAGTTCCCTGGCCAGGGATGGGGTATGTGTCTCCTGAAGAGGAAGCATGAAGACTTAACCACTGAACCAACAGGGAATTACCACAGCTAGTCATTTTTGATGAGGCAAAAGTCTTTGAAATTGTTCCTAATGAACAAAGGAATTATTGACAACTTTTCTTTTGTAAAAATATTTCATATGGAAAACCAGGCTGTTCACTAATGTCAAACAAAGGATTATTACCTTTGTGACAGGTTCTTTTAATTTGTTTTTAATAATCTTTACTGATTCTATTAATAAAGAAAAACTGGAAATACACTGTCTTTTATTTTGAGAAATTGAAATATATTCAGAACTTGTTTTCAGATTGTGGTGCTGGAGAAGGCTCTTGAACATCCCTTGGACTGCTAGAAGATCAAATTAGTCAATGCTAAAGAAAAATCAGCCCGGAATATTCATGGGAAGGACTGATGGTGAAGCTGAAGCTCCAATACTTTGGTCACCTGTGCAAGAGCCAACTCATTGGAAAAGACCCTGATTTGGGGATAGATTGAGGACAGGATGAGAAGGGGGTGACTGAGGATAAGATGGTCAGATAGCATCATTGACTCAATGGACATGAGTTGAGGAAACTCTGGGAGATAGTGAAGGACAGGGAAACCTGGTGGGCCGCAGCCCATGGGGTTGCAAAGAGGCAGACACAGCTGAGTGGGTGAACAACAAAGCAGCAATGCAGGAAGTAACTATTTCAGTAATTCTTCGCTCTCTGGGTCCTTCCCTTGCAAAGACAGGGACAGCTTCTACGGCTGAGCTGTGAAGTAGGTTGAGAATACCAATTAGGCTCAGGAGCTTCCTCTTTCGCACCCCCAGCAAAATATATTTTATAACCAATCTTATCAAGCTACAGTCTATACTGGCTGTCAGTGCTCATACTATTCAACTTGACAAATTAATTTACATTAAGGTATGTTAACATCAGTGCTAGTTTCTCTGAAACGTTTGCATTTCATTAGGAACTTCACATTAGGCCAAAGAAATTAACAATTAATCATGAAGCTCAGTCTTTTTTTTCCCCTGGTTGCACCATAGGGCATGTGGGATCTTAGTTCCCTGGCCAGGGATGGGGTATGTGTCTCCTGAAGAGGAAGCATGAAGACTTAACCACTGAACCAACAGGGAATTACCACAGCTAGTCATTTTTGATGAGGCATTTAGAAGTCTGTTCTTTGAAATTGTATCAGGGTTTGGAATATCACAACACACTACATCACCCTCAAATACAAACGATGCTGATCAGAAACATATATGCAAATGTGACCATCTTAAGGTATATATTTCTCCTATATATATTTGCACCTACAATTTCAAGCAGTTAATTGTTTTCTATAGTCTTGCTCAATGCAGTTTTACTGTAGGAAAGCAGAAAGAAGATATTTAAAACCAAAGACTTTTTCATACTTTATAAAATCTAAAATTGAATAAATAAGTAGATGTTCCACATTAGAAACAAAGAGGATGCTGACTTTGGGAAAGGCAAGCTAACAACTGGTTGATTCTCCAAGGATGAGAACAGGTAGTTGAGGAAACCCTGAGGATTGTGACAGCCATAAACTGACCTCCACCCGTCTGGGCTCAGAAGCAGGCTCAGGCTTATAGAAAATGACTGACCAATCAATGTGGAGGCTGAATCCCCATCCAGGTTCATCTGTAGTGACCTGAGTTCATGAGCACTTTCCAGAAGAAACCAAGTAACTGAGTTTAAATAGTACCTCTACCACTCCTAGTATTTATAGCTTTGCACCCACACTCCAATCTCTCACCTTGTCTCTTTCTGGGGATCTCCTTGAACACCATGCATCACACCACTTTGTCCTTCACTGCCTCTTATTTCTAACCCTATGTTATCTTTTCCCTTTCCTTCAAGCTACCAGTACAATCTGTAATAATCACTCATAGAAGCAGAAGAGATTAAGAAGTAGTGGCAAGAATACACAGAATAACTCTACAAAAAAGGTCTTAATGACACAGATAATCATGATGGTGTGATCACTCCCTTAGAGTCAGATATTCTGGAGTGTGAAGTCAAGTGGACCTTAGGAAGCATTATTATGAACAAAGTTAATGGAGGTGATGGAATATTAGGTGAGCTATGTAAAATCCTAAAAGATGATGCTGATGAAGTACTGCATTCAATAGGCTAGGAAATTTGGAAAACTCAGTAATGGCCATAGGACTGGAAAAGGTCAGTTTTCACTGCAAACCCTAAGAAGGGCAATGCCAAAGAATTTTCAGACTACTGCACAATTGCATCCATTTCACATGCAAGCAAGGTCATGCTCAAAATACCTGAAGCTAGATTTCAAAACAGTACATGAACTGAGAACTTCTAGATGTACAAACTGGATTTAGAAAAATCATAGGGTCATAGAAAAGGCAAGAGAATTCCAGAAAAAAAATATACTTCTGCTTCACTGACTAAAGTCTTTGACTGTGTAAATCACAACAAACTATGGAAATATTTTAAAGAGATGGGAATACCATATTATCTTACTTGCCTCCTGAAAAGCCTGAATACACATCAAGAAACAATAGTTGAAACCTTATATGTAACAATAAACTGGTTCAAAGTTAGAAAGATGTATGTCAAAGCTGTATATTGTCACACTGGGATTATTTAACCTCCATGCAGAGTGCATCATGCAAAGTGCCATGAATCATAAGATGGAATCAGGATTGCAGAGAGACATATCAAATCCTCAGATATGTGGATGATACCACCCTAATGACCGAAAGCAAAGAGGAACTAAGCTCAGATCCCTTTGGACAGAGGACAAGACTGTTTGATGGCATCACTGAGTCAATGGACGTGAGTTTGAGCAAGCTCCAGGAGATGGTGAAGGATAGGAAAACGTGGCATGCAGCAGTCCAAGGGGTGTCACAAAGAGTTGGACAGGACTGAGTGACGGAATTTGAAAAAGGAACTAAACAGACTCTTCATGAGGGTGAAAAAGGAGAGTGAAAAACTGTGTACAGTGACTACAGTCATTAAATTAAAAGATGCATTGCTCCTTAGAAGAAAGACTATGACAAACCTGGACAATGCATTATTAAAAAGCAAAGACATGGCTTCGCCCACAAAGGTCCATATAGTCAAAGCTACTGCTTCCTGTTACTTATGTATGGATATGAGTGGTGGACTATAAAGAAGACTGAGCACTGAAGAATTGATGTTTTAGAAATGTGACATTGAAGAGGACTCTTGAGAATCCTTTGGACAGTAAGGAGATCAAATCAATTAATCCTAAAGGAAATTCATTCTGAATATTTCCTAGAAGAACAGATGATGAAGCTGAAGCTCCAATACTCAGACCATCTGATGAGAAGAGATGACTCATTTGAAAAGAATCTAATGCTGGGAAAGACTGAAGGCAGGAAGAGAAGGGGATGACAGAGGATAAGATGATTGTATGGCATCATCAACTCAATAGACATGAGCTTGAGGAAGCTCTGGGAGATGGTGAAGGACAATGCTGCAGTCCATGGGGTCACAAAAAGTGGTGCATGACTTAACAACTGAACAATAATTACTCTCTTACATACTTCCTCAAACACTCTGAGCTTATATTTTCCCTCTCTTCATTTTATTTACTTGCAGATCCTCGAACATGGAATCTAACCCTTCTTTTTATTGTTTGAGCTCTTGAAGGTGGCTGGAAAGGGAAAAAAGGATTGAATCCTCCACTTTGGTCATCTGTGCCACAGTGTCCCACTCATTTCTACTCTGCTTTCATTGGCAGCTCTAGTCTTTCTGGTCTTTGTGAGAGAATCAAAGCTTGGTAATGAATGTCTCATGCAACATTTCTGCCACAGACTTCCCCATCAAGATAAATGATAACTCCATTCTTCCAGTAACATATTAGCAGTTATACCCCACATCCAATCCATCCACAAATCTGAGCTGTGATGTTTTTGTAGAGGGATGTCCTCACTCCTGATGGGCACAGCAACAAACACAGCAATCTGAATCTTCCTTTTGATTGGAACAGAGTAAGCCCACAGTCATGTTCATTTATCTACTTGCAGTTCAAAAAATAATTTTAAATATTCTAAGATCTCACTGAAGCCTTCTACTATTTTGAATGAGAGATGATTATGCATATTTTAGCCATTATAAACTTTAATCTCAGAGTATATACACGATTAGCACAGGGTTACACAATTAAGGAGCACTACATTTACTTCTTTGACCTCAGGCCACAAGCACTATTTGCTACATCACTTTATGTATTATCATGAGACTAATTACATCAAGTAATGTGGAGAATAAATTTCTACTTAGTTGATGCCAATGTTACGAGCTAAAAGAACCTGTTGGATTTATAGGCATAAAAACTGAAGACATCTTTCCTAATGAAGACAAGACACTTATATGAAATTAAGAAGCTAAAGGGCACTTGCTACTCTTATTATGAACACACTGTCTTCTAGCCCCAAACATGCCCTTTTGTCAGTGTGAGTAATTAGCGCTTCTGACCACATTTAATAATGCTCTGTGTTTTAGGAACACTAATTAACTCACACCATGATATCCATCTACATTTTTGAAGTTGAAGAAATTGAAGTAAGAAAAATAAAATCAACAACATAGCCCAGGGTCACAACACATTAGTATCACATTCAAGATTATTATTTTTGACCTCTCAATTTCTTTTGAAAAATAGACCCAAAGCTATAATCATTTTGTGAACACACTGCTGTTTGTAACTCTTGAATGGTTTTAGCTACTTCCTATTGAAAATACCAATGGCCTTGGAGTCATTACATCTCACATTCAGCTACCACCCAAGTCCCTGGTAGAGACTCATGCCTGCTATTCTAGACCTTTATTCTTGGCAATGGGCTGGGAGTCAGACTCTTTCTGGGGAAAAGTAATAATACATGATGGAGAAAGAAACGACAACACACTCCAGTATTCTTGCGTACAGAATTCCACGGACAGAAGAGCCTGCAGGGCTACAGTCCAAGTTGAGTGATTAGCGCTTCAGTAATAACTGAAGACCTTGAATAGCCCATTGCTCCAAGAATTGGCTTGCTTTCAGAAGCCACTGACCTCTTACACAGTATTCACAATGGAAACTTTTTTTGGTTTAAATCTAGATCCAAATAGTTTAGAATACCTTGTTGGACTGAGTGTCCTTCTTGGTCTCTCTTAGGATTTTCAGAGTTTATCTTTCTTACCACTTCACATATCCTATCTCTTCTAAATTAAATATCATCAGCTTAAAGTTTCTACCAATTCCATTGGCATTTCCATCTTCTAATTATGACTTTAGCTCTACATCCTGACTACCAACTCCCTACTCTGTTCTTAGCAGTTTCCCTATCCATCCCGAATCTTCTTTGGAGATACAACTTTGACATTTCATCAGTTCTGATATTTCGTCTTCTGACTTCCCATTCTTCAAGCTTCACTTCCTACCGTTCCAGTTCACAAATTTTAGTACAAATTTATCAGCTTTTCAGCTTTTCAACGGTATTTCTAATTCACTGTCCTTAACACTTTGCACATTCCATTACCATCTTCTGCCTTGCTTCAGGCTGAGACAAATGCGGGATGAGTGTAGATTGTTTGGGAGGGCATTCCAAAAAAGAACAGTTAGGCATGCGGGGAAAGCGGATTGGGGAAGGGATAAAATTAAATAAAATGAGTAATAATGACAGATTTACAACAGCTAAATGGAGAACAATATTATGGGGGGGGGGGGGGGCGGAGCCCTGTGGAACTGCTTAAAGTACACTTCAGTTTGTTTTGCTGAGGAATGTATCCAATGACTCCACACTCTCATCTGTTAAGGCTCAACGAAGGGAGGAAGTTAATTCTTATTACTTGATGTCAGACTGTACTGAATGTAAGTTGAGCCAGCCTTAAAGTATTAGGGAAAGCTTTGAGGCAAATGAACTGAGAACCAAGGGCATGTGTGGCAGGAGATATCAACGTTCACAGCAGCTTCTCACTACACCTGCAGATCACCTTAGAACTAGATGCAGGAAGGACCTTGGATATACCATTACATTTTCACCTTATTACCTGGGTTAGGTTGTTTTTAACAAGCTTCAAAACACTTGTATTATTCACTCCTTATTCTCGTGATTTTTCACCTTTCTGTTGTTTTCTGGAAAAACAGAGACTGCTGGTAGACATTTACACCCATTTTATGAATCTACATCTGGCTAGCTGATTATTTCCAAGAAACTGTGATGACTGGATTCATTTCACCTTTATGACAACATTCTCAAATTCCATCTTCATAAACTCAGACAATTCCCTGACAATACTCTTGACTGTTACATTTCCTATTTATTCCCCAGAGGAATGTCTCATCCTATATGCTTATTTCATCATCATATACCACAGTACCAGAGAGCAGAATGTCTCATCCAAGATTTGTAACCATTAACCTGACTACCAACTCCCTACTCTGTTCTTAGCAGTTTCCCTATCCATCCCGAATCTTCTTTGGAGATACAACTTTGACATTTCATCAGTTCTGATATTTCGTCTTCTGACTTCCCATTCTTCAAGCTTCACTTCCTACCGTTCCAGTTCACAAATTTTAGTACAAATTTATCAGCTTTTCAGCTTTTCAACGGTATTTCTAATTCACTGTCCTTAACACTTTGCACATTCCATTACCATCTTCTGCCTTGCTTCAGGCTGAGACAAATGCGGGATGAGTGTAGATTGTTTGGGAGGGCATTCCAAAAAAGAACAGTTAGGCATGCGGGGAAAGCGGATTGGGGAAGGGATAAAATTAAATAAAATGAGTAATAATGACAGATTTACAACAGCTAAATGGAGAACAATATTATTGGGGCGGGGGGGGGCGGAGCCCTGTGGAACTGCTTAAAGTACACTTCAGTTTGTTTTGCTGAGGAATGTATCCAATGACTCCACACTCTCATCTGTTAAGGCTCAACGAAGGGAGGAAGTTAATTCTTATTACTTGATGTCAGACTGTACTGAATGTAAGTTGAGCCAGCCTTAAAGTATTAGGGAAAGCTTTGAGGCAAATGAACTGAGAACCAAGGGCATGTGTGGCAGGAGATATCAACGTTCACAGCAGCTTCTCACTACACCTGCAGATCACCTTAGAACTAGATGCAGGAAGGACCTTGGATATACCATTACATTTTCACCTTATTACCTGGGTTAGGTTGTTTTTAACAAGCTTCAAAACACTTGTATTATTCACTCCTTATTCTCGTGATTTTTCACCTTTCTGTTGTTTTCTGGAAAAACAGAGACTGCTGGTAGACATTTACACCCATTTTATGAATCTACATCTGGCTAGCTGATTATTTCCAAGAAACTGTGATGACTGGATTCATTTCACCTTTATGACAACATTCTCAAATTCCATCTTCATAAACTCAGACAATTCCCTGACAATACTCTTGACTGTTACATTTCCTATTTATTCCCCAGAGGAATGTCTCATCCTATATGCTTATTTCATCATCATATACCACAGTACAGAGACAGAGTAGATGCAGAATATGTTCCTCTAGCCTACCAAGATTTGTAACCATTTACACAGTCTGCCACATTTGCTGTTGCTTGGGAAATAAGTAGTGAAGCCCAGCTGATCCCTTGTGCTCTAGGATTCCTCCCTTCTTACTTGTATAAGGACTTCACTCATGGTTTTCTTTTCCCATCATAATATATATATATATATATATATATATATATATATATATATATATATATATGTATGTATGTATTACCCCCGTCTCAGATAGCATAAAATCAACAGTATCTTGAATACACATACATTTTTGGCTACCACCTCATTTTTCCTATACTTTACACAACAAAATGCATAGTAAGAGCCATATAAGTGTACCATCTCTACTTACCCATAGCCTATTCTCTGTCCCAACTCCAACTTGACCCACAAGGCAAACTAAAATGAACCTCATTCTCTCACATCACTTCGCCTTTGAAAAAGACATAATCACAGAATGATAAAGCTAAAAGAAACATGACACATTAAAGATAATAATCGCACTTTTGGGTGAGGCAGTAGTGAAGGGGGGGCTGGTCTCATAACAATGTCTTAATGTCACCCTCCCTCTATTTGTTAGCAATATTGGCAGGTAGGATTCTTTCCTTCACTCTTTATTGTTCTTCCTCCATGGAGATTTCCTGCCATAAGATGTACACTATGCTAGAGAAGCATGCATACTTGCCAGTGCCTACAGGTACCTTTTCAGTGGTCAGACCATTCACAGTTTTGTGGCCACACTGCATCTTTTCACATCATAATTGCCTAGAACCTTCACATTCCAGTGGTCTTGGTATTGAACCAGGAGTTGGTAAGAGCTTCAACTCAGTCATCCCCTAAACATATCTCGGCACTACTAGTATGCGGCAGTGATGGCCACTGCTATTCACCCCCACCCTCCCAAGATGCCACCGCACACTGGAAGTGGAGGGGAGCAGAGATTACTGGGCAAAGACTGGGGACTGATGGAATACAAGTCCTCAGGCCATGAAGATCATGAGAGCTTGGTCTTCAAACTCCCTTCAGGTGCTCCAACATTCCATCAGAATTCACTTACAAAAGAAAAACATCAATAATAATACTACTAAGAGCTTCATGACTGCAATTGCAGAGCATTAAACATCAAGTATGGGCTTCCTCAATAGCTCAGTGGTAAAGAATCTGCCTGCCAATGCAGGAGATGCAAGAGAAGGGGGTTGGAGTTCTACATCAGAAGATCCCCTGGAAGAGGAAATGGCAACCAACTCCAGTATTCTTGCCCAGAGATTCCCACGGATAGAGGAACCTGGCAGGATTCAGTCCAAAAGGTTGTAAAGAGTCATACATGATTGAACAACTGAGCACAAACATCAAATTCAGGGTCTTATGAGAGTGGGGCCCTGCACAACTGTGCTAGGGGGTCCAGTCCTGTCTGGAGTTAGTGGGAAATCTCCAGAATGGCTAAGAATAAGTTCACCACACACATTGCTTCATGAAGTTGGAGAGGAGGAATTGGTTAATTTTAGAGTTCAGTGAATATTTCTGGCATGTTTTAGTTAGGAAGAAAGATTTAGGCACAATTCAAGCAGATTTATCCAGTTGCTGTTTTACAGTAAACTTTATTATTAAAAAAAAGTTTGCAATATAATCAAAATGAGGCTAGCATTCTCTAACTCATGAATATTAAAAATATCCGATTTGTGTTCAAATTAGGTTTCAGGTGCTACACTTGCTTAGTTTACACAGCATTCTGGGACTCAATTACTTAATTTTCAAAGGGTCTAAGAGTTGGCCCTAACATTTTAGATTGCTGACAAGGTTAAGAAGGCAAGGGACAGACAAGACTTAATCACATAAAAGCTCAATGAACATTAATGACATTATGATAATTATATTTCTAATTTATGATTATTATAAGTAGTACTGAAATACATTTCCTTATGGCAAAGATTCTTAAGAATGTCTTACTCCAACAGATTTCTAGAATAAGTGTGATTAGATTAATGATGTTGTTGATTTGTAAGTCCCTTGAAAAAAACATACTTAATGCCAGAGGGGGGGCTTACTGGCCAAAGACTGGGGACTGATGGAATACAAGTCCTCAGGCCATGAAGATCATGAGAGCTTGGTCTTCAAACTCCCTTCAGGTGCTCCAACATTCCATCAGAATTCACTTACAAAAGAAAAACATCAATAATAATACTACTAAGAGCTTCATGACTGCAATTGCAGAGCATTAAACATCAAGTATGGGCTTCCTCAATAGCTCAGTGGTAAAGAATCTGCCTGCCAATGCAGGAGATGCAAGAGAAGGGGGTTGGAGTTCTACATCAGAAGATCCCCTGGAAGAGGAAATGGCAACCAACTCCAGTATTCTTGCCCAGAGATTCCCACGGATAGAGGAACCTGGCAGGATTCAGTCCAAAAGGTTGTAAAGAGTCATACATGATTGAACAACTGAGCACAAACATCAAATTCAGGGTCTTATGAGAGTGGGGCCCTGCACAACTGTGCTAGGGGGTCCAGTCCTGTCTGGAGTTAGTGGGAAATCTCCAGAATGGCTAAGAATAAGTTCACCACACACATTGCTTCATGAAGTTGGAGAGGAGGAATTGGTTAATTTTAGAGTTCAGTGAATATTTCTGGCATGTTTTAGTTAGGAAGAAAGATTTAGGCACAATTCAAGCAGATTTATCCAGTTGCTGTTTTACAGTAAACTTTATTATTAAAAAAAAGTTTGCAATATAATCAAAATGAGGCTAGCATTCTCTAACTCATGAATATTAAAAATATCCGATTTGTGTTCAAATTAGGTTTCAGGTGCTACACTTGCTTAGTTTACACAGCATTCTGGGACTCAATTACTTAATTTTCAAAGGGTCTAAGAGTTGGCCCTAACATTTTAGATTGCTGACAAGGTTAAGAAGGCAAGGGACAGACAAGACTTAATCACATAAAAGCTCAATGAACATTAATGACATTATGATAATTATATTTCTAATTTATGATTATTATAAGTAGTACTGAAATACATTTCCTTATGGCAAAGATTCTTAAGAATGTCTTACTCCAACAGATTTCTAGAATAAGTGTGATTAGATTAATGATGTTGTTGATTTGTAAGTCCCTTGACAAACAAACAAGTCAACTTCCATACTTACAAATAGTTTTCAAATATATATACATATATATATATATACATATGTATATATATAAATAATAAATTCCCACTTGTTGAGTATGAAATGGTCCATTTTACAGATAACTTTGATATGGTAACATGCCCATACCTTGAGAAGTGTGTGTGTGTGTGTGTGTTGTTATCTTTGTCTCTAAGTTTATGCTGAGAATTTGAAAAGCTTAGCTTCAAAATCAATAGCCTATAGTGCAGAGGAGATATTTCTGTTCTTACCAAAGGACTTTGGAACAACACTGCATGCCACATCAAAGATATGATATGGATTGGAGAATTCACACTGGGCATTACAAAACAACTAAAACAGTTCTAATGTTCCTGGTGCAATATATCTACAAAATCAACTTGAAATTTTGATGGAGTACTCAGCCATCTTCCATGCACGTATCAAGTAACTTGGACAGTGCCATACACCTGATGTTCTTTTCAATGTGCAAATCTATTTCAGGCCACCAGACATAGCCTCAATCTAATGAGTTCATGACAACAATTTCTGTTTGCTACTGTTCCAACACATAATCAAGATAACTTTATGATCACCTTCTGGAATTGCAAAATGCTCCCAATAAACATGCGATTTATGAGTAAATGATGCCTGTTAATGGCATATAGCTCATTTGAATGCCTCTGGCAGTTTCTCAACTGGACACTCCTTCCATTTTCTGTGTAAGCCAAGGGCAGATATTAGGAATGACACATAAACAAGATAATTTATTTACCCTAAGGAGATGGATAATAAATATGGCATAATATATAATAAGGTATCAAATTAGTAAATACATCTTATTTTAGTAAAATTTGGTATGATATCTGCTGTAATTCAGACCGGCAGAAACTTGAGATAAAATATCTCTTATGTTTAGTCAGATAATTTGAGGCAGAAAGGATTATTTTACAGTAAGGAAAGCAGTTTTATAACATGTAAGTTTTTTCAACAACACTGATATGTAATGATACTGCTATCTTTCTTGGTTTAATATAAATGCATAATTGGTTCAGCTAAATGTTAAATCTAATTTTTACTTTGACCTTTAACTACATATCATTTAACAAATATATCACATTCCTTATTTGAGAAAGATGATGTGGTCCTGCCATATTGATCATTAAAACATGAGTTTGCTCAACATGCAAGAAAATATATGAAAATATAAACCATGTCATCATAACCATATAGTAGAGCAGAAATTGTGTCTTGAGAGTAGACACAAATAAACTATTTGCTGTTATTTATTTTCTCCAAAGAAAGAAATGCTAATTATCACAAAAAACATATTTGCTAGAAAGTGAGCTAAACAAGTCATTTTGAAAAGCTTAGCTTCAAAATCAATACCCAAAAGGGGATTGAAAAGAATTTTTCACACTGGGCATTACAAAACAACTAAAACAGTTCTAATGTTCCTGGTGCAATATATCTACAAAATCAACTTGAAATTTTGATGGAGTACTCAGCCATCTTCCATGCACGTATCAAGTAACTTGGACAGTGCCATACACCTGATGTTCTTTTCAATGTGCAAATCTATTTCAGGCCACCAGACATAGCCTCAATCTAATGAGTTCATGACAACAATTTCTGTTTGCTACTGTTCCAACACATAATCAAGATAACTTTATGATCACCTTCTGGAATTGCAAAATGCTCCCAATAAACATGCGATTTATGAGTAAATGATGCCTGTTAATGGCATATAGCTCATTTGAATGCCTCTGGCAGTTTCTCAACTGGACACTCCTTCCATTTTCTGTGTAAGCCAAGGGCAGATATTAGGAATGACACATAAACAAGATAATTTATTTACCCTAAGGAGATGGATAATAAATATGGCATAATATATAATAAGGTATCAAATTAGTAAATACATCTTATTTTAGTAAAATTTGGTATGATATCTGCTGTAATTCAGACCGGCAGAAACTTGAGATAAAATATCTCTTATGTTTAGTCAGATAATTTGAGGCAGAA
This sequence comes from Tragulus kanchil, assembly GCA_022376925.1. Lineage (NCBI taxonomy): Eukaryota > Metazoa > Chordata > Mammalia > Artiodactyla > Tragulidae > Tragulus > Tragulus kanchil. Next base: position 146,861,938 of record JAIOJX010000004.1, read on the forward strand.
AGGATTATTTTACAGTAAGGAAAGCCGTTTTATAACATGTAAGTTTTTCAACAACACTGATATGTAATGATACTGCTATCTTTCTTGGTTTAATATAAATGCATAATTGGTTCAGCTAAATGTTAAATCTAATTTTTACTTTGACCTTTAACTACATATCATTTAACAAATATATCACATTCCTTATTTGAGAAAGATGATGTGGTCCTGCCATATTGATCATTAAAACATGAGTTTGCTCAACATGCAAGAAAATATATGAAAATATAAACCATGTCATCATAACCATATAGTAGAGCAGAAATTGTGTCTTGAGAGTAGACACAAATAAACTATTTGCTGTTATTTATTTTCTCCAAAGAAAGAAATGCTAATTATCACAAAAAACATATTTGCTAGAAAGTGAGCTAAACAAGTCATTTTGAAGCAAATGATAATGAAATGAAAATAAAAGAAACATGTACACAGCCATGCAAAATATTGGTAAAGAAATTTCCTATCCCAGCTCTTTGCAGGAACTCAAAAATGATGAAAAATTAAGTACCGGCATTCTTTTTGATGTGCAATTATTCTCTAATCTATGATATGACTTGGGCAGTAGTCAATATTGTAGTTAGAATTGTGTTCTGCTAATCCTCTATGTCAAGGATTGTAATAGCATTGAGTTATATACAAAGAAAATTTTTGTGCATCAAATATTTTTTAACTAAAAGAATGTTTTAAAATTGACAGGTGTTATTTTCATCTCTTTTGAAATGTTTTTTGAAGTCTTTTAATAGCAGAATGGTCTACTTCTACTTGAGAATTCTGACATTTACTTCTCCCAAAGAAGACATGTTGAATAATACAGGTCAATAATCATACAATGCAAACTGATTTCTTCCAGGAGACAGTCAAACTTGATAGGTTTTTTTTATATCTCTGAGCATGTATTTTTATATTAAAGAACAATCTGAGTTAACCATTATTATACATTTGAGAATTCAATTAAACATAATTTTGGTGAGATAACATACAAAAATGCTACGATTACCATTGTCATATTTATATATTAAGTAGAAACCCAACTTTTGAAGTAAGTAAGTACTTTGGCCTTTCAGATTGTATGTCTTTTATTTATTTTACAGGTGCGCTTCGGTATTTTCTAACAAGAACATTTGTAACTTTACATATTTGTCCTTGTCACAGTCCAACATTCTCAGAAGTTCCCTATATAATGTGCCGTACCCTAAATTTAAGTGACTCAGCTTCTTTATTTCAATATTGTCAGGGAATTTTCTAAGTAGAAACCAATTACATATGACCTTCCATTTGCATCCAGTCCAAAAGAAAATCTCATAACTTAATTTTCATGTGTTAGAGACACAGTTTGCTTGAGTAGACTGCAAATCACAAAAAGAAAACTATTTTTAGGCATTTCCTAACTTAAAGAACTCAAACTCAAATCATAGAAAATTTAGGTTATTTCTCCCTGTAAACTTTGTGTTAACATCATAAGCATTTAGATTAAATTAATTATTTTCAATTTATATAACTGATTTGCTTTACAAAGCAATAGGCAGTTATATAAAAATATCTGATAATGGGTTTATCCTAGAACAATGATTATAATAGAGACACAAATATGTAGTACAGTTAAACAGAAAGGCCATTTTAAAAGTATTTTTTGTTTGTTTCCTAAAAATTATCTGGCATGCCAACACTCCCCTCATCTTTATCTTCAATATATAATTTATACCTGCAAAGAAGTACAGAGAATTTTTAGTTTTGCAAGACTCAAGTTTGTAGCATGGTTATTTTATAATGCATTATTATTAATGCAATACACATACAATCTAGGGATTTTCAGAATTTAAATTCCAGAAGTAGAGCACCTTGGTGTAATGCAAACAACCTATGCTTTGAAATCAATAGTTCTAGGAACAAATATTGACTCTAACAGTCACTTTATTTTGACACGAACAAACTCCTCCAGAAGTCCACAGCTGCAAATGAAAACATATATTCAACCAATGGCAAGAAAAACTAAGAGAGAATGTTCAGGATGTGGGTATGACATTAGCCACTGTGGATGGGAAGAGACAGTGTCATGTTTGAGAAAATATGAGTGCTGAACAGTAAGTGGTCCCAGAAAAAAGATGTTTGAAGTTTGTCTTATAGCTCCTAGTGCTGTTTTAAAATTAACTAAGCAAGACATGGGTAAAGTAATGGAACACTAATTTCATAGAGATATACAAAGTAATTTGAAGCCAAATGTAAAAAATAATAGTAAAATAAAAGACAGCTGGAAAAGACAGTTGGATTGAGCAAATTTATAAAATGTGCCGTACCCTATATAATGTGCCGTACCCTAAATTTAAGTGACTCAGCTTCTTTATTTCAATATTGTCAGGGAATTTTCTAAGTAGAAACCAATTACATATGACCTTCCATTTGCATCCAGTCCAAAAGAAAATCTCATAACTTAATTTTCATGTGTTAGAGACACAGTTTGCTTGAGTAGACTGCAAATCACAAAAAGAAAACTATTTTTAGGCATTTCCTAACTTAAAGAACTCAAACTCAAATCATAGAAAATTTAGGTTATTTCTCCCTGTAAACTTTGTGTTAACATCATAAGCATTTAGATTAAATTAATTATTTTCAATTTATATAACTGATTTGCTTTACAAAGCAATAGGCAGTTATATAAAAATATCTGATAATGGGTTTATCCTAGAACAATGATTATAATAGAGACACAAATATGTAGTACAGTTAAACAGAAAGGCCATTTTAAAAGTATTTTTTGTTTGTTTCCTAAAAATTATCTGGCATGCCAACACTCCCCTCATCTTTATCTTCAATATATAATTTATACCTGCAAAGAAGTACAGAGAATTTTTAGTTTTGCAAGACTCAAGTTTGTAGCATGGTTATTTTATAATGCATTATTATTAATGCAATACACATACAATCTAGGGATTTTCAGAATTTAAATTCCAGAAGTAGAGCACCTTGGTGTAATGCAAACAACCTATGCTTTGAAATCAATAGTTCTAGGAACAAATATTGACTCTAACAGTCACTTTATTTTGACACGAACAAACTCCTCCAGAAGTCCACAGCTGCAAATGAAAACATATATTCAACCAATGGCAAGAAAAACTAAGAGAGAATGTTCAGGATGTGGGTATGACATTAGCCACTGTGGATGGGAAGAGACAGTGTCATGTTTGAGAAAATATGAGTGCTGAACAGTAAGTGGTCCCAGAAAAAAGATGTTTGAAGTTTGTCTTATAGCTCCTAGTGCTGTTTTAAAATTAACTAAGCAAGACATGGGTAAAGTAATGGAACACTAATTTCATAGAGATATACAAAGTAATTTGAAGCCAAATGTAAAAAATAATAGTAAAATAAAAGACAGCTGGAAAAGACAGTTGGATTGAGCATATGCATTTACCTCCATACCCCCCAAAAGATTCACTATAATGACAATAAAATTGTAAAATAAAAATGCATACAGCAATGAAAAAGTTTAGAAAAAATAGAATAACAGCAGTGTAAACAAGTTTGAGCATAGCCAAGATATAATAGACTTGGAAAATACATGAAAGTTTAAATATTTCCTGAAGAATGCTGGAAGAATTCTGATTTGTATAAATGAGCTCTAGAAAGAGTCCTGAATTAAAGGCAGCAATCATCACAGGAGAGCGGAGTTTAAAATGGGAGAGGAAATAAGAAGTAATTAGATTATGAAAAAGACAAAAATGTTTATCAACAGGAACAACTATCCCTCTAAAGACAGGGAGAAAATTAGAGCTCTGTTCCTTGAAGTAAGAAGATTATATATTACTCTACCATAAAATATATAATTCCCCTCTAACATAACACAGTTAGAAAAAAAGACGCTATTTTCTATGTCAACATTTCTTATTTATGTGCTTCATGATCAATTGGCAGAATTTTCCCCTTTTCTACTTTCATTTTATAAGCTATCTCAACCCAGAATCCATGGCCAGATGATTCCGTTCATGCTGTTGATCCCCAGTTCAGGTAATAGGATTGGAATTGGTGCATCATCTCATATTACTTTTTCTCGGTAAGGAAGTAAAGGCTGGTGAAGATACCTCAATGACTAGTTAGTGCTCATCATTTGATCCTTGTTTTGCCAGTAAGATAAAATCACTCTCCAGTTTACTTTAAGTTAGATGATTTATAAACAAGATCAGAAAGAACTAAAATAGTGCTCTAGACAGTAGTGGTTTATTCTTCCATGTTGCACAGAAGCTATCCTGGACTCATTCCATTCCAAGAAAATGGAATAGTCTATACCTTGAGGAACATAGATAGTAGTGCGATCACCAGATTTTATGCTTCTTCTAAGAATTGTATCTCCCAAGCCTTTTAAAACATGTCTCCACTTCCACCTTCACATTTAGATGAAGAACAAATCTATCCATTTTATCTATCAATCTATTGGTTTTATCTACAAATATATCCATCTATCAACTAACACATTCTATCCATATTATATTCTAATTTCTATTAGCATATACTCAATTTTCTATCCCAGTTCACAAGTACCTTGCAGGACACAAAGGATAGCCTACATCCATATGGTATAATATATTATGGAACATCTTAGAATCAGCAGAGAAATGTATTCCTTGTTCTGATAATACACTGAGAGATATAGATGAAGAGAGCAAACTTGTACAAAATACTTTTTTTCCCAAACTTAATAGTATGTGATGTTGTTGATTTGATTAAAAAGTAAACAGAATCCAAAATGGATTGACTGTCTGTCACAGTGAAGATCCATTATAAGCTGCCTGGATTTCCTGGTTAGGGTCCTGTGTAATGCAACTCCCTGCTCAGTGGAAGAAACTGTTCTCAGAGAATCTCATTGAAATATATCTTTCACGTTGATATTTCACACAGTCTTTCATAACATTACAAGCTTTTGTGGATGAAAGAGGTATTTAGTCTTTTCCTGCCTGACGCTGCAAACCTCAAGCATATCTATGCCTGCTTATTTCAAATAGATAGCTCCAGCAGAAAAAAAAAAAAAAAAATCAGTCTTAGCATTTCAGTCATGTTCCATTTCAGTAAATAGCTACTGTCCACATGACAAACTTTAACTCTTTGTTGCAATGTCCACATAAAATTTTACAATTGTATTAGCAATACAAGGATATTGATAGAATCCAATCATCTGAGACAGGAATTGGCAAACACCTATAATAATTAATTTGTTTTGCAATAATTATCTTGACCCATTAAACCTAAGAACATTAAGTACTCGTGATTTATTCAAGAAAGGACCTTCTTCCAAATTACAGTAAAGATCTGAGCGATTTTTCGCCTGAGCTATGGCCTCTGTGGGTGATCTACAGTCCCTGTTAAGCAGATCTGAACTGGGTACCATCGTTGGCCCATACGATGGAACATGCAGCAATTCAATTAAAAGTTAACATGACTCAAGGGTTCATGTGTTTCTAGATACAATCCAGCTCTTATTTCTTTACTCTATAGATTGCTTCATATTCTTAATTTCTATCAATCTATTGGTTTTATCTACAAATATATCCATCTATCAACTAACACATTCTATCCATATTATATTCTAATTTCTATTAGCATATACTCAATTTTCTATCCCAGTTCACAAGTACCTTGCAGGACACAAAGGATAGCCTACATCCATATGGTATAATATATTATGGAACATCTTAGAATCAGCAGAGAAATGTATTCCTTGTTCTGATAATACACTGAGAGATATAGATGAAGAGAGCAAACTTGTACAAAATACTTTTTCCCAAACTTAAGAGTATGTGATGTTGTTGATTTGATTAAAAAGTAAACAGAATCCAAAATGGATTGACTGTCTGTCACAGTGAAGATCCATTATAAGCTGCCTGGATTTCCTGGTTAGGGTCCTGTGTAATGCAACTCCCTGCTCAGTGGAAGAAACTGTTCTCAGAGAATCTCATTGAAATATATCTTTCACGTTGATATTTCACACAGTCTTTCATAACATTACAAGCTTTTGTGGATGAAAGAGGTATTTAGTCTTTTCCTGCCTGACGCTGCAAACCTCAAGCATATCTATGCCTGCTTATTTCAAATAGATAGCTCCAGCAGAAAAAAAAAAAAAAAAATCAGTCTTAGCATTTCAGTCATGTTCCATTTCAGTAAATAGCTACTGTCCACATGACAAACTTTAACTCTTTGTTGCAATGTCCACATAAAATTTTACAATTGTATTAGCAATACAAGGATATTGATAGAATCCAATCATCTGAGACAGGAATTGGCAAACACCTATAATAATTAATTTGTTTTGCAATAATTATCTTGACCCATTAAACCTAAGAACATTAAGTACTCGTGATTTATTCAAGAAAGGACCTTCTTCCAAATTACAGTAAAGATCTGAGCGATTTTTCGCCTGAGCTATGGCCTCTGTGGGTGATCTACAGTCCCTGTTAAGCAGATCTGAACTGGGTACCATCGTTGGCCCATACGATGGAACATGCAGCAATTCAATTAAAAGTTAACATGACTCAAGGGTTCATGTGTTTCTAGATACAATCCAGCTCTTATTTCTTTACTCTATAGATTGCCTTCATCTTGCCTTTTGTGTCTTCTTGCCCTTGACTTCGTCAACTGATCTTTTCCCATCTATAGGGAGGGTAACTGCAAAATTCCAAACTGTTTTCTTACCTTAATTTAAAATCCCATTAGTCAACTAGACTGATTGTTTTGTTTTTGAAGGAAAACAGTTTTAAGGTTCGCACTATTCACTATTAAAGCTATTGGTCTTTCTAGTTTTCTAATTTTCTCCGGAAATGGTGGAAACTTCTCATGGATATATTCCTCCAGAGCTATCCAGTGGCTTCCTCTGGTATATGCTGTTTTCACTTAATGAGTAAATTTTATTGAGCTACTTCTTACATGCTAATATAAATAACCCAGACGTTCCAATGGCATAATAGGTATTTTAGGTCTAAAAATATGATCTTTTTTTATAACATTTGAAGCTTGGCTTGGCTCTCTAAAGCCAAGTAAAAGGTTGCCATTCTTTTTAAAGAGAACATATGTAGCTGAAGTGGTGGGCAGCTCGGCCAAAATCATAGTTTTTGTAACTTCTGTGAGCCACTCAGTATCTCAGAAATCCGTATGCCTGATTTTTCCAAATTAACTATCCTAGGTTATTGCATGTACTATCACACTTTCCCAGTTTCCCTTGGTTTCTTATTCTGAACCAGAAATTATCATGATCTTTTCATTACAATGAGTCAACCTATTTTTGTTAAATAGACTCACTGTGCTGATCATTACTCAATATGTACACATATTGAATCATTATGTTGTACGTGATCAGTCATTCAGTCCTGTCTGACTCTTATGGCCCCATGGACTGTAGGAATTTTCAAGGCAAGAATACTGGAGCAGGTTGCCATTTCCTACAACAAAGGATCTTCCCAATCCATGGGTCAAACCCACTTTGCTTGTGTCTTTTTCATTGGTGGGCGGATCATTTACCTAGTGCCACCTGGGAAGCCCTTTATGTTGTATAGCTAGAACTAATAAAGTGTAAATTTCAATTACATCTCAACTCTAACTTCTGACATAAACAAAAGCAAATCAACTTATTTTTAAGTGAAGAATTTAGAGATTTTTCTAGGAGGGAATATGATAACCTACCAGTGTTTTCTAGTGGGAAGAGGGTTAGGAGAGCGACAAGCTAAGCAAAGGGGATTAAGAGGTAGAAGCTACTAGATATAAAGTAAATGTTACAAGGATGTAATGCACATCAGAGGAGATATAATCAACATTTTATAATAATTTCATAAGAAGCATAATTTATACAGATATTGAATCACTCTTTTGTTTACCTGAATCTAATATGTCAATATAATTCAACTGGACTTCTCAGGTGGTGCTATTGATGAAGAACCGGCCTGCCAGTGCAAGAGACATATGAGATGCAGGTTCAACCCCTGAGTCAGGAAGGCCTTCTTGAAGGAGGGCACAGCAATCCACTCCACTATTTTTGCCTAGAAAATCCCATGGACAGAGAAGCTTGGCGGACTACTGTCCACAGGCTCACAAAGAGTCAGACATGGATGAAGTTACTTAACACACACATACTTCAATTAAAAAACAATCATCAGAGCTTCCCTGGTGGTCCAGTGGGTAAAGAGTCTGCCTTGAAGTGCAAGGGACACCGGTTCGATCCCTGGCCCTGGGATGATCCCATGTGCTGTGGAGTGACTGGACCGGTGTGTCCAATTGTGTGTGCGCCCAGAGTCAGTGTTCTGCAACGAGAGGGGCCACTGCAATGGGAGGCCCACACATGCCAAAGAATAAAGATAGATGAAAATAATAAATAACTAAGAAAAAGCTCGGGGAGTGAAGTTAAAAAAAAAAAAAATCATCAAAACGAATAGGAGCACTTGACATTTAAACCAAAAATGACAATCCATTCACATGTCAAAAAGTACAAATTTGCTAATCAACTGACTGAATACAAATGATATGACTAGAAGGTTTATTTTCTTTTCTTTCCAATTTTTCAATTTCAAATTATCCTCTTAATTGCATATATTCACAACAACATCATTTCCACTCAAAGCTTTACTTCTACTCTTCTAATATGTTTTTTTGTTATTGGCCATATATTATCAGTATATTGTCAGCATATCCAAGTATTCATAATTATATATTTGAAAGATTATGTCCTCAAGATTTAAATGAAATTGTTATTTTAATTCAGAAATTCATGAAGAATCATATATCCAAAAATATGGCTCAAAAAGAAGGTAAGCAATTTTGTCACAAACTAACAGAAATTTCCTAATATACGCAAATGTCATTATCAGGAAAAAATATGCAAGTCCTCTGTTTCAAGCTATACAAAACTATAGGTAAAACTTTTTACTTTACTTTGAAAATTACCATGTTCAGTTATTTCCCTTATAATCTCATTGTCATCTCCATTTTCTGTTAAATAATTCATCTCCTCTATCACAATCACAAAGTATCACAAATACTGTAATGTTATTGGATTTCAGTAGGCCAGAAAAATTCTTGCTAAATAAATGAGCCATTATACTGTTAAATCATGTGGATTGATTTTATCTACTTGACAAGGGACACTCAGATCATTTTAAGATTTGTTTTTTTAATTCTCTTTCTCTCAAGTTTAAAGGTTATTTACAAAGATCCAAGTTGCTTTCAATTGACTGAATTTATCTACTTTATGGTAGTAATTTATGGAATAATTAAAGGTGTCTTTCTACAAAATTATTAGTAATAACACTAGCCTCTGATCAATCTGATCAGTTAAAACGAGCTAAAGATTTCTGGTAGCATACTTTACTGAGTAAAATTTACCTTAATTCAACACAAATGTCCCTTTTACATTGTGATATTGCTTTAAATTTTATTACTTTATTTTTAGTTTCTAATTCTACTGTGTAGCATGCATTTTTCCTGCATGTAGAAAGTAATAGTGATATATAAAGCTATTACTAGAATTTAAAAATTTCTTCCCTTCTAATTTACACACTATAAAAAAAGAGTTGAAAATTAGCATCAATACTGATATAACTACTTAGAAAATGAGATTATATGTTTCCCTGTATAAGTCAATTAGTATCTGAGATAAAATTAAGAAATTAAAATTCTTTGAAATATTAACATTTCACTATAAAAATAATCTTAATATTTACATAAATACAGTAGAACTTTGGTATGTGTATTTCTATCTACACACACATGGAATATTATGTAATATATGTAAACTTACACAAAGCATGGCATTCACACAGTTTCTGAAAAATCTGTTCCCATCAACTAATTTCCAGAGGAGACAGATAGATATGGATATCTGTATCTATGTGTGTCTATTTGGTAGTGGTGGTTCAGTAACTAAGCCACGTTCGATTTTTGCCTTCCCATGGTCTGTAGCTCGCCAGGCTACTCTGTCCATGAAATTTTCCAGGCAAGAATACTGGAGTGGGTTGCCATTTCTTTCTAAAGGGGGTCTTCCCAACCTCAGGGGTCAAATCTACATCTCCTCCATTGCAGGTGATCTCCTGTGCTTCTGGTGGAGTCTTTACCGACTGAACCACCAGGGAAGACCCATGTGTATCGATAGTCCCTCACTAGTTGACAGTATTCTTGTTCTTATACTTGACTCTTAAACTTATTTCATGTAATTTTGAGATAAACGTGCAGAAGAGTTATCTTACCATGTGGGAGAATGGGAGCAATAGGGACTATTGAAGGAGAATGGAGCATGATGCATTGGTCTGTTGAATCTAGTAAAAGGAGAAATTGAACCATCACTATGTCAGTCCTTGGGGATTAAGCAGAAGAACAAGGTATTTATGCCACTCAAGTTTTAAACACACAGATAAACAACTCAGCACTTCTGGGTAACTAGATTTCCATTTAAAAACAAAACAAAACAAAACAAAAAAACACACAAAAAACTCTTAAAAGCATACCAGTAAGCAACTATGGCTAAAAGTGTCTCTATGAAGCACTCAGTGACCTCATTTAGCCAAGAGTTAGTGATTGTATGGGGCTTCCCAGATGGTGCAATAGTAAAGAACCTGCCTGTCAATGTAGAAGACTCAGGTTCAGTCCCTAAGTTGGCGAGATCCCCTGGAGGAGGGCATGGCAACCCACTCCAGTATTCTTTTCTAAAGAGTTCTATGGGCAGAGGAGCCTGGAAAGCTAGCCCATGAGGTCACAAAAAGTCAGACATGGCTGAAGCAACTTAGCAGCAGCAGCAGCAGCAGCATACACATACGTGCATAATATGCATATATATCATACCTATAGTATAAACACACATGCATTTAATAAAGCAATTACATTTTAAAGTACCATGTATATTTTACCATAAATATAAAGTACTTAAATATGAATCTAACAAAATATATAGAGGCACTGTATGCATAAAACTTTAAATTATGATAAAAGAAATCAAAACTAAATAAATTATGAGCTAATGGAGTTTGTGCCGTCATTTTGCCTTCCCATGGTCTGTAGCTCGCCAGGCTACTCTGTCCATGAAATTTTCCAGGCAAGAATACTGGAGTGGGTTGCCATTTCTTTCTAAAGGGGGTCTTCCCAACCTCAGGGGTCAAATCTACATCTCCTCCATTGCAGGTGATCTCCTGTGCTTCTGGTGGAGTCTTTACCGACTGAACCACCAGGGAAGACCCATGTGTATCGATAGTCCCTCACTAGTTGACAGTATTCTTGTTCTTATACTTGACTCTTAAACTTATTTCATGTAATTTTGAGATAAACGTGCAGAAGAGTTATCTTACCATGTGGGAGAATGGGAGCAATAGGGACTATTGAAGGAGAATGGAGCATGATGCATTGGTCTGTTGAATCTAGTAAAAGGAGAAATTGAACCATCACTATGTCAGTCCTTGGGGATTAAGCAGAAGAACAAGGTATTTATGCCACTCAAGTTTTAAACACACAGATAAACAACTCAGCACTTCTGGGTAACTAGATTTCCATTTAAAAACAAAACAAAACAAAACAAAAAAACACACAAAAAACTCTTAAAAGCATACCAGTAAGCAACTATGGCTAAAAGTGTCTCTATGAAGCACTCAGTGACCTCATTTAGCCAAGAGTTAGTGATTGTATGGGGCTTCCCAGATGGTGCAATAGTAAAGAACCTGCCTGTCAATGTAGAAGACTCAGGTTCAGTCCCTAAGTTGGCGAGATCCCCTGGAGGAGGGCATGGCAACCCACTCCAGTATTCTTTTCTAAAGAGTTCTATGGGCAGAGGAGCCTGGAAAGCTAGCCCATGAGGTCACAAAAAGTCAGACATGGCTGAAGCAACTTAGCAGCAGCAGCAGCAGCAGCATACACATACGTGCATAATATGCATATATATCATACCTATAGTATAAACACACATGCATTTAATAAAGCAATTACATTTTAAAGTACCATGTATATTTTACCATAAATATAAAGTACTTAAATATGAATCTAACAAAATATATAGAGGCACTGTATGCATAAAACTTTAAATTATGATAAAAGAAATCAAAACTAAATAAATTATGAGCTAATCTGTGTTTATTCACTGTAAAAATCGGTATTACTAAGATGTGTATTCTTCTTAATTGAATCTATAGATTCCATGCAATCCAAATCAGAATTCCAGTGAGATATCTTCTAGATATTGACAAACTATTATCAAGTTAATATGCAAAGGAGAAAGACTAAGAATGGCCAAAACAGTAATAGAAGAACAATAACAAAGTTGTAGTGTTCACAATTCTTGATTTTAAGAATTACTGTAATCAAGAGAGCATGATATTGGCTTAAGAATAGACAAACAGGGCATCTCTGGTGGTCCAGTGGGTAAGGACACAGCCTTGCAGTGCAAGAGGCACCAGTTCGATAGCTGGCCTGGGAAGATCCCACCTCCCGCGGAGCGGCTGGACAGATGTGTCCAACTACCGAGCTGGAGCTGTGGAGCACATGTACCCAGAGCCAGTGCTTTGCAGTGACAGAGGCCACTGCAATGGGAGGCCCACATGGGCCAAAGAACAAAGATGGATGAAAATAGATAAATGAAAAATCAATAGACGTGGTCAAAAAAAAAAAAAAAAATAGACAAACAGATCAATTAAACCATACAACAGCCCAGAAATTGATGCACAAAAATAGTCAACTGACACTTCACAAGAGACAAACGCAATCTAGAGAGAAACAGATGGATATATAAGCAAAGGGTGATGCATTTAAATAGTGGAATATTATTCAGTGAAAAATAAATGACCTAACATGAAAATACATGGATCAATATTAAACATATTTGGTAAAATGACAGAAGGCAGTAGGAAAAGTCTACACACTGAATTATTTCATTTATATGACATCTGGAAATGATGGAATATATAGGGATAGTAAATCAGCAATGGCCAATAATGGGGATCAAACAAGGGCTAGAAAGTTGATGAAACACAGAAAATATGTTCAGAGTTTTGAAACAATCCATATATTTTTACTGCAGATATATGACACTAAGCATTTGTGAAATTCAATAAAATTTTACAGCTCAAATAGTATGTATTTATATAATCACATTTTAAATATCATTTAGGAGGTCCTGGATAGGACAGGTGCAGAAAGTAACTTGGGACCAGAATGTAATTTGGTATATGGGTTGGGTATATGAGAACTGTGTGTATCATCCTTTCAATTTTTCTGTACATGCCTTTTTCCAAAAAAAAAAAAAAAAAAATGGTTTTAAATTCTGCAAGACACAAATAGAATATCTTAAAAGAAAATTACATCATAATCAACATAATAAATTTAAAACATTCTTAAAATAATCAAAAAAATTTAAAAAAATCCATTATATTTTGGCACAACAGTAACAACAATGAGAGTCAATATCTTGAGATGTGTCACCTGGTCTGCTACTATTTTGGAAAGCTTACTACTTTCTAAATGAAAAATGTAAGATTCAAAATAATTAAGATGCCTTCTTCACATCATTATTTGCTTAAACAGTATTTCATCATATGTTTTATTGAGTTGAATGCATCACCTCTGAAGGAGGCATATGACTCTAACAGTAAGGCATATAGGTAGGTTCTGGATAAATCAGCAGGTACTGAAGAACTGAGCGAACCTTTAAAATCCCCTACATTTGGAAATTTTGTAAGTTAAAAAATGATTCTTAAATTACAAAAAATGTTATGTGTTTACTTTGTGTTATCTAATTATTTAACATTGTTTCTTGTTGTCCTTCATAAAGATGCATGATACTGCCATTGGGGAAATAAAATTTGTTTACAGCACATGAAATAGTACGATGATACAGTACTAATTAACACTAATACTATGAGAAAGATGAGGAGCAGAGGAAGAATATGGAGAAGAGGGCAAAATTCAATTACAATCTTTTCCATTTTTAAGGTATTTTATGTCCCAAGTTACCTGCTATGTGCTGTATGTGAACTAACTTGTTAAATCATCTCAGCAGAACTGTGGGTAAGTACTACATTATATAAGATTCTTCTGTCTGAAAAAAAAAAGAAAGTAGAAAAGCCCAATTCAATAAGAAAAAAATTATTATCTCATATAGCAAAGACTCTAGAGGTCAGGCACCCCCAGGGTTGTTTAATTCAGTGGCTGAACGATGCCATAAAGAACTCTGCTTTTCTCCTTATTTTCTTATCTGCCCTCCTCAGCACTTTTGTTCTCAGGCTTCCTCTCTTCATGAGAATAAAATAGTTATGACTGTGTGTGTAAACATAAGAACATGTAGTAGAATATGTGGGTAACGTTTCTTCTGTGAGTTTTCTTTTTCTAATGAGGAAATTTTGCCCAGAATATTTCCAGCAAACTGCTCTAAATGTAAATGAAGATGAATACAAATATGACCACGAATAAAATATTTTATCTTTAGGGCAGGATCAAAGTTTTGTAATCTTCCCTACATCTATCACAGGCAGACATAATAAATTTAAAACATTCTTAAAATAATCAAAAATTTAAAAATCCATTATATTTTGGCACAACAGTAACAACAATGAGAGTCAATATCTTGAGATGTGTCACCTGGTCTGCTACTATTTTGGAAAGCTTACTACTTTCTAAATGAAAAATGTAAGATTCAAAATAATTAAGATGCCTTCTTCACATCATTATTTGCTTAAACAGTATTTCATCATATGTTTTATTGAGTTGAATGCATCACCTCTGAAGGAGGCATATGACTCTAACAGTAAGGCATATAGGTAGGTTCTGGATAAATCAGCAGGTACTGAAGAACTGAGCGAACCTTTAAAATCCCCTACATTTGGAAATTTTGTAAGTTAAAAAATGATTCTTAAATTACAAAAAATGTTATGTGTTTACTTTGTGTTATCTAATTATTTAACATTGTTTCTTGTTGTCCTTCATAAAGATGCATGATACTGCCATTGGGGAAATAAAATTTGTTTACAGCACATGAAATAGTACGATGATACAGTACTAATTAACACTAATACTATGAGAAAGATGAGGAGCAGAGGAAGAATATGGAGAAGAGGGCAAAATTCAATTACAATCTTTTCCATTTTTAAGGTATTTTATGTCCCAAGTTACCTGCTATGTGCTGTATGTGAACTAACTTGTTAAATCATCTCAGCAGAACTGTGGGTAAGTACTACATTATATAAGATTCTTCTGTCTGAAAAAAAAAAAAAAAGAAAGTAGAAAAGCCCAATTCAATAAGAAAAAAATTATTATCTCATATAGCAAAGACTCTAGAGGTCAGGCACCCCCAGGGTTGTTTAATTCAGTGGCTGAACGATGCCATAAAGAACTCTGCTTTTCTCCTTATTTTCTTATCTGCCCTCCTCAGCACTTTTGTTCTCAGGCTTCCTCTCTTCATGAGAATAAAATAGTTATGACTGTGTGTGTAAACATAAGAACATGTAGTAGAATATGTGGGTAACGTTTCTTCTGTGAGTTTTCTTTTTCTAATGAGGAAATTTTGCCCAGAATATTTCCAGCAAACTGCTCTAAATGTAAATGAAGATGAATACAAATATGACCACGAATAAAATATTTTATCTTTAGGGCAGGATCAAAGTTTTGTAATCTTCCCTACATCTATCACAGGCAGAGAGAATAAGATTTTAATGATTATCTTAGTGAAATCAGGATTTAACAGTGAGTCCTATGAAAGAGAATTAAATATATGGACAAAATTGATAACCTGTTAGGGAGATAGTAAGTGAGATAGGCAACCACTTATGTCGGTTCCAGATATTATCTTTACTTTCCATATAATCAAAGGATAAAAGAAATGATGAGATTTTCATTACAGGAATAGGAAGTTGCAGAATCAAAATTCAGTGACAAATTGAAGAGCTGGTAGCTGGTCTCGATAAGACAATACACAGTAATGTGTAGCAAAGAAGAAGAAAAATATTTCCCTGGACTTAAGAAGGTGATGTCTGTCTGTATCAGAATGCATATTTAATTCAGAACTAATCTTTTGAACATCTTTTTTTTTTCCTTCTTCTTCTTCTCTATTTGACATAAGAGATTCTGGAATATGAGGCTTCCCTAATAGCTGAGCTGATAAAGAATCCACCAGCAGTGCAGGAGACATAAACGACACAGGTTACAGCCCCTGATCGCCAGGAAAAGGAAATGGAAATCCAGCCCAGTATTCTTACCTGAAAAATCCCATGGACAAGAGGGGCCTGGTGGGCTACAGATCATGAAGATGAAGAGAGTCAGACATGATTGAAAGACTGAGAGCATGCATACTAGAGTATATTTGAATGTCAATGTGTTTATCTAATATACAGGATAAGTCTAGTGAAACAGAATATTGTGTCAACAGAAGAAATTTCTTTCATAAGTTTCTAATAGAGGATAACAACAACAATTATTGAGAAAGTTAACAAAAAGAAATCCCTTACTCTGTTAGACAAGAATGAGAAAATATGTATATACTCAGTAAAGTTTCAAAAATTATTCATAGAAGATAATATAGCTGTTTTAGTTCACATGCTCATTATTATGCTCAGTTTTCAGTTTTTATGCACCCCTTTATCCAACACATTTCTCCTTATATACTATTAATTTTCAAGTATTTTACAAAATGTCACAGTAATATTATTCTAAAGATGTTACTAAAAATCATTATACACTTACATAAACTTTATAAGTACATCATAATGAAAATATGACCTAAAACAAATATTTAGTGTTTAAATGGCATCAAATTTTACTGCTAAATTGTGTGTAAATAATACAATTTCCTATCAAAAAAGTATAAAGTTTTATGTTAAGAAGTCAGTCTCCCACTGTACTTTAATCAGGCACTCATCTAAATGTAAATGAGCAAGACTAATTTTTAGAATTTAGATGATTAGCTGAACCAAACCTATTACAAAATAACTGGTGAATCTATCACAGCTAAGGTAAGTAACCTCTTATAATGCAAATTCATCCGTAATGCAATAAAAAGATGTATTAAATTCAAGGATGACAAACTTGTTGCTGTCCTTGAAGATACACTAAAGTATCTTTCAAAAAACTTCCCTGAAATTAAAAAAAATACAATATTTTAAAAGTATGCAGCCGTGATTCTTAATAAAATGTAAAAAGTGGCCAATAGGGCTTCCCCTGGTGGTCCTGTGGGTAAGGACACCGCCTTGCAGTGCAAAGGGCGCCAGTTCGAGCCCTGGCCTGGGAAGATCCCACGTGCCGCGGAGCGGCTGGACGGATGTGTCCAATCACCAAGCCAGAGCTCTGGAGCGCATGCGCCCAGAGCTGGCACTCTGCAGTGACAGACGCCACCGCGATGGGAGGCCCATAGGAGCCAAAGAACAAAGACGGATGAAAATGGAGAAATGAAAGACCAATAGAAGTGGCCCGCCCGCTCCCCTCCCTCTCCAACCCGACCCCCGCCCAAAATAAATAAATAAATAAATCTTTAAAAAAATTTAAAAAAGCGGCCAATATTTTTTGTATCATTGCTAATTATACATATATTTTTTCTCTGTTTCTTTGATGTGAATTGGACAATTTTGGACAAAAATATTCATTATCTCAATGCTTAGTCAAATGTATAAATAGATCCAGTCTTTCAGGTAACATAAACATAGAGGTCTACTCATGTATAATTAATTTTCAAAAGTAACATTTCCCAAATATAACCACAGAGGAAATATTTACAGGGAATTATTATTTCTAAAGGAAAACTCAAATTATGATTATAAACAGACCACTGAGCATATCAGTTTGAAATACTTGATCAAGTACAAGGTTGGTGCAAAAGTAATTGTGGTTTGGCATTGCTGAATTTTGTTTGATGCTGGAATACCTTCTTAAATAAACATGGTTATGCTATATATCATTTTAACATGCATTTCTCACTTTATGTTTTTCTTTTGTTAATGACATTACTTTTATACATTTTATATTTAAAAACTGGTTGAATGCTAATTTTTAGAATTTAGATGATTAGCTGAACCAAACCTATTACAAAATAACTGGTGAATCTAAGGTAAGTAACCTCTTATAATGCAAATTCATCCGTAATGCAATAAAAAGATGTATTAAATTCAAGGATGACAAACTTGTTGCTGTCCTTGAAGATACACTAAAGTATCTTTCAAAAAACTTCCCTGAAATTAAAAAAAATACAATATTTTAAAAGTATGCAGCCGTGATTCTTAATAAAATGTAAAAAGTGGCCAATAGGGCTTCCCCTGGTGGTCCTGTGGGTAAGGACACCGCCTTGCAGTGCAAGGGGCACCGGTTCGAGCCCTGGCCTGGGAAGATCCTACGTGCCGTGGAGCTGCTGGACTGATGTGTCCAATCACCGAGCCAGAGCTCTGGAGCGCATGCGCCCAGAGCTGGCACTCTGCAGTGACAGACGCCACCGCGATGGGAGGCCCACAGGAGCCAAAGAACAAAGACGGATGAAAATAGAGAAATGAAAGACCAATAGAAGTGGCCCGCCTGCTCCCCTCCCTCTCCAACCCGACCCCCGCCCAAAATAAATAAATAAATAAATCTTTAAAAAAATTTAAAAAGCGGCTAATATTTGTTGTATCATTGCTAATTATACATATATTTTTTCTCTGTTTCTTTGATGTGAATTGGACAATTTTGGACAAAAATATTCATTATCTCAATGCTTAGTCAAATGTATAAATAGATCCAGTCTTTCAGGTAACATAAACATAGAGGTCTACTCATGTATAATTAATTTTCAAAAGTAACATTTCCCAAATATAACCACAGAGGAAATATTTACAGGGAATTATTATTTCTAAAGGAAAACTCAAATTATGATTATAAACAGACCACTGAGCATATCAGTTTGAAATACTTGATCAAGTACAAGGTTGGTGCAAAAGTAATTGTGGTTTGGCATTGCTGAATTTTGTTTGATGCTGGAATACCTTCTTAAATAAACATGGTTATGCTATATATCATTTTAACATGCATTTCTCACTTTATGTTTTTCTTTTGTTAATGACATTACTTTTTATACATTTTATATTTGTTTTAAACTAGGGTGGGATGTTATACAAAAAGAACACTGGAGTAGCTTTCTTACACAGGATCAAAATGGGTCATAAAGCAGGGGTGACAACTCAACAGCATTAACAACAGATTTGCCTCAGGAACTACTAATGAACATACTAAGCAGTGGACTTTAGGAACTTTTGTAAAGGAGACAACATCATTAAAGATGATGAATGCAGTGGACAGTCCCTGGAAGTTGACAAACACCAGTTAAGAGCCATCATTGAAGCTGATCCACTTACAGCTACAAGACAAGTCCCGAAGACCTCAACATGTACCGTTCTATGGTAATCCGACATTTGAAGCAAATTGGAAAGGTGAAAATGCTCCATAAATGGGTGCCTCGTGAGCTGATCACAAATTTAAAAAAACAAAAAAACCTTTCATTTTAAAGTGTTGTCTTCTCTTATTCTACAAAACAATGCTTGTGATGTCTAACAAAAAGTGGATTTTACATCACAACTGGCAATAATTTTATCAGTAATTGGATAGAAAAGAAGCTCCAAAGCACTTTCCAAAATCAAATTTGCACCAAAAAAAATCATGGTTAATCTTCGTAACATCTGAGGAGTATGCTCAACAAATCAATGGAATGCACCGAAAACTGCAAAGCCTACAGCTAGCATTGGTCAACAGAATGGGCCCAATTCTCTGACCATGCACGACTACATGTCACACAATCACTGCTTCAAAAGCTGAACAAATTGGGCTATGAAATTTTGCCTCATCTGCCATATTCACCCAAGCTCTCATCAACTAGCTACTTCTTCAAACATCTCTGCAACTTTTGCCCGGAAACTGCTTCCACAACCATCAGGAGGCAGAAAATGCTTTCCAAGAGTTCATCAAATCCTGAAGCATGGATATGTATGCTGCAGGAATAAAGAAACCTATTTCTCATTGGAAAAATGTGTTGATTGTAATGGTTCCTATTTTGATTAATAAAAATGTGGTGGAGCCTAATTATAATGATTTAAAATTCACAGTCCAAAACTACAATTACCAACTTAAATATCTGGAAATTTCTTTTTTTTTTTTTTTTAACATTTGTTTTATTTATTTATCTTTTTTGGGGGTGGGGTGGGGACGGAGGTGGGGTGGGCCACTCCTATTGGTCTTTCATTTCTCTATTTTCATTCCTTTTTTTTTTTTTTTAATTTTATTTATTTATCCTATGGGCCTCCCATTGCGGTGGCCTCTGTTGTTGCAGAGCTCCAGCTTGGTAATTGGACACATGGGTCCAGCCGCTCCACGGCACTTGGGATCTTCCCAGGCCAGGGATTGAACTGGTGCCCCTTGCACTGCAAGGCGGTGTCCTTACCCACTGGACCACCAGGGGAAGCCCATCTGGAAATTTCTGTAACAAATGATTACTATACAAATGATGTTAACCATCACTTTATAGTTAGGTATGTATGTGTGCATTTGTGATTGGATTGCTAATTTGAGAAATCAAATTTTTGATTGCTTAAAGTGCATGCGTGATCAGTGGTGTCCAACTCTTTGTGACCCCGTGGACTGTGGCCTTCCAGGCTCCTATATCCATGGGATTTTCCAGGCAAGAATACTGGAGAGCATTGCCATTTCCATCTCCAGGGGATCTTCCAAACTGAGGGATCAAACCCACATCTCTTGTGTATCTTGTATTGCCAGGCGGATTCTTTACCAACTGTGCCTAGTTGAATTCTTTACTTAAATCTTAAAATGAAATTTACTTTTGAATCCATTAACATGTAACAATTTAGCATTTTCTCACAAATCTGAATTAAAAATATATTCATATACATTTTTAAAAATATTAATTGTGCCCTTACATAGTCAGCTTTTGCAGCAAGAAAGCGTTATTGTTCTAGAAACCATTTGCCTTTAGCTTTTTAATCATGAACTTCTTAGCTAGGATAAAACTACTATGAAATTAAGTCCAGATAAAAATCATTCTTATACTATAGAATGATATTCAGTCCTATGTGTTGCTACTTCTCCACAGGATCCTCTGCAATGTTTCTTTGCACCCATGACTCTGTTATTTTCCAGGGGCACTGGGGGATAGGTAGCTGAAGTAAAAAGATTAAAAAAAATATATATATATGGGACATGTTTAAATGCCCAATTGGAAGTGAAACATTTGACAGAGGCAGACATTTTATTTGCCAAATCTTGGTCTCAAGGCCACACTTCACATCAACAACATAAACATGGCTGGCAAATGTTGTCTAGCTACATTCTCAAAAATGAGAAGAAAGTTGGTGGTTTAATGGTTGCTATCATAACCTCCAAACAAATGATTAGGAACTCAGCTGATAAAACAGAAATGAGGCCAATAGTGTTTATAAATTCCTAGAAAAGGAATAGCTCATAAATTAGATATTTTTTGGACTTGTCTCAATTTAATGAGGTGCAACATTCCCTTATTTAAAAAGAAAGGTATAACAGAAAGCAAACAAAGCAAGAAAAAGAACAGAATCAACATGAAAAACAAAAGCAATGTACCTGCTAGTTATGTCAGGATTGTTAAAACCCCAGGGAGTTCAAAAACCCAAAGGGCACTTCTAGATGGAAACTGTCTCCCTTTGCTGCAGACTTCAAGTTATTAAAATATCAGCTGCAATTTCCCTTGGCTACTGGATAATTTGAGCATTGCAAATTAGACCACAGAGTTCTCATAAACCTTAATTCAAACAAGGAATGTCTAACACACTCTAATGAATCTTGGTCTCTATTTTGATGATTCATCTGGTGCACCATATTCCTGGAAAGATTCTCTAGTGTCCCACAAAAGTTCGTGCTTATCATCCAAGATTAGAACTCTTATGCCCCATTCACATCCAGGCACTATTCTCTGCGTCTGCCACTGTGTCTGGGTGACTGGTGTTGCAAAGACTCAACTGAACACATAGACACAGAGAAATAATCTAGACAAGCCTACAGACGCTGGAGATATTTTTGAATATTTTGAATCTTTAAGCAAAAAGCTTAAAGATGCCCTCTTGTTTCCTTGTGACTGCACCTCTGAGAGCTTTGGAACTTTTAATGTGAGTAGATTTTATCCTGGACAATCAAATTTCATTAGCGAGGTTCTAATCCTGTTTTTCTTCCAAAGAGAAATTATCAGGCTCATAATCTATTATTCCCTTTTCAGAAAGAGTATCTTCAACACTATCTGTTCTAGCCACTGTACCCACTTCATGAAACAAAGGATTCCCAAAATACAAGCATTCGCCAGTCCATTGTAACTTGTCCTGGGGCAAAGGATCCGTAATCCCGTTAAGTCAGTATCACTGAGAAGGTTCCAGGCCATGAAAGGTCTGAAAATGAAAGATTATCCAACAGGTAGTTCACATTTTCTCCTAGATACAAAAATACTGTGCCTTCTCTTAATTTGATCATTAGTGTTGTTCAGTCACTAAGTGGTATCCAACCCTTGCAACTCCATGGACTCTAGTATGGCAGGCTCCTCTGTCCTTCACTATCTCTCAGAGTTTGCTCAAATTCATATCCACTGAGCTGATGATACTATTTAACTATCTCATCCTCTGCTACTCTCTTCTCATTTTGCCTTCAATCTTTCCCAGCATCAGGGTGCTTTCCAATGAGTTGTCTCTTTGCATCATATAGACAAAATATTGGAGCTTCAGCTTCATAATTCATCCTTCCAAAGACTGTTCCAGGTTGATTTTCTTTAGGACTGACTAGTTTGATTTCTTGCTATCCAAGGGACTCTCAAGGGTCTTCTCCAGCACCACAATTTAAAAGCATAAATTCTTTGGGGATCAGCATTCTTTATGGTCCAATTCTTGCACATATACATTTCTATCTTTTTCCCATTTGGTGTAATTTAAAGAGAAAACACTCAGAGTACCTTGAATTTATCACAGTAATTCCATTGTATAGTTCTGTGCCTAATCTGATATAGATACTCAATAATATCTTTTGTTAAATGAATATATCAATATTTTCCTATTGGCAAGTAAGTCAATTAATTAAAACTTAGGGCTTTGTCATTCTGTATCTTTTCTTTTCCAAAATACATGACATAGAAATTAGTCCTTATTAAACATTACTACATTTCTTTATATAAGAGAGTAAATAGTAAAAAGAGTATATTGATTCTTTCTCAAAAAAGCAGTTCTCAATATATAAAACAATAGGATGGAAATCACAACTTGGTTTGGGGACCTCATCTGAATCTCCTCAGATCATCTTGAAAAATGGGCTGCAAATTAATTCTTATCACATTAAATGGCTATTCATTTTAGGTCTGAGTAAATGGTCAAACATAGCTGACATTTAACAGAGGGAGAGGAAGTAAAGTTTGCAATCTTTTAAATAAATTTTAGATCAGTCAGACAAAGCATTTCTCTTGCATAGTGCTGGCTGGAAAACTGTGAATGATACTTCTTTTTTATTATTGTTGTCATCACAATCTGAAAAACTTTGCAAGTTAATTGGGAAATAAATTAAAATCAGCAAAAGTATAAAATCAAGAAATATTTGCTCTTTAGTTCACATTTTCTCCTAGATACAAAAATACTGTGCCTTCTCTTAATTTGATCATTAGTGTTGTTCAGTCACTAAGTGGTATCCAACCCTTGCAACTCCATGGACTCTAGTATGGCAGGCTCCTCTGTCCTTCACTATCTCTCAGAGTTTGCTCAAATTCATATCCACTGAGCTGATGATACTATTTAACTATCTCATCCTCTGCTACTCTCTTCTCATTTTGCCTTCAATCTTTCCCAGCATCAGGGTGCTTTCCAATGAGTTGTCTCTTTGCATCATATAGACAAAATATTGGAGCTTCAGCTTCATAATTCATCCTTCCAAAGACTGTTCCAGGTTGATTTTCTTTAGGACTGACTAGTTTGATTTCTTGCTATCCAAGGGACTCTCAAGGGTCTTCTCCAGCACCACAATTTAAAAGCATAAATTCTTTGGGGATCAGCATTCTTTATGGTCCAATTCTTGCACATATACATTTCTATCTTTTTCCCATTTGGTGTAATTTAAAGAGAAAACACTCAGAGTACCTTGAATTTATCACAGTAATTCCATTGTATAGTTCTGTGCCTAATCTGATATAGATACTCAATAATATCTTTTGTTAAATGAATATATCAATATTTTCCTATTGGCAAGTAAGTCAATTAATTAAAACTTAGGGCTTTGTCATTCTGTATCTTTTCTTTTCCAAAATACATGACATAGAAATTAGTCCTTATTAAACATTACTACATTTCTTTATATAAGAGAGTAAATAGTAAAAAGAGTATATTGATTCTTTCTCAAAAAAGCAGTTCTCAATATATAAAACAATAGGATGGAAATCACAACTTGGTTTGGGGACCTCATCTGAATCTCCTCAGATCATCTTGAAAAATGGGCTGCAAATTAATTCTTATCACATTAAATGGCTATTCATTTTAGGTCTGAGTAAATGGTCAAACATAGCTGACATTTAACAGAGGGAGAGGAAGTAAAGTTTGCAATCTTTTAAATAAATTTTAGATCAGTCAGACAAAGCATTTCTCTTGCATAGTGCTGGCTGGAAAACTGTGAATGATACTTCTTTTTTATTATTGTTGTCATCACAATCTGAAAAACTTTGCAAGTTAATTGGGAAATAAATTAAAAATCAGCAAAAGAAAAATATAAAATCAAGATATTTGTTTCCACAAAACCACTTTTTCATGATAAATAGCACTATCTTATAGCAATCAAAACTTCTCACAGTTTGTCTGATTTTTACAGATTACCATAAGAATACAATTGATTACTGTTTGCATGTCTCTTTCTTGGTTATTACCATAATTTCTTATCTACACAAAGGCCCAGAAGAATATTAAGAAGGAAAAAAAAAAGAGAGACAAGGAAGGAGAATATTTTCTTGAGCTTCAGAATCACTGTGGGTGGTGACTGCAGCCATAAAATTGCTCCAGGGAAGAAAAGCTATGACAAGCTTAGACAGTGTATTAAAAACAAGAGACATCACTTTGCTGTATACTTAAAGCTATGATTTGTCCAGTAGTGATGTATAGATACGAGAGTTGGACCATAAAGAAGGCTGAGCACCAAAGAATTGATGATTTCGAACTGTGGTATTGGAGAAGACCCTTGAGAGTCCCTTGGACCACAAGGATATCAAAGCAGTCATTCCTAAAAAATCAACCCCAAATATTCATTGGAAAGACTGAAGCTGAAGCCCCAATACTTTGGCCACCTGATGCAAAGAGATGACTCATTGGGAAAGACACTGATGCTGGGAAAGATGCAAGACAAAAGAGGATGACAGAGGACAAGAAAGTTGGATGGCATGACCAACTCAATGAACATGAGTTTGAGTGGGCTCCAGGAGATGGTGAAGGACATGGAAGCCTGGAGTGCTTTAGACCTTGGGGTCACAAAGAGTCGAACACGACTGAGCAACTAATAATAACCACCACTATCACTAGGTTACTATGCACCTTAAACATTTTTCTGCCATTCGAGGTCACTCCTGTTATTCTGAAATCCATAGAAGAACAATTCCAGGTTTATACTTTTCTTGTCATCAGTCAGCCTTATAGACTAGTGCTACTAAGACCAAGAAGGATCCTGTGGCCCTTGCCCTTCTCTGCTATCACCATGTCCTGCCTTCACCATGTCTTCAGCTTGCCTTTTTCTTTTTTTTTTTTTTGGTCTGTTAAAAAACTAGCCAAAGAGTAAGTTTAATCAGAGAAGTGAGAAAATGCAGAAGCAAAAGCAAAAAAAATTCAAATAGGACAAAATATTAATAGATCAGTCATTAAGCAATGTCAAGGCCCTTTAGTTCCTTCTCAAGGCCTATGGATAATATTCTGAGCCACGTCTTGTGAGCTACTTTGTAGATATTGAAACCTCTACTAGGTAGAAGAGTTAACTATATGACGACCAAACTGTAGTCAGGACATAAGCCACCACAGTTCTGAGAATCAGCCTCAAAGAAATGGGGACAAACAATGCTAGAACTGAAGACTGATTGTACCTAAAATAACCAAGTGATGCAAACTAGACCATCAACGACCAATGTCAAGATGACTGCCAGAGTTGACTCTGCTATTTCTTCATGTACCCTCCCATCTCTCTTACCCACTGATGGTCAATCGGAAGCAGGCAAATTGACCTCTGGACAGGAGTCCCTCCTTCCTCCTATCCCCAGGTGTTGGTATTTGAAATAAAGCAAAACTTTACCTTCCACCAACCAAAAGTTTACTGGCTTTTGAGTGGTGAGCATCTGGAGTCCTCTTTCAGTTATATCACCACTTTAACTTTTTCTTTTTGAGCTTGAAATTTAGTTATTTATCAATGCATATTTTAATTCTGGATTTTCTGCTGAATTTTAAAAAAGTTGTTGAATAACTAATGTTTGTTATGAAGAACAGTTTGTACATATGTATTTATATACTATAGAAGCACTTCTATTAGAAACTAATTTATGATTGTGTGATTATTGACCTGAATTTTATAATTAGTCTGAGCACCCCATTTCTGTATAGATAAAATCAGTAGCTTTTGACATATTAAGTTAGTAAAGTGATGTTAACAATAACAGGCCTTTTTCTCTACCACCACTATCACTAGGTTACTATGCACCTTAAACATTTTTCTGCCATTCGAGGTCACTCCTGTTATTCTGAAATCCATAGAAGAACAATTCCAGGTTTATACTTTTCTTGTCATCAGTCAGCCTTATAGACTAGTGCTACTAAGACCAAGAAGGATCCTGTGGCCCTTGCCCTTCTCTGCTATCACCATGTCCTGCCTTCACCATGTCTTCAGCTTGCCTTTTTCTTTTTTTTTTTTTGGTCTGTTAAAAAACTAGCCAAAGAGTAAGTTTAATCAGAGAAGTGAGAAAATGCAGAAGCAAAAGCAAAAAAAAAATTCAAATAGGACAAAATATTAATAGATCAGTCATTAAGCAATGTCAAGGCCCTTTAGTTCCTTCTCAAGGCCTATGGATAATATTCTGAGCCACGTCTTGTGAGCTACTTTGTAGATATTGAAACCTCTACTAGGTAGAAGAGTTAACTATATGACGACCAAACTGTAGTCAGGACATAAGCCACCACAGTTCTGAGAATCAGCCTCAAAGAAATGGGGACAAACAATGCTAGAACTGAAGACTGATTGTACCTAAAATAACCAAGTGATGCAAACTAGACCATCAACGACCAATGTCAAGATGACTGCCAGAGTTGACTCTGCTATTTCTTCATGTACCCTCCCATCTCTCTTACCCACTGATGGTCAATCGGAAGCAGGCAAATTGACCTCTGGACAGGAGTCCCTCCTTCCTCCTATCCCCAGGTGTTGGTATTTGAAATAAAGCAAAACTTTACCTTCCACCAACCAAAAGTTTACTGGCTTTTGAGTGGTGAGCATCTGGAGTCCTCTTTCAGTTATATCACCACTTTAACTTTTTCTTTTTGAGCTTGAAATTTAGTTATTTATCAATGCATATTTTAATTCTGGATTTTCTGCTGAATTTTAAAAAAGTTGTTGAATAACTAATGTTTGTTATGAAGAACAGTTTGTACATATGTATTTATATACTATAGAAGCACTTCTATTAGAAACTAATTTATGATTGTGTGATTATTGACCTGAATTTTATAATTAGTCTGAGCACCCCATTTCTGTATAGATAAAATCAGTAGCTTTTTGACATATTAAGTTAGTAAAGTGATGTTAACAATAACAGGCTATTCTCTTATATTTTCAAAATACTGACACAGTTTACTATTAGGTATCTCTCTCTTATTTTTATATATTCTTGCATAATAAAAGCTGATCACTCTACTGATCTCCCATGACAAAATCTTGACACAAAATATAAAGGTACACATTTCAATACACAGCAGTTGTCATCTCTCTCTATGGGAAAACTATGGAAGTCTAACATTCCTAAACTTAAGGAATACAGTTAAATAGATTTCTTTCATTACAGTTTTATGTGCCAGACGTCTTAACTGGAAAAAAAGAGTTAGTCCCATAAAATCTACATTCTGTAAGTGTTCAAACCACACACTTAAACTCTAGATAAGTGAATTTAAATAACTATAGATGCTTCATTGAAAGCCCTCTCTGTGGAGGATGGACTAGAGACTGCATGAAATACACATCTTTTCAATTAAATAGAGTTTATAATAGAAAACACAGTATTATTGTTCAGCTATAGAACTGCATATGGTCCATTTTTATTTCTTTTTTTTTTAATGTATTAAGATATAACCGACAAAGGGTACAAATTTCAGTTATAAGGTAAGAAGAAATTTCTGGGGATCTGATGAACAGTATGGTGATTATAGTGAATAATATTGCATTGTATACTTGAAATCTGTTGACAAATGATCTCAAGTATTGTCACCACAAATGAACAAAAGTTACTGCAGCAAAAGAATATACAGGTGGAAATATATTTTAAAAATTAAGCCTATAATAATCACAGAGAATAGATGTAATATATTCTATAATCCTGAAAGGAAATAATGATTATCTGAGAGTTACGTATGACTGAATCAGTTATCAATTATCAGTTTTCTCAAGAAAAAGAAAGAGAAAGGAAACAAGAAGTTAGGGAGATATAAAATGAATGAGCACAAAACTCAAATATCTCCACACTGTGGGAAGTTGTAAAGGACTGAATCCAGAAAGAAGACGAAAATGAACTCAGAAGGAATTCTGAGATGTGAGAGGAAATAGAAGAAAATGAGTAGGTTTAAGTGCATAATAAATATTAATACATAATTTAAATTGACATAAAATAAAACCACCAACAATTGTACAGAGAATCATTTGTGGGGTTAAAAAGGGATAGACCTAAAAACGTTGGATCAGAGGAATATGAGGATTCCTGGATTTATTGAATAATAAATCTGATAAAATGAAAATAATTTTAAAATGGAAATAAAGTCATATTTAAAAATTCATAGTTAGAAAATAAAATTCTAATTAAAATCCACAAAATGAATACATTTTTAAATTAAGAAATCACAATGAAAAAGTTAGCTAAATATAAGAAAGTGTAAATTAGCCACCTTTTTATCTGTACAAAGATGAAGATGAAATAGTAGCAGTAAGAAGATAAAATACAAAAGGGATTGTTGAGCGCTATACTTGTTTCCTTTCCAATATTGTTTAAAACCACAGATTTTGCCTCCAACATGCGACAATTCAGAACATGACTCAGGTACCCTAGAACTAAGATAAATATGTGTGGACACAGTGATAACTAGCAGTCACTCTTAAACACTAGTTCTGGACAACAGCCATTTAATAAGGTTCACCTCATAAACAGTCTGAATCTGGGGCTCAGGGAGAATTTCTGAATTTAAGTTGTTTTATGCATTGAGACTTAATTAACTGTGATTTCCTTGTTAATTGTATATATTTTCCACCCAAAGACTCACCTACTTTACTACAGATAGCTCTCTGGGATGCAATAAACAGTAGAGCAAAACTGTATAGTGAACAAAAACATAAGATTGAGGAAACTTCCAGAATGAAGCATGGAAAAACAAACCAGAAGTCTTAAAAGAAATAAGAGTAAATTCAGAGAAAATAAAGTACTTGAAGAAAAGCTGGGGATTAATTACACAACTTTCAAAAAGTACCTGTTAGAATTAAATGGTCCATAGACTGATAATGAAGAAAAACAAACAAAAAAAAAACACTAAGGAAAAGTTCACACCAAGACATGCTATAAGAAAAACAAAATAAAACAAAAGAAAAAGAACACAAAAATGTTCCATGAAGAATAAATGAATCAATCACCTATGAGAAATAAAAATTCTACCAAGAGAATGTGTGCTCAGTAACTCAATCCTGCCCAACTCTTTCTGACCTTATGGACTGTAGCCTACCAGGTTCCTCTGTCCATGGGATTCTCCAGGAAAGAGCACTGAACTGGGTTGGCATTTTCTTCTCTAGGGGATCTTCCCAACCCAGGCATCAAACCGGGGTCTTCAGCATCTCCTGGACCGCAATTCTTTACCACTTAGTCACTTGAGAAGCCCTATGGAGAGTACTGCATTGGCAGACGGGCTCTTTACCACTAGAGTGACCTGATGCTGCTGCTGCTGCTAAGTTGCTTCAGTCGTGTACGACTCTGGGATTCTCCAGGTGAGAAGACTGAAGTGGGTTGCCATGTCCTCCTCCATGCCCTACCCCAGGGAAGGAAACCTGTGTTTCTGTTGCATTGGGAGGTAGGTTCTTTACCACTAACACAGGATGCCTATAGAGAACATGATTGGATTAAAACCCATAATAACATCCCAAAAGATGAAAATGTAATAGCAAGTTTAACAAATATGTGTAAACATGCACACTCCAAGTTACAAAACTTTGCTGAGAACAAATTAACAAGACCCAAATCAATGGAGGCATGTTCTTTGTTCATAGGTCAGGAGATTCAGCACAGCAAGACTTCAGTTCTTCTCAAGTTGACTTATGAACTCCTTGCATTTTCTATTTAAATACCATCCACTTTATATGTGTGTGTGTGTGTGTGTGTGTGTGTATACGTATATGATTCTAAAATTTATTTGACAGTGCAAAAGACTTAGAATAGCTGATACCATTTTTATTATAAAATTCTGCAGAAGAAATTATATTACCCAATTCAATATTTACTAACAATCCCCATTAATCATGACAGTCATTTTTTTTTTTTTTCAGAATAGGGGATGGTATTTATTAGGATAAGCATAAAATTCAAACAGAAACCAAAATAAATCCACATAGATATGGCCAATTGGCTTTCAATAAATGATACTATACAATATAATTGGTGATGATTAGTCTTCTAAAAGAACATTGCTATAACAACTAGATAGGATTAGACCTAAACACCTATGAGAAATAAAAATTCTACCAAGAGAATGTGTGCTCAGTAACTCAATCCTGCCCAACTCTTTCTGACCTTATGGACTGTAGCCTACCAGGTTCCTCTGTCCATGGGATTCTCCAGGAAAGAGCACTGAACTGGGTTGGCATTTTCTTCTCTAGGGGATCTTCCCAACCCAGGCATCAAACCGGGGTCTTCAGCATCTCCTGGACCGCAATTCTTTACCACTTAGTCACTTGAGAAGCCCTATGGAGAGTACTGCATTGGCAGACGGGCTCTTTACCACTAGAGTGACCTGATGCTGCTGCTGCTGCTAAGTTGCTTCAGTCGTGTACGACTCTGGGATTCTCCAGGTGAGAAGACTGAAGTGGGTTGCCATGTCCTCCTCCATGCCCTACCCCAGGGAAGGAAACCTGTGTTTCTGTTGCATTGGGAGGTAGGTTCTTTACCACTAACACAGGATGCCTATAGAGAACATGATTGGATTAAAACCCATAATAACATCCCAAAAGATGAAAATGTAATAGCAAGTTTAACAAATATGTGTAAACATGCACACTCCAAGTTACAAAACTTTGCTGAGAACAAATTAACAAGACCCAAATCAATGGAGGCATGTTCTTTGTTCATAGGTCAGGAGATTCAGCACAGCAAGACTTCAGTTCTTCTCAAGTTGACTTATGAACTCCTTGCATTTTCTATTTAAATACCATCCACTTTATATGTGTGTGTGTATGTGTGTGTGTGTGTGTGTATACGTATATGATTCTAAAATTTATTTGACAGTGCAAAAGACTTAGAATAGCTGATACCATTTTTATTATAAAATTCTGCAGAAGAAATTATATTACCCAATTCAATATTTACTAACAATCCCCATTAATCATGACAGTCATTTTTTTTTTTTTTCAGAATAGGGGATGGTATTTATTAGGATAAGCATAAAATTCAAACAGAAACCAAAATAAATCCACATAGATATGGCCAATTGGCTTTCAATAAATGATACTATACAATATAATTGGTGATGATTAGTCTTCTAAAAGAACATTGCTATAACAACTAGATAGGTAACCACTAAATCTCAACTGTTTAAAGACACCATATAACTCAGAATGGATCAGAGTCTGAATGTAAAAGCTAAAACTTATAAACTATCTATAAGAAAATACATGAGAAATTGAGAAAATTCTTGTGAAGCTGATTTGGACAATGTTTTTACACTTATCACTAATTGAACCACTCTACAAGCCCCACAGTTCCTACATACATCAACAGCTCACTTGTCTAATGCACCTGACCTCAGTTAATGC
This sequence comes from Tragulus kanchil, assembly GCA_022376925.1. NCBI lineage: Eukaryota > Metazoa > Chordata > Mammalia > Artiodactyla > Tragulidae > Tragulus > Tragulus kanchil. The sequence goes on from JAIOJX010000004.1 coordinate 146,894,209, forward strand.
TGATAATAATAATAATCATGATTCAATGGATGCCAAGGGTTAGCAAAGACCAACTTGTTGCTGTCAGAACCATGAGTAGTGTAGTTCCAGAATCTCATCTGGGGGTCTGGTCTTAAGAACACTCCTGGAACACTCTTGGTCTATGCCTCCAACAAGCAGAAATTATGGTAAAAGTTTACATACTACTATCCCATTAGGAACTGTAATTCCAGGAAATGGAAGAGGGAAAAAAAACAAGTGAGCCAAGGGAAATAGAAGAGCCAATAAGAACAAAACGAGCAATTGGTTTGCTTGTCTCCAATTCTAATTTATCAAGAATTTACCCCATGGTTCATAACTCATCTGTAGTTTTGGTTATGAAGGTATGAATAGGTCCTATGGTATCTGACACCTCAAATTTGCAGAGAAGCACCCATGAGGGAGCCCAATGACAGGGGTTATGAACATAAGATAGAAACACTTTGTACAATACCAGCTGAAGCCAGCAGAACCCAAGCTGAGACTGCACCAGTGAAACCTCAACAACTTAAACTGTAGTGTAAGGAATGACTGATAGACAGAAAGCATTCTATATTACACTACTGTTACTTCAGTCATGCAGTTTATTTTCTCAAAGTCAATCCCAGTTAATAAACTTTGCGTGTCATTCTAGGTGATATTTCACACAAATGTGAATTTTTTACCTTTTAATTAATTGATCAATTTTTAATGGAGGATATCTACTGTACAATGTTGTATCTGTTTCTGCTATACAATAATATGCATCAACCGTAAGTGCACATAATGTGCTACCTGCTTCATATGTGCACTTACATGTGTATACATTGGAGCTTCCCTTGTAGGTCAGCTGGTAAAGAATTTACATGCAATGCAGAAGACCTTGATTTGATTCCTGGGTTGGGAAGATCCCCTGAGAAGGGATAGGCTAGCCACCCCAGTATTCTTGGGCTTCCCTGGTGTCTCGGGCAGTAAAGAATCTACCTGCAATGTGCAGACTTAGGTTCAATTCCTGAGCTGGAAAGATCCTTGGAAAAGGGAAAGTCTACCCACTCCAGGAGTCTTGCTTGGAAAATCCCATGACTTGTCCATGGGTCACAAAGAGTTGGACACGACTGAATAACTTTCACTTAGCACATTGAAATATATATATGTATGTGTATATGTAGTCTGTGCATCTATGTATACACATACACATGATATAATTATATTTTACAGTCAATCTAATGTCTTACAGATAAAAATATCAATTTTATCTATAGACAAATGCTTTACAACTAAAGGAGAAAATATGACAAATGTATAAAGGTCCATAATAATATTAACATTTTCTAGCATTCTAAACTGATTTCACCACGTGCATATTTATTTGTAGTTATTTTCATTCCTGATAAGTCACCAGTGTCCATACCATAGCAATATATTTACTTCATGAATCATAATATGCATTTTGACTTTATAAATAGTTATCTTCAGTTATAATTAAAATGAATTCAGGCAATAGTTTACATTTCTTATCTATGTGAAACCATACTCTGTATATTTCAAATAACTAAATGTCTACCGAAAGAAAGGCATATCTGGACTCATACAAACTGAATAAAATACTTTGACATTTCACATAATTTTAAAATGTAAAACATACTTTTTATAAAAGAGAAGCACCCATGAGGGAGCCCAATGACAGGGGTTATAAAATGATAGAAACACTTTGTACAATACCAGCTGAAGCCAGCAGAACCCAAGCTGAGACTGCACCAGTGAAACCTCAACAACTTAAACTGTAGTGTAAGGAATGACTGATAGACAGAAAGCATTCTATATTACACTACTGTTACTTCAGTCATGCAGTTTATTTTCTCAAAGTCAATCCCAGTTAATAAACTTTGCGTGTCATTCTAGGTGATATTTCACACAAATGTGAATTTTTTACCTTTTAATTAATTGATCAATTTTTAATGGAGGATATCTACTGTACAATGTTGTATCTGTTTCTGCTATACAATAATATGCATCAACCGTAAGTGCACATAATGTGCTACCTGCTTCATATGTGCACTTACATGTGTATACATTGGAGCTTCCCTTGTAGGTCAGCTGGTAAAGAATTTACATGCAATGCAGAAGACCTTGATTTGATTCCTGGGTTGGGAAGATCCCCTGAGAAGGGATAGGCTAGCCACCCCAGTATTCTTGGGCTTCCCTGGTGTCTCGGGCAGTAAAGAATCTACCTGCAATGTGCAGACTTAGGTTCAATTCCTGAGCTGGAAAGATCCTTGGAAAAGGGAAAGTCTACCCACTCCAGGAGTCTTGCTTGGAAAATCCCATGACTTGTCCATGGGTCACAAAGAGTTGGACACGACTGAATAACTTTCACTTAGCACATTGAAATATATATATGTATGTGTATATGTAGTCTGTGCATCTATGTATACACATACACATGATATAATTATATTTTACAGTCAATCTAATGTCTTACAGATAAAAATATCAATTTTATCTATAGACAAATGCTTTACAACTAAAGGAGAAAATATGACAAATGTATAAAGGTCCATAATAATATTAACATTTTCTAGCATTCTAAACTGATTTCACCACGTGCATATTTATTTGTAGTTATTTTCATTCCTGATAAGTCACCAGTGTCCATACCATAGCAATATATTTACTTCATGAATCATAATATGCATTTTGACTTTATAAATAGTTATCTTCAGTTATAATTAAAATGAATTCAGGCAATAGTTTACATTTCTTATCTATGTGAAACCATACTCTGTATATTTCAAATAACTAAATGTCTACCGAAAGAAAGGCATATCTGGACTCATACAAACTGAATAAAATACTTTGACATTTCACATAATTTTAAAATGTAAAACATACTATATAAATATTTATAATGGAAAACAAACTGTTTTAACAAAAAGTTGTGCATAGAAATTGAGACCATTAGCAGTTAATTAATGTGTATAGTTCTTTCTCAAGTATGTATGCATAGTGTACTTATATATACATATATATTTCCTATGTTTTCCAAACATAAGGACTTGCTCTCCGAATTGCTGTTTTTTTCTATTTGTACAACCATCATAATAATATCTCTCATAGCTTTCTTAAAAGATTTCCTCTTCTTCCACCATTTTTCTTAATCTTTTATTAAAGTTTTAACTTGCTAACATATCTCACAGAAAAGAAAAACATCAGATATAAATCACCAAATCTATTTCTAAGATGTGCATCATTTACTTGACATTTAAGACCAATGTCTTCTAGCTTTTAAATATTTTATAGGAGGCTGCTACTGAAAAGTCTAATTCTGAACTTAAATATATGACTTTGATTCAAAACTAAGATAATCATTTCCTTTTAAACTATGAGTTCTGAGAAAATTTACCTTAAATTTGATTAACTTTTTACAGTTTTATCTTGATTCTAAACAAATAAATATTTAAGTAATACTACAAATGATTGATGTTAGAAAGTAGATTGTGTAAAGAAAGAGTATTTAGGTCCAATATATTTATACCAAATATTTAGCTGCCTTCCTTTAATTTCAATTTTCTCATATTTGGTAAAACCCTCCAAAATCTTAGGCTTCCCTGGTGCCTCAGATGGTAAATAATCTGACTACATTGCAGGAGACCGAAATTTGATCCCTAGGTCAGGAAGATCCTCTGAAGAAGCGAATGGCAACCTACTCCAGTATTCTTGCCTGAAAAATTCCAAGGACAGAGGAGCCTGGTGGGCTATAGATCATGGGGTCTCAAAGAGCCAGACTTGACTGAGAAGCTTCTATTAGTTTACTCTCCCAAAATCTATATGGAGATATATTAAAATATGCAATATATTTTCTTCAACAGTCTTTTATTTTTTTAAAGATTTATTTATTTATTTATTTTGGGCGGGGGTCGGGTTGGGGAGGGAGGGGAGCAGGTGGGCCACTTCTATTGGTCTTTCATTTCTCTATTTTCATCCGTCTTTGTTTTTTGGCTCCTGTGGGCCTCCCATCGTGGTGCCGTCTGTCGTTGCAGAGCGCCGGCTCTGGGCGCATGCGCTCCAGAGCTCTGGCTTGGTAATTGGACACATCGGTCCAGCCGCTCTGCGGCACGTGGGATCGTCCCAGGCCAGGGCTCGAACCGGTGCCCCTTGCATTGCAAGGCGGTGTCCTTACCCACTGGACCACCAGGGGAAGCACAGTCCTTATGTTTTTTGGTTTTTTTTTAAATCACTGTGATAAATCATAGGCTAGTTACGTGCTGTCACTCTTATCACTTCCTCTTCATAACAATACTTCAAAATAATTAATATTATCAGTAAAAATATTTGAGAATAATTTACCAAATACCACATTGCCAAAAAGTGGCAAATCGACAATTCAAAACCACTTCTTTTTCTCACATTAATTTTTTCCCACTAGGTTGTACTGGTTACCACTTAAGTTACTTTAATAAAGTACTCTTAAAATGATTTAAGTTCTTCAAGAAACGTTATACTTTTAAATTCCTAATTGTTTTTCTGTGAGCTCTTGATTAGCCCATTCAATGAATGTGTCTTGAAGTTTATAAAAATACTGATATTTGAACATTTAAGACCTAAGCATGACAATTTGATATGATTTTCCTAGTATTTTCTGAGTGTTTCCTTTATGGAGGATATATTATTTATCTTCTGTGTACAAATACCCTAAAACTTAGTGGATCTAATCAATATTTGTCTCATAATTTCTGAGAGTGAGGAGTCCTACCATAGCCTAACGAGGTCCTCTCCTTTGACTGGCTGTAATCAAACTGTGAACTAGGTCTCCAGTCATGTTATTTTTTGTTTTTGTTTTTCTTGCAGAATTTCAATTAAGTATGAAACACAAAAGAGGTCAAGGATGATTCCAAATGTTTTCACCTAAACATGAGAAAGGTGGAAATACCATTTAGAAAGATGGGTAGATTGTGGAAAGTTCAAGTTGCTTGAAGTCCACTATATCTGAAATACTCACTAGATACAAACATAGCAACCCTGAATATTCATTGGAAGGACTCATTCTAAAACTTGCACTCTGGCACCTGATGTGAAGAGCCAACTCACTGGAAAAGAGCCTGATGCTGGGAAATATGGGGGGGGATGCTATTGGTCTTTCATTTCTCTATTTTCATCCGTCTTTGTTCCTTGGCTCCTGTGGGCCTCCCATCGTGGTGCCGTCTGTCGTTGCAGAGCGCCGGCTCTGGGCGCATGCGCTCCAGAGCTCTGGCTTGGTAATTGGACACATCGGTCCAGCCGCTCTGCGGCACGTGGGATCGTCCCAGGCCAGGGCTCGAACCGGTGCCCCTTGCATTGCAAGGCGGTGTCCTTACCCACTGGACCACCAGGGGAAGCACAGTCCTTATGTTTTTTGGTTTTTTTTTAAATCACTGTGATAAATCATAGGCTAGTTACGTGCTGTCACTCTTATCACTTCCTCTTCATAACAATACTTCAAAATAATTAATATTATCAGTAAAAATATTTGAGAATAATTTACCAAATACCACATTGCCAAAAAGTGGCAAATCGACAATTCAAAACCACTTCTTTTTCTCACATTAATTTTTTCCCACTAGGTTGTACTGGTTACCACTTAAGTTACTTTAATAAAGTACTCTTAAAATGATTTAAGTTCTTCAAGAAACGTTATACTTTTAAATTCCTAATTGTTTTTCTGTGAGCTCTTGATTAGCCCATTCAATGAATGTGTCTTGAAGTTTATAAAAATACTGATATTTGAACATTTAAGACCTAAGCATGACAATTTGATATGATTTTCCTAGTATTTTCTGAGTGTTTCCTTTATGGAGGATATATTATTTATCTTCTGTGTACAAATACCCTAAAACTTAGTGGATCTAATCAATATTTGTCTCATAATTTCTGAGAGTGAGGAGTCCTACCATAGCCTAACGAGGTCCTCTCCTTTGACTGGCTGTAATCAAACTGTGAACTAGGTCTCCAGTCATGTTATTTTTTGTTTTTGTTTTTCTTGCAGAATTTCAATTAAGTATGAAACACAAAAGAGGTCAAGGATGATTCCAAATGTTTTCACCTAAACATGAGAAAGGTGGAAATACCATTTAGAAAGATGGGTAGATTGTGGAAAGTTCAAGTTGCTTGAAGTCCACTATATCTGAAATACTCACTAGATACAAACATAGCAACCCTGAATATTCATTGGAAGGACTCATTCTAAAACTTGCACTCTGGCACCTGATGTGAAGAGCCAACTCACTGGAAAAGAGCCTGATGCTGGGAAATATTGCAGGCAGGAGACGAGGATGAGATGGTTGGAAGGTATCACCGCTTTAATTGACATGAACTTGGGCAAACTCTGGGAGACGGTGAGGGACAGGGATGCCTGGCATGCTGCAGTTCACGGAGTCACGGAGATTCAGACAAGACTTGGCAACTGAACAAAAACGACAAAATACAAATATAGATATCGAGGAGAAGTTTCCATATAATTCTGAAATGTAAGGTAAAGAAGATTTGAAGATATAAATTTGTGAGTCAGCAGAATAGAGACTGTTTAACAGCATGGGACCAAGTGAGATCAGCTGAAGAGGAAGCAAATACAAGGAAGCGAAGAGGTCTAAGAACTGAAACTGAGAAGTCTCAGATATGTGGAGTTCGGAAATATGAAAATGATTCAGTGGCAGAAGATATAAATTCATGGGCATTGGAGGAAATAACAAGAGTGTTATGGGAAGGGAAGAAACTCAAGGGTCCAAAAAGCAAAGACAAATGTCATCATTGTTTCTGGCAAAATGCGAGCCATAATGATTTTGACAAGAACTGGATCTGAAGAAATGAGGGTAAAAGTGTCCACATGACTAGATGTGATCTGAGTCAAATAGAAAATTAGAGAAGAAATGGGGATAGGGATTGTATACATTTTCAGCTACAGTAAAGAGTTGCATAGAAATGTTGCAATGAAGACAGGGAATCAGAACAGCAACTTTTAAATTCAGGGCTTATGATTTTGTGCCTAGAAATAAGAAAACTTCACAGTGATTTTAAGACTACAGAGATTCAATGTGAATAATTAGATATTACCAGATTACAACATCAATCTAGGTCTCCAGTCATGTTATTTTTTGTTTTTGTTTTTCTTGCAGAATTTCAATTAAGTATGAAACACAAAAGAGGTCAAGGATGATTCCAAATGTTTTCACCTAAACATGAGAAAGGTGGAAATACCATTTAGAAAGATGGGTAGATTGTGGAAAGTTCAAGTTGCTTGAAGTCCACTATATCTGAAATACTCACTAGATACAAACATAGCAACCCTGAATATTCATTGGAAGGACTCATTCTAAAACTTGCACTCTGGCACCTGATGTGAAGAGCCAACTCACTGGAAAAGAGCCTGATGCTGGGAAATATTGCAGGCAGGAGACGAGGATGAGATGGTTGGAAGGTATCACCGCTTTAATTGACATGAACTTGGGCAAACTCTGGGAGACGGTGAGGGACAGGGATGCCTGGCATGCTGCAGTTCACGGAGTCACGGAGATTCAGACAAGACTTGGCAACTGAACAAAAACGACAAAATACAAATATAGATATCGAGGAGAAGTTTCCATATAATTCTGAAATGTAAGGTAAAGAAGATTTGAAGATATAAATTTGTGAGTCAGCAGAATAGAGACTGTTTAACAGCATGGGACCAAGTGAGATCAGCTGAAGAGGAAGCAAATACAAGGAAGCGAAGAGGTCTAAGAACTGAAACTGAGAAGTCTCAGATATGTGGAGTTCGGAAATATGAAAATGATTCAGTGGCAGAAGATATAAATTCATGGGCATTGGAGGAAATAACAAGAGTGTTATGGGAAGGGAAGAAACTCAAGGGTCCAAAAAGCAAAGACAAATGTCATCATTGTTTCTGGCAAAATGCGAGCCATAATGATTTTGACAAGAACTGGATCTGAAGAAATGAGGGTAAAAGTGTCCACATGACTAGATGTGATCTGAGTCAAATAGAAAATTAGAGAAGAAATGGGGATAGGGATTGTATACATTTTTCAGCTACAGTAAAGAGTTGCATAGAAATGTTGCAATGAAGACAGGGAATCAGAACAGCAACTTTTAAATTCAGGGCTTATGATTTTGTGCCTAGAAATAAGAAAACTTCACAGTGATTTTAAGACTACAGAGATTCAATGTGAATAATTAGATATTACCAGATTACAACATCAATCTAGTCTAGAAGACATCAACTCTTGCCCCGTAAATCTTCTTCCTCAGTTTTAGCTCTCCAAGGACTCCAATAACATTTTGCATTCACCTTGCATCATCAGTTCAAGTGAGGACCACTCATGTTGGGCACTTATGTGGTCCCTAACCCCCTCTGTGGTCCCTTACCCCTTCCCACACATCTGTGAGTAATTCAGTTGCTCCTTTGGAACAGTGGGGTGAATTTTCTTCCCAGATAGCCCTCTAACAAATTCAGGGAATCACAAATCCTCCACTGGAACTACTGACTTCAAGTTCTTTTTTGGTAATGTTTTGACTTCACTTATATCTTTTCTTTTCTAGCACTGTCTCATTTGTCTTTTGGATGTTCTAATTTTGCTTTCCAATTTTTCTGAACCTTGGCAATATATGGAAATGTATTTTCAGTTCTTGTCTTGGGTATGATTCTGCTTTATTTGTTTTAGGTTGTTTCTCCTATGGTGACTCTTCTGTCAAACAAGTTCCTTGGTATTTTTAACCATTAGGGTCATATTTCTATGGGGCTGTCTGCTCTCTCAGTGGGTTATGTGTGAGGGCCTAGAGCTCAGGTGCCTGCTGACAGAGCAGAGGATTTTTCTGTGGGTTTTAGTTTGGTTTAAATGCTCTGGTGTTAAGAGTCTGGCTTGACCATTTGCTATTTTTCTTTCATATCCATGAGCGGAAGAACAACATACCCTGTGCTCTGTGAGAACGGCTGTTTCTGAAAGGTCTCTGAGCTACATTCTCCTAGAGGGGAGGAGAAAGCATAAACAACCTGAGCAGCAGGCCTGGCCTCCTACCAGCTCCCACACCTGCAGGCTCTGTGAGCTGACTTGATGTGGCCATTCTACCCTGTCACATACTGCTTTGCAACAGTGATGGAGGACAAGCACAGTATCAGGAAAATAAAATAGATAACTAAAATAGTTCTCTTGACTTCTTTTTTAATTTTTTAAAAAATTCTTTACTTTAAAGGTTTTACAGAGTTTTGTTGTTCACAGACATGTATGTTCCCAGATCAGTCATATGCTTATCCCTGGTCCCCGCCCCCCACCCAGTTCCCCCCATCCCACTCCTCCAGTGCTTTTAACTTCTTATCCCTGGGAACTTCTCCTCTTACATTTTGAACAACAAATCAGAGTTTCATAAGGGGATCTGACTTTCTTCTTTACTTCCTTTCTTCTTATCCAACTCTCTCTCTCTCTCTTTCTCCTTTCCTTCCTTTCTTTCTTTATCTTTCTTTTAGCCTTTTGTTTGGTTAAATTAAGCTCTCATTTGAGTTGCCTTTTGGCACCTATGATATCTCCACATGTTTAATTGTGGATGAGAAAAAGCAGCAGTGCAAGTTTGCTATTTTTTTAAGGATTAGAAATCTGACTTAGCTGATAAACTCATATAATAATTTTTTTTGTAACTTTTATTTTACTTTTAACTTTTACAGAGTTTTGTTGTTTACAGATATGTATGTTCTCAGATTAGTCATATGTATATCCCCCCCAACCCACCCCTCCAGACCGTCATACAGCACCCAATAATTTTTTTAAACTACTAAATCTGCTTCCTTTATGGCTCAGTAGTACAGAATCTGCCTGCCAATACAGGAGACATGGGTTTGATTCCTGGACGCGGAAGATCCCCTGGAGAAGAAAATGGCAACCCACTCCAGCATTCTTGCTTGGGAAATCCCATGGACATAGGAGTCTAAGTGGGCTATAGTCCATGGAGTCATGAAAGAGTCAGATATGACTTAACTAAACTACTAACTGCAAATATAAAAAGAATGTTTTAAACTCAAGGAGACTGTATTTAAGGTTTTGTTTTCATTGTACATAATATTCTTACTCTTCCAAGTTTCTCTGTGTCATGGATAATGTAATATCTTCCCTGTCCTAAGACGAACTAGAAAAGTGGTATCGGAATTCAGCCATTGTCATAATTTTGATGACTGAAGTTAAGCTGATGCAACCTTAGTTCAGGTATTTGGTTGTTTATTTCATTGCTATGCACATCAAACTTATTTAGTCAAATCATTACCAGCTGCTCATTATTCTTTTACACAAAAAAATCTTATTTCATTAGTAGAAAGTTGCAAGTTTCAGTCTCAATATAACAGAGAATTGGATCTATTTCTTTAGCTCCAGCCTTGTGCTCTGCTGTCTGTGCTTAGTTATGCAAGCTGAGCCCCTTGATCTCTTCAATTATGCAAAGAATATCACCTCTAGACTGAAGGATCATAATGCACGTTTAAAAGAACTTCTCCTCTTACATTTTGAACAACAAATCAGAGTTTCATAAGGGATCTGACTTTCTTCTTTACTTCCTTTCTTCTTATCCAACTCTCTCTCTCTCTCTTTCTCCTTTCCTTCCTTTCTTTCTTTATCTTTCTTTTAGCCTTTTGTTTGGTTAAATTAAGCTCTCATTTGAGTTGCCTTTTGGCACCTATGATATCTCCACATGTTTAATTGTGGATGAGAAAAAGCAGCAGTGCAAGTTTGCTATTTTTTTAAGGATTAGAAATCTGACTTAGCTGATAAACTCATATAATAATTTTTTTTGTAACTTTTATTTTACTTTTAACTTTTACAGAGTTTTGTTGTTTACAGATATGTATGTTCTCAGATTAGTCATATGTATATCCCCCCCAACCCACCCCTCCAGACCGTCATACAGCACCCAATAATTTTTTTAAACTACTAAATCTGCTTCCTTTATGGCTCAGTAGTACAGAATCTGCCTGCCAATACAGGAGACATGGGTTTGATTCCTGGACGCGGAAGATCCCCTGGAGAAGAAAATGGCAACCCACTCCAGCATTCTTGCTTGGGAAATCCCATGGACATAGGAGTCTAAGTGGGCTATAGTCCATGGAGTCATGAAAGAGTCAGATATGACTTAACTAAACTACTAACTGCAAATATAAAAAGAATGTTTTAAACTCAAGGAGACTGTATTTAAGGTTTTGTTTTCATTGTACATAATATTCTTACTCTTCCAAGTTTCTCTGTGTCATGGATAATGTAATATCTTCCCTGTCCTAAGACGAACTAGAAAAGTGGTATCGGAATTCAGCCATTGTCATAATTTTGATGACTGAAGTTAAGCTGATGCAACCTTAGTTCAGGTATTTGGTTGTTTATTTCATTGCTATGCACATCAAACTTATTTAGTCAAATCATTACCAGCTGCTCATTATTCTTTTACACAAAAAAATCTTATTTCATTAGTAGAAAGTTGCAAGTTTCAGTCTCAATATAACAGAGAATTGGATCTATTTCTTTAGCTCCAGCCTTGTGCTCTGCTGTCTGTGCTTAGTTATGCAAGCTGAGCCCCTTGATCTCTTCAATTATGCAAAGAATATCACCTCTAGACTGAAGGATCATAATGCACGTATTAATACACTGACTAACCCTCTCTCACGGCTCTCCCCGTGATCTTGACTTTAAAGTCACAAAACTTTTCATTCATATAGAGAAAAAAATGACAAAATAGAAAATAATACTTGCCTTGTTGGAAGCTTATAGAACATGGTAACCAGACCTATGTGGAGGGCTGTAAGAACAAAGTATTCTGGTAGCAAGATGTTTGCAACAACCAGATGCATCTCCTCTCATTTTAGTATAAAAGAAGCCTATATCATAAATCTGGTAAAATAGTTCTTTGGGACATTAATCCACCTGCTGGCTTTCCAGATCAAGTTTGCATTTCTTGCCCAAACACCTTTTCTCTCAATTTATTGAACTCTTGTACAGTGAGCAGATTGAGCTTGGAATTAGAAATATAAATGGTTTATTTCCTTCTATAATACTACCAAAGATGAGAAAAATAAAAAATTCTGTTGACTCAATAACTGTATCTTAAGGCAGCTAAATATATAAACATTTATCTAGCTTTGTTTTATTAATTATTACCATATAAACCTATGATTATTTTTAATATTTGAAGCAAAACATATATAGTATACACATTTTTGGGGTATTTTTTGGTTGATGCATTTTTATAGGTGGAGATTTGACATCATCTAATAAGAGATTTAATATAAATTATACAAAGTCTTTGTACTTTACATTTTTATCTAATCTAAGGTTAAAAGATACTATCAAATGATTCACTAATTATTTATTAACATCATCTATATATCATTGATGTATTAAAACTTTAAGTATTTTAATATTAAACTCATAAAAAGTCTGGTGTGTCTCCATACATATGCTAAATAATAGGAATCCAGGATTTAAAAGTACATTATTCCTTTCCAGGTAGTAGCAAGGAAAACAAGTAAATATCAGCTACAATATTATGAGATAGACATTATAATATATATATATATATGTATATATAATTTGTGCATATGTATGTATATGTAGCCAGATACATATGTCTATCTATATACACATCTCTCTCTCTCTCTCTCTCTCTCTCTCTATATATATATATATATATATATATATATATATATGTGGGGAGAGAGAGAGAGAGAGAGACAGACAGACATAAGAAAGAAAGATAAGATTCAGAAAATATTTACAAGGGGATGGATGAAGAATTTAATTTGGGGTAAATGTAAAGAGACGTCAGAAAGTGTTTGAGCATTTACAGATGTTACAAAGCATAAGGAAGAACATCTCTAAAATAACATTAATTTGTTTCATGTAGTAGAAGCACTTGATCAAGATATAGTTATGTAGAGTTTACTGATGAAACAAGTTCCTGGGAGTGAGAGATTTCTAGAGTGAATCTAGGAACATCAAACTATATAAAAGAGATTATAATTTCTTTTGGAAAAGAATGTTAACCAAAGAACCATTATTGTGACCTAGAAACACCAGTTTCCAGAATTGTAGAAATGATTTGGATAGTCAAAGGATCCAAAGCAGCCAGGAATTTGTCAAATTTTCATTAAGAAGTGTTAATTGGTAAACCAGTTTGTACCTAGAAGGAAGGTAAAGGAATAGACTGACAAATATTGATTAAATGTAAAGAGAAGTCATAATTATTTTTAAACATTAATATGGCTCTAATATTTTTCACAAGGAAGTGTAAATACTATAGTTGCTAATAGTATTCAGTCTTATTCTCATCATAAGGATTTAAGCTCCTTCGTATTTACCAATGTGTGTATCTTTGCAGTTGCTGACACAGTAGATGGAATTGAGGCAATGATTTACCAGATTTTATTAAGCTGTTCAAGGCTCTTCTTATATTTATTCATGATGGCCTGGTTTCTGCACTGTCAGTTGGATGTATTATAATCTATCATTTTGGATCAGTAGTGTTTCTAGGTCCATTTTGACTTTGTGTAGTCTCTATTTTGAGTTGCTATAAATTAAATTTTAATTTATTTCCTTAGAAAGAATTATGTACATTCCTAAACTGATAAAATACAAGTCACTCAAGTGTCTGCAGTATTTTGGCTTGAAACCATGTGCATAACTCCTATAACTTAAATCTTGATAGTCAAAGTTTCAGTTTTAATATTTATAGAACAACTCTGCTATAAAATTATTAAAACTAATTAATTTAGGGGCTTCCCCTGGTGGTCCAGTGGGTAAGGACACCGACTTGCAGTGCAAGGGGCGCCGGTTCGATCCCTGGCCTGGGAAGATCCCACGTGCCGCGGAGCGGCTGGACCGATGTGTCCAGTTGCCGAGCCGGAGCTCTGGAGCGCATGCGCCCAGAGCCGGCGCTCTGCGACGACAGACGCCACCGCGATGGGAGGCCCACAGGAGCCAAAGAACAAAGATGGATGAAAATAGAGAAATGAAAGACCAATAGAAGGGGCCCGCCTGCTCCCCTCCCTCCCCAACCCGACCCCCGCCCAAAATAAATAAATAAATAAATCTTTAAAAAAAAAAAAAAAAAAGAAGTTGGAATGCTCAGACAATATGTGACAGATTAAAGCCTTTGTCTGGAGTACTTTAAATTTAAAAAAAAAAAAAAAAAAAACTAATTAATTTAAAATTTTTGTTGTATGTGAAATTAAATTAACTTATTTTTGTTTAAAGACATTGCTTTTAATATTATGATGAGTTAAGTATAGGTATTTTTATTTGTTTGGTATCATCAGATAATTTTTTATTTCATGTAAATTAATCATAAACTCAAAGTAATTCTTTATGAGCTAAAGCTTACATTGTAACTGATGTTTATGTTCACATGCTAAAATTTTAAAAGGCTATGTTTTATGCTTAGAAAAGTACAGTAAATGAACTATAGTACTTTTTAATATTTTTATGACTGAAATTATAAGTATTAGTTTTTTAATTAAAAACAAATTAGATAATTTTATTTTAACTAAGCATGCACATAAGCTTATATAGGTCTTTTCTTAAGAGAAACAGATTCACACTTTCTTATAAATTGCCACATCTGCTCAGTAATTTTGAGTTTGTTTTGTGGACAGAGTGTACAATTTATGGGTGAGTTTATGTCTAAGATTCAGAACTTTATGAATCCATCAAAGCTCATGTGTTTTAAATTTTACATTTACATATTTTTTCTAAGAAGATTTTTTTTAAGAAACCACATTTCTGTTATATGAGATTGACATGTTTAAAAGTCACTCAAGTGTCTGCAGTATTTTGGCTTGAAACCATGTGCATAACTCCTATAACTTAAATCTTGATAGTCAAAGTTTCAGTTTTAATATTTATAGAACAACTCTGCTATAAAATTATTAAAACTAATTAATTTAGGGGCTTCCCCTGGTGGTCCAGTGGGTAAGGACACCGACTTGCAGTGCAAGGGGCGCCGGTTCGATCCCTGGCCTGGGAAGATCCCACGTGCCGCGGAGCGGCTGGACTGATGTGTCCAATTACCGAGCCGGAGTTCTGGAGTGCATGCGCCCAGAGCCGGCGCTCTGCGACGACAGACGCCACCGCGATGGGAGGCCCACAGGAGCCAAAGAACAAAGATGGATGAAAATAGAGAAATGAAAGACCAATAGAAGGGGCCCGCCTGCTCCCCTCCCTCCCCAACCCGACCCCCGCCCAAAATAAATAAATAAATAAATCTTTAAAAAAAAAAAAAAAAAAGAAGTTGGAATGCTCAGACAATATGTGACAGATTAAAGCCTTTGTCTGGAGTACTTTAAATTTAAAAAAAAAAAAAAAAAAAACTAATTAATTTAAAATTTTTGTTGTATGTGAAATTAAATTAACTTATTTTTGTTTAAAGACATTGCTTTTAATATTATGATGAGTTAAGTATAGGTATTTTTATTTGTTTGGTATCATCAGATAATTTTTTATTTCATGTAAATTAATCATAAACTCAAAGTAATTCTTTATGAGCTAAAGCTTACATTGTAACTGATGTTTATGTTCACATGCTAAAATTTTAAAAGGCTATGTTTTATGCTTAGAAAAGTACAGTAAATGAACTATAGTACTTTTTAATATTTTTATGACTGAAATTATAAGTATTAGTTTTTTAATTAAAAACAAATTAGATAATTTTATTTTAACTAAGCATGCACATAAGCTTATATAGGTCTTTTCTTAAGAGAAACAGATTCACACTTTCTTATAAATTGCCACATCTGCTCAGTAATTTTGAGTTTGTTTTGTGGACAGAGTGTACAATTTATGGGTGAGTTTATGTCTAAGATTCAGAACTTTATGAATCCATCAAAGCTCATGTGTTTTAAATTTTACATTTACATATTTTTTCTAAGAAGATTTTTTTTAAGAAACCACATTTCTGTTATATGAGATTGCATTTTTAAAATATATAAAGTGCTCCACATCACATGTCATCAAGCAAATTAAAACAGGAGGGAGGGAAGCAAGATACTGGAATAGAAAGATGTATACTCATCTTCCCAGTAAGGGCAATTAGTTACTGATAAACCATTGACAGGAGGATGTTGGCTCCCACCAAAAAAAAAAAGATACCCCACGTCCAAGAACAAAGGAGAAGCCTCCACGAGAAAATTAAAACAACAATGGCATACCATTATATACCTATTGGAATAACCAGAAGCCCCAAACACTGACAAAACTAAGTGCTGGTGAAGATTATCCCTTTAGGAAAAATGCATATATCTTGTACTGACAAAAATAATGACGCTGAGTTGTATAGTGTACAAACAATCACACCTAAGTGGAGCAAGTAGTATATATTATCAGCTGCTGCCGCCGAGTGACTTCAGTCATGTCCGACTCTGTGTGATCCCATAAAGTTCAGCCCACTAGGCTCCTCCAACAATGGAATTCTCCAGGCAAAAATACTGGAGTGGGTTGCCATGCCCTCCTCCAGGTGATCTTCCCAACCCAGGGATGGAACCCAGGTCTCCTTCATTGCAGGCAGATTCCTCACCAGTCAGCCATCAGGGAAGCCCCGTATAAGTATATCTGAGACACCGTGGACTACAGCTCACCAGGCTTCTCCGTCCATGCAATTTTCCAGGCAAAAGTGGGTTGCCATTTCCTTCTCCATATTATCAACAGTCATGTAGATTACCAGCTTCTTTAGACTGCCAACGTCTGTTCCAGTAAACCCTTAGCTGCCTACTTGATTTAGGTGATATCTCAGCTGATGGACACTAAGCATGCACATAAGCTAAATATATATTAGGATAATTTTATTTTAACTAAGCATGCACATAAGCTTATATAGGTCTTTTCTTAAGAGAAACAGATTCACACTTTCTTATAAATTGCCACATCTGCTCAGTAATTTTGAGTTTGTTTTGTGGACAGAGTGTACAATTTATGGGTGAGTTTATGTCTAAGATTCAGAACTTTATGAATCCATCAAAGCTCATGTGTTTTAAATTTTACATTTACATATTTTTTCTAAGAAGATTTTTTTTAAGAAACCACATTTCTGTTATATGAGATTGCATTTTAAAATATATAAAGTGCTCCACATCACATGTCATCAAGCAAATTAAAACAGGAGGGAGGGAAGCAAGATACTGGAATAGAAAGATGTATACTCATCTTCCCAGTAAGGGCAATTAGTTACTGATAAACCATTGACAGGAGGATGTTGGCTCCCACCAAAAAAAAAAAGATACCCCACGTCCAAGAACAAAGGAGAAGCCTCCACGAGAAAATTAAAACAACAATGGCATACCATTATATACCTATTGGAATAACCAGAAGCCCCAAACACTGACAAAACTAAGTGCTGGTGAAGATTATCCCTTTAGGAAAAATGCATATATCTTGTACTGACAAAAATAATGACGCTGAGTTGTATAGTGTACAAACAATCACACCTAAGTGGAGCAAGTAGTATATATTATCAGCTGCTGCCGCCGAGTGACTTCAGTCATGTCCGACTCTGTGTGATCCCATAAAGTTCAGCCCACTAGGCTCCTCCAACAATGGAATTCTCCAGGCAAAAATACTGGAGTGGGTTGCCATGCCCTCCTCCAGGTGATCTTCCCAACCCAGGGATGGAACCCAGGTCTCCTTCATTGCAGGCAGATTCCTCACCAGTCAGCCATCAGGGAAGCCCCGTATAAGTATATCTGAGACACCGTGGACTACAGCTCACCAGGCTTCTCCGTCCATGCAATTTTCCAGGCAAAAGTGGGTTGCCATTTCCTTCTCCATATTATCAACAGTCATGTAGATTACCAGCTTCTTTAGACTGCCAACGTCTGTTCCAGTAAACCCTTAGCTGCCTACTTGATTTAGGTGATATCTCAGCTGATGGACACTGCTTACCCATTGGTGCTAAATCCTACTTCTCAGCTGCAGTCAGATGGCCCACCAAAGCCCCAAATCTCTGTTTTACAAAGGAAACAATAAAGGCAATGGAAACTGACTTCCAGCCTAGTAAGCAGGGAGCCACATAATATAACTTAAATTGTAGGAAAGTTACCTTTCCATAAGGTGAATTGTGACCATGAGAATTGGAAGAGAGGAAAGAACTAGGTCAATAAATCTGTTTCGCCTTTCTTCCACCTGTGACTCATCTGCGGTATAGATTATTAATACAAAGTGTTTGAAGACATCATACTTGGCTGAATAGCTAAGAACATATGGCTTTTCTCTGCAGAGAGAGTCTATCTCGCTGAAGCATTTATTTTCTACTTCCTCTGTTTTTCTCCTCTTTTGTCCTCATTCTCCATGGCTTGGGGTTGTGCTCAACAAATAAAAATAAGCACTTATCCTCACTTTAGAAATAGTTTTCTAAAAATCCCCAGATTGAAAACCAGCAATTTTACAATGATTTTTTCCCACGGAAATTGTACCATTTCGTATATTCAACAAATGGTTGTTTCTTCACAATGTCATCACAGTAGAAGAATATTAAACTTACAGATTAAAAAATTATTAGACTTTTCAACCTGTAAAATGAAGATGTATCTCACTGCAGTTTTATTTAGTCTGTTTTATAAGAAATCTAAACAATTTTCATTTATTTTGAAAGGCAAGCCTCTCTATTTTTCTGTGAGCTATTGTGCATATATTGATCCCATATTCTTCTGGGGCGTTTGTTGTTGTTTTTGAGTCACTAAGTCATGTCTGACTCTATGAGACCCCATCGACTCTAGCCCACAAGGCTCCTCTGTCCATGTAGTTTTCCTAACAAGAGTACTGGAGTGTGTTGTCATTTCCTTCTCCATGGAATCTTTCAGACCTAGGGATCAAACCTGTGTTTCTTATGTCTCTTGCATTAGCAGGGAGATTCCTTACTTTTAGCATTAGCTGGGAAGCTCTTCGGTGTGTTTATTTTTTATTAACTTTAGATTTGCATCAAGGTATACAAAATGGTGCCACAATCGTAGAATTTGACCACGTTATATATGGAAAATTATGTTATAAAAATGGAATTTCAACAATTTAAGGATATTCTATTGAAGAGACGTGCATTCTGTAGGATATTACATTTTTTTATTTTCTATTTTCATGCACAGTTTCTCAGAATGGAACACAATTGGAATCTGTAGAATATTTTACTATTCTACTATTCTAGATTTCTCCCTAGCCCTTGGGACTTTGTAACTTTTTAAAAAATTTTATTTGTTTTCGTATAAATTGATATAGTATAAATTGATATAAATTATATATTACTTATAATAAAATGATTTTTTAATTTTACCATTTGCAATATAATTATAACGTGCATAAGAACTTTAAATTTCAATAAAGATCAACAAAATTACACTTTTGCAAATATTGCTGTTATACAGAATAGTCACATTTTAGTACCTTGGCCTTTAAAATTAGAGTTTTAAATTTAGGAGCACATACTGGCTTTTAAGTGCTGTATATACAAGGGCAAGCCAATTTTTAATATATGTTTGCCATAGGATTTATTTAATTAATACTTCAGCAAACATGACATCTGTAAAGTATATTACTATAAAAGCCTTTAGTGTGAAAGTCAGTTATTGTTTCTGGAATATACTTTATAGACTAACTTGTTACTTTGAAACTGTTTTGTTTCTGAAACAGACAATTAGATCCTAAATCTGGCCCTTTGGTCATACTAAACAATTTTCATTTATTTTGAAAGGCAAGCCTCTCTATTTTTCTGTGAGCTATTGTGCATATATTGATCCCATATTCTTCTGGGGCGTTTGTTGTTGTTTTTGAGTCACTAAGTCATGTCTGACTCTATGAGACCCCATCGACTCTAGCCCACAAGGCTCCTCTGTCCATGTAGTTTTCCTAACAAGAGTACTGGAGTGTGTTGTCATTTCCTTCTCCATGGAATCTTTCAGACCTAGGGATCAAACCTGTGTTTCTTATGTCTCTTGCATTAGCAGGGAGATTCCTTACTTTTAGCATTAGCTGGGAAGCTCTTCGGTGTGTTTATTTTTTATTAACTTTAGATTTGCATCAAGGTATACAAAATGGTGCCACAATCGTAGAATTTGACCACGTTATATATGGAAAATTATGTTATAAAAATGGAATTTCAACAATTTAAGGATATTCTATTGAAGAGACGTGCATTCTGTAGGATATTACATTTTTTTATTTTCTATTTTCATGCACAGTTTCTCAGAATGGAACACAATTGGAATCTGTAGAATATTTTACTATTCTACTATTCTAGATTTCTCCCTAGCCCTTGGGACTTTGTAACTTTTTAAAAAATTTTATTTGTTTTCGTATAAATTGATATAGTATAAATTGATATAAATTATATATTACTTATAATAAAATGATTTTTTAATTTTACCATTTGCAATATAATTATAACGTGCATAAGAACTTTAAATTTCAATAAAGATCAACAAAATTACACTTTTGCAAATATTGCTGTTATACAGAATAGTCACATTTTAGTACCTTGGCCTTTAAAATTAGAGTTTTAAATTTAGGAGCACATACTGGCTTTTAAGTGCTGTATATACAAGGGCAAGCCAATTTTTAATATATGTTTGCCATAGGATTTATTTAATTAATACTTCAGCAAACATGACATCTGTAAAGTATATTACTATAAAAGCCTTTAGTGTGAAAGTCAGTTATTGTTTCTGGAATATACTTTATAGACTAACTTGTTACTTTGAAACTGTTTTGTTTCTGAAACAGACAATTAGATCCTAAATCTGGCCCTTTGGTCATACTAAAAAACACAATTGCTATTTCTTTACTCAGTCTGAGGTTAGTTCTGATGTTTAATTAACATGAAACCAAGGATCTTCCTTTAAAACACCCTATTCCCCAGAGTGTGTTCCTCCAACTTCTAATGAAAAGTAAACACTAGGTCTACTTAGCCTTGTGCTAGGTTTAATTGGGATTCATTTAATTTTTCTTTTGACAAACTCCTGGACCAAATATGTGATTTCACCTCACTGTAGAGAGTTTTCTGTCTTACTTTCCCACAGGTAAGTTTACTCCATTCTCCCTAATGAAGAGGAGAACAGTACAGAGGTGCTTAAATCATTTATATAGGGCAGTTCTTCCAGATCTTTGTTTACCTTTGGCTAATTACCAGGTTTCTTTTTCCAATCTGACCTGCCCTAGGCTCCTCTCCAACATGTGTGCACAACTTTTTTTCAAGATGGATTTCAACGCAAAGCTGTCTGGGAGAAGCCAGACTCATTACATCTTGGCATTGCCTGACTTTTGACCCTTAAGAAGACTTTCTGCACAGGTGAAATGTCTTCCTTTCCCCAAAGATGGGAAATATATGGTCTTTTGATCCTTTACTCAAAAAAGGTTCTAAACCCTCTCTGTTCCTGCCATAACTATCATCTTAAGGTGTCCACAGGGGACAGAGTCTGGCTATTCACCCTTTTTGAGTTGTTACTTTCATTTCAGAGAGCACACAGGAGATTTAATGTAAATGAGTAACCTGCAGCCCACCTATTTTCTGTTTCAGGAAATGCAAAAGAAGTCTAGCTGTAAGTGTGTGGCCTGAGGCCCACTTCTTTTTTTTTTTTTCCTGTCCTTGAAATGTAAACAGGAAGCTAGCTAGTTGTAAATGCCTAGCCTGGGGCCTATCTATCCCCTGCCACAAAGGCAAATTTAGTTTCTTTTTTTAATTCCAAATTCATCTGCTTTTCCTTTTTAGTCTTTACCAACACAGTAAAGAGAAATGCAATCAATTTAGATTCCACTCAGGTAAATAATGCAATGCAACAAAACTGCTTTGAGTAAAATAGTTATTGTTTCTGAATCTATTTTTCATAACTTTGGAAAGTAAGTAAAATTACTCATAATAAAAACTAATGAAAAAGTGAAGAAATCATCCATAAATATATAAATTATACTGCTGGATATCTATGTTTTTCTCCATGCTCTTATTAAATCTGTTATAAAATATACTTTCCAGTTTCTATTTTTAATCTGGTCTCATGTTTTAGCTTACATTTGAATGTCTTACAGAAATATTTCAACTAAGACACTTATCTGTAGAATGAATGACAGTGAACCTGAGGAGTATTATAAAACTAAAATTAAACTTAATTACACATTTCAAAATGTCTGTATAATAAACAAAATGAAGGTGTTCTGAGTCAAAACTACTTTATTTCTAGATGGGTAATTTGCTTTACAAATGCACAGTTTTTAACATGTCCAATAAATATCATTTCAAACTGAACATTCGAAAGGTGAAGTTTAACAATTGATGACTAAATGTGCCATAATGGGAAAAATGGTGATTTATTCAGAAAAATATGCATAAAATTAATCGTAATCATTAAACTGGCACAACAGTAGTATCTATCTATAGTCCAAGAATCAAGAAAACTGAAGCAATCGGAATTCTAATTAGGCTAATAATTAAAAATTCATTGGAAAAAAGATGATGATTTAAACTATTTAAGTTTTGAATAGGGTACCAGACAGCTATTACACTACATTTCTGAGCCATTTCCTGATCCTTTTGAAAACATCTCTTTTGTCCATTTCCTGTTTGCTCATGCCTATTTCATTCTAACCTTAAAAGAAGTCTAATTACAGGAATGAGATCCATAGGCAATTTAACCTAACTCCTGATTTATGCATTCCTGAATGCTTGCCATCCCTGCCTAACCTTGATTCTTTTCCTAGATAAAAATAAGTTTAAATGAAGTAATTAAAGAATGATTAGCTTTCTACCCTCAACAGCCCCATAAGTAATCCTGCCAGCAGATCAGGAGGACAAGATAACTTCTGAAGAGTCAAACACTTTGCACTCAATGGAGAATGATGCAGAACCCAACCTCCAACCTGGATGATTGAGATTCTTCCTCTTATTTATTTTTTTCCTTTAAAAATTGTCATGACTGAGCAGAATCTTCAGAATTGGTCTCTAGACGCCATCATCTCCCAAGATTGAGAGCTTTCCTAATTAAAGTGACTTTCCTGTCTTCTAAGGAATTATTGGCTTTTGAGTAAATAGAATTAAAACCTAAGTTTGGTAACACTCTGATGCCAGTTTTAATACTGTGGGTACTTGAATTCCTTGGCTCCATTTGTGTTTCTAAATTGATAGTCAGTGGTTTGTGGTTTCTGGAAGCCATTTCTATATTTATAAACTAGGGCTGTTGTATCCTACCTGTTATGCACCAAATTGTGCCCTCCCAAAATGTGTATGTTGAAGCCGTAACTCCAAGTACAACAGAATGTGACTATATTTGGAGATAAAGCATTTTTTTTCCCCTTCTGTCTTGGCAAGGGGCTTCCAGGTCACGGGACGCTGTCAGTATGGGACACAGGCTGAAGTTCAGCCTGGAGAGTCCCTGCTCTGAGAGGCTGTGCCGAGATAAAGCATTTTAAAAGGTAATTAAGTTAAAACAAGGCCATTTTGGTGGGTACCAAAGCAGCCTAACTATTGTACTTATAAAAACAGATTAGTATATATAGAAATGCACCAGCACTACACATGCACTGAGTGATGACCATGTGAAGAGTCAGAAAGAGACAGACGTTTGTAAGCCAGAGAAAGAGTTCTCAGAAAAAACCAATGCCTATTTCATTCTAACCTTTAAAAAATTTTGTCCATTTCCTGTTTGCTCATGCCTATTTCATTCTAACCTTAAAAGAAGTCTAATTACAGGAATGAGATCCATAGGCAATTTAACCTAACTCCTGATTTATGCATTCCTGAATGCTTGCCATCCCTGCCTAACCTTGATTCTTTTCCTAGATAAAAATAAGTTTAAATGAAGTAATTAAAGAATGATTAGCTTTCTACCCTCAACAGCCCCATAAGTAATCCTGCCAGCAGATCAGGAGGACAAGATAACTTCTGAAGAGTCAAACACTTTGCACTCAATGGAGAATGATGCAGAACCCAACCTCCAACCTGGATGATTGAGATTCTTCCTCTTATTTATTTTTTTTTCCTTTAAAAATTGTCATGACTGAGCAGAATCTTCAGAATTGGTCTCTAGACGCCATCATCTCCCAAGATTGAGAGCTTTCCTAATTAAAGTGACTTTCCTGTCTTCTAAGGAATTATTGGCTTTTGAGTAAATAGAATTAAAACCTAAGTTTGGTAACACTCTGATGCCAGTTTTAATACTGTGGGTACTTGAATTCCTTGGCTCCATTTGTGTTTCTAAATTGATAGTCAGTGGTTTGTGGTTTCTGGAAGCCATTTCTATATTTATAAACTAGGGCTGTTGTATCCTACCTGTTATGCACCAAATTGTGCCCTCCCAAAATGTGTATGTTGAAGCCGTAACTCCAAGTACAACAGAATGTGACTATATTTGGAGATAAAGCATTTTTTCCCTTCTGTCTTGGCAAGGGGCTTCCAGGTCACGGGACGCTGTCAGTATGGGACACAGGCTGAAGTTCAGCCTGGAGAGTCCCTGCTCTGAGAGGCTGTGCCGAGATAAAGCATTTTAAAAGGTAATTAAGTTAAAACAAGGCCATTTTGGTGGGTACCAAAGCAGCCTAACTATTGTACTTATAAAAACAGATTAGTATATATAGAAATGCACCAGCACTACACATGCACTGAGTGATGACCATGTGAAGAGTCAGAAAGAGACAGACGTTTGTAAGCCAGAGAAAGAGTTCTCAGAAAAAAACCAACTCTGCCAAATATTTGACCTTAGCCCCAAGCCTCCAGAGCTGTGGAACAATAAATCTGTGTTCAAAGTTCTTCTTTTTTTGATATATTGTTATGGGATGTGTGCTCAGTTGCTAAATTGTGTCAGATTCTTTGCTGCCCAGTGGATTCTAGCCCACCAAGTTCCTCTGGCCTTGGGATTTCTCAGGTAAGAACACTGGAGAGTGGGTTGCCATTTTCTCCTCCAGGGGAAAGTTCCTGACACAGGGATTGAACCAGCATCTTCCGTGGCTCCTGCTTGGCACATGGATTCTTTACCACTAAGTTACTAAAGATTAACACGATGTTTAGCAATAAAATAAGGGAATAGAGTAATATTCCATTGTTGATATATACCACATTTTTTTTTTATCCACTCCTATGTTGATGGATATTTAGACTGCTTCCATGTCTTGGTTATTGTAAACAATGCTGCAATGACAGGAAGGAAAACTTCCAAACACATTCTATGAGGCCACTGTCACCCTGATACCAAAACCAGGCAAAGACAACACAAAAAAAGAAAACTATTGGCCAATTTCACTGATGAACTTAGATGCCAAGATCCTCAACAAAATCCTAGCAAACAGAATTCAACGACACATCAAAAAACTCATACATCACAATCAAGTCGGGTTCATCCCAGGCATGCAAGGATTCTTCAATATCTGCAAATCAATCAATGTGATACACCATATCAACAAATTGAGAGACAAAAACCACATGATCATCTCAATAGATGCAGAAAAAGCCTTCGACAAAGTAAAACATCCATTTATGATAAGAACTCTTCAGAAAATGGGTATAGAAGGAACCTATCTCAACATAATAAAAGCCATATATGAGAAGCCTACAGAGAACATTATCCTTAACGGAGAAAAACTGAAAGCATTCCCTCTAAGATCAGGAACAAGACAGGGGTGCCCACTTTCACCACTACTATTCAACATAGTTCTGGAAGTCCTAGCAACAGCAATAAGAGAGGAGAAAAAAAATAAAGGGAATCCAGATCAGAAAGGAAGAAGTAAAGCTCTCTCTTTTTGCAGACAACATATTATACATAGAAAATCCCAAAGACACTATTACAAAGCTACTAGAGCTAATCAATGAATTCAGCAAAGTCACAGGATACAAAGTCAACACGCAGAAATCACTGGCATTCCTATACACAAACAATGAAAAATCAGAAAACGAAATCAAAGAGGCAATCCCCTTCACCACTGCAACCAAAAGAATCAAATATCTAGGAATAAATCTACCCAAAGAAACAAAAGAACTATACACAGAAAATTACAAGACACTCGTGAGAGACATTAAAGAAGATTTAAACAGATGGAAAGATATTCCATGTTCCTGGATCGGAAGAATCAATATTGTAAAAATGACCATACTACCAAATGTCATCTACAGATTCAATGCAATACCTATCCAACTACCATTGACATTTTTCACAGAACTAGACCAAACAATAACACAGTTCATATGGAAACACAAAAGACCTCGAATAGCCAAAGCAATCCTGAGAAAGAAAAACAGAGTTGGAGGGATCAGCCTCCCTAACTTCAGACTCTACTACAAAGCAACAGTCCTCAAGACAGTATGGTACTGGCACAAAAAGAGAACTATGGATCAATGGAACAAAATTGAGAACCCAGAGATAAACCCACGCCCCTATGGGTACCTTCTTTTTTACAAGGGAAGGGAAACTATAAAATGGGACAAAGACAGCCTCTTCAACAAGTGGTGCCGGGAAAATTGGACAGCTACATGCAAAAAAATGAAATTGGAACATTCCCTGACACCATACACAAAGATCAACTCAAAATGGATTAAAGACCTAAATGTAAGACCAGAAACCATCAAACTCTTAGAGGAGAATATAGGCAAAACCCTCAAGGACATCAATCAAAGCAAGATCTTCTCTGACCCACCTACTAAAATAGTGGAACTGAAAAGAAAAGTGAACACATGGGACCTCATGAAACTTAAAAGCTTCTGTACAGCAAAAGAAATTACAAAAAAGCTCAGCAGACACCCCACAGAGTGGGAGAAAATCACAGCAAATGAAACAACAAAGAATTAATCTCAAAAACCTACAAGCAACTCAGACAACTCAGCACTGGAAAAACAACCCAATCAAAAAATGGGAAAAAGATATAAAGAGATGCATCTCCAAAGAAGACATACAGATGGTCCAAAAGCACACGAAATGATGCTCAACCTCGCTTATTATTAGAGAAATGCAAATTAAAACCACAATGAGATACCACCTCACACCCATCAGAATGGCCATCATCAATAAATCAACAGACAATAAATGCTGGAGAGGGTCTGGAGAAAAGGGAACCCTCTTGCACTGCTGGTGGGAATGTAAACTGATACAGCCTCTATGGAAGACAGTATGGAGATTCCTTACAAAACTAAAAATAGAAGCACCCTATGACCCAGAAATACCATTATTAGGCGTATATCTGGATGAAATCAAAACTGAAAGAAGCACCTGTACCCCAATGTTCATTGCATCTCTCTATACAATAGCCAGAACATGGAAGCAACCTAGATGTCCATCGACGACTGAATGGATACAGAAGCTCTGCTATATATATATATATATACAATGGAATACTACTCAGCTGTTAAAAGAAATGCAGAAGACTCAGTTCTAATGAGCTGGCTAGCTCTAGAACCTATCATAAAAAGTGAAGTAAGTCAAAAAGAGAAAGACAAGTACAGTATACTAACCCATATATATGGAATCTAGTAAGATGGTCATGATAACACACGCAGTGAACTCATGGAAAACATAGACATAAGAATGTCAGAAACCCTGAGATAAACCCACGCCCCTATGGGTACCTTCTTTTACAAGGGAAGGAAACTATAAAATGGGACAAAGACAGCCTCTTCAACAAGTGGTGCTGTGAAAATTGGACAGCTACATGCAAAAAAATGAAATTGGAACATTCCCTGACACCATACACAAAGATCAACTCAAAATGGATTAAAGACCTAAATGTAAGACCAGAAACCATCAAACTCTTAGAGGAGAATATAGGCAAAACCCTCAAGGACATCAATCAAAGCAAGATCTTCTCTGACCCACCTACTAAAATAGTGGAACTGAAAAGAAAAGTGAACACATGGGACCTCATGAAACTTAAAAGCTTCTGTACAGCAAAAGAAATTACAAAAAAGCTCAGCAGACACCCCACAGAGTGGGAGAAAATCACAGCAAATGAAACAACAAAGAATTAATCTCAAAAACCTACAAGCAACTCAGACAACTCAGCACTGGAAAAACAACCCAATCAAAAAATGGGAAAAAGATATAAAGAGATGCATCTCCAAAGAAGACATACAGATGGTCCAAAAGCACACGAAATGATGCTCAACCTCGCTTATTATTAGAGAAATGCAAATTAAAACCACAATGAGATACCACCTCACACCCATCAGAATGGCCATCATCAATAAATCAACAGACAATAAATGCTGGAGAGGGTCTGGAGAAAAGGGAACCCTCTTGCACTGCTGGTGGGAATGTAAACTGATACAGCCTCTATGGAAGACAGTATGGAGATTCCTTACAAAACTAAAAATAGAAGCACCCTATGACCCAGAAATACCATTATTAGGCGTATATCTGGATGAAATCAAAACTGAAAGAAGCACCTGTACCCCAATGTTCATTGCATCTCTCTATACAATAGCCAGAACATGGAAGCAACCTAGATGTCCATCGACGACTGAATGGATACAGAAGCTCTGCTATATATATATATATATACAATGGAATACTACTCAGCTGTTAAAAGAAATGCAGAAGACTCAGTTCTAATGAGCTGGCTAGCTCTAGAACCTATCATAAAAAGTGAAGTAAGTCAAAAAGAGAAAGACAAGTACAGTATACTAACCCATATATATGGAATCTAGTAAGATGGTCATGATAACACACGCAGTGAACTCATGGAAAAACAGACAGAGAATAGACATAAGGACATTGTGGAGAACAAACAGTGAGAGGGAGGCATAGAGGAGGTAACATCGAAACCCATAGTGGCACGTGTAGAAAAGAGCTATTGTCATTGTGCTAAGGGAATAGGAGTGCCTACAATCACTTGGGGCGATGGTCTTGAGAGGTGGGAGGGGGGGAACTGGATGGGTGACGGGGGCGTCCAGGGGTATGCATATGAATGATCTGAGAACATACATGTCGGTGAACAACAAAGCTCTGTAAAATTAAAATAAAGACTTAAAAAAAAAAAACAATGCTGCAATGAATATTGGGGTGTATACATACATTCAGATCAGATTTTCTAATAGATATATGTCTAGGAGTAGGATTTCAGGGTTATATAATACCTTTATTTTCAATTTTTTAAGGAATCTCCATAGTGGCTGTGCCAGTTTACATTCAAAACTCCACCAACAATGAAGGAGGCTCTTTCCACACTCTGTATTTTTTGATTATAACTAATCTGACTGGAGTAAGGTGATATCTCCTAGTTTTTATTCACATTTTTCTAATAACTAGCAGTGTTGAATATATCTTCATGTGCTTGTTGATCAACTATATGTCCTCTTCGGAGAAATGTCTATTCAAGTTTTCTGTCTATTTTTTGAGTGGGTTGCTTGTTTTGATGCTGTTAAATGTCATTAGCTGTTTGTAAACTCTGGAGACAAATCTCTTACTGGTCACATCATTTGCAAATATTATCTCCCTATCTGGGGGGTAGGAGCCATTAAAAAGAACAAAATAATGCCATGTGCAGCAACCTGGATTGACCAAAAAGCATCCCACTGAGTGAATTAAGTCAGAGACAGAAGGACAAGCATTGCATGACATCCCTTATATGTGGAATCTAAAAAGAAATCATACAATTGCACTTCCTTACAAAACTGAAAGAGACTCAGATTTAGAAAACGAACTTATAGTTGCCGAAGGGAAGGGAAAGTTAGGTACGGTCATGTACACACATCTATATTTAATATGGTTAACCAACAAAGACCAATTGTATAGCACATGGAACTCTGTTGAATGTTATGTGTCAGCCTGGATAGGAAGGGGATTTGGGGGAAATGGTTACATGTAAATGTGTGGCTGAGTCCCTTTGCTGGTCACCTGAAACTATGACAATACTGTTACTTGGATATATTCCAATTACAAAATAAAATGAACAGTGTAAATTTGGGGGAAAAATTAAGTAACAGATGTTCAAACTTGTAATCTCGGGTTGCTTATCTGAACTGGTTGGGCTTGAAGGCAAAGATGATCGTATTCTTCTTGGAGATGGAAATCAATTGTGCATGACACACAATGGCAAAATTGTTAAATTATTACAAAAGCAGCCTATTGGAAAACAACATTAGCAGACTGAGTAGCTACGTTTGACTAGCAGAGTTTGAGTGAGGAATTCAAGTGATAGGAAACAATATTCATGTTCTTCAAGCTCAGAGTTAAAAAAGATAGAAAAATGGCAACCTCAGGGCTTAACACACTATTTAAAAGAACAAAGAGAAGTTACTTAAGTAAATCACAGAAGAGAATATTTGAATACCCTATAAGATGAGAAGTTGTTCAGCATAATTTTTTCATTTGGAAAATCTGTTATGAGAACCTTTTAAGAGAGAATGAAATAAAACATTTAATTCTAGTAAAGTAAATGGCATCAAAATACCCCTGTGTGTGTGTTAGTGTTCAGCCTGTGACAACTTTCTCAACTAAGGACAGAGCATGAAAGCCTCACTGAGCTAAGGATTTTTTTTCTTGTTCTAATTGGTTCTTTCTAAATTAGTGTCCTTTTACTATTTCCAAAGAATCTTTTGTTGTCAGTTCTCAATGCTTACCATCCTTAATCCTTACTTCCCTTCTAGTCTAAGTTGAACAGCAATTTGAAAAAGCATCCCACTGAGTGAATTAAGTCAGAGACAGAAGGACAAGCATTGCATGACATCCCTTATATGTGGAATCTAAAAAGAAATCATACAATTGCACTTCCTTACAAAACTGAAAGAGACTCAGATTTAGAAAACGAACTTATAGTTGCCGAAGGGAAGGGAAAGTTAGGTACGGTCATGTACACACATCTATATTTAATATGGTTAACCAACAAAGACCAATTGTATAGCACATGGAACTCTGTTGAATGTTATGTGTCAGCCTGGATAGGAAGGGGATTTGGGGGAAATGGTTACATGTAAATGTGTGGCTGAGTCCCTTTGCTGGTCACCTGAAACTATGACAATACTGTTACTTGGATATATTCCAATTACAAAATAAAATGAACAGTGTAAATTTGGGGGAAAAATTAAGTAACAGATGTTCAAACTTGTAATCTCGGGTTGCTTATCTGAACTGGTTGGGCTTGAAGGCAAAGATGATCGTATTCTTCTTGGAGATGGAAATCAATTGTGCATGACACACAATGGCAAAATTGTTAAATTATTACAAAAGCAGCCTATTGGAAAACAACATTAGCAGACTGAGTAGCTACGTTTGACTAGCAGAGTTTGAGTGAGGAATTCAAGTGATAGGAAACAATATTCATGTTCTTCAAGCTCAGAGTTAAAAAAGATAGAAAAATGGCAACCTCAGGGCTTAACACACTATTTAAAAGAACAAAGAGAAGTTACTTAAGTAAATCACAGAAGAGAATATTTGAATACCCTATAAGATGAGAAGTTGTTCAGCATAATTTTTTCATTTGGAAAATCTGTTATGAGAACCTTTTAAGAGAGAATGAAATAAAACATTTAATTCTAGTAAAGTAAATGGCATCAAAATACCCCTGTGTGTGTGTTAGTGTTCAGCCTGTGACAACTTTCTCAACTAAGGACAGAGCATGAAAGCCTCACTGAGCTAAGGATTTTTTTTCTTGTTCTAATTGGTTCTTTCTAAATTAGTGTCCTTTTACTATTTCCAAAGAATCTTTTGTTGTCAGTTCTCAATGCTTACCATCCTTAATCCTTACTTCCCTTCTAGTCTAAGTTGAACAGCATTTGATAGTTTACATTGACAAATATTAGAGCACTTTTCCCTGACTTGAGACAAAGTTGCTTAAACAAAAATAGAAAGCAGTTTAAATTTTTCAACCAATATTGGTATCCGAAAAAGCAAAGCAAAAAAAAAAAAAAAAAAAAAAAGCCCAAATTAGTAATATTTCATAAGTAAACATTGTTTCTTAATTTTTATGAAAGATATATATCATATAATGGAAAATAAAAAAACTAAATAATTTTCCATGCTTTAATTTGAAAAATATATGCAGAAAACTTTAAACGTAATGAAAAAAATCAATTGCTATGTAAGATATTTGTTACCTAACTCATATGGAGCACCAAATGTTCTGAATTGATTTGTTCAAGCTATAAATGCTTATGTGAAAGTATATCACATCGACTTTCATCATGATTTTATTTCCAAAAATGATCAAACACCCTTCTACTTCTGAGAGATGTAAATGTTCCAGAAAGCCTGATTAAATTTCATCTTGTAAGTGAAGCTACAACTTAAACATCCTGAACTTGTGTAAAGAGGACTAATAGATAAAACCCACACACGTAAGGCATCTTTAACTATTTCCCATACCATTGGAATAACCAGTCATAAATATATATTCATGATTTCCAAGAAATAATAGAATGACTGTGTTGTGCTAGAAAGAATCCCACGCTTAGTTTTGGTACGCACAGAAGCGATGAATTACCTAAGCTTTGATTCATTCTTAAAAGTTAATCTTAAAAAATAAAGTTGGTTTGATTACCTCTCTGTGGCAGTTCTGGTGGTTTCATCAGTCTTTGTTTCTTCACAGCAGAATCCAACCTAGAAAAATTAAAAAAGTACATCATTGAAAATATCCTAATTTTCCCGCAAGTTCTGTGTGTGTGTTTCACATTATCAATGCAGTAAATATGTTTTGGGCTTCCCCTGATGGCTCAGATGATAGAGTTTATCTGCAGTGTGGGGGACACAGGTTTAGTCCCTTGGTCAGGAAAATCCTTGGAGAAGGAAATGGCAACCCACTGCAATATTCCTGCCTGGAAAGTCCCACAGATGGAGGAGCCTGGTGGGCTACAGTCCATGGGGTTGCAAAGGGTCAGACTTAACTGAAGCAACTGAGCAAGAATATGTTTGTATCAAGTGGATATCAATTGCTCAATGGTAAAGAATGTTATTTTGTGTCCTTACATTTAATTCAGTTTCATGGACTCAAATATAACATATTCTCTTCTTTTTTAAAATTCTCTACTATGTACCAGGCTATTATGTGCAGAGAGAAGGAAAGGAAAATAGCATGTCATCTTGTCCTTGAGAGCTCATTTCCGAGAGTGATTGTTAGACAAACAAACAAACAAACAAAAAGCCAGTGTATACTTTGCCATCTATATATGATTTTAGTTCTCAGATATTATGGAGTAAATTGTGTTCATTTCCCAAATGCATATGTTGACTTTCACATATAGTACATTAAAGAAGTGATTAAGTTAAAATAAAGCCGCTATGGTGGGTCCTAATGAATTATGACTGGTATTCTTATCAGAAGAGGAACTTTGATTCTAACAATGTAAAGAAATACTACATTATAAAAGAAAAAGGAAATTAACATATAATATGATATTATTAACTAAAGTACATACTTTGATCAAACTTCCCAAAATTTTATGCTAGTGTCCATTATTTGTTTTCATATCTTATTCAAGATTCCCTTTGGAATAACCAGTCATAAATATATATTCATGATTTCCAAGAAATAATAGAATGACTGTGTTGTGCTAGAAAGAATCCCACGCTTAGTTTTGGTACGCACAGAAGCGATGAATTACCTAAGCTTTGATTCATTCTTAAAAGTTAATCTTAAAAAATAAAGTTGGTTTGATTACCTCTCTGTGGCAGTTCTGGTGGTTTCATCAGTCTTTGTTTCTTCACAGCAGAATCCAACCTAGAAAAATTAAAAAAGTACATCATTGAAAATATCCTAATTTTCCCGCAAGTTCTGTGTGTGTGTTTCACATTATCAATGCAGTAAATATGTTTTGGGCTTCCCCTGATGGCTCAGATGATAGAGTTTATCTGCAGTGTGGGGGACACAGGTTTAGTCCCTTGGTCAGGAAAATCCTTGGAGAAGGAAATGGCAACCCACTGCAATATTCCTGCCTGGAAAGTCCCACAGATGGAGGAGCCTGGTGGGCTACAGTCCATGGGGTTGCAAAGGGTCAGACTTAACTGAAGCAACTGAGCAAGAATATGTTTGTATCAAGTGGATATCAATTGCTCAATGGTAAAGAATGTTATTTTGTGTCCTTACATTTAATTCAGTTTCATGGACTCAAATATAACATATTCTCTTCTTTTTTAAAATTCTCTACTATGTACCAGGCTATTATGTGCAGAGAGAAGGAAAGGAAAATAGCATGTCATCTTGTCCTTGAGAGCTCATTTCCGAGAGTGATTGTTAGACAAACAAACAAACAAACAAAAAGCCAGTGTATACTTTGCCATCTATATATGATTTTAGTTCTCAGATATTATGGAGTAAATTGTGTTCATTTCCCAAATGCATATGTTGACTTTCACATATAGTACATTAAAGAAGTGATTAAGTTAAAATAAAGCCGCTATGGTGGGTCCTAATGAATTATGACTGGTATTCTTATCAGAAGAGGAACTTTGATTCTAACAATGTAAAGAAATACTACATTATAAAAGAAAAAGGAAATTAACATATAATATGATATTATTAACTAAAGTACATACTTTGATCAAACTTCCCAAAATTTTATGCTAGTGTCCATTATTTGTTTTCATATCTTATTCAAGATTCCCCTTTGTATTTAACTGCATTGAACAGCTTCAGCTGCATGAAATAAATTCTGATAAATTCTCTTTTCATTTTTATCATTTTACAAATATTTTCTAATTTTCCTCACTATGGCTTCTTAGATACAGTTATAATTTAAAAGTGGACATTTTGTTCCCCAAACTTGTGTTTCTTAAATTGTCTTAGATATTAATTTTTCATTTTGATGTTAACTTCTCATTTATGTACTTTTTTCTCTGCGATCACCCTCTGAGTTTTTTCAGTCATTTAACTTTATTGGCTTTCAATGGCTAAATCAAAGATCTCTTGGTAAATGTCACATTGCTCTTGAAAATATGTGAGTTACTTTCAAATATTTTTTGATATTACTTTCTAACATAATTACATGATGATAAAAAAGAGAATCTATATAATTTCAATACTTTTAGACCATGACATGTTTGTACCTTATTTAATGGCCCTGAATATGTTCCAGTGTCTATTGGTTTATAATCTATGGGATCTTGGATAGAACTTGTATACAGTCATTGTACGAAAATTGTATAATCTTAATTATTTTGAATTGGTTCATAGTGCTTTTCAGGTCTACTATATCCTTCTACTTTTCTGTTTATTCAGTCTAACAATTTTTGAAATGTTGATATTGAAACTCCAACTAAAAATCTTGATATATCTCCTTACAAAATAACTGTAATATAGTTGGAAGATATGCAACATTGTTATATATTTTCCAAGTCTCCAGATTGATCAGAAGACTGTCTGTGTCTTCCGCAGAGGGTCCTAGTAGCCTCTGGGACATCTTTTCCTGGTTTGGTAATGGTCGAGGTTATTGACTAAGGTCATTCCTCTAGGTTGCTTGGAATAATTTCTACTATAGTTTCAGCCTGCTATTGCCTCAGACAGGTTAACCAGTTATTCTCACAGTCTCGTAGTGTTGTAATCACATGAGTACATGATGGAAAGCCTATATTACTCAGGTTCTGAAGGACCAAGAGTTGAGAATTACAGTTATAGTCCCAAGTCCTTTATCTTCCATATCTGACCATAAGTCATATAAGATTTTTGCCTGACAGCCTTCCCAAGGACAAGGAGGGGTGCTAGTTTTCCCTCCTTGTACCAATACATTGCAGTTTCTAGGAGGAATTGCACTCAAGGACTCACGTCCCCCAGGTCGGTCAGTCATGCTCAAACACAAATCTGCATTCCAAGTATCACATTCAGAGAACACAGTATACAATGCCCTGCCTAAAGCATTTTCTCTACCCCAAACTTCAGTCTATTATGAGATAAACATCAACAAATTCCAACTGAAGATTACAAAATACCTGACAAGCATCCTGAAAACGGTCAAGATCAAGTAAAATAGGGAAAATCTTTGTCACCATTATAACTGAGAGTATCCTAGACAGACAGGATTACTAAATTCAGTATGGTTTCTTGGATGAAAACTGGGAATTGAAAAAGATAATTAAGTAAAACTAACTTGATTTAAATAAACAATGGATTTTAGTCAGTAATAATAATAATACAACAATATTAGTTATTGGAATCACATGGACTACTCTGATGTAAGATGTTAGGAGAATCTGGGTACAGAGTAAGTGGCAACTTGTACTATTTCACATTGCCTTTTGCAATTCTAAATCTTTTATAAAATAAAAAGTTCAATAAAAAGCATGTTTTACAGGTATACCATCTTACAAGAAAATTAGAAAGTCGTGACAGCAAAACTGATAAAGTTGGCTTGATGTCAGAAATTCATTAGATTTTAAAACTCATTCCTTCTTCCTGGAAATATGTACAATATAAACAGCACCAAACCTATCCAATGGGTTTTCAGTATCATTATCAGGGATTCAAAATCCAGGTAAAGATGGTAAAATAGGGCAGAGTTAGAAAGGAATTGAGGGTGATTAAAGGAGGTTTACAGATGGACAAGGAGAGAAACTAGAGAAGTAAATTATTATTTCTTATCAACTTAGATGCTTAAAGAAAGATGATGATTTTCTTGGATATTTCTGTTAGTAGTAGTGCTAACTTACGGTCAAAGTTGGAAGAAGTTCAAGATGGCTTTTGACTAAAAAGGAGAAAGCAACTGAAGCCAAATTCTAAGATCTATCCTGGACAAATTGAATGATTTGGAGAAAATTATATCACCTAGGATTTCTTGATGAATCTTTTTATTAATAGTACTTAAATTGATCACATCTGTAGTATTTTCTTGGCCTTGTTATTATTCAGTTTATTTTATTATCATAAAAGACCTATCCCCATGGAGCTAGACTGTATGGTTTTTGACTGGCAGAGAGCAGCTGGTGCACTATGTGGCCATGAACCAGGAAGGCATCTTCTTTAGAGAACCGCATAGGTACAAAGCAAAGGGATTCCTACTGCCTGCTCCTGTAACAGACTCTGCTTTGTTCTTAGACCATCTATGAGTATGGGTGGATCATTATGAAAATGGCTCTCGAAGGAATCAGCAAAATTACAAAATGGTGTATACTGGTGATGTAACAGTTAAAGATCAGTGATAATTTGTTTCTGGAACTTCAGAAAACACAAATCTGCAAAGCCATTTTTGCATGTTGATTGAAATGCATCTTGAAAAAAAATCACTGAATATTAACTAACCATTGCCTAGATCACTCTTTCTCTTTTTCTCCTGATGGTGCCTATCATTTACTTGAACTTCACCATCACCACACCTCCTCAGTACTTCTGATGACTCAGCTATCTCTGGTCCTGATCCCAATGGAGTGATATTGTTCTTCAGGATTTGGGAACTGGATTTGGTGTGAACTGGACGTAGAAAGGATTTCTCTGTAGGCTCACTCACCTTGGATGTGATGAGACTTGTTAACTTAGACAGAGACACCAGAGGGAGCTATTTTCAAGGAAATTGGCTATGCTGAAGCCATGCTCCTTAAAAAAGGACAAGTGGGATCAAATTAAAAGACAGTTGTCAAGTGAACTGGTGTCTCCCGCTGTATGATCAGTCTAAAATCTCCAAGCCATCACTGATATGTTGGGCAAATATTCAACCATAGTCATCATGATCACATGTCAAATTCCAAATGGACAAAGGGGATTTACATCTCAAGAGTTTCAGTAAGGTTAGGCAGTTGTTTTGTATGCCACATTCTCGCCTGTCCTGAATTCTTTCCTTTTTTTTTTTTTTTTTAAATTTTTATTTGTTTACCTTTTGGGGGGTGGGGTGGCGAGGGAGGGTGATGGGCGGGCCACTTCTATTGGTCTTTCATTTGTCTATTTTCATCCGTCTTTGTTCTTTGGCTCCTGTGGGCCTCCCACCACCGTAGCCTCTGCTGTCGCAGAGCACCGGCTCTGGGCGCATGCGCTCCAGAGCTCCGAATCGGTAATTGGACACATCGGTCCAGCCGCTTCGCAGCACGTGGGATCTTCCCAGGCCAGGGATTGAACCGGCGCTCCTTGCACTGCAAGGCGGTGTCCTTACCCACTGGACCACTAGGGGAAGCCCCTGAATTATTTCTTAAAACTAAGCTAACTTAAAGTAGGAAAATACTTGTTTGCATTGTGAGTTTGGTTGTAAATCTTGATTGTAAATGCAGGTTGAATAAGGTGGACAGTATTTCCATTAGTGGAAATACATTCATCACCAGTGAGTCTTATGATACCATAACAAATATGATTACTTAGATCATACTTCTATTGGAGTCTTCCTTTTTAAAGTAAAACCTGTGGAGAATGGTAATAATATGTATGCTGAAATGTACACAGATCATAAATGTAGACATGGGCAAATTTTCATAAATTAAGCTTTCTGTGCAACCAGTAATGTTGTATTTTTATAAGACCAGAAATCCACTTTGGGCTTACTTTCTGGTCATTATCTCACTTCAAGACAACCTTTCTTCACACTGTAATGAATTCTTATGTTCTGTCATGCATTACTCAAACCTTGTAAAACTGGATGTTAGAAACATAACATTTTGATATTGTGCTCGTTTAAGTTTGTTTCCACTGTTGTAACTCACCCTCTTGTGTGGAGGAGAAATGTGTTACTAATATGGCTGCATAATATTTTACCATAGGAATGTACCATGATGTGTCTACACATTTGGAATAACACTTTTCATCACAGATTTCTCGGAAAGATGGTGATTGTCTCTTTTAATCTAATATTTTAAAAAGTTAGAGGAAAACAATGTTGCTCTTGTATTTCTCTGAAAAGTTGATTTTATTTCTTGGAGCTCTCCCTTTTATTTAGAGGGTTCTTTCCACAAAAGCCTAATCTTTAGGCTTCAATTTCAATTGCTTCTCACCCCTTATAGCGACTGGAAACCAAATTTCTCATTGATGTAGTTGTTAACATCTGGCACCTGCCTGAGATGGACATTTGCTCTCAATGGTAAAACCAGATGCTGTATTTTGTTCCCCTATCTGTTCTCTGCTCTTAGCTGTGTTTATTGTTGTTATTCTACCTTTGGGAATTCCTGTTGTTTTCTGTGAGCTTCTAAAGCTTTTAAAAATAAAGGTAACAGGGCTTCCCCTGGTGGTCCAGTGGGTAAGGACACCGCCTTGCAGTGCAAGGGGCGACGGTTCGATCCCTGGCCTGGGAAGATCCCACGTGTCGTGGAGCGGCTGGACCGATGTGTCCAATCACCGAGCCGGAGCTCTGGAGTGCATGCGCCCAGAGCCTGTGCTCTGCAACGACGGACGCCACCACGATGGGAGGCCCACAGGAGCCAAAGAACGAAGACGAATGAAAATAGAGAAATGAAAGACCAATAGAAGTGGCCCACCCGCCATATATATATATAAATAAAGGTAAAAATGTTTTATATAATATAGTCTTATTTTTCACTGTGAAGATTTTAAAACTATCTAGCTAACCAAACTATCAGCAAAATAAATTTCTTGAAGCTATTTAAGGTTAATCTTTCACTTCTAATCAACACAGAAACTGTATGGAAAAATGCACAATAAGTTTTATTTCAGGCATACAATGTTATAATTAAGTATATATACATATACCCTGATGAGTTATCACTGTAATATTTATTTTCATGATTAGTGCCATATTATTTTAACAACCTTATGCTGATTTAAAAATATCTGATTCAATCTACTGTCATAATCTCTAAATACATTTCAGGTAGACATCAATATATTGAACACTTTTTCTTGCTCTGGTTAAAACAGAGCTGCAATATTTTAAGAATGTCTAGCTCCCTTTTATTGGAAAGAGGGTTCTTTCCAATGTTGCTCTTGTATTTCTCTGAAAAGTTGATTTTATTTCTTGGAGCTCTCCCTTTTATTTAGAGGGTTCTTTCCACAAAAGCCTAATCTTTAGGCTTCAATTTCAATTGCTTCTCACCCCTTATAGCGACTGGAAACCAAATTTCTCATTGATGTAGTTGTTAACATCTGGCACCTGCCTGAGATGGACATTTGCTCTCAATGGTAAAACCAGATGCTGTATTTTGTTCCCCTATCTGTTCTCTGCTCTTAGCTGTGTTTATTGTTGTTATTCTACCTTTGGGAATTCCTGTTGTTTTCTGTGAGCTTCTAAAGCTTTTAAAAATAAAGGTAACAGGGCTTCCCCTGGTGGTCCAGTGGGTAAGGACACCGCCTTGCAGTGCAAGGCGGCGGTTCGATCCCTGGCCTGGGAAGATCCCACGTGTCGTGGGCGGCTGGACCGATGTGTCCAATCACCGAGCCGGAGCTCTGGAGTGCATGCGCCCAGAGCCTGTGCTCTGCAACGACGGACGCCACCACGATGGGAGGCCCACAGGAGCCAAAGAACGAAGACGAATGAAAATAGAGAAATGAAAGACCAATAGAAGTGGCCCACCCGCCATATATATATATAAATAAAGGTAAAAATGTTTTATATAATATAGTCTTATTTTTCACTGTGAAGATTTTAAAACTATCTAGCTAACCAAACTATCAGCAAAATAAATTTCTTGAAGCTATTTAAGGTTAATCTTTCACTTCTAATCAACACAGAAACTGTATGGAAAAATGCACAATAAGTTTTATTTCAGGCATACAATGTTATAATTAAGTATATATACATATACCCTGATGAGTTATCACTGTAATATTTATTTTCATGATTAGTGCCATATTATTTTAACAACCTTATGCTGATTTAAAAAATATCTGATTCAATCTACTGTCATAATCTCTAAATACATTTTTCAGGTAGACATCAATATATTGAACACTTTTTCTTGCTCTGGAAATATTATGAAAATCCTATGAGATTTTGCTGTATATGATACATATTATGCAGTTAAATTATTTTATTCCCATTTTAAACTGAAGGCATTGATAAGACAACAACAAAAAAGCCAGCAGAATAAACATTCTTAATGTTAAATATATTTGTAATTAAAATATTTTATGTTGATTATATGTGAAAAGATTTCATATAATTATATTTTTATTTTTTAATTGAGGAGACTTTCACTACTCTAGATATAAAACTGTTCATAAAAATTACCCAAGTTATACATGTTAAATAAAAATATACTGCTTTTAATCTTGTGCATCTATTTCTTCAAGATCTCTAAACATTCCATTTTGGTGAAAACCCTATTACCAGATCATTAATTCCATTTCAGAATGACAATTCATAGGCTAATCAATATTAAACAAATGTGTCACAACTACATATATGACTAGAATTGCTGGTGACAGAAATAATTGGCTAATGACCACTTTTTGACCTTCTTGGGCAAATAATCAGAATCTTAATAAAGAAAATAATGATATTTCTATAATTTTTCATTTGTCTTTCAGTTTAATGAAATACCTGACTCTAAAGATTTGAAAAACTTGTTGACATATATGCACATTTTTTGCATTTTCTATCATGTTGTGCTTATTTGAATAATACATTAAAATAGACGTAGTATATATACATACTACAGATATATCAGAAATTCCAATTATATAATGAAAGTTTCCTCTAATTCTTCAAAATAAATTATTTACAACACATTTAAGTATTGAAAAGCTGAAAAACATCTTTCTGAAGCTAAGAATAATTCTAGAAATAAATATTTTGTTCAATGTTTTAGCATGCAAATAGTAAATGCTATTTTTTAACGTGAACACTAAAATTTACTAATTGGAGGTTTCTTTCTATTTCAGAAAGTTGACACTTTGCTAATTTTAATTAATGAAAATGGAAAATGCTAACCTTATTATTATTCTGAACATAAGAGAGATGACCACTTACTTGAAATATATCAGACTTTTTTCAGGCCAAAGATTTAGAGGAGGCAGATAATCAGAATAGTGTATCTGCAAGTTGTAACCACGATTATAGGTACAGTTGCTTCCTTCATTTTACCAACATGTAAATCTTGGGTCTGAAATAGCAATCTCTTTTATTTCCAAAATATTAACAGAGATTTTTATGCCTGTAAAATTTTAATATCTTAGAGTCAATATTACATTTATTTTCTCAGAGTTGATGAAATTCTTGAGGCCAGGAGTTTTAGCATAATAATCAGCCTCCTTTGCAGTATAGGCTGCATACATAAGAGGAATAACAGGAAACAAATTTCATAAAGGTATATTTTAAATGGTAAGTTATTATTCTCTATTACCTTAATAGAGAAAATACTATCTTAATATTTTCAGTTCCAGAGAGAGGAACCACTTCCTTTAGAGCACCAGAAGCAAGGAGCCAAACTTCTGGTTCTTTAAATTTTCTCATTAAATTTTTTGAAATCCTACTAAAAATATATATTAAAATAGTATATTCAGATAGGAAAAATATAAAACATTTATTTAATACTTCTATTTTCTTATGCATAGTCATTTAAAAATTATTGAACATAAAATTCTCATGACAACAAACATTGAAAAACATATACAATCTAGACCTTGCATTAAATATGTATTAAAACAGCAATATTAAAAGCTGAAGAAAAACTAATAAAATAATCTTATACCATTCTCTCAATATAGGATATTATGTATTTTATGTGCTAGGTATTATTCTTATGTTTATAATATTCGTATATGATTTTACAGCATTCGGATTCACGGAGTCTATAACATGACTAAGCTCTACACATACACACCTCTAAAATGTTTGCATGACCTGAGTACAAAAGTATAAATAAGAGAATAAATCTTTTGGATTTTAACTTAAAAGGGATTTGCATTTCAGGAACAATTTAAGAAAATGAACATTATTTTATGAGAAAATAAAGAAAAAAATCAAAATTGATAACATGAGTAATCACTTTGAAAATATTTCCAATTAAAGTTTGCTATTATCATTTTTAGTTTGTAGTATGAAATATAAATTGCTATGTTAAATGTTTGGGGGAAATACTTATTTTGCTAACATTTCCTTTGTATAAGTTAACTAGTTATGCGATACTAGTTCACTATTCTTTATCCAAAACATTTAGATCAAGATACTTTTTCAGAATTCACTTTTAACTACAAAAACTAATAAAATGTATAGTTCATGTATGACAGAAAGCTTAAGTGGAGTCTGGAGCATCATTTAGAGTGAAACAACATTAATATAATTTTTAAGACTAGTCATAATATTACAATTTAATATTTACTTGTAGAATATAAAATTTATTTAAAAATCACGAGACAAACATAGACTATAGCTAGTATTGTTGTTGAGTCACTTAAGTCATTTCTGACTCTTTGTGACTCCATGAATCACAGCCCTCTGGGCTCTTCTGCCACAGGATTCTTCAGGCAACAATCCTGGAGTGGGTTTCCATTTCCTTCTTCAGGGACACTTTCTGGTCCAGGTACAGAACCTGTGTCTCCACAGGCAACATCTTTAGCACTGAGCCACCAGGAAAGCCTCACAGCTAGTAGAGTATATGTTATACCTACGAGTGACGTTTAAAAAGTCATGTATTAAGCTACTAAGAAATACCTGTACACATACAGTTAACTACCCTTGTTTTTCTGTGGATTTTTGAGAAAAAGGTAAATCATTTATTGCCCCCACCTTCACCATCTTTATAGAATCAGAAATTTGATGATAAGAGAGATACATGGTCCCTAATAACTAAAGCTGTGAGGAATAGTTTTTGTAAGAACCCCTTTCAGTAGCTTCTGCCTGATTAGCACAAATTTCTATCTAAGCAGCTTGAAGACCAGAAATAACATAAGCACACATGTCTACCATGCCAAAGACATTTCTTTACAATATCATGCTTATCATCACTGCTGTCATCATTCACTGTTATGAATGTTCAGCAATTTCACTTGCAAGAAAAGCGTAAGTAGGATTTGCATTTCAGGAACAATTTAAGAAAATGAACATTATTTTATGAGAAAATAAAGAAAAAAATCAAAATTGATAACATGAGTAATCACTTTGAAAATATTTCCAATTAAAGTTTGCTATTATCATTTTTAGTTTGTAGTATGAAATATAAATTGCTATGTTAAATGTTTGGGGGAAATACTTATTTTGCTAACATTTCCTTTGTATAAGTTAACTAGTTATGCGATACTAGTTCACTATTCTTTATC
The DNA here is from genome assembly GCA_022376925.1 of Tragulus kanchil. Taxonomy (NCBI): domain Eukaryota; kingdom Metazoa; phylum Chordata; class Mammalia; order Artiodactyla; family Tragulidae; genus Tragulus; species Tragulus kanchil. Next base: position 146,938,248 of record JAIOJX010000004.1, read on the forward strand.
CAAAACATTTAGATCAAGATACTTTTTCAGAATTCACTTTTAACTACAAAAACTAATAAAATGTATAGTTCATGTATGACAGAAAGCTTAAGTGGAGTCTGGAGCATCATTTAGAGTGAAACAACATTAATATAATTTTTAAGACTAGTCATAATATTACAATTTAATATTTACTTGTAGAATATAAAATTTATTTAAAAATCACGAGACAAACATAGACTATAGCTAGTATTGTTGTTGAGTCACTTAAGTCATTTCTGACTCTTTGTGACTCCATGAATCACAGCCCTCTGGGCTCTTCTGCCACAGGATTCTTCAGGCAACAATCCTGGAGTGGGTTTCCATTTCCTTCTTCAGGGACACTTTCTGGTCCAGGTACAGAACCTGTGTCTCCACAGGCAACATCTTTAGCACTGAGCCACCAGGAAAGCCTCACAGCTAGTAGAGTATATGTTATACCTACGAGTGACGTTTAAAAAGTCATGTATTAAGCTACTAAGAAATACCTGTACACATACAGTTAACTACCCTTGTTTTTCTGTGGATTTTTGAGAAAAAGGTAAATCATTTATTGCCCCCACCTTCACCATCTTTATAGAATCAGAAATTTGATGATAAGAGAGATACATGGTCCCTAATAACTAAAGCTGTGAGGAATAGTTTTTGTAAGAACCCCTTTCAGTAGCTTCTGCCTGATTAGCACAAATTTCTATCTAAGCAGCTTGAAGACCAGAAATAACATAAGCACACATGTCTACCATGCCAAAGACATTTCTTTACAATATCATGCTTATCATCACTGCTGTCATCATTCACTGTTATGAATGTTCAGCAATTTCACTTGCAAGAAAAGCGTAAGTAGTATTTCATATTCAATGTGTACTCGTGCTTTAGATGTCAGTTAGGTTTAACTTAGTTTATGTCCAGCTGATAAATGCTGACATATGTAGAAGGTTTTTAAATTATTTTCTCATTAGCAACACAAAATTCTTTAAAGCCTTCACTTGAAAGCTCTTTTCCAAACATCCGTGAGTGAGTCAGTACCAGGCATTTGCTCTCGGCAGTCCACCACACTATGATTAGAAACTGGGTAAAGAACATTTTAAGCAACTCTTAAGAAGTCTTGGTTCAAGAAATCTCTTAATTGTAGGAATAGTAATATAACAGTAGCAAGTACACAGTAAAGTAAGCAACTGATCAAGTGAAATGATTACATATGCTATTCATAGAAGATAAAAATCTGTCATCCTAAAGTTGCATTATGGGCTTTCTTGGTGGCTTGGTGGTAAAGAAGCCACCTGCCAATGAAGGACACGTGGGTTTGAGCCCTGGGTGAGGAGGATGCCCTGGAGTTCGAGGAAATGACAACCACTCCAGTATTGCTGTCTGGGAAATTCCACGGACAGAGACACCTGACAGCTAAAGTCCATGGGCTTACAAAGGTTGAACACAACTTAGAGAAAAAACCACCACCACCACAACTGTTAAAAAAAAAAAACTTTTGCAAAAGCAGAAAGTTATGTGCAAGAGAGCTTTCCTGGAATAATAAAATGGTATACCTATCTACACCAATAGTGCCTAAGAAATAGTTTGTTCTACTGGCCAAAGTAGACTATTAAAGAGGTTAGAAAATATTTAATTTGTAACCTATGCCTTCATGTATTCATTTAAAAACAATGTTCGTTTCAAGTATATACACCTTTCAAGTATCTCAGATGTTGTTGATTTTTCCTAAACAAAGACTACAATGTTTTAATTTATGTGCCTGTAGCATTTGCATCTAAAAAAAATAATAATGTGTTTAATGCCCTTAAATATTTGGTGATTTCTTTTTCTCCTCAGGAGATTTTTTTTTTTTTTTTAAGAATATAGCCTTAGGTCAGAGTGGCTTCATTAGTACTGTAAATTGTACCTTTCCAAGGCTAAGGTTTTTAAGAATAATTTTTTCAATGTTACTTTCAGTTGCTATTTGATCAGCATACACTCTTCACCACGAATTTTTCTTACATTTCTGTATCCATTCACCTGAATATTCTTACTTTTCTTTCAAATTTTAAATCATTATGGTGTAATCAAGCTCATTTCATGACAAACTATTAAATGACATGGTCAGTCCCTCACTGAGTGTCTACTCAGGTAGCACAAAGTCAAGATCTTCACTGTCCTGTTCACTATGTCATTGCTACCTTGGTTCTTGGTTATCATTGTGAAACTTTAGCAACTTAGCTCTGATTCTTTAAGTTGTACTCGGTAGTGTCTGTATACACATTACTTAGTAAGATCCCTCAGAGATGGACAATATCACAAATTTTTTTTAAAATTCTTATGATATTGATGATTTCAGATACAATCTTATCATCTGGCTGTATTTATGCAAGCATTTTTATATATTTTTACATTTTCATGAAATAATTGACTAATGCCACAAAATAAGAATAAGAGTGAAATAAATATCAGTAACTAGCAGTGTTTGTTCTTGGTAAGACTGCTGAGACTTCTCATGCCTGTTCTAAGTATCTAGAGCCCAAATCATATGGAGAAATAAAAAATGTCGGGCTTCCTTGATGGTCCAGTTGGTGAAGAGTCGGCCTTGATGTGCAGGGGGCACTGGTTTGATCCCTGGCCCAGGGAGTGTCCCACGTGCCACGGAGCGGCTGGACCGGTGTGTCCAATTGCAAGCCAGTGCTCCGGAGTGTGTGCACCTAGAGCCCGTGCTCTGTAGTGAGAGAGGCCACTGCGATGGGGGACCCACACATGCCAAAGAATAAAAAATATATATATGGATGAAAATAAATATAAATAAAAGAGGCATGATGGGGAAAAAGAAAAAAAATAATAACAAAAAATATCTTTCTGTTTCCAAAGATTTTAAGTTGTCATAATCTGGGTCAAAACTGTGGGCATATAAATATAAACCATATAAAGTAGTACCCATCATAAAATGTGAAGTAACAATTCACTGTGTCAGTAATATAAGATAAAAATAAAATATTATATTCACTGCATTTGAAAAATTAACAAAATTCCAGAGTAAAGGCAAGATTCAGAAGGAGTTTGAAGTCTACCAACTAAAGTTATTTGACTAAATTAATTTAAAAGCTGAATTTAATAAATTAATAATAGGGCATTTATATTCTATTACATTTTACAGTTATACTCATTGATAGCCTATCCTATGATATCAAGAAAATCACTGTGAAGTAGGATAGATAAATATTACTATTATGTTCTTATGGATAAGTGGTTGAAGGTTTAGATAGAGTGTCAAAGCACAAAGAAAAGGTAATTATTTGATTTTTAGTGCTTTAATATGATATTCTATCACATTCTGTACAGCAGTTACTGAATTTGCTTTATAACAAATTGATTTTATAATTAAATGAAAATGAAAGTGACTTACAAAGCATAGCGAAAGAGCCATAAGACAAATCAACTTGCTATACTATAAATTGGAGAAAAATGCATTAAAAACGTACTTGCCTGGCAATTACCTACACCATACCATAAACTTATTTAAAATCTTAATATCTTCGTGGCTAATCATTCATAGTTCTGTTCTATAGAAAATAAATACTGTTTGCATCAATACAGATTATAAGTGTTTTATTCTACTTACTGATCAAGTTATAGACTGATAAATTCATTTGGAGGTCTTCAGTTATAAGATGAATGAGTTTGGGTAATCTAACATATAGCAATATGATTACACTTAACAATATTGTATAATATACTTACAAGTAGCTAAGAAGGTGGATTTTAAATATTCTTGCTACAGAAAAAGAAATGTTAATTATGTGAAATGATAAATGTAGTGTTGTTTAGTCGCTAATTCCACCTCTTTGCAACCTCATGGACTGTAGTCCGCCAGGCTCCTCTGTCAATAGGATTTTTCCAGGCATGAAAAATAGAAAGAATATAATGCCAAATAATATAATTGCATATAAATTATTTGTTCAAATGACTGACCTCTTGAAAATGAACTCCATATTCACACAAACATATACATTCCCAGAAATGCTGAGTGAAAAAGCAAGCATCAAACCAATATTTTCATAATGATACTGCATAATTGAAATATTCATGTTGTTTTATTTACTTTAATTTACATTTTCCAAATTCTTTTTATTAGGGCGGGGGATGAGCAGGCCACTTCTATTGGTCTTTCATTTATCTATTTTCATCCATTTTTGTTCTTTGGCCTGTGTGGGCCTCCCATCGCAGTGGCTTCTGCTGTTGCAGAACACCGGCTCTAGGCACATGCGCTCCAGAGCTCCGGCTCGGTAATTGAGACACATCGGTCCAGCTGCTCCACGGCACGTGTGATCTTCCTAGGCCAGGGATCAAACGGGGCGGTGTCCTTACCCACTGGACCACCAGGGAAGCCCCTGCATTTTACAAGTTCTTAATAATTATTTCGTAAATACTTCACTTAATGAGAAAGTATGGAAATATATGCCATTGTAACTAAAGTATTAGGGCGATTTCTCATTTTAATTGCATTAACATTTTAATGAGTAAATAAAATGAGATCAGTCCAAAAGACTCATTCTAACAGGAATAAAGGAAGGAGTTTAACTTTGTTGTTTCTATTAGAAGAGACACGATGACTGAAGAAATACTAGAACTGATTTCATTGGCCTTTATTATATAAACAACTACTTTGGAAACCATATATATTATTTCCCAAAGTAATTGTACATTATATACATGATATACATATACATGGAGAAAATATATGTAATATATTTCTCAATAAATGTATTCTCATAAATATTTCAGGTATAATGTCTTCTGCTTTTTTCCCATGGGATTAAACTAGAAAAAAAGATTGAAAGTAAAGCCAGTGAGCTGTTAATAATGCAGAGTGGTGCCTTTAAGATTGCATGCTCAATGCTTTCAATTTAAAATGAAAGAAGCATCTCTGGTGCACTTATTTATAAACTGGGAAGGATGAATGCAATTAAAATAAATTGGCTGGCATGGGTTAATTACCTTTTTCTTTTATTTCTCAAGTCTTTTCTTTAAGCACAGGTTATAATTTAAGTCAACATAATCCTCTGTAGAAACATCCATAAGAGAACCAAATTTTCACTAGACATTATTTACTCATGTCATTTTCAAACCATTGGATCAGTTTTCACAAATCATTAATGAAAAACATTGAATAATCCTATTTCTGTCTAGTAGACACTGAATCATGAATATGGAAATTTAATTTACATTTTCCAAATTCTTTTTATTAGGGCGGGGGATGAGCAGGCCACTTCTATTGGTCTTTCATTTATCTATTTTCATCCATTTTTGTTCTTTGGCCTGTGTGGGCCTCCCATCGCAGTGGCTTCTGCTGTTGCAGAACACCGGCTCTAGGCACATGCGCTCCAGAGCTCCGGCTCGGTAATTGAGACACATCGGTCCAGCTGCTCCACGGCACGTGTGATCTTCCTAGGCCAGGGATCAAACGGGGCGGTGTCCTTACCCACTGGACCACCAGGGAAGCCCCTGCATTTTACAAGTTCTTAATAATTATTTCGTAAATACTTCACTTAATGAGAAAGTATGGAAATATATGCCATTGTAACTAAAGTATTAGGGCGATTTCTCATTTTAATTGCATTAACATTTTAATGAGTAAATAAAATGAGATCAGTCCAAAAGACTCATTCTAACAGGAATAAAGGAAGGAGTTTAACTTTGTTGTTTCTATTAGAAGAGACACGATGACTGAAGAAATACTAGAACTGATTTCATTGGCCTTTATTATATAAACAACTACTTTGGAAACCATATATATTATTTCCCAAAGTAATTGTACATTATATACATGATATACATATACATGGAGAAAATATATGTAATATATTTCTCAATAAATGTATTCTCATAAATATTTCAGGTATAATGTCTTCTGCTTTTTTCCCATGGGATTAAACTAGAAAAAAAGATTGAAAGTAAAGCCAGTGAGCTGTTAATAATGCAGAGTGGTGCCTTTAAGATTGCATGCTCAATGCTTTCAATTTAAAATGAAAGAAGCATCTCTGGTGCACTTATTTATAAACTGGGAAGGATGAATGCAATTAAAATAAATTGGCTGGCATGGGTTAATTACCTTTTTCTTTTATTTCTCAAGTCTTTTCTTTAAGCACAGGTTATAATTTAAGTCAACATAATCCTCTGTAGAAACATCCATAAGAGAACCAAATTTTCACTAGACATTATTTACTCATGTCATTTTCAAACCATTGGATCAGTTTTCACAAATCATTAATATAGTTCTCCATTACACTCTTCAAAACTCTAATTTGAATAATCCTATTTCTGTCTAGTAGACACTGAATCATGAATATGGAATAACTTCACCTGACTTCACTTGAAATTCACCTAATTTTCAACTCTGTTAGCTGTGAGGTGAGTAGGAAACAATTTAGTTTGAAAGTGTAATACAGGGTGTTCTTCATTCCTAAGAAGAGAAACTCTTTATTCAGTGGCCTAAATTAAGTTGTGATTTATCTCACAGATTTATGTATGAGTGATTACATTCAGACTATCAAAATTTATTTTGCTCTTTGTATCTGTGTCACTGTTTTATCAGTTTTATAAGTATTTCATGGTTATTTGTGATATCACAGATTGGTCAACTTCCTGTACCTTGCCTTAAATCAGGTCAATTTCAGGAGGTAGACCTGAGCATTCTTGCCCCTGCCACTCCAATCCTTTTCTCTTTCTCTCTCTGATTCACATAAGCTAAAGCAAACATTACTTTTTTGATCCTTATGAATATACTGTTGATGTTTTGATACTTGTGTTACTTGGTACATGATTGTCTATCTGACTACAATTCTGCTTTCAGTAATATACCTGATAGATACACCCATATACATGTGCAAGGGTATTTACAACACAATAATTAATTCAGTTTTATCCATAATAGTGACAGTTTCAGTATTCATAGCAATATGAAAATTACTGATAAATTTTTGCATTTTTAAACTAATTCAACGAAAGAGATAAAAATATAGATACTAATTGAATATATTTTTAACCTATTCTTTATTTAATGAAGGTAATTTTCAAAAAAAAATATAGTCAAATTTCAGTGATGTAAATGAAACTGAAACAAAGAAAAATATTGGTTTGTGTATGGGTTTGTGAATATGTCTTTTGTTCAAATTATGTAGAAACTGACATCAATTCTTTAAATCACTGGAAAAATAATTATTCATTCTATATTCCATATTGCATTCTGGTGCACTTATTTATAAACTGGGAAGGATGAATGCAATTAAAATAAATTGGCTGGCATGGGTTAATTACCTTTTTCTTTTATTTCTCAAGTCTTTTCTTTAAGCACAGGTTATAATTTAAGTCAACATAATCCTCTGTAGAAACATCCATAAGAGAACCAAATTTTCACTAGACATTATTTACTCATGTCATTTTCAAACCATTGGATCAGTTTTCACAAATCATTAATATAGTTCTCCATTACACTCTTCAAAACTCTAATTTGAATAATCCTATTTCTGTCTAGTAGACACTGAATCATGAATATGGAATAACTTCACCTGACTTCACTTGAAATTCACCTAATTTTCAACTCTGTTAGCTGTGAGGTGAGTAGGAAACAATTTAGTTTGAAAGTGTAATACAGGGTGTTCTTCATTCCTAAGAAGAGAAACTCTTTATTCAGTGGCCTAAATTAAGTTGTGATTTATCTCACAGATTTATGTATGAGTGATTACATTCAGACTATCAAAATTTATTTTGCTCTTTGTATCTGTGTCACTGTTTTATCAGTTTTATAAGTATTTCATGGTTATTTGTGATATCACAGATTGGTCAACTTCCTGTACCTTGCCTTAAATCAGGTCAATTTCAGGAGGTAGACCTGAGCATTCTTGCCCCTGCCACTCCAATCCTTTTCTCTTTCTCTCTCTGATTCACATAAGCTAAAGCAAACATTACTTTTTTGATCCTTATGAATATACTGTTGATGTTTTGATACTTGTGTTACTTGGTACATGATTGTCTATCTGACTACAATTCTGCTTTCAGTAATATACCTGATAGATACACCCATATACATGTGCAAGGGTATTTACAACACAATAATTAATTCAGTTTTATCCATAATAGTGACAGTTTCAGTATTCATAGCAATATGAAAATTACTGATAAATTTTTGCATTTTTAAACTAATTCAACGAAAGAGATAAAAATATAGATACTAATTGAATATATTTTTAACCTATTCTTTATTTAATGAAGGTAATTTTCAAAAAAAAATATAGTCAAATTTCAGTGATGTAAATGAAACTGAAACAAAGAAAAATATTGGTTTGTGTATGGGTTTGTGAATATGTCTTTTGTTCAAATTATGTAGAAACTGACATCAATTCTTTAAATCACTGGAAAAATAATTATTCATTCTATATTCCATATTGCATTCTAAGCCACATATACCTTGACATTTCCAAAATTACTAAAAGTATAGTTTTTAAAGCATTTAAAAATTATATCACATTTCTCCCATAGATATTAACATAATCGCTGCCCCTTCCACTAAGAGATCTGACTTATCCAACAGAAAGTGTTTCTTCTGCCTTTCGACAGTCTAACCATTTGCACAGATTCAAACATATCATTGTCCTCTTGTTCCTCATCAATTTTCCCATTTTAAATCAGCAAAGACCTGTTACAAAGCAGGTGCTCATGAAATACTGCAATGTAACACTTTAATAAACAAATGGATACATGAGAGAATGGCTTCCCTCATGGCTCAGTGGAAGAGAAGTCACCTGCCAATGCAGGAGACAGGTGATAAGATTTCGATCTGTGGGTCACCAAGATCTCCTGGAGAAAGAAATGGCAACATATTCTAGTATTCTTGCCTGGGAAATGCCACACACAGAGGAGTTTGGTGGGCTACAATTCATGAGGTCACAAAAGTTTTAGACATGACTTAGTGACTAAACAATAGCAACAGCATGAGAGAATGCTTTAGGAATTACAGACATATATAATATGTCTATGTATGTATATATATATATATATATATATATATATATATAATTGCCTTTCCTATAAATAAATCCAAAAATGCAAATAATAATAATGTATACTTGTAAAGATATTACCCTAAAGCTATCACATTCAAAGTTAATCTAACTTGCCATATACTTAAAACACTTAGCAAGATTCAGCAAACCAAGTTATTTTTGCTCTACCTGCTTGTTGAATTCCTTATGACAGAGAAGTCATAAGGTCGCAAAGAGTTGGACATGACTGAGCTAGAAACACACAAAAGAAGATGAATTAGTTTTAGTCTTAAATGAAAATAACTGAAGGAAAACAATACAACTATCATATTAATCTGTGTATAAAAGGAAGGAAAGTGGTTTAATGGCAACAACAATATCCCTTAACAAGTGCAATATTATAATGGCAAATGTTGTAGCAATTTATGAATAATTGAAAACACATCTGGGTTTTTGCAAAACATGTTTCCTGATAGAATGAAGCCATACACATTTACTAGGACATACACAATTATTAAATTAATTGTATTCATTTCACTTAAATTATTTAATTGCATTAAAAGTGGAGCAATTAAGATACATGGCAGGTTTTGCACCACTAGTGCTTTCAAAATAGAAGACAAATACTACATCGTAACAGAGCTCTACCAGCTGTGTGCAGAATATTAGCTCTCTGGCAATGGTCTCAGCACAGCACACACTCAAAGGTGTTTAACTTATCTCCTGCAGAGAGTAATACTAACCCTGTATGCATACTTGAAGTCCTACATAAGCAACCTCTTATTTCAACAAAGAATAGCAGATTATAGACCCCCTGGTACTAGTTTCTGTCCAAAATGACCACCTCGCTAGGAAAAGGATATAAAGAAATCTAATCATAATAACAAATTCTTAATCTTTGTCCACAATCTAATTTCTCATGGAAATTAGGGATGTCTTTAGATAGAGAAAAAGTTATTTTAGGAATATGTTCTACTCCCTTATCAAAAGCAGTCAGACATCACTGAGTGACTGAACTGACTGACTTTGGTTTAGAATGGTTTCTTTCCCTTTGTTCTGCCGAAAGCCTGAGGGGTTTTTCCCCAGCATTTATGGTGAAAAGTTGATTGAGCCAGAGATAAATCTCACACTATTCTGGAGACCCATTCATAAGGAGAGAGTCTGTAACTCTCAGACTTGTCCACATGGAGCTTCCTCAGATTTGTTGATTATAGTTCAGATTTTCTTACCCTGGCTCTGGTTCGTAAAGTGATTTCCCCATGATTTTCTCTTCCTGTAAGCTGAGACTCCCTCTTTTTTGCGTGTTTTTCTCTCCAGTCCTGTAAGGAGATGTTTGCTTTATGTTCTATCTCTTTTATATCTGAATATTGTTGAATTTTTAAGCCTGTTTAGCGTTTTTGTTGTTGATATGACAAAGTAATGATTTTTGAGAGTTTCACGTACTGCATGGGGAATGTCAGAATTTCAAGAACAGCAGAGGTAAAATCAATGAATTACCAAAGGTGTAATTACTAAAAGTTTATTGTGTACACACCAAAAGGACAGTACGTGTACTAGGAGCTCTCAAAGCAAAACGAGGAATAAGCTTCAGAAGCTTGGAGCATATACTTGGTGTATATACTATACAGCGGCTTATATAATGGGATGTCACTGACTTCTGATTTTCCAGTGACTGATTATAATATTAGAATTTTCTTAAATGATAGGAAATTGACTAATGGTCACCTCATATCAATTTTGACAAGCAAGTTTAAAATCCCCTTACAGTTTTCAAAGGCATAAACAAGACATGATCCAGGTCAAGTTAATCCTGCAAAATAAGCTAACTTAAACTCTGCTTATATGATTAAACTGGTTTTGTTTGCAGAGGGAATTTTTTTAGGATGATCTCCATTTGCTTTTGATTTTCAACAGAAATAAGAGGATCCATAGAGGCTTAAAAGTCATCCATATTTACAAATTTGATATTTAGTAAAATATCCTCCTCCTTCACGTCTATCCTCTGTGACTTAAATATTCATTTGGATAAAGATTAATAGTATTCATTACCTTAATAGTCTGCCAAATCCCTCGCTAGAAAGGATATAAAGAAATCTAATCATAATAACAAATTCTTAATCTTTGTCCACAATCTAATTTCTCATGGAAATTAGGGATGTCTTTAGATAGAGAAAAAGTTATTTTAGGAATATGTTCTACTCCCTTATCAAAAGCAGTCAGACATCACTGAGTGACTGAACTGACTGACTTTGGTTTAGAATGGTTTCTTTCCCTTTGTTCTGCCGAAAGCCTGAGGGGTTTTTCCCCAGCATTTATGGTGAAAAGTTGATTGAGCCAGAGATAAATCTCACACTATTCTGGAGACCCATTCATAAGGAGAGAGTCTGTAACTCTCAGACTTGTCCACATGGAGCTTCCTCAGATTTGTTGATTATAGTTCAGATTTTCTTACCCTGGCTCTGGTTCGTAAAGTGATTTCCCCATGATTTTCTCTTCCTGTAAGCTGAGACTCCCTCTTTTTTGCGTGTTTTTCTCTCCAGTCCTGTAAGGAGATGTTTGCTTTATGTTCTATCTCTTTTATATCTGAATATTGTTGAATTTTTAAGCCTGTTTAGCGTTTTTGTTGTTGATATGACAAAGTAATGATTTTTGAGAGTTTCACGTACTGCATGGGGAATGTCAGAATTTCAAGAACAGCAGAGGTAAAATCAATGAATTACCAAAGGTGTAATTACTAAAAGTTTATTGTGTACACACCAAAAGGACAGTACGTGTACTAGGAGCTCTCAAAGCAAAACGAGGAATAAGCTTCAGAAGCTTGGAGCATATACTTGGTGTATATACTATACAGCGGCTTATATAATGGGATGTCACTGACTTCTGATTTTCCAGTGACTGATTATAATATTAGAATTTTCTTAAATGATAGGAAATTGACTAATGGTCACCTCATATCAATTTTGACAAGCAAGTTTAAAATCCCCTTACAGTTTTCAAAGGCATAAACAAGACATGATCCAGGTCAAGTTAATCCTGCAAAATAAGCTAACTTAAACTCTGCTTATATGATTAAACTGGTTTTGTTTGCAGAGGGAATTTTTTTAGGATGATCTCCATTTGCTTTTGATTTTCAACAGAAATAAGAGGATCCATAGAGGCTTAAAAGTCATCCATATTTACAAATTTGATATTTAGTAAAATATCATCCTCCTTCAGGTATATTCTCTGTGACTTAAATATTAATTTGGATAAAGATTAATAGTATTCATTACCTTAATAATGAAAACATGGTATTTTTCAATGCTATTAAATGTTAAAATATAATATTTTAAACATTATTAAATGAATATATAACACTTGCTCTGGATGAAGAGATTAAATCAAAAGTAAGTTAACAATAGTTGAAAATCTTTGACATCTTTATTTTTAGATCTAAATTTACTTTAATAGATAATCTTCAAATAATTTTGATTAAGTTTAAAGATAGAAGTCTTATTGCCAATATTAAGCTGTATGTATTGTTTTAGGAATTAAAATAAGTATAAAATAAAATATTTTTATCGAGTTTTTGAAAACTATGTTTTTCTAACATACCAAAAATTGATGTCTGTAGAATTCATTTAATCACAAGCTACATATTCTTCTCTAGGTGCTTACTTACAAAGTGTGGAGGGTAGTATTTTGTACAAGGCAGCTTTCATATTAAAAATACATAAAGGCAGGTTAACTTCTCTCAAGGCACATACAGAGAAAATTTGACCACTTTCTTAAGTTAGAGATGAAAGGACCCAATTATGTTTGATGTCAGTTGTCAGTAGATTCCTAAGGCAATTGAAAGATCCATTTTCTGGGATACTGCATATTCAGCTTATTCTTAGTCTTGCAAAAGAAAAGGTTTTAAACCCTCACCTATCTGAATAAATAGGATATATGGAAGGCTATTCCTCAATTAGCTTCATTTTAAATTACATGCAACTCTAAAACGTGGTCTATAATGGGATGTCACTGACTTCTGATTTTCCAGTGACTGATTATAATATTAGAATTTTCTTAAATGATAGGAAATTGACTAATGGTCACCTCATATCAATTTTGACAAGCAAGTTTAAAATCCTTACAGTTTTCAAAGGCATAAACAAGACATGATCCAGGTCAAGTTAATCCTGCAAAATAAGCTAACTTAAACTCTGCTTATATGATTAAACTGGTTTTGTTTGCAGAGGGAATTTTTTTAGGATGATCTCCATTTGCTTTTGATTTTCAACAGAAATAAGAGGATCCATAGAGGCTTAAAAGTCATCCATATTTACAAATTTGATATTTAGTAAAATATCATCCTCCTTCAGGTATATTCTCTGTGACTTAAATATTAATTTGGATAAAGATTAATAGTATTCATTACCTTAATAATGAAAACATGGTATTTTTCAATGCTATTAAATGTTAAAATATAATATTTTAAACATTATTAAATGAATATATAACACTTGCTCTGGATGAAGAGATTAAATCAAAAGTAAGTTAACAATAGTTGAAAATCTTTGACATCTTTATTTTTAGATCTAAATTTACTTTAATAGATAATCTTCAAATAATTTTGATTAAGTTTAAAGATAGAAGTCTTATTGCCAATATTAAGCTGTATGTATTGTTTTAGGAATTAAAATAAGTATAAAATAAAATATTTTTATCGAGTTTTTGAAAACTATGTTTTTCTAACATACCAAAAATTGATGTCTGTAGAATTCATTTAATCACAAGCTACATATTCTTCTCTAGGTGCTTACTTACAAAGTGTGGAGGGTAGTATTTTGTACAAGGCAGCTTTCATATTAAAAATACATAAAGGCAGGTTAACTTCTCTCAAGGCACATACAGAGAAAATTTGACCACTTTCTTAAGTTAGAGATGAAAGGACCCAATTATGTTTGATGTCAGTTGTCAGTAGATTCCTAAGGCAATTGAAAGATCCATTTTCTGGGATACTGCATATTCAGCTTATTCTTAGTCTTGCAAAAGAAAAGGTTTTAAACCCTCACCTATCTGAATAAATAGGATATATGGAAGGCTATTCCTCAATTAGCTTCATTTTAAATTACATGCAACTCTAAAACGTGGTCTGGTACATGACTGTTATGTTTATATTCTCTTTGTTTCCCTTCCTCTCTTTTTACATTTCTCATAATTCCTATTCCTATGTAATGATTTAAAAAGTAATAAATTTCTGAATTTTTATTATATAATTTAAACAATTGTTTGTTAAGATGTTGTTGCATTAACATTCAGTGCAGCAAACCTGCCTGAATTTTCATTGCATTATCTTATAAATATACTATAATTAATTATTATACTTGCATAAATATGTGAAGTATGACATATGTTCCTTAAAATGATTTCTCACTATGTATTAATGCATATTAATAAAAGTAATTTTGGATAAAACTAAACTGTCCATATTAATAGCAGGTAACACATTCAATAATTATGTATTTTATTGTTTTCTTTCAGAATTTTCAATGCACAATATGTGGCATGTAACTGAATTTAGTGGCTCAGTGGTAAGAATCCACCTGCCAATACAGGAGACACTAGAGACTCAGGTCAGATCTCTGGGTCAGGAAGATCTTCTGGAGAAGGAAATGACAACCTATTTCTGTAATCTTGCCTTGATTCCATTGACAGAGGAGCCTGACAGGCTACAGTTAATGGAGTCACAAAGCATAGGGCATGACTGAGCAACTGAGTACACACACACAATTGAATTTAGAGACACAAAGAAGTTAACCTAGCAATGTGTTAAATTTTGAGCATTATTATTTGAATTTTCTGTTGTGCATGAATTTTATTTGCTATCAGTACCAAAGATGACTTGTGAGGGAAATGTTATTCTTTAGTGTTTTGCATAAAACACAGCTGAGTTCTTCTTTGTAGGATGGAAAGCTATGCAGATCCTCTTCATATCACTCATTTTAGCATTTTTCTCCATAAAGAGATGAACATAAAAGTGGGGAGAAGTAATAAAGTCTAACAAAGCTGAACATCATTAACTTGAATAACTGAAGCATTGAGGTCACATAATGTATAGCACACTTGTCTACCCTTTCCCCGAATTCTTTCTATTCCGCTCTGAATTCCCTCCCACAGTCGGTGGGACTGAGTTCTTGTTTACCTTTTTTAAAAACTCTGTTTTGAAAAGGCCTCTGGCCGATTAAATCTAGGTTCTGCTGTGGCTGAATGGAATATTCTGTAAATTAGCCAAAGAAGCATGTTGAAGTCTCCAGTCTTCATAGTGAATTTGCCTATTTTGTGTGGAATTTCTCTGTTTTTCTTTCTTTTTTTAAGTTTAAATGCATAAACTTTAAGAGTTATTCAGATGTTTATACTTTTTATTATGCCAAATATGTTTTTATCCCTGATATTTTGTTATGCAGGCATTGTTTTCATTAGTGTTAACAGTATATTCCCTGGAGCAGGAAGTGGTGACCCACTCCAGTATTCTTGTCTGGTGAATCCCATGGACAGAAGAGCCTGGAGGACTACAGTCCATAGCATTGCAAATAACTGGATATGACTAAGTAAGTAAGCAAATTCGTATATCTTTCTCTATTTCTTTATTTTATCTTTCTTTATAATTATAATGGGTTTCTTGTGGAAAAGATATATTTGGGTCAGGTTTGTTTAATCCATTCTGAAAATCTCTGTCAAATGATATATTCAAATTATTTACACTTAATAGGATGATAGGTCTCTTAGGGATGATACCAATTTGTAGCTCTATTTTCTTCATTTTAATTGTTTTGTTTTTTTTTTTTTTTTAATTTCCTCCCCTTCTTGTTTTCTCTTAATTGATTTTTTTTTTTCCATTTTGTTTGGTTTCCTAGTATAGCAATTATTCTTATTTTCAAATTTTTATAAATTTTTCAAAATACATTTGACTTAACCTAAGTTCATTTTCAAATAACACTCTACCAGTTCACTTATTCCTACTTTGTAACAGAGTATGTCTGTTGATGACGTGACACTCATCTACATATCCCTACAACCAGGATTCCCACATGGTTCCATGGTAAAGAATTTGCCTTACAATGCAGGAATTTCTGGAGCCACCATTTTATTTATTTTGGGGGAAGATTCCCTAGGGGAGGAAGCGGCCACCCACTCCAGTATTCTTGCCTGAAAACCATTAAAATCCCATGACAGAGAAACATGGCAGGCTGCAGTCTGTGTGGGTGCATAGAGTTGGACATGGTTGAGCGACTGAACATGCACACATGCTATCATTTCCCAAAACATTATGATTACTTTACATAAATAGTCATATCTTAGATCAATTAGGAATAAGAAAAACAAAGCACTTGTACTGTGACTTTCTTCCTTCCCTGATAACTTTCCTTTATTTACCTCTGAATTACAGATCTATATAATTTCACCTTAAATATGTCACTTCGATATTTATTGCAGGGTTTGTCTGCTGGTGATTTCCTCCATTTTTGTTTCCCCCCAAAAGACTTCTACTTCATTTTGAAAGGGAAATTTCACTGTGTATAAAACTGAAGTATTTTTTTTATTCCTCTTTCTTTCAATGCTTTAATCATTTCACACATATATTGTAGATTTCATAGTTTCTTATGTGAAGTTTGACTTAATTCTTACCCTGTTCCTTGGTTGGTAAGGTTGCATCCTCCAGCCATGCCAGAACCCCCTCTCTGACTGGTTTCTTATAACATTTTCTTTTAGTCTTTAGTTTTCTGTAATTTTAATAAATATTCCTAAGTATAGACTTTGGAGGCAACAAATCCCCAAAGTTTGAGGCCAGAGAGGAGATGAGACCATAATCTCCAAAGTCTGAGGCCTCTCTAGCCTCACTCCCATTTCTGGCTGGCTTCTTATAAGATTTTTCTTTGGGTCTTCAGTTTTCTGTAGTTTAGTATATATAGCTAAGTACTTTTATCGGCTTCCCAGGTGGTCAGTGGGTAAAGAATACACCTGCAGCAGGGGAGATGCAAAAGACATGGGTTCTATTCATGGATTGAAAAGAGCTGGACACGACTGAAGTAACCGAGCATACACTCGCACAACCTGTTTGGTGTTCTTTATAGAACATATTCCTGGATCTGTTATTTGGTATTTGTCTATTTTGGAAAATTCTTTGATATTATTGCCTCAGTACTTTTTTTTTTCCTGCTTTGTTCTTATTTCTCCTGTTACGTTACATACACATGTCATTCCTTTGGGAATTGTCAAAATTTCCCGGATTTTCTGTTCATTTTAATTTATTTTGGGGAAGATTCCTAGGGAGGCGGCCACCCACTCCAGTATTCTTGCCTGAAAACCATTAAAATCCCATGACAGAGAAACATGGCAGGCTGCAGTCTGTGTGGGTGCATAGAGTTGGACATGGTTGAGCGACTGAACATGCACACATGCTATCATTTCCCAAAACATTATGATTACTTTACATAAATAGTCATATCTTAGATCAATTAGGAATAAGAAAAACAAAGCACTTGTACTGTGACTTTCTTCCTTCCCTGATAACTTTCCTTTATTTACCTCTGAATTACAGATCTATATAATTTCACCTTAAATATGTCACTTCGATATTTATTGCAGGGTTTGTCTGCTGGTGATTTCCTCCATTTTTGTTTCCCCCCAAAAGACTTCTACTTCATTTTGAAAGGGAAATTTCACTGTGTATAAAACTGAAGTATTTTTTTTATTCCTCTTTCTTTCAATGCTTTAATCATTTCACACATATATTGTAGATTTCATAGTTTCTTATGTGAAGTTTGACTTAATTCTTACCCTGTTCCTTGGTTGGTAAGGTTGCATCCTCCAGCCATGCCAGAACCCCCTCTCTGACTGGTTTCTTATAACATTTTCTTTTAGTCTTTAGTTTTCTGTAATTTTAATAAATATTCCTAAGTATAGACTTTGGAGGCAACAAATCCCCAAAGTTTGAGGCCAGAGAGGAGATGAGACCATAATCTCCAAAGTCTGAGGCCTCTCTAGCCTCACTCCCATTTCTGGCTGGCTTCTTATAAGATTTTTCTTTGGGTCTTCAGTTTTCTGTAGTTTAGTATATATAGCTAAGTACTTTTATCGGCTTCCCAGGTGGTCAGTGGGTAAAGAATACACCTGCAGCAGGGGAGATGCAAAAGACATGGGTTCTATTCATGGATTGAAAAGAGCTGGACACGACTGAAGTAACCGAGCATACACTCGCACAACCTGTTTGGTGTTCTTTATAGAACATATTCCTGGATCTGTTATTTGGTATTTGTCTATTTTGGAAAATTCTTTGATATTATTGCCTCAGTACTTTTTTTTTTCCTGCTTTGTTCTTATTTCTCCTGTTACGTTACATACACATGTCATTCCTTTGGGAATTGTTCCAAAATTCCTGGATTTTCTGTTCATTATTATTTCCTATTCTTATTTTCCTTTGTATCTCATTTGGAACATTTTTAATGACATTTCTTTCAGTTAACCAATCATGTCTTTTGCCATGGTCAATCTACTGAGGAATTCATCAAAATATTCTTCATTGTCTGTTACAATGTTTATGACTTGTAGAATTTTCCTTTAGTTTCTTTCTTTTTACATTAATGTTCTGACTATATGGAACATGATTTTTCAATTTTCTGGTAATTCCATCACCTGTGTCATATCTATTTCTGATGCTTGCTTTGTTTATTCACAGACATGCAATTTGGTGGTAATTTATTGTTGAAAGCCAAAAGTGATGTTCTGTATAATTGGAACTGAGGTAAATAGTACTTTAGTGTTAAGTTTTATGTTACTCTGGCTAGGATCTGGGGTATGGTTCACGTTTGCTATCGTTATAGCTGCCAATGGTTTCAACTTCTAATACCACTGCTTTTTACTCTCCTGTTGTCTTTGGATTAATTAAAAACTATTCCTTAAACTCTGTGCCTTGCAGCCTTCTTACCTGTAAATCACTGTTATTACTGGAGTCCTGTTGGTTTGGTGACAGAGTCTGTGAGAATGGAAATTTCCTGCAATTATCACTAATTACCAGACTTTTAGGGGCCCTGTGACTTTTGCTAGGGTTTCTTAGTTTTTCACTCTGCCTACCTGAGACATAAAAAGCTAAAAGCGGCTCAAGTCACGGCAACTATCTTTCCTCTGGTGGGATCATGTGGAGACTGCTGCAGTAGTGTCTGACTCTTTGTGACCCTATGATCTGTAGCCCGTCAGGCTCCTCTGTCTACTGGATTGAAAAGAGCTGGACACGACTGAAGTAACCGAGCATACACTCGCACAACCTGTTTGGTGTTCTTTATAGAACATATTCCTGGATCTGTTATTTGGTATTTGTCTATTTTGGAAAATTCTTTGATATTATTGCCTCAGTACTTTTTTTTTTCCTGCTTTGTTCTTATTTCTCCTGTTACGTTACATACACATGTCATTCCTTTGGGAATTGTTCCAAAATTCCTGGATTTTCTGTTCATTATTATTTCCTATTCTTATTTTCCTTTGTATCTCATTTGGAACATTTTTAATGACATTTCTTTCAGTTAACCAATCATGTCTTTTGCCATGGTCAATCTACTGAGGAATTCATCAAAATATTCTTCATTGTCTGTTACAATGTTTATGACTTGTAGAATTTTCCTTTAGTTTCTTTCTTTTTACATTAATGTTCTGACTATATGGAACATGATTTTTCAATTTTCTGGTAATTCCATCACCTGTGTCATATCTATTTCTGATGCTTGCTTTGTTTATTCACAGACATGCAATTTGGTGGTAATTTATTGTTGAAAGCCAAAAGTGATGTTCTGTATAATTGGAACTGAGGTAAATAGTACTTTAGTGTTAAGTTTTATGTTACTCTGGCTAGGATCTGGGGTATGGTTCACGTTTGCTATCGTTATAGCTGCCAATGGTTTCAACTTCTAATACCACTGCTTTTTACTCTCCTGTTGTCTTTGGATTAATTAAAAACTATTCCTTAAACTCTGTGCCTTGCAGCCTTCTTACCTGTAAATCACTGTTATTACTGGAGTCCTGTTGGTTTGGTGACAGAGTCTGTGAGAATGGAAATTTCCTGCAATTATCACTAATTACCAGACTTTTAGGGGCCCTGTGACTTTTGCTAGGGTTTCTTAGTTTTTCACTCTGCCTACCTGAGACATAAAAAGCTAAAAGCGGCTCAAGTCAGGGAAACTATCTTTCCTCTGGTGGGATCATGTGTAGATTGCTGCAGTAGTGTCTGACTCTTTGTGACCCTATGATCTGTAGCCCGTCAGGCTCCTCTGTCTACTGGATTGTCCAGGCAAGAATACTTGAGTGGTTGCTATGCCCTCCTTCAGGGGATCTTTTTGACCCAGGGATCAGACCCACGTCTCTTGGCTCTTCTGCATTGGCAGGTAGGTTCTTTTCCACTAGAAATATTTTCCTGAGACTGATCCTCAGGAGTTTCCTTCCTGAGGAAAGTCTACAGGAAGTCTTCAGAAATTAATCAGAGTTACTTTCAGCTGTTTCTTTGTGTTTCTTGCTCGTTTGTTTCAGATAAGTTCATCTTGGGCTTCCCTTGTGGCTCACTGGGTAAAGAATTTTTCTGCAATTCAGAAGATGCAGAAGACACAGGTTCAATCCCTGGGTCAGGAAGATCCACTGGAGAAGAAAATGACAACCTACTCCAGTATTTTTCCCTGGGAAATCCCATAGACTGAGGAGGCTAGTGGGTTACAGTCCATGGGGTCACAAATGAGTAGGCCACGACTTTAAGCAACAACAACAACAAAAAGTTCAACTTGGGCATCACTATAATTACCTATCTGCTCCTAGATTTCAGAGTCATCATTTGCCGTGTGATTTCACTTCTCTGACATATCCTAGACAAGTTACTGATTTTAAATATGTTCATATTTTTTTTTTTTAAGGATCAAACTGTTAACTTGCAAATTCTTGACATGTTAAGAGTTAGAAATCAGAAATTTCTCAGATTTTAAAAATTCAGACATTCATTTCTTATACTTGAATATATTGACCCATTTCTAAGCAACAGGATAGGAGATACATTGAAATTTTCAAAGTAATCTCTTTGCTTTATACTGCCTGATTTTTTTGCTGTGATTTTTATGCCCTGTTTAGTTAATTATTTTTCATCATTGTAATTTTCTCCTTCACTCATCTCACAAATCTACATTATATACTATCTGTCTCAGTGGTGCTGCTAGTGGTAAAGAACCCACCTGCCAATGCAGGAGATGAAAGAGCTAAGTTACCTTTGGGCCTACCTGGAGCCCATAAAAAGCTAAAAGCGGCTCAAGTCAGGGAAACTATCTTTCCTCTGGTGGGATCATGTGTAGATTGCTGCAGTAGTGTCTGACTCTTTGTGACCCTATGATCTGTAGCCCGTCAGGCTCCTCTGTCTACTGGATTGTCCAGGCAAGAATACTTGAGTGGTTGCTATGCCCTCCTTCAGGGGATCTTTTTGACCCAGGGATCAGACCCACGTCTCTTGGCTCTTCTGCATTGGCAGGTAGGTTCTTTTCCACTAGAAATATTTTCCTGAGACTGATCCTCAGGAGTTTCCTTCCTGAGGAAAGTCTACAGGAAGTCTTCAGAAATTAATCAGAGTTACTTTCAGCTGTTTCTTTGTGTTTCTTGCTCGTTTGTTTCAGATAAGTTCATCTTGGGCTTCCCTTGTGGCTCACTGGGTAAAGAATTTTTCTGCAATTCAGAAGATGCAGAAGACACAGGTTCAATCCCTGGGTCAGGAAGATCCACTGGAGAAGAAAATGACAACCTACTCCAGTATTTTTCCCTGGGAAATCCCATAGACTGAGGAGGCTAGTGGGTTACAGTCCATGGGGTCACAAATGAGTAGGCCACGACTTTAAGCAACAACAACAACAAAAAGTTCAACTTGGGCATCACTATAATTACCTATCTGCTCCTAGATTTCAGAGTCATCATTTGCCGTGTGATTTCACTTCTCTGACATATCCTAGACAAGTTACTGATTTTAAATATGTTCATATTTTTTTTTAAGGATCAAACTGTTAACTTGCAAATTCTTGACATGTTAAGAGTTAGAAATCAGAAATTTCTCAGATTTTAAAAATTCAGACATTCATTTCTTATACTTGAATATATTGACCCATTTCTAAGCAACAGGATAGGAGATACATTGAAATTTTCAAAGTAATCTCTTTGCTTTATACTGCCTGATTTTTTTGCTGTGATTTTTATGCCCTGTTTAGTTAATTATTTTTCATCATTGTAATTTTCTCCTTCACTCATCTCACAAATCTACATTATATACTATCTGTCTCAGTGGTGCTGCTAGTGGTAAAGAACCCACCTGCCAATGCAGGAGATGAAAGAGACTGTAGGTTTGATCCCTGGATCAGCAAGATCCCCTAGAGGCTGACATGGCAATCCATGCCAGTATTCTTGTCTGGAGAATCCCTTGGACAGGAGAGCCTGGGCTACATTCCATGGAGTTACAAACAGGTACAGAAATATAATATTAAACTATTTTATATTTTGACGATTACTTCACTGATGATAAAAGAATTTATTTTATCTTCGGAATGGTACTACAAATTAGGTACAAAAATTAGTTCCAGTTACTATATACAAGAAACAAAATTAGAAAGTTAATGTATTTTATTCAGTATAACACAGCTAATTAATGGGACTGCTTTAAGAATCTAAAAAAAAAAAAAAGACAAAATTCTATCGTGTGTGACATTTGTAGCTTGTAAAGACAAAATGGAGAATTTTAATTGACCTATAAAACATGTAAAATGATTATGTTGCAACACAATACCTTAATATTTATCCAAGTATTGTGGAGGTTTTATTGTGTTGTATTTTCTGGGCATTTTTAAATTAAATTCAAATTTGTCATATTCCTTTTACAGGACTGAGAGTTCCCATAGATCTGGTTTGTCATGAGCTTTTGACCATCCCAAGATTAGTCTGAATTTATGACCCTAGTAATGATCATCTAATAGTAGGGACAAACATGTCTGGGTAATCATAAAGACACAAAGGAATAGATATGTTTAATACAGCTGCATAAGTTGCAGACTACAAAACACTCATAATTTTAAAAAGTTTTAACTCAGTTATTAAAAAATTAAATATCAAATCTAGAAATTAATCAGGGTGGATACACTTAATGACTCTTTTCATTTCATAAAATGACCTTTATGTCATAATTTTGAAATATTTTTAACTATTATTTTCTTCTGTGGATAGATGCACAAACTCTGCCATTGTAAATATACTGTATACTTGAAACTGGCAAGTATATGGAAGGAAACATATTTTTAAAAATACAATAAAACTACTTTACTGACAAATACTGAGTTGAAAAATTGAAATGATCACTGTCTCTGAGTGCCAAAATCTAGATGATTTGCAGTATCCCATAAATGTATAATGTCGTTGGTTCTATTTATGAAATGTACCATTTGACTCACTCTCTTTATGATATTTATATTTCCTTAGGGGCAGACTTTTATAAAGCAATTTTTATGAAAGCTGTGAGGAAGTCTTTAACTTTTTTCAATAATAAACTTTTAAAAGGTGGCAGCACATACGGCCTTGAGTTTTATTTAAGAATTCACATACGATAATACAATTTTCTAATATTGAATAGGTTGTGATAAATTCCAAGGCAAGATATATTCATTTATATTTTAAAAATTTGCCTTATATTTAAGTAATTTTAACATTACATATACACATTGATTTTAGAAATGAAAGAATAACCAAAATGATTTTCCATACTAAGTAGATTTTATCTTACATATAGCTTTCTAATTCTGCTTTAAAAAAAAATTGGCCTGTTTTATTGTTCATTTATTTATTTCATCCATCTTTATTCTTTGGCCTGTGTGGGCCTCCAATTGCAGAGGCCTCTCTTGTTGCAGAGCACTGGCTCTGGGCGCATGTGCTCCAGAGCACTGGCTCGTAACTGGACACACGGGTCCAGCAGCTCCGCAGCCCGTAGGACCTTCCATGGTCAGGCATAGAAACAGTGCCCCTTGCACTGCAAGGCAGACTCTCTACCCACTGACCCACCAGGGAAGCCCTAATTCTGCTTTTATTGCATTTTCCTGAAATTTAACTCTGATACAGTAAATTTAAAAAATACAAAACCTTATGTAGTTTGTACTGTGCAATTTTTCTACCTTTCATTTATTTATATATAGCATAACCCTTTCTTATTCCTTTGGACACAAAGTGAGAAAATTCTTCTTTCATGCCTTTCACAATTTCAGATATGGGCAAAAATTTCATATAGAAAAGTATTTTTTCTAACAAGTCCTCTTTTTATATTATTATTATTTTTTACAGGGTTTTGTTTTTTACTTCCAAACATCGACCTGAATTCACCATAGGCATACATATACATATGTCCTCCTCACCAACCTTCCCTTCATCTCGCTTCCCATCCCCCACTCCAGGTTGCCAAGAAGCCCCTGTTTGAGATCCCCTAGTCCCACAGCATATCCTCCTCCCTCACATCAATGTCCATAAGACTGTTCTCCATGTCCACCTCTCCACTGCTGCTCTGCATATTCATTTATCATCATCATCTTTTTAGATTCCATACACGTGTCATTATACAATATTTCTCTTTCTCTCTCTCAAACACCTTACTCTGTATAATAGGTTCTAGATTAATTTCACAAACTAAATCAATCTGGCAAAACATGTACTGAGGCCTTTCTTCTAATCCATTCTCAATCAAGAGTATATATAACAATTCTTAAGGAAAAAGGAGGATTCAAGGTAAATAATTTTCTGACTATTCTCACCCGATGAGGAGAAACAAAAGTTATTCCATTTTTACAAACAACTGAATTTCTACATAAAGAATTCAAAATATCATAAATATCTTTGACTACATCATTTAGAAAGTATTCTATAGGTTTCAATTTTCTTTCACTCAAATAAATATGACTTTGGAAATATTGCATCTAAACATTTATGCAAAGCTTTTCTTAAGTTATGAAGAGAGATAATTAAATCTCTGAAGAATTTAGCAAAATACTTTAGAAGGACTCAGCTAACAAGATATTTTCCTAAGCTGTAATTTCTGATATAGCAATTATGAAGGTCTCATTTTGTAAATCACAGAGGGTGTTTTGTATTCTTGCTTTTATTTTTTAGATAATAAGTGACTCAGTATTGTACAGTTATTTGGTATTTATGAAAAATGCTACCCTTTGGGCAAAAATGATTACAAGAATTATCTCTAGAAGATCCAGAAAACATGGCCCAATTCTTCCTCCCAGAAGAATAAGAACACCAAACCCCAAGAGTCACCATTGTGCTCCACACTTAAAATAACTATTTGTGATATATTTCATCTATCAGAAGTAACATTTCCATCTATTTATTGCAGATACTAAATGTTTAAGAATCTGAGACTTAAGATTAAGCTATATAATCACTTTTAATATAGATTTTAAAATAAATTGACATATGGATATTTAAAACTTAAAATAATAAAGCTGCAATATCATACAGAATATAGTGCCACATCTCCCAAAATATTTTAACTATTCTCATTTTAACATAAGCTAAGTATATATTATTTTATATAATGATTTTAAAGTATTTGTAGGAAACTGCATGCTTTACTATAGAAGTCATACAAGAAACATAATCATCTCAGGGGAAATAGTCATTATTTGTACACATTTTAAAATATTTCTTTCCTGATTGCAGTATGTGCCAGTTTTTGAGACAGTTCATTGAAACTTCAGTGAATGCTGCTATTATTTCAACTGAAAAAGACATTTTGGATAATTAACAATAGTGCCCATGTTACTTACAAACATGTGGAAAAGATAACCCTAGAGGTCAATCACAAGATTCTTTCTTCATAAGGATGTTTACAAAAGTGCAACTTCAGATTAGAAACAAAGGGAAAATATATTTGAATAAAATAATGACACCTGTGATTGACAATTACTTGTGTTTGCTGGGCATGAGATTCCCAGAAGTGTTCTTCATATCGTTAAATATATCAAAAGATTGTGCACTATTTCCCATGTCTGATTTGGAATGATTTTTATTTGTTTACAGCCCTGTAAACAAAGATTTGCAAAATGGAAGGAATCATTACAGACTACAGATGTCTAAAGACTGCATGCACCTCTATATTCATAGCAACACTATTCATAATAGCCAAGACATGGAAACAACCTAATTATGAAAATATTAAATCTCAGCTAAAACAGAAAGATATTTTCCTAAGCTGTAATTTCTGATATAGCAATTATGAAGGTCTCATTTTGTAAATCACAGAGGGTGTTTTGTATTCTTGCTTTTATTTTTTAGATAATAAGTGACTCAGTATTGTACAGTTATTTGGTATTTATGAAAATGCTACCCTTTGGGCAAAAATGATTACAAGAATTATCTCTAGAAGATCCAGAAAACATGGCCCAATTCTTCCTCCCAGAAGAATAAGAACACCAAACCCCAAGAGTCACCATTGTGCTCCACACTTAAAATAACTATTTGTGATATATTTCATCTATCAGAAGTAACATTTCCATCTATTTATTGCAGATACTAAATGTTTAAGAATCTGAGACTTAAGATTAAGCTATATAATCACTTTTAATATAGATTTTAAAATAAATTGACATATGGATATTTAAAACTTAAAATAATAAAGCTGCAATATCATACAGAATATAGTGCCACATCTCCCAAAATATTTTAACTATTCTCATTTTAACATAAGCTAAGTATATATTATTTTATATAATGATTTTAAAGTATTTGTAGGAAACTGCATGCTTTACTATAGAAGTCATACAAGAAACATAATCATCTCAGGGGAAATAGTCATTATTTGTACACATTTTAAAATATTTCTTTCCTGATTGCAGTATGTGCCAGTTTTTGAGACAGTTCATTGAAACTTCAGTGAATGCTGCTATTATTTCAACTGAAAAAGACATTTTGGATAATTAACAATAGTGCCCATGTTACTTACAAACATGTGGAAAAGATAACCCTAGAGGTCAATCACAAGATTCTTTCTTCATAAGGATGTTTACAAAAGTGCAACTTCAGATTAGAAACAAAGGGAAAATATATTTGAATAAAATAATGACACCTGTGATTGACAATTACTTGTGTTTGCTGGGCATGAGATTCCCAGAAGTGTTCTTCATATCGTTAAATATATCAAAAGATTGTGCACTATTTCCCATGTCTGATTTGGAATGATTTTTATTTGTTTACAGCCCTGTAAACAAAGATTTGCAAAATGGAAGGAATCATTACAGACTACAGATGTCTAAAGACTGCATGCACCTCTATATTCATAGCAACACTATTCATAATAGCCAAGACATGGAAACAACCTAATTGTTCCTCAACAGATGAGTGGAAAAAGAAGATACAGTACATATATATGACAGAATAGTACTCAGTTATAAAAAGAATGAGATAATTCTAAGTGAAGTAGTCAGAAAGCGAAAGAAATACTATATGATATCATTTATATATGAAATATAAAATATAACACAAATGAACAGAATCAGACAGACTAGTCATTACTAAGAAGGAGGTGTTGGAGGAGGGAAGAAGTATGCGACTGGGGTTGGCAAATGTAAGCTTTTATATAGAGAATGCACAAACTACAAGCTCCTACTGTGTAGCACAGAAAACAATTGTCAGTATTTTATGATAAAACACAATGAAAAAGTAAATTGAAAAAAGGTTATTTGCATAAATGAATCACTTTGTGGTTCAGCAGTGATTAACACAACATTGTAAATCAACTATTTTTTATAAAATCAGAAGAAGAAAAAATAAAAAGAAACAGAGACATTTAAATTCAGAATAAAATTCCCTGTGTCATCACAGCTCTGCTCCTGCAGGAGTGATCCTGGAGTAGGATAAATCCTGGCACTTACTTCAGTTGCTACAAATACAGAATCTTCTACATTAGGAAGAATGTACTTTAGCTTTACAACTCTGTTCAAGGGTCTCTGATAAACTATGACTAAGAAGTTGTCTTTGCATTCTTTTATGAATAATTACACCTCTTAGGTGTGTTGTAATCATCTAAGAAACTTTTTTGTTTCAGAATATGATATATAGGCCCATTAAAAAATTCAATTTCAAGTTTAAAAGAACAAGGCTTCCTCACACCTCAAAGAGATACAGTACACATTTCTGTTTGTGTATTTGTGTAGAGGTATCTCCCAAAAGAAATTGATGAAAAAAAAAAAAACACCTGTGATTGACAATTACTTGTGTTTGCTGGGCATGAGATTCCCAGAAGTGTTCTTCATATCGTTAAATATATCAAAAGATTGTGCACTATTTCCCATGTCTGATTTGGAATGATTTTTATTTGTTTACAGCCCTGTAAACAAAGATTTGCAAAATGGAAGGAATCATTACAGACTACAGATGTCTAAAGACTGCATGCACCTCTATATTCATAGCAACACTATTCATAATAGCCAAGACATGGAAACAACCTAATTGTTCCTCAACAGATGAGTGGAAAAGAAGATACAGTACATATATATGACAGAATAGTACTCAGTTATAAAAAGAATGAGATAATTCTAAGTGAAGTAGTCAGAAAGCGAAAGAAATACTATATGATATCATTTATATATGAAATATAAAATATAACACAAATGAACAGAATCAGACAGACTAGTCATTACTAAGAAGGAGGTGTTGGAGGAGGGAAGAAGTATGCGACTGGGGTTGGCAAATGTAAGCTTTTATATAGAGAATGCACAAACTACAAGCTCCTACTGTGTAGCACAGAAAACAATTGTCAGTATTTTATGATAAAACACAATGAAAAAGTAAATTGAAAAAAGGTTATTTGCATAAATGAATCACTTTGTGGTTCAGCAGTGATTAACACAACATTGTAAATCAACTATTTTTTATAAAATCAGAAGAAGAAAAAATAAAAAGAAACAGAGACATTTAAATTCAGAATAAAATTCCCTGTGTCATCACAGCTCTGCTCCTGCAGGAGTGATCCTGGAGTAGGATAAATCCTGGCACTTACTTCAGTTGCTACAAATACAGAATCTTCTACATTAGGAAGAATGTACTTTAGCTTTACAACTCTGTTCAAGGGTCTCTGATAAACTATGACTAAGAAGTTGTCTTTGCATTCTTTTATGAATAATTACACCTCTTAGGTGTGTTGTAATCATCTAAGAAACTTTTTTTTTTGTTTCAGAATATGATATATAGGCCCATTAAAAAATTCAATTTCAAGTTTAAAAGAACAAGGCTTCCTCACACCTCAAAGAGATACAGTACACATTTCTGTTTGTGTATTTGTGTGCCAAAATGTAAATATTTTCATTTAAATATATTTTGTTGGTTCCCCAATTTATAATTATAGTATCTCACTTATTACATTTAGAGAATAGTTGCTTTTTTGAACATGACAAAAGAAAATTGGGATCTTTTCCATTCCATCATGATTACTGAGATTTCATTGTTGCCATACGAGTCATATGTTGGAAGACAAGTGAGCCCACCTCTTCAGAGTTGGATTCCCCTCCCCCCTCTTCAGTCATGACAGTTCAGCCGATCAGGGCAAACAAACTCTCAAACTATTTGCAAACTCCCACTGTTTTCTTCCATCAAACCTTCCCCATCTTTAACTAATTTAAATATTTCTGTCTTGAATGATTTCAGCTCTATGTTCTACAAACCCTTGAACCTCTTTCCCTTGACTGGCCTACACACACATGGTTGTTCTTCAGGACATCACATAAACATAAGTTTTCCAAATTCCAACTCTGCCCTGGACAATGGCCCATATCTCACAACCCAGAATGATGTTAAGTTGCGTCAGTCATGTCCAACTCTTTGTGAACCAATGGGCTATAGCCCACCAATCTCCTCTGTTCATGGGATTCTCCAGGCTAGAATACCAGAATGGGTTGCTGTTCCTCCAGGGGGTCTTCCTGACCCAGGGATCAAACCTGTGTCTCTTAAGTCTCCTGCACTGGCTTGTAAAGTTACTGTTACTTTACAATTACAAAGTTAATAACTGTAAAGTTTATTGATAACTTTACAAAGTATGGGTTCTTTACCATTAGCACTACTTGGGAAGTCCCACTGCAATAAATAGATACCCCCAAAACAAACAGCAAACAGTAGTTGAGAAGATAAGACTTATATTTCACCACAGAATTGATGCCTTTGAACTGCGATTTTGGAGAGGACTCTTGAGAGTCCCTTGGACTGCAAGGAGATAAAATCAGTCAATTCTGAAGAAATAAACCCTGAATGTTCATTGGAAGAAATGACGCTGAATCTGAAGCTCCAATACTTTGGCCACCTGATGCGAAGAGACAAGTCACCCATTAAAAATTCAATTTCAAGTTTAAAGAACAAGGCTTCCTCACACCTCAAAGAGATACAGTACACATTTCTGTTTGTGTATTTGTGTGCCAAAATGTAAATATTTTCATTTAAATATATTTTGTTGGTTCCCCAATTTATAATTATAGTATCTCACTTATTACATTTAGAGAATAGTTGCTTTTTTGAACATGACAAAAGAAAATTGGGATCTTTTCCATTCCATCATGATTACTGAGATTTCATTGTTGCCATACGAGTCATATGTTGGAAGACAAGTGAGCCCACCTCTTCAGAGTTGGATTCCCCTCCCCCCTCTTCAGTCATGACAGTTCAGCCGATCAGGGCAAACAAACTCTCAAACTATTTGCAAACTCCCACTGTTTTCTTCCATCAAACCTTCCCCATCTTTAACTAATTTAAATATTTCTGTCTTGAATGATTTCAGCTCTATGTTCTACAAACCCTTGAACCTCTTTCCCTTGACTGGCCTACACACACATGGTTGTTCTTCAGGACATCACATAAACATAAGTTTTCCAAATTCCAACTCTGCCCTGGACAATGGCCCATATCTCACAACCCAGAATGATGTTAAGTTGCGTCAGTCATGTCCAACTCTTTGTGAACCAATGGGCTATAGCCCACCAATCTCCTCTGTTCATGGGATTCTCCAGGCTAGAATACCAGAATGGGTTGCTGTTCCTCCAGGGGGTCTTCCTGACCCAGGGATCAAACCTGTGTCTCTTAAGTCTCCTGCACTGGCTTGTAAAGTTACTGTTACTTTACAATTACAAAGTTAATAACTGTAAAGTTTATTGATAACTTTACAAAGTATGGGTTCTTTACCATTAGCACTACTTGGGAAGTCCCACTGCAATAAATAGATACCCCCAAAACAAACAGCAAACAGTAGTTGAGAAGATAAGACTTATATTTCACCACAGAATTGATGCCTTTGAACTGCGATTTTGGAGAGGACTCTTGAGAGTCCCTTGGACTGCAAGGAGATAAAATCAGTCAATTCTGAAGAAATAAACCCTGAATGTTCATTGGAAGAAATGACGCTGAATCTGAAGCTCCAATACTTTGGCCACCTGATGCGAAGAGACAAGTCATTGGTAAAGAGTCTAATGTTGAAAAAGAAAAAGAAGATATAAGGAAAAGTAGATGAGAGGATGACAGAGAACAAGATGGTAGGATGGCATCACTGAGTCAACGGACATGAGTTTGAGCAAGCTCTGGGAGATGGTGAAGGACAGGGAAGCCTGATGTCCTGCATTCTATGCAGTTGCAAAGAGCTGGACATGACTGAGTGAATGAACTGACTGAACTGACCGATATTTCACTTCGTTCTGGACCAGTCCTTTTTAAGGGAACTTGGTTCCTTTCATTATTCTGTCCAAATGTTTCCCAAAGTTTTTTTTCCTTATCTGCATGCTTCAAACAAGTTTCAGAGAGATCTTCCTATTCCAGTTGTGAAGGAACAGAATTCTAATAATATTGGGTCAATAAAGTTGGGTATCGGGAAATCATCTGAAATTTTCCATGGTTCTTTTCACATTTCATTATACCAAACTCAGTTTTCAACGGAGTTAAATGAAATGGAAACAAAGAAATACAGTGTATAAATGGAAGGCTAGTTAACAGTTGAAAAATTCTCTGTAAGGAAAAAGTGAAAACTAAACATTAAAGAAAAGTCAGCAGCCATACCATACCATCAAATTCAGTTCACCTGTGTTTCATATTCTGTGTTTTAGCCACTGTGATTCATGCCACTTTTCCCTAATTATGTTCATCTTTTCAATTCCTTCTGTTGGTCATGCTGTTCTCTTCCTCAGAACAATCCTGTGTTTTAAGTCTACTTGGGTTACTTTACAATTACAAAGTTAATAACTGTAAAGTTTATTGATAACTTTACAAAGTATGGGTTCTTTACCATTAGCACTACTTGGGAAGTCCCACTGCAATAAATAGATACCCCCAAAACAAACAGCAAACAGTAGTTGAGAAGATAAGACTTATATTTCACCACAGAATTGATGCCTTTGAACTGCGATTTTGGAGAGGACTCTTGAGAGTCCCTTGGACTGCAAGGAGATAAAATCAGTCAATTCTGAAGAAATAAACCCTGAATGTTCATTGGAAGAAATGACGCTGAATCTGAAGCTCCAATACTTTGGCCACCTGATGCGAAGAGACAAGTCATTGGTAAAGAGTCTAATGTTGAAAAAGAAAAAGAAGATATAAGGAAAAGTAGATGAGAGGATGACAGAGAACAAGATGGTAGGATGGCATCACTGAGTCAACGGACATGAGTTTGAGCAAGCTCTGGGAGATGGTGAAGGACAGGG
This sequence comes from Tragulus kanchil, assembly GCA_022376925.1. Taxonomy (NCBI): domain Eukaryota; kingdom Metazoa; phylum Chordata; class Mammalia; order Artiodactyla; family Tragulidae; genus Tragulus; species Tragulus kanchil. Next base: position 146,971,021 of record JAIOJX010000004.1, read on the forward strand.
AAGCCTGATGTCCTGCATTCTATGCAGTTGCAAAGAGCTGGACATGACTGAGTGAATGAACTGACTGAACTGACCGATATTTCACTTCGTTCTGGACCAGTCCTTTTTAAGGGAACTTGGTTCCTTTCATTATTCTGTCCAAATGTTTCCCAAAGTTTTTTTTCCTTATCTGCATGCTTCAAACAAGTTTCAGAGAGATCTTCCTATTCCAGTTGTGAAGGAACAGAATTCTAATAATATTGGGTCAATAAAGTTGGGTATCGGGAAATCATCTGAAATTTTCCATGGTTCTTTTCACATTTCATTATACCAAACTCAGTTTTCAACGGAGTTAAATGAAATGGAAACAAAGAAATACAGTGTATAAATGGAAGGCTAGTTAACAGTTGAAAAATTCTCTGTAAGGAAAAAGTGAAAACTAAACATTAAAGAAAAGTCAGCAGCCATACCATACCATCAAATTCAGTTCACCTGTGTTTCATATTCTGTGTTTTAGCCACTGTGATTCATGCCACTTTTCCCTAATTATGTTCATCTTTTCAATTCCTTCTGTTGGTCATGCTGTTCTCTTCCTCAGAACAATCCTATTTATCACTACCAGTTTATTTTACTTGTAACCAGGGAAGACTTTCTAAATTACAGTGTTTCAAAAGGAAAAGCTGTAATTGTTTTGATTTATGATTTACTTATATTTATTTTTAAATTCAAAACCCAATCTTTTCAATATATTGTCTTTCTATTGAAGTATTTTAAATATTGATTATTTTACAAATTATCAGAATAAATATATGTTAATTACATTTTCTCAAAGCTAATGAGAATTTTGGCCTATGTTATTCAGTATTCAGTAAGGGCTGGGTCATTTTACTAATGTCTTTGATAAGCTCTGTTCCAATCACTATTTTCTTTTTTTTTATTATGTTTTCTGGAATGAACAATTCTAAGATTGGATCTCTATTTTCTATCCTTTATAGATATGGCCACACTTATCCTCACATCTCTAATTCTCTCCATTTGACTATGTCAGATTTTCCTTTCAATTTTAGTTTCTTTTTCTAGTTTATGGTACCTGTGGTAAGATTTAAATTGAACTGTAGTGACATTTAAACATTTTTAATTTCTCTAATAAAATATTTCCAAAGTTCTGCTCTTATTGTGATAATTCAGAGTTACATTACTTTCTTTTATTCAGAGGATTTCTGTTCTATTGGCCTTCAACTACAATTTCCCCCTTTTCACTTGTATTCAATTTAGGCTTTGTCTGTGCCCTCACAGTCTTTGCTGATAAACGGATGTGGAGTCTCTTCCTATTAAATTTCTGCTCAAATTAATTATTAAATATAGGGAGAAATAACAGAATGAACTCTATTAATTGTAGCTCAAGACTCAGTGTTCAACAAACATAGACTATTATAGCTTTCCTTTTCATCTGTTCTTTTCTTCCCTTACAATCTAGTTGCTGGCAACAAAAGGTAGATTATCCAAAACATGAAAATCCATAATCTGTATTTATGTACAATTCCTTCCCATTCTCTAGAACTAAGCACAGTCATTTTGGTGAGGAATATTTTTTCCTGTGTTTAGCGTGCCAAGGGTGGTATTTGCTCTCCACTGTCTTCCAACTAATCCTTCACACCCAGGTGTGCACATTCATACACACACACACACAAGCACTCACACACACTCTCTATCTAATACACACACACATGTACATGTCAACTTTTCCTAAGTGTTACAGTTTCTCCTGGGACATTTAAGAAAACAGTCACAAAAAGTATTGAATGCAAAGCATGTGTTAGGCACCAGTCAAGGTGATTTGAGTACAGCAATGAAGATAAAGAGTCCAAGATTGTTTATTTAATGTACTTCACATTCTAGAAGTCTGATAGAGACAATAAGCATAGCAAAAAATATTATAAACTATATAAGAAAATAATATACATTCTATAAACTGTAAACTGGGGCACCATATTTCTGAAGCTTTGTCAATTTAAAGGATGGTCTGTATATCGTGAGAAAGACTGAGCCCAAGCTGGAAGGGTCTGAGAGAGATATTCATGCAAATATGGGGTAGGGAAGCTTCCAGGTGGAGAGGAAGGCCCATGTAAAGATGCCCTGTGCATAAGTAGGTCAGTGAGGCTGCAGTGAACAGAAGCAGAAACTAGAAGAGATGATGTCTAAAAGAGAGTGGAGAGTAAATTTACTAGAGTCCTCTGGGCGCCATAAAGCTTTTGACTTCATTTTGAGTTCAGAACTTTGTGCACTGGGGAAACACGATCAGATTCATTGGGCCCCAGGATCTCTCTGCCTACTACATTGAGAACAGACAACATAAGAGAAGGATAGAAGTAGTGGAAATATTCAGAAGACGATTGCAGCCATCCATAATCAGGATGCAAAAGCTCAACATTCATACCAGGATGGAATGAAAGAACTGAAGCAGGTTATATCCCTAATATAGTTTAAAGCAGAGATAACATGACTTCCTGAAATATTGAATGAGACATTCCAAAAAGAGAAGGGAGGTTAAGAATACTTCTAAGATTTTGGGACTGAAAATGACTGAAATGTTAAAGTGGTGTCAGTGAAAAGAAGAAACTGTGCACAAAAAATAATTTAGAGAAAGCACCCCTAATTCACACCAGAGCATATTGGAGTTAATAAATTTATGATATATTCACTGTACATTAATAACCAGATATGGGCTTCCCTGGGGTTCAGTGGGTAAGGACACCGCCTTGCAGTGCAAGGGGCGCTGGTTCGATCCCAAGCCTGGGAGGATCCCACATGCTGCAGAGCAGCTGGACCGATGTGTCCAATTGCTGAGCCAGAGCTCTGGAGCGCATGTGCCCAGAGCCAGTGCTCTGCGACAACAGAGGCTACTGCGATGGGAAGCCCACACAGGCCAAAGAACAAAAATGGATGAAAATAGATAAATGAAAGACCAATGGAAGTGGCCCACCTGTCCCCCTCCTCAACCCACACCCCACCCCCCAAGAAAATCCCAGATATGTGAGTATAGAGTTTATAAGCACCTTGGTTAGCTTAGCCTACAGTACCTCAGATACGGTGATGTAACACAAATTTATTTCTTACAGGTATGAAGACTATAAGTCCAAGATCAAGGCGCCAACCATTCTTTGTTTAAGTTCTTTTTGAAGACCCTTTTCCTATCTTTACCACCTTTCTAAATATGTGTCCACATGGCAAAGAGAGGGATTCCCCTTGCATCTGCTTTTATAAACTGATCCACTCTCACAACTCAGTTTCCTTCCAAGGGCCCTATATCTAAATATCATTACACTGGGGGTCATGGATTCAATATATTACCTTTGAAATGGCTTAATACAGTCCACAGCAATGAGGACAGGAAGGAGATGCAACTTAAAGTTTGCAGTGGCTAATCTCTCAAGATGTTCCCCATATTATGACCCATATCTCTCTGTATTTGTACTCTTTTTTTTTTTTTTTTAAGAATTATTTATTTATTTATTTTAGGGTGGGGATCGGGTTGGGGAGGGAGGGGAGCAGGCGGGCCACTTCTATTGGTCTTTCATTTCTCTATTTTCATCCGTCTTTGTTCTTTGGCTCCTGTGGGCCTCCCATTGTGGTGGCGTCTGTCGTTGCAGAGCGCCGGCTCTGGGCACATGTGCTCCAGAGCTCCGGCTCGGTGATTGGACACATCGGTCCAGCCGCTCCGTGGCACGTGGGATCTTCCCAGGCCAGGGATTGAACCGGCGCCCCTTGCACTGCAAGGCGGTGTCCTTACCCACTGGACCACCACGGGAAGCCCTATTTATACTCTTAAATAAACTGTTCCTCTTGAATATGACCTAGTCTTGTTGGGGAACTTATTCGTAACCAACAGGATGTTGCCAAAATGATGGTGCATGACTTAAACTTAGATGAGAAGTCCTACATTTTCCACTTGGATTTATTATAACATTGCCTCTGGAGAAGGCCAACTGCCATATAAGAACTTTCACTAATTTAGGATGATTATGTTGTGAAGTGCAAGACTAATACATGGAGGAAAAAGAAGGTCTCCTCTTGGACCAGCTTGGAGTTGGTCCAGCCATACCAGCCCAGACTCCATACATGATTGAATAAGATTATTCAGGTGAAAAGCACAATTAAGCCTTCAGATAACACCAATGACAGTTAATTGCAACTGCATTAAAGACTCCAAAGGTCAACTATTTAGTTGTGTCCAGTCAGTCAGTCTGACCCATGAGTGATAATAAAATCATTTCTTTCTACCATAATGTTTTAAAATTATTTGTTACATTTCAAACTCATCAGCATACAGATAATACATAAATCCACAGTCTCTAAGACAATAAATATAGAAAGAGACAAGTGAGCTAGATATAGGGCACCAAGCAATCTATAAGTTTTGAGAGAAGAACAAATAAAGTCAAGGTTTCAAACCTTTGAATTCCAAGGGCCCTATATCTAAATATCATTACACTGGGGGTCATGGATTCAATATATTACCTTTGAAATGGCTTAATACAGTCCACAGCAATGAGGACAGGAAGGAGATGCAACTTAAAGTTTGCAGTGGCTAATCTCTCAAGATGTTCCCCATATTATGACCCATATCTCTCTGTATTTGTACTCTTTTTTTTTTTTTTTTTAAGAATTATTTATTTATTTATTTTAGGGTGGGGATCGGGTTGGGGAGGGAGGGGAGCAGGCGGGCCACTTCTATTGGTCTTTCATTTCTCTATTTTCATCCGTCTTTGTTCTTTGGCTCCTGTGGGCCTCCCATTGTGGTGGCGTCTGTCGTTGCAGAGCGCCGGCTCTGGGCACATGTGCTCCAGAGCTCCGGCTCGGTGATTGGACACATCGGTCCAGCCGCTCCGTGGCACGTGGGATCTTCCCAGGCCAGGGATTGAACCGGCGCCCCTTGCACTGCAAGGCGGTGTCCTTACCCACTGGACCACCACGGGAAGCCCTATTTATACTCTTAAATAAACTGTTCCTCTTGAATATGACCTAGTCTTGTTGGGGAACTTATTCGTAACCAACAGGATGTTGCCAAAATGATGGTGCATGACTTAAACTTAGATGAGAAGTCCTACATTTTCCACTTGGATTTATTATAACATTGCCTCTGGAGAAGGCCAACTGCCATATAAGAACTTTCACTAATTTAGGATGATTATGTTGTGAAGTGCAAGACTAATACATGGAGGAAAAAGAAGGTCTCCTCTTGGACCAGCTTGGAGTTGGTCCAGCCATACCAGCCCAGACTCCATACATGATTGAATAAGATTATTCAGGTGAAAAGCACAATTAAGCCTTCAGATAACACCAATGACAGTTAATTGCAACTGCATTAAAGACTCCAAAGGTCAACTATTTAGTTGTGTCCAGTCAGTCAGTCTGACCCATGAGTGATAATAAAATCATTTCTTTCTACCATAATGTTTTAAAATTATTTGTTACATTTCAAACTCATCAGCATACAGATAATACATAAATCCACAGTCTCTAAGACAATAAATATAGAAAGAGACAAGTGAGCTAGATATAGGGCACCAAGCAATCTATAAGTTTTGAGAGAAGACAATTGGCAATAAATTAGAAAGTCAAGGTTTCAAACCTTTGAATCAAAATGAAGAGAATCATCAACTGCATTGCATTTGGCTAACTAAAATAATTTTATTCTGATTTGCAGTTAACAATTGGAGTATTCTTTTACGATTGAGACATTGGTAGCCTTGAGAAGAATGGCAAAAGGCTTAGTTTATTTGGTTTAAGAAGAAATAAAAGAAAATAATTTGGGTATCTTGTAACTCAGCTGGTAAAGAATCCACCAGCAATGCAGGAGATCCCAGCTCAACTCCTGGATCAGGAAGATTCCCTGGAGAAGGGATAGACTACCCATTCCAGTGTTCCTGTCTGGTGAAATCCATGGCTTATCCATGGATTACAAGGAGTTGGACACAATTAAGCAACTTTCACTTCTTTTCAAAAGAAAATGATTTAGGAGAAAAATAAACAAAATACATTCTATGGAGAAGTGGCCAACACTGAAGATCTAAATGAGCCCTGCATTAATGGAACAAATCAAATTGCAAGAAGAAAAGAATGCTGATCTATTTGGTGATCAACAATAGCAAGAAGTCGTTGTTACTCCTATTGCTGAAGGTGCTAAGGAATGAAAAGGTACTTCATGACCAGAATCAAGTAAAATCATCAAGGATGTGCCAGGCTACCAGCACCAATTAGAGAAGAAGGTGGAAAAAATTATCAAACTTTTTTCTACCCTCTAAAACTCCTTTTACCACTGTGCCCCATTCCAAGGTTGCCTAAGAGATGTCAGTATGGGTCAATCCATCAGACACAGAGCAACCAGGCAGAGAAGGTCAGGGAATGGAGTGATGTATGACTCAGATGGCAAAAAACATTAATACATAAAGGAAAAAAGGGTTTAATTAATTAAAGGAAGTAAGACATGAGAATTAATGTCAACAAAAAGATCTGCATATTTTTCAAGCCCAAGAATTGCCGCTGACACTATGTTACACCCTAGAGAAGGGCATGCCAACCCATTCAAGTATCATTTCCTGGAGAATACCATGAGCAGAACACCCTGGTTGGCTACAGTCCATAGGGCGGCAAAGAGTCGGACATGACCAAAGTGACAACACATGTACGCTATATTAAAGCTAAACTATGCTGAAAGCACTATATTGTTAATGTCTATCCTAAAGTTGTTGTGAGATAGCATTTTAAAATATAATTTATGAAATTATTTTTCTACTTTTCTTACCCTCATTAATGAGAGTATGTGTTGCCTGTTTGACAATTAAAAATAATATGACAATGTAAGCATAATGTTCGGTTTTCTTTTTTAATTTAAAATTAAAATAGTGCCTAGGAAAGCAGGAAACTGTACTTTTGTTATAATGATATATTGATGTCAGAATAGAAGACAAGAAACAAATATACCTAGGGAATTCAAAATTTGTTTTCTAGGCTCCATAGAAGCTGAGAGGAAATAAAAACTGTCAGTTACTAGACGGGGGTGATTTTATGATGCATATAGCTGTGTTGAGGGTATCAAACACAAACTGTTGCCTTTCATATGAACATAGCATATCAGCTGTATGAGAGGCATATTTGCATGAGAGTTTTTCATCAAAGAATTCAAGTCATAATCTGTTTTGCTCAGTAGAACCCAAGCATTTAAATAGCCTTAGAAATGGCCCCAGTGAACTCCAATTTCTCCCTTGTACCTGCTCACTCCTAAGGAAAAAACTTCATGACCAGAATCAAGTAAAATCATCAAGGATGTGCCAGGCTACCAGCACCAATTAGAGAAGAAGGTGGAAAAAATTATCAAACTTTTTTCTACCCTCTAAAACTCCTTTTACCACTGTGCCCCATTCCAAGGTTGCCTAAGAGATGTCAGTATGGGTCAATCCATCAGACACAGAGCAACCAGGCAGAGAAGGTCAGGGAATGGAGTGATGTATGACTCAGATGGCAAAAAACATTAATACATAAAGGAAAAAAGGGTTTAATTAATTAAAGGAAGTAAGACATGAGAATTAATGTCAACAAAAAGATCTGCATATTTTTCAAGCCCAAGAATTGCCGCTGACACTATGTTACACCCTAGAGAAGGGCATGCCAACCCATTCAAGTATCATTTCCTGGAGAATACCATGAGCAGAACACCCTGGTTGGCTACAGTCCATAGGGCGGCAAAGAGTCGGACATGACCAAAGTGACAACACATGTACGCTATATTAAAGCTAAACTATGCTGAAAGCACTATATTGTTAATGTCTATCCTAAAGTTGTTGTGAGATAGCATTTTAAAATATAATTTATGAAATTATTTTTCTACTTTTCTTACCCTCATTAATGAGAGTATGTGTTGCCTGTTTGACAATTAAAAATAATATGACAATGTAAGCATAATGTTCGGTTTTCTTTTTTAATTTAAAATTAAAATAGTGCCTAGGAAAGCAGGAAACTGTACTTTTGTTATAATGATATATTGATGTCAGAATAGAAGACAAGAAACAAATATACCTAGGGAATTCAAAATTTGTTTTCTAGGCTCCATAGAAGCTGAGAGGAAATAAAAACTGTCAGTTACTAGACGGGGGTGATTTTATGATGCATATAGCTGTGTTGAGGGTATCAAACACAAACTGTTGCCTTTCATATGAACATAGCATATCAGCTGTATGAGAGGCATATTTGCATGAGAGTTTTTCATCAAAGAATTCAAGTCATAATCTGTTTTGCTCAGTAGAACCCAAGCATTTAAATAGCCTTAGAAATGGCCCCAGTGAACTCCAATTTCTTCCTTGTACCTGCTCATTCATAAAAACACTCTTAGCCAGACACAGACTTTGGCTTTTCACTCTTCCATGAATTCCATTCATGCTAGTTATCCCCATATGCTTTACTTTCACATTTAAAATGGGTTTCTTTGGGTTGAACAATGGAGAAGGAAAGTAGTAAGGCATGTGTGTGGTATATAGAATACGGATTTTATGAATTGGAATTAACAGTTATGTGCTCTCAAAATAGACAGAAGTATTTAATTGACTTATATACAGAAAAAGAAGTTTGATATGAGTATATGTTTAAGTAATTTTAAGGAACTAGGAAACTCGGAGTGAACAAAGATGAGATTAATAACAACAAAATGATTTTGCACCGCCTATTTGGTAGCTTATTTTAATTTCTGAATGATTGCACATTTTTATGGCTCACATAAACCAAGTTTTTAAAAATCAGGCTTGTTTTCAAATGACAACCATTATAGGAATTTATTTCTCAATTTATGAATTCTAAAATACAAGATATGACAGTATACAGTTTCCTTTCATATGTGTACATTGTAGTATTTAAACATATTGCTATTAAGTATCAGAATAACTACTGATACTTAAGAGTAACTGTTTTGTGTTCTGTCAAACGAAAAATATTTCAAAATAAAAAAGACAAGTTACTGTCAAGTATTGATTCGATTTGCAGTAAAACAATATACAGGTTTTCCAATGTTTCATTTTTTAAAAAAAGTGCCTAGGAAAGCAGGAAACTGTACTTTTGTTATAATGATATATTGATGTCAGAATAGAAGACAAGAAACAAATATACCTAGGGAATTCAAAATTTGTTTTCTAGGCTCCATAGAAGCTGAGAGGAAATAAAAACTGTCAGTTACTAGACGGGGGTGATTTTATGATGCATATAGCTGTGTTGAGGGTATCAAACACAAACTGTTGCCTTTCATATGAACATAGCATATCAGCTGTATGAGAGGCATATTTGCATGAGAGTTTTTCATCAAAGAATTCAAGTCATAATCTGTTTTGCTCAGTAGAACCCAAGCATTTAAATAGCCTTAGAAATGGCCCCAGTGAACTCCAATTTCTTCCTTGTACCTGCTCATTCATAAAAACACTCTTAGCCAGACACAGACTTTGGCTTTTCACTCTTCCATGAATTCCATTCATGCTAGTTATCCCCATATGCTTTACTTTCACATTTAAAATGGGTTTCTTTGGGTTGAACAATGGAGAAGGAAAGTAGTAAGGCATGTGTGTGGGTATATAGAATACGGATTTTATGAATTGGAATTAACAGTTATGTGCTCTCAAAATAGACAGAAGTATTTAATTGACTTATATACAGAAAAAGAAGTTTGATATGAGTATATGTTTAAGTAATTTTAAGGAACTAGGAAACTCGGAGTGAACAAAGATGAGATTAATAACAACAAAATGATTTTGCACCGCCTATTTGGTAGCTTATTTTAATTTCTGAATGATTGCACATTTTTATGGCTCACATAAACCAAGTTTTTAAAAATCAGGCTTGTTTTCAAATGACAACCATTATAGGAATTTATTTCTCAATTTATGAATTCTAAAATACAAGATATGACAGTATACAGTTTCCTTTCATATGTGTACATTGTAGTATTTAAACATATTGCTATTAAGTATCAGAATAACTACTGATACTTAAGAGTAACTGTTTTGTGTTCTGTCAAACGAAAAATATTTCAAAATAAAAAAGACAAGTTACTGTCAAGTATTGATTCGATTTGCAGTAAAACAATATACAGGTTTTCCAATGTTTCATTTTCTAAAACAAAACAACATGATGTCATTTTTTCTCTATTATGTTGAAATGCAAAAGTTTTATATGTATATATATATATATATATAATCTACTCCATGCCAAACTTACTCAATTTTCAAAATTATCAGATACAATCATATTTAGAAGTGTTATATGGAATGACTAACTTTTAAAATAACTGTTAGAAATCTCAGTACAGAAACTTAATACTATACCCAATCCCTTGTCAGCCATAGCAGTGAAAATAATACTAACCAAGTAAAAACAGCTTGATTTCTCCTATCTCAAAATAATATTTTATTCATAAACAGCATGCTATATTTAAAGACAGAAGACAGGTTTTTAAAACAAAATCCCTGTAAAGGTGATGGAGACATTGAAATTATTTTCTGTCTTGTATTCAGGAAAGGAAAATAGTAGGAAATCAAGAAATGCTATTATGCCAAGTAGAATGTGAAAACTCAAGTTCACACCCACGGATTTTAGTGCATAATGACATGACAATGATTAAGATAGCTGAAAAATATTTTAGTCAAATTTGAATGTTATTTAACAGAGGTGGGTTATTTAGTTACGTGTTTTTAGCTAAAAATATATTCTATTCTATCCCCGAACTAGTGCTGACAATACCTGAAAAACAGAATGGAAGAAGAAAAAATTGTAAAGCATACAAAACATTACAGGCAATCACTCTTTTCAAAGAAAGACTATTTTGTTAATATATGCAGACATCATTCTTTTTCCTTCTTCTAAAACTAGTATTTTAGAACTGTCAGTCATCTTTCAAAAGACACTTAATGATTTATCACCTAACAATGCTAGTATACATTTTATTTGACAGACCCAAATTTATTGGGAGGCTTTTAAAATTCCTAACCATTTACCTTTATAATCCACACACAAGTGAACTTGGATAAATATAATCAAGAAATACAGTTATTCAAAAACTTTACATAATTATACTGTTTATGTGTCTAGAGCTTTGACATAACTGTGATTCAAAATATGTAAATATTTTAACAATGTAAACTTCATAAGGGGTATACCTCACCTATATATCTTTCCTTATCACATTATTGGAGGCAGAAATAGCTTCCTTTTCTGTATTCCATCTACTTTAATTCTCCACATATTGTAGTTCTTTAACATAAGTGCATATATTATAAAGGGCAAATTGTTTAAATTATTGCTTTTCTTATCATAAGTTTAACTGGTTCTTGCAAAAACTTGATTTAATTATTGAATCAATGACATAATATGTTAATTGTTCTCAAAGTTATTAGTTAATGGTTTTAAAATTTCTAGCATTCTTCACTAAATAATTTTCTAGACACAAATATTTATGTAGCAATTCTTAGTTAAAAACAAATAGCAAATATTATATTGATACACATGAGCAAAAAGCATACAGTAAGTATCTGAGTAATGCAAGTGGGCTGGGACTGGAGAGAAATAGGTGAGGAAGCTTGAGGCACAAACTTTTAAATATACAACACATGAGTTACAGGTATGAAGTGTGCAGTGGGGGGACTAGAGTAAAAAATGATGTAATATCTTTCTATGTTGAAAAATAACTAACTAGACTTATCATGGGGATCATTTGAACATGTATAGAATTACTGAATCACTATGCCGTGTACTGAAAATTGAAAAAACTGAGATCAACATTCAAAAAACCAAGATCACGACAGCTGCCCCATCACTTCATGGCAAATAGATGGGAAAAGAATAGAAACAGTATAGTCTTTTATTTTCTTGGACTCCAAAATCACTGCAGATGATGACTGCTGCCCTGAATGTAAAAGACGCTTGCTCCTCGGAATAAAAAAATTATGACAAAACTAGACAGATTATTAGGGGCTTCTGTGGTGGTCCAGTGGGTAAAGAGTCTGCCTTGCAGAACAAGGCACCGGGTCCCTGTCAGTCATTTTTAAAACACTATGAACACTAGTATACATTTTATTTGACAGACCCAAATTTATTGGGAGGCTTTTAAAATTCCTAACCATTTACCTTTATAATCCACACACAAGTGAACTTGGATAAATATAATCAAGAAATACAGTTATTCAAAAACTTTACATAATTATACTGTTTATGTGTCTAGAGCTTTGACATAACTGTGATTCAAAATATGTAAATATTTTAACAATGTAAACTTCATAAGGGGTATACCTCACCTATATATCTTTCCTTATCACATTATTGGAGGCAGAAATAGCTTCCTTTTCTGTATTCCATCTACTTTAATTCTCCACATATTGTAGTTCTTTAACATAAGTGCATATATTATAAAGGGCAAATTGTTTAAATTATTGCTTTTCTTATCATAAGTTTAACTGGTTCTTGCAAAAACTTGATTTAATTATTGAATCAATGACATAATATGTTAATTGTTCTCAAAGTTATTAGTTAATGGTTTTAAAATTTCTAGCATTCTTCACTAAATAATTTTCTAGACACAAATATTTATGTAGCAATTCTTAGTTAAAAACAAATAGCAAATATTATATTGATACACATGAGCAAAAAGCATACAGTAAGTATCTGAGTAATGCAAGTGGGCTGGGACTGGAGAGAAATAGGTGAGGAAGCTTGAGGCACAAACTTTTAAATATACAACACATGAGTTACAGGTATGAAGTGTGCAGTGGGGGGACTAGAGTAAAAAATGATGTAATATCTTTCTATGTTGAAAAATAACTAACTAGACTTATCATGGGGATCATTTGAACATGTATAGAATTACTGAATCACTATGCCGTGTACTGAAAATTGAAAAAACTGAGATCAACATTCAAAAAACCAAGATCACGACAGCTGCCCCATCACTTCATGGCAAATAGATGGGAAAAGAATAGAAACAGTATAGTCTTTTATTTTCTTGGACTCCAAAATCACTGCAGATGATGACTGCTGCCCTGAATGTAAAAGACGCTTGCTCCTCGGAATAAAAAAATTATGACAAAACTAGACAGATTATTAGGGGCTTCTGTGGTGGTCCAGTGGGTAAAGAGTCTGCCTTGCAGAACAAGGGGCACCGGTTTGCTCCCTGGCCCAGGAAGACCCCACATGCTGAGGAATGACTGGGACAGTATGTCCATCTGCAGGCCAGCGCTCTGGAGTGCATGTGCCCAGAGCCAGTGCTCTGCAACGAGAGAGGCCATTGTGATGGGAGGCCCACACATGCCAAAGAATAAAGATGCATGAAAAATAAATGATAACTTAGAGGCAAAAATAAAAATAAATAAATAATAGATGCACCATGATTTAGGTAAACTTAAAAAAAAAAAAAACCCACACACACAGATAAAGCACTGTGCTGAAAAAGGTGTGTATAGTCAAAGCTACAGTTTTCCCAGTAGTCATGTATGGATGTGAGACTTGGACCATAAAGAAAGATGAGTGCCAAAGAACCGATGCCTTCAAACTGTGATGTTGGAGAAGACTCCCAAGAGTCTCTTGGACAGCAAGCAGACCCAACTGGTCAATCATAAAAGAAATCAACCCTGAATATTCATTGGAAGGACTGATGCTGAAGCTGAAGCTCCAATATTTTGATCATCTGATGAGAAGAGATGACTCATTGGAAGTGATCCAGATGCTGGGAAAAATAGAAAGCAGAAGGAGAAGGGGATGACAAAGGAAGAGATGGTTGGATGGCATCACTGACTCAATGGACATGAGTTTGAGCAAGCTCCAGGAGATAATGAAGGAAGCCTGGCGTGCTTCAGTCCATGGGGTTGCAAAAAGTCAGATATGACCGAGCGACTAAACTGAACTGATATTATGTACTAGAAACTGACATGGTGTTATAGGTCAATTGTCTCTAAAATATAGCCAACCAAATAAATCAGCTCATAGAAAGAGCTCAGATGTGTGGTTACCCTATGCAGGGAGTGAGGGATAGTGAAACTGAGAGTCAGATTGTACAAACTTCCAGTTAGAAGATAAATATATATCAGGGATGCAATGTATAACATAATGAATATAATTAACATTGTTGGACATGATATATAAAAGTTGAGAGTAAATCCTAAGAGTTCTCATTTCAAAGGAAATAATTTTTTGTTTCTTTAATATTGTATATCTATATGAGATGATGGATATTCACCAAACCTATTGTGATGATTTCACGATGTACACTATAACTTATATACTGCCTAAACATATATACTGCTGGTTCTTAATGATATCTTAATAAAACTGGAAGAAAAATGCTTGAATCAAAAGGGAAAATTTGGAAAAGGCGGAAAAGATCTCAAAGTAATGAAAAATAAAAATGTACAGTAAATAATAAAGATGGAAATATCTAGTAAATAAGGGATAAATATTAAATAAGATGACATAGTACACTAATATCTTTTAGAAGTCTACCAACTGATATGCAATATCCAAAATAAACACAACAAATATAAACTTAAAATTTCATCTGTCTGGTATTACTGGGGAAATTAACCAAAACAAATCACCTTAACTTTTTATGAGATGATATAATAAAAGGGCATAACATTTCCTACAGAAGAACAGAACAGAGAGAATGTCAGATGAACAACACAAGTCTTGAGAGCATAAACCTACTAAGCCATTCATGTGGTTTATGTTTACGAAATCATAAAAAGTACCAAGGTGAGAATAGGAGACAAAAAGGGAAGCAATACATCTAGAAAGCTGAAAGAATGATTCCTTCATTAAACTGAAGATAGAATTAGACAGCAACTAATATTTTGAGTTCTTACAACTTTATAGTGAATTGGCTACTTTAGAAATACAATGGGCAGAGTCAGGAAAGGAGAACGTGGAATGAATGGAGAAAGTAGCATCAACACATATACACTACCACGGGTATGTATATACCAGACAGCTGGTGAGAAGTTACTGTATAACACAGGGAGCCCTGACTGGCCTCCACGATGACCTAAAGGTGTGGCAGAGATGCAGGGATGGGAGATTCAAAGAGGAAAGGGATTGAAAATATAGAAAACTGATGAAATTTGACATGGTGTTATAGGTCAATTGTCTCTAAAATATAGCCAACCAAATAAATCAGCTCATAGAAAGAGCTCAGATGTGTGGTTACCCTATGCAGGGAGTGAGGGATAGTGAAACTGAGAGTCAGATTGTACAAACTTCCAGTTAGAAGATAAATATATATCAGGGATGCAATGTATAACATAATGAATATAATTAACATTGTTGGACATGATATATAAAAGTTGAGAGTAAATCCTAAGAGTTCTCATTTCAAAGGAAATAATTTTTTGTTTCTTTAATATTGTATATCTATATGAGATGATGGATATTCACCAAACCTATTGTGATGATTTCACGATGTACACTATAACTTATATACTGCCTAAACATATATACTGCTGGTTCTTAATGATATCTTAATAAAACTGGAAGAAAAATGCTTGAATCAAAAGGGAAAATTTGGAAAAGGCGGAAAAGATCTCAAAGTAATGAAAAATAAAAATGTACAGTAAATAATAAAGATGGAAATATCTAGTAAATAAGGGATAAATATTAAATAAGATGACATAGTACACTAATATCTTTTAGAAGTCTACCAACTGATATGCAATATCCAAAATAAACACAACAAATATAAACTTAAAATTTCATCTGTCTGGTATTACTGGGGAAATTAACCAAAACAAATCACCTTAACTTTTTATGAGATGATATAATAAAAGGGCATAACATTTCCTACAGAAGAACAGAACAGAGAGAATGTCAGATGAACAACACAAGTCTTGAGAGCATAAACCTACTAAGCCATTCATGTGGTTTATGTTTACGAAATCATAAAAAGTACCAAGGTGAGAATAGGAGACAAAAAGGGAAGCAATACATCTAGAAAGCTGAAAGAATGATTCCTTCATTAAACTGAAGATAGAATTAGACAGCAACTAATATTTTGAGTTCTTACAACTTTATAGTGAATTGGCTACTTTAGAAATACAATGGGCAGAGTCAGGAAAGGAGAACGTGGAATGAATGGAGAAAGTAGCATCAACACATATACACTACCACGGGTATGTATATACCAGACAGCTGGTGAGAAGTTACTGTATAACACAGGGAGCCCTGACTGGCCTCCACGATGACCTAAAGGTGTGGCAGAGATGCAGGGATGGGAGATTCAAGAGGGAGATGATATATGAATAATTATGGCTGATTCATGTTGTACAGAAGAAACCATCACAACATTGTAAAGCAATTTTCCTCCAATCAAAAACTAATTAAAACAAGGGAAATACAATGGAAAGTTGAAGGTATAAAAATACATTTTCAAGCTGATTAAGAAACATATGCTGATTTTTAAAAAAAACTGACAAGTAGATACGGTATACCTAGTTGTGAGAAATATTTTGCTTCCCTTGATCACAACACCCTGAGAGTAGTATGTGAATAATAGACAAATAATAATAAAACAGAATATGTGATCAGAACTGGACGCAGAAACCCAGATATAGAGTACTGTGTTCATAAAGCAAGTGTCTCCTAAGCAAACACATTACCAAAGGTGTTATACTCTTTATACTCCACAGCATGCTTTTATACTTTATTATTTCTTTTGGGTGGGGGGCGGTGGGGGAAGGAGAGGGGCAGGCAGGCCACTTCTATTGGTCTTTCATTTCTCTATTTTTCATCCATCTTTGTTCTTTGGCCCCTGTGGGCCTCCTATCACAGTGGCCTCTGTTGTCGCAGAGCTCCGGCTCTGGGCGCATGCGCTCCAGAGCTCCGGCTCGGTAATTGGACACATCGGTCCAGCCGCTCCGCAGCACGTGGGATCTTCCCAGGCCAGGGATCGAACCAGTGCCCCGGGCACTGCAAGGCGGTGTCCTTACCCACAGGATCACCAGGGAAGCCCCGCTTTTATACTTTAACGTGAAAATTGCCTGTATGTTTTCTAAGCACATAATTTTTTTTTTTTTTTTTTTTTTAAGATTTATTTATTTACTTATTTAGGGCAGGGGTCGGGTTGGGGAGGGAGGGGGGTGGGCGGGCCACTTTTATGGGTCTTTCATTTCTCCATTTTCATCCGTCTTTGTTCTTTGGCTCCCGTGGGCCTCCCATCGCGGTGGCGTCTGTCGCTCCAGAGCTCCGGCTCGGTAATTGGACACATCGGTCCAGCCGCTCCGCAGCACGTGGGATCTTCCCAGGCCAGGGATTGAACCGGCGTCCCTTGCACTGCAAGGCAGCATCCTTACCCACTGGACCACCAGGGGAAGCCCAGCACATAATCTTAATGTTGTTTCCATTCAAGTATATTTGATAATGATAACCAAGATTTCTCTACTTAATGCTTTTGCCATTACACAGTATACTCTTTCACCTATTTGATTGTTATTGTATTTGAAATTATTAATTCAGATTTATTTCTCTATAATTTAGGAAGTGTTTTACAAGTACAAATTAACATTATGACATTCTTTAAATATAGTCTATAAAATTATTGTAATACTTCAATCTCCCTAAAATATTGTGAGAAAGGAAATCTATTTCTATGACACCTTACAAGTCTGAGTACTCAGGGAAAAAGAGAGTCAGGCAAAATAAAGACTAGAATCAGTGGATTCACATACACATTTAGGCCTATTAATATATTTTCCTCATGCTTGCTCAGCTGCTGACATCTGAGTGGAACACACCATGGACATCCATGAAGTCAGTTGTGTCAATGCCTTTTCATCCTGTGTCTCTCAAGATTTAGGTTTAAGTCTGGAGTGTAAAGAACCCCTATATTTTGTTTGGGATATAAGTTACACTATGCTAACAAGCATAGATAGTAGTTTACCTATATTAACCCAGATACTGTTTATATTTCTTCATTTGGCTACTTATGTCAAGTGCTCAATTTGGAAAGAAAGAAAGGAAAGGAAAGCAACTATCAATCTCAAAATTAAAACCAAACTGGAGACTTCCCTGGTGGTTCTGCAGCTAAAACTCTGCTTCCAACGCAGGAGGCACAAGTCAGATACCAGGTTGAGGAACTAAGATTCCACATCCCATATGTTGCCAATGTGGCCAATAAAAAAAAAAAAAAAAAAAGAAAAAGGAAAATTAAACCAACACTAAGCACTGTTGGCTGGCTCATGCATGTGCACATACACGTGTGTACACACACAAACAGCATCAGGTGAGAAGTGCCTTTCTTCCCTAGGGCCATCTGTGTCTGTGAACAATATCTGTGTGGCTCAAACCTCAGACTAACATGAGTTAAGTTGGGAGAAATGGTAGAGAAAATGCAAGAAAGTAAGAATGAAGTAAAGGAAAAGGGAGAGAGTGGACTGATCTAGACTCTAGCAGATGATGTGATCCAAGAACTCAAATGCTCTAGTCTGCTTATCTCTCATGGCGAACACACACACACACACACACACACACACACACACACACACAATCCAGTGAAGTAGAATGTATTTTACTTGGTGATTTCAGATGGAATAAATACTACTTCTGCCAGATTGTGTTCTATCTAATACGGGACTCATGGAACTATTTGAATATGAAGACATTTCTGCCTGTTAAAAGAATCTCAATAGCTCTGTCTTCTAAAGTAAGCAGACTAATATATAGCACCACATTTTGGTCTTCTTTCCCTCTGAGAAAGGAAATCTATTTCTATGACACCTTACAAGTCTGAGTACTCAGGGAAAAAGAGAGTCAGGCAAAATAAAGACTAGAATCAGTGGATTCACATACACATTTAGGCCTATTAATATATTTTCCTCATGCTTGCTCAGCTGCTGACATCTGAGTGGAACACACCATGGACATCCATGAAGTCAGTTGTGTCAATGCCTTTTCATCCTGTGTCTCTCAAGATTTAGGTTTAAGTCTGGAGTGTAAAGAACCCCTATATTTTGTTTGGGATATAAGTTACACTATGCTAACAAGCATAGATAGTAGTTTACCTATATTAACCCAGATACTGTTTATATTTCTTCATTTGGCTACTTATGTCAAGTGCTCAATTTGGAAAGAAAGAAAGGAAAGGAAAGCAACTATCAATCTCAAAATTAAAACCAAACTGGAGACTTCCCTGGTGGTTCTGCAGCTAAAACTCTGCTTCCAACGCAGGAGGCACAAGTCAGATACCAGGTTGAGGAACTAAGATTCCACATCCCATATGTTGCCAATGTGGCCAATAAAAAAAAAAAAAAAAAAAGGAAAATTAAACCAACACTAAGCACTGTTGGCTGGCTCATGCATGTGCACATACACGTGTGTACACACACAAACAGCATCAGGTGAGAAGTGCCTTTCTTCCCTAGGGCCATCTGTGTCTGTGAACAATATCTGTGTGGCTCAAACCTCAGACTAACATGAGTTAAGTTGGGAGAAATGGAAGAAAATGCAAGAAAGTAAGAATGAAGTAAAGGAAAAGGGAGAGAGTGGACTGATCTAGACTCTAGCAGATGATGTGATCCAAGAACTCAAATGCTCTAGTCTGCTTATCTCTCATGGCGAACACACACACACACACACACACACACACACACACACACACAATCCAGTGAAGTAGAATGTATTTTACTTGGTGATTTCAGATGGAATAAATACTACTTCTGCCAGATTGTGTTCTATCTAATATGGGACTCATGGAACTATTTGAATATGAAGACATTTCTGCCTGTTAAAAGAATCTCAATAGCTCTGTCTTCTAAAGTAAGCAGACTAATATATAGCACCACATTTTGGTCTTCTTTCCCTCTGAGAGTATGCAGGGTTCAAAAGTCATTTCAAATCTTGTTTAAAGTGTGAACCATACAATGAGTTGATTTTAGAATAATTCCTTTTCTTCCTTTCACTGAACTGAAAGTGTGTTTAATTTGGAAACGTATTGAACATATGAGGGTGAAGCCAAGCTAACGGCCACCAGCATTATGTGTGCAATGCTCACCTTTAATCATCAGAGAAAAGAAGAGGTTAAAATGGTCACAGAGGAACACACAAGATGCATGGATTTCTGAAGCTATTTTCTGAAAACTCTTATTTCTGGGAAAAGAACTATTATAAGAAGGTAGAACAGGAGATTTTTTAACTTAGAAGAACAGCTGACACTTGCCCCAGTAATTCACTGTTGTGTAACTTTTGCTAGGATGATACAATTGTACATGAATCTTCCCTGCCTTAGAAACCTGGCACAAAATGGAAATATAAGAAGGATTTTTTGTTGTTGATTTCTGTTTGATTGATTTCCTTTCTTATTTTTAGGCTAATTTTGACTTCAGAGGTCTCTCCATATTAAGCAAAAGAGGAAAACTGCATCCTTCTAAATATTTTGGCAAATGTAGACTGTTCAGTTCTCTTTAGTAACTTATGCTCCTGTCAACAACCTCAGATATGCAGATGATATCATCTAGTGGCAGAAAGCAAAGAGGAACTAAAGGCCATCTTGATGAAGGAGAAAAAGGAGAATGAAAACGCTGGCTTAAAACTCAACATTAAGAAAAAAATAAGATCATGGCATCTAGTCCCATCATTTCATGGCAAATAGAAGGAGAAAAAGTGGAAGCAGTGCCAGATTTTATTTTCTTAAGTTCCAAAATCACTGTGGACAATGACTGCAGTCATAAAATTAGAAGACACTTGCTTCATTGAAGGTAAGTTATACTAAATCTAGATAGTGTTTTAAAAAGCAGAAACATCACTTTGCTGACAAAGATGCATTAGTCAAGCTTTGGTTTATTCAGACATCATGTACAAATGTAAGAGTTGGACCATAAAGAAGGCTGAGTGTCAAAGAATTGACACTTTCAAATTGTGGTGCTGGAGAAGATTCTTGAGCCTCCCTTAGACAGCCAGGGTATCAAACCAGTCAAACCTGAAGGAAACCCACCCTGAAACTTCATTGGAAGGACTGTTGCTGAAGCTGAAGCTCCAATACTTTGCCTACCTGAGGCAAAGAGCTGACTCACTGGAAAAGACCCTGATGCTGGGAAAGACTGAAGGCATAAGGAGAAGGGGGCTGCAGAGGATAAGAGAGATAGCACCTTTGACTCAATGGACATAAATCTCAACAAAGCAGGAGATAGTGGAGGACAGAGGAGCCTGGCATGCTGAAGTCCACTGGGTTGCAAAGACTGAACAACAGCAGCATATATATATATACACACACACACACACACACACACACACACACATTTGGAATGACATGTATCATGACCTTTAGCCAATTAATCAGGTAAATTACAATTATAAAAAAGGTAATGCTCAGATAGTGAAAGTGAAAGTGCCAGTCACTCAGCCATGTCCCACTCTTTGTGACCCCACGGACTATAGTCGGCCAGGTCCCTCTGTCCATGGAATTCTCCAAGCAAGAGTGCTAGAGTGGGTAAACATTCCCTTCTCCAACAGATCTTCCCAACCCAGGGATGGAATCCGGGTCTCTTGCATTGGAGGCATAACCTTGACCTTCTGAGTCATCAGTGAAGCCCAATGTGCATGCACATAATGGAATGATTATTCGATAACTCAGGATGGATATATAGGATCATATCCACATAATTACATGATTCTGATTAAATACTGAAATAATTTAATTTTCAGAGAGATTATGTAAATATATATTTTTCCTTCCTGGGATGCAACAGAAAACTTCCATATGCAGCAATTTACAAGCAATCTCTCCTTGACCACAACCTTATCATGATCCTCAGACCCCGCATCTTAACTAGGTCTCAACCTGGCTTATACAGATTTAAACACTAACATAGTTTCTAACATCTGAAGTCTATATCACTAGGATGACACTAGACTGCCACTAGACTTCAGGCCACCCAAATAATATGCTGTTTCTTTCAGCCAACACCTGATGCTAAAGACCTCGGTATCCAGTGCTGAGAGGGTGTGAGCTAACCTCAATGAGTACCAGTTAGCAAACCCAGATGGGTTTTACG
The DNA here is from genome assembly GCA_022376925.1 of Tragulus kanchil. Lineage (NCBI taxonomy): Eukaryota > Metazoa > Chordata > Mammalia > Artiodactyla > Tragulidae > Tragulus > Tragulus kanchil. The sequence continues at coordinate 146,993,058 of JAIOJX010000004.1, forward strand.
TGGATTAAGCTCTCCTTGTTGCTTTTTGTAATTTTTCCTTTTCATGACTTTATTCAAGGCCAAGCCATTCCCCTCCCTATAGTCTCATTCTCAATTAATTAATTAACCAATGATAAAATTAGTATGTAACATCATATATATTTACAACTTACTGAGTAAGCTAATATATCTATCATATCACATAATTATTTCTTTGCTATTATGAGACTATTTCAGATTTAGTCTTAAAGCAATCTTGAGGTATATGGTACAGTACTGTTGACTATAAACTCTATGGTATACATCAGATGTCAAGAACATATTCACGTTCTAGCTGCAAATTTGTATTAGGTGTTAAAGAATCTGTCTACAATGCAGGAGACCCAGGTTTGTTCCCTGGGTCAGGAAGACCCCTTGAAGGAAGGCATAGCTAACCACTCCAATGGTCTTGTCTAGAGAATTCCATGGACAGAGGAGCCTGGTGGGCTATAGTCCAAAGAGTCACAAAGAGTCAGACATGGCTGAATGACCAACACATTCACCTTTTATCAACATCTTCCCAGCTCCTTCACTCTCCAGGTCCTGACAACCATTATTCTACTCCATTTCATTCTCCGGAATCTACTCTGACAAATTCCAGTGGAGCTGAGCACTTTCCCCTACCCTCAGTATTTACTAAATAAAGTCTGTTTCCCTCATTTTACCTAATGTCCAGCTGTGTGAGAAACATCAAGCTGTGTGAAAAGTATCCCTTATCCAGAATCCTTCATAATACACAGAGAATAAAACAATCCGCAGTTTCTTTAAGAGCTGCAGTAAATGGTCAGACTTTACCCTCCCAGCTCTGATATCACCAGTCACAGAGCTTTGTCATCACTATCTGCAGGTGGTGTTGCTTATGGCTTACACTTCAAGTGACTCCAATGTTCACTTACAACACAACCTGTGCTGTAAATTACAGCATTTTACAACTCGTTTAGAATATTTTTGAAGTTGAATTACATTAATCTTATATAGAAAGTTGTTTCTGTATAGTGCAAACTACTTTCATTAATCAGCTAGGTTAAATTGCACAGTGAGTAAAAAATTTTTCACTGCTTCTCCCTGGAGAAGAATGATACTTGATTTCTCCAATAGTTTCAAGATGTAACTTACATTATGTAACTTACATTAGCCAATTAAATATAGGCAGGATTGTGACATTTCTGAACAGAAATTGGACGAGTTGAGGCTCAGTTTGTCTTGTTTTCACTATGCCTGGCCAGTCTCATCATCATGGGTTCTCAGGTGAAGACAAGTCACAGGTGACTCGGAATAATTATGTAGGATAGATTAGAAACACATCTTAGTTTTGTAGCCCCCAAATATTTGAAAGTTAGGTGCTTTACCGGCAAAATCTAATCCATCCTAACCAGTGCACCAGGTAAACTGATGGATTAGAATAATGTTTATCTTTGTCTGGGAACTGGCAGTACCATGAGAAGTAAACACATAAGAGGAAGGCATAGCTAACCACTCCAATGGTCTTGTCTAGAGAATTCCATGGACAGAGGAGCCTGGTGGGCTATAGTCCAAAGAGTCACAAAGAGTCAGACATGGCTGAATGACCAACACATTCACCTTTTATCAACATCTTCCCAGCTCCTTCACTCTCCAGGTCCTGACAACCATTATTCTACTCCATTTCATTCTCCGGAATCTACTCTGACAAATTCCAGTGGAGCTGAGCACTTTCCCCTACCCTCAGTATTTACTAAATAAAGTCTGTTTCCCTCATTTTACCTAATGTCCAGCTGTGTGAGAAACATCAAGCTGTGTGAAAAGTATCCCTTATCCAGAATCCTTCATAATACACAGAGAATAAAACAATCCGCAGTTTCTTTAAGAGCTGCAGTAAATGGTCAGACTTTACCCTCCCAGCTCTGATATCACCAGTCACAGAGCTTTGTCATCACTATCTGCAGGTGGTGTTGCTTATGGCTTACACTTCAAGTGACTCCAATGTTCACTTACAACACAACCTGTGCTGTAAATTACAGCATTTTACAACTCGTTTAGAATATTTTTGAAGTTGAATTACATTAATCTTATATAGAAAGTTGTTTCTGTATAGTGCAAACTACTTTCATTAATCAGCTAGGTTAAATTGCACAGTGAGTAAAAATTATTCACTGCTTCTCCCTGGAGAAGAATGATACTTGATTTCTCCAATAGTTTCAAGATGTAACTTACATTATGTAACTTACATTAGCCAATTAAATATAGGCAGGATTGTGACATTTCTGAACAGAAATTGGACGAGTTGAGGCTCAGTTTGTCTTGTTTTCACTATGCCTGGCCAGTCTCATCATCATGGGTTCTCAGGTGAAGACAAGTCACAGGTGACTCGGAATAATTATGTAGGATAGATTAGAAACACATCTTAGTTTTGTAGCCCCCAAATATTTGAAAGTTAGGTGCTTTACCGGCAAAATCTAATCCATCCTAACCAGTGCACCAGGTAAACTGATGGATTAGAATAATGTTTATCTTTGTCTGGGAACTGGCAGTACCATGAGAAGAACATGAACATCCACATAAATGAGCTCTAAGATAGGCACAAAATATTGTTACTAAATGTATTACAGTAAGTAAAAAAAAAAAAATGTTACTTGCTCAGTTATGTCCAACTCTTTGCAACCCTATAGACTGTATCCTAGTAGGCTCCTCTGTCCATGGAATTCTCCAGGCAAGAATACTGGAATGGGTAACCTTTCCCTTCCCCAGGGGATCTTTCCAACCCAGGGATTGAACCCAGGTCTCCCACATTGCAAGAGGTTTCTTTACCATCTAAGCCACCAAGAAAGTCCGAGCCAGAAGGGAAGCCCAAATTAAAGAAAAAGAAGAAATTAAATAAATCTCCCTGTTTCTTAGTTTGTGTTCCTGTTCAGTCATTCAATCATGTTCAACTCTGTGTGACCCCATGAACTACAGCCTGCTAGGCTCCTCTTTCCATGGAATTCTCCAGGCAAGAATACTAGAGTGGGCTACCATTTCTTTCTCCAGGGGATCTTCCCAACCCAGGGATTGAACCCATATCTCTCTTATTAGCAAGCAAATTCTTTTCCTCTACGTTATCACAGAAGACAAGATGAAGGGTTAGTATAAAACAATTAGAGCAATGTTAGGTGTTATCCAGATGATAGAGTCATTTTTGCAGATGAAGATGCTTGTGTACTGCTGAGAGTCTGAGCATTATTGGAGAAAATATGAAAGTAAGCCCTAGAAGGGTACAAACAGATGAAAGACACTAAAGGAGATTCAGTCAAGGTAATTATCTATTAAAATATAGGCAGGATTGTGACATTTCTGAACAGAAATTGGACGAGTTGAGGCTCAGTTTGTCTTGTTTTCACTATGCCTGGCCAGTCTCATCATCATGGGTTCTCAGGTGAAGACAAGTCACAGGTGACTCGGAATAATTATGTAGGATAGATTAGAAACACATCTTAGTTTTGTAGCCCCCAAATATTTGAAAGTTAGGTGCTTTACCGGCAAAATCTAATCCATCCTAACCAGTGCACCAGGTAAACTGATGGATTAGAATAATGTTTATCTTTGTCTGGGAACTGGCAGTACCATGAGAAGAACATGAACATCCACATAAATGAGCTCTAAGATAGGCACAAAATATTGTTACTAAATGTATTACAGTAAGTAAAAAAAAAAAAATGTTACTTGCTCAGTTATGTCCAACTCTTTGCAACCCTATAGACTGTATCCTAGTAGGCTCCTCTGTCCATGGAATTCTCCAGGCAAGAATACTGGAATGGGAAACCCTTTTCCCCTTTCCCCCAGGGATCTTTCCAACCCAGGGATTGAACCCAGGTCACCCACATTGCAAGAGGTTTCTTTACCACCTAAGCCACCAAGAAAGTCCGAGCCAGAAGGGAAGCCCAAATTAAAGAAAAAGAAGAAATTAAATAAATCCCCCTGTTTCTTAGTTTGTGTTCCTGTTCAGTCATTCAATCATGTTCAACTCTGTGTGACCCCATGAACTACAGCCTGCTAGGCTCCTCTTTCCATGGAATTCTCCAGGCAAGAATACTAGAGTGGGCTACCATTTCTTTCTCCAGGGGATCTTCCCAACCCAGGGATTGAACCCATATCTCTCTTATTAGCAAGCAAATTCTTTTCCTCTACGTTATCACAGAAGACAAGATGAAGGGTTAGTATAAAACAATTAGAGCAATGTTAGGTGTTATCCAGATGATAGAGTCATTTTTGCAGATGAAGATGCTTGTGTACTGCTGAGAGTCTGAGCATTATTGGAGAAAATATGAAAGTAAGCCCTAGAAGGGTACAAACAGATGAAAGACACTAAAGGAGATTCAGTCAAGGTAATTATCTATTAAATATATGACAGATCAGACCAATGGAAAAAATATTTTGTTGTGGAATTGGTAAAGGAGAAAAAGGTAGGCAAAATTTATTTGAATAATGGATACTTTTATGAGAAACATGAGGATTTAACTTCGTACTTCTATTATGAGAAACACCAAAATATCAGAGGTGTAAGTGAAGGCTAGAAAAACAGATGTGTCAATCAGGTAAAAAAGGAAAAATAATGAAAGGAAGTCTTTTCTATCCAAGCAACCTTCTGGGACTCAAGCTTTAAAAACCTTTATTCCAGCTTCAGCTCTTGAATCTATTGAGGGTATTTCTACAGTAGAAATAAATGTGAGGATAAAGAAGAAACACTCCTTCCTTTTACAGACATAGGAATTCTCTGACAAAAGGAAGAGGAAACATCATTGAGGCCACAGGACTCAAAAGTGCTATCTGAAGAAATGGTGAAGGGAACATCAGAAAGTGGGTCCAGCATGGAACAGTTCTTGGTCCTTGAGAAGCAGGGAATGAGAGGAAACAGAAGATTTGATAATGAAAGACAGTAAGGAAGGTCCTTCAGAATGATGGGTGACAATACTAGTCTAAAACATCTGCTAGATGATGCCTGTATCTAACTCAACTCTAAGAGAAAACTCAAAGTTTCCTTAGATTTTTTTTTTTTTAAAGTCTTAAAATATAGTTAAGAATTCCATCAAAGGAGACATTTGGAATTTCAATCAATTTTTCATCAGGCATTCCATATAAGATTTATGAGAACAGTCCTAATATTCAGTATTCTAACAAAAAGGCATTTTAAATTTCATTCAATCATGTTCAACTCTGTGTGACCCCATGAACTACAGCCTGCTAGGCTCCTCTTTCCATGGAATTCTCCAGGCAAGAATACTAGAGTGGGCTACCATTTCTTTCTCCAGGGGATCTTCCCAACCCAGGGATTGAACCCATATCTCTCTTATTAGCAAGCAAATTCTTTTCCTCTACGTTATCACAGAAGACAAGATGAAGGGTTAGTATAAAACAATTAGAGCAATGTTAGGTGTTATCCAGATGATAGAGTCATTTTTGCAGATGAAGATGCTTGTGTACTGCTGAGAGTCTGAGCATTATTGGAGAAAATATGAAAGTAAGCCCTAGAAGGGTACAAACAGATGAAAGACACTAAAGGAGATTCAGTCAAGGTAATTATCTATTAAATATATGACAGATCAGACCAATGGAAAAAATATTTTGTTGTGGAATTGGTAAAGGAGAAAAAGGTAGGCAAAATTTATTTGAATAATGGATACTTTTATGAGAAACATGAGGATTTAACTTCGTACTTCTATTATGAGAAACACCAAAATATCAGAGGTGTAAGTGAAGGCTAGAAAAACAGATGTGTCAATCAGGTAAAAAAGGAAAAATAATGAAAGGAAGTCTTTTCTATCCAAGCAACCTTCTGGGACTCAAGCTTTAAAAACCTTTATTCCAGCTTCAGCTCTTGAATCTATTGAGGGTATTTCTACAGTAGAAATAAATGTGAGGATAAAGAAGAAACACTCCTTCCTTTTACAGACATAGGAATTCTCTGACAAAAGGAAGAGGAAACATCATTGAGGCCACAGGACTCAAAAGTGCTATCTGAAGAAATGGTGAAGGGAACATCAGAAAGTGGGTCCAGCATGGAACAGTTCTTGGTCCTTGAGAAGCAGGGAATGAGAGGAAACAGAAGATTTGATAATGAAAGACAGTAAGGGAAGGTCCTTCAGAATGATGGGTGACAATACTAGTCTAAAACATCTGCTAGATGATGCCTGTATCTAACTCAACTCTAAGAGAAAACTCAAAGTTTCCTTAGATTTTTTTTTTTTTAAAGTCTTAAAATATAGTTAAGAATTCCATCAAAGGAGACATTTGGAATTTCAATCAATTTTTCATCAGGCATTCCATATAAGATTTATGAGAACAGTCCTAATATTCAGTATTCTAACTATTTATATGTAAAATGCCTCCAACAAAATATGACATTTTAATTGCTTTATTTTTTCTAGTTGTTTCCTGTATGTTAAAGATAAGAACATTTTCTATGCTAACTCTCATACTGTAAACTGACTCAATTTACTTAGTCTAGTAATTATGTTTCACTTCTGAAGTGGGAGTGAATACATAGTCTATGTATAGTTACTGTTACAAAAGGATGATCCTTCTGGGGTTTTGATGGAATAACTGAATATTTTCCAATATTTTATCATGAGATTATATTCAAACTTCAAATTTTGTTTTCAGTAGCTGAGATTTCTCCTCACCTTTTTTCATCCTTCAGCAATTACTTGTTTATTTTTGTAATTTTTAAAATTTTTTGGGGGGAGCGGGTTGGGGAGGGAGGGATGGCGGGCGGGCCACTTCTACTGGTCTTTCATTTATCTATTTTTCATCCATCTATTTGTTCTCTGGCCCGTGTGGGCCTCCCATCGCGGTGGCCTCTGTTGTTGCAGAGCGCCGGCTCTGGGAGCGTGCGCTCCAGAGCTCCGGCTTGGTAATTGGACACATCCGTACAGCCACTCTGCGGCACGTGGGATCTTCCCAGGCCAGGGATCGAACTGGCGCCCCGTGCTCTGCAAGGCGGTGTCCTTACCCACTGGACCACCAGGGAAGCCCAGCAATTACTTTTTAATTAGTGGCACTAAGTCTTTGAATGTGGATTTCTATCACTTCTATACCATATTCACTGGTTATTCCTTAGAGGACAAAAATATTAGTATAGATTTTGTCCAATTATTATTCTTTAATTTTTGAATCTCAATTTCCCTTCAGCTTCTTCTTTTTGAATACTCCAGTACTTTTAATTTTTTGTGTGTAGTATTTCGTATCTATACATACACACGCACATGTACAAATATATAAAGCCTGGCATGCTACAGTCTGTGGGGTTACAAAGAGTCAAGACATTATTTAGCAACAGAACAACATTTATTTATTTATTTGAAAGCACTCTACTATATTGGGCTTCTCAGGTGTCACAAGTAGCTAAAAAACCCAAAAAACAAAAACAACAACAAAACACTTGCCAATGGAGGAGACCTAAAGAGACATGAATTTGATCCCTGAGTTAGGAAGATAGCATGACAACCCACTCCAGTATTCTTGTCTGGCACATCCCATGGACAGAAAGGCTTCGTGGGCTACAGTCAATAAGTTCTCAGAGAGGTAAACATGACTGAAGCAACTTAGCAAGTTCGCAGCCAACTATATGCAACTCTACCATTCAGTACAGTCATTAAGTCATGTCCAACTCTTTGTCACCCCATGGATGGCAGCACGCCAGGCTTCCCTGTCTTCTATCATTACAAGAAACAAAATTCACTAGATATAATCTTTAGTATGATCCAGAATCTGACCTGGAAAGAGAAAGAAATAATACATTCTTATAATTTCAGTAAATTCTCATTCCATTTCTTGAGAAGGTATGTAATGACTGTCTTAAAATATCAGCAAAGACCCCAGAAAATTGGAAGGTTGTTAACACTCTACAATTAAAGAGGTAGGGTTTAGAATTATTTTCATATTAAGATTCTAATGGATATTGCTTTATGTCTTTCAGAATGTTTGGAGTTGAGGAGATACAGAGATAGAAAGTAAATATCAACAAAAAGCCTCATTACCTAGTCAGGCAGTAAATTCAACCAAAGTTGTCATTTGACAACTCACATATTCAAACTTTCCATTTCTTGTGTCTGTTGATGCCCAGCTGCTCCAAACAGTAAGTATAATTTTTTAATATCCCTAGGCATCAATGATTGCCTTGAGGAATTTAAGAAATTTACCTCCTTTTTTTTTTTTTCTTACGCTGTTCAAAACTTTTAGAATTCCCTTACCTCATAGTTTTTAAATAGTTTATAATTTTCATACTGCTCTGTGAGAGTGATCATTCAGTCTCCTAAATCTTTTCTTTCTTTGTACACACTTTCCAGGTTACCATAGATAACAATTTATTTTTTCTGACTGTGGGCTAAGCTGCCTACAAAACATCCAAGAAAACTAGAAGAATTTAAATGTCTTCATTTTTTTTTCTGTAATTGAGGCATAATTATTATACAATTTATATTAGCTTCATGTGTAAAATAAAGTGATTTGATATTTGTATATATTTTGAAATAGAAATCAATTGAGGCAATTTTATTTATTAAAAAAAACCCTTGCAAAGGGGCCTAAAGAGACATGAATTTGATCCCTGAGTTAGGAAGATAGCATGACAACCCACTCCAGTATTCTTGTCTGGCACATCCCATGGACAGAAAGGCTTCGTGGGCTACAGTCAATAAGTTCTCAGAGAGGTAAACATGACTGAAGCAACTTAGCAAGTTCGCAGCCAACTATATGCAACTCTACCATTCAGTACAGTCATTAAGTCATGTCCAACTCTTTGTCACCCCATGGATGGCAGCACGCCAGGCTTCCCTGTCTTCTATCATTACAAGAAACAAAATTCACTAGATATAATCTTTAGTATGATCCAGAATCTGACCTGGAAAGAGAAAGAAATAATACATTCTTATAATTTCAGTAAATTCTCATTCCATTTCTTGAGAAGGTATGTAATGACTGTCTTAAAATATCAGCAAAGACCCCAGAAAATTGGAAGGTTGTTAACACTCTACAATTAAAGAGGTAGGGTTTAGAATTATTTTCATATTAAGATTCTAATGGATATTGCTTTATGTCTTTCAGAATGTTTGGAGTTGAGGAGATACAGAGATAGAAAGTAAATATCAACAAAAAGCCTCATTACCTAGTCAGGCAGTAAATTCAACCAAAGTTGTCATTTGACAACTCACATATTCAAACTTTCCATTTCTTGTGTCTGTTGATGCCCAGCTGCTCCAAACAGTAAGTATAATTTTTTAATATCCCTAGGCATCAATGATTGCCTTGAGGAATTTAAGAAATTTACCTCCTTTTTTTTCTTACGCTGTTCAAAACTTTTAGAATTCCCTTACCTCATAGTTTTTAAATAGTTTATAATTTTCATACTGCTCTGTGAGAGTGATCATTCAGTCTCCTAAATCTTTTCTTTCTTTGTACACACTTTCCAGGTTACCATAGATAACAATTTATTTTTTCTGACTGTGGGCTAAGCTGCCTACAAAACATCCAAGAAAACTAGAAGAATTTAAATGTCTTCATTTTTTTTTCTGTAATTGAGGCATAATTATTATACAATTTATATTAGCTTCATGTGTAAAATAAAGTGATTTGATATTTGTATATATTTTGAAATGATCAGTACAATCAGTTCAGTTAACGTATGTCACCATATACAGTTACAGAATTTTCTGTGATGTGATCTTTCATGATTTAATCTCTTAGCATCTTTCAGATATGCAATACAGTATCATGAACCATCATCCCCTGTTGTACATTACACCCGCATGTCTTTGTTCTGTAAGTAGAAGTTTGTAGGTTTGGGCTCGCCTCACCTTTTCCTCCCATCTACCCCCTTGCATCTCTGACAACCACAAATCTGTCCTCTGTGTCTATGCGCTTGGTAAAATACACCTTCATCTTTAACACAGACAGAAACTTAATAATGCATGTTTCCATTTCCCTGAATGATTGCTCACAACTCCTTTTACTGACTTTTTTTTTTTTTTTTGGAACAGTTGACATTTATGTGTAAAACCCAGAAACTGACTGTGGGATTGAATCACGGAAGTTGTTAGCTCACAGAAATTGATGAGATGCTAGATCTAGAAGAGCACACCCTCAACAGAAGCTAGAGATGCAGTCAAAACTACACCACAGAGAGTGGAGAGAACTGCTTCTTGTGAAAAGTCAGAGGTCACTGTTGCTTTCATTGCAGCATCAAGCAATAGATAACTTTTCCCCGTGGAAAATGCATGTGGCTAATCCAGCCGCCACTGCCGACAGAATGTATTCTCCATTTGTTCTGCATGTTTGTCACCATCTCCTACTTTACGAGTGTGTTCAGTGGATTGAGGTTATGTGACCCGTCCATACATTAGGTAGGATATCCAGTGTACTTCTAGCTTCCTTCTAATTATGCTACAACAAATGCAATGCCCCTCCCAACTTTAACCAGGTAGCATACCTCCTCCTTTACAGGGCAGCTTTGTGTTAACTGAGATTCGCTCCTTAGGTGTTCTCATTTTAGGACGTGTAGTGAGGGAGCAGAATGATGTGATATCTATGGAAACTTCTGCTCTGACACTGCATACAATCACTTTGGCTCACATTTCATTGATGGAAGCAGGTTACACGGCCAAGTATGGTGCTAATGGGGCAGGAAATTAAACTCCTGTCATAAAAAAGCGCTTAATTTGACAAAAGACAAAGATGTAAAATACCTTTATACAAAAGGCAGTGGATAACAGAATCTACCATAAAAACTATTGAATTACTACTGTAATTTCTTTCTATAGTGTGAGGCGAGTCTCATCAATCCTTTTTGGTAGAATTTTTCTAAACATATTAAGGTTTCAGATGCTTATGATAATTGTTCACTATAGTTTTTGGATGCATTCCTTTAAAGATATAAAGTGTTTTAACTTGTTGGCCTCTTTGATTCTCTAGCATCAGTCACAAAGGTATCCAACTTACGGGCTTCCCTGGTGGTTCGGACAGTAAAGAATCTATGCAGTGCAGCAGACCCTGGTTCATTCCCTGTATCAGAAAGATCCCATTCCAGTATCCTTTCCTGGGGAAACCCATGGACAGAAAACCCTGGAGGGCTACTGTCCATGGGTCCCGAAGTTGGATGACTGAGCACTTAGGCAAACAACTCTTCCCTAATCTAGAGGGGAGCAGACTTACATTCCTATCTATTGAGACAATAAATTAATATACATGATGAAAGTTATCTCCTACGGGTCCTATCCTACTCCTCTTAGAATTATTTGCTTTATATGATTCTTATGGCTAACTTTCCCGAGAGTGGAGAGAACTGCTTCTTGTGAAAAGTCAGAGGTCACTGTTGCTTTCATTGCAGACCCAAAAGATAACTTTTCCCGTGGAAAATGCATGTGGCTAATCCAGCCGCCACTGCCGACAGAATGTATTCTCCATTTGTTCTGCATGTTTGTCACCATCTCCTACTTTACGAGTGTGTTCAGTGGATTGAGGTTATGTGACCCGTCCATACATTAGGTAGGATATCCAGTGTACTTCTAGCTTCCTTCTAATTATGCTACAACAAATGCAATGCCCCTCCCAACTTTAACCAGGTAGCATACCTCCTCCTTTACAGGGCAGCTTTGTGTTAACTGAGATTCGCTCCTTAGGTGTTCTCATTTTAGGACGTGTAGTGAGGGAGCAGAATGATGTGATATCTATGGAAACTTCTGCTCTGACACTGCATACAATCACTTTGGCTCACATTTCATTGATGGAAGCAGGTTACACGGCCAAGTATGGTGCTAATGGGGCAGGAAATTAAACTCCTGTCATAAAAAAGCGCTTAATTTGACAAAAGACAAAGATGTAAAATACCTTTATACAAAAGGCAGTGGATAACAGAATCTACCATAAAAACTATTGAATTACTACTGTAATTTCTTTCTATAGTGTGAGGCGAGTCTCATCAATCCTTTTTGGTAGAATTTTTCTAAACATATTAAGGTTTCAGATGCTTATGATAATTGTTCACTATAGTTTTTGGATGCATTCCTTTAAAGATATAAAGTGTTTTAACTTGTTGGCCTCTTTGATTCTCTAGCATCAGTCACAAAGGTATCCAACTTACGGGCTTCCCTGGTGGTTCGGACAGTAAAGAATCTATGCAGTGCAGCAGACCCTGGTTCATTCCCTGTATCAGAAAGATCCCATTCCAGTATCCTTTCCTGGGGAAACCCATGGACAGAAAACCCTGGAGGGCTACTGTCCATGGGTCCCGAAGAGTTGGACATGACTGAGCACTTAGGCAAACAACTCTTCCCTAATCTAGAGGGGAGCAGACTTACATTCCTATCTATTGAGACAATAAATTAATATACATGATGAAAGTTATCTCCTACGGGTCCTATCCTACTCCTCTTAGAATTATTTGCTTTATATGATTCTTATGGCAATGCCCCTATGGATTTGGCAAGCATTTCTATAATGGCACAGTAGATGGCTAATTAGAGGTAGATCAGATATGATTTGATTAAGAAGTACAGTCTAAATATAGCTTGTCCTTGGGACTGAAATTAAGATAATAATATACTGTTTGAAAAACTGGCAGAGTTTCTTGAATAGACTACCAAAATAACTGTGATCAGCCTGCTATGGTAATTGTTTGGGGAATAATTATATATTTTGCTGAAATTTAGCAATAATCTCCAGGAGGAAATGTCCAAGAAACTAAATAAGTGTACTTTAGAGGGAATGCAATAAAATTCCACCAAACTTGGTTCTAAATGAGAGGATAGTATATCCCTTGGAGATGACATGTTGCATAGAGAAAAACAGTTCTAGCTCTGTGTTGCAAACTGTCTTTGACTTGCTTTCTGTTGCTTTTATTATTATAATTATACTTAATGGCTTGCCTGTCCCTCTCAGAAGGACCCTGCCCCTCTGCCTGAGTGTACAGTGCCTTTGTTCAAGAATCCTGTCCACCATAGATGGCAGGAAGAGAGAAATTAACACTTTCCCTGCCAGGGGCTTGCCATTCTAAGAGATGTTTGCAAGATTGATGGCCTTTCTGCTTGGCTTCCTTACCTCCCCCCATCTCTGATCTATAAAATAACCTAGCATCCAAACCCCAATAAGATAGTTTTTTTCCAAGGCACTAGTCTGCCATCTTCTCTGTCAGCTGAAAGTCATTTGCATCAGTCACAAAGGTATCCAACTTACGGGCTTCCCTGGTGGTTCGGACAGTAAAGAATCTATGCAGTGCAGCAGACCCTGGTTCATTCCCTGTATCAGAAAGATCCCATTCCAGTATCCTTTCCTGGGGAAACCCATGGACAGAAAACCCTGGAGGGCTACTGTCCATGGGTCCCGAAGAGTTGGACATGACTGAGCACTTAGGCAAACAACTCTTCCCTAATCTAGAGGGGAGCAGACTTACATTCCTATCTATTGAGACAATAAATTAATATACATGATGAAAGTTATCTCCTACGGGTCCTATCCTACTCCTCTTAGAATTATTTGCTTTATATGATTCTTATGGCAATGCCCCTATGGATTTGGCAAGCATTTCTATAATGGCACAGTAGATGGCTAATTAGAGGTAGATCAGATATGATTTGATTAAGAAGTACAGTCTAAATATAGCTTGTCCTTGGGACTGAAATTAAGATAATAATATACTGTTTGAAAAACTGGCAGAGTTTCTTGAATAGACTACCAAAATAACTGTGATCAGCCTGCTATGGTAATTGTTTGGGGAATAATTATATATTTTGCTGAAATTTAGCAATAATCTCCAGGAGGAAATGTCCAAGAAACTAAATAAGTGTACTTTAGAGGGAATGCAATAAAATTCCACCAAACTTGGTTCTAAATGAGAGGATAGTATATCCCTTGGAGATGACATGTTGCATAGAGAAAAACAGTTCTAGCTCTGTGTTGCAAACTGTCTTTGACTTGCTTTCTGTTGCTTTTATTATTATAATTATACTTAATGGCTTGCCTGTCCCTCTCAGAAGGACCCTGCCCCTCTGCCTGAGTGTACAGTGCCTTTGTTCAAGAATCCTGTCCACCATAGATGGCAGGAAGAGAGAAATTAACACTTTCCCTGCCAGGGGCTTGCCATTCTAAGAGATGTTTGCAAGATTGATGGCCTTTCTGCTTGGCTTCCTTACCTCCCCCCATCTCTGATCTATAAAATAACCTAGCATCCAAACCCCAATAAGATAGTTTTTTTCCAAGGCACTAGTCTGCCATCTTCTCTGTCAGCTGAAAGTCATTTCCCTTGCCTCAACACCTTGTCTCTCGGATTCATTGACCTGTCTTGCTGCCAGCAGAGCGAGCTTGGACCCAGTAACACACAGGCTAACATTCACACTTGCCCAGTTGATGTAAAATAAAGAAAGACAGTTTAATATGCCCAAAATACCAGATAGGATATTTCTTGTGTAGACCGAAAAACTTGGAAATGAGTAATACGGGCAACTTTTAGAAGGAAAATTAAGATTTTTAAAACTGTATTGAAGTACTAAAATCTGCTTTTCCATTTTGCCCTTGCAATTCAATAACAAAAACACAAAATATACTGTAGTCTGGGAAAAAAATACACATTAAGAGGTTGGTTCAAAAGGAAGTATAAAAATAGAAAGGAATAGTAATTATGAAAAAATGATACTAAAATAATTACCTTGGAAAATCACCAAGCTGATTTTTTTTCATTAAAGGCCATGATCATATAGGTTAGTCTGTTTCAAAGTAGTAGATTAACATGTAAAATAAAGAAAATGCAGTTCAATCATCATGGAAGTGTGCATAAAAAGACAATTTAGCATAACAAAGAGAGTAAGTCATAAGATATTTAGCTAAACAAACATGTCCTTTCAAAGTAATGGGAAGACATTTGACCATTCAATAATCCCTGTTGGATAAATTTGCTCACTGCTTGAAGACAAGCTCAAAATCAGCAAACATATGTGAAAAAGAGAAAAGCAACGTAACACAAAGCAAAACAAATAACTTAGCCAGATTCCTGCTAGAAGATGGAAACCACACCATTAAAGGGAACACTGTATTTTATCTAAAAGAAATTTTACTTAAACTTTAAATTTTAGTCAAAGTTTGACAGAGAATTTCAAGGAGTACAGAAGTTGGAATGTCACAAGACAATTAACACTTTCCCTGCCAGGGGCTTGCCATTCTAAGAGATGTTTGCAAGATTGATGGCCTTTCTGCTTGGCTTCCTTACCTCCCCCCATCTCTGATCTATAAAATAACCTAGCATCCAAACCCCAATAAGATAGTTTTTTTCCAAGGCACTAGTCTGCCATCTTCTCTGTCAGCTGAAAGTCATTTCCCTTGCCTCAACACCTTGTCTCTCGGATTCATTGACCTGTCTTGCTGCCAGCAGAGCGAGCTTGGACCCAGTAACACACAGGCTAACATTCACACTTGCCCAGTTGATGTAAAATAAAGAAAGACAGTTTAATATGCCCAAAATACCAGATAGGATATTTCTTGTGTAGACCGAAAAACTTGGAAATGAGTAATACGGGCAACTTTTAGAAGGAAAATTAAGATTTTTAAAACTGTATTGAAGTACTAAAATCTGCTTTTCCATTTTGCCCTTGCAATTCAATAACAAAAACACAAAATATACTGTAGTCTGGGAAAAAAATACACATTAAGAGGTTGGTTCAAAAGGAAGTATAAAAATAGAAAGGAATAGTAATTATGAAAAAAAATGATACTAAAATAATTACCTTGGAAAATCACCAAGCTGATTTTTTTTTTCATTAAAGGCCATGATCATATAGGTTAGTCTGTTTCAAAGTAGTAGATTAACATGTAAAATAAAGAAAATGCAGTTCAATCATCATGGAAGTGTGCATAAAAAGACAATTTAGCATAACAAAGAGAGTAAGTCATAAGATATTTAGCTAAACAAACATGTCCTTTCAAAGTAATGGGAAGACATTTGACCATTCAATAATCCCTGTTGGATAAATTTGCTCACTGCTTGAAGACAAGCTCAAAATCAGCAAACATATGTGAAAAAGAGAAAAGCAACGTAACACAAAGCAAAACAAATAACTTAGCCAGATTCCTGCTAGAAGATGGAAACCACACCATTAAAGGGAACACTGTATTTTATCTAAAAGAAATTTTACTTAAACTTTAAATTTTAGTCAAAGTTTGACAGAGAATTTCAAGGAGTACAGAAGTTGGAATGTCACAAGACAATTAGCATTTCTAAGGCTACCAAAGAATGAGCAAGATTAGATTTAGAAATTTGAGGCAGAGATATCAACTCAGCACTGAGCTTCAAACAATTAAGGAAAAGAATGGATGTCAAAGGAACAGCAGCCCTCCAGGTGAGGATGAACCTGGTGGAGTGTGCAGGCCACATCTGGTCTGAGAAAAAAAAATCCACTGATAAATGATGGATGTAGAAGCTGTATTTTGTGAACCAAAGCTGAGGAGCTGCCCACTGTTGGCTGTTGGAGAACCTTGCCAGTAAGTGCTAGCATGATTTGTGTGTCTGGTCTGTTGGACAGATAAGGAACCATTGACGAAAACC
The DNA here is from genome assembly GCA_022376925.1 of Tragulus kanchil. Lineage (NCBI taxonomy): Eukaryota > Metazoa > Chordata > Mammalia > Artiodactyla > Tragulidae > Tragulus > Tragulus kanchil. The sequence goes on from JAIOJX010000004.1 coordinate 147,009,613, forward strand.
ATCTGTCTTGCCCAAGTACAAAGAGAATTGCTTGCCTGAATTGTGTCACAACAGAAGATCAAAATAAAGAATGTGGTGCTCCCAATGAAAACTAATTAGGAGGGCTTCCCTGGTGGTCCAGTGCATAAGGACACTGCCTTGCAGTGCAAGGGCCGCCTGTTCGATCCCTGGCACTGGAAGATCCCATGTGCTGCAAAGTCCCTGGACTGATGTGTCCAACTACTGAGATAGAGCTCTGGAGCGCATGCGCCCAAAGCCAGTGCTCTGCAGCGATAGAGGCCACTGTGATGGAGGCCCACGCAGGCCAAAGAACAAACATAAATAAAGAAAATGCAGTTCAATCATCATGGAAGTGTGCATAAAAAGACAATTTAGCATAACAAAGAGAGTAAGTCATAAGATATTTAGCTAAACAAACATGTCCTTTCAAAGTAATGGGAAGACATTTGACCATTCAATAATCCCTGTTGGATAAATTTGCTCACTGCTTGAAGACAAGCTCAAAATCAGCAAACATATGTGAAAAAGAGAAAAGCAACGTAACACAAAGCAAAACAAATAACTTAGCCAGATTCCTGCTAGAAGATGGAAACCACACCATTAAAGGGAACACTGTATTTTATCTAAAAGAAATTTTACTTAAACTTTAAATTTTAGTCAAAGTTTGACAGAGAATTTCAAGGAGTACAGAAGTTGGAATGTCACAAGACAATTAGCATTTCTAAGGCTACCAAAGAATGAGCAAGATTAGATTTAGAAATTTGAGGCAGAGATATCAACTCAGCACTGAGCTTCAAACAATTAAGGAAAAGAATGGATGTCAAAGGAACAGCAGCCCTCCAGGTGAGGATGAACCTGGTGGAGTGTGCAGGCCACATCTGGTCTGAGAAAAAAAAATCCACTGATAAATGATGGATGTAGAAGCTGTATTTTGTGAACCAAAGCTGAGGAGCTGCCCACTGTTGGCTGTTGGAGAACCTTGCCAGTAAGTGCTAGCATGATTTGTGTGTCTGGTCTGTTGGACAGATAAGGAACCATTGACGAAAACCATCTGTCTTGCCCAAGTACAAAGAGAATTGCTTGCCTGAATTGTGTCACAACAGAAGATCAAAATAAAGAATGTGGTGCTCCCAATGAAAACTAATTAGGAGGGCTTCCCTGGTGGTCCAGTGCATAAGGACACTGCCTTGCAGTGCAAGGGCCGCCTGTTCGATCCCTGGCACTGGAAGATCCCATGTGCTGCAAAGTCCCTGGACTGATGTGTCCAACTACTGAGATAGAGCTCTGGAGCGCATGCGCCCAAAGCCAGTGCTCTGCAGCGATAGAGGCCACTGTGATGGAGGCCCACGCAGGCCAAAGAACAAACATAAATAAATGAAAGATTAATAGAAGTGGCCAAGAAAAACATAATTGGGAGAATTCAAGAGCAGTCAGAAGAAGGAAGGAGAAGATGGTATGTCCTGCCAACCACTCAGAAACCCTCATGCTGGAATCCATCCTGGCTGAGAGTGGCATGCACCACCAGGGAGGACACTGCATCAGTGAAAATATGGGCACAAGTAAGATGATTGGTCAGAGACAACCGGGAAATTAACCTCATTACCATGAAACCGGAGACTGCCAGCCACATGGGAGGGCAGTTCTTTGTGGTTTCCTTATCCTACTGCTTTCTGCCCAGGTGCAACTTCCCAATTAAGTCTTCTGTTTTCTCAGTACATGTGCTTCCTTGGACAATTCACTTTGGAGTATGAGACAAGAGTCTGGGCTTGGGCCTTGGAATAGGTTCCTCTTCATGAAACAGGACCACTCAGAGAAAGCTACCAGTGACAACAACTATTCCAGCAGTGTCTTTGACTACTGTGTAGAAAAAAAATCTATTTCAAAGGAAAAAAAAAAAGAAGAATGTACGTTCCTCCTCCCTGAGGGCCCTTACTGCATCCCCTATCAGCATCAGGAAAGCCAAACATCAAGCCAGCTGTTTAAGGAAAAAATGTGTAAGGAGTCCATCTTCGATGTTGCCATATTTTTCTAACCAGTTTAAAATTATTTCAAAAGCAAAATCTTGGAATTCTTTTTTGTAAATTAATAAATATATGGGCAGATGTCAGTTACTTTAATAATCAGACATATAATGAAAATCTAAGATATTAATTTTGATTGTCACCTATAAATGTCCTACTATAAAATGCATTGTGGGCTCAGGGAAAAAAATGAAGTTGAACATGTAACTATTTAGAATGGTACACAAATTTGAGAGCAGAATTTAAAGCATGACTGTTATTTGAGTCAGGTGTTATACTGTAATATATTTTTATATATTCCAAGAATTAATCACACATATGTGGGGAATATAAGTCAAAACGTTTCCATAGGCATTCTTTTGCCTTTTTTTTTTTAAATCTAAATATAAAACGCAATCTAAATATGAACCATATGGGCATTGTCTAAATAGAACATGGCATGTACATGACATGGAATATTACCTTGTCATTGAAGTCTATATTTTAATAGTCAAGAAAAGTAGTAATGAAAAGTATGGTTAAATAAAAAAATAAAGAATACTGTTGCAATAAACTTTATATATATATGAGCTTGTTGAGTAACGCTTGGAAGAATATATCTTAACTTATTAAAATTGTTAGCTATAGAGATCAAATGAAGCTATGCCTTTTTACTTTTAAAGTGCTTTTGTGATCATCATTTACTATTTCAAACTTTAAAAATTTATAACTAATGCCATAAAATTATACATAATATATATCTACATATATATATATATGCATATTCATATAGTCACACATTTTTATTAGGAAAGTTCAAGCATGCAAACTTGATCAGTGGCAAATGAGAATAGTAAAGTATCTGTTCTTTTGTGATGAACTGATCTGTAATCATTTTCCTCAGACTTCCATTACTGGCAGGTTTTAAATTCCATGTTTCTGCTGAGCATTTTCCTATTCCTACTCACTATCCTGTACTGATTTTTTTCTTTGGTGCTGTCCTTACAATTTTACTTTTAATTTTTTTTTTTTTAACCATTAACTTTCATTGTTGCACATTCAATCTCCACAGCCTATTTATCTTTTGTTACTACTTTACCCCTCTATACTGTTTCATTGAGTTTTATTTCATTTACAATTTAGACCTGCTTTGTCCAACACGAGAGCCATGAGCTACTTACACTGAAGCTTAAAGGAAATAATTACCCACATTTCAAATCTTAATTGCCATACGTGGCTTCTAGCCACTGCTTGAAATCACCTAGATTTATTGAACATTGCTGAAAAAATCTTCAACTGTACTGGTAATTATCTTATTCTTTTATAAAACCTTACTTTCATACCTTTGCTTATGAAGTTGTCATGCTTTCCTTTTGCTTTATCTTAGATTGTAATCAAGGGAGATGATATATGATAGAGAAAACAGTAAAGATTGGTGAGAGAAAATATATCATTGTGTCCTGAATATATAATTAGAAGTGATGGATTTTATTTTTAAATATACTATAATTAACTTGAAATATGTCATATAATATATGAATATTTCTTTTGCTCTTTTTCCATGCTTCACATTCCAGTTCCTTTACAACCTTCAAAATTACTAATTCAGGTACATCAAAATGAATACAAGCTTATTATTAAATTTGAGTTGCTTTCAGATTTGAATAAAAACAGATTTTCTGACCTTAAAATTAGATGATAATTGGGCACAAAATACAATATTAAAAGTTAAATAGTAGGACAAATGGCATAAACACGTTTAAGTCTCTAGAGATATACTAGGAAGCTACTATTCAGAGCCTCTTATCAATTTAATCATCAGATATATACAATAATTTTTCACCATATTCTTAAAAAAATAATTTGACAATTTAACTAGTAGAAATTGTATGTATTTTACTTACTTGACTCTTTAATATATTCTCATATATTTTAAGCATTTCATATCCTCTTTTCCCTACCAGATTCAATGACTCTTTTCAAACTCTATTGGTTTGAAATAACTTTATTTTGACCAACGATATTTATTATTCTTATCTTGGAAAAACTATGAAAAAAATCATTTGCCTGCTGGTAGAGGTAGATGAAAATATAGGCACTAATTTGCCAATCTAAACTACAATTGTACTCGGTCGATTGGTATAGGTCAGCCAGGGAATAGAAAAATGCAGTAATCCTTTAAAAATGAGTTATTTATTTTTCACATTTACCATATAGGAATTGAGACAATTACCATATAAAACCCATAAAAGCAGACATAAAAAGTCATTAAAATAATCCTGAATACATGTATAAATAGTGAATAAGTATCAGGATAATTTACTAATAGGAATAGATAAAATATTGGCCTATATATAAACTTATCATTTTCTTCTATTCTCAACAGAATTGTATAAAGCATTTATACATTACAAAATATCTCAGGCATATAATGTCTTATTATGCCTACAATGCTTTATCATGTAATTCTCTCCTACTTTTAGATTCTGAAGCAAAGGCTTGATAAACTATCCAAAAGAGTCAAAGTGCCTTTATCATTAATACAACTTGAAATATGATTAAATGATGATATTTCTTTTGAAATAAAAAAAACTATAATTCACTTGAAATATGTCATATAATATATGAATATTTCTTTTGCTCTTTTTCCATGCTTCACATTCCAGTTCCTTTACAACCTTCAAAATTACTAATTCAGGTACATCAAAATGAATACAAGCTTATTATTAAATTTGAGTTGCTTTCAGATTTGAATAAAAACAGATTTTCTGACCTTAAAATTAGATGATAATTGGGCACAAAATACAATATTAAAAGTTAAATAGTAGGACAAATGGCATAAACACGTTTAAGTCTCTAGAGATATACTAGGAAGCTACTATTCAGAGCCTCTTATCAATTTAATCATCAGATATATACAATAATTTTTCACCATATTCTTAAAAAAATAATTTGACAATTTAACTAGTAGAAATTGTATGTATTTTACTTACTTGACTCTTTAATATATTCTCATATATTTTAAGCATTTCATATCCTCTTTTCCCTACCAGATTCAATGACTCTTTTCAAACTCTATTGGTTTGAAATAACTTTATTTTGACCAACGATATTTATTATTCTTATCTTGGAAAAACTATGAAAAAAATCATTTGCCTGCTGGTAGAGGTAGATGAAAATATAGGCACTAATTTGCCAATCTAAACTACAATTGTACTCGGTCGATTGGTATAGGTCAGCCAGGGAATAGAAAAATGCAGTAATCCTTTAAAAATGAGTTATTTATTTTTCACATTTACCATATAGGAATTGAGACAATTACCATATAAAACCCATAAAAGCAGACATAAAAAGTCATTAAAATAATCCTGAATACATGTATAAATAGTGAATAAGTATCAGGATAATTTACTAATAGGAATAGATAAAATATTGGCCTATATATAAACTTATCATTTTCTTCTATTCTCAACAGAATTGTATAAAGCATTTATACATTACAAAATATCTCAGGCATATAATGTCTTATTATGCCTACAATGCTTTATCATGTAATTCTCTCCCTACTTTTAGATTCTGAAGCAAAGGCTTGATAAACTATCCAAAAGAGTCAAAGTGTCACAAAACAAATAAATGACCAGGATAACATTTCAAAAAAAATTCCTTCAGCTCCAATACCACATCATGCCCTTGACACTTGGCACAGAAGGATGCACTAGACACATGAGGGTGAGAAACTGTTCAATAACTGAGAAAACCTCTGACACAGAAGTATCTCAAAATATCCTAAAATATGTTTCTCAAGGGTTTCTTTTAACAAGTACGGATTTTCTTCTGATTACCTCTTCTTTATCCATTTCCGCTGTCACAGTCTTAGCTCAGAACCATCAAGTTACACTTTGACTGTAGTGAAAGCTGAAAAATATCGCCCAGTCTCACATGTATAGCCTTACCCCTTGCTCACTCATATCCCAGCTCCCCATAGTTACCAAATTACCTCCCTAGAACAAAAACCCAATAGTTCCCTTCCCTTATAAAATTTTGGAGTCTATACCATGCTACCAGTACTACTCAGGCTGTGCTGGTGGTAAAGAATCTGTTGGTCAATTCAGGAGACACAGGTTCTATCCCTGGTCAGGAAGATCCCTTGGAGGAGGAAATGGCAACCCATTCCAGCCTTGCAGCAGATCAAAAGGTACAAAACAATTCACAACGTTCCAAAAAGCAAAATTTGAATTCACCTTTCACAGATAATTTTTTGCATAGCATTTCATTACAATGTTATAAGTAATCTAGACAGGGCTTAAAATGTACAGGGATATGTATATTACAGCGATATCTCTGTCAAATGTACACTAGGTTATATGTAAATACTTTTTAATACCATGAGTTATTTATTTTCACATTTACCATATAGGAATTGAGACAATTACCATATAAAACCCATAAAAGCAGACATAAAAAGTCATTAAAATAATCCTGAATACATGTATAAATAGTGAATAAGTATCAGGATAATTTACTAATAGGAATAGATAAAATATTGGCCTATATATAAACTTATCATTTTCTTCTATTCTCAACAGAATTGTATAAAGCATTTATACATTACAAAATATCTCAGGCATATAATGTCTTATTATGCCTACAATGCTTTATCATGTAATTCTCTCCCTACTTTTAGATTCTGAAGCAAAGGCTTGATAAACTATCCAAAAGAGTCAAAGTGTCACAAAACAAATAAATGACCAGGATAACATTTCAAAAAAACTTCCTTCAGCTCCAATACCACATCATGCCCTTGACACTTGGCACAGAAGGATGCACTAGACACATGAGGGTGAGAAACTGTTCAATAACTGAGAAAACCTCTGACACAGAAGTATCTCAAAATATCCTAAAATATGTTTCTCAAGGGTTTCTTTTAACAAGTACGGATTTTCTTCTGATTACCTCTTCTTTATCCATTTCCGCTGTCACAGTCTTAGCTCAGAACCATCAAGTTACACTTTGACTGTAGTGAAAGCTGAAAAATATCGCCCAGTCTCACATGTATAGCCTTACCCCTTGCTCACTCATATCCCAGCTCCCCATAGTTACCAAATTACCTCCCTAGAACAAAAACCCAATAGTTCCCTTCCCTTATAAAATTTTGGAGTCTATACCATGCTACCAGTACTACTCAGGCTGTGCTGGTGGTAAAGAATCTGTTGGTCAATTCAGGAGACACAGGTTCTATCCCTGGTCAGGAAGATCCCTTGGAGGAGGAAATGGCAACCCATTCCAGCCTTGCAGCAGATCAAAAGGTACAAAACAATTCACAACGTTCCAAAAAGCAAAATTTGAATTCACCTTTCACAGATAATTTTTTGCATAGCATTTCATTACAATGTTATAAGTAATCTAGACAGGGCTTAAAATGTACAGGGATATGTATATTACAGCGATATCTCTGTCAAATGTACACGGCTAGGTTATATGTAAATACTATTCCATTTTACTCCTGGGTGAGGGCGTGGCAACTCACTCCAGTATTCATTTCTGGAAAATCCCAAGGACAGAGGAAGCTGGTGGCCTATAGATCATAGGGTCACAAAGAATCAGACTCAACTGAAGCGACCGAGGATGCACACATGCGTATCACTTTATAGAATGACCCTGAGCACCTAAGGAGTTTGGCATTTTGGGGGGCAGTGCAGAGTCCTGGAACCAATCCCTTGTGAGAAATTACTGTTCTTTTATGGAATGCTGGGCTTCCCAGGTGGTTCTAGTGGTAAAGAACCCTCCTGTAAATGCAGAAGATGTAAGAGATATGGATTTGATCCCTTGGTCGGGAAGGTCCCTTGGAGGAGGGCATGGCAACCCACTCCAGTATTCTCGCCTGGAAAATCCCATGGACAGTGGACCCTGGATGGCTACAGTCCATAGGGTTGCACGGAGACAGACATGACTGAAGCAGACACAGCACAGCACATATGTAATGTTAATGTGCAGTTACTAAGAGAAAAAGTAATTTCCTCATTCTGATGGTATGCTTGGTTCCACTGATTTCCAAAATCCATCAGCACACCTCTTCTGATGGTCTCATTAAAAAGGAGGAATTTCTGGGCTTCCCCTGGTGGTCCAGTGGGTAAGAACACCGCCTAGCAGTGCAAGGGGCGCCGGTTCGAGCCCTGGCCTGGGAAGATCCCACGTGCCGCGGAGCGGCTGGACTGATGTGTCCAATTACTGAGCCGGAGCTCTGGAGTGCATGCGCCCAGAGCTGGTGCTCTGCGACGACAGAGGCCACCGCGATGGGAGGCCCATAGGAGCCAAGGAACAAAGACGGATGAAAATAGAGAAATGAAAGACCAATAGAAGTGGCCCGCCCGCTCCCCTCCCTCCCCAACCCCCACCCAAAATAAATAAATAAATAAATCTTTAAAAAAAAAAGGAGGAATTTCTAGGTTCTCAAATGAAGAAATTTTCTTTTGGTAGCATTGTCCTTCTAGAACATTCCTTAAATCTAAAACTCAATAACAAGTGAAATAAATATTTAATTTGCAAAAGAGCACTATTATAAATGTTTATAATCAATACAAATGTAGCTAGAGATATAATTGATATGGTAATGTCAAATGAACTAACATTTCTGACTTGCTTGAAAAATGCCATTTTTGAGCTTTTAAAAGACTTTTTATAGGTATAAATCAAAAATGGGAAATTTTCCAAGGCATTGACTTTATAGAATGACCCTGAGCACCTAAGGAGTTTGGCATTTTGGGGGGCAGTGCAGAGTCCTGGAACCAATCCCTTGTGAGAAATTACTGTTCTTTTATGGAATGCTGGGCTTCCCAGGTGGTTCTAGTGGTAAAGAACCCTCCTGTAAATGCAGAAGATGTAAGAGATATGGATTTGATCCCTTGGTCGGGAAGGTCCCTTGGAGGAGGGCATGGCAACCCACTCCAGTATTCTCGCCTGGAAAATCCCATGGACAGTGGACCCTGGATGGCTACAGTCCATAGGGTTGCACGGAGACAGACATGACTGAAGCAGACACAGCACAGCACATATGTAATGTTAATGTGCAGTTACTAAGAGAAAAAGTAATTTCCTCATTCTGATGGTATGCTTGGTTCCACTGATTTCCAAAATCCATCAGCACACCTCTTCTGATGGTCTCATTAAAAAGGAGGAATTTCTGGGCTTCCCTGGTGGCCCAGTGGGTAAGAACACCGCCTAGCAGTGCAAGGGGCGCCGGTTCGAGCCCTGGCCTGGGAAGATCCCACGTGCCGCGGAGCGGCTGGACTGATGTGTCCAATTACTGAGCCGGAGCTCTGGAGTGCATGCGCCCAGAGCTGGTGCTCTGCGACGACAGAGGCCACCGCGATGGGAGGCCCATAGGAGCCAAGGAACAAAGACGGATGAAAATAGAGAAATGAAAGACCAATAGAAGTGGCCCGCCCGCTCCCCTCCCTCCCCAACCCCCACCCAAAATAAATAAATAAATAAATCTTTAAAAAAAAAAGGAGGAATTTCTAGGTTCTCAAATGAAGAAATTTTCTTTTGGTAGCATTGTCCTTCTAGAACATTCCTTAAATCTAAAACTCAATAACAAGTGAAATAAATATTTAATTTGCAAAAGAGCACTATTATAAATGTTTATAATCAATACAAATGTAGCTAGAGATATAATTGATATGGTAATGTCAAATGAACTAACATTTCTGACTTGCTTGACTGCCATTTAGAAACTATAGGTATAAATCAACTGAACTTTTCCAAGGCCAATTGAGCTTTTAAAAGATTTTCATTTATTATTAATATGTGTTGAGTACCAGCGATACACAAAACACTATAGGAGAGCTAAATTTATACCTAACGAGCATTTGATTATGAAACTACATGAAAGCAACCGACTTTAATGTTGCTGTTTATCATATCTATAAAAATAATTATTTTGTTCCAAATAATATGTTAGGTACATGCATTTCCTCATTTAACCAGTACAATGACTCAATATAGTAAGTATAATTATAAATCCAGAATCATGAAGGAGTTAAAGATCCTTAATTATCTTATTCAAGGCCATAGAGCTAAGACATGACAGTCAACAGAAGATAGGTTTATATCATTAAAAACAAGTTATATCACTGCGTATTCTGAGTTTTAATTGCTATAATATTTGCTTTCTTTTACTTCATTCATATACAATTGAGTGGAAAACAGACGTTGATTTTTGTTTTGGTTTTAGAATTAAAGTAACATATGCTCAATAAAGAAATATATAATGGTTGAACATAAATGAACTGAAGAAAGAAAACATAGAACGCTGGCAAGTTATTTCACTCAGTCTTCTTTCAGTGTTTTATATTATAGTTCAAATCAATACACACACACATATTCTGTACACTGTCAGTTTTTACTGCATAAGTAGTTTTCAAAGTATTAACTATTCTCATAAAAAACTACTAATTGATGCATAAGAGCTTTACCATGTTATTATAGACAATAAATATCATCTTATTATTACACTTAAGAGTTTTCGCTATTTTGATAAAAAAACATGTTCTCTGACATTACTAGTGTATGGTATGTAGGCATCTACTCATTTTCTTCAGAATGCCACACTAGTATTCTAGGTCAAGAGGAACAAACACAATCTCTAGACAGCTCAAACAATTTGCATTTTTTTTTAATTTATTTTTTTAAAAATTTACAGCATTTTTGAAGACACATGGAGTGTCATGTATAATCTAAGTAAAAGACACAAAGAAATGCAGATGAGTAACTCTGCAGAGTTTGGCTGAATCTGCAGATCCAGAATTTGCAGATATGGAGGGGTGACTGTAATTTGTTAATTTGGCTGTCAGAGATACAGAGAAATACAATGATCAATTCATGAATATAAGAGTCTAATGATCTACTTACAGTGGTAAGGAATAAGTTCTAGAATAATGAATACTTGAAGTTCAGAAGACAAGTGTATCCACTTTTATTTTAAATAGATGAGAGTTCATGAGATAGGATCTGAATTTAGTGGTAGGACACGACTTTAATGTTGCTGTTTATCATATCTATAAAAATAATTATTTTGTTCCAAATAATATGTTAGGTACATGCATTTCCTCATTTAACCAGTACAATGACTCAATATAGTAAGTATAATTATAAATCCAGAATCATGAAGGAGTTAAAGATCCTTAATTATCTTATTCAAGGCCATAGAGCTAAGACATGACAGTCAACAGAAGATAGGTTTATATCATTAAAAACAAGTTATATCACTGCGTATTCTGAGTTTTAATTGCTATAATATTTGCTTTCTTTTACTTCATTCATATACAATTGAGTGGAAAACAGACGTTGATTTTTGTTTTGGTTTTAGAATTAAAGTAACATATGCTCAATAAAGAAATATATAATGGTTGAACATAAATGAACTGAAGAAAGAAAACATAGAACGCTGGCAAGTTATTTCACTCAGTCTTCTTTCAGTGTTTTATATTATAGTTCAAATCAATACACACACACATATTCTGTACACTGTCAGTTTTTACTGCATAAGTAGTTTTCAAAGTATTAACTATTCTCATAAAAAACTACTAATTGATGCATAAGAGCTTTACCATGTTATTATAGACAATAAATATCATCTTATTATTACACTTAAGAGTTTTCGCTATTTTGATAAAAAAACATGTTCTCTGACATTACTAGTGTATGGTATGTAGGCATCTACTCATTTTCTTCAGAATGCCACACTAGTATTCTAGGTCAAGAGGAACAAACACAATCTCTAGACAGCTCAAACAATTTGCATTTTTTTTTAATTTATTTTTTTAAAAAAATTTACAGCATTTTTGAAGACACATGGAGTGTCATGTATAATCTAAGTAAAAGACACAAAGAAATGCAGATGAGTAACTCTGCAGAGTTTGGCTGAATCTGCAGATCCAGAATTTGCAGATATGGAGGGGTGACTGTAATTTGTTAATTTGGCTGTCAGAGATACAGAGAAATACAATGATCAATTCATGAATATAAGAGTCTAATGATCTACTTACAGTGGTAAGGAATAAGTTCTAGAATAATGAATACTTGAAGTTCAGAAGACAAGTGTATCCACTTTTATTTTAAATAGATGAGAGTTCATGAGATAGGATCTGAATTTAGTGGTAGGACAGGGCATTACTGTGACTTTCTCAAACAATTTTTAACCCTTGTGTTCCTGTATGTTATATGAACAGAGTATCTAATCAATCTAAGGATAATATGGCTTCTAAAGAGCCATTACTGAAAGCTACTTTTATCTTAGTCCACATGAAATCTCGTTAAATATTTTTGAAAGCACAAAGAATAATACAGCCCTGAAAATAAGGCACTCACCAGTTTTGTTGTTGGGGTAGAGAGGATAAAGGCAGTGGGAGAGCTGTGTGGAATATGAAGAATTGGGAGATTATCTAATTCTTTAATGATTTAATCTCATAAATATTTGAAACCCCACACATTCAAAAGTCAGTTTCTATTGTTACTCCCCAATATAATTTGGAAAAATATACCAGTCACTCCTAGACTCAGTATAGTATATATTACAACCAGTGAAATAGAGTATTTTTCTTATACTTCCAAATTGTAACATGTGACCATCTTTACACTGCCATTCCTTGGATTTCTAAAACACAACAGTAACAATAATAACAAAATGTCTTTTGATGCACCTGCCTTATTACTAACTGCTTTCTCTGAGCCTTATTCAAAATAAGAACATGAAGTAGATACTACTGTTATTCAGGCTTGCTAGATTACATGCAACTCTTTACTACCCTCAAGATCTTAGCAGCTTACAAAAGAATGATTTATATTTTTCTCATGGTGTGTACTGTCTGTGGGTTGGCTGTGGCTCTGCCTATCACAGCTTCCTACTCTAAGATTCAGACTTAAATGTCAGTTTCCATCTGAGACATGCTGCCCTTGTCCAAGAGTGGGCAAGGTGAAGGCAAAAACTGATGCTGTTTCCTAAAGCTTCTATGGTGATGACCACTCTAATCACACTTGACTGGCCAAAAGCAAGTCACGTGATTACTTTGATCGTGCAAGGGGGCAGATATGTCTAAATTGAGAATACAGAAAAATGATATCATAAAAGATAGATCTACTTACAGTGGTAAGGAATAAGTTCTAGAATAATGAATACTTGAAGTTCAGAAGACAAGTGTATCCACTTTTATTTTAAATAGATGAGAGTTCATGAGATAGGATCTGAATTTAGTGGTAGGACAGGGCATTACTGTGACTTTCTCAAACAATTTTTAACCCTTGTGTTCCTGTATGTTATATGAACAGAGTATCTAATCAATCTAAGGATAATATGGCTTCTAAAGAGCCATTACTGAAAGCTACTTTTATCTTAGTCCACATGAAATCTCGTTAAATATTTTTGAAAGCACAAAGAATAATACAGCCCTGAAAATAAGGCACTCACCAGTTTTGTTGTTGGGGTAGAGAGGATAAAGGCAGTGGGAGAGCTGTGTGGAATATGAAGAATTGGGAGATTATCTAATTCTTTAATGATTTAATCTCATAAATATTTGAAACCCCACACATTCAAAAGTCAGTTTCTATTGTTACTCCCCAATATAATTTGGAAAAATATACCAGTCACTCCTAGACTCAGTATAGTATATATTACAACCAGTGAAATAGAGTATTTTTCTTATACTTCCAAATTGTAACATGTGACCATCTTTACACTGCCATTCCTTGGATTTCTAAAACACAACAGTAACAATAATAACAAAATGTCTTTTGATGCACCTGCCTTATTACTAACTGCTTTCTCTGAGCCTTATTCAAAATAAGAACATGAAGTAGATACTACTGTTATTCAGGCTTGCTAGATTACATGCAACTCTTTACTACCCTCAAGATCTTAGCAGCTTACAAAAGAATGATTTATATTTTTCTCATGGTGTGTACTGTCTGTGGGTTGGCTGTGGCTCTGCCTATCACAGCTTCCTACTCTAAGATTCAGACTTAAATGTCAGTTTCCATCTGAGACATGCTGCCCTTGTCCAAGAGTGGGCAAGGTGAAGGCAAAAACTGATGCTGTTTCCTAAAGCTTCTATGGTGATGACCACTCTAATCACACTTGACTGGCCAAAAGCAAGTCACGTGATTACTTTTGATGTCAGTGGCATAGTGGTGTGTATTCCTCCCCTGCAGAGGGGGACTTCAAACATTATAACATCAGGAATAATTGTATGAACTTCTTGTGAAAGGAGAGAATTTGACAATCAACTTCAGGTGCTTTTCCTATTTCACTGAAGATAAATAAGCTGATCAACATCACATAGTTTGTCGGGGCACAGGAAGAGTTTACCTCAAGCTATATGGTTCCAAAGTCTACTTTATTATGCCTGACACTATTTTGTGTTATGGCACATCTTTATTTCAATACACGTAATCTTCTATCCCAGAAAGGAGACCCTAATTGTGCTCTGCATTTTCATTTAACAAGTGAGCAAAAAGGCTCTTGCTCTTTGCTGGCTCAGATTTCCTAAGTGATTCATACTGAATGTACACTTATGATAAGCCGAGAGTGCCGAGAGTGTCACCAGGCAGATCTGTGAAAAGATGAAGTATCTGCATTTCAAAATGCAAGTATTTTATACTGCTGGAAATATTATTCCAAAAATCAAATTGCAACAGTTTCACTACCCAGGAACAAGTGATGGAGACTCATTTGGTCCTTTGAAGAAACCTGTAGATAATGAGCTGAAATACAGGGACTGGCAATTTCTGCTGCATGGTACACATATAATTGCTATATTTTTATATCAACCTATTGCTTCAAATCAGCAGGTTGTCTGGAAGCAACTTGTTACTTAACAGAGAATATTAAATATATGCATTAACGCTGTAGTTTGGCTTTTCTCATAAGGTAATGAACTGTCATGTGTTTTGAAATATAAACAGAATGTTCCTTTTGATAATGTAATAATCTTAGTCTTTAATGATAATCACACGATACACCATTTGCTGAATGCCTGACAACAGAATGTAAATAAGTTTAACAGCCATTAAAACAGTACCATTATGCTAGAAAAGCCTATATGTTATGCATCAATAGGAAATAATACAATAAAATAGTATATGCTCTAACATCCCTTATATGATTTATTAAGTAAGATACCTGAAGGTGCAATGATGCTGTTTCCTAAAGCTTCTATGGTGATGACCACTCTAATCACACTTGACTGGCCAAAAGCAAGTCACGTGATTACTTTTGATGTCAGTGGCATAGTGGTGTGTATTCCTCCCCTGCAGAGGGGGACTTCAAACATTATAACATCAGGAATAATTGTATGAACTTCTTGTGAAAGGAGAGAATTTGACAATCAACTTCAGGTGCTTTTCCTATTTCACTGAAGATAAATAAGCTGATCAACATCACATAGTTTGTCGGGGCACAGGAAGAGTTTACCTCAAGCTATATGGTTCCAAAGTCTACTTTATTATGCCTGACACTATTTTGTGTTATGGCACATCTTTATTTCAATACACGTAATCTTCTATCCCAGAAAGGAGACCCTAATTGTGCTCTGCATTTTCATTTAACAAGTGAGCAAAAAGGCTCTTGCTCTTTGCTGGCTCAGATTTCCTAAGTGATTCATACTGAATGTACACTTATGATAAGCCGAGAGTGCCGAGAGTGTCACCAGGCAGATCTGTGAAAAGATGAAGTATCTGCATTTCAAAATGCAAGTATTTTATACTGCTGGAAATATTATTCCAAAAATCAAATTGCAACAGTTTCACTACCCAGGAACAAGTGATGGAGACTCATTTGGTCCTTTGAAGAAACCTGTAGATAATGAGCTGAAATACAGGGACTGGCAATTTCTGCTGCATGGTACACATATAATTGCTATATTTTTATATCAACCTATTGCTTCAAATCAGCAGGTTGTCTGGAAGCAACTTGTTACTTAACAGAGAATATTAAATATATGCATTAACGCTGTAGTTTGGCTTTTCTCATAAGGTAATGAACTGTCATGTGTTTTGAAATATAAACAGAATGTTCCTTTTGATAATGTAATAATCTTAGTCTTTAATGATAATCACACGATACACCATTTGCTGAATGCCTGACAACAGAATGTAAATAAGTTTAACAGCCATTAAAACAGTACCATTATGCTAGAAAAAGCCTATATGTTATGCATCAATAGGGAAATAATACAATAAAATAGTATATGCTCTAACATCCCTTATATGATTTATTAAGTAGGGAACCTGTTCATACCTGAAGAGTATAATAGCAAAATTTTCATGAAATTAAGTAAAATGAAACTTCTTTTTGAAAAGCAATGTTACATAAAGTATGTCCATGGGGTCACAACGAGTCAGGAATGATTGAGCAATTGAAGCGAACTTATTGCCTGATAGGTACTAATTTCTGGAACGTGTAAATGTCAACTTATTTATGGAAAAAATATTTTATGCATATGTTTAAGGATCTTTAAGTCATGAGTTCGAAATGCAGTCAGATATATCTTTGTAAGAGAGAGGCAAAAGGAGATTTGAAGTGTACAAGGTATTGTGAAGATGAAGTCAGAGACTGGAGTAATGTAATACAAGTCAAGGAAAACTGATAGCACTAGAAGCTGATAGAAGCAAGCTACAGATTCTCCCTTAGAGCCTTTAGAGGGAATGAAGCCTAGCCAGTACTTTGATTTTGGTCCAGTAACAAGATTTTGAACTCAAGACCCCCAGAACAATGAGACAAGAAAATGTATGTTATTTTAGGTCACCAAATTAGTACTGGATTGCTTAACAACCCATAGAAAACTAATAAAGATTTATGAACAGAGATATGGTACTGTATAGTAAATGCCTGAAAATGTGGAAAGGGCTTTGGAATCAAATTAATTTATAGAGTCTGGAAGAATCTTGTGTCACAGTATAGAAAATGCCTATGTGCATAAACAAACTGTTGGTTAAAAATATGGGTTAAAGACAAAAACTCAGAAGGAAATAAAGAATATTTCATTAGAAGCCAAGGAAAATCTACAATTTTGTAAACCTTTTTAATCAGCAGGTTGTCTGGAAGCAACTTGTTACTTAACAGAGAATATTAAATATATGCATTAACGCTGTAGTTTGGCTTTTCTCATAAGGTAATGAACTGTCATGTGTTTTGAAATATAAACAGAATGTTCCTTTTGATAATGTAATAATCTTAGTCTTTAATGATAATCACACGATACACCATTTGCTGAATGCCTGACAACAGAATGTAAATAAGTTTAACAGCCATTAAAACAGTACCATTATGCTAGAAAAGCCTATATGTTATGCATCAATAGGGAAATAATACAATAAAATAGTATATGCTCTAACATCCCTTATATGATTTATTAAGTAGGGAACCTGTTCATACCTGAAGAGTATAATAGCAAAATTTTCATGAAATTAAGTAAAATGAAACTTCTTTTTGAAAAGCAATGTTACATAAAGTATGTCCATGGGGTCACAACGAGTCAGGAATGATTGAGCAATTGAAGCGAACTTATTGCCTGATAGGTACTAATTTCTGGAACGTGTAAATGTCAACTTATTTATGGAAAAAATATTTTATGCATATGTTTAAGGATCTTTAAGTCATGAGTTCGAAATGCAGTCAGATATATCTTTGTAAGAGAGAGGCAAAAGGAGATTTGAAGTGTACAAGGTATTGTGAAGATGAAGTCAGAGACTGGAGTAATGTAATACAAGTCAAGGAAAACTGATAGCACTAGAAGCTGATAGAAGCAAGCTACAGATTCTCCCTTAGAGCCTTTAGAGGGAATGAAGCCTAGCCAGTACTTTGATTTTGGTCCAGTAACAAGATTTTGAACTCAAGACCCCCAGAACAATGAGACAAGAAAATGTATGTTATTTTAGGTCACCAAATTAGTACTGGATTGCTTAACAACCCATAGAAAACTAATAAAGATTTATGAACAGAGATATGGTACTGTATAGTAAATGCCTGAAAATGTGGAAAGGGCTTTGGAATCAAATTAATTTATAGAGTCTGGAAGAATCTTGTGTCACAGTATAGAAAATGCCTATGTGCATAAACAAACTGTTGGTTAAAAATATGGGTTAAAGACAAAAACTCAGAAGGAAATAAAGAATATTTCATTAGAAGCCAAGGAAAATCTTGCTACAGAGAGACAAAGTTTAGCTGAATTGTGTCCTCAAATTGTTTGAAGAAGCAAAACTTGTAAACAAGCAACTTCCACATTTAGCTGAGGGTATTTCTAAGTAAAGCACTGAAACAGTTAGCTTGTTAAAGGCAAAACACAAGCAGACAGATATAAACTATAGAAACCAGAACTTGATGATTTGGGGAACTCTTAGCCTATCAGATGTCAAGATATGATAAATCAGGATAGAAACTGCTTGGGAGTCTCTTAGATTATAAGGAGATCAAACTACTCAATCCTCTGAGAAATCAATCCTGAATATTCATTGGAGGGATTGATACTGAAGTTCCAATAATCTGGTCACCTGATGTAAAGAGGTGACTCTTTGGAAAAGACCCTGATCCTAGGAAAGACTGAAAGCAACAGGGTGGCAGAGAATGAGATGGTTAGATAGCGTTACTGACTCAATGGCCATGAATTTGAGTAAACTCAGGGCAACAATAAATGACAAGGGAGCTTGGCAGTCCATGGGGTCACCAAGATTTGGACTAAACAACAAGAAAATGTTTAGAAAGTATACTCTGGAGAGAAAGCTAAAGATGTGGCTAGAAAATAGTCAATATTGCTAAAGAGATTATATAAATGACTGAGGAATTCACTCAACCAACAGAAGTCTGTAATAGAGACAGGCTTATCAAAAAAAGGTTCTGTGGAGGATGCTGTGTCTAAAGGTGAGAAGTTCCTGTGTTACACATGGGCAGCCCACAAAGGTTTTGAGAAGGTTATACCACCGTAAACACTACCAGTCTGGAATGGAATGGATAACACAGTATAAAATGAAGAAAGGGTTTTGAACTACCAAATCTCTACAGGCAGAAAACAGAGTGATAAAACTATGGATAAATACACATATGTTTGTGTGGGGGTGCTGAGTTAACATCAGTCATGTTGACTCTCTGGGTGTGTATGGACTATTGGCCACCAGGCTTCTCTGTTCACGGGATTCTCCAGGCAAGAAGACTGGAGTAGGCTGCCATTCCCTTCTCCAGGACATCTTGCTGAGTCAGGGATCGAACCCATGTCTGTTTTAAAGGAAAGATAATTCTGAGGGCAGAGACTTTGGCCCAGGCACCTTAACTAGGTGCTCAGAAGAATAACTGTTAAGTCAAAGCATAATAGAAAATAGAGCTGTGTTGCAGACGTCAGAGTTTTGAGCTACAGACGTTCATTCTCAGGACTTAACACTTAATGGAATCTACCCTGTTCGATTTTACAAATGCTTGGAATTTCGGAATCTTTTCTTCCCTAACATATTATCTTCCTTTTGCAATGGAAGTGTATTTTGGTAACACATAACTATCTTATGGTCAGATATAGAGAGTGAGGAAAAATCAGGTCAGAATAGATCATACTCAGTGTTTCATATAATGTTAATTTAAATGATTTAGATGATAAAATTTGGAATTTTGGAACAGGTATTAATATGGCATTTTGGACTGGTGCTGATGATTTATTGCATAGAGATTTGTGGTGATCCTGGCATGGGTGAATATATTTTGCATCTATTATAGACATGAATCACTGAAGGCCAGAGAGAAGACTTGTAAGGAAGCTGAGTTATGCTCCTCCAATATATTAAGACCTAATCCCGTGAGCAAATACTCACAAGGTATTTGTTACTTCATTTGGGAAAAAATAAAAGGCTTTCCAAACCTGATTAAAATGAACATGTTGAGATTAGGAGATTATTCAGATTATACGGGTGATTCCTACCTTTAATCACAGAAGCCCATTTCCATACCATTTTAATCAAGGAAGCCCATTTCCACACAGGCTCAGTGGTAAAGAATCAGACAGTCAGTGGTAACCTGATGAAAAGAGGTGACTCAGTAGTAAAGAATCAGCCAGCCAGTGCAGAAGACAGATTGGATCCTCGCGTCAGGAAGATCCCTTGCGAAAGGAAATGGCAACCTCCTTCAGTATCCTTGCCTGGGAAATCCCATGCATAGAGAAACAAAAACAAACTAACGTCCATATGGAAAGGAAGACTGGGAGTCAGATACAGTGTAAAGAAGGCAATGTGACTATGGCAACAGGTTGGAGAGATGAAGTACAGTCCAAGGAATTCTGGTAGCATCAGCTGGAAAGGCAAGGACAAATTCAACCCTGAGTCTTCCAAGTAACTGTGGCCCTCCAGTGCAACCTAACTTTTGCCCAGTGAGGCTGATGTCAGACTTCTTGGCTTTCTAAGCTGGGAAAGAATAAGTCTAAGACACCAAGTTCTAAAAAACTGGGAATAATCAGAGTTTTGAGCTACAGACGTTCATTCTCAGGACTTAACACTTAATGGAATCTACCCTGTTCGATTTTACAAATGCTTGGAATTTCGGAATCTTTTCTTCCCTAACATATTATCTTCCTTTTGCAATGGAAGTGTATTTTGGTAACACATAACTATCTTATGGTCAGATATAGAGAGTGAGGAAAAATCAGGTCAGAATAGATCATACTCAGTGTTTCATATAATGTTAATTTAAATGATTTAGATGATAAAATTTGGAATTTTGGAACAGGTATTAATATGGCATTTTGGACTGGTGCTGATGATTTATTGCATAGAGATTTGTGGTGATCCTGGCATGGGTGAATATATTTTGCATCTATTATAGACATGAATCACTGAAGGCCAGAGAGAAGACTTGTAAGGAAGCTGAGTTATGCTCCTCCAATATATTAAGACCTAATCCCGTGAGCAAATACTCACAAGGTATTTGTTACTTCATTTGGGAAAAAATAAAAGGCTTTCCAAACCTGATTAAAATGAACATGTTGAGATTAGGAGATTATTCAGATTATACGGGTGATTCCTACCTTTAATCACAGAAGCCCATTTCCATACCATTTTAATCAAGGAAGCCCATTTCCACACAGGCTCAGTGGTAAAGAATCAGACAGTCAGTGGTAACCTGATGAAAAGAGGTGACTCAGTAGTAAAGAATCAGCCAGCCAGTGCAGAAGACAGATTGGATCCTCGCGTCAGGAAGATCCCTTGCGAAAGGAAATGGCAACCTCCTTCAGTATCCTTGCCTGGGAAATCCCATGCATAGAGAAACAAAAACAAACTAACGTCCATATGGAAAGGAAGACTGGGAGTCAGATACAGTGTAAAGAAGGCAATGTGACTATGGCAACAGGTTGGAGAGATGAAGTACAGTCCAAGGAATTCTGGTAGCATCAGCTGGAAAGGCAAGGACAAATTCAACCCTGAGTCTTCCAAGTAACTGTGGCCCTCCAGTGCAACCTAACTTTTGCCCAGTGAGGCTGATGTCAGACTTCTTGGCTTTCTAAGCTGGGAAAGAATAAGTCTAAGACACCAAGTTCATAATAATGTTTATAGTAGTCAAAAGGAAAGTCACACAATATGGAAGATGTTATCTCCTATTTGAATTATATTAACATACTTAAGATATCATCTAAATTATTCAGGTTTAATCGAATGGTGTGAATACCTACTGTATAATTACTTGTACATATTTCATTAATAAAATCAAATGTCTATCTAAGCAAATGTTTAATATTAAAAGATGAGCTTTATTATCAAATTTTAAAGAAGGACTAAGGAAAAAAACAAGACTAGGTAAAGAATATGAATGCATACAATTTTGCAGTTTGATGCATAATGCATCTATTTGCAGGAATCCCAGTTTCATTTAAAAGTCTGTTTTTCCCTGTCTACCTCAGAACAGTTGAGGGAATCAAATGACCTAGCAAATATATATCAACAGCTTCAGTTCTAAAGTGACTTATATAGAAGGATGGTTATTGATTTTTGACTTTGCTGGCATCTCATTAGAATCTGGTAGACTATTCTGCAATATACACACCTGGATCTCTCACCTTACCTTCCTTACTTTTCTACTCATTTTTTTTTTTTTTTGGTCTCTTTTTTTATTGGTCATTCATTTATTTATTTTTATCCATCTTAATTCTTTGGCCTGTGTGGGCCTCCCATCACCGTGGCCTCTCTCTCGGTGCAGAGCACCAGCTCTGGGAGCACGCACTCCAGAATGCTGGCTCGTAACTGGACACACGGGTCCAGCTGCTCCGTGGCACGTAAGATCTTTTCATGCCAGGGATCAAACTGGTGCCTGTTGCACTGCAAGGCGAACTCTTTACCCGCTGGACCACCAGGGACGCCCTCCAGTCATCTTATTTCACTGAGAATTGTCCTGTTTTCATCTATTTTTCAAACATTTATTGCAAATGCTTAGAATATGAAAGTTATAGTCTTTCTTATGTGGTATATCAAATAGCTTATTTCTAAATATTTTTGGAAATATCTATATTTTCATCCCTGAGAATTATATTTTGATGACCCAATGGATGATGATGATATTGCCCAGTGAGGCTGATGTCAGACTTCTTGGCTTTCTAAGCTGGGAAAGAATAAGTCTAAGACACCAAGTTCATAATAATGTTTATAGTAGTCAAAAGGAAAGTCACACAATATGGAAGATGTTATCTCCTATTTGAATTATATTAACATACTTAAGATATCATCTAAATTATTCAGGTTTAATCGAATGGTGTGAATACCTACTGTATAATTACTTGTACATATTTCATTAATAAAATCAAATGTCTATCTAAGCAAATGTTTAATATTAAAAGATGAGCTTTATTATCAAATTTTAAAGAAGGACTAAGGAAAAAAACAAGACTAGGTAAAGAATATGAATGCATACAATTTTGCAGTTTGATGCATAATGCATCTATTTGCAGGAATCCCAGTTTCATTTAAAAGTCTGTTTTTCCCTGTCTACCTCAGAACAGTTGAGGGAATCAAATGACCTAGCAAATATATATCAACAGCTTCAGTTCTAAAGTGACTTATATAGAAGGATGGTTATTGATTTTTGACTTTGCTGGCATCTCATTAGAATCTGGTAGACTATTCTGCAATATACACACCTGGATCTCTCACCTTACCTTCCTTACTTTTCTACTCATTTTTTTTTTTTTTTGGTCTCTTTTTTTATTGGTCATTCATTTATTTATTTTTATCCATCTTAATTCTTTGGCCTGTGTGGGCCTCCCATCACCGTGGCCTCTCTCTCGGTGCAGAGCACCAGCTCTGGGAGCACGCACTCCAGAATGCTGGCTCGTAACTGGACACACGGGTCCAGCTGCTCCGTGGCACGTAAGATCTTTTCATGCCAGGGATCAAACTGGTGCCTGTTGCACTGCAAGGCGAACTCTTTACCCGCTGGACCACCAGGGACGCCCTCCAGTCATCTTATTTCACTGAGAATTGTCCTGTTTTCATCTATTTTTCAAACATTTATTGCAAATGCTTAGAATATGAAAGTTATAGTCTTTCTTATGTGGTATATCAAATAGCTTATTTCTAAATATTTTTGGAAATATCTATATTTTCATCCCTGAGAATTATATTTTGATGACCCAATGGATGATGATGATGATGACTGTGTGTGTTTGTGTTAATGTGTGGCATACAGACTGTGTAACAGAGTGTAGAATAGCTCATGACCCTGCAATAGGATGTTTTGATACAAAGACTTTTATATATCTC
This sequence comes from Tragulus kanchil, assembly GCA_022376925.1. Classification (NCBI taxonomy): domain Eukaryota; kingdom Metazoa; phylum Chordata; class Mammalia; order Artiodactyla; family Tragulidae; genus Tragulus; species Tragulus kanchil. The sequence continues at coordinate 147,033,384 of JAIOJX010000004.1, forward strand.
ACACTCATATTAGTTTTAGGATAATATCCAACAGATATATTCACTTTATCCATTAGACTGGTGTAACAAAATAATATAAAAATGCCTTTTTGCTTATATTGCTCAGCAATTATCAAAAGATGAGTCATTATCTAAGGATTTCATTTTTATTCATGCTTATTATAAGTCAGGATTTTTCATTGTAAGTTTCTTTATTGAGACATCCAAAGTTCCCAGCTCCATACTATCCTTCCAGCTATATTTTCCACTCAAGTCACATAGAATATTGTGTCATGACCTCAAGTAGGGTCATTACCTGAAGGAGGGCTTTTACAACTCCATGCTTTAGAAAGTGTGCTATTACTGATAAAAATTGGGGCTCTTTCTTCATATAAAATTTGACGTATTTCAAGTTGAAAGTTAACATTGTCTATACAATTCTCTATCTCACCAGGAAAATTTGGCTGTACTATATGCTGCTTTTCCACTGCCCACTGTGTGTCTTCATTATAGGATTTATTATATAATAGTGCCATTTATTTTATTGCTACTTCAATAGACACAAACTGCTAGAGGCAAGGTATCTTTAATAAGATCATTATGTTGCTAAAATTTTTAAATCTGATTTTTTGTAATAGTCAATGTATATACCTGCAGGTATGTATTTCAGAAACAATGATATAAGGTAAAATATAATATTTCTCAGAGAAAAATATAACGTTAAGTCAAAAAGAATATACAACCATAGATTCACAAATCAAAACTTGATTTTTAAAACATTTACAAGATTATTTTTCCTTTAAAATGCCAATAGGTGTCAGTCTATTTTTGTCCATAGACACAATTCTAAATTGAATAATTTAAATACAACTGAAACTCTTTTCATAAAATTAAAATATAATGTCTAGATAAGATACATATTTTCTCAGCATTTTCACAGGAGCTTTGGAAAATCTGAAAACCCATTAATTTTATGGAAAGGAAAAATGAGACATAGTAGAATTGTCAGTATACATGCTGCGTATCATTGCAGATTATGTAATTAAAACAACCCTCTTTACCCCAATTGTGTTTTACTTCTTCATATAATTTGTGTTGACATCGAGACTCCTTTCAAGCAACTGGATGTGCTTTGTAAAAATTTTCTTAATATCATTTAAAACATCTGTTCAAGATTTTGGCTTAAAATATTAAGTATGCTATAGTGCGTTGTCATGGGGTAGTTCTTTATTGCAACTATCATTGATGCTGTTACCCTAAAGATTATTAACAACTGTGAGAAAGAATATTTCCAAGTTAAATAACAAAGCAAATGTTAATTCAGTATTTGGAGTTATTGTATGAAGTCTAAAGATCATCATCTATGCTTTTTTGATATTCGGCAAGATCTTCAGTACGATTTTCAACATGGAATTCAGGGCATATTTTTTTAACCAACAATACAAAGGCAGAAATGTTAATGTTTCTGAAACTAGTGATAAGAGAGTAATTGTTTTTGCTTCCAATAATACACAGCATCCTGAAGCACACTGGAAATACTACAGTATTCTTAACTGACAAAGCAACTCTTGCTTTGAAAATTTCTGGTCAATATTTTGTCAACTGCCTCTGAAAGGAAATCTGAGAAAATTACACAGAAAAAAGAAATGTTTCTAACTATCCACAATATATTCAACAACCTGATTGGTCAGAAGCTGGAAAAGAACTTGCCTGCAATGAAGGAAACATAAGGTATATGGGTTCGATCCACTGATAAGGAAGATCCCCCGGAGGAGGTAATGGCAACTCACTTCAGTATTCTTGCCTTGACAAGAATCCCATGGCCAGATGAGCCTAGCAGGTTACAATCCATATGGTCACAAAATGTCAGGATGACTGAAGCAACTTAGCACAGGAAGATAAAATTGTTAGGAAACTAAGTGGTTGAAAACTGTTGGAGTATCAAAATAGGATCTTCTCAGCTGATACCATGTCTCAAGAAACGTGGATTTACACTTTAAAGAAAATAAGTAGAAGGACTGCACATCTTGCAAAATTCTGATATGGAGCCAAACATAGCCAGAATGCAATCCAGAAATAAATTATATGTTTTTCCCTAAATCATAATAAGATGCTTACTAAAGTTACAGAAATGGTGTTTAAATTCTGAATTCCTTGAATACATGGTGAGGTGAACCACATTTCAAGTCTACACTGCAGTAGTTTATATATATTTGACTTTTCTACTAGACTGAGATTGACTTGTTGACATAAATTAACATATGAATATATTAATTCTTAAATTTATCTATGCAGTTCTCCACAAAATTTTTATGTATAGGTTTATTTCACATGAATTTAAAATTGTTAATTTTACTTTTTATAGTCTTTATAACATCATCAGGGACCAGAAAACAACAAAGCCTGTTGTAATTAAATACAAAAGAAAGAAGGTAACAATCCTAATAATATAGTGGTGTTTCATAAACTCATTAAAACTACACTCTAATTTAAAAAATTAATACACTAATGACAGGAGGCATGCTTTATAATTTATCGATAATTATAAATGAGTAGACTATAAAATGTTACATATATGCTGTCCTCAAATTTATTTTAGAATACACAGCTATTCATCTATATTCACTGTTGCATCAGTGCATAAGAAAACTATTTTAAAAGGTAATATATCATAGATACCTTCTTAAATAGATGACGCAGTATTTTCATTACCTTCTGCCTCAATAATCTCCAATGTAGAACTGAAGATTTTTGTTCTTACCCACCCTGTTTTCTTTAATCTCACACATTTTGAGGGCTTTACAATTTTTCTCACAAACCAGAGCTCGTGACTCTCACAGGATGGCTGTTCTTGCCTGGGAGTTTCTATGGTAGCTGCCCTGTTCTGACCCTAGATATTGTTGTTCCATTAAAATTGATTCCGGTATATCTCTAGTTTCTTCCAGTCACTGCCCTCATTATAATAGCACTCAGCTCTGGGTTTTCGACAACAGTAATTCACCAACGTTTCTGCTGCTCTTTGTCCTAACTAATCCACAAGAAATATATTGATATGTTGAACACACAAAAACTCATTATTCTCTCATTGTTGAACACACTAATGGATCTTCTCAGCTGATACCATGTCTCAAGAAACGTGGATTTACACTTTAAAGAAAATAAGTAGAAGGACTGCACATCTTGCAAAATTCTGATATGGAGCCAAACATAGCCAGAATGCAATCCAGAAATAAATTATATGTTTTTCCCTAAATCATAATAAGATGCTTACTAAAGTTACAGAAATGGTGTTTAAATTCTGAATTCCTTGAATACATGGTGAGGTGAACCACATTTCAAGTCTACACTGCAGTAGTTTATATATATTTGACTTTTCTACTAGACTGAGATTGACTTGTTGACATAAATTAACATATGAATATATTAATTCTTAAATTTATCTATGCAGTTCTCCACAAAATTTTTATGTATAGGTTTATTTCACATGAATTTAAAATTGTTAATTTTACTTTTTATAGTCTTTATAACATCATCAGGGACCAGAAAACAACAAAGCCTGTTGTAATTAAATACAAAAGAAAGAAGGTAACAATCCTAATAATATAGTGGTGTTTCATAAACTCATTAAAAACTACACTCTAATTTAAAAAATTAATACACTAATGACAGGAGGCATGCTTTATAATTTATCGATAATTATAAATGAGTAGACTATAAAATGTTACATATATGCTGTCCTCAAATTTATTTTAGAATACACAGCTATTCATCTATATTCACTGTTGCATCAGTGCATAAGAAAACTATTTTAAAAGGTAATATATCATAGATACCTTCTTAAATAGATGACGCAGTATTTTCATTACCTTCTGCCTCAATAATCTCCAATGTAGAACTGAAGATTTTTGTTCTTACCCACCCTGTTTTCTTTAATCTCACACATTTTGAGGGCTTTACAATTTTTCTCACAAACCAGAGCTCGTGACTCTCACAGGATGGCTGTTCTTGCCTGGGAGTTTCTATGGTAGCTGCCCTGTTCTGACCCTAGATATTGTTGTTCCATTAAAATTGATTCCGGTATATCTCTAGTTTCTTCCAGTCACTGCCCTCATTATAATAGCACTCAGCTCTGGGTTTTCGACAACAGTAATTCACCAACGTTTCTGCTGCTCTTTGTCCTAACTAATCCACAAGAAATATATTGATATGTTGAACACACAAAAACTCATTATTCTCTCATTGTTCCATAATGAGAGACACCAGTGACTAAGGTAAGAGACAAAGAAAAAGATGAGATAATATATATGATCAAAACTTTAATATTAGGGAAGATGGAAAAAAACAGATATATACAAGATGTCCTTGACAAAACAGTACCCAAAAACTAATGCAAATGAAAACTAGTTTGACTTGAACTTAATATTTAAGCAACTGAACATTAAAAACATTGCTCATGAACTACATTTTCTTGTGTTCACGGGCATAGTAAATAATAATTTCAGAATGTTTTACGTTGGAAAATAACAGGAAAGATAGCTTCTCTATTAGTGTTACTAATGAGGACAATTTAAATTCCCTTCAAAATGTTTGCATATTGTGTCTGTTAATTTTATATAAAATTTTATTTTCTGTTAGAAATCTTTTTAATAGAGTACTAATAACTCTACAAAGCATTCCACTGTGGTACTATTATAAAATGAAAATACTTTTAAGTAGATATGATCAATATAAGAAAGGAGCATATAAATTATGTTTACAATGTATAATAGTATATTGACCTTTCAGAGAATGAAGCACATTTTCCTATATTGACAGTTTTTAATGATAGTCTGAGGTAGATGCATTTCTGTGTGTTTCCTCTAAGAAATGAAGTATAATTTATTAAAAAATAATTCCTTTTCCTGCCCAGTTTTAAGTGTTATTAGATATACAGTAATATTTTTTATACCTATACATACTATAAACTAAACAAAATGTTGCAACTAATGATTTATACATGACATAGAAATTTTTAACAGGGCTTAGAAAGATATATGTATGAATCTTTCATACTAAGCTACATATTTATCATTTCTGGGCTCTTCATGTAATTTCAGTTATTGTTTATAGGTATTTTCTTTCTAGTCAAATGATTTCCTTTAACATGTCTTATTAATTAAGTGTATTGGTAACAGACTTTCTCAGTGTTTCTTTTTCTGGGAATGTTTTTATTGCCACTGATTTTTATTTTAATGGATATGTTGCATATACAGTTTTTGGCTGACAACTTTTGTTGGTGTTTTTCAGTTCTGTGAATATATCATTTCATTCCACTGTGCTCTGGCCTCCATAGTTTTTGATGGAAAGTCTCATATTTATAATACTCTTGTTTTCCTATGTAATATGAATTTTATCTTGTGTTTCAAGACTTTCTATGGTTTAATTTTAGTAGTTAACTATTATGTGTGAGTACCTGTATTAATTTTACTTCAGGTTCATCAGTATCATGAAACTTATGATTAACATTTTTATCAAATATTTCATCAATAATTAATATTGTTTCAAACCATTTTGTCTATCTGTTCTCTTTATAGGATATTTTAGGTAGCATGTTGTAGGAACTCTAAATTCTGTATTAGTTCTTTTTTTTTTTGACCACACCATGACGGCAGATAGGATACAGTTCCCTGACCAGGGATCCAAACCGATGCCTGCTGCAGTGGAAACGTAAGAGCTTTAACCACTTGACCACCAAGTAAGTTTCCCCCAGTTTTTTTTTTTTTTTTTTTTTCCGCCACTTCTATTGGTCTTTCATTTATTTATTTTCATCCATCTTTGTTCTTTGACCTGTGTGGGCCTCCCATCACAGTGGCCTCTCTTGTCACAGAGCACTGGCTCCGGGCACATGCACTCCAGAGCTCCGGTTTGGTAGTTGGACACATTGGTCTAGTTGCTCTGCGGCACGTGGGATCTCCCCAAGCCAGGGATTGAACCGGCACCCCTTGCACTGCAAGGCAGTGTCCTTACCCACTGGACCACCAGGGAAGCCCCCCTAATTAGTTTTTATTTACTTATTCATTTCTGTGTTTGAAATTTGTCTGAACTTATAAGAAGTCCCCCTTGCTATTTGAGACAGCTGTTGTTTCTGCTCCATTTTTGATGGTTATTTTTCTTAGTTCATTTTTTAGCTTTGTATCCTAGAAGTTGACTGTATTTCTGGTTGGGCAAAAGTCATGTGTCAATATCATAAGCACAGAATTCTTCCATCACTGCCAGTAGGTCTGACTGTAGCTGTGTACGGATAAGCAGTGTTTCTTTTTCTGGGAATGTTTTTATTGCCACTGATTTTTATTTTAATGGATATGTTGCATATACAGTTTTTGGCTGACAACTTTTGTTGGTGTTTTTCAGTTCTGTGAATATATCATTTCATTCCACTGTGCTCTGGCCTCCATAGTTTTTGATGGAAAGTCTCATATTTATAATACTCTTGTTTTCCTATGTAATATGAATTTTATCTTGTGTTTCAAGACTTTCTATGGTTTAATTTTAGTAGTTAACTATTATGTGTGAGTACCTGTATTAATTTTACTTCAGGTTCATCAGTATCATGAAACTTATGATTAACATTTTTATCAAATATTTCATCAATAATTAATATTGTTTCAAACCATTTTGTCTATCTGTTCTCTTTATAGGATATTTTAGGTAGCATGTTGTAGGAACTCTAAATTCTGTATTAGTTCTTTTTTTTTTTTTGACCACACCATGACGGCAGATAGGATACAGTTCCCTGACCAGGGATCCAAACCGATGCCTGCTGCAGTGGAAACGTAAGAGCTTTAACCACTTGACCACCAAGTAAGTTTCCCCCAGTTTTTTTTTTTTTTTTTTTTTTTCCGCCACTTCTATTGGTCTTTCATTTATTTATTTTCATCCATCTTTGTTCTTTGACCTGTGTGGGCCTCCCATCACAGTGGCCTCTCTTGTCACAGAGCACTGGCTCCGGGCACATGCACTCCAGAGCTCCGGTTTGGTAGTTGGACACATTGGTCTAGTTGCTCTGCGGCACGTGGGATCTCCCCAAGCCAGGGATTGAACCGGCACCCCTTGCACTGCAAGGCAGTGTCCTTACCCACTGGACCACCAGGGAAGCCCCCCTAATTAGTTTTTATTTACTTATTCATTTCTGTGTTTGAAATTTGTCTGAACTTATAAGAAGTCCCCCTTGCTATTTGAGACAGCTGTTGTTTCTGCTCCATTTTTGATGGTTATTTTTCTTAGTTCATTTTTTAGCTTTGTATCCTAGAAGTTGACTGTATTTCTGGTTGGGCAAAAGTCATGTGTCAATATCATAAGCACAGAATTCTTCCATCACTGCCAGTAGGTCTGACTGTAGCTTGTGTACAACAGCCAAAGCAAAGATATTTAAATATAGCTTCTAACATAGCTTTTCTCTGTTCACTCTTACTTTTCTCCTTAGCATGCCTTTGATTCCCAAAGTGAAAGACATATGTGTGTGTGTGTGCTCTCAGTCACGCCTGACCTCTTCGAACCCCATGGACTGCCAGCCTCCTCTGTCCACAGACTTTTCAGGACAAGAATACTGGAGTGGATTGCCATTTCTTTCTCCAGGAGATGTTCCCAACTCGGGGATCAAATTTGTATCTCTTGCAATGTAGGTGCATTCTTTACCAGCTGAGCCAGCGGGGATATCCAAAAATATGTAAAGAGATTTTAAAAATCTTCCTATCTCTCATTATTTCAAAGATCCCTCCATTATTCTTCTGGCTAATTTCCTACTCTCCCAACTAGTATGCTGAATTCAGGCTTTTAAGGCTTTCTTTTTTCTCCTTTAAGTTCCGACTGAGTTCCTTACTTTATCTGATAAAGCAAATAAACATAAGCGAGTTTTTACCCTCATTCTTAAACAGAGCTTCCCTCTATGAAAACAGAGCTACCGCATTTTGAGACCCTTTCTGATTTGGCAACTCACATTGTTTAAAGAAGAAGTTATGAGGTACTTTGGGAAAATTTGAAGTGCATACTAATGAAGACATACCATATCAAAATTAGTCAATGCAATGCAGTCAAAGCTTTGCTAGCGGAAAGATACAGTCCTACATTTTTGTATTTGAAAAGAATACTTAAACTTAACATTTGCAATTTTGGAAAGAAGAAATAAACATATTAAAAATGAGCAAGGACAAAAAGAAATAAATATTAAAGTAAAACAACAATAATGAACTGGATACAAGGTTGCTGTATATTGTTCTCCGCTAAGCTGTGTCTGACTCTTTGCATCCTCATAGACTGCAGCATGCCAAGCATCCCTGTCCTTCACCATCTTCCAGAGTTTGCTCAGACTCTGATCCATTGAACTGGTGATGCCATCCAACCATCCTTCACCCTGCCCATCTTTCCAAGCAGTTTTGCTCAGACTCTATCCAATAAGGTTGGGCAAAAGTCATGTGTCAATATCATAAGCACAGAATTCTTCCATCACTGCCAGTAGGTCTGACTGTAGCTTGTGTACAACAGCCAAAGCAAAGATATTTAAATATAGCTTCTAACATAGCTTTTCTCTGTTCACTCTTACTTTTCTCCTTAGCATGCCTTTGATTCCCAAAGTGAAAGACATATGTGTGTGTGTGTGCCCCAGTCACGCCTGACCTCTTCGAACCCCATGGACTGCCAGCCTCCTCTGTCCACAGACTTTTCAGGACAAGAATACTGGAGTGGATTGCCATTTCTTTCTCCAGGAGATGTTCCCAACTCGGGGATCAAATTTGTATCTCTTGCAATGTAGGTGCATTCTTTACCAGCTGAGCCAGCGGGGATATCCAAAAATATGTAAAGAGATTTTAAAAATCTTCCTATCTCTCATTATTTCAAAGATCCCTCCATTATTCTTCTGGCTAATTTCCTACTCTCCCAACTAGTATGCTGAATTCAGGCTTTTAAGGCTTTCTTTTTTCTCCTTTAAGTTCCGACTGAGTTCCTTACTTTATCTGATAAAGCAAATAAACATAAGCGAGTTTTTACCCTCATTCTTAAACAGAGCTTCCCTCTATGAAAACAGAGCTACCGCATTTTGAGACCCTTTCTGATTTGGCAACTCACATTGTTTAAAGAAGAAGTTATGAGGTACTTTGGGAAAATTTGAAGTGCATACTAATGAAGACATACCATATCAAAATTAGTCAATGCAATGCAGTCAAAGCTTTGCTAGCGGAAAGATACAGTCCTACATTTTTTTGTATTTGAAAAGAATACTTAAACTTAACATTTGCAATTTTGGAAAGAAGAAATAAACATATTAAAAATGAGCAAGGACAAAAAAGAAATAAATATTAAAGTAAAAACAACAATAATGAACTGGATACAAGGTTGCTGTATATTGTTCTCCGCTAAGCTGTGTCTGACTCTTTGCATCCTCATAGACTGCAGCATGCCAAGCATCCCTGTCCTTCACCATCTTCCAGAGTTTGCTCAGACTCTGATCCATTGAACTGGTGATGCCATCCAACCATCTCAACCTCTGTCACCTGCTTCTCCTCCTGCCCTCAGTCTTTCCAAGCATTAGGGTCTTTTCCAATGAGTTGGGTCTTCACATCAGGCAGCCAAGTATTGTAGCTTCAGCATCAGTCCTTCCAATGAACATTCAGCATTGATTTATTTTAAGATTAACAGGTTTGCTCTCTTTGCCCTCCAAGGGACTCTCATGAATCTTCTCCAGCACCACTGTTTGAAACCATCAATTCTGTGTTCAGCCTTCTTTATGGTCCAGCTCTCATATCTCAACATGACTATTGGAAAAACCATAGCTGTGACTATAAGGACTTCGTAGACAAAGTGATGTCTCTTGATGCAAGGTAAAAAAGTATAAAACAAAATTGACAAAGTTAGTGTTTTAAATAACTATTAATAAGTTTTTAGCCTTCTAGAAAGATTGGAGGCTTCACAATGTAATTAAATTCTGTAAAATTATAATTTGATAATAAAGTAAATTGAGTTTTTATCAAGGCTATGCATGATTTGAAATTGAGGAGAAAATATAGAGGTCAAGGTAAATATGGCTTCCCTGATGGCTCAGACAGTAAAGAATCTGAGTGCAACACAAGTGACCTGGATTCTATTCCTTGATCAGAAAGATCCCCTGGTGAAGGGAATGGCAACCTTCTCAAGTATTCTTGCTGGAAATTCCATGGATGGAGGAGCCTGTGGAGTACAGTCCATGGGATCACAGAGAGTCAAGCACAATCGAGTGACTAACATACATGTTAAGCTAAACAATTTATTTTGACCATTTTCTAGAATATGTGGAAAACAATGATCAATGTAACAAAAATAGATTATAGAAGGATTTTTTGATTAGTGTCCATCAAATGATTTCAATACAGGAGAGTAATCTCATTTGCTGAGAATATTTGCTGAGTCATCTTATTTGGTAAGCTCTTTTGAGAAAGAAGGCCAAAAACTGAGTGGAAAATAACAAGTTTAGTTAGCATAAGGGAATATAGTTGGAAGTCAATGAAGCCAAACAGCCCTGCATATAAGTTATGCCTTGCACGTAAATTAAACTAATTAGCTAGAAAGAGTTAATGCAGCTTCCAAAGGCACTGTTCTTAATAGTGAAGAACAATTTATGAACTGAATGAATCTGGTTCATAAAGTCTAAGAGCCTTAATGTAGTCTAATCTACACTTCTTTCTTCACAGCTTAGAAGAGTTTTTGAAGTTCATACCAATAGTTAGTAGAAGAATGCACCCAATTCAGTGTCCATTCTGCTATAGCACAACAGTTTAAAACGAGTTTGATAGCATTTATTTACTTTTACAGCAAATGTAAACATCATTAATACAAAGTTTATTGGGTAACTTTCTAATGTTAAAAACTGATTGGCACTTGCAGTTACTTGTACACTATTTATTCCTACTATTTTACTTTGTCATCTGGGATTTATCTGCTATCTGGAAGAAAATCCACATTTTTATTTGTGTTTATAAAGATGACTCAGCAGGTAAAGAATATGCTTGCAATGCAGGAGATGCATGTGCAATCCCTGGGTCAGGAAGATACCCTGGAGGCAGAAATGGCACCTCCCTCCAGTATTCTTGCCTGAAAAATTCCAAGGACAGAGGAACCTGGTGGGTTATAGTCCAAAGGGTCATGCACAGTCAGACATGACTGAGTGATGAGCATTCTCAAAGACAAAAATGTGCAACAGAAACCTCTCTAATTCCTCTTTAAACTGTGCAATTACTAAATATGGTCAATTTCTTTTCAATTGATGTGTATAAATAATTGATTTCTTTTAAAATGGGTAATTTTTAAAGTTAATAGAATAGCTATAAAATATATTCTCCTATACTGAAAATATGACTGAATCTAAAATTTAAGTATAAGTATGATGACCACCATAGTAAGCACAGTCTCTGTCTATAGTTACCACATATTCTGGGTAACTATTTTCTGAATGTGTATGAAGACAAAATTATAACCATAAAAAATCTACTCTTCTATTTATTCTCTAATCTTTCATTCATGCATAGATTAAGGTCAGTCTTTGCTTTGTAGCCTCACCATTATTTCGTTAATTTTATCATGTGTTTATGACATGATTATATAGGTTCGATATTAAAACAAACAAAGATAAAAAGACAAGTACAGTATCACCCATCATGGATTTACAATTAGTGGGAATTATTTTATTTTCAGAATTTCTATATAAACCATATATACGACATACACATCTTATTTATTCTATTGGCTTTATCACACATCTACAAATAGATTATGAGTATTCTCAGAAGGGCAATAATTTGATGTATTTGATGCAATTATAAATAATTAAATTTGGATTATATGCTTATGTTTAATCTTAAAATAATTATTCCAATTATGGGAAGAATAGTTTCAAAGTTATGCAAAATCATAAACCATATAAAATATAGTTAAGTTGATAAATTTTTATACCATACATAAATGTATTTAAATTTTGAAATGAGATATATAGAATTTATTATGACTAAAGACCTAGATCAGCCAATTATTGCAGTGCTTCAAAAGTATGTGTTTTATTGTACTTTTCCTTTCATTGGAAATGTTGCTTGCCAGGGAAGGAGATTTTTTTTTTTTTTTTTTTAAAGATTTATTTATTTATTTTGGGCGGGGGTCGGGTTGGGGAGGGAGGGGAGCAGGCGGGCCACTTCTATTGTTTTTTTTCATTTCTCTATTTTCACCCGTCTTTGTTCTTTGGCTCCTGGGGCCTCCCATCGCGATGGCATCTGTTGTTGCAGAGCGCCGGCTCTGGGCGCATGTGCTCCAGAGCTCCAGCGCTCTGGCTCGGTAATTGGACACATAGGTCCAGCCGCTCAGCGGCACGTGGGATCTTCCCAGGCCAGGGATTGAACCGGCGCCCCTTGCACTGCAAGGCGGTGTCCTTACCCACTGGACCACCAGGGGAAGCCCGGGAAGGAGATTTTTAAGCACTGAAAAAAAAATGATGCTACTAAGTCATGAAATCTATATATATTTTTTAATCTCATTAAAGGTTTGGAAATTTAGTATGCTTTACCTATATTGTTTTGGCAGATGCATACAACTATCGTTAAGTTTTAACATTCATTTACTGACACAGAAAGAAATTAGTAATATGTTTTAGCAGTTAATTACAAATATTTTGTGTCTTATATTTACTTATTTGTATCAGACTGAACTTTCTAAACTATGCTGAATTCCATGTAACATGCCATTAGAATTTGCTAATTTAGATTAAAAAAAATGTATTCAACTGGGTTTTTGTCATCACTGGATTGAGTCACTAAGTGGTGTCTGACTCTTTTGTGACCTCATGGACTCTAGCCCGCTGGGCTCCTCTGTTCAATCCACGAGATTTCCTTGGCAGGAACACTGGAATTGGTTTCCATTTCCTTCTACAAGAGATCTTTCCAACCCTGGGATTGAACCATCTCACTTACATAAAAAGTCTAGAATACTCAAACTCAAAGAGAAGGGTGATAGTAGGCATAGGCTGGCTGGGTTCAGAAACTGAATGTTGATCAAGAAAGGGGGTACAAAGCTCTAGTTACATAAACTGAATAAATTCTAAAGATCTAATGTACAACAATGCAACAGTTGGCGATACAATCCAAGCTGATAAGAGGGTAGATTTTAAAGGGTTCTCAGCACCAAAAAGGAAAAAGAAACAAAATATAAAAATGTAACTGTGTGAGGCTATGTAGACTGCCAGACAGCAGATATGTAGATTACCTTGATTGTGGCTATTACTTTACAAGGCATACATGTCAAGTCATCAAGGAACAGAACTCTTTTGTGAAATGCTCCTTCTAAAAAGCTTCTTTCTTGAAAGGTGTTATTTCAATTCACCATAAATTGTGATGCTAAAAAATATATCTTGGTATAAAAAAAGAAAACTTTATCCTATTGATGGTTTTACTATTTATTATATATGACATTGGAAGCATCGAACAAATTGCCAAGACACTCTGACCTCTAGCTCTACTGAAATTTTAGTTATTTCCTTCTTCATCAATCTTATTCATTTTGATATGACTTTGTATATGATACTTTTTTTTTATTATCTATTTGAAAAAGACATTTATCTTCACTAGCAGGCACAAAGAATATCACCTCTGAAAAGTCTTCATTGCTATTTTTAGTCACTAGACTATTATAATGCACAATGGTCTTTTTAATACCATAGTTTATAGTTTATTATTACTTTCTTTCCCACTATATGAATTCTTATGACAGAAATTATGTCCTATTTATCAATATGTCCCTTCTCTACCACTTAGGCATAGCTCAAGACATAAAAATAAATTTGTATAATAAAAATGCTTTAATTTTGTATTTATGTGCTTAATATGTGTATTTACTCAGAATACATACAGGTAAAGAAGAGAAACAAGAGAAAAGCTGTGAATTTGTACAAATAAAATAACAGTGCAGCTAGAATACTAATAAATATTCTTGTCATCAGCCATGATAGGGGAGGAAATAGAGTTAATATAAATAATTTTATAGATTTTCTTATATACTATATTTCTTTATATATTTTCTTATTTAATAACAAATTTAGACTAAAATACGTTGTGGAAATGAACGAGAATACAATCAAGGAAAATAAATTTTAGGAATCATTAGGCATACCTTAGCAGCCACAGTAGTCCTAAGAATTGGGAAAGTTTAATTTTCTATGACTTATGTGTGAGATATGACACTGACAGCTGTATAATATTGAGTTAAAGGAATGATAAACCCATCTATTATGTGGCTATATAAAACTACCGCTCAAGTACTTATGTTCTGTTTCCTTCACCCCACTGTAACAATAATACCTAGAACAAGTTCATGATATATCTTCCACGTATTCTGATGAAGGAGCCTGGAATTGAAGTTTGCATAAAACTGACTGAAGGAAACAGTAAGTTTAGTCTGCAGAAGAGGAGAGGTAAAGTGAACTTAATATGTGAAATCAAATATAGCAAAAGCTCCATTTTATAGAATATCAAGTATATTTCCTAATACAGTGGGAAAATCTCTTTAAAAGTCGTACATTATAAGGATAGCCATTAATTGAGTATTTGATATATTCCTCGGATCTAAGAAAGACAATTACGAACCTGTTTGACACTATTGATACTCCAACATTGATTTTAATCTCTTTGTCCAAATCTCATACTCTGTATATCTGAGATTCATATTCTGTCTTCTTAGTTTCTTTTTTTTTTAATATGTCTCAATCAAATTCATCATTCGGACATTTCATTTTATTCATAATTTTTATCCTTCTCGATGAGAATATGCTGCTTTTCGTCATTGTTTTTTCCTATAATTTCTATTTCTTTCCTACAGCTGACACTTCAAAATATGATTTTTTTAAAGATCAACCTTTATCTCATTGTTAGTAAGCTCAAATATTATTTTATTTCTTTGATTTAGTTCATGATTGCTTGCATGGTTCATGATGTAATTACTACAATGAAGATAACTACTTCATGAACTACTTGAAAATTGACAAGGGTATGCAAGCAACCCCATAAATAAAATAGTAATTGAGCTTAATAACCCTGGGGTGTTATTGGAGCTTCCCAAATGACCCAGTGGTAAAGAATCTGCCTTCCAATGCAGGAGACATGGGTTCAATCCCTGGGTCAGGAAGATCCCCTGGGGAAGGAAATGGCAATCTACTCCAGTATGCTTGCCTGGAAAATTCTATGGACAGAGGAGCCTGACGGTCTACAGTCCATTGGATCGCAAAGAGTTCGACAAGACTCCCCACATCTATGTTATTTCATAGATGTAATAACATCTATGTTACTAAAATTTCTTACTTACTATTATATTTCAATGCAATAGATTTACTTAGATTCTTTGTTGACCATTTTCTAGTGATCACTCTGGGGATTAGGTTATGGATGAAAAGTCTGTACACTATCCTGTATTATTTTTTTGCCAAGAAAATATTTGTTTGCCTGTTTTCTTTTGTCTGTCACTGTGACCATTCATGAAAGTCTTCAGCAGACACACATCTGATCACATCAAGAAAGATTTCTTGACTTCACTCCTCATGAAGCATATTCTGTTTTTAAGAACTCTACATTGCAAGAAATTTGTAGGAACATGGGTTCATGTTTTGCTTCAATACTAGTGAGTTTTTCTTCATAGTTTGTGGCTATTGCTCATGGTTGATTTCTTATTTCATTGAAAGTTTGCCTGTTACTATTCTAACTTTTGCTAATGTTTTGAAGCTTTATCTTTGTATCTGATGTCAAAATGCTGGCACTTGCAAAAGCCATTGGTCTAATAATGATACTCCAACATTGATTTTAATCTCTTTGTCCAAATCTCATACTCTGTATATCTGAGATTCATATTCTGTCTTCTTAGTTTCTTTTTTTTTTAATATGTCTCAATCAAATTCATCATTCGGACATTTCATTTTATTCATAATTTTTATCCTTCTCGATGAGAATATGCTGCTTTTCGTCATTGTTTTTTCCTATAATTTCTATTTCTTTCCTACAGCTGACACTTCAAAATATGATTTTTTTAAAGATCAACCTTTATCTCATTGTTAGTAAGCTCAAATATTATTTTATTTCTTTGATTTAGTTCATGATTGCTTGCATGGTTCATGATGTAATTACTACAATGAAGATAACTACTTCATGAACTACTTGAAAATTGACAAGGGTATGCAAGCAACCCCATAAATAAAATAGTAATTGAGCTTAATAACCCTGGGGTGTTATTGGAGCTTCCCAAATGACCCAGTGGTAAAGAATCTGCCTTCCAATGCAGGAGACATGGGTTCAATCCCTGGGTCAGGAAGATCCCCTGGGGAAGGAAATGGCAATCTACTCCAGTATGCTTGCCTGGAAAATTCTATGGACAGAGGAGCCTGACGGTCTACAGTCCATTGGATCGCAAAGAGTTCGACAAGACTCCCCACATCTATGTTATTTCATAGATGTAATAACATCTATGTTACTAAAATTTCTTACTTACTATTATATTTCAATGCAATAGATTTACTTAGATTCTTTGTTGACCATTTTCTAGTGATCACTCTGGGGATTAGGTTATGGATGAAAAGTCTGTACACTATCCTGTATTATTTTTTTGCCAAGAAAATATTTGTTTGCCTGTTTTCTTTTGTCTGTCACTGTGACCATTCATGAAAGTCTTCAGCAGACACACATCTGATCACATCAAGAAAGATTTCTTGACTTCACTCCTCATGAAGCATATTCTGTTTTTAAGAACTCTACATTGCAAGAAATTTGTAGGAACATGGGTTCATGTTTTGCTTCAATACTAGTGAGTTTTTCTTCATAGTTTGTGGCTATTGCTCATGGTTGATTTCTTATTTCATTGAAAGTTTGCCTGTTACTATTCTAACTTTTGCTAATGTTTTGAAGCTTTATCTTTGTATCTGATGTCAAAATGCTGGCACTTGCAAAAGCCATTGGTCTAATAATGAATTAGGGAAATAAACCAAAGACAGACCTTGCATACCTGGCTGACAAGCCCTAGGCATGTCTGATTCAAAATACAGAAGCTGATCCATTTCTGTCTGAAGTTTAGAGAAGGCATGCACTAGGATCAGAAAAGGGAAACTGAAATTGGCAGGAAAGGTATGGACACAGGAGAATTTAGGAATTTAGGAAGATCAAGACCCTTGGACTTCTACTTTGATGTATTCTTCCCATTTTATCATCTTTGGCCATCTGTTTACATTTCCTTTCTGTCTTTCTCATTTTGCACCCCATGCATGATGATCCACTTTCTCATTTTGCACCCCATGCATGATGATCCACTATGTTTCTTCCCTTCAATCCTTCATTTTTTTAGGAGAGCTACTGGTGTCTAGTTTTCTGTTTTCCAATGGTCTTGGAAAGTAGGACTCAGTTGGGCTGCTGGAAATTTCCATTGGTGGATTTACTATTTACACTTATTTTCAGTTATTGAATTGAAAGTACTGTGCAAGGATTTATTTTTTTCTATAAAAGAACACTGGATAATCCTTCAGTTCAGGATGCACTCCTGAGCTTTTGCCAATGCCAGAGGCTATTTGATATTTATATGCTGTTATTGCCAGAAACTGCTCCTCTCTTCTCACTCATCAAAACAAACACAGATTGGGAAAAAATGATTAGTTTTGCTTTTAATGACAGTAGAAGTCAATTACATGAAAATTTGGGGGCATTTTTCCTTTATTATCACTTTCTAATTAGTACTTGGCATCCCTTTGTTTTTTTCATATTTTGATCAATAGTTCATATCTCATTAGAGAGGACAGAATAACTGTACTATTAAAACAAATAGGTTGAAAAATATCAGAAGATTAGAACAGTATGGTTTTACTTTCTATTCAAACCAGAGTCAGCAGTGGGCTGATCCTTCCTCATTGGTGACTTGGGAATCAGGCGATTGCATTGTGCAGATGTAGATCTGGAACACTCAGATCCAAACTCTCTGCTGAAGGGCAAAAAGAGGAAGGGGGTGTTGTACAATGGGCCAAATCTGGATGTGTTTTGTATTATTTATGCCTGTATTCCACTAGCCAAAATGTAATCATATAATTTTCAACCTACCTGCAAGAAAGATTTGAAAGATTAGATTTTTGTGTACCTAGAATACAGTGATTTGAGCATCTTCTTATCTTGGACAGTGCATTTTTGTTTACAAGATTATTTTACCCTACTTTCACTGTTTCCTGAGAAAGCAATAAAAAGCCCCATCTTGCTAGTGATTACTGCTCAGATCTTTAGGTGTCATTAGATGCAGATGTGACTGCCTTTGGTCTGCAAACCTACACATGTAAAAGGCAAAGTTCTTCCTTTTCCAGGACAAACACCTAGAATTCAGTGATGGAATAGGTTCTAGGTACACACAATAATCACTTGCTTTTGGAAAGAAAAAAAAAAGGGAGGCGTACAGTATCTACTGTCAAACAACGATGTGAAACTCACTGGGAAGAGATTTTAATAAAGGCCCCAGGCACACACAGCTTCCCAGGTGGTGCTATGGTAAAGAACCCACCTGTCAGTGCAGGAGACATAAGAAATACGGGTTTGATTCTTGGTTGGGAAGATTCCCTGGAGGAGGGCATGGCAACCCACTCCAGTATTCTTGCCAGGAGAATCCTATGGACAGTAGGCCAGGCAGGCTACAGTCTATATGGTCACAATGAGTCAGGCATAACTGAATGACTAAACAACAACAACAGGTACACACTCTGTGGGTGAAGGAATTACCTTGACTAAACTCTGATAGTTCACAGGAAGGAGCCCCTTATCCACAAGACTTTTTGAACTCTGGCTCTGACCTCAGAGATCTCCTTGTTCATTACTCTCCTTGGCCATATTCGAACTGGTGACTGGAGACTCCTTGCAGGGTCCGTAATGAGCCTCTCTTAAAAGAAGGTATGGGCCGAAG
The DNA here is from genome assembly GCA_022376925.1 of Tragulus kanchil. Classification (NCBI taxonomy): domain Eukaryota; kingdom Metazoa; phylum Chordata; class Mammalia; order Artiodactyla; family Tragulidae; genus Tragulus; species Tragulus kanchil. The sequence goes on from JAIOJX010000004.1 coordinate 147,052,314, forward strand.
GCTTTAAAATTCTTGATGATTTAAAAGCTTTTCTGGGGGCTTCCCCTGGTAGTCCAGTGGGTAAGGACACCGCCTTGCAGTGCAAGGGGCGCCGGTTCGAGCCCTGGCCTGGGAAGATCCCACATGCCGCGGAGCGGCTGGACGGATGTGTCCAATCGCCGAGCCAGAGCTCTGGAGCACATGCGCCCAGAGCCGGTGCTCTGCAACGACAGACGCCACCGCGATGGGAGGCCCACAGGAGCCAAAGAACAAAGACGGATGAACATAGAGAAACGAAAGACCAATAGAAGTGGCCCGCCTGCTCCCTTCCCTCCCCAACCCGACCCCCGCCCAAAATAAATAAATAAATAAATCTTTAAAAAAAATATAAAAAAAGCCTTTCTGGATGAGCTAATGGTTATCTTGATATATCTCCAAAAACTTAATACACTTCCAGTACATTTGTTTGTGTCACCTGAAATTATTAGTATTCTCTGGACACAGATGTCAAGTGTACTTTACTTCTATGTTTTACATGACTCATTCTCTTACTAGCTGCTTAAAATATCTGCCAACGGCATACCATATCTTTGAAAAATCTGCCAATGGCTCATTCTTCCTTTAAATATGCCTGTTTTTATATTTCCCTACTTCCTTACTTTTCTTTGGATTCTCCTTCATATCCCTATTTTCTACCTCACACTGCTATAGAAAAGTGTTGCTATTGTGTAGTCCCTAAATCATGTCCACCTCTTTGCCACCCCATGGACTGCAGCCTTCCAGCCCGTCTATTCCAGAAAAAATCTAGTGGTTAGGACATGAATTCTTGCCAGGAGAATCCTAGACAGTACCAGGACTAGTATGGTCACAATGAGTCAGGCATAACTGAATGACTAAACAACAACAACAGGTACACACTCTGTGGGTGAAGGAATTACCTTGACTAAACTCTGATAGTTCACAGGAAGGAGCCCCTTATCCACAAGACTTTTTGAACTCTGGCTCTGACCTCAGAGATCTCCTTGTTCATTACTCTCCTTGGCCATATTCGAACTGGTGACTGGAGACTCCTTGCAGGGTCCGTAATGAGCCTCTCTTAAAAGAAGGTATGGGCCGAAGGCTTTAAAATTCTTGATGATTTAAAAGCTTTTCTGGGGGCTTCCCCTGGTAGTCCAGTGGGTAAGGACACCGCCTTGCAGTGCAAGGGGCGCCGGTTCGAGCCCTGGCCTGGGAAGATCCCACATGCCGCGGAGCGGCTGGACGGATGTGTCCAATCGCCGAGCCAGAGCTCTGGAGCACATGCGCCCAGAGCCGGTGCTCTGCAACGACAGACGCCACCGCGATGGGAGGCCCACAGGAGCCAAAGAACAAAGACGGATGAACATAGAGAAACGAAAGACCAATAGAAGTGGCCCGCCTGCTCCCTTCCCTCCCCAACCCGACCCCCGCCCAAAATAAATAAATAAATAAATCTTAAAAAAAAAAAAAAAAAAAAAAAGCCTTTCTGGATGAGCTAATGGTTATCTTGATATATCTCCAAAAACTTAATACACTTCCAGTACATTTGTTTGTGTCACCTGAAATTATTAGTATTCTCTGGACACAGATGTCAAGTGTACTTTACTTCTATGTTTTACATGACTCATTCTCTTACTAGCTGCTTAAAATATCTGCCAACGGCATACCATATCTTTGAAAAATCTGCCAATGGCTCATTCTTCCTTTAAATATGCCTGTTTTTATATTTCCCTACTTCCTTACTTTTCTTTGGATTCTCCTTCATATCCCTATTTTCTACCTCACACTGCTATAGAAAAAGTGTTGCTATTGTGTAGTCCCTAAATCATGTCCACCTCTTTTGCCACCCCATGGACTGCAGCCTTCCAGGCTTCTCTGTTCATGGAATTCCCCAGAAAAGAATACTGGAGTGGGTTAATGAACATCCCATCAAGGAGAATGTACATTATAAAAAATATACATATGAAATGGAAAGTATTTATATGATAAAACAAAAAGCAAAAATAAGATGACATCCTGCATTTATCTATTTAACAAATTTTACACATTTTTTAGTCCCACTGTGGCAAATTCCAGGTGTACTATTCTGCTGTGAAGCCACGATAAAGTCCACAGAATTTACCCAGTTTTACTTTTATCATATATTTTCAAAAGCACTTGTGTAGGTCATAGGTGCCTAATGCAATGATATTCTGTGTTTAAAAGTTGACCTAGCTGGTTGAAAATGTACATTTTTAAACTAATTAAGACTGGCCAGTTCAGGAGTGTGGTCACTTTAATTAGATATCTGATATAATGACCTCCTCTTCTCGTCATTAGTTTCACAATATTCCACTACTTGCATGACTTGTTAGCTAATTTTTTTTTTTTTTAAATCTACATCTGCAGGAATTGCCACTTTCCTTCTCATCTTTGAGAAGGAAAATTCTATCAGAATATACTCACACATAAAGAGCAATAGGTAAAATTCTTTAAAATCAGTGTGTATGTTTCCTAAAACCTTGCCAACAAATTCTTGACTCCCCTAACAATATTATCACATAAGGTAGTGCATTAAGCTTTAAAAGTAGATTAATTTTTGCAATAGACTTAATGAAAACATCATCATGTAAACACTTTTAGTAGGGTTCTAAAGTGAGAGGAAAACCATCATCTTTCTCTTAAAGTCTAAAATATGTGTATTATTGGAGTAAAAACAAAATGTTCTACCAACTCGGAAAAGGACCTCTCCACAAAAGTAGATGAGAAGTTAGAAATTAGATAGATTCTAATGGCAGAAAGCAAGGGGAAAGTAAAGAGTTTCTTGATGAGGACGAAAGAGGAGAGTGAAAGACCTGGATTAAATCTTAACATTCAAGAAACTGAGAGCATAGCATCTGGTCTCATCTCTCCATGGCAAATAGAAGGTGAAAAGTCAAAGTAGTGACAGATTTCGATACACATGCTATAGTTCTATTGTGTAGTCCCTAAATCATGTCCACCTCTTTTGCCACCCCATGGACTGCAGCCTTCCAGGCTTCTCTGTTCATGGAATTCCCCAGAAAAGAATACTGGAGTGGGTTAATGAACATCCCATCAAGGAGAATGTACATTATAAAAAATATACATATGAAATGGAAAGTATTTATATGATAAAACAAAAAGCAAAAATAAGATGACATCCTGCATTTATCTATTTAACAAATTTTACACATTTTTTAGTCCCACTGTGGCAAATTCCAGGTGTACTATTCTGCTGTGAAGCCACGATAAAGTCCACAGAATTTACCCAGTTTTACTTTTATCATATATTTTCAAAAGCACTTGTGTAGGTCATAGGTGCCTAATGCAATGATATTCTGTGTTTAAAAGTTGACCTAGCTGGTTGAAAATGTACATTTTTAAACTAATTAAGACTGGCCAGTTCAGGAGTGTGGTCACTTTAATTAGATATCTGATATAATGACCTCCTCTTCTCGTCATTAGTTTCACAATATTCCACTACTTGCATGACTTGTTAGCTAATTTTTTTTTTTTTTAAATCTACATCTGCAGGAATTGCCACTTTCCTTCTCATCTTTGAGAAGGAAAATTCTATCAGAATATACTCACACATAAAGAGCAATAGGTAAAATTCTTTAAAATCAGTGTGTATGTTTCCTAAAACCTTGCCAACAAATTCTTGACTCCCCTAACAATATTATCACATAAGGTAGTGCATTAAGCTTTAAAAGTAGTTTAAATTTTTTGCAATAGACTTAATGAAAACATCATCATGTAAACACTTTTAGTAGGGTTCTAAAGTGAGAGGAAAACCATCATCTTTCTCTTAAAGTCTAAAATATGTGTATTATTGGAGTAAAAACAAAATGTTCTACCAACTCGGAAAAGGACCTCTCCACAAAAGTAGATGAGAAGTTAGAAATTAGATAGATTCTAATGGCAGAAAGCAAGGGGAAAGTAAAGAGTTTCTTGATGAGGACGAAAGAGGAGAGTGAAAGACCTGGATTAAATCTTAACATTCAAGAAACTGAGAGCATAGCATCTGGTCTCATCTCTCCATGGCAAATAGAAGGTGAAAAAGTCAAAGTAGTGACAGATTTGATTTTCTTGGGCTCCAAAAACTACTGAGGATGGTGACTGGAGCCACAAAGTTAAAAGATGCTTGCTCCTAGTGAGAAAAGTTATGAGAAACCTAGAAGCATATTAAAAGCAGAGACATCACTTTGTCACAAAGGCTCCTATAGTCAAAGCTATGGTTTTTCCAGTAGTCATGGAGGGATGTGACATTTGGACCATAAATATAGCTGAGAGCCAAAGAACTGATGCTTTCAAATTGTGCTGGAAGACCCCTGAGAGACCCTTGGACAGCAAGGCGATAAAACTGGACAATTCTAAAGGTAATCAACCCTGAACATTCATTGGAAGGACTGATGCTGAAACTGAAATACTTGGGTTTCCTGATGTGAAGAGTCAACTCAGTGGAAAACACGCTGATGCTGGAAAAGATTGAGGGTAGGAAGATGAGGGTTCCAGGGTATGAGATGGTTGAATGGCATCACCAACACAATGCACCTGAGTTTGTACACACTCAGGGAGATGGTGAAGGACAGAGACACCTGGCATGGTGTACTCCATTGGGGTCTCAAAGTGTTGGAGACGAGTTAATGAATAAACACCACCACCACCAAAGAATGAGCTTAAAGTCAGAAATCCACGTGAAATCCCAGGCAATCTGCTATGGAAACTGAAAAGTCAGGAATAAATTTCACAGATTTTGTTCCCAAGTGGACACAACTCTATGATCATTCCCCCCAAAATGACTGTTCTCTTGTGCCTGGTATTTTCCTCACTCAAGCAATCCGTAGTTCATCTACAGCCTACTCACACAACTGACCTTCTGCTCAGTCAACTTAAATTTAAAAGTGTATATTGGAGTAAAAACAAAATGTTCTACCAACTCGGAAAAGGACCTCTCCACAAAAGTAGATGAGAAGTTAGAAATTAGATAGATTCTAATGGCAGAAAGCAAGGGGAAAGTAAAGAGTTTCTTGATGAGGACGAAAGAGGAGAGTGAAAGACCTGGATTAAATCTTAACATTCAAGAAACTGAGAGCATAGCATCTGGTCTCATCTCTCCATGGCAAATAGAAGGTGAAAAAGTCAAAGTAGTGACAGATTTGATTTTCTTGGGCTCCAAAAACTACTGAGGATGGTGACTGGAGCCACAAAGTTAAAAGATGCTTGCTCCTAGTGAGAAAAGTTATGAGAAACCTAGAAGCATATTAAAAGCAGAGACATCACTTTGTCACAAAGGCTCCTATAGTCAAAGCTATGGTTTTTCCAGTAGTCATGGAGGGATGTGACATTTGGACCATAAATATAGCTGAGAGCCAAAGAACTGATGCTTTCAAATTGTGCTGGAAGACCCCTGAGAGACCCTTGGACAGCAAGGCGATAAAACTGGACAATTCTAAAGGTAATCAACCCTGAACATTCATTGGAAGGACTGATGCTGAAACTGAAATACTTGGGTTTCCTGATGTGAAGAGTCAACTCAGTGGAAAACACGCTGATGCTGGAAAAGATTGAGGGTAGGAAGATGAGGGTTCCAGGGTATGAGATGGTTGAATGGCATCACCAACACAATGCACCTGAGTTTGTACACACTCAGGGAGATGGTGAAGGACAGAGACACCTGGCATGGTGTACTCCATTGGGGTCTCAAAGTGTTGGAGACGAGTTAATGAATAAACACCACCACCACCAAAGAATGAGCTTAAAGTCAGAAATCCACGTGAAATCCCAGGCAATCTGCTATGGAAACTGAAAAGTCAGGAATAAATTTCACAGATTTTGTTCCCAAGTGGACACAACTCTATGATCATTCCCCCCAAAATGACTGTTCTCTTGTGCCTGGTATTTTCCTCACTCAAGCAATCCGTAGTTCATCTACAGCCTACTCACACAACTGACCTTCTGTCTCAGTCACAGAACTTAATTAGCACATGTCTAAGTAATGTTCCCCAGTTTGTGGCTGTTCTAAACTTTATCATAATCTCCATCTCCACTATGACAGTTTATGAAAGGAGTGATGAAGAGTTTGATCCTCTGTTGGTGTCCCTGGTAACCTGAAGACAATTCCCCTATAACTGATAACCTCCTTCTTTCCCTGGTAGGTAAGACTGCTGCCATCAGCTGCTGGCTGGCTAAGGTCCATGGTGGGGAGTCACTCCAGGACCCTCCTTGCTTTAGTCAGGTAAAGGTCCCTATCAATTAAACCATCAGTGTCTCTGTTCTTGGTTATGGGTTCTTTCTTTGTTCTTGAGGCTGAGCTTGCCAATCTGAAGGTACCCCAACTGATTTCTCTTCTCTTGGGCCTATAGATCTATATTTATTCTAATATTATGTCATTTTGATTAGGGCAGCTTGTAATATATTTTGAAATGAAGAAACATGATGCCTTCAGCTTTCTTGTTATTGTTGTTTACTTGCTAGATTGTATCCAACTCCTCTGTGACCCTATGGACTGTAGACCACCAGTCCCCTCTATCAATGAGGAGGCAAATATTCCCAGGCAAGAATACTGGAGTTGACTGTCATTTCCTTCTCCAGGGATCCAATCTGCATCCCCTGCATTGGCAGGCAGATTCTTTACCACTGAGCCACCAGGGAAGCTCCTCTAACTCTGCTTTTGTTATTCCTTCTCAGTACTGCTTTGGCTATTTTTCTGTGGTTCCATAAATTTTAGATGCTTTTCATCTAACTCTGCTTTTTATATTTGTACACACTCAGGGAGATGGTGAAGGACAGAGACACCTGGCATGGTGTACTCCATTGGGGTCTCAAAGTGTTGGAGACGAGTTAATGAATAAACACCACCACCACCAAAGAATGAGCTTAAAGTCAGAAATCCACGTGAAATCCCAGGCAATCTGCTATGGAAACTGAAAAGTCAGGAATAAATTTCACAGATTTTGTTCCCAAGTGGACACAACTCTATGATCATTCCCCCCAAAATGACTGTTCTCTTGTGCCTGGTATTTTCCTCACTCAAGCAATCCGTAGTTCATCTACAGCCTACTCACACAACTGACCTTCTGTCTCAGTCACAGAACTTAATTAGCACATGTCTAAGTAATGTTCCCCAGTTTGTGGCTGTTCTAAACTTTATCATAATCTCCATCTCCACTATGACAGTTTATGAAAGGAGTGATGAAGAGTTTGATCCTCTGTTGGTGTCCCTGGTAACCTGAAGACAATTCCCCTATAACTGATAACCTCCTTCTTTCCCTGGTAGGTAAGACTGCTGCCATCAGCTGCTGGCTGGCTAAGGTCCATGGTGGGGAGTCACTCCAGGACCCTCCTTGCTTTAGTCAGGTAAAGGTCCCTATCAATTAAACCATCAGTGTCTCTGTTCTTGGTTATGGGTTCTTTCTTTGTTCTTGAGGCTGAGCTTGCCAATCTGAAGGTACCCCAACTGATTTCTCTTCTCTTTCGGCCTATAGATCTATATTTATTCTAATATTATGTCATTTTGATTAGGGCAGCTTGTAATATATTTTGAAATGAAGAAACATGATGCCTTCAGCTTTCTTGTTATTGTTGTTTACTTGCTAGATTGTATCCAACTCCTCTGTGACCCTATGGACTGTAGACCACCAGTCCCCTCTATCAATGAGGAGGCAAATATTCCCAGGCAAGAATACTGGAGTTGACTGTCATTTCCTTCTCCAGGGATCCAATCTGCATCCCCTGCATTGGCAGGCAGATTCTTTACCACTGAGCCACCAGGGAAGCTCCTCTAACTCTGCTTTTGTTATTCCTTCTCAGTACTGCTTTGGCTATTTTTTCTGTGGTTCCCCATAAATTTTAGATGATTTTTCATTTCTATAACAATTACCATTCAGATTTCTGCATGCACTATATTGAACCTGTAGATCATGTCAGATAGCATGAATATTTTAATATTTTCCAATTGTTGAATGAAGAATGTCTTTTTCATTTAATTAATTTCCTTCATAATTGTTTTGTAGTTTTTCAGTGTACAACTCTTTCATTGTTTTGGTTAAATATACTTCTAGGTAATTGTTTTTCATAACTTTATACATTTGATTTTTTTAATGTATGTCATCTGCAAATATTACATGAATTTAGACTTTTTAATTGGATCTACTTTATTTATTTTATTTATGCATATGTAAATGAAAGAGCGTTGATATAGTCTGGATTTTAGACAAATTTTAATGTTTTAAATACAGTTTTATTTTTCTTATTTATAAATATATATTGTTTTGAGAAAAAGTAAGTTTGGGTTATAATTACCAGCTTCTAATTATACTTGACTTATCATATCTAAAAACAATTAAATTTTCTTTACAACAAATATATCTCTACTTCTTAGAAATGCATCTCTACTTCTCAGCTAAAGCAAAATTGCTTTGTTTAATTGCCTTGGGCTTCATAAATTTCAAGAAAAATATTGTCCCTTATGCTGTGCTCTTTCTTAAAAATAATTCAAAACTGACTGAATGTTTTGGCAATCTATTCATTATATTGGACAATAAAGCACATGGGTTAACATTTTAAAATGTCAAACACTTTTGTTTAATTGAGCTCGTTTCTTCCAAGATGTTAGTATGCAATATCAATAAATGAAAAATACAGTTTTGACCTTCCAAATGGTCAAATTAACATTTAAATAAATCTATACATATTGAGAAACAACTTAGTTTTTTAGAAACATTACACTGCTTATCAATCCATGAAAGATTATATAATGATATGAAAAGGACAAAGTGAAAATAAAACATTACTCATTTTGTATTCAACACTGAAATATCAATTTTCAAATTACTTTTCAACACACAATCATTTTCCTTAGATGCAATAAAAGAATATTCTATAAATGTCATTTAAAAACAGTCACTGATATGTTTATAATGAAAAGTTATATGGCATTTATTATTGCCAGTCACTATTCTAAGTGCCTTAGCTATACTAATTCATTTTCTCATTACAGTGACTCTTTGAGGAGTTATCCATTATTGCTACCATGTTATAGATGCGTGGAAACTGACAAATGCAAAATTTAAATGACTCATCCAATATTCTCAGCTACAAAATAGTAGAACTGAATTTTACCCTTAAGTCTCAGCAATATAGAATTTCCTCAGATACTGAATTTCAGCAAATTTTTTTAAGGATGCCCAATGCTGCCAATAATCTTTTACACATACATACATGAATACACATATAACATGCGTACAACCATAGATGTATACATGTAAAAGTATGTAATGCACACATAATGTGTTTGTGATTCCACGACTTCTTTCTCTATAGTCCATTACACAATCCAAGTAATTTTTCCTTTTGTTTTTTTCCTCCATCTTCCTAAACAGGATTTATTCATTCTTTGCTTTTTTCTTTATTTTTAATATCATACAAGAAATATATTTTAATTATATAGTTGTTCACTGTGTTATGGTAATCTTGCATCTCTTTTTGTTTACCAAAACTCCCAGAAACAAAGATGACAAATGAATCAAAATGAATTTGTAACCATTTTATATGAGCTAATATCTTGTTCAATACCAAAGTTACTTCTGGATTTTTTAGACACCTAAAGATACAAAATCCTCTTATTTGATAACACAATTATAATAATGTGTTAGATACTTGCTAACATTGTTCTCTTTATTAACGAGAGATATTCATTATAGTAAAAATCATATTAAAAATGGTTCTTTCACCATTGCCTACAAAAATCCTTGACCCATTGCAATCGTTGAATATATTTCAGTTAAAATTTATTATTTATCAATGAAATCTTATAAAGACACTCTGTTAGCCAACAGTAATTACTAATCCAGGAAGAGTGAAATCTTTTTTTCTCCATGATAAAATGGGATGTATTTCAGGAATGCAAAGTTGTTTGACATATGAAAATCAGTCTATTCAATACACATAGTAATGGAATAAAGGACAAAATAATGAGTAATCATCTTGATAGATTCAGGAAAAAAGTTTGAAAAAAATCTGTTTTAATTTTACTATTTCATAGACAAAGACACTCAACAAAGTAGTAATAGAGGGCAAAGCTCTCATCCTAATTAAAAAACAAAAGAAAAAACTCTAGGAAAAACCCACAGGTAACATATTTAATAGTGAAGGACTGAAGGCTTTGCCCTAAATCAGGAAGAAGACAAGATTTCCCCCTTTTGCCACTTAACATTCAACACTATATTGGAGGTTTTAGCCAGAAAATTACTCAAGAAAAAAAAAAAAAAAAAAAAGACATCCACATTGCAAAGAAAGGAGTAAAACTATCACTATTAATAGGTGCTATGATCTTATATAGATAAGATATTAAGGAAGATATAAAAATGGGTTAGGACTAACAAGTAAGTGCAACAAGACTGCAGAAAATAAGGTCAATATACAAAAATAAATTTTTCTACACATTAGCAATGAATAATGCAAAATGAAATTAAGAAAGTAATTCTATTTACAATAGCATCTAAAAAATAACTACTTCAGTATAAAATTAATAAAAGAACTTAAAGACTTGCACACTGAGAAGCAAAGCACTGTTGAGATACATTTAAAATATCTCATAAGATAAGGTGTACAGACTAAAATTCTTAGTGCATCTTCCAAAACTCTGAGCAACAAATTTCAGTATATTTTCTTTGATGTTAGAGAATAACAATGGATGATTAGTAACATGATGATGAAATGCAGCGTGAAAAAAAGTGAAGATAAAAACTTCACAAAATTGTAGAGGATGAAGTTAACTCACTCCCTATTAGAAGGCAAGAAAGTGTCTTTGAGAGTGAAGCCTGCCTCCAAGCACATGTGTGGGCTAAAGATTTGCTGCAAAGAGAAGAGATTAACAAAGTTTCCTATCTAGAGGGTGCTGTGGCTGGGCAGGCAGTTTGCATGATATTCTCTAAATGTTTGATAAAATTCACCTGTGAAACCATCAGGTCCTTGACTTTTGTTTGTTGGGAGGTTTTTAATCACAGTTTCAATTTCAGTGCTTGTGATTGGTCTGTTCATATTTTCTATTTCTTCCTGGTTCAGTTGAGGGAGACTGTACCTTTCTCTAAGAAATTGTCCATTTTTTCCAGGTTGTCCATTTTACTAGCATACAATTGTTTATAGTATTTTCTTACAATTCTTAGTATTTCTGTGGCGTAAGTTGTAACTTCTTTTTTATTTCAAATTTTACTGATCTGAGTCCTCTCTCATTTTTTCTTGATGAGTCTGGCTAAAAGTTTAATGATTTTGTTTGTCTTTTCAAAAAAAAAAAAAAAAAAAAACAGCTTTTCGTTTGATTTTTGCAATGGCTTTCTTTGTCTCTATTTCATTGATTTCTGCTCTGATACTGATGATTTCCTTCCTTCTACCAACCTTAGGTTTTGTTCGTTGGAGGAGTGAAATCTTAATCCAAAGATTTCTGAAATAAAGCTCACTGAGCATAATACCTATAAGAAGTTGCTGGTTCATGTTAACAAGTTTGTGCTGAATAATTACAAGGCATATATTTTCTTTTTTTTTTAAAGATTAAAACTGAAGTATAGTCAATGTATTTTGAAAGGTTCTTTGAGATTCAACTTTATTTTATGTCTCTGAGCTTTGCATATGGATTTTTTTGGTGGGAAGAATATATTGCAATAACTGCTGTCTGAATCACAGAGAAAAAATGAATACTCTCCACTCTTCAAATATTCCCTGTGGTTCTTGGAGAGAATCTTCCTCTTCTGCCCACTGAGATGCTATTTTATTCTGTGGAAATGTTATTGCTCTGACTCTTCAACATCATTTATCCAAGTAAATAGTCACATATTGCATCTAAACATAGGAAGAGCTTCAAAATCACTGTAAATATATTAGATCCCTTTCTGCACAGTAGTATGAACAGCTGATCCTCTTTGCATTATGTCATACTGATCACTTACCATTTAGATGAATTTTTCAGCTTTTTATTTGTCTAAAGTTTTAAGTAATCTATATGACTAAAGCTATATGACATCAGCTATTTCTACTACTGAACAGAGAAGGATCTAAGTTATCTAAAGTGACTTTGAAACTCTTCATATTTTTGGATTGAATATGTAAACATGTAATACTCCATACTCTTTCCAGGTGGCTCAGTGGTAAAGAATCTACCTGGCAAGCAGGAGATGTAGGAGACACAGCTTCAATTCCTTGGTTCAGAAAAACCACTGGAGGATGAAATGGCAACCCACTTCAGTATTTTTGCCTGATAAGAGGAGCATGGTGGGCTACATTCATTGGGGCTGCAAAGAATCAGACACAACTTAGCGACTACACAACAGCAGTTATTGTATTATAAAACGTAGTCACTAATAAGATAACTTTATTAGGAACCATCTAAAAATTCAAAGAAATAGTTTTGCTAAATATAATCCCTTTGATATTAATATGAGAAATGTGCATCTAATATTTCATTCTGCAGTTAAACTTGTCCTGAACCCATATCTCCTGTACCTATCACATTGACAGGCAGACTCTTTACCCACTAAGACATTGGGGAAATCCCAATATAGATACATTTGAACATAATTTCTAATATTTGTAGAGATACTTTCTTAGAAGCTATTTGTATTTTCAAGTCAAATGAGCACATTCATTTATATGACATTAGTCATTTAGTTTTTACATGCCAAAAGTTTGATTTCCAAAACCAATAAAAATATTGATTTTGTAGGCATCTCTTTGAATATTTCATCCCCAAAGACTGTACTGTATAAGAGTTAGTTACCTAAAACTACAAAGTATCACATTATACATGATCTGTTCTGGCCTCCAAATCATGGCATAGATATTGAAAACTGTGAGAATGTCTTCTGCAAAATAAATTACAAATAAGAATCTGACAAGCAGTTTCTTGTTTTACAGAGTGATTTAACATTTAACTAAGTAGATTTGTATGAGTCAAGATGATGAGATTCTTGAGAGAATAAAGAGGCATTTACAAGTGTTCAAAAATGTAATGGGATCTGATCTATTGTATCCTTTGAAGTATGTGTTTTTTATTGCATATTGTATGTGTTTTTTACAAGCAAAGCATTTATACCTTGATAAATTTGCAAATAATTTGAGTTTTTTGTCTTGTCTCTATTTCTGCTAAATAAGTGTTTGATGAAGCACAGCATAAATCATTAAGAGGCAAGTTTACCCTACCTATCCTTCATTCTGTGTATTTTCAGGACCTAAGAAAAGGAACTATCTTACATGGATCGGAAAGGTTAGCAAATGGAATTATTTTGTAAATATGGTCAAGATTATTATTTCAGATTGTCAAAAATAGTGTATTTTATACTCTCAGAAGTTTAGCTGAAAGCTGAGCATGATAGGAGATGACTGCACCCTCTTTTTAATGACTATACCAGATCATTTCACAGATAGCAAAACCTGTTTGGCAGTCTTAATCCCTAAATAAAAGTACATAACAGAACATAAAAGATAACTTCATGAAAGAAAGAAATGTGCATCTAATATTTCATTCTGCAGTTAAACTTGTCCTGAACCCATATCTCCTGTACCTATCACATTGACAGGCAGACTCTTTACCCACTAAGACATTGGGGAAATCCCAATATAGATACATTTGAACATAATTTCTAATATTTGTAGAGATACTTTCTTAGAAGCTATTTGTATTTTCAAGTCAAATGAGCACATTCATTTATATGACATTAGTCATTTAGTTTTTACATGCCAAAAGTTTGATTTCCAAAACCAATAAAAATATTGATTTTGTAGGCATCTCTTTGAATATTTCATCCCCAAAGACTGTACTGTATAAGAGTTAGTTACCTAAAACTACAAAGTATCACATTATACATGATCTGTTCTGGCCTCCAAATCATGGCATAGATATTGAAAACTGTGAGAATGTCTTCTGCAAAATAAATTACAAATAAGAATCTGACAAGCAGTTTCTTGTTTTACAGAGTGATTTAACATTTAACTAAGTAGATTTGTATGAGTCAAGATGATGAGATTCTTGAGAGAATAAAGAGGCATTTACAAGTGTTCAAAAATGTAATGGGATCTGATCTATTGTATCCTTTGAAGTATGTGTTTTTTATTGCATATTGTATGTGTTTTTTACAAGCAAAGCATTTATACCTTGATAAATTTGCAAATAATTTGAGTTTTTTGTCTTGTCTCTATTTCTGCTAAATAAGTGTTTGATGAAGCACAGCATAAATCATTAAGAGGCAAGTTTACCCTACCTATCCTTCATTCTGTGTATTTTCAGGACCTAAGAAAAGGAACTATCTTACATGGATCGGAAAGGTTAGCAAATGGAATTATTTTGTAAATATGGTCAAGATTATTATTTCAGATTGTCAAAAATAGTGTATTTTATACTCTCAGAAGTTTAGCTGAAAGCTGAGCATGATAGGAGATGACTGCACCCTCTTTTTAATGACTATACCAGATCATTTCACAGATAGCAAAACCTGTTTGGCAGTCTTAATCCCTAAATAAAAGTACATAACAGAACATAAAAGATAACTTCATGAAAGAACAATTTGTAGCAGTAATTCAAACCTCAACTTAACAAGGCTCTTTCTCATTAAACTAAAAAAGAAGTGGGGAAGAAAATTACAGAAATGGTGGCTGACCCAAAGAAATGCTTACTGTCATTTTACTCTCCAGAATATATGCTGATGTGAATTTCTTAAATGGGAACTTGGAATAGTAATTTTCTTATTTGTTGGTTGATTAATATTGCTTGCTCATCAGCTACCTTATGAGAGGCATATGAGACATTACAAAAAATTAAGAAAAATAACAAATGTCTGTCTGGAGTACTTCTAATATACTAACCACAAAAGGTGGCTATTTATGAGACTCTGTAAAATTCCCATCCAGGAAAACTGTTAAGGCTAAGTAACAAGTCACTTCACTTTTGTGAGTTAAGCCACTAGATTACTAAAAATCTTCTGAGATTTCATTTTCTATGTAGTTAGAATAGGGTTGTGAAAGCGAAAGTTCTCAGTCCTGTCTGACTCTTTATGACTCCATGGACTGTAGCCCACTAGGCTCCTCTGTCCATGGAATTTTCCAGGCATAAATTCTGGAGTGGGTAGTCATCCCCTTGTCCAGGGAATCTTCCCAACTGAAGGATCAAACCTGGGTCTCCTGAATTGCAGCCATATTCTTTACCCTCTGAACCACTAGGGAACTGCAGGATAGGGTTGGGGGTGAGGAAAAACATCTTTTAAGATCTGTAGTATTTCTTCTGGCTTCAGGAACATTTGAGGCATTAATCCTTAGTGGAATCTATCTTGCTACACCAATTTAAGAAGAGGTTTGCTGCGGGCAGAGCATAGTTACTTATTTCTAATTAATAGAACTGGGGAAACACTTAATTGCCCTGGTACTATTATCAGAAAACTTCAACCTATACTCTGTAGTTCCCTCTAATTTGAGACTAGAACTTCAACAGTAAAAAGGCGTGGAGTTCAAATCAAGATCAGATTTATTGCAAAACAGTAAATCAACATTTATATGTCTTGATAATCAACTTAATACAACATAACTGTGCATCAGTAATCATAGTCAAACCATAACAATAAGGTTTAAAAGTTCAGAACTCAATCAATAAAAATACAATAGTCTTACCCCAGAGCTGGAAAGCCTCTCATGTTTGAGCCGTATGAGCAAGCTGTCTCACAGTCTAATCATCACACTTTTTATAATAAATTTTTCCTTTCTTTTCAATTTCTTTATAACTTCTTTGTTTCTAACTATTTGATTTTTAATTGTTTTCAACCACTTAATTTATATAACCTTTCTTTCTAAACATACTGATTCACTTAATAAATCATCAACTCATCACTTCTCTATTTCAGCTTATATCAAGAATTACATAAAATTAACTTTATTTCACTTGATCAAAGCACATTCAAATCAAATCTTTGAAATCAAATATTTTCTTCCCTTTATATTATTTAAACTCATGATTAAGGAAAAATCTGAACTTGGAACTTTAACACCCTGTGCTAGACCAGGGCAGGCTATTCATTTTAACTTGAGCTGCTCTATACCTAAGAATAATGACCCATTTTTCTTTAAAAAAATTATTTCGTTACTTCTCATGCTTCTCCCGCTTACTCTTATGGGGTGGCTGTGATTCAGATGAAGTTTCACTTTCTGCCTTGCTAGAGGAACTTTCTTTCACTGATTCAAAATTTTCCTTACTTCTTTTGGACACAATATTCTTGCCTTTTATATTAATATATGTTCCTCCTTTAGGTAACATCATATTTACCCATTCCTCTTCTCCTTCTGAACTTATCTCACTTTCTAAAGGGCAAATTTTAGGTCTAAAAAACTTATCTGGGGTTCAAGGACTAGCTGAGCTATCCGTGTCATCACTCATTTCTTCATATCCAGGGGCCCAGTAATTTCTTAGGAACTCGCCTGTGGTAGCCCACGTCAGGTTAAGATTAGAGTGCTGTTTCACAGTTCTGCTCTGCATGTTGTGTATGGAATCAAGTACCTATATCATATGATGGACACTAGTTTTTCAGTTATCTGTAAGTAATGAGTACAAGTTATTAAAAGTAAGTTGAAACTGATTAAATTCAGTTGCACCAGGCAATGGAAATCAACATTTATATGTCTTGATAATCAACTTAATACAACATAACTGTGCATCAGTAATCATAGTCAAACCATAACAATAAGGTTTAAAAGTTCAGAACTCAATCAATAAAAATACAATAGTCTTACCCCAGAGCTGGAAAGCCTCTCATGTTTGAGCCGTATGAGCAAGCTGTCTCACAGTCTAATCATCACACTTTTTATAATAAATTTTTCCTTTCTTTTCAATTTCTTTATAACTTCTTTGTTTCTAACTATTTGATTTTTAATTGTTTTCAACCACTTAATTTATATAACCTTTCTTTCTAAACATACTGATTCACTTAATAAATCATCAACTCATCACTTCTCTATTTCAGCTTATATCAAGAATTACATAAAATTAACTTTATTTCACTTGATCAAAGCACATTCAAATCAAATCTTTGAAATCAAATATTTTCTTCCCTTTATATTATTTAAACTCATGATTAAGGAAAAATCTGAACTTGGAACTTTAACACCCTGTGCTAGACCAGGGCAGGCTATTCATTTTAACTTGAGCTGCTCTATACCTAAGAATAATGACCCATTTTTCTTTAAAAAAATTATTTCGTTACTTCTCATGCTTCTCCCGCTTACTCTTATGGGGTGGCTGTGATTCAGATGAAGTTTCACTTTCTGCCTTGCTAGAGGAACTTTCTTTCACTGATTCAAAATTTTCCTTACTTCTTTTGGACACAATATTCTTGCCTTTTATATTAATATATGTTCCTCCTTTAGGTAACATCATATTTACCCATTCCTCTTCTCCTTCTGAACTTATCTCACTTTCTAAAGGGCAAATTTTAGGTCTAAAAAACTTATCTGGGGTTCAAGGACTAGCTGAGCTATCCGTGTCATCACTCATTTCTTCATATCCAGGGGCCCAGTAATTTCTTAGGAACTCGCCTGTGGTAGCCCACGTCAGGTTAAGATTAGAGTGCTGTTTCACAGTTCTGCTCTGCATGTTGTGTATGGAATCAAGTACCTATATCATATGATGGACACTAGTTTTTCAGTTATCTGTAAGTAATGAGTACAAGTTATTAAAAGTAAGTTGAAACTGATTAAATTCAGTTGCACCAGGCAATGGAAGTCATGAAAGAAGAAGGAGCATGCAGACTGATGGCTTCCCAGAGCTGAGGGAACCTTCCTTTGACTACATACATTCCAAGAGAGAGCCCATGTCCCAGACTAGGCAGCCATTATACACGTTTTATCTCTATTATCTTTACATATATGGTGCTCAGGAAATCCTATTCCATCTCATGAGTTTGATCATGATTTAAAGTGCCAAACCACTGGTACTGTTCCAACGGTCAGTAAAACATACATTCACTGGACCCCCAATTCTGCTCTTGACTGCTTTCATGCTATTCCCAACACAATACTTCAACTGATAATGCAAAATTCATTGTTTGGCATTTATCAGTTTCAAGTTCTCCATTTCCTGTCTTTATAAATAGCAAAAAACAACACCTCCATAATGGCCAGAAAGGTATTAAACTATGTGCCCTTCTTTATTTCTCACTTCTCTTCCTGCTATTCTTTGTCTCACTCGCTCCAAGTGAGTCACATGGGCCTCAACACTTCCTAGAACACTCCTCACTCTTTCGCATCTCAAGGCCTCTGTTCTTTCTCATCCATTTGCCTGGGATGTCCCTGATACAGAAACACGTAATTGTATTTTCTTCATATTTTTCCAACTCTGTGTGAAAATAATTTTTCAAATCACGTTTTAGTGAGGATGTGTCCTTCCTTCCTGTTGAAATTGAACCATGTTCTCTAGTACGTCCTTTTATTTTATTCCCCATCACTTTTTTTTACACTAACTCATCGTGTCAGTTATGATTTTAAATTCTGCTTTTCTCACTTGCTAATAGGCAATCTCCATGTGGGCAGGTATTATGGAAATGCCCTACTGTTCCTTAAAAAAAAATGACTGGCAGCTGATATTAATAAATGAATATTGTATGGTTTTTCCTTTTATATGTAATATATTTCAGCTACCTTATAGAGAATCTGAGATGTTAAATACAGTTTGTAACAGCTGTACATGAAAACATCCACATCATGTTAAAAAAAGAAATACAATGCTTTAACAATAAGTCATGAAAGAAGAAGTTGAGCAGTTAAAAGTAAGTTGAAACTGATTAAATTCAGTTGCACCAGGCAATGGAAGTCATGAAAGAAGAAGGAGCATGCAGACTGATGGCTTCCCAGAGCTGAGGGAACCTTCCTTTGACTACATACATTCCAAGAGAGAGCCCATGTCCCAGACTAGGCAGCCATTATACACGTTTTATCTCTATTATCTTTACATATATGGTGCTCAGGAAATCCTATTCCATCTCATGAGTTTGATCATGATTTAAAGTGCCAAACCACTGGTACTGTTCCAACGGTCAGTAAAACATACATTCACTGGACCCCCAATTCTGCTCTTGACTGCTTTCATGCTATTCCCAACACAATACTTCAACTGATAATGCAAAATTCATTGTTTGGCATTTATCAGTTTCAAGTTCTCCATTTCCTGTCTTTATAAATAGCAAAAAACAACACCTCCATAATGGCCAGAAAGGTATTAAACTATGTGCCCTTCTTTATTTCTCACTTCTCTTCCTGCTATTCTTTGTCTCACTCGCTCCAAGTGAGTCACATGGGCCTCAACACTTCCTAGAACACTCCTCACTCTTTCGCATCTCAAGGCCTCTGTTCTTTCTCATCCATTTGCCTGGGATGTCCCTGATACAGAAACACGTAATTGTATTTTCTTCATATTTTTCCAACTCTGTGTGAAAATAATTTTTCAAATCACGTTTTAGTGAGGATGTGTCCTTCCTTCCTGTTGAAATTGAACCATGTTCTCTAGTACGTCCTTTTATTTTATTCCCCATCACTTTTTTTTACACTAACTCATCGTGTCAGTTATGATTTTAAATTCTGCTTTTCTCACTTGCTAATAGGCAATCTCCATGTGGGCAGGTATTATGGAAATGCCCTACTGTTCCTTAAAAAAAAATGACTGGCAGCTGATATTAATAAATGAATATTGTATGGTTTTTCCTTTTATATGTAATATATTTCAGCTACCTTATAGAGAATCTGAGATGTTAATTACAGTTTGTAACAGCTGTACATGAAAAACATCCACATCATGTATAAAACCACTAATCTTAAGGCAATTATACTGCACGCCCTATAAACAGCTGTGGAATTAACAACTTACATCGTAGTGGGAATTTTCCAAGGAAGAAATATTTGCACCTTGTTCATTTATTTTATGACAAAATAACAGAATGCCACAATTTTAAATATTAATATTAAGGAAAATTCACGTTCAGAAATACTAAATTCAAGCCACAAACCAGATTACCTTTCACTCTCAAAATTACATTTCAGGGAGTCCTAACAAAACAATGCAGATTGCCACCTGCATTGTGATGTTTTCCTAATCATTCTGACTTTTACTAAGAAAAAACATACATCTCCCACTCATATTCACCTTATTAATTATTATCTATATTTTAAAAGACAGTATGATTATTGCTTAAACAATTCTTTTCCCAATTGCACAGATAATATAGAGATGCCATAGAGAATGATAAATATGGTATGATTTCACTTATATGTAGAATATAAAACAAACAAACAAATACAACAAATAGAAAGATACTCATAGAACTTTCCTGGTGGTCCAGTGATTAAAAATCCACCCTGAAGTACAGGGGGATCCAGATTCAATTCCCGGTCAAGGAACTAAGATTCAACACACCAAGGAGCTACTGAACCCACATGCTCTGGAGCCTGTGTGCCCACATGCCACAACTAGACCTTAGGCAGCCAAATAAATAAATGTTTTTGTTTCTTTTTTAAAGGAAATAGAGTCACAGACACAGAGAGCAGGTACTTGCCACAAGGGAGGTAACTGGGTGAATAAGACAATTAGATGAGGGAGATTAGAATGCATTTCAAGAATAGAACTGTTCTCTAACTTTTTACCCTTTTTTTACACTAACTCATCGTGTCAGTTATGATTTTAAATTCTGCTTTTCTCACTTGCTAATAGGCAATCTCCATGTGGGCAGGTATTATGGAAATGCCCTACTGTTCCTTAAAAAAAAATGACTGGCAGCTGATATTAATAAATGAATATTGTATGGTTTTTCCTTTTATATGTAATATATTTCAGCTACCTTATAGAGAATCTGAGATGTTAATTACAGTTTGTAACAGCTGTACATGAAAAACATCCACATCATGTATAAAACCACTAATCTTAAGGCAATTATACTGCACGCCCTATAAACAGCTGTGGAATTAACAACTTACATCGTAGTGGGAATTTTCCAAGGAAGAAATATTTGCACCTTGTTCATTTATTTTATGACAAAATAACAGAATGCCACAATTTTAAATATTAATATTAAGGAAAATTCACGTTCAGAAATACTAAATTCAAGCCACAAACCAGATTACCTTTCACTCTCAAAATTACATTTCAGGGAGTCCTAACAAAACAATGCAGATTGCCACCTGCATTGTGATGTTTTCCTAATCATTCTGACTTTTACTAAGAAAAAACATACATCTCCCACTCATATTCACCTTATTAATTATTATCTATATTTTAAAAGACAGTATGATTATTGCTTAAACAATTCTTTTCCCAATTGCACAGATAATATAGAGATGCCATAGAGAATGATAAATATGGTATGATTTCACTTATATGTAGAATATAAAACAAACAAACAAATACAACAAATAGAAAGATACTCATAGAACTTTCCTGGTGGTCCAGTGATTAAAAATCCACCCTGAAGTACAGGGGGATCCAGATTCAATTCCCGGTCAAGGAACTAAGATTCAACACACCAAGGAGCTACTGAACCCACATGCTCTGGAGCCTGTGTGCCCACATGCCACAACTAGACCTTAGGCAGCCAAATAAATAAATGTTTTTGTTTCTTTTTTAAAGGAAATAGAGTCACAGACACAGAGAGCAGGTACTTGCCACAAGGGAGGTAACTGGGTGAATAAGACAATTAGATGAGGGAGATTAGGAAATGCAAATTTCCAGTTACAAATTAATGAGTCACAGGTATGACATGTATTGTGTGGTAAATAAAGATAATAATTATGTAATATCTTTGTGTGGCAAGAGATAGAAACTGAGTTTATCATGGTTATTATTATTTTTTATACTTTTTTTTTGTGGTTTCTAAGTCATCGTTATTTTTCATGCATCTTCACTATTCTTTGGCATGTGTGGGCCTCCCATCACAGTGGTTGCTCCCGCCACAGATCACAGGCTCTGGGTGCACACATTCCAGAGAGCTGGCTGGCAATTGGACACACCGGCCCAGCCTTTCCACAGCATGTGGGATCTTCCCAGGCCAGGAATTGAACCGGTGCCCCTTGCACTGCAAGGTGGACTCTCTACCCACTGGAAAAGCCCCATGATTATTATTTTGAAAATCATAGAAATATTGAATCACTACATTGTACACACTAACCCTGAGGCACCCCAGCATACAAAATAGGTATCTCAATATGGGAATGTAGAAACAGTGAAGGAACTAGTTAACTCGGAAATTCCTAGGGTAACAATTAGAAAATCACAGAGAGCCACTGCATGAAGGCAGGTATAGACCACTAATACTATAAATGGGTGGGGACATTCTGTAAAAAAGCATTAGGTGGGACAAATAATGTTTCTGTGGGCATGGATCTTGGGAAACTAGGATTCAGATCATAGTATGATCTTAAACCTGAGACTAGTGGAGCACCAAAAACAACATTTTGTCCCAGGATCACCAAGTAGCTACATACGTCCATAGCCAGATATCTTCATGAAGATATTAGTCTTCATAGACAAATTGAGCTACAACTGACTAGACATTTATCCACAAGATATACATTAATTTTAAAGAGCTACAACTGACTAGACATTTACCCACAAAACATAAATAATTTTAAACTAGAAAAAATATTATCCTAAATATATATATATTTATATTCTACATAATATATATGTATTATATATAAAGACATACACATATTTATACTTATATGTCTTCCTTCCTTCCTTCTTCCCTTTTTATTCGTTTCCCTTTTTACCATTTGTTTATGTCCTGGCTTCCCTAGTGGCTCGGTGGTAAAGAATCGCCTGCCAGCACAAGAGAAGTGGGGGATTTGGTTCGATTCCTGAGTTGGGAAGATCCCCCGAAGCAGACAATGGCAACTCACTCCAGTATTCTTGTCTGGAGAATTCCACAGACAGAGGAGTCTGGTAGATTATAGTCCATCGGGTCACAAAGAATTGGACATGACTGGGGATGTGCTCACACACACCACGCCCTTCTACTCTTTTAGCTTTTTAAGATCTAAAGATGTTAGGAACACTAATCTAGAGAAGTCTCTTCTTCCAGATAAACCCTAGACTTAAATTGCCCCGTATATCTTGACTTTCAGCGATCTCTCTCTTTTACCTGAAATTCTATAGCCTCAAATATTTTCTGTCAAGCAAAGATCTGTTCATTATGGAACCACATGATGTTATAGTGAGAGTCTAGTCACGTAGAGGTTTAGGCTGGATTACCTACTCAAACTCATCAACTGGTAAGTGACAGACCAAAACAAACAAATAAACCATCTGACCATGTGCCTGAGAACAAATTTAATGTCTTTTCCATTAGGTAAACCTGTTTTTTTTTTTTTTTTTTACAAGAACGTCATGCATAACACATCACCATTTTAATTTAGTTACTTTCTCAAATGAATTTCTATTTTAAGAAATAAAGAGGACAGCTTCTATTATATTCCACAATTTTCAATCTTTCACATCAATATATACAGCTGAAAAACATAATTTTGATGAATCTGATATGTGTCTAAATCTATTTATATAACATCGTATTAGTGTAGTGGATGAAATAGTGCTTTGGTTTTTCAAATAAAATGCACCCTGAAATTAACTCACTGATACAGATCAAATTTCTCTCCATAGTAAACAGTTCAACTTTCTTATTATTTTATTTGAAATAGGCTGGCAATATTTCTAAATATATATTCCTTAAAAAAATCATCAGACTGCTGGTTCTAATCAGATTCTGACTGAATAGATTTGGAGTGAGGTGAGAGAATCTTCCTTTCTAGTAAGCTGCCAGGTGTAAATGATGCTGTTGGTCCAAGCAACATGCACTATGAACCAAATACGATAAGACATATAATAACATGGTTACTCCTTTAATGCTATTAAAGTGATGCATACAATATGCCAGAAAAATTGTAAAACTCAGCATTAGCCATAAGACTGGAAAAGATCAGTTTTCATTCCAATCCCAAAAAAGGGAAATGCCAAAGATATTCTAACTACCCTAAACTGTGCTCATTTCCCATGCTAGCAAGGTAATGCTCAGAATTCATCAAGCTAAGCTTTAATAGTACAAGAATTGAGAATTTCCAGATGTACAAACTGGATTTAGAAATGGCAGAGTAACCAAAGTTCAAATTGCTAACATCTGTGAAATCATAGAAAAAGCAAGAGAATTCCAGAAAAAAACATCTACTTCTGCTTCATTGACTCCACTAACACCTTTGTATGTGTGGATCACAACAAACTGGAGAAGTCTTAAAGATATGGGAATACCAGACCACATTACCAGCTTCCCTAGAAACCTTATTGTGGGTCAAGAAGCAAGTTAGAAGCAGACATGGAACAATGACTGGTTCAAAACTGGGAAAGGAGTATGCCAAGGCTCTGTATTTTCACTCTGCTTATTTAGCTTACATGCGATGCATATCTTACAAAATGCTGGGCTAGATTAATCACAAGGTGCTATCAAGATTTCTGGGAGAAATGCCAATAATCTTGATGACACCACTCTTATGGCAGAAAATGAAGAGGAACAAAAGAGATTCTTGATGAGAGTGAAAGATGAGACTGAAAAAATCTAGTTTAGAACTCGACATTCAAAAAAACTAAGATCTATGCTATGGCATTGGGTACTATCAATTCATGGCAAAATAGATGGGCAAACAATGGAAACAGTGACAGGCTTTATTTTCTTGGGCTCCACGATCACCATGGATGGTAACTCCTTGGAAGAAAAACTATGAAAAATCTAAAGAGCGTATTAGAGAGCAGAGATATCACTTTGCCAGCAAAGGTCCATACCATCAAAGCTGTTTTTTCTATCAGTTATATATGGATGTGAGAGTTGGGCCATAAAGAAGGCTGAGTGCTGAAGAACTGATGCCTCACAATTTGGTGTTGGAAAAGGCTCTTGAGAGTTCTTTGGACAGCACAGAAATCAAAACAGTCAATCCTAAAGGAAATTCATCCTGAATATTCATTGGAAGGAATGATGGTGAAGCTGAAGCTCACTGATGTGAATATTTTCACTGATGTGAAGAGAGGACTCATTAGAAAAGAGCGATGCTGGGAAAGATCACAGGCAGGAGGAGAAGGGGACAGCAGAGATGACATGGTTGGTTGGATGGTATCACCCACTCAATGGACATGTGCATGAGCAAAGTCAGGGTGACAGTGAAGCACAGGGAAACCTGGTGTGCTGCAGTCCATGGGGTTGCAGAGTCGGATGTGACTGAGTGACTCAACAACAAAACCTCGAACAATTTTTCTTTATGTGATATTTTAAAAGAGATATTAATCGTATAACAGTTCTAAAGCCTATGTTGCTACTAGATGCCAAGAACTTCTCACCAAGATACAAAGAATTTCATTATGCTTTTATTCTCCTAACTGCATAGGAAATTTAGTTAAGCTCATTACCTGCTTATTGTGGGTCAAGAAGCAAGTTAGAAGCAGACATGGAACAATGACTGGTTCAAAACTGGGAAAGGAGTATGCCAAGGCTCTGTATTTTCACTCTGCTTATTTAGCTTACATGCGATGCATATCTTACAAAATGCTGGGCTAGATTAATCACAAGGTGCTATCAAGATTTCTGGGAGAAATGCCAATAATCTTGATGACACCACTCTTATGGCAGAAAATGAAGAGGAACAAAAGAGATTCTTGATGAGAGTGAAAGATGAGACTGAAAAAATCTAGTTTAGAACTCGACATTCAAAAAAACTAAGATCTATGCTATGGCATTGGGTACTATCAATTCATGGCAAAATAGATGGGCAAACAATGGAAACAGTGACAGGCTTTATTTTCTTGGGCTCCACGATCACCATGGATGGTAACTCCTTGGAAGAAAAACTATGAAAAATCTAAAGAGCGTATTAGAGAGCAGAGATATCACTTTGCCAGCAAAGGTCCATACCATCAAAGCTGTTTTTTCTATCAGTTATATATGGATGTGAGAGTTGGGCCATAAAGAAGGCTGAGTGCTGAAGAACTGATGCCTCACAATTTGGTGTTGGAAAAGGCTCTTGAGAGTTCTTTGGACAGCACAGAAATCAAAACAGTCAATCCTAAAGGAAATTCATCCTGAATATTCATTGGAAGGAATGATGGTGAAGCTGAAGCTCACTGATGTGAATATTTTCACTGATGTGAAGAGAGGACTCATTAGAAAAGAGCGATGCTGGGAAAGATCACAGGCAGGAGGAGAAGGGGACAGCAGAGATGACATGGTTGGTTGGATGGTATCACCCACTCAATGGACATGTGCATGAGCAAAGTCAGGGTGACAGTGAAGCACAGGGAAACCTGGTGTGCTGCAGTCCATGGGGTTGCAGAGTCGGATGTGACTGAGTGACTCAACAACAAAACCTCGAACAATTTTTCTTTATGTGATATTTTAAAAGAGATATTAATCGTATAACAGTTCTAAAGCCTATGTTGCTACTAGATGCCAAGAACTTCTCACCAAGATACAAAGAATTTCATTATGCTTTTTATTCTCCTAACTGCATAGGAAATTTAGTTAAGCAGATTTAATTACTAAACTTCCTACATTTTCAAGTTCTGACATTTTCTTTATTAAAAATTATAATGGATTGGCTTTGTCCATATACCATAATAATACAAAGATTTTAAAATTCTGGCAATATATGATATTAATATTTCAACCTGCTTATTTTCATGAAATGTATCTATTGTATATAAAACACTAGATTGGCTATTGTGAAAGAAATAAAATGACTCAATTGCAGACAAACGCTTGAGAAACTAGAAGAACAGCAGACTCTGAATAAGTTTCCTTTTCAAGCTATTTTTGTCAAAGTTCTTTTATATTATTTTGCCCTATTATTATATAATATGGCAGATTCTTTTATCGTACAAAGAATATGTAGGATTTCTGTATTCAGTAATGGTAGATCAGATCACTGATACCAGTTCTAAAGAAGGCAATTAAGAGACTTTGACAATATAGGTATTCTTAAACTCTGCTTGTTGGCATCAAAGAGCTAAGAAAATTGTCAAGAATGACTAGACCATCTTCCCAGGGACAAAAACAGCACATATTCTGAGATCTAAATCTAGCATTTGGAACTATTTTTCCCCAGTTTACATTTGCCTTTTATGAAAGAGGCAGCAGGTAAAATGAGATATGCTTTTAAGAGCCTCATCAGAATATAGAAACACAATTTGAAGAGCAGACTCATCCATGCAGGAGATTTCTGCTAAATCCCACCCTCGAATCCATATTTTCTGAGCCTAAAGGAGGTCTGGCATGACTTTTCTGCCACTTAACCAAAAACTAGCTTTGAATTACTTTTACTCTTGAAATTAAAATATCATGACCTTGGTTTCATATCTTAAATAAGCAAATGTATCTTAAGAAAAATAACATTACTTGGAGTAAGTTCAATACCTTAAAACTTAATTCTCCAATACTTGGTAACATGTCTTAAATGCATTTTCCATACACTATTAAAGTGAATAGGCTGATGAGGAGAAACAAAAATTCAAATAACAACTAGTAAGACTATACAATGGAATACTACACAGCTGTAAAGAGAAATGCAGAAGAATCAGCCCTCATGAGGTGGCTGGATCTAGAACGTATCCTAAAAAGTGAAGTCAGTCAGAAAGAGAAGGACAAATACAGT
Source organism: Tragulus kanchil (assembly GCA_022376925.1). Classification (NCBI taxonomy): domain Eukaryota; kingdom Metazoa; phylum Chordata; class Mammalia; order Artiodactyla; family Tragulidae; genus Tragulus; species Tragulus kanchil. Next base: position 147,080,007 of record JAIOJX010000004.1, read on the forward strand.
ATATTAACACATATATATGGAATCTAGTAGGATGGTGATGATGGCACATGCAGTGAAGCGACAGAAAGACAGACATGGACAGTGGACATATGGACATTTTGGGGAAGGAACAGTGGGTGAGAGGCGTAAAGGAAGTAGCATGAAGGCCTGTACTATCATAAGTGAAGAAAATAGCTCTAGTCATTGCTCTGTGAGAAAAGGGGATCCTTCAGGGGTGCTGTGGGATGGTCGGGAGGGGAGGGAAGGGGGGGATATACATGTGACTAATCTGAGAACATGCATGTCTGTGAACAACAAAACTCTGTAAAAGTTAAAAGTAAAATAAAGGTTTAAAAAAAAAAAAAAAGACTAACAGACAGTAGACGGATCTATAGGAATTTCAGATACTGGAATTATAAAGGAGAAAAATATAAAAGGATTTTGTTAGGTGACTGAATTGTGAAAGAACACAAAAGTGAAAAGTGAAAATGAATGTGTCCAACTATTTGTGACCCATGGATTGTAACCCGCCAGGTTCCTCTGTCCATGGAGTTTTCCAGGCCAGAATACTGGTGGGGGTAGCCATTCCCTTCTCCAAGGGATCTTCCTAAACCAGGGATAAAACCCAGGTCTCCCACACTGAAGGTGGTTTTTTTACCATCTGAGCCATCAGGGAAGCTCAGAAAACAGAGGAACATTTTGAAAATGAAATATTTTATTTTAATCATAAAATTAAAATTCTTATCTTGAAAAAGTTATGTTCCTGTGCATGCTCATGAGCGCTCGGTGCATCTGACTCTTTGCGACCCTTTTGGACTGTAGCCTGCCAGGTTTCTCCATCCAAGGGATTCTCCAGGCAAGAATACTAGAGTGAGTTGCTATTTCTCCCTCCAAGAACTTCACGACCCAGTGATGGAACTTGACTCTCTTGCCTCTCCTGCATTGGAACACGAATCCTTTATCACTGTACCACCTGATAAGCAGCATGCATCTTGAAACAGAGGTGTTATGGAAACACCATCTGAGTGAAAGTCTCAGAGCAAGCCAGCACCAATGAGAATCCTAACATCAAAGATAAGCAAAGACAAAATGCCATAGGAACAAGATTAAACAACAAGAACAGAACAGAAATAAATGCAATGGAAATGGAAACCATGTTAGTAAGTTTAAATTAATTATGACTGCCTTATAGTATTCTTTGGAAAGTAAATAAAACATTCAGTACTGAAATACAGAATGACAATAACATGTTCGTATAATAGTGTGAACTAAATATAAATTTTTCATGTCCCCTGCATTATTCTGGAATAAAAAGGAATGTACCAACTAGCACTAAGTTTGACAAGGGAAGGGGTGCTGTGGGAGGGGAGGGAAGGGGGGGATATACATGTGACTAATCTGAGAACATGCATGTCTGTGAACAACAAAACTCTGTAAAAGTTAAAAGTAAAATAAAGGTTTAAAAAAAAAAAAAAAGACTAACAGACAGTAGACGGATCTATAGGAATTTCAGATACTGGAATTATAAAGGAGAAAAATATAAAAGGATTTTGTTAGGTGACTGAATTGTGAAAGAACACAAAAGTGAAAAGTGAAAATGAATGTGTCCAACTATTTGTGACCCATGGATTGTAACCCGCCAGGTTCCTCTGTCCATGGAGTTTTCCAGGCCAGAATACTGGTGGGGGTAGCCATTCCCTTCTCCAAGGGATCTTCCTAAACCAGGGATAAAACCCAGGTCTCCCACACTGAAGGTGGTTTTTTTACCATCTGAGCCATCAGGGAAGCTCAGAAAACAGAGGAACATTTTGAAAATGAAATATTTTATTTTAATCATAAAATTAAAATTCTTATCTTGAAAAAGTTATGTTCCTGTGCATGCTCATGAGCGCTCGGTGCATCTGACTCTTTGCGACCCTTTTGGACTGTAGCCTGCCAGGTTTCTCCATCCAAGGGATTCTCCAGGCAAGAATACTAGAGTGAGTTGCTATTTCTCCCTCCAAGAACTTCACGACCCAGTGATGGAACTTGACTCTCTTGCCTCTCCTGCATTGGAACACGAATCCTTTATCACTGTACCACCTGATAAGCAGCATGCATCTTGAAACAGAGGTGTTATGGAAACACCATCTGAGTGAAAGTCTCAGAGCAAGCCAGCACCAATGAGAATCCTAACATCAAAGATAAGCAAAGACAAAATGCCATAGGAACAAGATTAAACAACAAGAACAGAACAGAAATAAATGCAATGGAAATGGAAACCATGTTAGTAAGTTTAAATTAATTATGACTGCCTTATAGTATTCTTTGGAAAGTAAATAAAACATTCAGTACTGAAATACAGAATGACAATAACATGTTCGTATAATAGTGTGAACTAAATATAAATTTTTCATGTCCCCTGCATTATTCTGGAATAAAAAGGAATGTACCAACTAGCACTAAGTTTGACAAATTAGAAGTATATGTTTAATAGTAAAAATAAGAAAGAAATAATTATACACTGTATGTAACTTGCAAGTTAATAGAGGGGACATGATATAATACATATTTATAACTAATAAACTATAGTCAGCATAAACCATATAAACAGCAGAAATATTTGCTCTATCCATTTACCTGTAATATTATTCATTAAAAAATTAAGAGAAATGAACCTTTAGAATTACAACTGCTTCTCAGAGAAAAAAGTAATCAAATAACTATTAAACTCACACACATATATGCTTCCCTGGTAGCTCAGATGGTAAAGAAGCTGATGCCAGTGAAGGAGACATAAAAGACGTAGGTTCCATCCCTTGGTTGGGAAGATCCCCTAGAGAACAGACTCCACTCCAGTATTCATAGTCCATGGGGACATAAAGAGTAAGACACGGCTGAGTGATTAACATAACACTCACTCACATATTCTACTTTAAAGTGTTTAGGAAAAATAGTCATTATCTTTATAGAAAGAAATCGCCTAGTCAAAACTAGGTGATTTATTTCATATTATTTCACACATATATAGACAGATTACATGATAGTTAATATAGTATGTACATTTGCATATAAAATCATGTATACCCAACATGTATATCAAATATTTATATCATCAATATCAATTAATTATATAAATTACCTGTACATAATATTATCTCTATGTTGAGAAAAGTTGTAACACTAAATCCAGGACAGCCAGATTTCCAAATAAATTTTTTTCTTTTTAATTTTGCTAGGAACTAGAATACAAAACATGAAGCTCTCAATATGATGCTTGATATTAAAAGACTTGCAGTTTCTTGTTATGTCTACTCTTTAATTAACACAGATATTAATTAATTGTTATAAAAACAGATTGATCTGAAGAAATATAGAGTAACAAAGGAATTGCTGAAAAGTAATTTTTAGAGTAGAGTACCTCATTTTCTCTTCTTAAACACTTTGACCCAAACAGGGGTTTGTGCGATTTTATCTAGCAACTGAAAGGCTATTGTTTTTGATGACTGGCTGCATATGTTATTTGTTCTGCATGTTAGAATTCAGATATCACTTATCAAGAAGCTGAAGGAAAAAAACAGGACTATATTGTTTCTCACTGAAAGTCTAATATCTCAGCTTCCTTGACTATTTTAATCATCAATAGAGTCATTAACAAATTTAACTATGATTTAGAGCTGCCAATATAAAATGCTCAAATTTAGGAAAATACATTCCCATCTCTCTCTCTCTTCTCTCTCTCTTTAAATATATATATATGTATATATATATATATATATATGTATATATATGTGTATATATATATATATAACTATATTTTATATGAGGCATTCTACTCTAAAAATTACTTTTTAGCATTTATTACTCTATAGTGCTTCAGGTCAACAGTATTCTTGCCTGGGAAATTCCATGAATGTAGGAACCTGGTGGGCCACAGTCCATGGAATCACAAAAGAGATGGACGTGACTCAGAAACCAAACAATAATAGCCTCTGGCAAGTACCATTCTAGTCTCTGCTTCTATTAGTTTAGCTCTTATCCTTTTGTGACTGACTTATGGCACTTAACATAATGTTATCTAGGTTCATGTCACATAATAAGAATTTCCTCCCTTTTTAAGGGTCAACAATATGCTAATGTATGCATCTACTACATTTTCTTTATCCATTCATCTATCAGTGGACACATGAGTTGTTTCTATATCTTGGCTATTGCGAATATTGCTACAGTGAATTGAAATGTGAATGTCTTCAGATTCTGATTTCAATATTTTTGAATAAATACTGAGAAATGGGATTGCTAGCTCTTGTTGTGATCTATTTTTTAAATATATTCCATACTGTATTCCGTAATGGCTGTATTATTTTACATTCCCACATGCAATGTACAAGGATTCCAACTTCCTTGTCCTATTCAACACTTTCAGAGGTGATATCTCATGGTGATTTGATTTGCATTTCCCTGATGATGCTTATTGATGTTGAGTATCTTTCAATCTGATAGAAATTTGGATGTTTTCTTGGAAAGTATCTTTTCTAGATCTTAGCTCATTTTTCATTCAGGCTTGTGAGAATGAAACTACTGAGTTGTGTAAGTGCCTTTTTTATTTTGAATGTTTATTCACTGTCAGAGATAGAGCGTGCAAGTATTTCTTTCTTTTGTTAGTTTGCTGATCACTGCTGTGCAGTGACCACCACTCAGTTCGCTGGTCTCTGCTGTGCAGATATTTTAGAGTTTGATGTACTCCCACTGGTTTATTTTACTTTTGTGGTTGCCCAACAGTATCTAATGTTTTGACATGTCTATGTTATATTTGCTTTCTTACCTACATACTGTATTTGTATTTTATATATTCTTTAAAATAAAAGGCTTTTGCTTTGTTTTGGAGTAAGAAATTCTATCTAGACAATGTCACATTTAAAGAAAAAGATAAAGTGAAACACAGACCAGGAGGGCAGTATTTCTAGTATGCTCTCTGCTTTATAACTAATCATCTATCTCTTACACACCTACTTCATTATTTATATGGGTACACCAAGGACATTTTTTAATAGGACATGCTATGTAGACTTAAATAATGTTATCTATTATGGCACTTAACATAATGTTATCTAGGTTCATGTCACATAATAAGAATTTCCTCCCTTTTTAAGGGTCAACAATATGCTAATGTATGCATCTACTACATTTTCTTTATCCATTCATCTATCAGTGGACACATGAGTTGTTTCTATATCTTGGCTATTGCGAATATTGCTACAGTGAATTGAAATGTGAATGTCTTCAGATTCTGATTTCAATATTTTTGAATAAATACTGAGAAATGGGATTGCTAGCTCTTGTTGTGATCTATTTTTTAAATATATTCCATACTGTATTCCGTAATGGCTGTATTATTTTACATTCCCACATGCAATGTACAAGGATTCCAACTTCCTTGTCCTATTCAACACTTTCAGAGGTGATATCTCATGGTGATTTGATTTGCATTTCCCTGATGATGCTTATTGATGTTGAGTATCTTTCAATCTGATAGAAATTTGGATGTTTTCTTGGAAAGTATCTTTTCTAGATCTTAGCTCATTTTTCATTCAGGCTTGTGAGAATGAAACTACTGAGTTGTGTAAGTGCCTTTTATATTTTGAATGTTTATTCACTGTCAGAGATAGAGCGTGCAAGTATTTCTTTCTTTTGTTAGTTTGCTGATCACTGCTGTGCAGTGACCACCACTCAGTTCGCTGGTCTCTGCTGTGCAGATATTTTAGAGTTTGATGTACTCCCACTGGTTTATTTTTACTTTTGTGGTTGCCCAACAGTATCTAATGTTTTGACATGTCTATGTTATATTTGCTTTCTTACCTACATACTGTATTTGTATTTTATATATTCTTTAAAATAAAAGGCTTTTGCTTTGTTTTGGAGTAAGAAATTCTATCTAGACAATGTCACATTTAAAGAAAAAGATAAAGTGAAACACAGACCAGGAGGGCAGTATTTCTAGTATGCTCTCTGCTTTATAACTAATCATCTATCTCTTACACACCTACTTCATTATTTATATGGGTACACCAAGGACATTTTTTAATAGGACATGCTATGTAGACTTAATAATTCATTCAACAGGACTTATTGTGCATCAGATAAAATTGTTAAAAACACTGTGGATGCGGCAATGAACAAGGAAGATGTGTTTTCTACCATCAAAGAGCTCTTCTAGACATGATGAACAGTAAGATACATAATGGAGGCTGCTGTTGAATTTTCACTGAAAACTCCCACTGGACTACCTTATCTGTCATGCTATCCTTAAAACGGACTTGAAATGATGGGGGGTGATAGCGACAACTCAGATACGGATTCAATTCATTATGTGATACGGAATGATCATTGCTGCCACAGGGCTTTATATGGAACACAGAAGTCATTCTGTGAAGGAGTCAATTGTCTCTGCATGATGCGGTCCCAAAAAATTAACATGTCCTCTAACCAAGGAATTTTGATCCCTTTCCATGAGAAAATTAGATGCTTTTGTCAGGGCATGCTGCCTACAATGTATTTTACTATTGTTTGTTAGTTTATGGCTAACTTCCACATTGCCAGGCAACTCTTCTAGCTGATACTCTCAAATCAAAAATTCCCTAATCAGATTCACGTAATGAAGCCAAGCTTTTCACAACTTTTTCTGGCCCAACAATGAAAGTAACCCCATTTAGTAAAATTCTGACTACAGAAAATGTGTGAATAGCTTAAACACATTGGACAGTGTTTATTGAGGTCATATCCCCAAACACACATTTTGAGACCAAGGACTCATCTTTACCATCTTCACTTAGTTATCAAAGCTTATTATTCTGGAAAATGGATTACGTAGTTCCTGAATCCACATCTTCCTTCTGTCAGCACCAGTATAAAATTCGGTGTCTTTTTCAAACTTCTGATAAAAAAGCAAAGAGGGCCACAAATGATACAATGCTGCTGCTTTCGTACAGCTGGAGGAGGGCTGTGTTGCTGGTTCCACCACTCAACGATCACATCTGTTATCCTTTTGACCCATTCCTCAGAAGATGCTGCTTTAAACCTTCACTTTTAGAGTATATAGAAGCAAGAAAGGGAAGAGTATAAAGATAATTTCTCCCAAAGATTTGCCTTATGAAGACTTGCCTTATTAGATGAACCACTGAAAATACAGAATGGGATTATTATTGCAGACTTCAACTAGTCATGACTCATCTCCCAGGGAGGCAAAGGACTTTATTTTCTCTAAAATCCAGCTGTCTCTTGTTTTACTGGAGTAAAAGGGAATTCCACTGCCCAGTAACAAAGAGCGGGCAGGTGTCAATACAGTAATTTTCCTGCCTACAAATGACTTATGTTCTCAGAACATGTTTGGAAGTCCAATTTGCACATGAGTCCAACAAAGTTATTTTCAGGTGCACAACTTACACAATTAGCTATATCGTGCTATAACAGGTTAATTATTTTTTCACAAAAATAATATACAAAAAGCAAACACAAAAAATAAAATATTCTTAATCTTACAGTACCTTGAAAAATAGAGTGGTACAATGTAGCAGCTGGCGCACAAAGGCTGGTATTAAGTGAACAGGCAATAAGAATTTCTAACTGGAGTAGGAGGGAGGAGGTGAGAGGTGGTGGAGAAGATGGATCATTAGCAATAGGAGACTGAGGGTAAGCTGCAATTTCACTTATGCTTGACATTGATGGCACAGGTCCTGGTTCCTTGCTGGGTTCAATTCTATCTACTCCCTTAAAAAAACAATGCAGTGATGTCTGGGTAGTATTAATAGCTCTTGTTCTTCTCTCCTGAGATGACTTGGTAGCACTGGATTCTGAATGCCTCTGCAACCTTCCCATACTGTTGTGCATTCACATCCTGCACCTCATAATTAACAGTGCCTCCTCAAATCAAGAAAATCGTCAATCTCTTTGGCTCTTCAGCAACAGCAGCTGTTACCATTGCTGATTTTATGCTTACTTCTGGATAAGACAGTATGTTCAGATGGTAAAGAATCCACCTGTATGCAGGATACCTGGGTTCAATCCCTGAGTTGAGAAGATACTCCTGGGTATCTTCTCCAGTATTCTTGCCTGGAGAATTCCATATACAGAGGAGCAGGGCAAGCAGCAGTCTATGGAGTCACAAAAAGTCAGACATGACTGAGCAACTAATACACACTGGGCATTTTGGGCTTGAGACAAAGTTGCTGTATAACTGTATTCTATACTGTACTATACTGTAAAGTACAAAAAAGCACAATCACTCATAGCGGATGCATGCATATGACAATGTACGCCAGATACATAAACTAACCTATGTGACTGGACGTGCAATGTACATTCATATCTTTGAAAGTTTGCAACTCAAATGCTTGTATGTACAGTACTCAGTGTAATAATTATGAATAGTATCTTAGACAACAATAAAATACAGGACCTGCTAAAAAAGTCTTCAGACTTAAAAAAATGTAAGAGTGATTATAAACTCCAGGACTGCTAAAGATGTGATATAATTAAGAGTATGATTTTTTTCCTGATGAAGAGCTTGGCACTAGTATAAATATTAAAGGTAAGCATAAAGACTGTTGTGGAAATTTCTAATTCTTATGACTAGCAACTTACACCCTTGTTTGATTGAACATACTTTTGTTTTATATATTTTAAACAGAAAAGAGAAAGCTTCTACATTTAACATAAGAAAAGGTATTTTTTAAGATAATGATTGTACATACTGACCATATCTACAAAATGAAAATTTGATTTTGATTAGATACTGGGGACTAAATAGCCTAGCCAATGTGCATATAAAGTTAATCATCACTAACCAGTTAGTGCTGTCTTAACTCAGAGAATCATTTTAGTCTTATGCTCTCACAAGAAACACATACACATATTTCAGTTCCTCAAATGTGTTAGATTCTTTCCTAGATTAGGATCTTATATATATGATTCCTTTTACTCTAATGGTTTTCTTCCTCTTTACCTAATTTCCATTCAAGTCTTATTTCTTCTTAAGTGTTCCTTGCTTAGTACAATTTCTCTAGCTCTCCATTTAATTAGACACTTCATTTTATTTCTATTAAGAATACTTTAATTATGAAGTGTATATATATATATTTATACATTTAATGGTTAATTTTACAACTATTCTGGAGATGAATGAGAGCATAATGCCCATCTCTTTCCATGCTTTACATTCATGATCACATTTAATTATTATACTTAACTGAGAGATATCCTTTTTTGAGTTAAGTGGTTAGTTACCCAGGGTTACAGAGTACAACCAGCTGAGGTGCTTGCTTAAGACAAAAGGAATACAAAATGGGTAGTAGGAAAATGTACTTATAAATACCAGCTGTCACTACATGACCAGCTACAGAAATGAGAAATGCTAATTGTCATGAGTACTTCTTCCTTATTCTATTACCAGCATATTCATTTGTATATATTAGGCACATATCCTGTTCTCTTTCCCCCTTAACATGTAACATAAGATGTATCTATATCATATTTAAATATTGTTAATATGCTTTTGGTTGTGTACAAGATAGTTGTACCATGTTAGGAAAAGTGTGATTGTATTGTTGTCTTTATTTGGTGATTAAAGACTTACAGTTGTGGAACTTCTCTGGCAGTCAAGCAGTTAAGAATTTACTTTGCAATGCAGATTGACATGGATTTGAACCCTGATCAGGGAATTAAGGTCTCACATGGTGAGAGGCAACTAAGCCAGAGTGCCATAACTAGAAAGGCTGCATGCCACAACTAATATCTGACAATAAATAAAATATGTAAAAAGACATATTGGTGGCCATTGGACAATGGGTGGACTTAATAGTCATTAATTTGATGTGTCAGTTTGAGTTGGTGCTCAGATATTTGGTCAAATCTTATTCTGGATACTTTTGTAAGGCTATTTGTAGATGAAATTAACATTTAATCTGTGAAGTCAAGCAAAATAAATTACCTGTTATGATGTACATTGGTGTCATCCAGTCTATTTTTGTCTTGAGTAACTCAGAACAAAAAGACTGACTATCATGCAAAAGGAAATTCTGTTGGCCTTCAGGCACAAACTGCAAAATCAAGTCTCCTGGGATACTAGCCTTCTGGATTCCCTCAAGGATTTGGATCTTGCCAACCAACCCTAGTCCTTAAGCTTTCTATCTATCTATGTGTCTATCTATCTATCTACCTATCTATAACTGTCTCTCTTGTTTCTTTCCCTGCAGAACTTTAACTGATATAGATATTATATACAGACTTTTGTAATACACTGGAAATTACATATATGATCAGATGCATGCATTTATTAGGAAGATGGCTCAATAATCTGTTCAAATCCTCAAAGTGTTTTATGATCTAAGAAAGTCTTAGAACTTTTGTTAGGAAACTTCCCTATCACAATCTATTAATTATATCAGTAAACCATGAAGGCAAGAAATTATGGGCTGAACTGATCCAGAATACATATTCTCCAATACAAGACTAATTTAACTGAAACAATGGCTATAATAGTATAGTACTTTTTCAAGAGCAATGGATAACATTTCTTTATTGTGATTTTAAAAGCATGAGAGGCCTGTACAGCCCTCATGCACAGCCTACTTTGATTGTCAATGTCCAGAGAGGAAATGTCTAGAAAAAGAACTGCCATACTCAGATAGTTTCATTCAATCCTCAAATATGAAAAATAATTTCTATGTGCAGGGCATTTGAAAGCTAGAATTATGGAAAAATATCTAAGTCTGTACAATCAGTGTGTGGATGGATAGAGCACACCTTAAAGGCAAATTATAATATTTATCCACAAACAATAATTACAGCAGTCAATCACTAATGTCCTTTTTTTATATTTTAAGAAATTAAAAATATAAATACCATGGATATTCATTACAGGTTTGAAGAAAGGAAGAAATAAAAACATAAAACTTAAATTTTATTGTAGTATAACTATTTTACGTACCTAGTTCCTAAAATTACTCTAAAAGTAATGCCACATCCCAGATGGCTCACATCTATCAAGGCCACACAACTCTTTCATAGTATTTCTAAAGGCAATGCTTCACTTGCATTGCAGCCTGTGGTTTAGGGCTTTCCCATGCCTCCTCTTATACTGACCCACTTCAGCCCATCACGTGCTGAAAGAAAGTTGTAATCTGTGATCTAGAAGGAACAGGTTTGTGTGATTTGACTGTTCCTAGAAGACCATTTGACATGGACAGAAACGTTGTTACCCTTTCCTACAATGAGATTTATATAAGCTGCACACTCTGACTTTATTCTTTGAAGAACTTCTGAAGTACAAGTGTGTTCTTACTCTCTCATATTGGAAATAATGCAATAACAAGCCTACTTGTCTATATAAAATAGGAGTTATAGAAATTGCAGCATATTTTCTGCCAAGTGTAAAATAAATCATTTGTGAGAATTCATTTTTCTTTTTTATATAAATAATTCAAATGAAAACATAACTTTACAAGTATCTTCATTTCCCTTGTTCACTTTGACAGGCTATTATTCACCTACACCTGTAATTTTTTTCTTTTATCTCTCTGTCACAAAGAATGAAAAAAAGTGACTATAGCATTATATTGTTTAGTGTTTCCTTGAATACAGTGTTCATAGTATCAATTTATCTAAGGCTCATATTGCTTACAAAACTGAAACTCAAAATTTGTATTGAATTGAAAGAACAGAAATGAAAGAAGTCAATTATGGGATTACAAAAATGAATCTGATAATTTATTGAAATGTTAGAAGTTTTTGTATCACACGTAAGCTTATTGTCTAATATAATCACAACTTTAATTAGAAATTATTCTTCTATGAATACAAGAATTAGTCTTAAATCAATTAAAATATCTACCATGCACTTCTTTAATGAATTACTCTATTATTAGAATATTTAATTGACTGACAGTCCCAATCACTTACTATGGTCACTTAGTGATTAGATTTTTAAATACGGTGCTAAGATTGGAAATGTGGTTTTCCATTCTTCATCATGTTTTTATTTCTAAATATTTCCCAAAGACTCATAGTATGGATTATCTCTCTTAAAATACAATGCACATTTTTTGCTTAAGAGACAATTTTTATGTATCTCTCATTTATTTGGTTGATACCACGATTATGATAGAAATACTGATTCTAGGAAACATTTAAGGGAAGGGCTTTTTCAATAATTTATGTTTTATGACTGAAAAATAAATGAAAGAAAGTGTTTTTTATAATAATTATCAGATACAAAATCACAAAAAAGAAAAACCAATAATAATATTTTAAAATAATGGATAGTACATGGACAGAAACGTTGTTACCCTTTCCTACAATGAGATTTATATAAGCTGCACACTCTGACTTTATTCTTTGAAGAACTTCTGAAGTACAAGTGTGTTCTTACTCTCTCATATTGGAAATAATGCAATAACAAGCCTACTTGTCTATATAAAATAGGAGTTATAGAAATTGCAGCATATTTTCTGCCAAGTGTAAAATAAATCATTTGTGAGAATTCATTTTTCTTTTTTATATAAATAATTCAAATGAAAACATAACTTTACAAGTATCTTCATTTCCCTTGTTCACTTTGACAGGCTATTATTCACCTACACCTGTAATTTTTTTCTTTTATCTCTCTGTCACAAAGAATGAAAAAAAGTGACTATAGCATTATATTGTTTAGTGTTTCCTTGAATACAGTGTTCATAGTATCAATTTATCTAAGGCTCATATTGCTTACAAAACTGAAACTCAAAATTTGTATTGAATTGAAAGAACAGAAATGAAAGAAGTCAATTATGGGATTACAAAAATGAATCTGATAATTTATTGAAATGTTAGAAGTTTTTGTATCACACGTAAGCTTATTGTCTAATATAATCACAACTTTAATTAGAAATTATTCTTCTATGAATACAAGAATTAGTCTTAAATCAATTAAAATATCTACCATGCACTTCTTTAATGAATTACTCTATTATTAGAATATTTAATTGACTGACAGTCCCAATCACTTACTATGGTCACTTAGTGATTAGATTTTTAAATACGGTGCTAAGATTGGAAATGTGGTTTTCCATTCTTCATCATGTTTTTATTTCTAAATATTTCCCAAAGACTCATAGTATGGATTATCTCTCTTAAAATACAATGCACATTTTTTGCTTAAGAGACAATTTTTTATGTATCTCTCATTTATTTGGTTGATACCACGATTATGATAGAAATACTGATTCTAGGAAACATTTAAGGGAAGGGCTTTTTCAATAATTTATGTTTTATGACTGAAAAATAAATGAAAGAAAGTGTTTTTTATAATAATTATCAGATACAAAATCACAAAAAAGAAAAACCAATAATAATATTTTAAAATAATGGATGTAGTACACATATGCATGTCACGTATCTTCAGTGTTTTATTAACTTCTATTTGCATTCATTTTAATTGCTTATTTAGGGGTTGCAACATACTTCTTTATATTAATAGAGGCCAATTTAAATTTACTATAAAATTAATTTCTTAAAATATAAGACCTTTGCAGTAATATATTCCAATTAACAGAACTCTTAACATTATTTATGTTACCTATATATTTTGTCTATTTATAATATAAAAACAGAGTGTTATAGGTTTTGCTTTACATTATCATTATTCTTTACACAATTAACAGGAATATATATTTATAATAGATCTTTATATAAAATATAACTAAAATTATATAATTATTTAAAATAACTCATATTTATGTGTATAATTCACCACATATTTATTATATACAGTGCTATTAATTTATTCCTATTTATCAAATCTGCCATCTGGTATAATTTTCCATTCACCCTCAAGCATTTTACCTATTTTTAAAGCACAAGTCTAGCAACAATAAATTTTCTAAAGCTATTATTTCAATTTGTCTTTTGAGCAATAGATTTACAATATAGAATACTGAAGAGTTGGCTGAGTATAGTTTCTTTTTTTCGGTCACTTCTATTGACCTTTCATTTATTTATCTTTGTTCTTTGGCCTGCGTGGGCCTCCCATCGCAGTGGCCTCTGTTGTCGCAGAGCACTGGCTCTGGGTGCATGCGCTCCAGAGCTCCGGCTCAGTAGTTGGACACATCAGTCCAGCCGCTCCGAGGCACGTGGGATCTTCCCAGACCAGGGATCAAACCGGCACCCCTTGCACTGCAATGCAGTGTCCTTATTCACTGGACCAGGGAAGCCCTTGAGTATAGCTTTGTTTCTACATCTTGAGTACAAAATTCTGGCCACCATTGTTTCTGATGAGAAGTAAATTATTAATCTGCTTTTTGTTTGCTTGTATACATAAAATGTCACTTTTAGTCCAGTGATTCAACTTAAACTAGGTTTTCCACCATTCTGAACTCTATCACCTGCCTCCTCAAGATGATAGCACTGCTCTTCGTGACTAGAGCTGTGGAATATTAAATGGGGGCTAAAAGGCGGAGGCTAAAAAAGCTGTCAGACTGCATTTTTAAAGAGTGCAGTAGCACTCTTTAAAGAGCAAAATTTTCTTGTTTCTATTTGGCCCTTTTTCTGTATTTTCAATTGTATTTTTAAGAGTTTTGTTCTGGGTTTAATGTTTCTCGGGATAAATTATCTAATATACTTATACCACCATTCATGGAATGCCCCACACTTAACTGTGCTTTAATTTGGTCCCTTTTCTTGTCTACTCAAGCATTAAATAATGATGGTAAATAAAAATCAGGAATGTTCTCTCAAAAATAATACATGAATTATAATCATGTCAAAATTTCTGGTATGTATGGAGTAATGCAGCTGCATCATTAGGATGCTTAAGAAAATATGGAGCTAGACAAGCCCACATCTTGAGTGGAACAGCAGGCCTGGACTGGGATTCAGGAATGCCAAGCTGCTTGATGCAGTCTGAAGGAAATATGATGGAATGCTCTTTTTCTCAGGTAAAAAGAAACTATTGCTTTATTCAGGACTTCAACTAACCGGATGAGGTTCACCCACATTACTGACGGTCAACTTACTCAAAGTCCACAAATACAAATGTTAATAAACTTCTTGTTATTTCTGGATTTAAGTAACATTTTAGATTATCAAAAGGCTCATAAAATATTAGAAGACTAAGTGCATGCTAAGTTGCTTATTCAGATTTATTTATCTTTGTTCTTTGGCTTTTGCCTTTTTTTTTGGGCCTCCCATCCCCCTTTGTCAGAGCACTGGCTCTGGGTGCATGCCAGAGCTCCGGCTCAGTAGTTGGACACATCAGTCCAGCCGCTCCGAGGCACGTGGGATCTTCCCAGACCAGGGATCAAACCGGCACCCCTTGCACTGCAATGCAGTGTCCTTATTCACTGGACCAGGGAAGCCCTTGAGTATAGCTTTGTTTCTACATCTTGAGTACAAAATTCTGGCCACCATTGTTTCTGATGAGAAGTAAATTATTAATCTGCTTTTTGTTTGCTTGTATACATAAAATGTCACTTTTAGTCCAGTGATTCAACTTAAACTAGGTTTTCCACCATTCTGAACTCTATCACCTGCCTCCTCAAGATGATAGCACTGCTCTTCGTGACTAGAGCTGTGGAATATTAAATGGGGGCTAAAAGGCGGAGGCTAAAAAAGCTGTCAGACTGCATTTTTAAAGAGTGCAGTAGCACTCTTTAAAGAGCAAAATTTTCTTGTTTCTATTTGGCCCTTTTTCTGTATTTTCAATTGTATTTTTAAGAGTTTTGTTCTGGGTTTAATGTTTCTCGGGATAAATTATCTAATATACTTATACCACCATTCATGGAATGCCCCACACTTAACTGTGCTTTAATTTGGTCCCTTTTCTTGTCTACTCAAGCATTAAATAATGATGGTAAATAAAAATCAGGAATGTTCTCTCAAAAATAATACATGAATTATAATCATGTCAAAATTTCTGGTATGTATGGAGTAATGCAGCTGCATCATTAGGATGCTTAAGAAAATATGGAGCTAGACAAGCCCACATCTTGAGTGGAACAGCAGGCCTGGACTGGGATTCAGGAATGCCAAGCTGCTTGATGCAGTCTGAAGGAAATATGATGGAATGCTCTTTTTCTCAGGTAAAAAGAAACTATTGCTTTATTCAGGACTTCAACTAACCGGATGAGGTTCACCCACATTACTGACGGTCAACTTACTCAAAGTCCACAAATACAAATGTTAATAAACTTCTTGTTATTTCTGGATTTAAGTAACATTTTAGATTATCAAAAGGCTCATAAAATATTATTAGAAGACTAAGTGCATGCTAAGTTGCTTTCAGTTGCATCGAACTCTTCCTCATGCTATGGACTACAGCCAGGCTCCTCTGTCCATACGACTCTCCAGGCAAAAATACTGGAGTGCGTTGCTATAACCTCCTCTAGAAATCTTCCCTACTCAGGGATTTAACTCATGTCTCCTGTGGCTCCTGCATTACGGATCATATGTGTAGCATTCATCAACCCATCTCTTCAGTAGAAGGAGTGATTTGTGCGTTTAAAAACATATGTATCATTTATTATAGCTACTTTACAAATAAAGAACTGCAAAACAGAGAATTTGAACTGCTATAGCTTGATGACTGATTAAACATAAGTTGAAAGTTTCTGAAAGAGAGTCTCAAAGACAAAATGCCAAATTTAATCTATCTGCTGCTCAAATTTTTTTAGACAAATCATAAAAGGGAGACTATGCCAATTTTCACTAGGATAGAAAAAATTTAAAATGAAATAGATAAAGAACTCGTAAACATTTGTAACAAGTCATTGAAATGTAGGTATAAAATCAAAGACTAAGAAATCAAATCAAATATATAGGTTATATTTTTTGAAATGTAATACTGAAAAATACATGGAGATTTAAAGTCAAAATATAATAAAATATATTATTAAATAACAAACATCAAATTTTTATCAGAACATGAAAATTTGAGATGATAATGAAAGTGTTAAAATATTTTATTTAGTATTAGCAAATATTATTCAATTGACTTTTATAAGATTGGCAAATTGCAGTAAAGCATTGAAAAATAAAATATCAAATTAGTGTCAAAAAGGCATTTACTTGAAAATTATTGAAGTCAAGAATCTAAAACACAAAACATTCTTCTAAATGTTTTAATTGCTTTAGACTGTTAAAATTATGCCTGAGCAATAAATTTTAGTCATTAATAATTAATAATCTGTGGGATAACAAATGTCTCTAATTAACACAGGAATGTCTTAGTACAAACATAGAGTAAATTGCCAAATATAATATATATATATGGAAATTATATATGTTGAAAACACACAACATATTATATATGATGTTAGGCAGAATAATAAATTATGTAATTACAAATTAACTAAAGTAATACACATGCACATATTCTAAGTGTACATCATTCTAGGACTATTAAATATACCTACTCCTTGTTTTATTTTATGTATTTAATTGCTTCATTTTAAACAATGGAATTTGGACATTCAGAAACAGGATAAAGATTTGTCATTTTTTTCTCTCAATCTCAATTTTACACACACCACTAAACATGCATTGTTTAAATTTTCTGCTGCTAAGGTTTGTTGCTTCAAGTGTCTATAGAGGTTAAAGCACTTCGTCTTGAATGATTCTTCCATGATCTTGCTCAATCAACTTGGACAAAAAGTATCTTCAAGGAAAATGATTGTGCATCTCATTCTTTATGCCATTATTAGAGTAGAGAAAATTGACAGCAATTTTATGCAGTCATGACTCTTAACATCTTTAAAGGTTAATTGAATGAAATATATAGGAGATGGTAAATTATTCAGAACTAGTAATAAGGAATGGTGGTGAGGGAAAACTTATTATCTCAGTTCTTAGGTGCTAAGGGGGCCAGCAGTTAATGGAATCTAAATAGAAAGATAGCTGAGGGAGATGAAAACCAGAGAAGAGCTAGGGAAATTCCCCTGCTACCAAACCTTTATTTTGCAAAGAGAAAGCAAGAACATGGACCCAAAATGTTT
This sequence comes from Tragulus kanchil, assembly GCA_022376925.1. Lineage (NCBI taxonomy): Eukaryota > Metazoa > Chordata > Mammalia > Artiodactyla > Tragulidae > Tragulus > Tragulus kanchil. The sequence continues at coordinate 147,097,985 of JAIOJX010000004.1, forward strand.
CCCCTCCCAAGCCCACTGAAAGCAAGATCACAAGTGGTGATTTAGATAATGCATCTGTTAAGATCAATGTCCTGGACTGACCTCAGAGCTAGGGGAAGAAATTTACTGGTAAATGGAAAACAACCAGAACATATTTCCTGGAAAGTCATTTAAAATATAAGGTTTCATAAAAATATTATCTGATATAATTTTGCTCTCTTGTTACAAATGTGTAACTTATCTCCTCTAATGGGACAAAAACAGAATGTTTTATGACCAAGCTGATTAAATCATTACATGTCATTAATTTAATTTTTCTGATGAAAAGCATATATATTAATAGGGCCAATAGCCAAGATAACCCTGACCAGCAAGCAAAGTTTTATAAGTAATTTTGGAAATAATTAAACAAATTATATATGATGTTAGGCAGAAAAAAAATTGTAATAAAAACAATTGCACATATTCTAAGTGTACATCATTCTAGGACTATTAAATATACCTACTCCTTGTTTTATTTTATGTATTTAATTGCTTCATTTTAAACAATGGAATTTGGACATTCAGAAACAGGATAAAGATTTGTCATTTTTTTCTCTCAATCTCAATTTTACACACACCACTAAACATGCATTGTTTAAATTTTCTGCTGCTAAGGTTTGTTGCTTCAAGTGTCTATAGAGGTTAAAGCACTTCGTCTTGAATGATTCTTCCATGATCTTGCTCAATCAACTTGGACAAAAAGTATCTTCAAGGAAAATGATTGTGCATCTCATTCTTTATGCCATTATTAGAGTAGAGAAAATTGACAGCAATTTTATGCAGTCATGACTCTTAACATCTTTAAAGGTTAATTGAATGAAATATATAGGAGATGGTAAATTATTCAGAACTAGTAATAAGGAATGGTGGTGAGGGAAAACTTATTATCTCAGTTCTTAGGTGCTAAGGGGGCCAGCAGTTAATGGAATCTAAATAGAAAGATAGCTGAGGGAGATGAAAACCAGAGAAGAGCTAGGGAAATTCCCCTGCTACCAAACCTTTATTTTGCAAAGAGAAAGCAAGAACATGGACCCAAAATGTTTCCCCTCCCAAGCCCACTGAAAGCAAGATCACAAGTGGTGATTTAGATAATGCATCTGTTAAGATCAATGTCCTGGACTGACCTCAGAGCTAGGGGAAGAAATTTACTGGTAAATGGAAAACAACCAGAACATATTTCCTGGAAAGTCATTTAAAATATAAGGTTTCATAAAAATATTATCTGATATAATTTTGCTCTCTTGTTACAAATGTGTAACTTATCTCCTCTAATGGGACAAAAACAGAATGTTTTATGACCAAGCTGATTAAATCATTACATGTCATTAATTTAATTTTTCTGATGAAAAGCATATATATTAATAGGGCCAATAGCCAAGATAACCTTGACCAGCAAGCAAAGTTTTATAAGTAATTTTTTGAGGTCAACTCATTATCATTCCTGAAAATCTAAAGGATGTCAAATTATATAATTTCTTTAAAAAATATTTTCAAACAATCTGTATATATAATCTGTATGCTATAGCAAATAACATATATACATACATATCCACTCCCACAATGATACGGCTTTACATTTGAGGGGTAGATGACAAAACAATAAAACTTTACCAATAAATCAGAATATCATTTCAAAGCCTGCAACTTCCCCTTTGAAAGATAAGGTAAGACTTTTTTGAAACAAAATTATAGTAGAAAGAATGAGAACATTTGAAAGCAAGCCGAGGCAATACAGCAAATAAAGGTCTCACTTGTATAACATAGATTTGTATTGGGGGTGGATATCACAGAATTAACTGCTACAAACACAATTCAAAAGTGTTATAACAAAATGACTAATCACACAAATTTTTTCTAGAATGAAGCAGTAAAAGAGATTACATAGATTCTAGTTATAGAAAAGTATATTTGCACTATCTATGGCTCTCATTTTATCTTTTCAGATGTCCACAAATCATTCAGTCTTTTCTCTCTTTGTTCTCTCTTTCATGTTCCCCTTAAATCCATGTACTGAAATACCACCCCCCTTGTTGTTTAATCACTAAATTATGTCTGACTCTTTGTGAATCCACAGACTGTAGCCCACCTGGCTTTTCTGTCCATGGGACTTCCCATGCAAGAATTCTGGAGTGGGTTGTCATTTCCTTCTCCAGGGGATCTTCCTCATCCGAGGACCAAATCTGAGTCACCCGCTTGGCAGGTGGATTCTTTTCTCACTGAGCCACAAGTGAAGCCCATGTTATTAGGAGCTGGGGAGGTGACCGTGATCAGATGAGGGCGGAGGGCTGAACGCTCCACAATGGAAAACAACCAGAACATATTTCCTGGAAAGTCATTTAAAATATAAGGTTTCATAAAAATATTATCTGATATAATTTTGCTCTCTTGTTACAAATGTGTAACTTATCTCCTCTAATGGGACAAAAACAGAATGTTTTATGACCAAGCTGATTAAATCATTACATGTCATTAATTTAATTTTTCTGATGAAAAGCATATATATTAATAGGGCCAATAGCCAAGATAACCTTGACCAGCAAGCAAAGTTTTATAAGTAATTTTTTGAGGTCAACTCATTATCATTCCTGAAAATCTAAAGGATGTCAAATTATATAATTTCTTTAAAAAATATTTTCAAACAATCTGTATATATAATCTGTATGCTATAGCAAATAACATATATACATACATATCCACTCCCACAATGATACGGCTTTACATTTGAGGGGTAGATGACAAAACAATAAAACTTTACCAATAAATCAGAATATCATTTCAAAGCCTGCAACTTCCCCTTTGAAAGATAAGGTAAGACTTTTTTGAAACAAAATTATAGTAGAAAGAATGAGAACATTTGAAAGCAAGCCGAGGCAATACAGCAAATAAAGGTCTCACTTGTATAACATAGATTTGTATTGGGGGTGGATATCACAGAATTAACTGCTACAAACACAATTCAAAAGTGTTATAACAAAATGACTAATCACACAAATTTTTTCTAGAATGAAGCAGTAAAAGAGATTACATAGATTCTAGTTATAGAAAAAGTATATTTGCACTATCTATGGCTCTCATTTTTATCTTTTCAGATGTCCACAAATCATTCAGTCTTTTTCTCTCTTTGTTCTCTCTTTCATGTTCCCCTTAAATCCATGTACTGAAATACCACCCCCCTTGTTGTTTAATCACTAAATTATGTCTGACTCTTTGTGAATCCACAGACTGTAGCCCACCTGGCTTTTCTGTCCATGGGACTTCCCATGCAAGAATTCTGGAGTGGGTTGTCATTTCCTTCTCCAGGGGATCTTCCTCATCCGAGGACCAAATCTGAGTCACCCGCTTGGCAGGTGGATTCTTTTCTCACTGAGCCACAAGTGAAGCCCATGTTATTAGGAGCTGGGGAGGTGACCGTGATCAGATGAGGGCTGAGGGCTGAACGCTCCTGAACAGGGTCCGTGACTTTAAAAATCTATAAGAGTTTCCTGCTCTCTGCAGTCCACCCCAAGAGGACACAAGAACTCAGCTGTCTGCACTTGAAAGAGTGCCCTTATTAGAATCTGACTATGCTGGTACACTGATGTTGGACTGCCAGCCTCCAGAACCATGAAAAATCATTTTCTGTTGTTTATACGCCACCAAATCTATGGTATTTTGTTACAGCAGACTGAATGGAGTAAGATAATACCTAGAACTTAAAGCAATGCATAGGAAATGACCTTACCAACTTTTTCCAGACTCTTTTTGTCTACCCAGAATTTATCAAATGATTAAAAACAAACTTTCAATCATCACTGCCTCGGAAATTACTTTAAATAAATCATAGATGTTCTGTTTTTACTAATTAGATGAAGGAAGCATTTTTTAAGAAAAAATGAGCACTTGTGACCCAAAACAATAATATCATAAACTCTTTTAACTTTAAATAAGATTTTGAAAACTTGAGGAAAAAATAAATAGATGGTTAGAAATAAAATCAAATAAACATGTCATAAAGGAGGACAATAAGAATAGGCATGAAACTTCCATCCACAACACTTAGTGTGTAAAGTGTTTCCAAAGAGAGAAGTCAACAGGACTTAAAACAGAAATCCAACCAAACCACAAATCCAATGTGAAGATGGAATAAAAACATTCTCAGATATATCACTAGGAACTTGCTTTGGGCAGGCTAGTGGCATCTTAGTCCATCCAGGCTTCCTTTAAAAAAAAAAAAAAAAAACTGAACATGAGATGGCTTATAAACAATGAACTTTTATCTCTCAGGGTTCTGGAGGCTAGGAAGCCCGAAATCAAGACACCAACAGATCTGGTATCTGGTGAGGACCACTTACTCATTGACATCACCCTTCTCTCTGTAACCTCTCATGGCAGAAGGAGCCCAGGGTCTCCCTCATGTTCTTTTATAAGGACACTAATCCCATTCATGAGCGCTCCACCCTCATGACTTTCTCTAATTCTATGATAGTCACCTCCCAAAAGCTTCACGTCCTAATAGCAGGACAATGCAGGTTAGGATTTCAAGAGATAAATTTGGAGGGTGGAGAGGCATGGAGGACAGAAACATTCAGTCCATTGCAGGTGGGTTGCAGCAAAATTAGTGAACCACGAGGAAAGAGCACATGATGCTCAGGTAAAAAGCATTCAAAATGACCTGAGGACTTTATAATTGGGGACTATAAATCACCAATCTATGAAGGGAAGTTCCTGAGTGGTCTGCAGCATGAAATCATAAAGCTGAAGTTTACCACGTCAAATGCAGAGAAATTCAAAGAGTGCAGTATCAAGACAGTGCAGAGGTCAGAATGCTAATCCTGGCGCTACCACAAACTACATGAGTGGATTTTTTAGCTTAAATTTACACTTAAGTGTTCTAGTCAGAAGGACTGGCCTACAAACAATCAGAAAACCCCTCAGAAACTGAAGGGAAGATTAACCCAGGTCCTGCAGCTGACAGCATGCACATGCTCAGGACAGGCAGAAGAGTTCCAACGCCAGTAAGGATTCAAGGTCTTAAAGGGGAGAAAAAGTGAAAACTTGAGGAAAAAATAAATAGATGGTTAGAAATAAAATCAAATAAACATGTCATAAAGGAGGACAATAAGAATAGGCATGAAACTTCCATCCACAACACTTAGTGTGTAAAGTGTTTCAAAGAGAGAAGTCAACAGGACTTAAAACAGAAATCCAACCAAACCACAAATCCAATGTGAAGATGGAATAAAAACATTCTCAGATATATCACTAGGAACTTGCTTTGGGCAGGCTAGTGGCATCTTAGTCCATCCAGGCTTCCTTTAAAAAAAAAAAAAAAAAACTGAACATGAGATGGCTTATAAACAATGAACTTTTATCTCTCAGGGTTCTGGAGGCTAGGAAGCCCGAAATCAAGACACCAACAGATCTGGTATCTGGTGAGGACCACTTACTCATTGACATCACCCTTCTCTCTGTAACCTCTCATGGCAGAAGGAGCCCAGGGTCTCCCTCATGTTCTTTTATAAGGACACTAATCCCATTCATGAGCGCTCCACCCTCATGACTTTCTCTAATTCTATGATAGTCACCTCCCAAAAGCTTCACGTCCTAATAGCAGGACAATGCAGGTTAGGATTTCAAGAGATAAATTTGGAGGGTGGAGAGGCATGGAGGACAGAAACATTCAGTCCATTGCAGGTGGGTTGCAGCAAAATTAGTGAACCACGAGGAAAGAGCACATGATGCTCAGGTAAAAAGCATTCAAAATGACCTGAGGACTTTATAATTGGGGACTATAAATCACCAATCTATGAAGGGAAGTTCCTGAGTGGTCTGCAGCATGAAATCATAAAGCTGAAGTTTACCACGTCAAATGCAGAGAAATTCAAAGAGTGCAGTATCAAGACAGTGCAGAGGTCAGAATGCTAATCCTGGCGCTACCACAAACTACATGAGTGGATTTTTTAGCTTAAATTTACACTTAAGTGTTCTAGTCAGAAGGACTGGCCTACAAACAATCAGAAAACCCCTCAGAAACTGAAGGAAGATTAGCCCAGGTCCTGCAGCTGACAGCATGCACATGCTCAGGACAGGCAGAAGAGTTCCAACGCCAGTAAGACATTCTTGAATGCGCTCAGAATGCAGTCTAGAGTTAAGGGGTGAAGTTTACATTCCAATATGTGAAAATTAGTACTGAAAATTTAAATTGCAGTCACTGATTAAGGAAAGGAATCCATTCCCTGAATGAGGAATTGTCCTCAGTGACCTTAAAATTAATAATGGAAGAGCTATATATTATATAATAAGGCTATTTCATTTAGATTGTATGGAAAATATATTTACAAGTTTATACCATATTGGTATCAATGTTAATTACAGGTTTATTACCTGTTTAAAAAAGAAATTAAGGCAGTTAGAGATGCAGTTGCCTCAGTGCTAAAGAATCTGTCTGCTGATGCAGAAAACACAGGTTCGATCCTTGGGTCAGGAAAATCCTCTGGAAAAGAAAATGACCACCCACTCCATAGTCTTGCCTAGAAAAGGCCATGGCCAGAGACTAGTGGGCTATAGACCATGGGGTCACAAAGAGACAAACACAAATTAGCAACTGAGCATACATGTAGGTGCAATAGATAAATTTACTTCCACATTTAAATCAATCAATGAACCGGAATAAATGCAGCTATAATATTTGTCTTATTTTATACTGTAGCCCTTTGTGAAAGTCCTTTGGGCATGTTATATTATAACATATCATATGTATTTCTCTTTTAGAAATATCTATCTTTCTATGTACAGTATTTTTGAGACTGTCATTTTGACACAGATTAATTTTTACATCTTATAGGACATGAGGCAGCATTATACATTGGAACCACGAGGACTATCAGGTAAAAGCATTCAAAATGACCTGAGGACTTTATAATTGGGGACTATAAATCACCAATCTATGAAGGGAAGTTCCTGAGTGGTCTGCAGCATGAAATCATAAAGCTGAAGTTTACCACGTCAAATGCAGAGAAATTCAAAGAGTGCAGTATCAAGACAGTGCAGAGGTCAGAATGCTAATCCTGGCGCTACCACAAACTACATGAGTGGATTTTTTAGCTTAAATTTACACTTAAGTGTTCTAGTCAGAAGGACTGGCCTACAAACAATCAGAAAACCCCTCAGAAACTGAAGGGAAGATTAACCCAGGTCCTGCAGCTGACAGCATGCACATGCTCAGGACAGGCAGAAGAGTTCCAACGCCAGTAAGACATTCTTGAATGCGCTCAGAATGCAGTCTAGAGTTAAGGGGTGAAGTTTACATTCCAATATGTGAAAATTAGTACTGAAAATTTAAATTGCAGTCACTGATTAAGGAAAGGAATCCATTCCCTGAATGAGGAATTGTCCTCAGTGACCTTAAAATTAATAATGGAAGAGCTATATATTATATAATAAGGCTATTTCATTTAGATTGTATGGAAAATATATTTACAAGTTTATACCATATTGGTATCAATGTTAATTACAGGTTTATTACCTGTTTAAAAAAGAAATTAAGGCAGTTAGAGATGCAGTTGCCTCAGTGCTAAAGAATCTGTCTGCTGATGCAGAAAACACAGGTTCGATCCTTGGGTCAGGAAAATCCTCTGGAAAAGAAAATGACCACCCACTCCATAGTCTTGCCTAGAAAAGGCCATGGCCAGAGACTAGTGGGCTATAGACCATGGGGTCACAAAGAGACAAACACAAATTAGCAACTGAGCATACATGTAGGTGCAATAGATAAATTTACTTCCACATTTAAATCAATCAATGAACCGGAATAAATGCAGCTATAATATTTGTCTTATTTTATACTGTAGCCCTTTGTGAAAGTCCTTTGGGCATGTTATATTATAACATATCATATGTATTTCTCTTTTAGAAATATCTATCTTTCTATGTACAGTATTTTTGAGACTGTCATTTTGACACAGATTAATTTTTTACATCTTATAGGACATCATAGAGCTAAAACTTCTCTTGTTTTTCTCTGACTCTTTGTGTCTTCTAACAACAGAGCTATTAAGTATGATTGGCAATATTCATGAAAACATGATCTGTTCATGTTTTCTAACTTCAGCTGTTGAGTCTTGTTGCTCAACAGTACGTTATTAATTCTTATTGTATCTCCCAGAGTGTTATCCTCGGCTTCAATTAAGTAGTTTCCCTCTGTTCTGTTATGATTTGAAAAGATTGAAAAGACATTTATTAACCCTAGCCTTTCTGCTTATCTCTTCTCTAAAATTTCTGTTCCTTTTTAACAAAGAGAGACAGAGAAACAAAGAGAGAATCTCTTCCTTTTGTGTGTGTATGTGTATATATATATATATATATACACATACACATATATACATATATACATATATATATACATATGAATCTGAGTCAATTCAAAGACATCTCCCAACTCTTTGCAACCCCATGGATTGTAGCCTGCCAGGCTCCATGGTCCAAAGGCTTTTCCAGCAAGAATATGGGAGTGGATTGTCATGCCCTATTCCCTGGAAAGATTCCCAGGAATCTTTCTGATCCAGGGATCAAACTTGCATCTCCTGCATCTTCTGCATTGCAAGTGGAAATTTTTTTACTACTGAGCCAACAAGAAAGCCTTCACAAATGTATCCAAGGGTAATTCTGTGTAAAGTATATTTATGTTGATACAAACATGAGAGAAACATGAAAGAAAGCTCTGTAGTATGATGAAAGACAGTATTTTAAATAGAGAGATTGGAAACTAATGGTTCTAAAGTATTAACATGTTTAATTTATACCAATAAGAGCATGGAGACTTATGTGTCCAAAGAAGAGTAATAATAGGAGAAGTAATGAAGAGGTTTTATAGCTGTAGCAGAACAGTGAGAAATGTTTAAGATATAAAATATATTCTGAACAAAAAGCCAACAACATATACTGATGGAATCAATGTGAGACATGGTCAGTGACTTCAAGATTATGGGTAGGTTAGTTATAAATTGAAAGGAGAGATTCCAAGACTACCAGGCTTTTACTGGAGGAGCTCCAATTAGGATACGGATATGGGTCCTGTTAATTGAGATGAACTTGGGCAAACTCCAGGAGATGGTGAAGGACAGGAAGGCCCGGCATGCTGCAGTCCATGGAGCTGTAAAGAGACATGACTGGGTGACAGCACAACAATTGTGAAAGACCTATCTGAGACCCAGACAAGGAACTTAAATTGTGTTAAAGATACATATTCTTAAGAAAAAGTAAATCTTTTTTAAAAAGATACATTGCTAGAGTCCAGGACTGAGATAAAAATGTAGGACTTGCTACCCTATCAAAACCATCTCAAGCTGTTAAATGGAAACTATCATGCAGAAAATCAGTAAAATGCAGAATTCCAAAAACTGAGTTCTGGATCTCCCCAGATTTTTCCTAAGATAGCAACAAAGAATGCCAGTACTTTTGGACAAAATCAGGAGTGTTTATTTTCTTAAAATCAGATGAAAAAAAGAATTTTAAGGGATTGATGAAAAAGACCCTGATGCCTGGAAAGATCAAAGGCAAAAGCAGACAAGGGCAGAAGAGAATGAGCTGGGTAGATAGCAAGACAAATCAATGAGTATGAATTTGAGCAAATTCCGGGACATAAGTGGAGGAGAGCGGAGCCAGGCATGCTGCAGTTCATGATATTGCAAAGAGTCGGACAGGGCTTAATGATTGAACAACAAATCTTCACCAAACGTTGCTACCAGGTCAAGCAAAGTCAACTTTGGAAACAGATCACTGGACTTAATGAGCCTGTGTGCTCAGTCGTATCTGACCTTTTGCAATCCTATGGTCTGTAACCTGCCAGGCTCCACTGTCCATGGGATTTCCCAAGCAAGAATACTAAAGTGGGTTGCCATTTTCTCCTCCAGGGGACCTACTCAGGGAATGAACCTGAATTTCCTGCATCTCCTACACTGCAAGCAGATTCTTTACCACTGAGCCACTGGGGAAACCAGTGTGGACGGAATGTCTCATACTGTCTATGAATTGTTTCTTCAGGTACTTTCAGAGGCCAATAATTTGATCCTTGGTGCTTGCTTATGGTTCCCCATAAGTGGCTCCAATTTATAAGTAAACCCATTTACCAGTTGCAATAGATTCTACCTTTTCAAAACATCTCTATGCTGTCAATATATGTTAAGTCTAAAAGTTCACATATACATTCTTACAGCAACCCTTACATCTTCTCTTATCTCATTCAAGAGGGATTTAGATCCAAGGCACCATTTTACCCTAGTTACATTAATTTTCAAAATGAAGCTTTCTATCTTATAATTTTTTTTTAGAGAAATCTTCAAGTAAATCTTTTTAAAAAGATACATTGCTAGAGGCCAGGACTGAGATAACAATGTAGGACTTGCTACCCTATCAAAACCATCTCAAGCTGTTAAATGGAAACTATCATGCAGAAAATCAGTAAAATGCAGAATTCCAAAAACTGAGTTCTGGATCTCCCCAGATTTTTCCTAAGATAGCAACAAAGAATGCCAGTACTTTTGGACAAAATCAGGAGTGTTTATTTTCTTAAAATCAGATGAAAAAAAGAATTTTAAGGGATTGATGAAAAAGACCCTGATGCCTGGAAAGATCAAAGGCAAAAGCAGACAAGGGCAGAAGAGAATGAGCTGGGTAGATAGCAAGACAAATCAATGAGTATGAATTTGAGCAAATTCCGGGACATAAGTGGAGGAGAGCGGAGCCAGGCATGCTGCAGTTCATGATATTGCAAAGAGTCGGACAGGGCTTAATGATTGAACAACAAATCTTCACCAAACGTTGCTACCAGGTCAAGCAAAGTCAACTTTGGAAACAGATCACTGGACTTAATGAGCCTGTGTGCTCAGTCGTATCTGACCTTTTGCAATCCTATGGTCTGTAACCTGCCAGGCTCCACTGTCCATGGGATTTCCCAAGCAAGAATACTAAAGTGGGTTGCCATTTTCTCCTCCAGGGGACCTACTCAGGGAATGAACCTGAATTTCCTGCATCTCCTACACTGCAAGCAGATTCTTTACCACTGAGCCACTGGGGAAACCAGTGTGGACGGAATGTCTCATACTGTCTATGAATTGTTTCTTCAGGTACTTTCAGAGGCCAATAATTTGATCCTTGGTGCTTGCTTATGGTTCCCCATAAGTGGCTCCAATTTATAAGTAAACCCATTTACCAGTTGCAATAGATTCTACCTTTTCAAAACATCTCTATGCTGTCAATATATGTTAAGTCTAAAAGTTCACATATACATTCTTACAGCAACCCTTACATCTTCTCTTATCTCATTCAAGAGGGATTTAGATCCAAGGCACCATTTTACCCTAGTTACATTAATTTTCAAAATGAAGCTTTCTATCTTATAATTTTTTTTTAGAGAAAAATCTATGATTTATGTCATTTACAAAATGAAAGCATAATCCCATTTCAGTTTGACTGCATTTTTCCATTGAATATATTCAAGTCTATTTTTATGGCCTCTAATGCATTATATGCTTCTTTAATTGCAGCCCTGTCATCTCCGTGTTCAAACCATTTCTTGAAATAGTTACCTTTGAACACTGGCTCTATTTCCTCACTACCTTTATCTCCTTAAACCAGTAAAATCTGTTTGTTTGGTTTTTCTTCTATAACCTCTCTGAAAAAACACTTCTGAAATCTTCATTGATTTCTCCACCTGGAAAACTAGTGGTCAATATCTTTTTACTTGCTGTCTCAGCATTTACGCACTTGTTGACACTTTCTTGAAACAATTCTATGATGTCACACTTTAGACTTTCTCTTAACACTCATTTATTTTTCTTGATCTCTTTTCAGTCTTATCTATACTACTTGAAGTTTTCTGGAAGTACAATTTAACTTTTTCATTGTTCCCTTCCAAAGTCCCATTACTGCTCCAACACCAATAATTACCTGTGTAAAGATTACACACAAACTTCTATATCCAGTTTAGTGTCACTCCCTGAAACTGCAAATCTGGACCTTTCCTTGGACATCTATTTCATAGGAATACCCATGGGGGATTAAAATGATATTACAGATTATAGTATCTCTCCTTTGAAAAGTTTTATTTCTCAGCCTTGCCTAAATTCTCTATCACTTGGAATATAACCATTATTAAACTAATTATCACAATCCAACAACAAACAGTAACCTTGGATAATAACTGCTCTAATTTATAATTCTTCACAATGCACATTTTACATCTTAAATATTTCTTAAATTAATATGAAGACATCTATCGCCAAAGCACTTATTTGGAGCAACGCTTAACTCTCAACTGGTTCATTTTAGCAACATTTTCATTTCCTTCCTTTCAACCCTTTTTCCTCCCAACTTATCTTCACTCAACAATGAGTGTTTAATTTTTAAAATGAAGTTCTGATAATAATAAAATACATTTTTCTCTTATTAGTCACTTGAATAATTACCCATTGATTTTAGGATAAAGAACAAATTCACTTTAACAAAAATTCTTCACCAGCAGGGACTGTCGTATCTTTCCTACTTACCCTAAAATTGGAGAACACCTGTCTTTCAGCATGGCAGTCACACTGGCCTTATATTTCACATACACATTCTAACATGCCTGTAATACTCTTTTGTCTTTTTACCTCTGTCCTTTTGAATCCTTGTTTTTTTTTTTTTCTTCAGGGAATTCTTCATTACTCCACTTGGTGAAGACTGACTGTGCATCATGTATTTTCTAGAACTGTACAACTGTCTACCACAGCTTTCAGAATTGTAGTAACTGTAGTTTCAAATATTTGTATGTAATTATGTTACTTGCTCCCAGTTTCCTTTAGACTATACCAGCTTCCCAGATGGCTTGGTATTAACGAATCGGTTTGCAATGCAGGAGATATAGGAGACACGGATGTGATCCCTGAGTCAAGAAGACAGGAGGAAATGGCAACCCACTCCAGTATTCTTGCCTAGGAAACCCCATGAACAGAGAAGCCCAGTGGGCGACCGTCCAAACGGTTTGCAAAGAGTCAGACATGACTGAGCACACACATACAGTCTCAAGACCTGGCTTTTCTTACAGTGTGAAGTATGGATTTTCACTGTGTAATATGGTCACTGGAATTGTAGCCCCAAATAAATTATTCATAGAATTAATCAGTTAATTTTGTCATATATTTCTCTATAATTTGATTCTAAAGGCTTCCCTGGTGGCTCAGAGGTAAAGAATCCACCCTTCAATGCAGGAGACAGTGGGTTCTGTCTTTGGGTTAGGAAGATCCTGTGCAGAAGGAAATGGTAACCCATTTTAGTATTCTTGCCTGGGAAATCCCGCAGAGAGAGGAGCCTTGTGGGCTACAGTCCATAGGGTCACAAGGAGTCAGACACGAATTGGTGAGTAAACAACTACAATTTTATTTTAAACTACTCTCAATGGCTTTATAGATGATCATTTCTCTACATTTGGTCATTCTAAAATAGCACTTCATGACTTTTTTTTTTTCTAAATATGTTTCTTACTTCTACACATTTTTCTCAACATTTCATGCTGTTTTCCTGACTGCTGTGCCTTTCAACCAATTCTCCATTTCTCTTTTGAAATTGTACATACATTTGAATGCCTACCTTGAAAGCTATGCCATCATTGTAATATTTCCTTCCTTTTAGTTTCCTGGTTTAAAAAATGTCTTCAAAGGCACTTGAAGTCTATGTTGCATTACAATAACTTGCTTACATTTCTTACTTCTGTGCCCAAGGGGATTGTAAACTCACTCCTAAGGACAGTTTTCCTTTTCCTTTCTTTCCCTGCAACGTCTGACTCAGTGCTTTGATGGTTGAAATCAATACTTTTTTTATTAATTTGGAATGCCCAGCGTCACAGAGGATAGGCAAGTATCAGAATCCATCTAACCTCATCCAATTATATCATACAGTTAAATCTTGCGTGAAAATCTTTTGGCAATTCAAACAACAGACTCTATTATTTAAAATACAACTTTTAGCAGATGTGAAGATTAGGTGTACATGGCAATAATAATTTGTTAGTTATTAATACTCATTTTCAGTTAATTAAAAAAAATCTAAACATATTGTCATCCCTTAGGCTTAGTTTTGGCCAGTTGCCTAATACTTTCTTACATGATTGTAATCTTGGTACATTACGTAAGTCATACCTCAGGCTGAGTAACTTTAAGTGATAACTACTCTTTAGAATCAAAGACAAAATATCTCCTTAAAACATCAATATGATTTACAAAATGCTAGTATAATGCCTCTTGCACTTTGCTTATAGCTATTGATTTATTTTCAAATCAGGATTAATTATTTCTCAAGTTGCCTCAAAAACATAGTATTCCATAAGTTTTGAAGTTCATTTTAGAAAGTCCGTATCTGCTTATAAATTAATGCAGGAGACAGTGGGTTCTGTCTTTGGGTTAGGAAGATCCTGTGCAGAAGGAAATGGTAACCCATTTTAGTATTCTTGCCTGGGAAATCCCGCAGAGAGAGGAGCCTTGTGGGCTACAGTCCATAGGGTCACAAGGAGTCAGACACGAATTGGTGAGTAAACAACTACAATTTTATTTTAAACTACTCTCAATGGCTTTATAGATGATCATTTCTCTACATTTGGTCATTCTAAAATAGCACTTCATGACTTTTTTTTTTTCTAAATATGTTTCTTACTTCTACACATTTTTCTCAACATTTCATGCTGTTTTCCTGACTGCTGTGCCTTTCAACCAATTCTCCATTTCTCTTTTGAAATTGTACATACATTTGAATGCCTACCTTGAAAGCTATGCCATCATTGTAATATTTCCTTCCTTTTAGTTTCCTGGTTTAAAAAATGTCTTCAAAGGCACTTGAAGTCTATGTTGCATTACAATAACTTGCTTACATTTCTTACTTCTGTGCCCAAGGGGATTGTAAACTCACTCCTAAGGACAGTTTTCCTTTTCCTTTCTTTCCCTGCAACGTCTGACTCAGTGCTTTGATGGTTGAAATCAATACTTTTTTTATTAATTTGGAATGCCCAGCGTCACAGAGGATAGGCAAGTATCAGAATCCATCTAACCTCATCCAATTATATCATACAGTTAAATCTTGCGTGAAAATCTTTTGGCAATTCAAACAACAGACTCTATTATTTAAAATACAACTTTTAGCAGATGTGAAGATTAGGTGTACATGGCAATAATAATTTGTTAGTTATTAATACTCATTTTTCAGTTAATTAAAAAAAATCTAAACATATTGTCATCCCTTAGGCTTAGTTTTGGCCAGTTGCCTAATACTTTCTTACATGATTGTAATCTTGGTACATTACGTAAGTCATACCTCAGGCTGAGTAACTTTAAGTGATAACTACTCTTTAGAATCAAAGACAAAATATCTCCTTAAAACATCAATATGATTTACAAAATGCTAGTATAATGCCTCTTGCACTTTGCTTATAGCTATTGATTTATTTTCAATGAACATCAGGATTAATTATTTCTCAAGTTGCCTGGACAAAAAGAGACATAGTATTCCATAAGTTTTGAAGTTCATTTTAGAAAGTCCGTATCTGCTTATAAATTATGTAATTTTTTGATTTTATAACAAAAACTAATTTAACATCCTCTGCTTTGAAAAGATATTTTGAAAAATCTAACTGTAATCTTCTGAAATGAATATAAATTGTTTTTATTATTTCTTTTTCAATTTAATGCTCATTTTTGGATTCCTAAAATTTTGTTATTGGAGAAATGTCTAGAAATTGGCAAAGTGTATTTAAACAGAAGAACATAAGGAACTACATAGAAGTTTATACACACAGGCAAAAGGTTAGCAGGTGTACAGGGTGCAGAAGAGGAAGCCAAATGAAACACACACATGGAAGATTTGTTCCTGTAACACCCAACTCCCTAGTAGACATGAACACAGACACTTAATTGATAAATAAATATGCATCTCACAAGGAGTGAAGGTAAATTCTCTGAGGCATAAGTAAAACTGAAAGTGTATTAAATACGAACATGAAATTACAGGAGCACTACTGCTATAAACTGAATTGTGTGTCCCCTAAAACTCTTATGTTGAAGCAAATGCAATGATAATTATAGGTGAGATACTAGGGAGAAACTAGGTTAAGCTGAGGTCATGAAGGTGGGGCTTTTATGATAAAACCAGTGGCCTTAGAGGAAGAGATGCCAGAGAACTTGGTTTCCACTCACAACCTGGTCATGGGAAGACACAGATAGAAGGTAGCATCTAAAAGGAAAAGGAGAATGCCAGAGAAAATGAAGATTAGGTGTACATGGCAATAATAATTTGTTAGTTATTAATACTCATTTTCAGTTAATTAAAAAAATCTAAACATATTGTCATCCCTTAGGCTTAGTTTTGGCCAGTTGCCTAATACTTTCTTACATGATTGTAATCTTGGTACATTACGTAAGTCATACCTCAGGCTGAGTAACTTTAAGTGATAACTACTCTTTAGAATCAAAGACAAAATATCTCCTTAAAACATCAATATGATTTACAAAATGCTAGTATAATGCCTCTTGCACTTTGCTTATAGCTATTGATTTATTTTCAATGAACATCAGGATTAATTATTTCTCAAGTTGCCTGGACAAAAAGAGACATAGTATTCCATAAGTTTTGAAGTTCATTTTAGAAAGTCCGTATCTGCTTATAAATTATGTAATTTTTTGATTTTATAACAAAAACTAATTTAACATCCTCTGCTTTGAAAAGATATTTTGAAAAATCTAACTGTAATCTTCTGAAATGAATATAAATTGTTTTTATTATTTCTTTTTCAATTTAATGCTCATTTTTGGATTCCTAAAATTTTGTTATTGGAGAAATGTCTAGAAATTGGCAAAGTGTATTTAAACAGAAGAACATAAGGAACTACATAGAAGTTTATACACACAGGCAAAAGGTTAGCAGGTGTACAGGGTGCAGAAGAGGAAGCCAAATGAAACACACACATGGAAGATTTGTTCCTGTAACACCCAACTCCCTAGTAGACATGAACACAGACACTTAATTGATAAATAAATATGCATCTCACAAGGAGTGAAGGTAAATTCTCTGAGGCATAAGTAAAACTGAAAGTGTATTAAATACGAACATGAAATTACAGGAGCACTACTGCTATAAACTGAATTGTGTGTCCCCTAAAACTCTTATGTTGAAGCAAATGCAATGATAATTATAGGTGAGATACTAGGGAGAAACTAGGTTAAGCTGAGGTCATGAAGGTGGGGCTTTTATGATAAAACCAGTGGCCTTAGAGGAAGAGATGCCAGAGAACTTGGTTTCCACTCACAACCTGGTCATGGGAAGACACAGATAGAAGGTAGCATCTGAAAGTCAGGAAAAGAGGTCTCGCCAGAAACTGACCATGCTAGAAAAGTTATCTTGAAGTTAGAACTATGACGAAATACATGCCTTTTGTTTAAGCACCTAATTTACCCAATTTTATTATGCCAACCCCAAACACCTAATATAACGATGAAGAGTAATAGACAAAAATCAAAGATTACTTTTATACCACTAAAGTAGGTTTAGAACCTGGAAACTGCTGGAATTTGTCATTATAGGATACTCAATCGTTCAGTAATATCCAGCTCTTTGGGATCCCATGGACAATAGCCCACCAGGCTCCTCTGTCTATAGAATTCTCCAGGCAAGAGTACTTGAGTGGATTGCCATTTTCTTCTCCAGGAGATATTCTTGACCCAGTGATTGAACCCCTATCTCTTCCACATTTTCTGAACTGGCAGGCAGATCCTTTACCACTAGCATCACCTGGAAAGTCCCCTAGAATGATATCAATAGGGTTTATCTCAAAAGTTAACATTATGTGATGTCATTTTACTTATAGAAACATTTTTATTTCTTTGAAGTAATAAGATTTATCCTCATGCTTTACTCCATTGATAGGAATTTTCAGGGTGAATATGACCAACATTAGAAAATTTTCAAAATTGAAATACTCCTGGGGCTTCCCTGGTGTTCCAGTGGGTAAGGACACCACCTTGCAGTGCAAGGGGCGCCGGTTCGATCCCTGGCCTGGGAAGATCCCATGTGCCCTGGAGTGGCTGGACCAATGTGTCCAATTACCGAGCCAGAGCTCTGGAGCGCATGCGCCCAGAGCTGGTGCTCTGCGACAACAAAGGCTACCGCAATGGGAGGCCCACACAGGCCAGAGAACAAAGACGGATGAAAATGGATAAATGAAAGACCAAAGGAAGTGGCCTGCCCACCCCTCTCCCTCCCTCAATCAAACCTCCTACAATTGGAAAAGATTATGCCATTATCTTCCTTTATATTGTATGTGGTTCAAAGTCATTTATAAACTGAATTATTGATCCCAGAACAGTAACCATGTATTTCAACACTGCACTGTCTGTTTGCAGTATTTATTCTAGGTATAATTTTATGCACTTTAAAGTTTTTCTAAGTCATTGCCAACTTAAAATTAAATGTGCATATGAAACACCTATGCAGTCTTTTGCAAATAACTAAGTTTATTCATTTTCACATAAAAATGTAGAATTATTTTCACAAACAAACAAAAGCACTGCTCTAGGTTCTTTTTGTTTTTGGTATTCTGTCATTTGAATTAGGCACTCTACTGATTATCTAATTGACAATGACAACATATTTTAATCTAATATTATGATAATACTTGCAAATTCAGTTGAAGTTATGTAAACAGTATCCACACAACTATCTACTGATTTGAATTTTATATAAAAAATAATGTGGCATTTAATAGCACAATCAACAGTAATGAAAAGTGTTGCTCATAAAAATTTATATGATTGGAATATAGAAGGGGCTGAGCATGTATATTTAAGTAAGTAAAAAAAGCAATAAATGAAATATTTTTGTCCTTGGAAAAATTAGTGTTTAAGAACTGTTTTTTGGAAAAATTAGTGTTCAAGAACCAAAACTTTTAAAAAAGGTATTTTATTCAAATTTTAGTAAATATACAAATGTAAGCATTTGTTGTTCTTGTTGATTTTTAGTCACTAAAGGACATGTCTTACTTTTATCACCTCATGAACTGCAGAAAATTTTCAAAATTGAAATACTCCTGGGGCTTCCCTGGTGTTCCAGTGGGTAAGGACACCACCTTGCAGTGCAAGGGGCGCCGGTTCGATCCCTGGCCTGGGAAGATCCCATGTGCCCTGGAGTGGCTGGACCAATGTGTCCAATTACCGAGCCAGAGCTCTGGAGCGCATGCGCCCAGAGCTGGTGCTCTGCGACAACAAAGGCTACCGCAATGGGAGGCCCACACAGGCCAGAGAACAAAGACGGATGAAAATGGATAAATGAAAGACCAAAGGAAGTGGCCTGCCCACCCCTCTCCCTCCCTCAATCAAACCTCCTACAATTGGAAAAGATTATGCCATTATCTTCCTTTATATTGTATGTGGTTCAAAGTCATTTATAAACTGAATTATTGATCCCAGAACAGTAACCATGTATTTCAACACTGCACTGTCTGTTTGCAGTATTTATTCTAGGTATAATTTTATGCACTTTAAAGTTTTTCTAAGTCATTGCCAACTTAAAATTAAATGTGCATATGAAACACCTATGCAGTCTTTTGCAAATAACTAAGTTTATTCATTTTCACATAAAAATGTAGAATTATTTTCACAAACAAACAAAAGCACTGCTCTAGGTTCTTTTTGTTTTTGGTATTCTGTCATTTGAATTAGGCACTCTACTGATTATCTAATTGACAATGACAACATATTTTAATCTAATATTATGATAATACTTGCAAATTCAGTTGAAGTTATGTAAACAGTATCCACACAACTATCTACTGATTTGAATTTTATATAAAAAATAATGTGGCATTTAATAGCACAATCAACAGTAATGAAAAGTGTTGCTCATAAAAATTTATATGATTGGAATATAGAAGGGGCTGAGCATGTATATTTAAGTAAGTAAAAAAAGCAATAAATGAAATATTTTTGTCCTTGGAAAAATTAGTGTTTAAGAACTGTTTTTTGGAAAAATTAGTGTTCAAGAACCAAAACTTTTAAAAAAGGTATTTTATTCAAATTTTAGTAAATATACAAATGTAAGCATTTGTTGTTCTTGTTGATTTTTAGTCACTAAAGGACATGTCTGACTTTTTATCACCTCATGAACTGCAGCATGCCAGGCTTCCCTAACCTTCACTATCTTCCAGAATTTGCTCAAGGTCATGTCCATTGAGTGGGTGATGCTATCCAACCATCTCATCCTCTGTCACCCTTTTCTTGTCCTGCTCTCAAACTTATCCAGCAACAGGGAAAGAAACACCTGTACTCCAATGCTCATTGCAGCTCTCTATACAATAGCTAGAACATGGAAGCAACCTAGATGCCCATTGATGAATGAATGGATAAGGAAGGTCTGGTACATATATACAATGGAATACTACACAGCTGTAAAAAGAAATGCAGAAGAATCAGCCTTAATGAAGCAGCTGGCTCTAGAACCTATCATAAAAGTGAAGTCAGTCAGAAAGAGAAGGACAAGTACAATATACTGACACATATATATGGAATCTAGTAGGATGGTGATGATGGCACATGCAGTGAAGCATTGGAGAGACAGACATGGACAGTGGACATATGGACATTGTGGGGAAGGAACAGTGGGTGGGACACGTAAAGGAGGTAGCATGAAGGCCTGTACTATCATATGTGAAGAAAATAGCCATAGTCATTGCTCTGTGAGAAAAGGGGATCCTTCAGGGGTGCTGTGTGACAGTCTGAAGTGGTGGGATGGGGGAGAATATACATATGACTAATCTGGGAACATACGTATCTGTAAACAACCAAACTCTGTAAAAGTTAAAAGTAAAATAAAAGTTTAAAAAAAAAAAAAAATCAGCCTAACAAGTAAAAAAACAAAAAAAAAAACAAAAAAAACTTTCCCAGCATCATGATCTTTTCCAATGAGTCAACTCTTTGCATCAGGTGGCCAGAGTATTGTATATACTAATGTATGTAAGTATACACTACTCATTTTAATTATTTTCATTATGAACATATTCTATTGAAATGTGATATTTTCCAGGCATTTTAAATCAGTATTCCATTAATTAGACTATTTAGTCTTCCATAAGAAATGCGTTGTCAGTGTGGCTATTTAAAATAAATACCAATGAAAGAAAGAATTCCAGGCATAATTATAGCAGAAAAAATGTAAGAAAATTTAGGTGACATAAATTTACATTTGAATTTTTAATTTATACTTATATCAGTCCTTACTAGTATTTCTTATCCAGATATCTTTTTATGGTATTAATTTTCTTAATATTTTTATTCCCAAATTATTATTCTTATGTGTATCATCCCTGACTTAAAACACAAAAATAACATTTATTCTTGAACTTAATTTTAATACTGACATCAATACATGAATGTGAGAGTTGGCAAACTGTTCCAGCAAGTAAATAAACATTCCCAAATGTTTCAGCATATATGGTCATTAAAATATCACATTTGAAATATAATATATTACATCTATTTGCAGAGCTGTAAAATGGAAATAGGACAAAGTGGTTAAACAGGCTTCACATATTTAAACCCTAACTCTACTACTCATTTTTTCTTTTTTAATAAATTTTGGCCTCTTGTATTGTTTTTTTATTTTCACCCATCTTTATTCTTTGGCCTGTGTGGGCCTCCCATCACAGTGGCCTCTCTCGTTGCAGAGCACTAGCTCTGGGCACATGTGCTCCAGAGCACTAGCTTGTAATTGGACACACCAGTCCAGCCTCTTCATGGCACGTGGGATTTTTCCAGGACAGGGATTCAACTGGTGCCCCCTGAACTGCAAGGCAGACTCTTTACCCACTGAACCACCAGGGAAGCCCTTAGTTGTTTCTGGTTTTTTTTTTTTTTTTTTTGGGGGGGGGGGTTGGGGAGGGAGGGGGATAGGCGGGCCACTTCTATTGGTCTTTCATTTATCTATTTTTCATCCATCTTTGTTCTTTGGCCCATGTGGGCCTCCCATCGCAGAGACCTCTGTTGTCACAGAGCACCGGCTCTGGGCACTTGTGCTCCAGAGCTCTGGCATGGTAATTGGACACATCGGTCCAACTGCTCTGTGGCGCGTGGAATCTTCCCAGGCCAGGGATCGAACCGGCACCCCTTGCACTGCAAGGCTGTGTCCTTACCCACTGGACCACCAGGGAAGCCTTCATTTGTTTTTAATATGAAATAAATTACTAACTATTTTCATTTCTTATTTTACTCATTTAAAAAATACAGATTATCATATTATCTACTGTATCAGCAAAGGCTGTCAAATGAAAATGGAAATGTAATAATAGTGGGAATGCAATTTATTATTTGAATTAAAGTTTGCACCACTCTGAAGAGAGACACAAAAATGAATTTCCAAATGACACAGGTAAGGGGTGGGGCACGACTTTAAAAGAATGACATAGCCCAAGGCCAGGGCATGAACTGATTAGACCCAACCAGGTCCAAAATGGTGGATGAGCTGATATCCCCTGGACCTTGAGCTTCAGTGTATACTCATTGTAACACATGAGCTTTTCAAGCAAAACAAAATTATTTCATGTTCTACAGCAGATAACTCAAGAGAAATCAGAGAGAAATGACTCCAAGATGCTCTTAAATGCTTTGGGGTCTTCTTGTCAAGGATTTGATATTAACCTTGTGGGCTCTGATGTAAGTGATATAGTATGATAATATGGGAATCTGAACAAGATTTTTGTGGAATATCAATATTGAAATAAAATCCTTGTTGCCATTCTAAGTTCACCCTAAACTAATCTTAAATACTCTTTGAAAAATGTGAATTTTTAAATCATATCTGAAAGAATAAGACATATATGAGTAGACTGACAATGACTAAGTGAAGAATACACTATTTTACGTTTAGATATTATAACGTGTATGCTAAGCAAATTTTCAAAAGACTTGCAATGAAATGAATGAAAAAAAGAAAGAAAACAGTTACAAGTTGAATTCTAAAGGAAAATAAGTTATATGATTATTAAAATAAATATATCTGCTTATTTAATATAGCTATGTGACAATGATTAAAGCAGAATTCTTCAAAGTATTACTGCCAACAGTTACGTGATTTCATTTATCTATTTTTCATCCATCTTTGTTCTTTGGCCCATGTGGGCCTCCCATCGCAGAGACCTCTGTTGTCACAGAGCACCGGCTCTGGGCACTTGTGCTCCAGAGCTCTGGCATGGTAATTGGACACATCGGTCCAACTGCTCTGTGGCGCGTGGAATCTTCCCAGGCCAGGGATCGAACCGGCACCCCTTGCACTGCAAGGCTGTGTCCTTACCCACTGGACCACCAGGGAAGCCTTCATTTGTTTTTAATATGAAATAAATTACTAACTATTTTCATTTCTTATTTTACTCATTTAAAAAATACAGATTATCATATTATCTACTGTATCAGCAAAGGCTGTCAAATGAAAATGGAAATGTAATAATAGTGGGAATGCAATTTATTATTTGAATTAAAGTTTGCACCACTCTGAAGAGAGACACAAAAATGAATTTCCAAATGACACAGGTAAGGGGTGGGGCACGACTTTAAAAGAATGACATAGCCCAAGGCCAGGGCATGAACTGATTAGACCCAACCAGGTCCAAAATGGTGGATGAGCTGATATCCCCTGGACCTTGAGCTTCAGTGTATACTCATTGTAACACATGAGCTTTTCAAGCAAAACAAAATTATTTCATGTTCTACAGCAGATAACTCAAGAGAAATCAGAGAGAAATGACTCCAAGATGCTCTTAAATGCTTTGGGGTCTTCTTGTCAAGGATTTGATATTAACCTTGTGGGCTCTGATGTAAGTGATATAGTATGATAATATGGGAATCTGAACAAGATTTTTGTGGAATATCAATATTGAAATAAAATCCTTGTTGCCATTCTAAGTTCACCCTAAACTAATCTTAAATACTCTTTGAAAAATGTGAATTTTTAAATCATATCTGAAAGAATAAGACATATATGAGTAGACTGACAATGACTAAGTGAAGAATACACTATTTTACGTTTAGATATTATAACGTGTATGCTAAGCAAATTTTCAAAAGACTTGCAATGAAATGAATGAAAAAAAGAAAGAAAACAGTTACAAGTTGAATTCTAAAGGAAAATAAGTTATATGATTATTAAAATAAATATATCTGCTTATTTAATATAGCTATGTGACAATGATTAAAGCAGAATTCTTCTTTACTGCCAGAGGATTATTATGTATATCAATATCATGCCCCAATTACTCAAGTTTATAAGGGCATAAGGTAAAGTGAATAAAATACTGGAATACTCTGTCTGCATGCTAAGATTGTGTCATGAAATAATTTTAAGTGGGTCATTCTCATAAATATATTTATATTTATATTTGTTAGATTTATATAGGATGACTTGGAAGGGAGGTAGACAGAAGTCATAGGATCAGTCAGCAAGCCAACGAAATCTTGCAGATATGATATGATAAATTAGATAGAAATGGGTAAGAGGAGACATGAATAAATTCATATAGCTGCATCAGAGACAGAATTTAATGCTATACTACTCAAAGGAAAAATTGCTAATACACACAATTTCTACTGGACTTTCCTGGTGGTTGAGACAGTAAAGAATCTGCCTGCAATGCAAAAGACCTGGGTTGGACCCCTGGGTTGGGAAGATCCCCTGGAGAAAGGAATGACTACCTACTCCGGTATTCTTGCCTAGAGAATTCCATGGCTAGAAGAGCCTGGCACACTATAGTCCCTGGATTCCAAAGACTTAGACACGACTGAGTGACTAACACTGCACTACTACACTAGGATTAACCTAAATGCATGGATCTATTGGAGTTTGTATATACTGCTATTAAGAAAGAATTTAAATTAATGAAATTCCTTTACAAAAGTAATTGGTAGTATTTACTATAGTTAACCTACATACTTTTGAACAAGTAACTTCAATAAATCTTCTCATCACATATTTTCAGCTAAATACATCAAAAAGATCATTCATAGCAGCAACATTTTTACCAGTTAACATTGGGACACTAGTCAAGTGTTTATCTACAGCAAAACTAATTATTTGTGATGCATTCATAAAATAGACTTCTTATCAATGAGATGAATAAACTACAACCAAATGTTAACACTACGAGTGAATGTCATGTACGAAATATTGATGAAAATAAGTTATACAGAAATAGTACATATTGAAAGATCCCTTTTATATTAATCATACAATGTATTATTTTAGATATCAGGACTATTGATATTCATTTGGTAGCGGCAGTTGTACTCACCAATGAAAAGCAGTTGTGAAGGAGACTTTGAAGGACGTGGAATAGAGCTACATCAGAGTTAGAATTTAATGAGTTTAAACTATTTCTTCCTATAGGAAGAAAAAAAAATTGTATGTTTACTTTCTGTGAATGCATCACTGGTATAATTATGGTTGTATACCAGTCTGAATTCAAGTTATAAATTTAATAAATATTTCTATAGCAAAAAATAAGTTGATAAATATTCTGAGAAGCCTTAAGAAGCTAAATGGCATACAGTGGTAAGTCTAGAACTGTTAAGAATAGATTGCAAATATGCATGATTCATTAAAATCCATGAATAACTTTCTATGGCCTCTGCATGTCTAAAAAATGAAAATATAATTATTAGTTCTCTTTGAAAGAACATTTACAAATTACTATTATTTGAAATAAGTCTGCAGCTGAAAAGATTGTCACTTTTATTATTACAGGTAGCATAACTACTTTGGAGGTTTTTACAAAACTATTATAAATATTCAAAGCTATCTGTTTATCAACCATTTAGTCAAGAATTTTGCCTCTACAAAGTCAAAAAGGACACTCTCTTCCGAGTGCCCTCGTAGGCTGTCTTATTTAAATCCCACACTTGTGCTGCTTTTAGCTTGAATGTAAAGTTTAATGATCTACACATTTTAACCATCCAGTAACAGAAAAGACTTGTTATAGGATCTGAAAAAAGCTAGGTTAAAGCCTCTCTTAGACATGTATAAATTGGGTGTTGTCACAGAACAAATATCATTGTGTCAACAGAGTCTCCTTGAACCCATGCAATATCTGAGGTTAACTAGAAAATTCTACAAGAAAAATACATGAAATCCCAATTGTGTCTCTTGGTGAATAGGGGATGACAGGAAACATGCAGAAATCAAAAATCTACAGAAATGGCAGTTTTACGAGATGAATAAACTACAACCAAATGTTAACACTACGAGTGAATGTCATGTACGAAATATTGATGAAAATAAGTTATACAGAAATAGTACATATTGAAAGATCCCTTTTATATTAATCATACAATGTATTATTTTAGATATCAGGACTATTGATATTCATTTGGTAGCGGCAGTTGTACTCACCAATGAAAAGCAGTTGTGAAGGAGACTTTGAAGGACGTGGAATAGAGCTACATCAGAGTTAGAATTTAATGAGTTTAAACTATTTCTTCCTATAGGAAGAAAAAAAAATTGTATGTTTACTTTCTGTGAATGCATCACTGGTATAATTATGGTTGTATACCAGTCTGAATTCAAGTTATAAATTTAATAAATATTTCTATAGCAAAAATAAGTTGATAAATATTCTGAGAATCCTTAAGAAGCTAAATGGCATACAGTGGTAAGTCTAGAACTGTTAAGAATAGATTGCAAATATGCATGATTCATTAAAATCCATGAATAACTTTCTATGGCCTCTGCATGTCTAAAAAATGAAAATATAATTATTAGTTCTCTTTGAAAGAACATTTACAAATTACTATTATTTGAAATAAGTCTGCAGCTGAAAAGATTGTCACTTTTATTATTACAGGTAGCATAACTACTTTGGAGGTTTTTACAAAACTATTATAAATATTCAAAGCTATCTGTTTATCAACCATTTAGTCAAGAATTTTGCCTCTACAAAGTCAAAAAGGACACTCTCTTCCCGAGTGCCCTCGTAGGCTGTCTTATTTAAATCCCACACTTGTGCTGCTTTTTAGCTTGAATGTAAAGTTTAATGATCTACACATTTTAACCATCCAGTAACAGAAAAGACTTGTTATAGGATCTGAAAAAAGCTAGGTTAAAGCCTCTCTTAGACATGTATAAATTGGGTGTTGTCACAGAACAAATATCATTGTGTCAACAGAGTCTCCTTGAACCCATGCAATATCTGAGGTTAACTAGAAAATTCTACAAGAAAAATACATGAAATCCCAATTGTGTCTCTTGGTGAATAGAGGATGACAGGAAAGATGTAGAAATGAAAAATCTAGACAGATCTGTAGAAGCGAAAGTCAAAGGAGCAAAAGAAAGGTATATCTATCTGAATTCAGAGTTCCAAAGAATAGCAATGAGAGATAATAAAACCTTCCTAAGTGAAAAATGCAAACCAACAACAACAACAATAATAATAATAACAAGGGAAAACGAGCCAATGTGAAAGGCTAGAGATCTATTCAAGAAAAGTAGAGATACCAAGAGAACATTACAAGAAAAGATGGGCCCAATAAAAGACAGAAACTGTATGGACCTAACAGAAGCAGAAGACAATCAGAAGAGGTGGCAAGAATATACAAAACTATCTTAATTATCCGGGTAAACAACAATGGTGTGATCACCCATCCAGAGCCAAAATCCTGGTGTGTGAAGATCGCTAGGAACAAAATGAGTGGAAGTGATGGATTTTCAGCCGAGCTATTTCAGATCCTAAAAGATGATGCTCTTAAAGTGCTGCTGCACTGCCCATGGGATTTCCCAGGCAAGAATACTGGAGTGGGCTTCCATTTCCTTCTTCAGGGAATCCTCCCCACCCATAGATCAAATCCACATCTCCTGCAGTGGCAAACACGCTCTTTACCCCTGAATCATCAGAGAAACCCCAGTATTACAACTAGGCAGTATATTATGTGGATTTAATTCCATTCAGCTCTGTAAAATTCCCCAAAAAAATTCTGAATAAATTATAAATTTAGTCAAGAATTTTGCCTCTACAAAGTCAAAAGGACACTCTCTTCCGAGTGCCCTCGTAGGCTGTCTTATTTAAATCCCACACTTGTGCTGCTTTTTAGCTTGAATGTAAAGTTTAATGATCTACACATTTTAACCATCCAGTAACAGAAAAGACTTGTTATAGGATCTGAAAAAAGCTAGGTTAAAGCCTCTCTTAGACATGTATAAATTGGGTGTTGTCACAGAACAAATATCATTGTGTCAACAGAGTCTCCTTGAACCCATGCAATATCTGAGGTTAACTAGAAAATTCTACAAGAAAAATACATGAAATCCCAATTGTGTCTCTTGGTGAATAGGGGATGACAGGAAAGATGTAGAAATGAAAAATCTAGACAGATCTGTAGAAGCGAAAGTCAAAGGAGCAAAAGAAAGGTATATCTATCTGAATTCAGAGTTCCAAAGAATAGCAATGAGAGATAATAAAACCTTCCTAAGTGAAAAATGCAAACCAACAACAACAACAATAATAATAATAACAAGGGAAAACGAGCCAATGTGAAAGGCTAGAGATCTATTCAAGAAAAGTAGAGATACCAAGAGAACATTACAAGAAAAGATGGGCCCAATAAAAGACAGAAACTGTATGGACCTAACAGAAGCAGAAGACAATCAGAAGAGGTGGCAAGAATATACAAAACTATCTTAATTATCCGGGTAAACAACAATGGTGTGATCACCCATCCAGAGCCAAAATCCTGGTGTGTGAAGATCGCTAGGAACAAAATGAGTGGAAGTGATGGATTTTCAGCCGAGCTATTTCAGATCCTAAAAGATGATGCTCTTAAAGTGCTGCTGCACTGCCCATGGGATTTCCCAGGCAAGAATACTGGAGTGGGCTTCCATTTCCTTCTTCAGGGAATCCTCCCCACCCATAGATCAAATCCACATCTCCTGCAGTGGCAAACACGCTCTTTACCCCTGAATCATCAGAGAAACCCCAGTATTACAACTAGGCAGTATATTATGTGGATTTAATTCCATTCAGCTCTGTAAAATTCCTAATTCTGGAATAAATTATAAATTAAATGTTACTCTGAGCATCAAACAAGCTCAGCCGAAACTGAGTCTTCTTCCTGCCTATTTTAGAAAGACACTTGTCTATGAATTGGCACTGGCTAAGAGTGTAGAAAAGCACAAGTTTACTAAATGGAAGTCAATTTTTGGTTCCGGTAAGGACAGGAAGGTAAACAGAAAACAAAAAATCTATTAAAGTTTTTAAAGATCTATTAACTAGAGGACTCTAGGGCTTCTTGTAAGACTATTTTTTAAACCTCACCAGAAAGCTACTTGTGATCAATGTTAATTGTGATATATATCTAAACATCCAATTAAACCTAGAATCACCTGACATAAATAATAGAAAGTGTTTAAGCTTCCAGTGATGCTGAGTTAGGAAATAAATGCCTTAAAATCTCATATTACAGGGCTTCCCTTGTGGCTCAGTGGATAAGAATCCATCTGCCAATGCAGGAGACACAGGTTCGATCCCTGATCTGGGAAGATCCCACATACCACTGAGCAGCTAAACCCACACATCAACAAAGACCCAGCACAGCCCAAAAAAAAAGAAGTGTTTTTTTTTAAATCTCATATTACATAATCGTATCTATTTTATTAAGAAACTTTGTACCATAACTGGCAATAAAGTTTAAGAATGTTACAATACTTTCTTATAATATGAATATTTATTATTTCAGGGAAGTTTACATACATGTGTTCCATTTTGTGTCACAGAACTGCTTACCACTCTTTTATTCAACAAACTGTTGAGCATCTTTTATATATGTGGCACCAATGCTCTGCATGAGCTGTCAATTAGAAATATGAATGGTTTCTGAATTAATCATGATTAAAAATCTGTTTACAAAATGTCAGTGTATTTGAGAATTGTTATAGTAATGTTACATAGATTTCAAATACAATAATATTGATAATATGCAAAATCATATCAATTCTGCCCAGAAACTCTATTCAAATGTCTAAGAATCTAGTCAATCCTCCAATTTAAAATGATAAATCTGTTTACTCAGGTAGTAGTCTATTATATTTTAATATATTTTCACTGTATCATAAAAGAATAATGTATACTAACAATACTTACTTAACCATAATGCTTTTCCATGGACTAATATATTTGAATACTTGAGCATGCTCTTTTCAATCTAGTTGTAGGCTTTTGCTTTTTTTTAAACAAGCTCAGCGAAACTGAGTCTTCTTCCTGCCTATTTTAGAAAGACACTTGTCTATGAATTGGCACTGGCTAAGAGTGTAGAAAAGCACAAGTTTACTAAATGGAAGTAAATTTTTTGGGTTTCCCGGGTAAGGACAGGAAGGTAAACAGAAAACAAAAAATCTATTAAAGTTTTTAAAGATCTATTAACTAGAGGACTCTAGGGCTTCTTGTAAGACTATTTTTTAAACCTCACCAGAAAGCTACTTGTGATCAATGTTAATTGTGATATATATCTAAACATCCAATTAAACCTAGAATCACCTGACATAAATAATAGAAAGTGTTTAAGCTTCCAGTGATGCTGAGTTAGGAAATAAATGCCTTAAAATCTCATATTACAGGGCTTCCCTTGTGGCTCAGTGGATAAGAATCCATCTGCCAATGCAGGAGACACAGGTTCGATCCCTGATCTGGGAAGATCCCACATACCACTGAGCAGCTAAACCCACACATCAACAAAGACCCAGCACAGCCCAAAAAAAAAGAAGTGTTTTTTTTTAAATCTCATATTACATAATCGTATCTATTTTATTAAGAAACTTTGTACCATAACTGGCAATAAAGTTTAAGAATGTTACAATACTTTCTTATAATATGAATATTTATTATTTCAGGGAAGTTTACATACATGTGTTCCATTTTGTGTCACAGAACTGCTTACCACTCTTTTATTCAACAAACTGTTGAGCATCTTTTATATATGTGGCACCAATGCTCTGCATGAGCTGTCAATTAGAAATATGAATGGTTTCTGAATTAATCATGATTAAAAATCTGTTTACAAAATGTCAGTGTATTTGAGAATTGTTATAGTAATGTTACATAGATTTCAAATACAATAATATTGATAATATGCAAAATCATATCAATTCTGCCCAGAAACTCTATTCAAATGTCTAAGAATCTAGTCAATCCTCCAATTTAAAATGATAAATCTGTTTACTCAGGTAGTAGTCTATTATATTTTAATATATTTTCACTGTATCATAAAAGAATAATGTATACTAACAATACTTACTTAACCATAATGCTTTTCCATGGACTAATATATTTGAATACTTGAGCATGCTCTTTTCAATCTAGTTGTAGGCTTTTGTTTTCTCACATATATATTTTCAATAAAATTTGCTTACAAACTTACACAGTCAGCTCATTTAAAAGAGTGTTCTTCGATGCCCTGATATGCAAAGTTATTAAAAAACTCTTTAACCAGAAATTCAGGTTTAGCTTTTTAAATCATATTTATCATAACCAATCCTTTATTTGTTTTTAAGCTTAGATTAATAACACCATTCCTCTTGACTATCTCTAAACATGTTTTAACTACTTTATACCTGCAATTTAGCTTTCTCCCCAGCACAGGGTACAAACACTAAAGCAA
Organism: Tragulus kanchil; assembly: GCA_022376925.1. NCBI lineage: Eukaryota > Metazoa > Chordata > Mammalia > Artiodactyla > Tragulidae > Tragulus > Tragulus kanchil. Next base: position 147,129,676 of record JAIOJX010000004.1, read on the forward strand.
CTGGTGAATATAATCTTTAATCTATTGGATATTCCATTTTTTTCTAAAAATGATGCTAATCTTATGTTCATATATTTCTTGAAAATTTAAGTATAAAGAAGAAAATATTAAAATTTGACTTGATATTCCATTCAATCTCTGTATAATTATGTTTGACCTTTGTGGTTACCACTACTAAATTGACTTATTGGCTAATTTCTATTATTTTTCTCCCTTTGACCTTCAAAAATTAGACATACTGATTAGTGACAGCTGGAAAGATGTAATCACTGAAATTAATTTTTTAAGTCAAATCAAGCAATATTTAATTTCTTTGTATGGTAATATCTGGTTCCTTGTTTGAATTGAGTAGCTATAAAATATGTATGCTTTTTTCTAGGCAAAATTAGTGCAGATTACTTATATAATGCTGGTGGAATGAGAAAAATGCATTAAAAGGGAAACAACTAGAAATCAGTTTATCTGAAAGAACAGTCTACTTCCAACTTTAATATCATTTTCCACTATGTAAGTCTTTCATTCAAATATATGAAATAAAATATTTATAATTATGAAGATAAATTGTTTTAAATACTAATTAGAAGCAAGAGTTTTATTGAAAAACTTCAGGGTCAATAATATGCAAAATATACAATTCTGCCCAGAAACTCTATTCAAATGTCTAAGAATCTAGTCAATCCTCCAATTTAAAATGATAAATCTGTTTACTCAGGTAGTAGTCTATTATATTTTAATATATTTTCACTGTATCATAAAAGAATAATGTATACTAACAATACTTACTTAACCATAATGCTTTTCCATGGACTAATATATTTGAATACTTGAGCATGCTCTTTTCAATCTAGTTGTAGGCTTTTGTTTTCTCACATATATATTTTCAATAAAATTTGCTTACAAACTTACACAGTCAGCTCATTTAAAAGAGTGTTCTTCGATGCCCTGATATGCAAAGTTATTAAAAAACTCTTTAACCAGAAATTCAGGTTTAGCTTTTTAAATCATATTTATCATAACCAATCCTTTATTTGTTTTTAAGCTTAGATTAATAACACCATTCCTCTTGACTATCTCTAAACATGTTTTAACTACTTTATACCTGCAATTTAGCTTTCTCCCAGCACAGGGTACAAACACTAAAGCAACTGGTGAATATAATCTTTAATCTATTGGATATTCCATTTTTTTCTAAAAATGATGCTAATCTTATGTTCATATATTTCTTGAAAATTTAAGTATAAAGAAGAAAATATTAAAATTTGACTTGATATTCCATTCAATCTCTGTATAATTATGTTTGACCTTTGTGGTTACCACTACTAAATTGACTTATTGGCTAATTTCTATTATTTTTCTCCCTTTGACCTTCAAAAATTAGACATACTGATTAGTGACAGCTGGAAAGATGTAATCACTGAAATTAATTTTTTAAGTCAAATCAAGCAATATTTAATTTCTTTGTATGGTAATATCTGGTTCCTTGTTTGAATTGAGTAGCTATAAAATATGTATGCTTTTTTCTAGGCAAAATTAGTGCAGATTACTTATATAATGCTGGTGGAATGAGAAAAATGCATTAAAAGGGAAACAACTAGAAATCAGTTTATCTGAAAGAACAGTCTACTTCCAACTTTAATATCATTTTCCACTATGTAAGTCTTTCATTCAAATATATGAAATAAAATATTTATAATTATGAAGATAAATTGTTTTAAATACTAATTAGAAGCAAGAGTTTTATTGAAAAACTTCAGGGTCAATAAAATGACCACAAAATGATAATCAGTGAGTTGCATAAGGATTAGAAAAAGAACAGTATATAATTAGAAGACATTGTCATAAGAGACAATTACAATTATTAAAATTTTGGTAAGCATATTATAGTAAAAATGATTGAGTGATTTGCATTAAATGAAATTAAAGTATTTTATATAATTAATTTTAAAAGAAAATTACTTACATGAACATATTCTATTGGGGGAAAAAAAAAAAAAAAAAAAACATTTCTGGCTTTGTATTATAAATAACCCCAGAAGCCTTGAGATTGTGTCAGTCTATCTAGCACCAATACTGTAAACCACATAAATGCATACCAGTATTCACATTTTCATCAATAATACTATTTCCCATAGCTATATCTAAAACTTTGAAAGTGCTATTTCCATGAATTGGGATGCAGAAAACTGAAGACGCATCTTACAAAATAATATTATACCTTTTAAGTATACATGGTTCCTCACTGACAGGGTGTTATAAAATATTTGTTAAAAAGATAATTAGGGGGCTTCCCTGGTGGTCCAGTGGGTAAGGACACCGCCTTGCAGTGCAAGGGGCGCCAGTTTGATCCCTGGCCTGGGAAGATGCCACGTGCCGAGGAGCGGCTGGACTGATGTGTCCAATTACCGAGCCGGAGCTCTGGGGCGCATGCACCCAAAGCCAGTGGTCTACGACAAAAGAAGCCACCACAATGGGAGGTTCACACAGGCCAAAGAACAAAGATGGATGAAAACAGACAAACGAAAGACCAATATAAGTAGCCTGCCTGCTCCCATCCCTCCCCACCCCACCCACCCCCAAAATAAATAAATAAATCTTTTAAAAAAAGAGAGAGAATTAGGGCTTCCCTGGTGCTTGCTCCATTGTGTGGAGAGTCTGCCGTGCAATGCAAGGGGTACCAGTTTGATCCCTGGCCTGGGGGAAGGGTATCCCGCACGCCACGGAGCGGCTGGACCGGCGTGTCCAACTGGGAGCCAGCCCTCTGCAGAGAGAGGGGCTGCTGCGATGGGAGGCCCGCACAGGCCAGGGAATGAAGATGGATGAAAATAAAAGAGGACAATTTTTTTAAAAAGAGAGAGAGAGTGAGAATTATAATAATATATGAAATTTGAGTTTCCAAAAGCCTTGATAACATAAATACTAACAAGAAAATTAAGATTACTACATTTACAATAAAACAGAGTATATAATTTCAGTAGTAAAGATGGCTGCCAACACTAAATCAGGAAGTGTTGATACATGTGACTCTTCAATTTTGTTTGCTATCTACCTGTTTATGAAACAAATAAAGAATGTGGTATTCAGTATCTATCACTGTGAAGACATATTGATCCAGAGAATTTCAAGGAAACCAATCAGTAAATAGGTTTCACTGGGCATTTACCTTTTGTTTTCATTACAGAAATTGACTAAAACACTAAAACTAGAAAGAAAAATGTAAATTTTTACGATAACCACATAAATGCATACCAGTATTCACATTTTCATCAATAATACTATTTCCCATAGCTATATCTAAAACTTTGAAAGTGCTATTTCCATGAATTGGGATGCAGAAAACTGAAGACGATCTTACAAAATAATATTATACCTTTTAAGTATATATGGTTCCTCACTGACAGGGTGTTATAAAATATTTGTTAAAAAGATAATTAGGGGGCTTCCCTGGTGGTCCAGTGGGTAAGGACACCGCCTTGCAGTGCAAGGGGCGCCAGTTTGATCCCTGGCCTGGGAAGATGCCACGTGCCGAGGAGCGGCTGGACTGATGTGTCCAATTACCGAGCCGGAGCTCTGGGGCGCATGCACCCAAAGCCAGTGGTCTACGACAAAAGAAGCCACCACAATGGGAGGTTCACACAGGCCAAAGAACAAAGATGGATGAAAACAGACAAACGAAAGACCAATATAAGTAGCCTGCCTGCTCCCATCCCCCCCCACCCCACCCACCCCAAAATAAATAAATAAATCTTTAAAAAAAAGAGAGAGAATTAGGGCTTCCCTGGTGCTTGCTCCATTGTGTGGAGAGTCTGCCGTGCAATGAAAGGGGGTACCAGTTTGATCCCTGGCCTGGGGGAAGGGTATCCCGCACGCCACGGAGCGGCTGGACCGGCGTGTCCAACTGGGAGCCAGCCCTCTGCAGAGAGAGGGGCTGCTGCGATGGGAGGCCCGCACAGGCCAGGGAATGAAGATGGATGAAAATAAAAGAGGACAATTTTTTTAAAAAGAGAGAGAGAGTGAGAATTATAATAATATATGAAATTTGAGTTTCCAAAAGCCTTGATAACATAAATACTAACAAGAAAATTAAGATTACTACATTTACAATAAAACAGAGTATATAATTTCAGTAGTAAAGATGGCTGCCAACACTAAATCAGGAAGTGTTGATACATGTGACTCTTCAATTTTGTTTGCTATCTACCTGTTTATGAAACAAATAAAGAATGTGGTATTCAGTATCTATCACTGTGAAGACATATTGATCCAGAGAATTTCAAGGAAACCAATCAGTAAATAGGTTTCACTGGGCATTTACCTTTTGTTTTCATTACAGAAATTGACTAAAACACTAGAAAGAATAGACTTTGAATTCATCCAAAGTTATTAGAAAAGAAAATTAATTAGCTTATGCTTTCAACTTATAAAACCACACATTGTAACATTTTTACTGTTGAATTTAAGTTTATTGTGTGCAGCCAGTATACCTGTCAACTTTTCCTAAGTGCAGCCCTGGGAATCTCACAAACCTAGCCTGAAAACAGCAGTTGTAGGACATTAGAAAACTAGTCTTGCAGTTTAAGGTGTCTGTCAGGACTGAGTGCTTCATTGTCACCAATACTTATTATTATCCTTTAAAATTATAATTACCAGTTAAAGCACTGTCAATGGTTCTTCGATGGCTCTCTAGGACCTTGAACCAGTGGGACTCAAAATAATTTTGCTGTCATGGAACTCAGGAGCTTCCCAGTGTTAGTGGTAAAGAATTCGCCTGACAAATGCAAGAGACACAAGGGTCACAGTTTCGATCTCTGGTCAAGATGATTCTATGGAGAAGAAAATGACAATTCATTCTACTATTCTTGACTAGGAAATCCCATGGGCAGAGCAGCCAGGCGGGCTACAGTTCATGGGATCACAAAAAGTCAGACAAGACTGAACACACACACACACACACACACACACACACACACCTCAACGTACTTTTCAAAAATTCTTCTCTAAATGGAAAAATCATAGTGGTGAACCAGTGGAAAAGTAATTCTCGAAGCTATACTCTTGAAAATAACAATATTACTTCAAAAGAGTGAGGAGTGTATAAAATTAAGTTCAGCTATAGCTACAGGCCATGAAGGGAAGTCTTCAACTCTGACTTGAGCCTTCAATAAAAAGAACAAACTTACTACATTTAAGGGCCAGTGGAAGCTTTTTAGTCACTACCAGAGAGTTAATACTGATAAAAGCAATACTCACATTGAGCTTATCACCAAAAAAGATAGACAGTTACTATTCATTTATTTACCAGGTAGTAAAGATGGCTGCCAACACTAAATCAGGAAGTGTTGATACATGTGACTCTTCAATTTTGTTTGCTATCTACCTGTTTATGAAACAAATAAAGAATGTGGTATTCAGTATCTATCACTGTGAAGACATATTGATCCAGAGAATTTCAAGGAAACCAATCAGTAAATAGGTTTCACTGGGCATTTACCTTTTGTTTTCATTACAGAAATTGACTAAAACACTAGAAAGAATAGACTTTGAATTCATCCAAAGTTATTAGAAAAGAAAATTAATTAGCTTATGCTTTCAACTTATAAAACCACACATTGTAACATTTTTACTGTTGAATTTAAGTTTATTGTGTGCAGCCAGTATACCTGTCAACTTTTCCTAAGTGCAGCCCTGGGAATCTCACAAACCTAGCCTGAAAACAGCAGTTGTAGGACATTAGAAAACTAGTCTTGCAGTTTAAGGTGTCTGTCAGGACTGAGTGCTTCATTGTCACCAATACTTATTATTATCCTTTAAAATTATAATTACCAGTTAAAGCACTGTCAATGGTTCTTCGATGGCTCTCTAGGACCTTGAACCAGTGGGACTCAAAATAATTTTGCTGTCATGGAACTCAGGAGCTTCCCAGTGTTAGTGGTAAAGAATTCGCCTGACAAATGCAAGAGACACAAGGGTCACAGTTTCGATCTCTGGTCAAGATGATTCTATGGAGAAGAAAATGACAATTCATTCTACTATTCTTGACTAGGAAATCCCATGGGCAGAGCAGCCAGGCGGGCTACAGTTCATGGGATCACAAAAAGTCAGACAAGACTGAACACACACACACACACACACACACACACACACCTCAACGTACTTTTCAAAAATTCTTCTCTAAATGGAAAAATCATAGTGGTGAACCAGTGGAAAAGTAATTCTCGAAGCTATACTCTTGAAAATAACAATATTACTTCAAAAGAGTGAGGAGTGTATAAAATTAAGTTCAGCTATAGCTACAGGCCATGAAGGGAAGTCTTCAACTCTGACTTGAGCCTTCAATAAAAAGAACAAACTTACTACATTTAAGGGCCAGTGGAAGCTTTTTAGTCACTACCAGAGAGTTAATACTGATAAAAGCAATACTCACATTGATCTTATCACCAGGATAGAGTTAGGAAGATTCTAGTCAACAATTAGACAGTTACTATTCATTTATTTACCAGTGTTTCTAACTATGTCTCAGTTTTCAGTGATAGTTTTAACTCCATCTGATTGTGACCAGATTTGTCTTTTCAATTTGATATATTTTCCATTTCCTTAAAATCTGTGGAGTTGAAATTAAATTTGACTACACTGTCCCTTAATAAAATGTGCACCCTGGCACTGTTTCAAGCCAGAAATCTATATTATTTACCTCAGTGTCTTATAGGAAATATCAGTTAAAAAGTTATGTACTGATAATGCTATCATCTAGCCAATGAAAATATGAAGAAAGTAAGTCAAACAAAATAGCTCATAATTTAAATAAAATAAGAGAAGATTTTAAAACTGAACTTTTAAAATTCTATCCTGTCCCTAATATCTGTGATTTTCTTCAGCTTCTGTTTGTGAAAATATGCATGCAGCTAATTAACTAAGTGCATATTCAAAAAAGTCTACTGCATAATTCACTGATTTATGAAAAAAGAATGATATTAAGATATTTTAAATAACTTACACTTTGAGAATTATCTGTTTTTTTTATGTTCTTTTTGAATACATGTGACAGAACCATTCTTGATTTACACTTCAGCAGTCTACTAAAATGCTGGAGAGGGTGTGGAGAAAAGGGAACCCTCTTGCATTGCTGGTGGGAATGTAAATTAATACAACCTCTATGGAAGACAATATGGAGATTCCTTAAAAAACTAAAAATAGAAGCACCCTATGACCCAGCAATCCCACTATTAGGCCTATATCCTGATGAAATCAAAACTGAAAGAGGCACCTGTACCTCAATGTTCATTGCAGCTCTCTATACAATAGCCAGAACATGGAAGCAACCTAGATGTCCATCGACAAATGAATGGATACAGAAGCTCTGGTACATATATACAATGGAATACTACTTAGCTGTTAAAAGAAATGCAGAAGACTCAGTCCTAATGAGGTGGCTGGCTTTAGAACCTATCATAAAAAGTGAAGTAAGTCAAAAAGAGAAAGACAAGTATAGTATACTAACTCATATATATGGGATCTAGTAAGATGGTCATGATAACACACAGTGAACTCATGAAAAACAGAGAATAGACATAAAGACTTTATTTACCAGTGTTTCTAACTATGTCTCAGTTTTCAGTGATAGTTTTAACTCCATCTGATTGTGACCAGATTTGTCTTTTCAATTTGATATATTTTCCATTTCCTTAAAATCTGTGGAGTTGAAATTAAATTTGACTACACTGTCCCTTAATAAAATGTGCACCCTGGCACTGTTTCAAGCCAGAAATCTATATTATTTACCTCAGTGTCTTATAGGAAATATCAGTTAAAAAGTTATGTACTGATAATGCTATCATCTAGCCAATGAAAATATGAAGAAAGTAAGTCAAACAAAATAGCTCATAATTTAAATAAAATAAGAGAAGATTTTAAAACTGAACTTTTAAAATTCTATCCTGTCCCTAATATCTGTGATTTTCTTCAGCTTCTGTTTGTGAAAATATGCATGCAGCTAATTAACTAAGTGCATATTCAAAAAAGTCTACTGCATAATTCACTGATTTATGAAAAAAGAATGATATTAAGATATTTTAAATAACTTACACTTTGAGAATTATCTGTTTTTTTTATGTTCTTTTTGAATACATGTGACAGAACCATTCTTGATTTACACTTCAGCAGTCTACTAAAATGCTGGAGAGGGTGTGGAGAAAAGGGAACCCTCTTGCATTGCTGGTGGGAATGTAAATTAATACAACCTCTATGGAAGACAATATGGAGATTCCTTAAAAAACTAAAAATAGAAGCACCCTATGACCCAGCAATCCCACTATTAGGCCTATATCCTGATGAAATCAAAACTGAAAGAGGCACCTGTACCTCAATGTTCATTGCAGCTCTCTATACAATAGCCAGAACATGGAAGCAACCTAGATGTCCATCGACAAATGAATGGATACAGAAGCTCTGGTACATATATACAATGGAATACTACTTAGCTGTTAAAAGAAATGCAGAAGACTCAGTCCTAATGAGGTGGCTGGCTTTAGAACCTATCATAAAAAGTGAAGTAAGTCAAAAAGAGAAAGACAAGTATAGTATACTAACTCATATATATGGGATCTAGTAAGATGGTCATGATAACACACACAGTGAACTCATGAAAAAACAGAGAATAGACATAAAGACATTGTGGAGACCGAACAATGGGAGGGAGTAACATGGGAACCTATACTGTCATGTGTAGAAAAGATAGCTATTGTCATTGTGCTAGGGGAATAGGAGTACCTACAACCACTTGGAGCAATGGTCTGGAGGGATGGCGGGGCCTGGGTGGGGGGAGGGTCAAGGGATATGCATCTGATTGATCTGGGAACATACATGTACAAAAATAAATAAATAAATTTTTAAAAAAAAATTCATATTTATATTTGTTAGCTATCCTAAATAGGGGATTTGGAGAATTCTAATCATATTAAGTAGTATCAAATACTATTTTCTGGTATCAAGAGACTGATGATATAATAAAAAAGAGAATATGCTGTTATTGTGAATTTTTTCTAAGGATATTTGTTTTCTACATAGAAAATACTTATGCAGACACTGGCACCACACTGGTCTTAAAATATGGGCAAGCACACAGGAAATAATGATGAATATAGTTCTTGCTATCCAGAAACATACACAATCTCTGTTATTCCCTCTTTTCTCAAACCTACATGGCATTTAATAAATGTTCCATTATATCACTTGTGAGAAAACAAAACCAAAAAAAAGGTGGGAAACCAAGAGTGAGAACTTGAATGTCTTTATTATGTTTTGCAATTTGTATGATCAGTTGTCTGAGTATAGTATTCTAGATTGAATTTACTTTTATGGGACATTAAAGTTAACTGGTATCCTTTAAAGCTAGAATTAACTCCTCCCTTATGCCAGTTTATCTCTTTTTTCCTATTGTTCTTTTCTTTTTCCATCCATATGCCCATCAACAAATGAATGAATAAATCATTTAACTCACTAGTTGTAGCAGTGAACAACTGGTAAGCTCAGGACACAGAAGGGCTTATCCAGCACAGTTTAAGTGATTATTAGTGATAACTTGAGGGCACTGTTTTACTAATAGATAGATGAACACAAGACAATTATACCATAATGTTATATAACTTCAAATTTACTAAAATGGCTAAGATTAAAGTGACAACTAACGATATGTGTTGGCGAGAACCTGAGAAACTAGAACTCTCATCTTTGACTGGTAGGAATGTAAAACGGTAGTTACTTTTGAAAAGTCTGGAAGTTTCTCAAAACATTTAACATAGAATAACTACACGACTTCTCAATTTCTCTCCTAGAAATATACTGGAGAAATAAAACATATGTACACAAAGTTTATAGAAGCATTATTCAGAATAGTCAAAAAATGGGATATTAAAGTTAACTGATACGCTTGAAAGTTAGAATTAACTCCTTCCTTATGCTAGTTTATCTCTTTTTTTCCTATTATTCTTTTATTTTTCCATCCAAATGCCCATCCACCAATGAATGGATAAATACCATATAGTAACTTCTGACAATGCAATGTTATTTGTTATGTAAAATGAATATAATATTGTTCCATGCAAGAATATGAATGAACATTGAAAATATTATACTAAGTGAAAGGAGCCAGTTACAAAAGATTATGTATTATAGGATCTCATTTATATGTGATGCTCATATTGACAAGCCTACAAAGACAGAGTAGATTGGTAGTTGCCTAGGACTGGGGTTGAGGTAGAGGTGACTGCTAATTACTGGGCAGTTTCCTTTGCTGGTAACAAAATAATCTCAAGTTTATTAAGGTGATAATTGCACAACTTAGTGAATACACAAAATACAATGAATTATAAGCTCTGTTAAATGAATTGTATGATGTATTTATACTTGGATCATATATATATATATGGTTTAATTCCTAAAATATATCTGAAAATAATTATTTGTTTGAGATTCACTCAGACGTACTTGAAAATAACAGCACTGTATAATCTCGTGTGACTTTTTCTCAATTCAATAAACTCTTCTACCTCAGATAAAAAGCAGTAAGTGTAACCAGAAATGACCTATTTGTTATCTTTGTGCATAATAAGTCAAATTAATAAGCTCACTTTTTATACTGAAACATATGCCAGAACTGACCTTTTCTTCTGAGTTGCCAATTTAAGCAAAAAATAGCATTTTATTACTGGAATTTCTTGCAGTAATTGGACCAAACTTCTCATCTTGATTCTATGTAGAAATGATCTGTCACTGTATCTTCATACCTTGAACACTGACAGTGATGAAAGTGACTCATATGAACCACTGTGCAGCAGTTTTTACATTTAAATAATCTATGAAAATGCCAATGGCCCTTTATTCCAAAGTGTAGTTGTCAGCATCACACAATAATTGCAATTTACTGAAAGATAATGAGCAATGTGAACATTTAAGAAACATTTAAATTAGCATAATTAAAACAATTTCATTCAAAGCCTAGTTACAAGTTAAGGATATTGCTGTACTAACTTGACAAAAGTGCTTTCACCATTCAAGCGAAATTTATAGAAGCATTATTCGTTAAAAGAATTTTTTCCATCCCATTATTCTTTTATTTTTCCATCCAAATGCCCATCCACCAATGAATGGATAAATACCATATAGTAACTTCTGACAATGCAATGTTATTTGTTATGTAAAATGAATATAATATTGTTCCATGCAAGAATATGAATGAACATTGAAAATATTATACTAAGTGAAAGGAGCCAGTTACAAAAGATTATGTATTATAGGATCTCATTTATATGTGATGCTCATATTGACAAGCCTACAAAGACAGAGTAGATTGGTAGTTGCCTAGGACTGGGGTTGAGGTAGAGGTGACTGCTAATTACTGGGCAGTTTCCTTTGCTGGTAACAAAATAATCTCAAGTTTATTAAGGTGATAATTGCACAACTTAGTGAATACACAAAATACAATGAATTATAAGCTCTGTTAAATGAATTGTATGATGTATTTATACTTGGATCATATATATATATATGGTTTAATTCCTAAAATATATCTGAAAATAATTATTTGTTTGAGATTCACTCAGACGTACTTGAAAATAACAGCACTGTATAATCTCGTGTGACTTTTTCTCAATTCAATAAACTCTTCTACCTCAGATAAAAAGCAGTAAGTGTAACCAGAAATGACCTATTTGTTATCTTTGTGCATAATAAGTCAAATTAATAAGCTCACTTTTTATACTGAAACATATGCCAGAACTGACCTTTTCTTCTGAGTTGCCAATTTAAGCAAAAAATAGCATTTTATTACTGGAATTTCTTGCAGTAATTGGACCAAACTTCTCATCTTGATTCTATGTAGAAATGATCTGTCACTGTATCTTCATACCTTGAACACTGACAGTGATGAAAGTGACTCATATGAACCACTGTGCAGCAGTTTTTACATTTAAATAATCTATGAAAATGCCAATGGCCCTTTATTCCAAAGTGTAGTTGTCAGCATCACACAATAATTGCAATTTACTGAAAGATAATGAGCAATGTGAACATTTAAGAAACATTTAAATTAGCATAATTAAAACAATTTCATTCAAAGCCTAGTTACAAGTTAAGGATATTGCTGTACTAACTTGATTGTGCTATGATTATAGTGCTTTCACCATTCAACGTAGATTAACATAATTTTGACATTTCATCATAATAATTGTGAGCTACGTTCTTTCTTAAATCCCAGAAGCACCTATTTACTCCTTCTATCTGTAAAGAAAACAAACTAATTAGCTTGAATCAAGTGAAAAAAAAATTCATTTCTGTTTCTTGTAACCTTAAAAACTGAATTTATTTCTCAAAGTGAAATTATTAGGGCCACAATGAATAAATTGGTGATGATAATCACTATTGCACAATGTTAAAAAGGACGTCTTCCCTTCTACAATTTATAACAACTCAGTCTGGGTATTTTGTATGTTTGGTTTAACAATTGATATATATAATATATATATATATATAATTGATATATATGTATATAATTGATATTATATATATAATTGATGTATATAAGATATATATAATTGTTATATATATGCAATATTAATATATATAAACTAACATTCTGGAGTAAAATTAAACCTAAAGTTTCTATTAATGTAAATAATAATAACCTTTCAAATAGTTAATAAGGATTATGACAATATAACCGGTCTTATTTCATGGAATCTGCTTATGCAATTAAAAAAATGGTGGGAAAGAAGTGTTATGAACTCAATTACCCCCTCCTCAACTTATGCTGATACCTTAACCTCCATTACCTCAGAATGGGACTATTTTTGAAGATAGGCCCTTAAAGAGATGATTCACTTAAAATCTGGACTGATTCACTTAAAATCTTAAAATCTAGTGGACTTTAATCTATTTCGAATGCTGTCTTTATAAAAAAGATGTTATAACACACAGAGACTTATGAAAAATATACAGACACAGGACCCTTTGAGAAGGTCCCATTAACAAATAAAGGAGAGGTACCTCAGAATAAGCCAAGCTTGCCAACAACTTGATCTTAGGTTTCCAGTCTCCAGAACTAAGATTAAAAAAAAAAAAAATGTGTGTTGTTCAAGCCATCTAGCTGTGATATTTTGCTGTAGCAGCCCTAGGAAATTAACATAAGAGATGTTTTCTAAGAAGTCAAAGTATGATTTTGTCAGATTTAAATACTTAATGATTAGTGCATTTACTTGTGAATAAGAGGAAATCATGCTTGGAAATATCACTTAAAATTAGGTACATTTTCAAACATTTTACATATACTCACCACATACTGTGTTCATCAGATGCTGTCTGTTAACACTCAGCATCTATTCCCACTCCTTTCTGAGATCATTTCTGTTATCATTGAGAATGGAAATCCAGAGGACTGGGCATAATTTCTGTTTCTTGTAACCTTAAAACTGAATTTATTTCTCAAAGTGAAATTATTAGGGCCACAATGAATAAATTGGTGATGATAATCACTATTGCACAATGTTAAAAAGGACGTCTTCCCTTCTACAATTTATAACAACTCAGTCTGGGTATTTTGTATGTTTGGTTTAACAATTGATATATATAATATATATATATATATAATTGATATATATGTATATAATTGATATTATATATATAATTGATGTATATAAGATATATATAATTGTTATATATATGCAATATTAATATATATAAACTAACATTCTGGAGTAAAATTAAACCTAAAGTTTCTATTAATGTAAATAATAATAACCTTTCAAATAGTTAATAAGGATTATGACAATATAACCGGTCTTATTTCATGGAATCTGCTTATGCAATTAAAAAAATGGTGGGAAAGAAGTGTTATGAACTCAATTACCCCCTCCTCAACTTATGCTGATACCTTAACCTCCATTACCTCAGAATGGGACTATTTTTGAAGATAGGCCCTTAAAGAGATGATTCACTTAAAATCTGGACTGATTCACTTAAAATCTTAAAATCTAGTGGACTTTAATCTATTTCGAATGCTGTCTTTATAAAAAAGATGTTATAACACACAGAGACTTATGAAAAAGATACAGACACAGGACCCTTTGAGAAGGTCCCATTAACAAATAAAGGAGAGGTACCTCAGAATAAGCCAAGCTTGCCAACAACTTGATCTTAGGTTTCCAGTCTCCAGAACTAAGATTAAAAAAAAAAAAAATGTGTGTTGTTCAAGCCATCTAGCTGTGATATTTTGCTGTAGCAGCCCTAGGAAATTAACATAAGAGATGTTTTCTAAGAAGTCAAAGTATGATTTTGTCAGATTTAAATACTTAATGATTAGTGCATTTACTTGTGAATAAGAGGAAATCATGCTTGGAAATATCACTTAAAATTAGGTACATTTTCAAACATTTTACATATACTCACCACATACTGTGTTCATCAGATGCTGTCTGTTAACACTCAGCATCTATTCCCACTCCTTTCTGAGATCATTTCTGTTATCATTGAGAATGGAATATTAAATCTATGTTTTATACACTTGTATGTAACCAGAGGACTGGGCATAATTTAGACTCTGTCTTCTTGATGCACTTGTATGAAATATATAAAACAGAAGGACAGAGATGATGAAACTTGAATAGCAGTGCCAATTTACAGATAAGCTTTACCAGATAAATCTATAGTTTCAGCAGGCAAGTTCTATGTCTTCTAGTCTAGTCACAATATTCTTAAGTGTGGGCAGGTCCATGCCTAGGGTAGTAGTGTCAGTGAAAACAGGAATCTCTTGGCCCAGCCCACAGCAGCAATGCTTGTTTTTTCCTTTACAGGTGGGCTTTCACATGTGAGAATTCCTATTTCTTTTGGAATTTCTAAGACAAAGAATTCAGGGAACCATTTTTTCTACTGCATGCTAGAGCATTCACTGTCAAAGTATAATTGAATTTTAGAACTTGCATAGCTAGGAAAGATTAATTCCTGGTAGGACATTTCACGTTTTGGAAGCACTGTATTTCATTCTTGACAATACTGTTTCAACCAATTTATCACGACACAAAAAATTCTAGTTCTGAAGCTTTGTGACCAAACAGCAAAGAGCTTATATCTGACTTGCAATATAAGCAGTCTTGCTGTTTAGACTGTATGATCTAACAGATCCTATGATTCTAGAAGTCTCCTAAAAAAAATGGGCGAGTCATGTTTAAACTCAGTAAAAAAGAAATGCAGTGCATGCTCTCAGTGTTTAGAAGCAAGATATTCTGTCTACAAATGAGTGGTCAACACCATTCATAACCTAGCTACTGGACCCTGAATGTCAAACCATGGAACATCAAGAGACCATGTAGCCAAAACTCATCGTGAGGTAATTATTCTTAAGCCACCATGGTGGAAAATGGCTGTATTTGTGAGAACTAAATAGTCCCATAGCAGTGAGGAGGGAAAATCCTTCCATGAGCCAAATCTAACAATTACTTGTGAATACGAAGAAATCATGCTTGGAAATATCACTTAAAATTAGGTACATTTTCAAACATTTTACATATACTCACCACATACTGTGTTCATCAGATGCTGTCTGTTAACACTCAGCATCTATTCCCACTCCTTTCTGAGATCATTTCTGTTATCATTGAGAATGGAATATTAAATCTATGTTTTATACACTTGTATGTAACCAGAGGACTGGGCATAATTTAGACTCTGTCTTCTTGATGCACTTGTATGAAATATATAAAACAGAAGGACAGAGATGATGAAACTTGAATAGCAGTGCCAATTTACAGATAAGCTTTACCAGATAAATCTATAGTTTCAGCAGGCAAGTTCTATGTCTTCTAGTCTAGTCACAATATTCTTAAGTGTGGGCAGGTCCATGCCTAGGGTAGTAGTGTCAGTGAAAACAGGAATCTCTTGGCCCAGCCCACAGCAGCAATGCTTGTTTTTTCCTTTACAGGTGGGCTTTCACATGTGAGAATTCCTATTTCTTTTGGAATTTCTAAGACAAAGAATTCAGGGAACCATTTTTTCTACTGCATGCTAGAGCATTCACTGTCAAAGTATAATTGAATTTTAGAACTTGCATAGCTAGGAAAGATTAATTCCTGGTAGGACATTTCACGTTTTGGAAGCACTGTATTTCATTCTTGACAATACTGTTTCAACCAATTTATCACGACACAAAAAATTCTAGTTCTGAAGCTTTGTGACCAAACAGCAAAGAGCTTATATCTGACTTGCAATATAAGCAGTCTTGCTGTTTAGACTGTATGATCTAACAGATCCTATGATTCTAGAAGTCTCCTAAAAAAAATGGGCGAGTCATGTTTAAACTCAGTAAAAAAGAAATGCAGTGCATGCTCTCAGTGTTTAGAAGCAAGATATTCTGTCTACAAATGAGTGGTCAACACCATTCATAACCTAGCTACTGGACCCTGAATGTCAAACCATGGAACATCAAGAGACCATGTAGCCAAAACTCATCGTGAGGTAATTATTCTTAAGCCACCATGGTGGAAAATGGCTGTATTTGTGAGAACTAAATAGTCCCATAGCAGTGAGGAGGGAAAATCCTTCCATGAGCCAAATCTAAACAGGTTGTACTTTTCCATTTACATTGTTTGGAAAGATATGTTGAATGAATTAAACATTTATGTGAGTTTACGGTGGTAGCAAAGAGACTGGCTAGAAGTAGAAGTTGTTCTGGAGAATAGCATGGGGGTGTGAAATGAGAATAGGCAAAATATGTGAGAATGTTCACATCATATTATATATTAAAGTCCACCAGAGATCATCATCTCTGTTAGAGGTAACAATCCAGTAGACAGGATGACTCAGACAGAAGATTTCAGTCAGCCCCTATTCTCCAACACACCACTGCTGTCTCTATGAAACAGGTGGAAACTGAGGCTATCTACGGACCAATGGAGTGAATTACCTCTCAACAAGGATTTTAGAGCTACTGTTGCAAATCTGACCTGTCTACAATAGAGATGAAAGCTGAGTTTCTGAATTGTTTAAGGGGTTCTGGCAGTCACTTAGTAAACATAAAACAAAGCAGAGAAGTGAAAAGCAAAGGAGAAAAGGAAAGATATACTCATTTGAATGCAGAATTTTGAACAAAAGCAAGGAGCCTTCTTACTCAAACAATACAAATAGAGGAAAATGACAGAATTGGAGAGACCAGCGATCTCTTCAAGAAAATTAGAGGTACCAAGGGAATATTTCATTCAAGGATGGGCAAAATAAAACACAGAAACACGAAGGACATAACAGAAGCAGAAGAGATTAAGAGGAGGTGGAAAGAATACACAGAAGAACTAAACCAAAAAGGTGTCAATGACCCAAATAACCATCATGGTGTTGTCATTCACCTAGACCCAGATATTATGGAAAGTGGAGTCAAGCAGACCTTAAGAAGCATTACCGTTAATTAAACTAGTAGAGGTTATGGAATTCCAGCTGAGCTATCTCAAATCCTAAAATATGATGCTTTTAAAGTGTTATGCAGCAAATGGGATGAAACATGTCAGAAAGCCAAAACCCTTCATCGCTACTGGACCCTGAATGTCAAACCATGGAACATCAAGAGACCATGTAGCCAAAACTCATCGTGAGGTAATTATTCTTAAGCCACCATGGTGGAAAATGGCTGTATTTGTGAGAACTAAATAGTCCCATAGCAGTGAGGAGGGAAAATCCTTCCATGAGCCAAATCTAAACAGGTTGTACTTTTCCATTTACATTGTTTGGAAAGATATGTTGAATGAATTAAACATTTATGTGAGTTTACGGTGGTAGCAAAGAGACTGGCTAGAAGTAGAAGTTGTTCTGGAGAATAGCATGGGGGTGTGAAATGAGAATAGGCAAAATATGTGAGAATGTTCACATCATATTATATATTAAAGTCCACCAGAGATCATCATCTCTGTTAGAGGTAACAATCCAGTAGACAGGATGACTCAGACAGAAGATTTCAGTCAGCCCCTATTCTCCAACACACCACTGCTGTCTCTATGAAACAGGTGGAAACTGAGGCTATCTACGGACCAATGGAGTGAATTACCTCTCAACAAGGATTTTAGAGCTACTGTTGCAAATCTGACCTGTCTACAATAGAGATGAAAGCTGAGTTTCTGAATTGTTTAAGGGGTTCTGGCAGTCACTTAGTAAACATAAAACAAAGCAGAGAAGTGAAAAGCAAAGGAGAAAAGGAAAGATATACTCATTTGAATGCAGAATTTTGAACAAAAGCAAGGAGCCTTCTTACTCAAACAATACAAATAGAGGAAAATGACAGAATTGGAGAGACCAGCGATCTCTTCAAGAAAATTAGAGGTACCAAGGGAATATTTCATTCAAGGATGGGCAAAATAAAACACAGAAACACGAAGGACATAACAGAAGCAGAAGAGATTAAGAGGAGGTGGAAAGAATACACAGAAGAACTAAACCAAAAAGGTGTCAATGACCCAAATAACCATCATGGTGTTGTCATTCACCTAGACCCAGATATTATGGAAAGTGGAGTCAAGCAGACCTTAAGAAGCATTACCGTTAATTAAACTAGTAGAGGTTATGGAATTCCAGCTGAGCTATCTCAAATCCTAAAATATGATGCTTTTAAAGTGTTGCACTCAATATGGCAGCAAATTTGGAAAACTCAGCAGTAGCCACAGAACTGGAAAATGTCAGTTTTCACTCCACTCCCAGAGAAGGGCAATGCCAAAGAATGTTCAAACTACTGTACAACTGCACCATTTCCCATTCATAGCTAACAAGGCAATGTTCAAAATCCTTCAACCTAGGCTTCAATAATACATATACTGAGAACTTGTAGATGCACAATCTGTATTTAGAAAAAGCAGAGGAATAAGAGATCAAATTGCCAATATCCACTAGATCAGTGAGAAAGCAAGGGAATTCCAGGAAAAAATCTACTTCTGCTTCATTGACCATGCTAAAGGCCTTGACTGTGTGGATCACAACAAACTATGGAGAATTGTTCATGAGATGGGAATACTAGACAACCTTACCAGCCTCCTGAGGAACCTGTATTGCGGTTAAGAAACAATACTTAGAACCAGACATGGAACAATGAACCAGTTCAGAATTGGGAAAGGAGTATGTCAAGGCTATGTATTGTCACCCTGCTTATTTAACCTATATGAAGAGTAGTACATCATGCGAAATGCTGGTCTGGATGAAACACAAGCTATGATCAAGATTGCTGGAAGACATATCAATAAGTTCAGACGTGCAAATAACACTGCCTTTATGGCAGAAAGAGAGGAGGAACAAAAGAACCTTTTGATAAAGTTGAAAGAAGACAGTGAAAATGCTGGCTTAAAACTCAACATTCCAAAACTGAGATCATGGCATTTGGTCCTATCACTTCTTGACAAATAGATGGGGAAACAATAAAAACAGTGACAGACTATATTTTCTTGGGTTACAAAATCACTGTGGATGGTGACTGCAACCATGAAATTAAAATGCACTTGCTCACTGGAAGAAAAACTGAGCGCCAAAGAATTGATGCCTTCCAACTGTGGTGTTGGAGAAGATTCTTTAGAGTCTCTTGGACTGCAAAGAAAATCATGGTGTTGTCATTCACCTAGACCCAGATATTATGGAAAGTGGAGTCAAGCAGACCTTAAGAAGCATTACCGTTAATTAAACTAGTAGAGGTTATGGAATTCCAGCTGAGCTATCTCAAATCCTAAAATATGATGCTTTTAAAGTGTTGCACTCAATATGGCAGCAAATTTGGAAAACTCAGCAGTAGCCACAGAACTGGAAAATGTCAGTTTTCACTCCACTCCCAGAGAAGGGCAATGCCAAAGAATGTTCAAACTACTGTACAACTGCACCATTTCCCATTCATAGCTAACAAGGCAATGTTCAAAATCCTTCAACCTAGGCTTCAATAATACATATACTGAGAACTTGTAGATGCACAATCTGTATTTAGAAAAAGCAGAGGAATAAGAGATCAAATTGCCAATATCCACTAGATCAGTGAGAAAGCAAGGGAATTCCAGGAAAAATCTACTTCTGCTTCATTGACCATGCTAAAGGCCTTGACTGTGTGGATCACAACAAACTATGGAGAATTGTTCATGAGATGGGAATACTAGACAACCTTACCAGCCTCCTGAGGAACCTGTATTGCGGTTAAGAAACAATACTTAGAACCAGACATGGAACAATGAACCAGTTCAGAATTGGGAAAGGAGTATGTCAAGGCTATGTATTGTCACCCTGCTTATTTAACCTATATGAAGAGTAGTACATCATGCGAAATGCTGGTCTGGATGAAACACAAGCTATGATCAAGATTGCTGGAAGACATATCAATAAGTTCAGACGTGCAAATAACACTGCCTTTATGGCAGAAAGAGAGGAGGAACAAAAGAACCTTTTGATAAAGTTGAAAGAAGACAGTGAAAATGCTGGCTTAAAACTCAACATTCCAAAACTGAGATCATGGCATTTGGTCCTATCACTTCTTGACAAATAGATGGGGAAACAATAAAAACAGTGACAGACTATATTTTCTTGGGTTACAAAATCACTGTGGATGGTGACTGCAACCATGAAATTAAAATGCACTTGCTCACTGGAAGAAAAACTGAGCGCCAAAGAATTGATGCCTTCCAACTGTGGTGTTGGAGAAGATTCTTTAGAGTCTCTTGGACTGCAAAGAGATCAACCCAGTCAATTCTAATTCAAATCAATCCTGAATATTTGTTGGAGGGACTGATGCTGAAATCGAAGCTCCAATGTTTTGGCCACCTGATGTGAAAAGATGATTCAATGGAAAAGATCCTGATGCTGGGAAAAATTGGAGGCAACAGGACAAAGGGTTTGACAGAGAAAAAAGTAGTTGGATGGCATCACCAGCTCAGTGTACATGAATCTGAGCAACCTCAGAGATGGTAAAGGAAGGGAAGACTAGGATACCATGGTCCATGAGGTTGAGCATAACTGAAAAGCTGAACAAAAGGAAAATAATCTTAGTTTAGTCTTAATTAATTATGGAATAATCCCATGCTCTTTAAAGTGTTCAATACCAGAGTATAATGACTAATAAAGTACAGTACAGTTATCAATTTAAGATTTAAAATAGTGCCTCTTTTTTAGTAAATAATAGGCAAGATTTGCTATTATTACATATAACTCTACAAAGTCTACACTAATTTGATACAGACTTGAAAAATAATCTAAGGATGTTTATTTTTCCAGCTGCACTGTTACACTATTGTCAATTTTGGTCAGAAGAACTCAAATGATTCATTACGGAAATTCACAGAATTTTACAGCAGCTCACCAGATAATGAACATAGAACTTCCATTCAATACTACACTTTTAAGGAGAAATAATTTCAACACACTACTAACGATAGCCAAATGATTACAAACACTAGCTTATGCAGAGGAAGACATATCAATAAGTTCAGACGTGCAAATAACACTGCCTTTATGGCAGAAAGAGAGGAGGAACAAAAGAACCTTTGATAAAGTTGAAAGAAGACAGTGAAAATGCTGGCTTAAAACTCAACATTCCAAAACTGAGATCATGGCATTTGGTCCTATCACTTCTTGACAAATAGATGGGGAAACAATAAAAACAGTGACAGACTATATTTTCTTGGGTTACAAAATCACTGTGGATGGTGACTGCAACCATGAAATTAAAATGCACTTGCTCACTGGAAGAAAAACTGAGCGCCAAAGAATTGATGCCTTCCAACTGTGGTGTTGGAGAAGATTCTTTAGAGTCTCTTGGACTGCAAAGAGATCAACCCAGTCAATTCTAATTCAAATCAATCCTGAATATTTGTTGGAGGGACTGATGCTGAAATCGAAGCTCCAATGTTTTGGCCACCTGATGTGAAAAGATGATTCAATGGAAAAGATCCTGATGCTGGGAAAAATTGGAGGCAACAGGACAAAGGGTTTGACAGAGAAAAAAGTAGTTGGATGGCATCACCAGCTCAGTGTACATGAATCTGAGCAACCTCAGAGATGGTAAAGGAAGGGAAGACTAGGATACCATGGTCCATGAGGTTGAGCATAACTGAAAAGCTGAACAAAAGGAAAATAATCTTAGTTTAGTCTTAATTAATTATGGAATAATCCCATGCTCTTTAAAGTGTTCAATACCAGAGTATAATGACTAATAAAGTACAGTACAGTTATCAATTTAAGATTTAAAATAGTGCCTCTTTTTTAGTAAATAATAGGCAAGATTTGCTATTATTACATATAACTCTACAAAGTCTACACTAATTTGATACAGACTTGAAAAATAATCTAAGGATGTTTATTTTTCCAGCTGCACTGTTACACTATTGTCAATTTTGGTCAGAAGAACTCAAATGATTCATTACGGAAATTCACAGAATTTTACAGCAGCTCACCAGATAATGAACATAGAACTTCCATTCAATACTACACTTTTAAGGAGAAATAATTTCAACACACTACTAACGATAGTACTGCCAAATGATTACAAAGAAGTTTTTCTCTGGGCGTATTCTTGTTAATAAATGCAGGAAAAAATGGTATTAGAAAATTACTAATATATTTTCTCAAAGGAAACAATAAGGCCAACAGTCATCAACAGAATTTAATGACAATAAATGAAAGTTCACAGAAAATTTGTATCGGAGGAATTAGACAGACCCCAATCACCATGAGTAAAAAGTGGACACCCAGACATTAGGAACTTTATGGTTTCACTCATTAATAATTGCAGCATGTTAATACAATCCATAATGTGGTCTTACAAAGAAAGTGATCAACATATTAACCACATCTTAAATTCAGTTATCAGCTTATTTATAAAGAATAAATCAGTAGTAACCAAAATGATGACTCAGCTATAAAGAATCTTCCTGCAGTAAAGGAGACCCAGGTTGACCTTTGAGAGGATAAGATACCCTGAGAGAGGAAATGGCAACCCATTCTAGTATTCCTGGGAAATCCATGGACAGAGGAGCCTGGCAGGCTAAAGTCCAAAGGGTCACAAAGAGTCAAACATGACAGAGCAGCAGCAACCCAAATGCTTCCCCCGTGCACTGTTCTGTATAACATGAAAACTAAAATGAGAATGTTATAATTCTAATTGGTTGAAAATATTAAAAGAAGAATAGTCTGTGGCATATGAGAATTATATAACATTTAAACATCAATTCTCATAAAAAAGTTTATCGGAACACAGTCTCATTCATTCAAATATTATTCATTATTGTTTCATGCTACAAAGTCATAGCTAGCCTCTGAAGTTTAAATATGCTCATTATCCATATATGTCACCAGAAAGAAGCCAACAGTCAAGTATAAAATGGGGAATATTCTACAGGACAAGTGACTTGGTTTCTCAAAAGAGTAAAACAAAAAAACAAAAAGAGTATACAAATACTTGTATCGGAAAGTAGAATTGAGTTGTTATAGTTTACAAGAGACTTAACAACAAGCCATTGCAACATGTGGCATATCTGGATCTTGATTTAACCAATGGATTAAAAAAAAAAAAAAAAAAACACACAATTTTGAGGCAAATGAATGCATTTATTCTGGGTAGTAGATGATATCAATAAAATGTGGCAAATTTTGTTGGGTATGATAATGACAAGATACGCTCCATTAGTTTTAAGAACCTACAAAGTTTAGTGATGCATAATAAAATATTGTAGGTAGAAAACCATAGTGGATCAGATTGGCTTTGAATATCTGATCCCATATGACAAATAAATAAAATTAGAAGTAGGGAAGAAGATGAAAATATTTGGGAAAACAGTTGATTTTTCTTGAGGCTGACGCTGAATCCACTAAACTATATACTCTCTTCTTTTGCATATACTTTAAGTTTTCCATGTAATAATAAAATATGTGCATTTTATATATGCCTTCAACTGAACTAAAATGAGATTAAAATAAGTAAGATTCTCTCTTATCTTAGAATATCTACAAATCCGCTTCAGTCACTACTCCATATTTTCACTACTTTTTCCTATTTGGGATTTGGGATTTTTATGAATGATTTTTTTTATGAATGAGTTACTCTGCTATTTAGGAATAACAATGCCAATAGTACCTATTGATAAGGAAACTCAGTACATTCTGACAAAAACATGCTGATTCCTACTCAATACTTTAAAATGCCAGATGCTACAAATTATAGCTTATATAAAATACAAACTATTCTTGGGTTTTATTTCTATTGCTAGTTCTATTTGTGATTGCCAGTAACAGCCAATAACATAGAATCCTTAGCACTTTTTGTTTTATTTATGACTCCAAATTCACTTCAGATTTCACTTTGGTGAATTCTCTAATTTCTGGTGTCTTTCCATTTATGTTCGGTCTGACGCTTTTAAATTCCACTCTCAAAAATCCAGAGCTTTATACTGTTTCTGCAACACTAACCTTGAATTCTTCCAACCAATAAAATTGATCTAACATAAAATCAGTTGACCTTCTTAACCCCAATTTGCTTAAACCCCATGAGCAGAAATCAGGAATCCTTTCTTTTAATAAATAATAGTTTAATGCTACATAGTTTTCTGAGGAAAAAGTCAGTAAATGCAAACCCTATAAAGTCTAGAAGAACCATATGATATTCATTTTACAATATTATAGCAATGATACATTTGTTTAATGAATCCAGTTTAATTTTTTTATATTGACAATCTAAAAGTAAGAAGTCAACTAACAGTAATTACAAAAAAATCCTGTTATGAAATTTACAATTTATGGAGGATAAACTATGAAAATATTGCACTTTTGGTGATATATAAACAGGCACACCTTAGTTTATGTCATAAATATTAAATTCTCTATTATTTGGTTAGTTATGAATACGAGCCCATGCTTAATATTATAATTAAGTCATAGGTAAAATTTAATCACGTACAAGTTTACTTGGTTCACCTCGGTCTCAAAATTAGAAATACAGCAAACATCACCCGCTTCTATATCAGCAAACTCCATTAATCTTCTTATTATGTGAAGCTGCCACTCACTGCCAAACTGCTTTCTGAAAGTCCATCCATTCAGTAACATAACCCCTTACTCATCCAAACTCAGAACACATTATATTCTTTATTATGCTGTTTGAGTAACAATTTAGTCACTGTTTATTTCACAGGCAGAGATAGTATCATGAAAATCTTTGCAAACATCGATTTCTGGATACTTTCAAAGCATCTTGTGCTACAAAATATAGTCTGCCCTTCATATCCCTGAGTTCTGTGTTTGTGAATGAGCAAACTACAACTATGGAGAACTAGCGAACTACACTGCTCTGTGTAAGTGACTTGAACATTCAGAGTTTGGTATCAGCCTGGGTACTGTTAACAATGCCCAGAAACATGATTGGATGATTGTATGGGATTATTTCCTACACGAAGCTTATGTTAATAATGAAAATTCCTATGAAATTGTGGATTTTGATGATTAGTTAGAAATGGGTGTGCCCAGTTTAAGATGTACTTAATGGATTTATTCTTAAAAACTTGAGATACCAGCTCATTCAAGTACTTGGCAGAACAAAGTCGTTTTAATTTAGCATCAAGGTGGATGAGATTTAAAATGAATGACAAAACTAGTTTACTAATGCTTGTTATTTTTCAGTCACTAAGTCGTGTCCAGTTCTGCAGCCTCACAGACTGTAGCACACCAGGCTCCGCTGTCTCCTGAAACTGGCTCAAATTCATGTCCATAATTTTAATGCAATGATACATTTGTTTAATGAATCCAGTTTAATTTTTTTATATTGACAATCTAAAAGTAAGAAGTCAACTAACAGTAATTACAAAAAAATCCTGTTATGAAATTTACAATTTATGGAGGATAAACTATGAAAATATTGCACTTTTGGTGATATATAAACAGGCACACCTTAGTTTATGTCATAAATATTAAATTCTCTATTATTTGGTTAGTTATGAATACGAGCCCATGCTTAATATTATAATTAAGTCATAGGTAAAATTTAATCACGTACAAGTTTACTTGGTTCACCTCGGTCTCAAAATTAGAAATACAGCAAACATCACCCGCTTCTATATCAGCAAACTCCATTAATCTTCTTATTATGTGAAGCTGCCACTCACTGCCAAACTGCTTTCTGAAAGTCCATCCATTCAGTAACATAACCCCTTACTCATCCAAACTCAGAACACATTATATTCTTTATTATGCTGTTTGAGTAACAATTTAGTCACTGTTTATTTCACAGGCAGAGATAGTATCATGAAAATCTTTGCAAACATCGATTTCTGGATACTTTCAAAGCATCTTGTGCTACAAAATATAGTCTGCCCTTCATATCCCTGAGTTCTGTGTTTGTGAATGAGCAAACTACAACTATGGAGAACTAGCGAACTACACTGCTCTGTGTAAGTGACTTGAACATTCAGAGTTTGGTATCAGCCTGGGTACTGTTAACAATGCCCAGAAACATGATTGGATGATTGTATGGGATTATTTCCTACACGAAGCTTATGTTAATAATGAAAATTCCTATGAAATTGTGGATTTTGATGATTAGTTAGAAATGGGTGTGCCCAGTTTAAGATGTACTTAATGGATTTATTCTTAAAAACTTGAGATACCAGCTCATTCAAGTACTTGGCAGAACAAAGTCGTTTTAATTTAGCATCAAGGTGGATGAGATTTAAAATGAATGACAAAACTAGTTTACTAATGCTTGTTATTTTTCAGTCACTAAGTCGTGTCCAGTTCTGCAGCCTCACAGACTGTAGCACACCAGGCTCCGCTGTCTCCTGAAACTGGCTCAAATTCATGTCCACTGAGGTGGTAATGCTATATAATCACCTCATCTTCTGTTGCCCCCTTCTCCTTTTCCTTCAGTCTTTCCCAGCATCAGGGTCTTTTCCAGTGAGTCAGCTCTTCTCATCAAGTGGCCAAAGTATAGAAGCTTCAGCATCAGTCCTTTCAATGAATATTCAGGGTTGGTTTGGTCTAGGACTGACTGGTTTGATCTCTTTGAAATCTAGGGGACTCTCAAGAGTTTTCTCCAGCATCATAATTCAAAAACATTAATTCTTTGGGGTTCAGCCTTTTGTATGGCCCAACCCTCACACCTGTCCATGACTACTGCAAAAGCCATGGCTTTTACTATAGGGACCTTTGTCAGCAAAGTGATGTCTTTGCTTTTTAATACACTTGTCTAGGTTTGTCTTAGTTTTCCTTCCAAGGAGCAAGTGTCTTATAATTTCATGGCTAAAGTCTATCTCCAGTGATTTTGGAACCCAAGAAAATCAAATCTGTCACTGCTTCTACTTTTTACCCTCTTTAAGCCATGAAGTGATGAAACTGAATGGGATGATCATAGTTTTCTGGGGTTTTTTTTATGTTGATCTTTTTAATGTAGGCATCCATTATAAACTTATGCACCAAACATATAAATAATCTATAAAGTTTTATAGTAATTATTAGTTACTTTCATAATGGAAGGAAAGTAAAGAGCATTCACTCTGAGTGTATTATTTATTTAACCTTTATTTATCTAAACTCAGCTCTATCACTTATCTAATGGAGACTTCTCAATCATTTACAGCCTTGTTTTCCTTCACATATATTTAGAGATTGTAAGAAAAAAACTTGTATTTTATTTTTTTATTCTATAAAATACAGAAAAAATATTTAAATAGAACAAAGCTTTAAAAGAGTGTGAACATTCCAAATTTTATGAGCAGGAAGAGATGGAAATTAGGTAGCATTGCAGCATTTATTAGTAACTGAATTTTGCTTTTCTGAAGATAATTTCAGGGTTTAATACCTAAGAAAATTGAAACACTGCAAGCAATTTATTTTACGCTAGAATATTGCATTCATTCAAGTAAAGTCACCCTCAATCTTCTGCAAGACTGTCAGATGGTGTTCTGCCCTTCAAATAGTTTCAGAGGCTCAAAGTCATAGGTTGATAACAAACTTGTCAATAAGCATTAGCGATAGTAAATAAATTTAGAGCAAACTGAAATTGTGGATATTCAATTATATAGTAATCAACATTGTTGATTTGTTTTACTACTTGAAAGACTGTCCCAACTTTCACAGATTTACAACACACCATCTGTATTCAAGCTTGACACTAATTTCCAGTAAAACAAACATTAATGCTCATTTTCCAAGCTTGCAGATTTCCAGATGTAATCAAATGCAAGTCGGTCATTTGCCTGAAACTTTATCATGATCCTATAACTAAGATAAACTGAAGAAATCATTTTTCCTTTGAGTTTTACCCATTAGGATTTTGAATTAGAGTTGATAATAAACTTATTACATTGCATTTTAAGTTTCAGTATCTCAATTTTATTTATATATGCATGCATACACTAGCATTCATCTAAGTTCATCAAGAAATAATTAACACTTGGTTCTCCCATTAATAGCAAATCTTAATCATTTGTGTCCTAATTTCTATAAATAAGCTTGAGTTTTAACACAACTGCTAATATGGTGAACAAATGATTTCCTTATATATTTCTGTTGTCATTAAGGCTTCATTTCACCAGATAGAAAAATACGTTGCAATGTGTAAACATGGAAGAAAACAAAGTATGCAATTAGAAAAATGAAGTTTAAATAAGGGAGCCTAGGGTGATATAAATTTCTGTTGTCAGGCTAAACTCAGCTCTATCACTTATCTAATGGAGACTTCTCAATCATTTACAGCCTTGTTTTCCTTCACATATATTTAGAGATTGTAAGAAAAAAACTTGTATTTTATTTTTTTATTCTATAAAATACAGAAAAAATATTTAAATAGAACAAAGCTTTAAAAGAGTGTGAACATTCCAAATTTTATGAGCAGGAAGAGATGGAAATTAGGTAGCATTGCAGCATTTATTAGTAACTGAATTTTGCTTTTCTGAAGATAATTTCAGGGTTTAATACCTAAGAAAATTGAAACACTGCAAGCAATTTATTTTACGCTAGAATATTGCATTCATTCAAGTAAAGTCACCCTCAATCTTCTGCAAGACTGTCAGATGGTGTTCTGCCCTTCAAATAGTTTCAGAGGCTCAAAGTCATAGGTTGATAACAAACTTGTCAATAAGCATTAGCGATAGTAAATAAATTTAGAGCAAACTGAAATTGTGGATATTCAATTATATAGTAATCAACATTGTTGATTTGTTTTACTACTTGAAAGACTGTCCCAACTTTCACAGATTTACAACACACCATCTGTATTCAAGCTTGACACTAATTTCCAGTAAAACAAACATTAATGCTCATTTTCCAAGCTTGCAGATTTCAGATGTAATCAAATGCAAGTCGGTCTTTGGCCTGAAACTTTATCATGATCCTATAACTAAGATAAACTGAAGAAATCATTTTTCCTTTGAGTTTTACCCATTAGGATTTTGAATTAGAGTTGATAATAAACTTATTACATTGCATTTTAAGTTTCAGTATCTCAATTTTATTTATATATGCATGCATACACTAGCATTCATCTAAGTTCATCAAGAAATAATTAACACTTGGTTCTCCCATTAATAGCAAATCTTAATCATTTGTGTCCTAATTTCTATAAATAAGCTTGAGTTTTAACACAACTGCTAATATGGTGAACAAATGATTTCCTTATATATTTCTGTTGTCATTAAGGCTTCATTTCACCAGATAGAAAAATACGTTGCAATGTGTAAACATGGAAGAAAACAAAGTATGCAATTAGAAAAATGAAGTTTAAATAAGGGAGCCTAGGGTGATATAACAAGTCTCCTCATCAAATTTTCAGGCAAATTTGGGATAATAGAAACCATATTCCACTAGGACTGTGGTAACCTATAGTAACAATCATCTGATTGTTCAATACTTAGCCACTTTGTCCTGTCCAACCCTTTGTGACCCTCTGGACTGTAGCCCATGAGGCTCCTCTGTCTATGGGATTTCTCAAGCAAGAATTCTGGAGAAGACTGCCATTTTCTCCCCCAGGGCATCTTGCTGATCCAGGGGTGGAACCTGGGTCTCCTATGTCTCCTTTACTGCAGGGGATTCTTTACCCACTGAGCCATCAGGAAAGCCTAGATGCTAATAAAGCCAAAGCATAACAAATCTAGAGACAGTAATTTTGCAAGGAAATCAGAAAGGGAAATGCTAATGTTCTAGACCACTGGAGTACAAACATCTCAAGTTCTGGAACTAGAAAACACTGGGAATGAAACAAAGTACAGGACAGGATGGAAAGCTACTGCCACATTACTTTCTAGACTACTTTCCATTTGCTGGGGTGACGAGGTGTCTGACTCTTGATTTGGAAGAATTTCCAGGCAGAAACTAAGAGGCAGACAGTGCAGCCAAGACAGATGTGAACTATGAACAACAAATGGAATCACTCATGGCAATGGGTCTAAAGCAGAGCAGGGAGGTCTCTGACTAAGTAGGACTTAGATGATACATCCACACTCAGATGTAAGGGAAGCTTTTGACTCAGCAAACCACACCCACCTGCAAATTCCTTTTTCATTCCCTGGAAGCCTTCACTTAGTACCCTATCAGTTGATGAAGAGTAACTGAATGCCTTCTGGCACCAATTACAGTTCTATAAAACAACCTAAATAACTTATTTGTAATGTGTTTGTCCACTGGCAGGTTAACTTCCCTCAGAGAACACTGGAATTGCTACTGGAATCCGTGCCTCCTGAATTACAGTCTTAAGATTCCAGATCAACTCTTTTTTTATTTGCTGGTCTTCATTTGGGTTTGTCTTTTTTTTTTTTTAAGTTGACAGAGAATAGGCCTTACAGTCTAAACCATGCAGCTGCTTGTAGGCTGAGGCGGGGCCGGGAAGATCTCCTGGAGAATGGCCTAGCAACCCAGTCCAGGATTCTAGCCTGAGAAACCCATCAACAGAGGAGCCTGGCAGGCTACAGGCCCTGCAGTTGGACGGACTGTCCAAGAGTCGGATGCAACGTGATGACTAAATCACCAGCTGTCCTCAGTAACAGGCCTGCACCATCGTGCTCACCTGCAGCTAAGCCTCCAGCTGCGTACTTGTCCCACTCTGCTCTGACCCCTGTCATTTGCATTCACTGCCATGAAACTGTGGCAAGTCCCAGCAGCCACAGTAACACACGTGGGAAACCAGAGCCCCTGCAGCTACAAGTTTGCCCTGAGAAGGCCCAGGACCTTGCTGTTTGCTCTTCTGTGCCACCGTACATGTGTCTGTACATGACACCTGTCACAACTCAGACACCTGTAGCTGGGCCCTGCAAGGCACATGTATGCACAGAACCAGCTCTGGCCACAACCGTGGCTTGTCCTTGTTCCTAGCTGCTGCACTGAGAACCTCACAGCCACTGTGGGTGCTTACATTTCTCATCAACAGTCAGTCACGCATTTGTTGATACTGTGGAACCCAGTAGCCTGAGCGGAAGTGCCATCATGCCACCTTGTACTCGATGTTGGCACATGCCCCTACACTTGGTGCCCTGCAGCACCAAACCCAGGGTAATAGTACACTCCAAGCTGTCACCCCATACAGGGGAAAGTCTTTCTATATCAAAGTAGTTCATAAGGTTGAAAGACACATCTGTTTCTTTAATGTACAGACACCTATACAAGGGTACAAGGATCAGGAGAGTTGGGGAAGTGTGACTCTACAAAAGGAATACAATATACTTCCAGTAGCTGGCCCCCTAAAAATGGAGAGGCAAAAACTACCTGACAAGGAATTCAAAATGATCATTCTAAACATGCTCAGTAAACTCACTCCTTTGTATATATTGAAAGGAAAGGAAATTAAGATTTTGAAGAGACAACTTCAGCCCTGTGTTCAATGCAGCTTTGTTCACAATAGCCAAGTTATTAAGATAAAATTATATGCTTCACGGGCTTCCCTGGTAGGTCAGCAGTAAACAGTTTGCCTGCTAAAGCATAAGACACAGGTTTGATCTCTGATCCAGGAGGATCCCATCTGCTGAGGAGCAACTTAACCTGTGAACCACAACTGTTGAGTCTGCTCTCTAGAGCCTTGGAGCCACTGGGCCCATGTGTCACAACTACTGAAGTCCATATGTCCTAGAGCCCAAGTTCCACAACAAGAAGTCACTGCAACAAGAGGATCCCACATGCTGTGGAGCAACTACGACCGTGAGCCACAACTATTGAGCCTGTGCTCTAGAGCCTCAGAGCTGCAACTATTGAGTTCACGTGCCACAACTGCTTAAGGCCCTGAGTGCTAGAGCCGGAGCTCCCCAAACAAGACAAATCATCTCAACAAGAAGCCTGCTCGCCTCAACTAGAGAGTAGCCCCCATCGCTGCAACTAGAGAAGAGCCTGTGGCAGCAGTGAAAATCCAGAATAGCCAATAAATAAATAAAATTTTTAAAAAGTTATAGGCTTCAATAGGTAAACAGATAATGAAGTTGTAGGATACACATACACACACAAACACACACACACACACACACACCCCACTGGAATATTATTCAGTCATGAGAAAAAAGGAATCCTGGCATTGGTGACAGCATGGATAAACCTCATAGATATTTATACTAAGTGAAATAACTCACACAATGACAGATACTATATGATATCACTTATATGTGGTATCTAAATACCATTAATAACACAGAAAAAAGAATAAAATGCTGATTACCAGGGGCTAGGATAGGGTATAGAAGAAAAGCGGGGATATTAATCTCAGAATAAAATTTTAAAAAAAATAAAAAAGAAAAGGACAGGGAAGGAAGGGAAGAAATACCGAGTAACAATGAACAGAGCATGCTACTGGATTTCAGGAAAGAAAAAAACAGGAAATACACATTATATTAAAGCCATGAGGCAATCTTAAGTTAAAAAGGAGGCATCTTTAATGGTGAAATTATTAATTTATAAATCACAAATATTAAAGGCCTCTCTACAGAAAGTATTTTGTACCATATGGAGTTGATAAATCTTAGTTCCAAGACTGTTAACGTTAACATCTGTGTTATCTGTCCCTGTCTCTCTATGACTTTTGTATGTGTGTATGTGCTTTCTATGCCAAGAAGTAAACTGATTGCAGAAAACAACTTCTAATATCCATCACCAGGTTTGGTTATTTAAGTATCTATAACTTAACTATAAAAAACAGAGGTTCATTTAATGAGTTGATTATATTTGTGCCTGCAAACTGCTAATCAGATTACAACTAATGGTGACCAAGAGACTAAGAAGTTGCATAGAAGCAAATTGTGCATACGTAACTACTTATGTCAAGGAACATAACAGAAAATATATCAACCTGAATATTAATAAAACCTATTAATGTTGTCAAAACTGAGCAGATATTAGCCACCCAACAAGACAAATCATCTCAACAAGAAGCCTGCTCGCCTCAACTAGAGAGTAGCCCCCATCGCTGCAACTAGAGAAGAGCCTGTGGCAGCAGTGAAAATCCAGAATAGCCAATAAATAAATAAAATTTTTAAAAAGTTATAGGCTTCAATAGGTAAACAGATAATGAAGTTGTAGGATACACATACACACACAAACACACACACACACACACACCCCACTGGAATATTATTCAGTCATGAGAAAAAAGGAATCCTGGCATTGGTGACAGCATGGATAAACCTCATAGATATTTATACTAAGTGAAATAACTCACACAATGACAGATACTATATGATATCACTTATATGTGGTATCTAAATACCATTAATAACACAGAAAAAAGAATAAAATGCTGATTACCAGGGGCTAGGATAGGGTATAGAAGAAAAGCGGGGATATTAATCTCAGAATAAAATTTTAAAAAAAATAAAAAAGAAAAGGACAGGGAAGGAAGGGAAGAAATACCGAGTAACAATGAACAGAGCATGCTACTGGATTTCAGGAAAGAAAAAAACAGGAAATACACATTATATTAAAGCCATGAGGCAATCTTAAGTTAAAAAGGAGGCATCTTTAATGGTGAAATTATTAATTTATAAATCACAAATATTAAAGGCCTCTCTACAGAAAGTATTTTGTACCATATGGAGTTGATAAATCTTAGTTCCAAGACTGTTAACGTTAACATCTGTGTTATCTGTCCCTGTCTCTCTATGACTTTTGTATGTGTGTATGTGCTTTCTATGCCAAGAAGTAAACTGATTGCAGAAAACAACTTCTAATATCCATCACCAGGTTTGGTTATTTAAGTATCTATAACTTAACTATAAAAAACAGAGGTTCATTTAATGAGTTGATTATATTTGTGCCTGCAAACTGCTAATCAGATTACAACTAATGGTGACCAAGAGACTAAGAAGTTGCATAGAAGCAAATTGTGCATACGTAACTACTTATGTCAAGGAACATAACAGAAAATATATCAACCTGAATATTAATAAAACCTATATTTTCAATTGTCTGTCAAAAAATACATTTGTAAATATAAAATACAAAGATAAAAACAACAGTGACAATTAAACACGTGAAATAAGATCACATGCTTAGCTGTCTGAAAGTTTTATGTGAAAGAAACAAAGGCAGATTCAGTTTTATATAAAAAGGAAAAACTACTTTCAACCCATATTTCCAAATAAACAGAGCTTTACTGACAAGAGCTAAATTTATAAACACAAGAAATTATTTTTTTGTATAATGTTTGATTTGAAAAGTGCAGCTTAACTGATTAAAATCAATTATTATTTGACAATGCATTTTATTTCCTAATTCACCAAGCAGAATCATCTGATTGGCATGTTTTTCCATGTATCCTCATAAAAATGATATTCTTGAGCTCACATTTCAATCTTTTCTTCACTGAAAATGTTCCTTTTATCTAGGACATACTGTGAATTTAAAGGATTATTTGAGGAATTTGTATTTTTTTCTATAAAACAACTACCTAGCTGTGCTTAAAAAATTCAGCCAGTGGGCGAGTCCCATGCCCTAGGCTTACTATACCACTTAGGCTTCCCAGGTGGTGCAGTGGTAAAGAATCCACCCGCCAATGCAGGAAAACACAAGAGGATGTGTGTTCAGTCCCTGGGTGGGAAAGATCCCCTGGAGAAGGAAATGGAAGCCGACTCTAGTATTCCTGCCTGGAAAATCTTATGGTCAGAGGAGCCTGGTCGGCTACAGTCCCTGGCATCACAAGGAGTTGAACATGAGTGAGCCTCTGCACCACAGGCCTAATATATTTTTCTCTTTCAGCTATTCTTGTGTTTGCTGCAGAAGATAAGATCCAAGCTATTTTTTTTTAATGACATTTATTTTAGTTAGAAATAGTCAGTGACACACCTTTTTCTATTATTTATTTATCCTTTTGGGGGGTGGGATGGGGAGGAAGGGGGACGGGCGAGCCACCTCTATCGGTCTTTCATTTCTCTATTTTCATCCATCTTTGTTCTTTGGCTCCTGTGGGCCTCCCATCGCGGTCGCGTCTGTCGTCGCAGAGCACCGGCTCTGGGCGCATGCGCTCCAGAGCTCGGGCTCAGTGATTGGACACATCGATCCAGCCACTCCAGGCACGTGGGATCTTCCCAGGCCAGGATGGAACCAGCGCCTTGCACAAATAAGAATAAAATACAAAGATAAAAACAACAGTGACAATTAAACACGTGAAATAAGATCACATGTCTGAAAGTTTTATGTGAAAGAAACAAAGGCAGATTCAGTTTTATATAAAAAGGAAAAACTACTTTCAACCCATATTTCCAAATAAACAGAGCTTTACTGACAAGAGCTAAATTTATAAACACAAGAAATTATTTTTTTGTATAATGTTTGATTTGAAAAGTGCAGCTTAACTGATTAAAATCAATTATTATTTGACAATGCATTTTATTTCCTAATTCACCAAGCAGAATCATCTGATTGGCATGTTTTTCCATGTATCCTCATAAAAATGATATTCTTGAGCTCACATTTCAATCTTTTCTTCACTGAAAATGTTCCTTTTATCTAGGACATACTGTGAATTTAAAGGATTATTTGAGGAATTTGTATTTTTTTCTATAAAACAACTACCTAGCTGTGCTTAAAAAATTCAGCCAGTGGGCGAGTCCCATGCCCTAGGCTTACTATACCACTTAGGCTTCCCAGGTGGTGCAGTGGTAAAGAATCCACCCGCCAATGCAGGAAAACACAAGAGGATGTGTGTTCAGTCCCTGGGTGGGAAAGATCCCCTGGAGAAGGAAATGGAAGCCGACTCTAGTATTCCTGCCTGGAAAATCTTATGGTCAGAGGAGCCTGGTCGGCTACAGTCCCTGGCATCACAAGGAGTTGAACATGAGTGAGCCTCTGCACCACAGGCCTAATATATTTTTCTCTTTCAGCTATTCTTGTGTTTGCTGCAGAAGATAAGATCCAAGCTATTTTTTTTTTTAATGACATTTATTTTAGTTAGAAATAGTCAGTGACACACCTTTTTCTATTATTTATTTATCCTTTTGGGGGGTGGGATGGGGAGGAAGGGGGACGGGCGAGCCACCTCTATCGGTCTTTCATTTCTCTATTTTCATCCGTCTTTGTTCTTTGGCTCCTGCGGGCCTCCCATCGCGGTGGCGTCTGTCGTCGCAGAACACCGGCTCTGGGCGCATGTGCTCCAGAGCTCGGGCTCAGTGATTGGACACATCGATCCAGCCACTCCGCGGCACGTGGGATCTTCCCAGGCCAGGGATGGAACCAGCGCCCCTTGCACTGCAAGGCGGTGTCCTTACCCACTGGACCACCAGGGAAGCCCCAAGATCCAAGCTATTTACAAAGGTTGGCTTAAATTGTAATTTTGGCCACAGAATTTCAAAACAGTCAAGGCACAGAACAATCACTTGAAATTTCAATGGCATCTAGCAGTTCAAGGAAAAATATGTTTAAGAAGATACCGTGCTTAATAAAAAACAAGTTCACTATTTCATAATCAATTATTTTGATATTCATGCTGGTAGTGGCATCATTATTCTTCCGTAGTCACATTTCACCAAAATTACCACTGAGGGTGATGGTCAACTCTCACATCACCTTGACACATTTCCATCAGGCAGTGCTCCTCTGTTGACGTCAGTGGGTAGATCGTGATAACCGCTTAGTGCCACAATGTTACAAGCCAGTCCGTGAGAGCATGCATGATAACATGCATGATAACACAAGTGTTTAAGAATCACACACTGGCATGCCTTGCAGAAACAGATTACGTAAGACAGATGAGGAAAAGTGGCTGCCAATGATGTCACAGAATATCCTAACAAATTGTTATCATAATAGGAACATTCTTTAGTTAGACTAAGTTAAACTCTTTATCTTTCATTTAAAAGGTATGGCTTTTGGGCTCCGTGCCACGGTGCGGCTGGACGAATGTGTCCAATTACTGAGCCAGAGAGCTGGAGCACATGTGCCAAGAGGTGGTGCTCTGCGACAACAGAGGCCACCATGATGGGAGGCCCACATGGGCCAAAGAACAAGGATGGATGAAAATAGAGAAATGAAAGACCAACAGAAGTGACCTGCCTGCCCCCTCCCTCCCCACCCGCCACTCCCAAATAAATAAATAAATAAATCTTTTTTAAAAAAATGATAAAAACAAATTTTTTTTTTTAAAAGGTATGGCTTTCTATGTTTACTTTTTCACTTTTAAAAGTGAATGAAAAAAAAATAAAAGAAATCCATATTGGAAAAGAATAAGTAGAACTCTATTCGCAGACGACATGATATTATTCATAGAAAATCCCAAAGACATGGTTACAAAGCTACTAGAGCTAATCAATGAATTCAGCAAGGTAGCAGGATACAAAGTCAACACACAGAAATCACTGGCATTGCTATACACAAACAATGAAAAATCAGAAAATGAAATCAAATCAGAAAACGAAATCAAAGAGGCAATCCCCTTCACCATTGCAACCAAAAGAATCAAATATCTAGGAATAAACTTACCCAGAGAAACAAAAGAACTGTACACAGAAAATTATAAGGCACTAATGAAAGAAATTAAAGAAGACAAACAGATGGAGAGATATCCCATGTTCCTGGGTCGGAAGAATCAATATTGTGAAAATGACCATACTACCAAATATCATCTACAGATTCAATGTGATCTCTATCAAACTACCAATGACATTCTTCACAGACCTAGACCAAGGAATAACACAGTTCACATGGAAACACAAAAGACTTTGAACAACCAAAGCAATCATGAGGAAGAAGAATGGATCAGCCTCCCTAACTTCAGACTATACTACAAAGCAACGGCCATCAAGACAGTATGGTACTGGCACAAAAACAGAAATATAGACCAATGGAACAAGATACAGAACCCAGAGATAAACTTACGCACCTATGGGTACCTTATTTTTGACAAAGGAGGTAAAACTATAAAATGGGACAAAGACAGCCTCTTCAACAAATGGTGCTGGGAAAATTGGACAGCTACATGCAAAAAAATGAAGTTGGAACATTCCCTGACACCATACACAAAGATCAACTCAAAATGGATTAAAGACCTAAGTGTAAGACCAGAAACACTAAAACTCTTAGAGGAGAATATAGGCAAAATACTCAAGGACATAAATCAAAGCAAGATCTTCTCTGACCCACCTACTAGAATAGCAGAACTGAAAAGAAAAATGACTGTGTGGGACTTAATGAAACTTAAAAGCTTTTGTACAGCCAAAGAAATTACAAAAAAAGCTGAACAGACACCCCACAGAATGGAAGAAAATAATTGCAAATGAAACAACAGACAAAGAATTAATCTCCAAAATCTACAAGCAACTCAGACAACTCAACACCAGAAAAATGAACAACCCAATCAAAAATGGGAAAAAGACCTCAACAGGCACCTCTCCAAAGAGGATAGACAGATGGCCAAAAAACACATGAAATGATGCTCAACCTCGCTTATTATTAGAGAAATGCAAATCAAAACTACAATGAGATATCACCTCACACCTGTCAGAATGGCCATCATCAACAAATTGACAGACAGTAAATGCTGGAGAGGGTGTGGAGAAAAGGGAACACTTGCATTGCTGGTGAGAATGTAAATTGATACAGCTGCTATGGAAGACAGTATGGAGATTCCTTAAAAAAACTAAAAATAACTGTAAAAAAAAAAAAAAAATGCAGAAGAATCAGTCCTAATGAGGTGGCTGGATCTAGAACTTATCATAAAATTGAAGTCAAAAAGAGAAAGGCAAGTAAAATATATTAACACATATATATGGAATCTAGTAGGATGGCAGTGATAACACACACAATGAAGCAATGGAAAAACAGACACGGGGAGTAGACATATGGACATTGTGGGGAATGAACAGTGGGTGGGAGGCATAAAGGAAGTAGCATGAAAACCTGCACTATCATATGTGAAAAAAAAAATAGCTATTGTCATTGCGCTCTGGGAAAAGGGGAGCCTGCAAGGGCACTCTGAGACGGCCAGAGGGGTTGGATGGGAGGGATATACATATGAGTAATCTGGGATCATACATATCTGTAAACAACAAACCTCTGTAAAAGTAAAAATTAAAATAAAACTGTAAAAAAAAAAAAGTGAATAACAAAGGAATATTTAATTTTCCTCTTAATGCTTCTCAACTGGAACTGTTTTAACTTATGGTGAATGATTCAATTCAGAGTATAGGAACAGTCAGAAGCAGAACCCATGATAGTTATGGGAAATCTCAAGTTTTTAAAATATTGCTAACGAATCCTCTTTTTGAGAAGTGGTAATAAACTGTCTTCACTGCATTAATTCTATGAGCCAAAAACATTCCATGTTATGACCTATAATGTAAAAACTTAACTAATTTTTAAAATAAATTCATTCAAGCAAAAAGAATTAATCTCCAAAATCTACAAGCAACTCAGACAACTCAACACCAGAAAAATGAACAACCCAATCAAAAATGGGAAAAAGACCTCAACAGGCACCTCTCCAAAGAGGATAGACAGATGGCCAAAAAACACATGAAATGATGCTCAACCTCGCTTATTATTAGAGAAATGCAAATCAAAACTACAATGAGATATCACCTCACACCTGTCAGAATGGCCATCATCAACAAATTGACAGACAGTAAATGCTGGAGAGGGTGTGGAGAAAAGGGAACACTTGCATTGCTGGTGAGAATGTAAATTGATACAGCTGCTATGGAAGACAGTATGGAGATTCCTTAAAAAAACTAAAAATAACTGTAAAAAAAAAAAAAAAATGCAGAAGAATCAGTCCTAATGAGGTGGCTGGATCTAGAACTTATCATAAAATTGAAGTCAAAAAGAGAAAGGCAAGTAAAATATATTAACACATATATATGGAATCTAGTAGGATGGCAGTGATAACACACACAATGAAGCAATGGAAAAACAGACACGGGGAGTAGACATATGGACATTGTGGGGAATGAACAGTGGGTGGGAGGCATAAAGGAAGTAGCATGAAAACCTGCACTATCATATGTGAAAAAAAAATAGCTATTGTCATTGCGCTCTGGGAAAAGGGGAGCCTGCAAGGGCACTCTGAGACGGCCAGAGGGGTTGGATGGGAGGGATATACATATGAGTAATCTGGGATCATACATATCTGTAAACAACAAACCTCTGTAAAAGTAAAAATTAAAATAAAACTGTAAAAAAAAAAAAGTGAATAACAAAGGAATATTTAATTTTCCTCTTAATGCTTCTCAACTGGAACTGTTTTAACTTATGGTGAATGATTCAATTCAGAGTATAGGAACAGTCAGAAGCAGAACCCATGATAGTTATGGGAAATCTCAAGTTTTTAAAATATTGCTAACGAATCCTCTTTTTGAGAAGTGGTAATAAACTGTCTTCACTGCATTAATTCTATGAGCCAAAAACATTCCATGTTATGACCTATAATGTAAAAACTTAACTAATTTTTAAAATAAATTCATTCAAGCAAAAAAACAATATAATATAATCCCATTACCCCTATAGCTTCTCTAACATTTATCCATCCCTTCATGACAACTGTTGACAAGTTTTACTTGAGATGTTACTTCATTAGTGTTAAAAATTGCAATTTTAAAAAATTCTTAAACAGTTTTCTGAAAAAAAAAAAAAAAAAAATTTCTTTGAGGACTTCCCTGATGGTTCAGTGGCTAAGCCTCTGCATTCCCAATGCCTCAATGCAGGGGGCTTTGGTCCAATCCCTGGTCAGGGAACTAGATCCCACATGCCACAACTAAACCAAATACCCCACATGCCACCATGAAGATCCCATGTCCTGCAACCAAGGCTTAGCACAGCTAAATAAATCAATATTTAAAAATAATATTCAAAAAATTTTAAGAATATTGGAGTTCTTTAGAAAAGTCTTGGAAATAGTACTTTAAAGGCATACATATATAAAAAAATAGGAAATGTGTAATGATATTTTTCTAGCATATTTTACAAATAACTCAAATCTAAAATTGTGAAAGGCTGACTTAAAAATACAGTGGAAAGTTTGTCTCCTGTCAGTTAAAGTTTTGTAAAACTCATAATGGAGCTGAGACTAGTTTAGCAACTATCTTGAGAGCAGAGAGTTCCCAGGCCAGCAGGACCAGACATTAACCTGATTACAACTATTAACACATCTAAAAAAAGAGTGTGCTACTCAGAAGAAGGTTCAGCCAAATACAGGAATATCGAGTAGTCAGAATTGCAATATTAAATATTATACAACTGCATTTAACCTCTTTCCAGGACACCAGGGACTTAGATTCTGAACACTGACTGTATTAATATTACCAGTCCCAATTCTAAGGCTATGTCTAGTGTGAAGGTAAATGTATTTGAGGAACAAATTGACATGTCTTGTGATTTGATGTGCACTTTACTGGGGTCTACTACTAATACATGAGCTTCTGTAACACAAATTGTGTTCTTATTCAGTGTGAGGAAGGTGCACTGGTGCCTCTAGTCATTTACCTAATACCCATGTATCCTCAGGCCAGGGTGCTCATCTTGCAGATTTTAGCTTAAGAACCATAGAACTGCCCGCCACTTCTCTCAGCTTTGCAAACCTTCTAGTCGGCTTGCCGTCCAGCCTGACATCCTCCGTGTTTCCCCACAGGGTAGGCAGGGACAGTTGGACTCCTTTCATAGCACACTTGCTGTGTCGTTGAGAAGCACTAACTCTGTCACCCTCTATTGCTTAAGGCTGTTAATGGCACACCCCATAAGGTTAACTTCTCCCATTATTCCAAACAGGAACTGAGACAAATCCTTCTTCCATCTGTATTTACTTACTGTTGCTTCATATCCTAACAAGACTTGCTTTTCAGGTCTTCCTTATATCTTCTCACTATTTTCTTCTAAAAATTCCTCAGTCTGGATAGAGTGGGTCTCCAGCAACTTTTAAAAGATAAAATAGCAAAATTACCAAAGCATTTTGGTCTAGGCCATCCCATGTGGCTCTTGATATACAAAATGGGAGCAAAAAGTGTATTTCCTCTCGGAAAAAATCTTTGATTCTAAACCCTAGTTTTAAAAAAAAAAAAAGTAAGAAGTATTTTATTTATTTTTCCTTTTATTTCTAATAAAGCAGACCTCGGCTACTATCCTCTAATCTCTAGGGAGAAGATCAAATGCATAAAAGTGCAAAAGAAATACACCACGTATCTTAAAACACTACTTCCATTTTATTAATTAGTTGATGCCTTTTTGCTATATGCATGTCCTTTACATGTTATATTTAGTTTGAATCAATAAAGAAACATATAGATAATTGCCCAAATGAGCTATCAAGCAGCTTGAAAATTCAGTAGCAATGTCATTTATAAATGATCATAGAGGTCTAAACCAAAGTAGAAGAAAGCATAATAATAAAAACCCATAAAAGGACTAAACTGTGAGACATTTTATGAGCCCAAAACTTTCCCAGAGGAGAGTGAGCCTACTAGTCATCATTGTTTATTTATAAAAATATGTCCTGAATCTAACTCTCAAGATGCTGTCTTTGATGAGGCAATAGAATTATAAAATATTTTTAATATTATTCATAAATTACACCTAAGTATTAAAAACTGTATCGTATCATCTTTGTTATCACATATTGTTTCCAACTAATGATAAAAGTCTATGCACACTCACATGTTAAGGACTGATCATTCAGCATGAATTGATTTTTGTTAAATGAAATAAATGGTCATATGGCTTATGGTACATCCCAAGATTATTTTTCTCCAAATAAATACAAATTTGAGTCACCTTGACCTTTTATATTATAGTAAGGAGCAAATAGCACACTGGTCAACACCCCATAAGGTTAACCCTTCTCCCATTATTCCAAACAGGAACTGAGACAAATCCTTCTTCCATCTGTATTTACTTACTGTTGCTTCATATCCTAACAAGACTTGCTTTTCAGGTCTTCCTTATATCTTCTCACTATTTTCTTCTAAAAATTCCTCAGTCTGGATAGAGTGGGTCTCCAGCAACTTTTAAAAGATAAAATAGCAAAATTACCAAAGCATTTTGGTCTAGGCCATCCCATGTGGCTCTTGATATACAAAATGGGAGCAAAAAGTGTATTTCCTCTCGGAAAAAATCTTTGATTCTAAACCCTAGTTTTAAAAAAAAAAAAAGTAAGAAGTATTTTATTTATTTTTCCTTTTATTTCTAATAAAGCAGACCTCGGCTACTATCCTCTAATCTCTAGGGAGAAGATCAAATGCATAAAAGTGCAAAAGAAATACACCACGTATCTTAAAACACTACTTCCATTTTATTAATTAGTTGATGCCTTTTTGCTATATGCATGTCCTTTACATGTTATATTTAGTTTGAATCAATAAAGAAACATATAGATAATTGCCCAAATGAGCTATCAAGCAGCTTGAAAATTCAGTAGCAATGTCATTTATAAATGATCATAGAGGTCTAAACCAAAGTAGAAGAAAGCATAATAATAAAAAAAACCCATAAAAGGACTAAACTGTGAGACATTTTATGAGCCCAAAACTTTCCCAGAGGAGAGTGAGCCTACTAGTCATCATTGTTTATTTATAAAAATATGTCCTGAATCTAACTCTCAAGATGCTGTCTTTGATGAGGCAATAGAATTATAAAATATTTTTAATATTATTCATAAATTACACCTAAGTATTAAAAACTGTATCGTATCATCTTTGTTATCACATATTGTTTCCAACTAATGATAAAAGTCTATGCACACTCACATGTTAAGGACTGATCATTCAGCATGAATTGATTTTTGTTAAATGAAATAAATGGTCATATGGCTTATGGTACATCCCAAGATTATTTTTCTCCAAATAAATACAAATTTGAGTCACCTTGACCTTTTATATTATAGTAAGGAGCAAATTACAGGAGACACACAACTAACTGCTTCTTCTGTTCCACATTCAGTTTTAATCAGAGTTTCATTAAAATTTTTGTATCTTGGCAATCATTGTAATGCAAGGCAAAAAAATAGCAGAAATAAATGAGATGTTGCTTTGCCCTGGCCGATTAAATCCTGATTCAAGGTAACATTCAGGTGACATTGCAAGTTGCCAGAAACATCAGGGAGCCACACTCAGGAAGGAAAAAATAAACGTGTAAACGTGGTTTATTTTCCTATCCCATATAAGCGACAAGGTTGAAATGCGGATGATGGTGTGTCTATGAAAATATATCACCATTTAAGAAAACCTATTATTAGACATGGTATAAACTCTGTCTGAGAGAAGCCTCCATACTGTGGGTAATTATCACAGTCCAGCATGCTAATTGCTTTTCGATTTGCAGGCTGTACTTTCAATGAGCACTGCTGGGCTGTACCTAGACTGCTACTTAATGAGAACAACCCTTATCAAAGGACAGCATCATCTCTGACTATCAAATCAATAGGAAAGCATTAGCCTAGGCTTTAAAGTTTGAAAACATTTTGGTCAATAGACTTTCACTCAAATACTGCATATTTCAAGGATCATTCCTAGAAGCCATAACATTCCCCAAGTTGATGAATAATCAGCATATGAAACACACAGGAAAGTAATGAGCAAGGATTA
The DNA here is from genome assembly GCA_022376925.1 of Tragulus kanchil. Classification (NCBI taxonomy): domain Eukaryota; kingdom Metazoa; phylum Chordata; class Mammalia; order Artiodactyla; family Tragulidae; genus Tragulus; species Tragulus kanchil. Next base: position 147,174,663 of record JAIOJX010000004.1, read on the forward strand.
GCCAGGGTCTTCTTTCTGCTGAAAGTTAATGTAAGTGCAGTTATACACTCCCTTAATTATGATAGGAGAGTGAGCCTACTAGTCATCATTGTTTATTTATAAAAATATGTCCTGAATCTAACTCTCAAGATGCTGTCTTTGATGAGGCAATAGAATTATAAAATATTTTTAATATTATTCATAAATTACACCTAAGTATTAAAAACTGTATCGTATCATCTTTGTTATCACATATTGTTTCCAACTAATGATAAAAGTCTATGCACACTCACATGTTAAGGACTGATCATTCAGCATGAATTGATTTTTGTTAAATGAAATAAATGGTCATATGGCTTATGGTACATCCCAAGATTATTTTTCTCCAAATAAATACAAATTTGAGTCACCTTGACCTTTTATATTATAGTAAGGAGCAAATTACAGGAGACACACAACTAACTGCTTCTTCTGTTCCACATTCAGTTTTAATCAGAGTTTCATTAAAATTTTTGTATCTTGGCAATCATTGTAATGCAAGGCAAAAAAATAGCAGAAATAAATGAGATGTTGCTTTGCCCTGGCCGATTAAATCCTGATTCAAGGTAACATTCAGGTGACATTGCAAGTTGCCAGAAACATCAGGGAGCCACACTCAGGAAGGAAAAAATAAACGTGTAAACGTGGTTTATTTTCCTATCCCATATAAGCGACAAGGTTGAAATGCGGATGATGGTGTGTCTATGAAAATATATCACCATTTAAGAAAACCTATTATTAGACATGGTATAAACTCTGTCTGAGAGAAGCCTCCATACTGTGGGTAATTATCACAGTCCAGCATGCTAATTGCTTTTCGATTTGCAGGCTGTACTTTCAATGAGCACTGCTGGGCTGTACCTAGACTGCTACTTAATGAGAACAACCCTTATCAAAGGACAGCATCATCTCTGACTATCAAATCAATAGGAAAGCATTAGCCTAGGCTTTAAAGTTTGAAAACATTTTGGTCAATAGACTTTCACTCAAATACTGCATATTTCAAGGATCATTCCTAGAAGCCATAACATTCCCCAAGTTGATGAATAATCAGCATATGAAACACACAGGAAAGTAATGAGCAAGGATTAGCCAGGGTCTTCTTTCTGCTGAAAGTTAATGTAAGTGCAGTTATACACCTACTGCCAGGCTTAGATATTAAGATAGTACAAATTATTTACTTCTAAATGTATGAATGTAAATATATATGCATTCCATGTTTACTGCATGTGAAACCCTGTGCCTTTTACTGTGCATAAATAAATGTATTAAAGAAATCCTACAAGTGTGTGATTTTTTCATATCTCTAGAATAAGCAAACTAATAAAAATAATAAAAATAAATGTTCAAAGGTTGTCCACTAAGTGACAATGTCAAGGTCCAAATCCACACAGATGTGTAGCTTCAGAATTCATATTTAGTACAGAGTTAAAAAATAGTGCAATTTATATATATACATATCATAGTAGTAGTTTAGTGACTAAGTCATGTCCAACCACTGTGACCCCATGGACTGTGGCCCGCCTGGCTCCTCTGTCCATGGGGTTTTCCAGGCAAGAATACTGCAGTGAGTTGCCATTTCCTTCTCCAGGGGAACTTCCCCACCCAGGAATCGAACCTGCGTCTATTGAAATTATAGGCAGATTCTTTGCTGGCTGAGCATTCTTTCATGCTGGCATGAAAAGAGAGGCATATTCTAACAACATTCTAACTGGTAGTCTCAATACTAAAACATCGTTACTAACTCTGTTCAACTTGCAGGATGAATCCATGTGCTTTCCACATCAACGGTTACCACCTAAAGGGACCACAGTGACTCCATCATGCCTTAAGGAGGCATTGTACTGTGTGTACTATGCACAGATATTTCAAAGAAACAACATTGAGAGGTAAAAGACAGCCTTTAAAACATCAGTTCCTTACACAAACAATGATGGTGCTTTATGACTCCCTTTTAATCTCCTCACATACCCAGTTACCAAATAACTTCAAAATTAGACAAAAAGAAAGACAGAGGCAATGCTTCATGGTGAACTGCATTTGAGATGAGCTTTGAATTCCCTGGTTTTTAATTTCCATTTACTGAGGAGTGAAGTTGAGAATCATCCAACTGACAAAACAAGAAAACAGCATAAGAAGGGGATAAATATATATATGTGTGTGTGTGTGTGTGTGTGTGTGTGTGTATAAATATATATATTTCAACACACAGAGAATTATATAGAAGAGTTGTACTTAAATTTACCAGGTTCAATGCGATATTTAATAATACATATTTTGAATGTTCTATTTAACATGCCAACAATTAACTTAGAGAAAATAATCTGATTTTACAATTTACAGATAAAAGAAATGTAATGCAGCCTTTTTGTGATATTGAATAAGTCAAAGAATAAGCTACACTTCAGCTTTTGCATTTGTAAAACAAGAAAAATAACCATATAGTCTTTAACATCCCTTTAACCAATAAAGGCTGTAAAGGTTCATGAAGTTATTTCTAGGCAATAAATACTTCCTTCAATACTAATTATGCCCGCCTACCATGAAGCAGCTACGGGTCTCTTCCACGCTGCTTGCTCTAAGGGCACAGGATAGAAGACACTGAGTTTTATGCTGGCTGGTAAATTTTCTGCCCAGCATTTTCTTGGCAAAATGTGGTCATTTTAATACACTTGTCTTCAAAGGCAATTTAAGTGCAATTCTTCCTATTTCTGGACGTATGACAACTAATATTATAAAATCACATACTAAACTCCTAAGTCAAGATCTTGCTATGGTTCCATAAAGTAAAATTATATCACTCCAGAAAATAGGTCATCTTGATGTTCTGATGTAATGAATTCAACAAAATACGTTATACATACAATGAATTTTGATTAATAGGTTGCTTACTAATAAGAACTTTCCCGGTAGTCTCAATACAAAACTTTTTGTTCAACTTGCAGGATGAATCCATGTGCTTTCCACATCAACGGTTACCACCTAAAGGGACCACAGTGACTCCATCATGCCTTAAGGAGGCATTGTACTGTGTGTACTATGCACAGATATTTCAAAGAAACAACATTGAGAGGTAAAAGACAGCCTTTAAAACATCAGTTCCTTACACAAACAATGATGGTGCTTTATGACTCCCTTTTAATCTCCTCACATACCCAGTTACCAAATAACTTCAAAATTAGACAAAAAGAAAGACAGAGGCAATGCTTCATGGTGAACTGCATTTGAGATGAGCTTTGAATTCCCTGGTTTTAATTTCCATTTACTGAGGAGTGAAGTTGAGAATCATCCAACTGACAAAACAAGAAAACAGCATAAGAAGGGGATAAATATATATATGTGTGTGTGTGTGTGTGTGTGTGTGTGTGTATAAATATATATATTTCAACACACAGAGAATTATATAGAAGAGTTGTACTTAAATTTACCAGGTTCAATGCGATATTTAATAATACATATTTTGAATGTTCTATTTAACATGCCAACAATTAACTTAGAGAAAATAATCTGATTTTACAATTTACAGATAAAAGAAATGTAATGCAGCCTTTTTGTGATATTGAATAAGTCAAAGAATAAGCTACACTTCAGCTTTTGCATTTGTAAAACAAGAAAAATAACCATATAGTCTTTAACATCCCTTTAACCAATAAAGGCTGTAAAGGTTCATGAAGTTATTTCTAGGCAATAAATACTTCCTTCAATACTAATTATGCCCGCCTACCATGAAGCAGCTACGGGTCTCTTCCACGCTGCTTGCTCTAAGGGCACAGGATAGAAGACACTGAGTTTTATGCTGGCTGGTAAATTTTCTGCCCAGCATTTTCTTGGCAAAATGTGGTCATTTTAATACACTTGTCTTCAAAGGCAATTTAAGTGCAATTCTTCCTATTTCTGGACGTATGACAACTAATATTATAAAATCACATACTAAACTCCTAAGTCAAGATCTTGCTATGGTTCCATAAAGTAAAATTATATCACTCCAGAAAATAGGTCATCTTGATGTTCTGATGTAATGAATTCACCAAAAAACGTTATACATACAATGAATTTTGATTAATACCTTGCTTACTACTAAGCTAAAGCAGAACATGATATACAACAAAATGTAGACTTCACCCAGTATTGTATACCCTCTCAACAAAGCCGACTACATTTTTTTATTATTATTATTATTTAAGAACTGTGCAGATACAAGTGTGGAAGAAGACTTTTGGGGAAAATAAACAAGCCTCTCAGAAAGAAATGCTCACTTTTATTGTTTAACAAAATAATCGTACCTCTAAATTCTGATAATAGAAACCCAATTAAATTGCATGCATTTGTAAGCTATCTTACTCTCTGTCTTTTGCATTATCTCAGACAAAACAAAGATTTATAAATAAATAACTCCTAAAAACTTAAGGAAATGATCTTCACTGAGATAATTGCTGAAGATAGAAAACTAGTTTCTGTAAAAAATTGGCGCTTATCAAGAAATAATTATGTTAATAATTCTCTAAATCTGCTTCATTAAAATAGTTACATAGCAGACAGATTAGATCTTCTTCATATCCCATGTGTTTGCTTTTCCCATATTCTTACCTACAGTGGCTAGCCTTCAGAATTCATTTTATCAAGTTCCTGAACAATTCTTATCTAAGTAGTTCACTCACATTCTCAGTCCCACTTTCCATGAGATTACTTTGTCTTTTTCTTTTTGTTGTTGAATTGTTCTCATGCTTCTTTATTTTTTTAAACTGTGAAAGTTCAATAACACATTTACAAGAGATTTGGAAAATACCGAGCACAGGTATATGTATGTTCTATTATGTATTACAATTATTTTTAAGTATATAAATTAGTATTTTAGTTGTAGTTCAAATATCAAACTCTCAAAAATTAATAGAATGAATATACAGAAAGGTAGAAGGATAAAAGCAGACCTGAAAAGCACCATGAACTAATTCAACATAATTAAGATTTATACCACTTTAACACAACAGTAGGATACAAATTCTATTCAAATTCCCAGACACTATAATCAAGGAGACACTGGAACTTATCCAAGGTAACTTGTCTCTTTCATTTGTATTAATTAATGTGGCTACAATAATACAGGCATAAATACATCTATGTCATTTATCAAGTTCTCTTAAGATTGTGTGAGCAGCTACAATATTTCAAAAACCCTACAATGCTTTTATATCATTAACCTAAACTTCATAAGGGTATTTGCATTTTAATTTTCATATGTCATTTATTGTTGTTGTTCTTCAGTTGCTAAGTCCTCTCTAACTCTTCTGCTCCATGGACTGTAATATGCCAGGCTTCCCTGTCCTTCACTGTCTCCTGAAGTTTGCTCAAATTCATGTCCATTGAATCAGTGCTGTTATTCAATCATCTCATCCTCTTTTGCATCTTCTCCTCGAGCCTTCAATCTTTCTCATCATCAGGGTCTTTTCCAATATATCATCTCTTCACCTCAGATGGCCAAAGTACTGCAGCTTCAGCCTCAGCGTAAGTCCTCTCAATAAATAATTCAAGGTTGATTTCCTTTAGGATTGACTGGTTTGATCTTGTTGCAGTCAAAAGGACTCTCAAGAGTCTTCCCTAATATCACAATTCCAAAGCATCAATTTATACTTATAGGTAACATTATGTGAATGAATGGATTAGCACATAATGTCATATGTATGATATTCTATAAACAAACAATTTAAGACTTAAAATGGTTTGTTAGGATTTTTTATACATGTGATTTTTGAAACTCATTTTTCTCACATTAAAGTTTCTTTTTTTTTTCTCACAAAAATCATGTTAAAGCTTTTGTTTGTATTTTTCTAGAACTGAATTTTTACTTGTTTCTTGATACACTTAAGTGCAACCCTTCTGGGCATTATTTACATTGGCAAAATTGTCTGAGTTATATCTAAATCAGATGTAACAATTTGTTTTTATTTAATATGTCTATTTTTTATATAACTTTGTTCATTTTGAAACATTTTTGCAGGTTTGCTTTCTTGGGGAGCCCATTCTGTGAGAGATTTATGTCCAAGAAATGTATTAATGTTCTTGAGATCAATACTCGTCCAGGAGGGACAAAAAGCAAAAGTGGCAGAGGAAGAAGCTGGGTAGTGAACAGTCCTCATGAAGCCTCTGCTGATCTTGTTGGGGGCGCTGTAATCAAGATAGTCTAGATACAGAGTTGAGGCTGGTGAGTGGGCTGGCATAAAAATATTCTGAATCTAAATTAAAAATTGCAAGCTTATGAACATATATGAAACATATGGCAATCTAGATACTGCAATTATCATGCAATCATGTCTGCTCCTTTGCTGGAGGTATAGAGCCTCTTTAACCCATTACTTAAATGAATTATATAATAAAAGCAGTTAGGTTACTTAATAATAAATGTCAGCCCGCAGTTAATTCTCAATAAACACTAACATAGAAGGAAGGATGTTTAGTTTCCTGCCTATTTTCTCCTTTAAAAATTATCTTTATACTTTATTAAGCTTTAAAAAAAAAGTCCTTTTTGCTGACTCTTTTCCTCAAATTGTGTAAAATTTAGTGCTTGACCTATCTACTCTTTTTTAAATTGAACTGATGAAGCTTTTGAATTCTAAGACCTCTGGAAGATTGTTTTTATAAAGTCGATATTCCATCAGAAGCTTTTTATTCTAAATAACTTATACATTTACTACATTAATTCTGTTTACTCAGTTTTATTTTTCTGTTTATTGAGATTTATTCCCTCTGTTTAATGGTGGTGTGTTTTCTGATTCTTTAGGTATGTATCTACTTAAATATAAGAAGGTCTGATTCTTTGATGTTTGTAGAGAGGGATGGACTTTGCTTTTAGGTGGAGTTGACTGAAAGGTCAACTTAATGCAGTTCTGCTATTAACGCCACTGAGCTGTACAGGGCCCCCACCTGCTTTGTAAGACCTTTGTCAGCACCTCACAGCTCTTTGAATGTCTCTGACTTCCACAATAGTCCTCCTCAGCTGAGATGTGATTTCCTTTCTTTTTTGGTCATTGTTTTGTTTTCCCATCTTCTTTCCCTCTATTATTTATAAACTCTCCAAATTCTAAGGAAGACACTAATGAGCTAACGGGCTTATATTTTTTAATGCTTGTTATTTCATAAAATCTTTCTAAATGCGTTTTGCTTCCTATTAACAAATAATCAGCTTTTTATTTGATGCATCTGATATTAAAAATAGTTATATACATATTAAATTACTTATATATATATATATTAAAACTGACTTTGGACCTTCTATTCTTTTAACATGACAGTGAACTCTGTAACATCACTTTAGTAGCACAATATCCCATTTTATGAGTAGAGCATTTTTAGTTATAAAAATTTTCAGTACATTTAATGGAAATGAATAATACTGGTTCACTTGACAAATACTTGTATAGGATTAGATTTTTTGTTTCTTGTAATTATGCAATCATGTCTGCTCCTTTGCTGGAGGTATAGAGCCTCTTTAACCCATTACTTAAATGAATTATATAATAAAAGCAGTTAGGTTACTTAATAATAAATGTCAGCCCGCAGTTAATTCTCAATAAACACTAACATAGAAGGAAGGATGTTTAGTTTCCTGCCTATTTTCTCCTTTAAAAATTATCTTTATACTTTATTAAGCTTTAAAAAAAAAGTCCTTTTTGCTGACTCTTTTCCTCAAATTGTGTAAAATTTAGTGCTTGACCTATCTACTCTTTTTTAAATTGAACTGATGAAGCTTTTGAATTCTAAGACCTCTGGAAGATTGTTTTTATAAAGTCGATATTCCATCAGAAGCTTTTTATTCTAAATAACTTATACATTTACTACATTAATTCTGTTTACTCAGTTTTATTTTTCTGTTTATTGAGATTTATTCCCTCTGTTTAATGGTGGTGTGTTTTCTGATTCTTTAGGTATGTATCTACTTAAATATAAGAAGGTCTGATTCTTTGATGTTTGTAGAGAGGGATGGACTTTGCTTTTAGGTGGAGTTGACTGAAAGGTCAACTTAATGCAGTTCTGCTATTAACGCCACTGAGCTGTACAGGGCCCCCACCTGCTTTGTAAGACCTTTGTCAGCACCTCACAGCTCTTTGAATGTCTCTGACTTCCACAATAGTCCTCCTCAGCTGAGATGTGATTTCCTTTCTTTTTTGGTCATTGTTTTGTTTTCCCATCTTCTTTCCCTCTATTATTTATAAACTCTCCAAATTCTAAGGAAGACACTAATGAGCTAACGGGCTTATATTTTTTAATGCTTGTTATTTCATAAAATCTTTCTAAATGTGTTTTGCTTCCTATTAACAAATAATCAGCTTTTTATTTGATGCATCTGATATTAAAAATAGTTATATACATATTAAATTACTTATATATATATATATTAAAACTGACTTTGGACCTTCTATTCTTTTAACATGACAGTGAACTCTGTAACATCACTTTAGTAGCACAATATCCCATTTTATGAGTAGAGCATTTTTAGTTATAAAAATTTTCAGTACATTTAATGGAAATGAATAATACTGGTTCACTTGACAAATACTTGTATAGGATTAGATTTTTTGTTTCTTGTATAACTTACACTATGTGAGGATCATCATTCAATATTAATGCCAAGTTATCATTTTGATCTACAGAATTGTGTCTTCAAAACATTAGTTTATTAAATTGTAAACATTAAGAATACAAGATGCACAAAAAAGGTATGGCACATAGGTGATCAACAACCTAATAATCTAAGACTAGTACTTTTTCTAAGTTATTGAGGGCAGAAACATTTGTTTTATATCCAATGGGTAATGGATTTTGCCATTAAATCATGATCACCACTCAATATCTGCTTTGATTTTAAATTATCATATTTATATATGTCTGATTTTCATCTTAAAATTATTCAATAAAATTTTAGAAACAAATTTAACATATCTCTTTCAGGATGATATAATTAATTCCCCAATAGTTGAATGTGGCAGAGAAAAATTAAATACTATATTCATGGTATTATACAAGACATGGAATAACCCATGCTACTCAAATTTTCAGTTTATTAATATATTCATCTGCTTTTCTAACTACATGCTTTGATATATAACTTACAAAATGTTTAACAACTGTCCAAGTATTTTTCTAAAATATTTAGTCCCTCTTAGTAACATCTAAGTTATACCCACTAATCACTTTCTCACATATCCTGTGATTCTCAAAATCTCCAGTCTATGAGGTCGTGCAACTCCACCCAATCTTATCAAATGCATGAATTGTATTAGTTCTCACTGACCTGGAGCCTGTATTTTTGTAAAATAAGCACTTTTTTGTTTTATAGTGACTACTGGGGCCTACAGAAAGGTTTACCTCTTTCAAATCTGAAAGTAGAAGTTCAGCAAGTAACACTAAGGTAAACTGATATAAGGTGAATCAAGGTAAATTGGAAGTGGTCAAGCAGATGACAAGAGTGAACAACACCTTAGGAATCAGTGAAATAAACTGTACAGGAATGGGCTAATTCAGATGCCCATTTTATCCACTACTGTGGGCAAGAATCCCTTAGATGGAATGAATAACCCTCATAGTCAACAAAAGAACCTGAAATGCAGTACTTGGGTTCAGTCACAAAAATGACAGAATGATCAAGGCAAACCATTCAACATCACAGTAATCCATGTATATAGCCCAACCACTGATGTCAAAGATGCTACAGTTGAACTTTGAGGCTATGAAGACCTATAAGACCTTCTAGAACTAACAGCACAAAAACAGATGTCCTTTTCATCACAGGGAATTTAAAGGCAAAAGTAGAAATTCAGGAGGCACCTGGAGTAACAGGCAAGTTTAGCCTTAGAGTACAAAACGAGGCAGGGCAAAGGCTGACAGAGTTCTGACGAGAGAACACACTGGTTATAGCAAACATCCTCTTAAACAAAATAAGAGACTACTGTATATATGGACAACACCAGATGGTCAACACCAAAATCAGATTGATCATATCATTTTTAGTCGAAGAAGAAGTTCTATGCAATCAGCAAAACAGAGACCTGGAGCTGACTGAGACTCAGATGATGAGCTCCTTGTTGCAAAATTCAATCTTAAATTGAAGGCAGTAGGGAACACGACGAGGCCATTCAGATATGACCCCAAAAAACACCTTATTTTTATTCAGTGAAGGTGAAAGATAGATTAATAGGCTTAGACCTGATATACAGAGTGCCTTATGAACTGTGGACAGAGGTTTGTAGCACTGTACTTGAGGAAGTGACCAAAGCCATCCCCAAGAAAAAATAAATGCATGAAGGCAAAATGGTGGTCTTCGAAGACTTTACAAACAGCTGAGGAAAGAAGAGAAACAAAAGGCATAGGAAAAAGGGAAAGATATACCCAACTGAATGCAGAGAATAGCAAGGAGAAATAAGAAAGTCTTTTTAGGTGAACAATGCAAAGAAATACAGGAAAACAACAGAATGTGAAAGCCTAGAGATCTCTTCAAGGAAACTGGAGATATCACGGGAACAGTTCATGTAAGGATGGGCATGATAGAGCACAGGAACAGTAAGGACCTAAGAAGAAGCAAAAGATATTAAGAAGAGGTGGCAGGAATACACAGGCAACCTATACAAGAAAGGTCTTAATTACCTGGATCTTAATCACAAAATAAAAACCCAGAAAAAATGAAATGCAGTACTTGGGTTCAGTCACAAAAATGACAGAATGATCAAGGCAAACCATTCAACATCACAGTAATCCATGTATATAGCCCAACCACTGATGTCAAAGATGCTACAGCTGAACTTTGAGGCTATGAAGACCTATAAGACCTTCTAGAACTAACAGCACAAAAACAGATGTCCTTTTCATCACAGGGAATTTAAAGGCAAAAGTAGAAATTCAGGAGGCACCTGGAGTAACAGGCAAGTTTAGCCTTAGAGTACAAAACGAGGCAGGGCAAAGGCTGACAGAGTTCTGACGAGAGAACACACTGGTTATAGCAAACATCCTCTTAAACAAAATAAGAGACTACTGTATATATGGACAACACCAGATGGTCAACACCAAAATCAGATTGATCATATCATTTTTAGTCGAAGAAGAAGTTCTATGCAATCAGCAAAACAGAGACCTGGAGCTGACTGAGACTCAGATGATGAGCTCCTTGTTGCAAAATTCAATCTTAAATTGAAGGCAGTAGGGAACACGACGAGGCCATTCAGATATGACCCCAAAAAACACCTTATTTTTATTCAGTGAAGGTGAAAGATAGATTAATAGGCTTAGACCTGATATACAGAGTGCCTTATGAACTGTGGACAGAGGTTTGTAGCACTGTACTTGAGGAAGTGACCAAAGCCATCCCCAAGAAAAAATAAATGCATGAAGGCAAAATGGTGGTCTTCGAAGACTTTACAAACAGCTGAGGAAAGAAGAGAAACAAAAGGCATAGGAAAAAGGGAAAGATATACCCAACTGAATGCAGAGAATAGCAAGGAGAAATAAGAAAGTCTTTTTAGGTGAACAATGCAAAGAAATACAGGAAAACAACAGAATGTGAAAGCCTAGAGATCTCTTCAAGGAAACTGGAGATATCACGGGAACATTTCATGTAAGGATGGGCATGATAGAGCACAGGAACTGTAAGGACCTAAGAAGAAGCAAAAGATATTAAGAAGAGGTGGCAGGAATACACAGGCAACCTATACAAGAAAGGTCTTAATTACCTGGATAACCATGATGGTGTGATCACTCACCTAGAGCCAGACATCCTGGTGTGTGAAGTCAAATGAGCCTTAGGAGGAATTACTATAAACAAAGCTAGTGGAGGTGATTAAATTCCAGTTGAGCTTTTTAAAATTCTAAAAGATAATCCATTTAAAATGTTGCAATCAGTATGTTAGAAAATTTGGAAAACTCAGCACTGGCCACAGGACTAGAAAAGGTCCATTTTCCTTTCAACCCCAAAGAAGGCTTATGCCAAAGAAAGTTCAAACTACCATACCCTTGACTCATTCTGCATGTTAGCAAGGTTGTGCTCAAAATTCTTCAAGCCAGGCTTCAGAAGCATGTGAACTAAGAACTTCCAAATGTACAAGTTGTATTTAGAAAAATCAGAGGAACCAGTGATCAAACTGCCAACATTTCTTGGCATAAATTAAGTAAGAGAACTTCAGAAAAACTTTTACTATGCTTCACTGACTCTGTGAACACTTTAACTATGTGGGTCACAACAAACCATGAAAAGTCCTTAAAGAACTGGGAATGCCAGAACAACTTAGATGTCTCCTGAGAAACCTGTATGTGGGTCAAGAAGCAACAGTTAGACCAAACATGGAAAAATGAACTGGCACAAAATTAGGAAAGGTGTAATACAAGGATGTAAAGCAAGCATATATCATCACCCTGTTTACTGCACGTATATGCAGAGGACATCATGCGAAACATGGACTGCTTGAAGCATAAGCTGGAATCAAGTTTTCTGGGAGAACTACCAACAACCTCAGATATGAATATGATGCCACTCTAATAGCAAAAAGGGACAAGGAACTAAACAGCCTTATGATGAAAGTGAAAGAGGAGAGTGAAAAAGCTCACTTAAAACTTACATTCAAAAAACTAAGATTATGGCAGTTGGGCCCATCACGTCATGGAAAATTGTAAGGCTAAATGTGGAAGAAGTGACATATTTTATATTGGTGGGGGCTCCAAAATCACTAATGATAATGACTGCAGAAAGGAAACTAAAAGATGCTTGGTCCAACTGGAGATATCACGGGAACATTTCATGTAAGGATGGGCATGATAGAGCACAGGAACGTAAGGACCTAAGAAGAAGCAAAAGATATTAAGAAGAGGTGGCAGGAATACACAGGCAACCTATACAAGAAAGGTCTTAATTACCTGGATAACCATGATGGTGTGATCACTCACCTAGAGCCAGACATCCTGGTGTGTGAAGTCAAATGAGCCTTAGGAAGAATTACTATAAACAAAGCTAGTGGAGGTGATTAAATTCCAGTTGAGCTTTTTAAAATTCTAAAAGATAATCCATTTAAAATGTTGCAATCAGTATGTTAGAAAATTTGGAAAACTCAGCACTGGCCACAGGACTAGAAAAGGTCCATTTTCCTTTCAACCCCAAAGAAGGCTTATGCCAAAGAAAGTTCAAACTACCATACCCTTGACTCATTCTGCATGTTAGCAAGGTTGTGCTCAAAATTCTTCAAGCCAGGCTTCAGAAGCATGTGAACTAAGAACTTCCAAATGTACAAGTTGTATTTAGAAAATCAGAGGAACCAGTGATCAAACTGCCAACATTTCTTGGCATAAATTAAGTAAGAGAACTTCAGAAAAACTTTTACTATGCTTCACTGACTCTGTGAACACTTTAACTATGTGGGTCACAACAAACCATGAAAAGTCCTTAAAGAACTGGGAATGCCAGAACAACTTAGATGTCTCCTGAGAAACCTGTATGTGGGTCAAGAAGCAACAGTTAGACCAAACATGGAAAAATGAACTGGCACAAAATTAGGAAAGGTGTAATACAAGGATGTAAAGCAAGCATATATCATCACCCTGTTTACTGCACGTATATGCAGAGGACATCATGCGAAACATGGACTGCTTGAAGCATAAGCTGGAATCAAGTTTTCTGGGAGAACTACCAACAACCTCAGATATGAATATGATGCCACTCTAATAGCAAAAAGGGACAAGGAACTAAACAGCCTTATGATGAAAGTGAAAGAGGAGAGTGAAAAAGCTCACTTAAAACTTACATTCAAAAAACTAAGATTATGGCAGTTGGGCCCATCACGTCATGGAAAATTGTAAGGCTAAATGTGGAAGAAGTGACATATTTTATATTGGTGGGGGCTCCAAAATCACTAATGATAATGACTGCAGAAAGGAAACTAAAAGATGCTTGGTCCTTGGAAGAAAAGCTATGACACATCTAGACAGTATATTAAAAAGCAGAGTCATTACCTTGCTGACAAAAGTCCATATAGACCAAGCTATTATTTTCCCTACAGTCACGTACAGATGTGAGAGTTGGGCAATAAAGAATGCTGTATGTCAAAAAACTGATGTTTTTGAATTGTGATACTTGAGAAGACTCTCGAAACTCCTTTGGACAGCAGCAAAATCAAACCAGTCAACCCTAAAGGAAATCAACCCTGAATAATCATTGGAAGGACCGATGCTGAAGCTGAAGCTCCAATACTTCTGGCCCCCTGATGTGAAGAGCTGACTGGTTAAAAAAGACACTGATGTTGGAAAGATCAAAGGCAACAGAAGAAGATGACAGCAGAGGATGATATTGTTACACAGCATCACTGACTCAATGGGCAGTAATTTGAGCAAACTCTGGAAGATAATAAAGGACAGGTGCTTTAGCCCATAACGTCTCAAGGAGTCAGACCTGACTTAGCCAGTGAATAACAAAACTACAACAGCGTCTCAACTTCCCAAAATATCTCATTTAACATCTGCTTACAGTGACCACATTCCTCTTCGCTTACTTTTCAGTCTAACCACCAAGATCTGTTCTTGCTTTAAAAAACTTAATATAATCATAGCCTTGCTCTCTTGCAATATTTTCCTGTAGATTTTCTCATCTGAATTTTCACTGCTTGTTTTTCTCTCATTTCATCAAATACATTTTGGAAAATACTATTAGTGATTTGTTTATTTTCAAATTGAACGGCTGTATTTGATCCTTATCTGTCTTGGTCTTCAGGAAATATTTAACCTTGTTTATCAAGGAGAGAGTGATCTATGAAGAAGAAGTGTTGAGAAAGTTCTCTTTCAAAAGACTGTGGTTTTCAAAAGGACAAACACTCCCCCTGCCTCCACCACCAAAACCACTATATGTATGTAATTAGGAGGTACAGAGTCTCCAATTTTTCAATTTTCCTTAGCAACCAATTCTGCTGCAATAGAATGAGGGCATCCAGTAGTAAAATACACATTTTAACATACCAATCTGTATCACAGATACCTCACTAAAAGCAGAGTCATTACCTTGCTGACAAAAGTCCATATAGACCAAGCTATTATTTTCGCTACAGTCACGTACAGATGTGAGAGTTGGGCAATAAAGAATGCTGTATGTCAAAAAACTGATGTTTTTGAATTGTGATACTTGAGAAGACTCTCGAAACTCCTTTGGACAGCAGCAAAATCAAACCAGTCAACCCTAAAGGAAATCAACCCTGAATAATCATTGGAAGGACCGATGCTGAAGCTGAAGCTCCAATACTTCTGGCCCCCTGATGTGAAGAGCTGACTGGTTAAAAAAGACACTGATGTTGGAAAGATCAAAGGCAACAGAAGAAGATGACAGCAGAGGATGATATTGTTACACAGCATCACTGACTCAATGGGCAGTAATTTGAGCAAACTCTGGAAGATAATAAAGGACAGGTGCTTTAGCCCATAACGTCTCAAGGAGTCAGACCTGACTTAGCCAGTGAATAACAAAACTACAACAGCGTCTCAACTTCCCAAAATATCTCATTTAACATCTGCTTACAGTGACCACATTCCTCTTCGCTTACTTTTCAGTCTAACCACCAAGATCTGTTCTTGCTTTAAAAAACTTAATATAATCATAGCCTTGCTCTCTTGCAATATTTTCCTGTAGATTTTCTCATCTGAATTTTCACTGCTTGTTTTTCTCTCATTTCATCAAATACATTTTGGAAAATACTATTAGTGATTTGTTTATTTTCAAATTGAACGGCTGTATTTGATCCTTATCTGTCTTGGTCTTCAGGAAATATTTAACCTTGTTTATCAAGGAGAGAGTGATCTATGAAGAAGAAGTGTTGAGAAAGTTCTCTTTCAAAAGACTGTGGTTTTCAAAAGGACAAACACTCCCCCTGCCTCCACCACCAAAACCACTATATGTATGTAATTAGGAGGTACAGAGTCTCCAATTTTTCAATTTTCCTTAGCAACCAATTCTGCTGCAATAGAATGAGGGCATCCAGTAGTAAAATACACATTTTAACATACCAATCTGTATCACAGATACCTCACTAAATGCTGAGGTCTATGTGCCAAAGGACAGACAATAAGAACTATTTCTGATTTCAAAATGGCCATATCTGTTTTTGGCAAGTCTTCTGTTAATACAGCTGCAAGCTCCAGGCTTCCTTGTGAATTATTTAACACCTAGAAACTCTTTGTGTTCTATGAAAGATAAACTGAATAGAATGTCTTTGTACCCATGTGAAGAGTAGCAAAATATTAAGAAAAATAATTAAAGTAGGACAAGTTTTATGAACCCTTTTTGGAACACACAGAGTAATATAAATGTTAATTTCCTGCTTACATTTGTGATTTTCACTAGCTTATTTCTTTCCCTAACTTCTACTTTCTGTGACTTTTTAAAAATATTGTTTCAACAGATTATATAGATCATGTCTAAATGAATGTTAGATGTTGTTGTATCATAGGATGGTAGAGATGTTGCAGCATGCTTTTATTTAAAAAAAAAAAACAAACAGAAACGTGTATGTGTGTGTATATATATACATATATATATTTATATATTTATATACATATATACATATATATATTTTCTAAAAATATATATATAAATGATAAAGCTGATGAACAAGTATTTGTAGAGCAAATGCAATAGTTTATCATAATGTATCATAATAAATGCAAATAATATTGTGTCCAAGAGTCATTCTTGACTCACATGGAGTAAAAGCTATTGACTTCTCATTTCTTTGTGAAATGTCCTTCATGGCAGAGCTTTATGAATTAAAAGGCAATACAGTTCTTCAGAAACGGGCGGTAAATTCTTAATCTCGGAGAAATCTCATTATACTATTTTTCTCAGAATTATTACTCAAAGAAATTCTTAAAAGGAAAACGGAAAGAATTACTGCCAAGTATAGGCTGTATTTAAGAACTGTTTAGAAGGATTCAAGTGGGAAGAAATTTAAAAAAAAAGAGATTCACGCTGACATATTAGTTAAATGCATGACGTGTAGTGGGTGGTTTTCACACGTATCTCACATCTTCAGAGACCTCTCAAACTATCCATCTTTTATTTTTCCCAATGTTTAATAGAATGAGGGCATCCAGTAGTAAAATACACATTTTAACATACCAATCTGTATCACAGATACCTCACTAAATGCTGAGGTCTATGTGCCAAAGGACAGACAATAAGAACTATTTCTGATTTCAAAATGGCCATATCTGTTTTTGGCAAGTCTTCTGTTAATACAGCTGCAAGCTCCAGGCTTCCTTGTGAATTATTTAACACCTAGAAACTCTTTGTGTTCTATGAAAGATAAACTGAATAGAATGTCTTTGTACCCATGTGAAGAGTAGCAAAATATTAAGAAAAATAATTAAAGTAGGACAAGTTTTATGAACCCTTTTTGGAACACACAGAGTAATATAAATGTTAATTTCCTGCTTACATTTGTGATTTTCACTAGCTTATTTCTTTCCCTAACTTCTACTTTCTGTGACTTTTTAAAAATATTGTTTCAACAGATTATATAGATCATGTCTAAATGAATGTTAGATGTTGTTGTATCATAGGATGGTAGAGATGTTGCAGCATGCTTTTATTTAAAAAAAAAAAACAAACAGAAACGTGTATGTGTGTGTATATATATACATATATATATTTATATATTTATATACATATATACATATATATATTTTCTAAAAATATATATATAAATGATAAAGCTGATGAACAAGTATTTGTAGAGCAAATGCAATAGTTTATCATAATGTATCATAATAAATGCAAATAATATTGTGTCCAAGAGTCATTCTTGACTCACATGGAGTAAAAGCTATTGACTTCTCATTTCTTTGTGAAATGTCCTTCATGGCAGAGCTTTATGAATTAAAAGGCAATACAGTTCTTCAGAAACGGGCGGTAAATTCTTAATCTCGGAGAAATCTCATTATACTATTTTTCTCAGAATTATTACTCAAAGAAATTCTTAAAAGGAAAACGGAAAGAATTACTGCCAAGTATAGGCTGTATTTAAGAACTGTTTAGAAGGATTCAAGTGGGAAGAAATTTAAAAAAAAAGAGATTCACGCTGACATATTAGTTAAATGCATGACGTGTAGTGGGTGGTTTTCACACGTATCTCACATCTTCAGAGACCTCTCCAAACTATCCATCTTATCCAAATGTTTATTAGTGATGCTTTTCTTCCATTTTTACTATCTGAAAAATTATATTTTAATTTGTTCATCACATATCCTACTCTAAGCATACTCAAAGACATTAGAAATTTAGCCTTTTATTGTTCTCTTCCAAGCATCTATCGTAATGTGCGTTAGAAAACACCCAGTCAACATTTACTGAGACAAACAGCAAGCCAAAGTAGTGACAGACATGTATAAAATTTCCACATTTTTATTAGCTTTGGAAGTTGCAGAAGAAGTCTAACTATCTCTTGGCCTTTAAGATAAGTATGGATAAACACAGAGATTAAAGCAAATTAATATCTCAAAGCTAGGTGGAAGCTTCATTATGTTTCCAATAAGAAAGAGAATACAGATAATATTTGTGTTCAAAGAGTGCTTTGTTGCAAAAATCAAGAATAATTCCACAATAATTTGGATGAACAGAGCCAAGGAACACAGTATAAAGAGTCATAAGTTCCAACTTTAAAAATGTCAATTTTTCACCAAATAAATCTCAGGTATTGGCATTTCTTAAGTGGCCTAGTCCTTATTCAGAATACTGCCTGTCTATGTGCTTTCTATAAGCTAATAATAAGGCAACTCAAAGATGCTAAAGCTTACCAAACACTAGACTAATCAGAGTAAAACAGAGTTGTGGAGATGGAGTTCTACACATTGAGGTTGTTCTGGCTTATACATGATTTAGCTCGAACTTTCTGCTAACTAGTACAGTCTATGTTATGGCCTACTGAGCAAATACTGTACATGAACTTTAACCATTAAAGAAAAGGTACATTGTCCACAAGTAAGAAGCGTGCATTTTGAAGACACAGACAAAAACCTCCATCCCTGGGATCCCAACATTAGTATACCTTCAATGATAAGACTCTCTTCCCAGGTGCAAAGGCCATGCTAATTCACTGTGCACATGCTAACCTTTACTTATTTTTTAGAAAATTTAGAAGCAATGTACTCTTGACATATTTGATGTTTGATGTTCTTTGTTCTAACAAGATATAAACCTGTGTTGAAAATTATACTTCTCCAGAGTAGTGCCTCAGAGCTATCTGAGTGGTTATCTTCTAGACTGTAGACCTGTTTCACTCAAATTCTCCTCTTACTACATATTTTTGATTGATTGCCCCCACCAACATTGTTTGATGCTGTTAGCAGTATACCAATGAAACCTACCATGATCATCCAGATGATGATCTGCATTAAGTACAGGTTCCTTTGAGCATCCACTCCACTCTTTCCAGCTTAGCAGCACATTTCAGGGCTTTGATACATTCCTTCTGATATCAGAACCTCATTAACTTAACTAGATGACCCCTGAATTTCATTTGAGCTGCAATATTAAGACTTGGGAGTTTTAAGGTGATACAGTGACCTTTCCCAGTAAAAGGTACATAGGCCCAAGTTCTGAGGAAGGGACCTGGTAGAATTTTCAAGCCAAAGTAGTGACAGACATGTATAAAATTTCCACATTTTTATTAGCTTTGGAAGTTGCAGAAGAAGTCTAACTATCTCTTGGCCTTTAAGATAAGTATGGATAAACACAGAGATTAAAGCAAATTAATATCTCAAAGCTAGGTGGAAGCTTCATTATGTTTCCAATAAGAAAGAGAATACAGATAATATTTGTGTTCAAAGAGTGCTTTGTTGCAAAAATCAAGAATAATTCCACAATAATTTGGATGAACAGAGCCAAGGAACACAGTATAAAGAGTCATAAGTTCCAACTTTAAAAATGTCAATTTTTCACCAAATAAATCTCAGGTATTGGCATTTCTTAAGTGGCCTAGTCCTTATTCAGAATACTGCCTGTCTATGTGCTTTCTATAAGCTAATAATAAGGCAACTCAAAGATGCTAAAGCTTACCAAACACTAGACTAATCAGAGTAAAACAGAGTTGTGGAGATGGAGTTCTACACATTGAGGTTGTTCTGGCTTATACATGATTTAGCTCGAACTTTCTGCTAACTAGTACAGTCTATGTTATGGCCTACTGAGCAAATACTGTACATGAACTTTAACCATTAAAGAAAAGGTACATTGTCCACAAGTAAGAAGCGTGTATTTTGAAGACACAGACAAAAACCTCCATCCCTGGGATCCCAACATTAGTATACCTTCAATGATAAGACTCTCTTCCCAGGTGCAAAGGCCATGCTAATTCACTGTGCACATGCTAACCTTTACTTATTTTTTAGAAAATTTAGAAGCAATGTACTCTTGACATATTTGATGTTTGATGTTCTTTGTTCTAACAAGATATAAACCTGTGTTGAAAATTATACTTCTCCAGAGTAGTGCCTCAGAGCTATCTGAGTGGTTATCTTCTAGACTGTAGACCTGTTTCACTCAAATTCTCCTCTTACTACATATTTTTGATTGATTGCCCCCACCAACATTGTTTGATGCTGTTAGCAGTATACCAATGAAACCTACCATGATCATCCAGATGATGATCTGCATTAAGTACAGGTTCCTTTGAGCATCCACTCCACTCTTTCCAGCTTAGCAGCACATTTCAGGGCTTTGATACATTCCTTCTGATATCAGAACCTCATTAACTTAACTAGATGACCCCTGAATTTCATTTGAGCTGCAATATTAAGACTTGGGAGTTTTAAGGTGATACAGTGACCTTTCCCAGTAAAAGGTACATAGGCCCAAGTTCTGAGGAAGGGACCTGGTAGAATTTTGAGGCAGAAAAGGCCAAAAAGAAATTTTGGAGTTAACTTGATTGGCTAACATTTTAAAATCTAGCTTAAGATTGGAAAGATGTGTATACTTAAGGACTGAACAGACTCTTTGGGTGCAAAGTAAGAGACCAAATCTATTCAGTTTTGAAAAGAAGGGACCTTAGCTCCTTCCAGTCATAAGGTGTTCTCAGGTGAACACAAATCAAGCAAAAACGTCTGAGAATTGACCCTTGTGATGTGTAGCAGTCCCATAGGGATCCTCATCATGACACTGAGTAATCTATGGCTCATCCTCAGACACACACACATTAAGGACTGGTCACCCATTCATTGCTCTGAACACCCAGGATGGTTTTAGAGAACTGGCAGAAGAAACCGCGATGTTCTTGAACTGTTTTCTGTATATACAGCTAGGAGGGAAAAAATGAAATGATGAAATATTCTTTCAAACTTTTGACCCTAAGGAAACAAATGTACTAGCAGAAAGCTTAAGGTTGTAACTCTTATTATGTCCTTGAAATTAAACACAAAACATTCCCTGAGTCTATAGACTTTGTTCAATCAGTAAAACCCAAAACTGAAAAAAAAAAGGTGTGTGGGGGGAGAGATGTCCAATGGAAATAAACCATAATTTTGTAAATGATTTGGTGATCTTACATTAATCTTTAATGAATGAAAACAAGTTAACGGGTAAATAGGTCTATTTTCATAGTTTTTCAAGATATAAACCTGTGTTGAAAATTATACTTCTCCAGAGTAGTGCCTCAGAGCTATCTGAGTGGTTATCTTCTAGACTGTAGACCTGTTTCACTCAAATTCTCCTCTTACTACATATTTTTGATTGATTGCCCCCACCAACATTGTTTGATGCTGTTAGCAGTATACCAATGAAACCTACCATGATCATCCAGATGATGATCTGCATTAAGTACAGGTTCCTTTGAGCATCCACTCCACTCTTTCCAGCTTAGCAGCACTTTTCAGGGCTTTGATACATTCCTTCTGATATCAGAACCTCATTAACTTAACTAGATGACCCCTGAATTTCATTTGAGCTGCAATATTAAGACTTGGGAGTTTTAAGGTGATACAGTGACCTTTCCCAGTAAAAGGTACATAGGCCCAAGTTCTGAGGAAGGGACCTGGTAGAATTTTGAGGCAGAAAAGGCCAAAAAGAAATTTTGGAGTTAACTTGATTGGCTAACATTTTAAAATCTAGCTTAAGATTGGAAAGATGTGTATACTTAAGGACTGAACAGACTCTTTGGGTGCAAAGTAAGAGACCAAATCTATTCAGTTTTGAAAAGAAGGGACCTTAGCTCCTTCCAGTCATAAGGTATTCTCAGGTGAACACAAATCAAGCAAAAACGTTTGAGAATTGACCCTTGTGATGTGTAGCAGTCCCATAGGGATCCTCATCATGACACTGAGTAATCTATGGCTCATCCTCAGACACACACATTAAGGACTGGTCACCCATTCATTGCTCTGAACACCCAGGATGGTTTTAGAGAACTGGCAGAAGAAACCGCAATGTTCTTGAACTGTTTTCTGTATATACAGCTAGGAGGGAAAAAATGAAATGATGAAATATTCTTTCAAACTTTTGACCCTAAGGAAACAAATGTACTAGCAGAAAGTTTAAGGTTGTAACTCTTATTATGTCCTTGAAATTAAACACAAAACATTCCCTGAGTCTATAGACTTTGTTCAATCAGTAAAACCCAAAACTGAAAAAAAAAAAAAGGTGTGTGGGGGGAGAGATGTCCAATGGAAATAAACCATAATTTTGTAAATGATTTGGTGATCTTACATTAATCTTTAATGAATGAAAACAAGTTAACATTTTCTTGGTTTGATAAATAGGTCTATCTTTACAGCTGAGTTTTCTTGTTGGCTCAGAAAGAATCCCCCTACTAATGTAAGAGACATGGGGAGAATGTTGGGGTCAGGAAGATCCCCTGGAGGATGAAATGAAAATCCACTCCAGGATTCTTGCCTGGGAAATCCCAAAGACAGAGGAGCCTGGTGGGCTACAGTCCACAGGGATGCAAAGAGTTGGATATTAATTAATGATCTAACAACAACAAAAACAACAAATCTTTACAGTTACTAAAAACTTTTATTACATATAAGTTTACTAAAAGTCAAATAAGCTCACATCACCTGTATAGATTTGTCACCAAGAAAAATAAAATTTTGATACAATGACATCTTTGTAAATTAAATATAAATGGGATAAAAGCTCTCAGATAAACTCTTTAAGAATAATTATGTTTTATGGTGTGTCTTTGCACTTCTCTAGTGTATCAGATGGCAATGAATTTGCCCACAATGTGGGAGACCCAGGTTCAATCCTTGCGTCAGGAGGATCACCTGGAGAATGGAATGGCTACCCAGTCCAGTATTCTTGCCTGGAGAATTCCATGGATGGAGGAGCCTAGAAGGCTATAGTCCATGGGTTCACAAAGAGTCAGACACGACTTGGCGACTAACGTATTTTACTCATGGCATGTCTACTTCAATTAGTTTCTCCAAGTCTTTTTGACAACTTGAAATTTGAGTTTTGCTATGCTAAGTGACAGAAATGTGCAGATTACTTCCAAATAAGATGAAATACTGAAATATTAATTACTAAGTCAAAGTTTACCTGTTTTGTCTTATCAGAGAAAGAGCAAAGATACTTTTGTTTAATGAACACATACCTTGTACCACAATTAGGAAAGTAATTACGATATTAGAAAAAGTGTTTCTAGAAGCTATGGAATACACCCATAAGCTTGTCAATCAGAAAATGCTGGCACGAGAGACAGTTCACGATCGTTTGCTTCTTGGTTTTTGCTAAAGACTGGGATTTCAAGGATTAGGAATTCTGACTGTGGTTGCAACTAATAAGACTATAGATACTAAGAAAACATATTTCCATGTAAGAAAAGTATGGTGTGTGCATCCATAAAAGACAGTATGAGGAATGCAAGTGTATTTTAGTGAAGGAAAATAAAGTAATTTTGTCCCCAAATACATTATTTCTAAATGAGAAAGATAATAAATGACAAACAAATATGAACATATAAAGCTGCAGATTGCTTCTGTAAAAAGAACTCTCAGAAAAGAACTGTGTGCATGATTGGAACTGACTAATATTGATATGGATTTAATTAAGTGAATTTTGATATTAGTAGTAAGCTGGTACAAAACTTCAATTAGATTTTCTGTCTGTTAGGTGACAAAGTTTTCTTCAAGTATTTATCTGCTGTTGATAACAGATTAAAAAGTTTCTTTTGGAATAATCTGTGGAAACTTTATTTTTGCCCTTGAAATCATTTACTGTCACTTTGGCTGAGTGAATAAATATTGTTTCATACTGATGTATTTTCCTATTTAGTAAAATGTTTTTAAAATCTTTTGATGTCTTCGACAAACCTACTCAAATCAAATTCTAAATGAAGTTTTTTTTGACCTTTAGGTAAATTGGAGATGCTTCCAAAAGTACCTCAAAGATATCAAAATAGAAATTACACTTGATTAGGCTTAATTGGTATGTTAAATTACATAGGAAGCAATGTCAAATGGATGGTGTTGAAATCTTCTCAGGTTATATTATAAGGGGTGTGTGTGTGTGTGTGTGTGTGTGTGTGTGTGTGTGTGTGTGTGTGTGTGTGTGTGTGTATGCGCGTGCTTAGTTGCTGAGTCATGTCCAACTCTTTGCAACCCCACGGACTATAGACTACCAGGTTCCTCTGTTCATGGGGTTCTCCAGGCAAGAATAATGGACTGGTTAGTCATTCCTTTCTCCAGGAGATTTTCCTGATCCAGGATGAAACCTGGGCAAAATCCTTTCTCCTTTAAAATTAGGAAAGTAATTACGATATTAGAAAAGTGTTTCTAGAAGCTATGGAATACACCCATAAGCTTGTCAATCAGAAAATGCTGGCACGAGAGACAGTTCACGATCGTTTGCTTCTTGGTTTTTGCTAAAGACTGGGATTTCAAGGATTAGGAATTCTGACTGTGGTTGCAACTAATAAGACTATAGATACTAAGAAAACATATTTCCATGTAAGAAAAGTATGGTGTGTGCATCCATAAAAGACAGTATGAGGAATGCAAGTGTATTTTAGTGAAGGAAAATAAAGTAATTTTGTCCCCAAATACATTATTTCTAAATGAGAAAGATAATAAATGACAAACAAATATGAACATATAAAGCTGCAGATTGCTTCTGTAAAAAGAACTCTCAGAAAAGAACTGTGTGCATGATTGGAACTGACTAATATTGATATGGATTTAATTAAGTGAATTTTGATATTAGTAGTAAGCTGGTACAAAACTTCAATTAGATTTTCTGTCTGTTAGGTGACAAAGTTTTCTTCAAGTATTTATCTGCTGTTGATAACAGATTAAAAAGTTTCTTTTGGAATAATCTGTGGAAACTTTATTTTTGCCCTTGAAATCATTTACTGTCACTTTGGCTGAGTGAATAAATATTGTTTCATACTGATGCATTTTCCTATTTAGTAAAATGTTTTTAAAATCTTTTGATGTCTTCGACAAACCTACTCAAATCAAATTCTAAATGAAGTTTTTTTTGACCTTTAGGTAAATTGGAGATGCTTCCAAAAGTACCTCAAAGATATCAAAATAGAAATTACACTTGATTAGGCTTAATTGGTATGTTAAATTACATAGGAAGCAATGTCAAATGGATGGTGTTGAAATCTTCTCAGGTTATATTATAAGGGTGTGTGTGTGTGTGTGTGTGTGTGTGTGTGTGTGTGTGTGTGTGTGTGTGTGTGTGTGTGTGTGTGTGTGCGCTTAGTTGCTGAGTCATGTCCAACTCTTTGCAACCCCACGGACTATAGACTACCAGGTTCCTCTGTTCATGGGGTTCTCCAGGCAAGAATAATGGACTGGTTAGTCATTCCTTTCTCCAGGAGATTTTCCTGATCCAGGATGAAACCTGGGTCTCCTGGATTGTAGGATGATTCTTTACTATTCGAGTCACCAGGGAAGCCCATATTATATACATAAATGATATTAATATATATTGTGTAGATTATATGACATGGCTAAAATGTGTATATATTCTGGTTGAATGTTATCAATCATAATTTTAGTTATTATTTTACAATTGTTTTATGTCCTGAAAATAACCTTAACCCTGCAACTTTGCTTCCAGAACCACAGGAAGAATATGAGTACAGTTGCATTTTACTAACAGATTATCTTCTTTTTTTTTTTTTAAGATTTATTTATTTATTTTTGGGGTGGGTGCAGTGGGGAGGGAGGGAGCAGGCGGGCCGCTTCTATTGGTCTTTCATTTCTCTATTTTCATTGGTCTTTGTTCTTTGGCCCGTGTGGGCCTCCCATCCCCGTGGCCTCTGTTGTCGCAGAGCACCGGCTCTGGGCGCATGCGTTCCAGAGCTCCGGCTCGGTGATTGGACACATCAGTCCAGCTGCTCCGCGGCACGCGGGATCTTCCCAGGCCAGATATCGAAGCGGCGCCCCCTGCACTGCAAGGCGGTGTCCTTACCCACTGGACCACCAGGGAAGCCCCAGATTATCTTCTTAATCCAAGGAAGAATTTACAAGAAAATTCTATTGATAATGCTAGTCTACTCTGATTTACAGATGGGTCCTACTTAACAAATGACTGGGGGCATCACTAAGATAGAAATGCAGTAACAACAACAATGAAAGTAACTGACATCTCTCTTACCAAAAACAAACTCAGCACAAACTGAGTTAAGAGCTTTAACCTGAGCTCATCAACCAGTTAAAGATCAGAAAGCATATGTTTATGCTGACAGGCATTATGACTTTGAATTGCTCAAGACTTTGGAATGATACAGAAACGAGGCTTTTAACCTATTTAGGACAGCTTATTAAAAAATGTCAAACAATTTACAGAGTTATTAAGCGGTACACAACTACCAAAAACATTGGGAACTATTAAAAGACCAGGGCATTCTAAACCTGTCAGTATGGAAGCAAAGGAAACCAGCTTATTGATGCTGCAGCTAAACAGGAAGCTTTAAATACCCAACCCAGTGAAAAATTTCCATTTGCAGGCTCAGGAAATTGCCACTGCAGCAGAGAAACAAAAAAGGCAGTAAGAAGCAGGAATTTTGATCCCAACACATATATATAATTTGGAAATGATAAAAACAAACAAAACAAGCTTTAAGCTTTGAGCTCAATCATAATTTTAGTTATTATTTTACAATTGTTTTATGTCCTGAAAATAACCTTAACCCTGCAACTTTGCTTCCAGAACCACAGGAAGAATATGAGTACAGTTGCATTTTACTAACAGATTATCTTCTTTTTTTTTTTTTAAGATTTATTTATTTATTTTTGGGGTGGGTGCAGTGGGGAGGGAGGGAGCAGGCGGGCCGCTTCTATTGGTCTTTCATTTCTCTATTTTCATTGGTCTTTGTTCTTTGGCCCGTGTGGGCCTCCCATCCCCGTGGCCTCTGTTGTCGCAGAGCACCGGCTCTGGGCGCATGCGTTCCAGAGCTCCGGCTCGGTAATTGGACACATCAGTCCAGCCGCTCCGCGGCACGCGGGATCTTCCCAGGCCAGGGATCGAACCGGTGCCCCTTGCACTGCAAGGCAGTGTACTTACCCACTGGACCACCAGGGAAGCCCCAGATTATCTTCTTAATCCAAGGAAGAATTTACAAGAAAATTCTATTGATAATGCTAGTCTACTCTGATTTACAGATGGGTCCTACTTAACAAATGACTGGGGGCATCACTAAGATAGAAATGCAGTAACAACAACAATGAAAGTAACTGACATCTCTCTTACCAAAAACAAACTCAGCACAAACTGAGTTAAGAGCTTTAACCTGAGCTCATCAACCAGTTAAAGATCAGAAAGCATATGTTTATGCTGACAGGCATTATGACTTTGAATTGCTCAAGACTTTGGAATGATACAGAAATGAGGCTTTTAACCTATTTAGGACAGCTTATTAAAAAATGTCAAACAATTTACAGAGTTATTAAGCGGTACACAACTACCAAAAACATTGGGAACTATTAAAAGACCAGGGCATTCTAAACCTGACAGTATGGAAGCAAAGGAAACCAGCTTATTGATGCTGCAGCTAAACAGGAAGCTTTAAATACCCAACCCAGTGAAAAATTTCCATTTGCAGGCTCAGGAAATTGCCACTGCAGCAGAGAAACAAAAAAGGCAGTAAGAAGCAGGAATTTTGATCCCAACACATATATATAATTTGGAAATGATAAAAACAAACAAAACAAGAAGCTTTAATGCCTGTTGGAGCTCAGTCATTACCCCAGTTATGCACAATCTTTAACTGGTTGAGCACTTGAGAAAATGGTTTTATGGGGAAAACTATATGTTTGGCAACTTTCCCCCACGATGGCTCATAAGGTCTATACTTGTCTTACTTTCTGCCCTAAATATAATCCTGGAAAATCACTTCAAGAGTCACAAGTCTACTCTCTCCTTCCTAAGGCACCCTTTGAGATATGGCCATTGGACTTGGTCCAAATGTCACCATCTCAAGAATATAAATATGTTTTGTTAACAGTCTGTATGCTTTCACACTGAGGTGAAGCTTTTCCTTGCAGAAGAACAACGTCTATAAGGTTAAACTGCTATTTGAAAGGATAATTCTTGTTTGGGGATTTCCTTCCAAATTACACAGTTAGCAGGGAAACTACTTACTGGACTAATAATTAAATCTATTGGTGACATACGGCCATTCAGTGCACTTACCACCCTCCCATCTTCAGGACTAGAGGAAAGAATTAATGGTGCTGTCAAAATTAAATTGGCAAAAGCTTCAGAAGCATTTAATCTCTTATGGGCAAAAGCTCTTCTGCTAGTGCTTCTCAAATTTAGGCCTATGCCTTTTGGTAACATCAGCTGTCTCCTTTTGAAATACTAACAGGACACCCTACATAATTAGATGAGGGAATATATGCGCCAAACCTACTCAAGGGAGATGTATTACATTATTGTCAGGGTCTTATTGAGGCACTTAAAAGAAATGAAAAAAGTTGGTAGTTAATTCTATTTGTGGTGAACTTCCCAGAGACAAAGGCCTTAAGGATCATGATTTATAATCTGGAGATTTTATTACAAATACACCAAATAAAAGATTTCTTTGCAGGCTCAGGAAATTGCCACTGCAGCAGAGAAACAAAAAAGGCAGTAAGAAGCAGGAATTTTGATCCCAACACATATATATAATTTGGAAATGATAAAAACAAACAAAACAAGAAGCTTTAATGCCTGTTGGAGCTCAGTCATTACCCCAGTTATGCACAATCTTTAACTGGTTGAGCACTTGAGAAAATGGTTTTATGGGGAAAACTATATGTTTGGCAACTTTCCCCCACGATGGCTCATAAGGTCTATACTTGTCTTACTTTCTGCCCTAAATATAATCCTGGAAAATCACTTCAAGAGTCACAAGTCTACTCTCTCCTTCCTAAGGCACCCTTTGAGATATGGCCATTGGACTTGGTCCAAATGTCACCATCTCAAGAATATAAATATGTTTTGTTAACAGTCTGTATGCTTTCACACTGAGGTGAAGCTTTTCCTTGCAGAAGAACAACGTCTATAAGGTTAAACTGCTATTTGAAAGGATAATTCTTGTTTGGGGATTTCCTTCCAAATTACACAGTTAGCAGGGAAACTACTTACTGGACTAATAATTAAATCTATTGGTGACATACGGCCATTCAGTGCACTTACCACCCTCCCATCTTCAGGACTAGAGGAAAGAATTAATGGTGCTGTCAAAATTAAATTGGCAAAAGCTTCAGAAGCATTTAATCTCTTATGGGCAAAAGCTCTTCTGCTAGTGCTTCTCAAATTTAGGCCTATGCCTTTTGGTAACATCAGCTGTCTCCTTTTGAAATACTAACAGGACACCCTACATAATTAGATGAGGGAATATATGCGCCAAACCTACTCAAGGGAGATGTATTACATTATTGTCAGGGTCTTATTGAGGCACTTAAAAGAAATGAAAAAAGTTGGTAGTTAATTCTATTCGTGGTGAACTTCCCAGAGACAAAGGCCTTAAGGATCATGATTTATAATCTGGAGATTTTATTACAAATACACCAAATAAAAGATTTCTTTGCAGCCTCATTGGAAAGGGCCTTATTAGGTATTATTAAATAATCCATGCATTGCCAAATTAAAAGGCACAGACTCATCAGTTCACATCTCTAATTTTAAAAAGCATCTTTGCATTGGACTGGTCTGTAGAGAGAACTGATGACTTTAAACTTAAATCAATGCTCAGAGGAGAAACAATACACACGCTAGGCAGAGAAGATGGCAGCACTGATAGTTAGCTGACCCAAGAATCAAACCAGGCCTGTAAGACCCACCTAAGTAGTTCAGATGAACTAGTTACAAAAAGTTCTATCCCTGTAAAAATTGAGTTACTTTTCTTAAAATGAAAGTTATTGTTTTACTTCTAGCTAATAATTCTCATGATGGATATAAAATTATCTAGCAAATATGTCCCAAAGAATGGCTATTATGGCCCATCTAACTGATTGTTTGGATCTGTCATTAAATTTCTCAATCCATACAAAATCGATATAATCTCTTCATAATTCCTGTCACCAACTTTTCAAGTGCTCCTAAAATTACCACCCAACTAGAATTATCTCATTCTAGCCTAATGTTTCATGTTCAATTTCTTCAACATATTAACAGATCCATCCTATCTCTGATACTGTCTTAGTCCATAGAGACTGAGCACAAATATTCCCAAGGACCCTTGACCCATCACTTACCTGATTAATAAATGTCTTAAAGAGAAAAACAGGAGTAAACTATTCTAGTAACTCCCATATGTCAAATACAATACAAATGACTTTTGAAAAGCCTGCAAGAAAATGATTTATGGTTTAACACTGTTTTTACAAAACTCCCAATTAGGGAGGCTATTAATCAGACCATTCTGGGACGAATCACTTGGTTTTGTCTTACGTATTGGAACTGACCCAACTTCCCAAGGATGGGCACATAAATGGTCTTAATCGCTGGCAACAAGGTTTACTTTTTATTGGGACATTATGTTATCCCATTGTCTATACATAAAATGAAATACATTAGCCTCCTTTCCCTCTTATAGAGTTAATTCTATTTGTGGTGAACTTCCCAGAGACAAAGGCCTTAAGGATCATGATTTATAATCTGGAGATTTTATTACAAATACACCAAATAAAAGATTTCTTTGCAGCCTCATTGGAAAGGGCCTTATTAGGTATTATTAAATAATCCATGCATTGCCAAATTAAAAGGCACAGACTCATCAGTTCACATCTCTAATTTTAAAAAGCATCTTTGCATTGGACTGGTCTGTAGAGAGAACTGATGACTTTAAACTTAAATCAATGCTCAGAGGAGAAACAATACACACGCTAGGCAGAGAAGATGGCAGCACTGATAGTTAGCTGACCCAAGAATCAAACCAGGCCTGTAAGACCCACCTAAGTAGTTCAGATGAACTAGTTACAAAAAGTTCTATCCCTGTAAAAATTGAGTTACTTTTCTTAAAATGAAAGTTATTGTTTTACTTCTAGCTAATAATTCTCATGATGGATATAAAATTATCTAGCAAATATGTCCCAAAGAATGGCTATTATGGCCCATCTAACTGATTGTTTGGATCTGTCATTAAATTTCTCAATCCATACAAAATCGATATAATCTCTTCATAATTCCTGTCACCAACTTTTCAAGTGCTCCTAAAATTACCACCCAACTAGAATTATCTCATTCTAGCCTAATGTTTCATGTTCAATTTCTTCAACATATTAACAGATCCATCCTATCTCTGATACTGTCTTAGTCCATAGAGACTGAGCACAAATATTCCCAAGGACCCTTGACCCATCACTTACCTGATTAATAAATGTCTTAAAGAGAAAAACAGGAGTAAACTATTCTAGTAACTCCCATATGTCAAATACAATACAAATGACTTTTGAAAAGCCTGCAAGAAAATGATTTATGGTTTAACACTGTTTTTACAAAACTCCCAATTAGGGAGGCTATTAATCAGACCATTCTGGGACGAATCACTTGGTTTTGTCTTACGTATTGGAACTGACCCAACTTCCCAAGGATGGGCACATAAATGGTCTTAATCGCTGGCAACAAGGTTTACTTTTTATTGGGACATTATGTTATCCCATTGTCTATACATAAAATGAAATACATTAGCCTCCTTTCCCTCTTATAGAGTCAATAAACCAATGTTAGTGGGATATCGAGACACTTGGTGGCAACATCTTTGGGGTAACTTGGTTCCTAGTACAGGAGTATATGTAAACAGAGATGATCAGAAATCTATCAGCTACCATCAGTCAAAGAGCTGAGGACTCTAAATGAATCATTTCAGAACAAACATCCCTAAACTCCTTAACCTGAGATAACAGGGTCACCTTAGATTTTCTACTGGCTAAACAAGAAATGTTTGTGCTACTGTATATGGTACTTGTTGCACTTACAGCAATACCTCTAGAGACACAGAGATGTAGAAAAGAATTCCTCAAAGATAAAATGGTCACAAGATAGAAGGGAAACTCTTTAAGTGATTCATTGAGTGACTCTTCTCTGATATAAGCAATTGTTCCCACTCTGCTTTATAGATGCTTGTAATTGTCATAGTATCTATTACTATTCTTTCCTAGTAATTAATCTGCTCACTACATGTATCACTGCTTTCTTGAAATCTATTGGTAAAAACACATTAACAATGTTTGTCCAACAATTTGATATAATTGAGAATACACATAACTGATAAAATGCTTCCTTATCAGCAATATACCTCTGTGGCTGCTCACTATATCTAATTAATTCCCCCCTCAATGTGGGCCCCAGTGGCTCACCAGTAAAGAATTTGTCTGCAGGCACAGGAGATGCTGGTTCAATCCTTGGGTCAAGGAGACCCCTGGAAGAGGAAATGGCAACCCACTCCAGTATTTATGCGTGGAAAACCCTATGGACAGAGGAGACTTGTGGGCTACAGTCTATAGGGTGGCACAGAGTCAGACACAACTGAGTGACAATACACAAAGTAGATAACTAAGAAAAAAAGATATATATATATATATATATATATACACACACACATACATATATATGCATCTATATTTATGAAGTGCTTATCACTGAGAGACATGATGGACCCACTATAGGCAGGTAGTACCAATCTGGTATCAAGGGATATATATTGGTTATCATACCTTTATATCAGAAGACTTACAAGCAAAACACGGAAATAATGAAAGAACATTTCACCTTTCAGGTATAGGGAGGCTGTTTTCGCTAATACATGATTGGCTTTATGCTAACTAGAAGAGCCTGTCTTGTGGCCTATCAGGTATATATTGTACATCTGCTTTACCCATTAAAGCATGCACTGCCCAGAAGCAAAGAATGTCTATTTTGGAGATAAAGATAAATGCTTCATTTCTGGGGTGAAATTGCTAGCATTCCTTCTATGGTAAGGTTCCCTTCTCACGTACTAAAGCCATGATGACTCACTGTGTACATATAGTTTTTTCCCCCATTAATCCTGAAGGAATGTACCCCTGCCATGATTCTTCTGTTTTGACAAGATATAAAACTATGCTGAAAACCATGCTTCTCCAGAGAAGTTTCTCACAGCCCTCTGAGAGGCTGTCTTCCAGGTTATAGTTCTCGCTTTGGCTAGAATAAAATGTTTCTCTGTTAGTATTATGTGTTTTTGATAATTTCCATCAACATCACGAAATATGAGAAAACAATGCTACAGATGTCAACAGGGTTCAAATGCCAAATGTTAAATACCTTTCCTTTCCTAAGGGAAGACAGGTAAATTGTTAAGTGTTTTCACTAAATAGGTAATAAAATATGGTTTGTATTTTTTAAGATTATATTTTAAAATAAATTTTTAATTTTGACTGCAGTGTAGATTGCAAGCAGACAGGCAAACATTTTAAGATTCCATCATAATCATGTGAGTTAGGAGGAATAACTAACCTGGAATTCTGACAATTTGGGTAGAATGTAAATACAGAATCTAAAATTATCTAGGAGGTAGAACTGACTGAAAATGGTAAGTGAATGGATGTTGGAAAAGATAAAGATTGGTAGGAGAGCTGTTGGTGCCATTTAATAAAGCAAAGGTCACCATGAAAATAAATTAATTTAATGAATAACTTTGAAGAATTTTCTTTGGACTGCTGAATCTGACTTGCTTGCATGATAACCATTTGGAGGTAGCCTTACTCAAAGAAAGATAAAGGAGGAAAAGAAAGAAGACAGGTGAAACACATTCAGGTGAATATAGTGCATAATCATTGATCAGTAAGATATCTAAAGGTGAGATATTATGACTAAAGAAATTAGATTACTACAATAGAAAACACAGTTTAAAATGTGTCATTTCAAATTCATCAATCCTGGGGAACGACAAAGGCAACTTTACCAAGATTACAAAAGAGGCTACCATAAGGGGAGGAAAGAAATAAGTTTTTTCTTATAAGTCTAGGTAGGCTAAACTGGAAATTGTGAGAGAAATTTAAGCAAATAAGATAACGTCAATGTAATCCATATTAAAATAATAAAAAATATACTTAACTGTTGACTCCAAACAATGGAAAGATTGGGAAAAATAAAACTATCCACCTCAAAACATTGGGAACATGACATAATACTCCCTGAGAGAAAGGAAATAGACATTATTAGCTCTACAATCACCAAAATTTTCATCCTGGAACAATTTTCAGAAGAAGAATGTGAGCAAAACCTTCTCACTTTACTGAGTTGAGAGGGAAGAGACTGTAGTTCCAGAGGCTGATATAGAAGGAAATTACGGTGAAGACTTTGAACAAATGCTACAGCTTGAACTGAATCCAGTCTGTTTGGTTCCAGGCAGAGCCCATGCTCAAAGTTCTCTGCCCTGCTCTCTTTCTTTAAATTACATCCTATAGACCAAAGCATAATTTCTCAATTGTTTCACCACAGAAGGATAGACTTCTTTCTGTTGTATTGCTCACCTCCCAAATCTGACCCCTAATTAAATCCAAATGTTTACAATTATGGGTATCTTAAAATAAGCACATTTGGGATCAAGAAGTTTAATTTTCTTATTAGATCCACATTTTAATAATATCAAAGATTAACATCTCCAGAAGCATACAACCGTATCTTGCCGTTAATTTACTAAAAAAAAAAAGTACATACATCCAAGGACAAGGAAACTCACTTATGTTAGTCTCTCAGTTGTGTCTGACCTTTGGTACCCAATGGACTATAGCCTGTCAAGCTCCTCTGTCCAGGGGATTTTCTAGGCAAGAATACTGGAGTGGTTAGTCATTGCCTTTTTCAGGGGATCTTCCCAACCCAGGGATCAAACCAGGGTCCCCTGCACTGCAGGCAGATTCTTTACTGTCAAAATATGCCATAGACCTCACAGTTCCAGTTCCTGAACTCTGTTACTGGAGAGTTATTTGTGTGTATCTTGGAAATGCTCTCAATAATAGGCAATTTTAGTAGTTAAGGAAGGATATGGAAACTTAATAGTTACTGAGAAATGGTTAAAATCAATTTAGGATTTTAATTTCATGAATTTTACTATATATTTGTATATTTGATAAACTTAGGGTATGAGGTGTGGAGGAACAAAATATATTCAATGGTGTGAAGAGAATACATTGTGTTAGTACAGGGTCTGTGAATAACTTATTTCTAACATTTTTTATTAAAGTAGACAGGACAAAGAATTTTCATTTCATAGATAATTTCCTCATATTTCACTGAATTTAAAATTGAATTAGGATGGTTCGCAGTGCTCCAGACTCACCTTGAAGACTATTCAAAGCTTCGCTTGTTATGTAAGGCAAGGACACAATGATATGACTTGAGCCGAGCTAGTCAGTCATTCAAATTCTTCCCTACAGTTCAGCTTGGCTGGGCTCCATTGATATTCACTATTGACATTAATGGGTGATGGACAAAACTGAACCACGGACAGAACTAAAAGACTGAGTCTGTCAAAGGATGCTTCTGAAAACTGGACATTTATGTCAGAAATGTGCTGAGAGTCTTCCTAATTTCTGTGACTACTGTTATTTTTACCTTATAAGGGAAGCTAAGCACAAAATGAGGGTCTCCAGAATAGTGAGGAAGGGGTGAGTAAAAATAAAAAACTCCCAAGATCAAGGGAAAGGAGCTTTTTCTCTCCTATGAAATCCCCAGGCTGGATGGAGTCACTCACAGACAACAGCTCCAATAAAGATCTATGAGAAGCTGAGTAGTATAAGCCTTGCTATATTCTTATTTACATGATGTTCTTAGTAAATTTATGTATCATTTTGTACCAAAAACAAACCTGCTTGTTACCTTTTGGGTATCACATCATTGCCCCATTCTGAGCAATACTAATCACTCCTGTAAGGTAGCATATGCATGTATGTTTTGCTATCAAGAACTGAACTTAATATGGTTTAGTTCATTTTTATGTCTTAAATGCACATGTTTATGGCCAATTCATTACATCAGATATGTATTCCAGATAAATTAAGAAATTATTTTCACGTTTTCTAGATGTGAATATTGTGTGGCAGAAAAAGATGTGTTAAACGTATGACTCTAGAAGACTGAATTTTTAATGTTCTAAACTTAAGACTGGATGCATTTACCTTAGTTAAGTACTTTCATGAAATTACTTTTTCAATTTAAAGTAAATTAGATTGTTGTTATAACATAAAAATAAGAGATATAATTTTAACAAACTTTCTGTTAAATTGTGAAAACTATGCTATTATATCAATCAACATAGTTTAAAAACATGAAATATACTATATCATTAAAATTTATTTCAACCATTTTAAGTGATAGAGTGACTGTGTAAATTTTAAGAGGAAATACACCTGTCTTTAAATGTTTATTTCCCTTTTGGGTAAATTTAAAAAGCCTGCCATATGAAGAGTATCACATAACAATTAAAAGCATATAAACTGTAATTGAACCCACTTTATGTAAATACCAGTGACAAATTCCAGAAGTTTTGTTAATTTGAGCCAGTGATTTGAAATAATGAGTATCATCAATTACACACTGAAAATATTACTATATATTCAGAACACTGTCATAAAGAGAAAATATATTGATAAAAGATGTTGAACATGAAAAGTAAAATACTAATAACATAATTATTAAGACTAGTAAATCTAAAACTAAAAACTCACTAAACAAATAACATAATTGGTAATATTATTTCATAAAATATCATTAACATATCTGTAGGTTACTCTCTGCCAGTCATTGCTTTCATGGATTTCATATATTAATTGATTTTACCTTGCCTTTACTTTTCTTATCATAACTTTCTGAAATGTATGATAAATTAGCAGTTTTGGAAATTATCATAAAGTAAATTTATGTATCATTTTGTACCAAAAACAAACCTGCTTGTTACCTTTTGGGTATCACATCATTGCCCCATTCTGAGCAATACTAATCACTCCTGTAAGGTAGCATATGCATGTATGTTTTGCTATCAAGAACTGAACTTAATATGGTTTAGTTCATTTTTATGTCTTAAATGCACATGTTTATGGCCAATTCATTACATCAGATATGTATTCCAGATAAATTAAGAAATTATTTTCACGTTTTCTAGATGTGAATATTGTGTGGCAGAAAAAGATGTGTTAAACGTATGACTCTAGAAGACTGAATTTTTAATGTTCTAAACTTAAGACTGGATGCATTTACCTTAGTTAAGTACTTTCATGAAATTACTTTTTCAATTTAAAGTAAATTAGATTGTTGTTATAACATAAAAATAAGAGATATAATTTTAACAAACTTTCTGTTAAATTGTGAAAACTATGCTATTATATCAATCAACATAGTTTAAAAACATGAAATATACTATATCATTAAAATTTATTTCAACCATTTTAAGTGATAGAGTGACTGTGTAAATTTTAAGAGGAAATACACCTGTCTTTAAATGTTTATTTCCTTTTGGGAAAATTTTAAAAAAGCCTGCCATATGAAGAGTATCACATAACAATTAAAAGCATATAAACTGTAATTGAACCCACTTTATGTAAATACCAGTGACAAATTCCAGAAGTTTTGTTAATTTGAGCCAGTGATTTGAAATAATGAGTATCATCAATTACACACTGAAAATATTACTATATATTCAGAACACTGTCATAAAGAGAAAATATATTGATAAAAGATGTTGAACATGAAAAGTAAAATACTAATAACATAATTATTAAGACTAGTAAATCTAAAACTAAAAACTCACTAAACAAATAACATAATTGGTAATATTATTTCATAAAATATCATTAACATATCTGTAGGTTACTCTCTGCCAGTCATTGCTTTCATGGATTTCATATATTAATTGATTTTACCTTGCCTTTACTTTTCTTATCATAACTTTCTGAAATGTATGATAAATTAGCAGTTTTGGAAATTATCATAAAGTAAAAGTACCATAAAGGAAATTCTTAAGATACCAGATAAATAGCAGAATCAATAAATAATTTTCCTAATTTTGTAAGATGAAATGTATATAGCAATGATAAATCTACATCCTATTTTTAAAGATAATGTATTATATCATTTTCAAAATAAGTTAATCTAAATTACATTCATCTTTGAGTCCAATAAATTCAATTTTTCACTTTTAAGTTTCAAAACAATTTAATAAATGACATTTTATGAAAGATGCTAAATGTTTAGTTTCTAAAGCTACAAAATTTAGCTTCACTACCAACTTTTGTGAAATGTGCTAGTCTTTTTCCCAGATATTTTTGCAATTTGTCTCTTTTCTTGAAATCAACATAACTTTTTTCTATAATAAATATTTTTAATCATTTTATACAATTTAAAGTAAAACCATAATAATGAAAATTAAAACTACCCAATCTATACTGTAAGGAATAATGATAACAGGGGTAACACTATCAATGCATGCTGCATTGTTCCTTCCAGGTAATTTATCTTTACCTATATTTATATTTGTTTATTAGATTACATTTTCTCTATGTTACATTACTTTGCTACTTACAACTATTTCACATAGAATATTTGCTATGTATAAAGTAAGAAATCTTTTCCATATTTCCCACATATCAATATTTTTTGGCAGAAAACTTGCAAACTGAATGACACTGGAGAAAAAGATACAGCTTGTCTATCTTTATATTTAAATCATAATACTAACAAATTTTTAGGTCCTAATATTTAACTCTGCATGGTAGTCATCTGCTCTTCTAAACTTGAACTCTCTTTTCTCACTGGAAGCTTCCCCGATTAAGACATTTAATTGCACATCTGTACTATACCCTTGATCATGTTGAACTTCTCCTTGTCCTAGAACTAATCCTCTGCTGCTCCCTGTGCATATGAGACAGGTTAATTACCATAATAAAGTAAATATAGTGAGAAGATCTTTTATCACAGGAATTATGAACTCCAAGTTACAGTCTGATTTAGAAAGAGATTAGTTTATGGGTGAGGCAAATCAGTATTGAGCTTTGGGTAATTCAAAGAAATTTTCTCTCAAATTAACGGTTATTTTTTTTCTATTTTCCAGCCAATGCAATACATAGGTCTAGAATTTAGGGATAAAGAATGCATGAGAAAGAAAATTTTATTTAGGTTTTGGAAAATGTATTCGTTTAGGTTGACTCACTTTGCCTTTTAAAAATGTAGAAAGAAAATTTTTAAAGATAATGTATTATATCATTTTCAAAATAAGTTAATCTAAATTACATTCATCTTTGAGTCCAATAAATTCAATTTTTCACTTTTAAGTTTCAAAACAATTTAATAAATGACATTTTATGAAAGATGCTAAATGTTTAGTTTCTAAAGCTACAAAATTTAGCTTCACTACCAACTTTTGTTAAATATGCTAGTCTTTTCCCAGATATTTTTGCAATTTGTCTCTTTTCTTGAAATCAACATAACTTTTTTCTATAATAAATATTTTTAATCATTTTATACAATTTAAAGTAAAACCATAATAATGAAAATTAAAACTACCCAATCTATACTGTAAGGAATAATGATAACAGGGGTAACACTATCAATGCATGCTGCATTGTTCCTTCCAGGTAATTTATCTTTACCTATATTTATATTTGTTTATTAGATTACATTTTCTCTATGTTACATTACTTTGCTACTTACAACTATTTCACATAGAATATTTGCTATGTATAAAGTAAGAAATCTTTTCCATATTTCCCACATATCAATATTTTTTGGCAGAAAACTTGCAAACTGAATGACACTGGAGAAAAAGATACAGCTTGTCTATCTTTATATTTAAATCATAATACTAACAAATTTTTAGGTCCTAATATTTAACTCTGCATGGTAGTCATCTGCTCTTCTAAACTTGAACTCTCTTTTCTCACTGGAAGCTTCCCTGATTAATACATTTAATTGCACATCTGTACTATACCCTTGATCATGTTGAACTTCTCCTTGTCCTAGAACTAATCCTCTGCTGCTCCCTGTGCATATGAGACAGGTTAATTACCATAATAAAGTAAATATAGTGAGAAGATCTTTTATCACAGGAATTATGAACTCCAAGTTACAGTCTGATTTAGAAAGAGATTAGTTTATGGGTGAGGCAAATCAGTATTGAGCTTTGGGTAATTCAAAGAAATTTTCTCTCAAATTAACGGTTATTTTTTTTCTATTTTCCAGCCAATGCAATACATAGGTCTAGAATTTAGGGATAAAGAATGCATGAGAAAGAAAATTTTATTTAGGTTTTGGAAAATGTATTCGTTTAGGTTGACTCACTTTGCTGTACAGTAGAAACTGACACAACATTGTAAACCAACGATGCTCCAATAAAAATCAATTAAAGAAAATTCACCAAATTACATTTTGTATCTTAATAGAATTTTTTTCATTAGATTTTTGTTCTTTATAACAAATGACAATAGCTATATTATATTTGTAATAAGAGAAAAATTTGTCTCTATAAAATGTCATCCTTTTTAAAAATTTAGCTAGAAAATAAAGTATGGCTAAGACTTCTTCCTGAAAACTTCAGAGAAACTGTAGAATTTTAAATTGATAAAAGTGTCTTATTTTGGGCTTCCCCTGGTGGTTCAGTGGGTAAGGACACCGCCTTGCAGTGCAAGGGGCGCCAGTTCGATCCCTGGCCTGGGAAGATCCCAAAAAAAAAAAATAAAAAAAAAAAAGTGTCTTATTTTACTATGTTGTCCTTTCCATATTATGTTAGCATTTGATTTATGTAATTTCAAGTATATAATTTTATTGCCAAAGATAGCTGAATTTTAAGGGTGACTAAAAATAAATTGTCTAATTTAATATTAAAGTACCCTGCTAAAATAAGGGAGCAACCTGTTCTATAAACTATGATAATTTGAACAGTGAATATTATACTTAAATTGGAGAAGTAAATGGGCTGTAAAAGGGCAGAAATAAAACTACAAGCCACTTCTCAATTAAAAGTAAACATGCACAAAACTGTTTGCTTAAAAATAGTTAACTGTTATCATTTGTTTCTTAAAAACTTTAAGATAATTGTTTCTGTTCTCCTTAACAAGCACACATAAACACAACTAAAATTGTGTGAAATATGCCCTAGAGTAACATATAGAAGGTAAATTAAAATTAGGAATAGCCTAGTTACAATCTTCTAATTCAGACCAACTCCTTAGAACGTGACAGTTTCAGGTTAATCATTACTAGAAAATGATTCCTGCTGGATAATACAGAGCACTTTTATCACAGGAATTATGAACTCCAAGTTACAGTCTGATTTAGAAAGAGATTAGTTTATGGGTGAGGCAAATCAGTATTGAGCTTTGGGTAATTCAAAGAAATTTTCTCTCAAATTAACGGTTATTTTTTCTATTTTCCAGCCAATGCAATACATAGGTCTAGAAATTAGGGATAAAGAATGCATGAGAAAGAAAATTTTATTTAGGTTTTGGAAAATGTATTCGTTTAGGTTGACTCACTTTGCTGTACAGTAGAAACTGACACAACATTGTAAACCAACGATGCTCCAATAAAAATCAATTAAAGAAAATTCACCAAATTACATTTTGTATCTTAATAGAATTTTTTTCATTAGATTTTTGTTCTTTATAACAAATGACAATAGCTATATTATATTTGTAATAAGAGAAAAATTTGTCTCTATAAAATGTCACCCTTTTTTAAAAATTTAGCTAGAAAATAAAGTATGGCTAAGACTTCTTCCTGAAAACTTCAGAGAAACTGTAGAATTTTAAATTGATAAAAGTGTCTTATTTTGGGCTTCCCCTGGTGGTTCAGTGGGTAAGGACACCGCCTTGCAGTGCAAGGGGCGCCAGTTCGATCCCTGGCCTGGGAAGATCCAAAAAAAAAAAAAAAAAAAAAGTGTCTTATTTTACTATGTTGTCCTTTCCATATTATGTTAGCATTTGATTTATGTAATTTCAAGTATATAATTTTATTGCCAAAGATAGCTGAATTTTAAGGGTGACTAAAAATAAATTGTCTAATTTAATATTAAAGTACCCTGCTAAAATAAGGGAGCAACCTGTTCTATAAACTATGATAATTTGAACAGTGAATATTATACTTAAATTGGAGAAGTAAATGGGCTGTAAAAGGGCAGAAATAAAACTACAAGCCACTTCTCAATTAAAAGTAAACATGCACAAAACTGTTTGCTTAAAAATAGTTAACTGTTATCATTTGTTTCTTAAAAACTTTAAGATAATTGTTTCTGTTCTCCTTAACAAGCACACATAAACACAACTAAAATTGTGTGAAATATGCCCTAGAGTAACATATAGAAGGTAAATTAAAATTAGGAATAGCCTAGTTACAATCTTCTAATTCAGACCAACTCCTTAGAACGTGACAGTTTCAGGTTAATCATTACTAGAAAATGATTCCTGCTGGATAATACAGAGCAGGTTTTCCATTATTCTTGCCTTTACTGTTAGTTTAGCACATAATCTAATTTGTTTTATGATAAATAGTTTCATCATTTTTACATATTTTGAATGTCAAAATTTCTTTATATAATGATCACATGTCAAAGGGCTGAATATTTTAATCCCTTCACTTTAACAGGGGCCATTGCTAAATATAATTAATGTTTATGTGGCGATTTTAGGTTCAATGGTACTCAGATGAAATATGGTGGTATACTTGCAAAGAAAAATACAGGTGTAAACCTTAGCATAGGAACTTATTAGATATATCTATTCACACAGAATGGTTTCACTAAGACTGGTATATTGCAATAGAAATACACTGTTCCACTTTTAGAATAGCCCTCCTGTCTCACTTATAAATTGAGACAATCTTATTTTTCACCTCTTAAGCTGTTTTATACAGCTTATGTATAATGGATGTGCGATCTTTCACCTCTAATAATGGGGGTCTTCTCTTTTTCCCTTGCAGCCAAACAGGAGGAATTTTCAGACTTCCAGCCCAGTGAAAGCTAAATGCACAAGGGATTCCCCCGAGGTACTCACCAGATCCCTGGGGCAGCTGGTATTCTATGCTGTTGCTGCGAGGAGAGCCTGAAGAACCTCCAGAGATGAAGAAATATCCAAAGGTTGCCTATACAAGGTGGCGGCGGTGAATGATTCCTGCTCTGCCAGAAGCTCACAGTCTTTTAAGTGGCGTACAGGGCTCTGAGTCCACTTTAGGAACTGGAGTGCAACATTCTCATCCATTTTTTGGTGGTCCTCACTACCTGAACCTTTCTCAGTCTGATTCCTGGCTCACCAGGCTACCCACTGTTCTTTACCAAACTGGAAGTGGCAAGGGAAAATCTCCTGTTCATCTCAGACTTTGGGAGGAGCGTAAAAACACGGGTGAGGCTGCGACTGCTTCGTTCCAGAGCCAGGCGATACAGCGGACAGAATGCAGAGGCTCCTCTGGCACCCAGAGGCCTCCACCGTCATGGGTATGCTGCACCAAGGGAAGGACGCCATGGCAGCAGGCAGATTCGGGTGAGTTTCAGTCTTCAGTCTGCAAGGACAGCAC
Source organism: Tragulus kanchil (assembly GCA_022376925.1). NCBI lineage: Eukaryota > Metazoa > Chordata > Mammalia > Artiodactyla > Tragulidae > Tragulus > Tragulus kanchil. Next base: position 147,218,653 of record JAIOJX010000004.1, read on the forward strand.
AGTGCAGACGTACGGGTGGACTTCACAGCGTGTGCACCGCACTCAGGCTGCTGGGCAGCGTTGCTCAGAGTTCAGGGGAAGACTGCCGCCATTGGGCTCTATCAGAGTAAACTCTGAAACCAGGATCAATCAATCTCAAACAAACTTTCCAAAGCCTCCACCGCCTTCCTGCTGAAACCAGGGTGAGCCAAAATGTGTTCGCAACACTTGCCAGTCAGACCCCAAAGTGTTCTCCTGGGTAGCTCACACCCATAAAACAAAAAACGATTTCACTTCTAGAGAGGTGCGAGCTCACACTCTAGCGTCAGTATTCTTCCCGACAGGCCCTGCGCGGGGCTGCTTTTAAGGTTCTCACCAGCCTGGGAGTTCTCGCGAGGCTAGCTCAGCTGTAGTCTTCAGGCTCCAGAGTCCCTCTGCAAACGGCCTGCTGCCACCGTTTTGCACTGAGCCTGTTACGCAGCAGCTGCAGCTTCTGCAAAGGCTAACCCGAGCGGAGCTGTCGGGGTAAGTTTTCTGTACCAGAAACTCTGGTCTTGAGGTGCCAGGGACAATAGGACCAGAGGTTGGGATAGAGCAGGATGAGTAAGGGATGCAGGAAGCCTCTGAAAACTAGAAAAAGCAAGGGAGTGATTTGCTTCCTAAGTCTCCAGCTCCTCCCAACATCCTGATTTTTGAACTCTGACCAGTTTATAATTTTGAACTATTATAATTTGAACTTATAAGTGAATATATTTGTGCTGGGCTTCCCTAGTGACTCAGACTGTAAAGAATCTGCCTGCAGTGCAGGGGACCCAGGTTTGATTGCTGGGGCAGGGAAAAAGGAATGGCTACCCACTCCAGTATTTTTGCCTGGAGAATACCATGGATAGAGGAGCCTGGACGGATATAGTCTATGCGGTTGCAAAGAGTCAGAGAGCATTGAAAAATTAACACACACACACATACACACCTAAACTACCATATGGGCAAATCTCCATATTACCCAAACAGTCAACAGTAGGAGAGAGGCTATGAAAGTTTTAGTCTTCTTATATTACCACTGTATTTGAATCCTCAAAATTCAGTGTTTCCAATAAGATAAATATTTGTTTCAAACATCAAAACATCCAGAGAAGGCAAAGTAATTCAAATACCATCTCTGTGCCACAAGATTATCCAGTGTTCAGATTCCTTTTTGTTTTCATATTCTGAGATTGCCTTGTGAGAAACTCAAACTATATGAAGTTTTTGCTCATTTTCAAATCTGTCAATTGATACAGACTGTTCTCTAAGAACTTGGCTATGGCTACTGATAAGAATATCAATGCATGATCCTGTGACCTGAACTTCCATATAGCATAGTAGCGAGATTCCAAAGTTGAACATCCAGAAACAGAAGCCACATGTAAGCAATTTCTGTCTTGCATTTTTTTAATGAACTGAACTCAGAATTCATAATCCATCATTGTTACCATACTCCATTTGTCAGAATAATCAGAAGTCTCAAACAAAATGGACAAGGTGAAAACACTGAATCCAACAAATATTGAGACTGGAAGAAGAACATGAGAGATGGGACATATATCTATGTGCCATGTATAAAAGATAGAATTCAAGAAGTTCAACAAGAAAGGGAAAAAAGATACTAAAGAACAAGCAGAATTCCCTACCCTGAAAATATGATATGGAGGTTGCATGATCACTTCTCTTTGTCTAAATCTCAATGAAGTATCCACTTCTAGATGACACATACCGATTAAAACTCTAATGGAACAGTAGTTGCTATATAGTCACTGTGAAAGTAATTGTGATTTGTGAATTGTTCAAATTTGCCATTTGATATATTGGAATCCATTCTTTTGATATTGGAATAGATGTGGCTATGTTATACATTGTATGCTATGCCATTTGATATTGATATTGGAATATATTCTATTGATATAGGAATAAATGTGGTTATACATTATTTTAATACACATTTCTCACTTTATTATTTGTTTTGCTAAAGACTTTTTACTTGCTGCTTATTTTGTATTTATTTTAGACTATGGAAATGATGTTAGACAAATAGCAAATTTGAACAATTTTCTTAATTGAGTTCAAAATGGGACATAAACCATTGGAGATAACTCACAATATCAACTCATTCGGCCCAGGCACTGCTAACAAAGAGACAGTGCTGTGGTGGTTCAGATGAGAATCTTAGTGACTGGCCATCAGATTTGACAACAACCAGTTGAGAGTAATCCTCAAAACTGATTCTCGTACAACTACAGGAGAAATTGCTGAAGAACTCAGCCTCCACCATTCTACAGTCTTTGGCATTTGTAGCAAATTGCAAAGGTGAAAAAGCTCAATAAATGAGTGCCACATGAGCTGGCTGCAAATCAAAAAAAATCATTGTTTTGAAGTGTTGCCTTCTCTTGTTCTATGCAGCAATAGAACTATTTCTCGATTGGATTGTGACAAGGTGGGTTGTGTACAACAACTGTCAATGACCAACTCAGTGGCTGCATTGAGAAGTTCTAAAACACTTTCCAAAGCAAAATTGCACCAAAATAAATCATGGCCACTGTTTGGTAGTCTACTTCCCATCTAATCTACTATAGCTTTCTCAGTCGCTGTGAAACCATGACATTGAGCATTATGCTCAGCAAATTGATGAGATGCACTGAAAAGTGCAACACCTGCAGCTGGCGTTACTCCATAAATGGCCCAATTCTTCTCCAGGGGTGACGCTCAACTGCACATTGGCGAACAAGCAGAATTCCCTACCCTGAAAATATGATATGGAGGTTGCATGATCACTTCTCTTTGTCTAAATCTCAATGAAGTATCCACTTCTAGATGACACATACCGATTAAAACTCTAATGGAACAGTAGTTGCTATATAGTCACTGTGAAAGTAATTGTGATTTGTGAATTGTTCAAATTTGCCATTTGATATATTGGAATCCATTCTTTTGATATTGGAATAGATGTGGCTATGTTATACATTGTATGCTATGCCATTTGATATTGATATTGGAATATATTCTATTGATATAGGAATAAATGTGGTTATACATTATTTTAATACACATTTCTCACTTTATTATTTGTTTTGCTAAAGACTTTTTACTTGCTGCTTATTTTGTATTTATTTTAGACTATGGAAATGATGTTAGACAAATAGCAAATTTGAACAATTTTCTTAATTGAGTTCAAAATGGGACATAAACCATTGGAGATAACTCACAATATCAACTCATTCGGCCCAGGCACTGCTAACAAAGAGACAGTGCTGTGGTGGTTCAGATGAGAATCTTAGTGACTGGCCATCAGATTTGACAACAACCAGTTGAGAGTAATCCTCAAAACTGATTCTCGTACAACTACAGGAGAAATTGCTGAAGAACTCAGCCTCCACCATTCTACAGTCTTTGGCATTTGTAGCAAATTGCAAAGGTGAAAAAGCTCAATAAATGAGTGCCACATGAGCTGGCTGCAAATCAAAAAAAATCATTGTTTTGAAGTGTCGCCTTCTCTTGTTCTATGCAGCAATAGAACTATTTCTCGATTGGATTGTGACAAGGTGGGTTGTGTACAACAACTGTCAATGACCAACTCAGTGGCTGCATTGAGAAGTTCTAAAACACTTTCCAAAGCAAAATTGCACCAAAATAAATCATGGCCACTGTTTGGTAGTCTACTTCCCATCTAATCTACTATAGCTTTCTCAGTCGCTGTGAAACCATGACATTGAGCATTATGCTCAGCAAATTGATGAGATGCACTGAAAAGTGCAACACCTGCAGCTGGCGTTACTCCATAAATGGCCCAATTCTTCTCCAGGGTGACGCTCAACTGCACATTGCCCAACCAGAACTTCAAAAGTTGAACAACTTGGGCTAAGAAGTTTTGCCTCATCCACCATATTGACCTGACCTCTTGCCAACACACTGCCAGTTCTTCAAGCATCTCAACAACTGTTTGCAGAGAAATAGTTGGTTGTTCCTGTGGTTGCTCCACAACCAACAGGAGACAGAAATGCTTCTCAAGACTTTTTCAAATACCACAGATTTTTATGCTACAGGAAAAACAAATTTATTTCTTCTTGGCAAAATGTGTTGATTGTGTTGGTTTCTATTTTGAAGAGTAAAGATGTCTATGAGCCTAGTTAAAGGATTTAAAATTCATGGTCCAGGACTTTCCTGGTGGGCCAGTGGGTAAAGACTCTGCTTTTCAGTGCAAGGAGCACTGGTTCGATCCCTGGCCTGGGAAGATCCCATGTGCCACAGAGTGGCTGGACCGGTGTATCCAATTATGAGCCAGCACTCTGGAGCGCATGTGCCCAGAGCCAGTGCTCTGCAACGAGAAGGGCAACTGCAATGGGAGGCCCACACAGGCCAAAGAATAGAGATGAATGAAAACAAATAAATAAAAAATCAATAAAAGAGACCAAAAAAAAAAAAAAAACTCATTGTCCAAAACCATAATTATGCTTGCATCAACCTAGTACTAAGAGGATGAAAAGAGAACAGTCCGTGTCACAGTCTGCCACTGGAGTATCTATCCTTTTTCCTAAATGCATCACTCTCTCTATAAGGATGAATATTCATTGAAGCTGAAGCTCCAATACTCTGGCCACGTGATGCAAAGAACCAAGTCACTGTAGCCAAATGGATCCTGGGAAAGATTGAAAACAAAAGAGGGTGATAGAGGATGAGGTGGTCAGATAGTATCATGAGCTCAAATGGCCATGAACTTAAAAAAAGTCCAGAAGATAGTGGAGGACTACAGCGCTTGGCATGCTGTTGGATGAGTCTGTGGGATCACAAAGGGTTGAACAAGACTTAGCAACAGAACAATAACAGCCTTTCCTAGGAAAATAGCCAATGGTTTATTCATTACATTTAGATCAAATACTATGGTATTTGGGAAAACATTCCCCTACCTTAAGTAAGATATCTCCAGGGTGACGCTCAACTGCACATTGCCCAACCAGAACTTCAAAAGTTGAACAACTTGGGCTAAGAAGTTTTGCCTCATCCACCATATTGACCTGACCTCTTGCCAACACACTGTCAGTTCTTCAAGCATCTCAACAACTGTTTGCAGAGAAATAGTTGGTTGTTCCTGTGGTTGCTCCACAACCAACAGGAGACAGAAATGCTTCTCAAGACTTTTTCAAATACCACAGATTTTTATGCTACAGGAAAAACAAATTTATTTCTTCTTGGCAAAATGTGTTGATTGTGTTGGTTTCTATTTTGAAGAGTAAAGATGTCTATGAGCCTAGTTAAAGGATTTAAAATTCATGGTCCAGGACTTTCCTGGTGGGCCAGTGGGTAAAGACTCTGCTTTTCAGTGCAAGGAGCACTGGTTCGATCCCTGGCCTGGGAAGATCCCATGTGCCACAGAGTGGCTGGACCGGTGTATCCAATTATGAGCCAGCACTCTGGAGCGCATGTGCCCAGAGCCAGTGCTCTGCAACGAGAAGGGCAACTGCAATGGGAGGCCCACACAGGCCAAAGAATAGAGATGAATGAAAACAAATAAATAAAAAATCAATAAAAGAGACCAAAAAAAAAAAAAAACTCATTATCCAAAACCATAATTATGCTTGCATCAACCTAGTACTAAGAGGATGAAAAGAGAACAGTCCGTGTCACAGTCTGCCACTGGAGTATCTATCCTTTTTCCTAAATGCATCACTCGCTCTAGAAGGATGAATATTCATTGAAGCTGAAGCTCCAATACTCTGGCCACGTGATGCAAAGAACCAAGTCACTGTAGCCAAATGGATCCTGGGAAAGATTGAAAACAAAAGAGGGTGATAGAGGATGAGGTGGTCAGATAGTATCATGAGCTCAAATGGCCATGAACTTAAAAAAAGTCCAGAAGATAGTGGAGGACTACAGCGCTTGGCATGCTGTTGGATGAGTCTGTGGGATCACAAAGGGTTGAACAAGACTTAGCAACAGAACAATAACAGCCTTTCCTAGGAAAATAGCCAATGGTTTATTCATTACATTTAGATCAAATACTATGGTATTTGGGAGCATTCATACCATAAGATAAATTAGCTGTGTATTATTCACACCAAAACATAACTTACTTAGAGTAAGAATATTAAAATTAAAATAAAATTTTTAATTTGGAAAAGGAAACAATGACCAGGGAGTCTTTGGTCAGAGCAATGCTATTTTACTAGAAAAGAACTGCAGAAATTCTCTCCCCATCACTACAGTAAGTTTTTTGCTTAGAACTCATTTCTGCTTATTATGGGGGAAAAAAGTCCTGTGCTCTGTCCTCTGTGACCCTTGGCTTTCCTTAAAAAAAGTGTATTCTCATTGTATATCCTCCGTAGTCACATATGCATGGATATTAAAGAGATTGATTTTTCTCAGGAATATAGCAGTGTCTATAGCCTGCTTCTGCTCCCACTGATTTGGGAGTTAGAGAATTTTTGAAGGCTGAGTATATGACTTTTTAGTGGAATAATTCTTTAAAAAAGGTTTGATGATCTTCTGGTACAGTTGCTTCCAGCTATTTCCATGTGCTCGAAACCACCTCCAAGGCTCTTTTCTGGAGATAATTATTAAACCTGCTGTAACGGAACAATTCTCTTGTTCAACCAGTGAGTGTCATGTGCTATCATTTTAATGATGGCTCTATTGAAAACATAAAATCATATAAGACAATAAGCTTGTTTGGAAAGGAACACCCTTAATCTGATCATTGGCACAGATAATCTATAGATTCATTTGTTGTGCTGAGAATTCTTAATGGACCCTGTTAAAAAGGATCTGTGCAGCAGGGTTATCTCCCATTGTTAGGATGATAAAAACAATTGGGTTTTTGAGTTCCATCAGACCCTTCATTTCTGAACTCTTTCTGTTCCCCTCAATCTCTGCTTGAAAATTGCATGGTTCTTGCTCAAGCTCATTAATTCTTGAAATAAGCTAGCTAAATAGCAATAAACAGCTAATGCATGGCAACATTCTGTCTCTTTCCAGTAGCTTCCCCTTAGACCTTCAGGCTCCTTAGGCAAGTGCTGTGCTCTTCCAATTATCAGAGATGACATTTTAAATAAATGCACTGCCTTTACCCTGACAGCAACGTGAAGTCCACATTTCTTTTTGGTAGGCAGCAAGTCTTCCAATATACATCTTTATCTACTAAAGAGTAAGTTGTAAAGAAAAAAACTCACCATTTCTCTGTCTAAGCACTGCATATGTGTATTCACCTTTGCATTGTGGACCCAGGAGTTCTGTACCCCATGAAACAATCCAGGCATCCAGCAAATTGGCATTGCTATCTATACCACAGAAAATCCTAAAGGAAGTCAGTCCTGAATATTCATTGGAAGGTCAGAAGAACTGATGCTGAAACTGATGCTCCAAATGTTTGGCCATCTGCTGTGAAGAACCAACTCATTGAAAAATAACCCTGATGCTGAGAAAGATTGAAAACAGAAAGAGGGCAATAGAAAATGAGATGACTGGATGACATCACTGATTAAATGGACATGAGTTTGGGCAAACTCTGGGAGATAGTGAGGGACTGAGCAAGGACTGGTTTGCTGCAGTCCTTGGGACCACAAGGAGTCAGATATCATTTGTCAACTGAACAACAACAATCCATACCACAAAGCTATAAATGCTGTTTATAAAAACTTTGAATGGGCATTACTGCTTCCATATAGGAGTTGGGATATTTGCAGTATATTTAAGAAGATGTGCTTGATCTTGTGTCTCCACAGTAAGAATTTAGATACTGGCACACCTAACGCAAAAGCTAGAGCACCCTTAATCTGATCATTGGCACAGATAATCTATAGATTCATTTGTTGTGCTGAGAATTCTTAATGGACCCTGTTAAAAAGGATCTGTGCAGCAGGGTTATCTCCCATTGTTAGGATGATAAAAACAATTGGGTTTTTGAGTTCCATCAGACCCTTCATTTCTGAACTCTTTCTGTTCCCCTCAATCTCTGCTTGAAAATTGCATGGTTCTTGCTCAAGCTCATTAATTCTTGAAATAAGCTAGCTAAATAGCAATAAACAGCTAATGCATGGCAACATTCTGTCTCTTTCCAGTAGCTTCCCCTTAGACCTTCAGGCTCCTTAGGCAAGTGCTGTGCTCTTCCAGTTATCAGAGATGACATTTTAAATAAATGCACTGCCTTTACCCTGACAGCAACGTGAAGTCCACATTTCTTTTTGGTAGGCAGCAAGTCTTCCAATATACATCTTTATCTACTAAAGAGTAAGTTGTAAAGAAAAAAACTCACCATTTCTCTGTCTAAGCACTGCATATGTGTATTCACCTTTGCATTGTGGACCCAGGAGTTCTGTACCCCATGAAACAATCCAGGCATCCAGCAAATTGGCATTGCTATCTATACCACAGAAAATCCTAAAGGAAGTCAGTCCTGAATATTCATTGGAAGGTCAGAAGAACTGATGCTGAAACTGATGCTCCAAATGTTTGGCCATCTGCTGTGAAGAACCAACTCATTGAAAAATAACCCTGATGCTGAGAAAGATTGAAAACAGAAAGAGGGCAATAGAAAATGAGATGACTGGATGACATCACTGATTAAATGGACATGAGTTTGGGCAAACTCTGGGAGATAGTGAGGGACTGAGCAAGGACTGGTTTGCTGCAGTCCTTGGGACCACAAGGAGTCAGATATCATTTGTCAACTGAACAACAACAATCCATACCACAAAGCTATAAATGCTGTTTATAAAAACTTTGAATGGGCATTACTGCTTCCATATAGGAGTTGGGATATTTGCAGTATATTTAAGAAGATGTGCTTGATCTTGTGTCTCCACAGTAAGAATTTAGATACTGGCACACCTAACCAAAAGAGAGACTGAGAAGTTCAATCTCAGGCTTGTTGGGTAAGAACCTAAGCCATGAACATAACTGATTTTGATGAGTGCCAGTAGGCTCCTACTGATGTGAACGCAGATGTTATATTTAATCTTTGCCACTGAACTGTGTCACGATATCTATCTGAGAACGTTTTAGGGGAAGTTCCTGAAAAGGGCACTAAGTAATCATTATTTCTCCTATTATTTGGAATACAGTAATAGTTAACTTTTCCAACTTTTTTGTTGTTTTTGTTGCTGCTAATGTATGTCCCACTCTTGCGACCACATGGACTGTAACCTGCCAGACTCTTCTGTCCATGAGATTTCCCAGTTAAGAATACTTGAGTGAGGTACCATTTTCTTCTCCAAGGGGTCTTCCTGACCCAGGGATTGAACCCACATCTCTTCCTGACCCAGGGATTGAACCCACATCTCCTGCATTAGCAGGTGGATTCTTTACCACTGTACCACCAAGAGAAGCCCTTTTCCAGCATTGTGTGCATGGTAAGTTACTTCAGTTGTGTCCAACTCTTTGCAACCCTATGCACTATAGCCTGTCAAGCTCCTCTATCCATGTAATTCTCCAGACAAGAATATTGGAGTGGCTCGCCATTCCTTTCTCCAGGAGTTTTCCTGTCCCAGGGATCGAACCAATGTCTTATGTTCCCTGTGTCTGCAGGAAGGTTTTTATCACTGGTGCCATCTGGGGAGCTTTTTCCAACATAAAGAGACATCAAATTATTGAAAACTCAACTTGGATTAAGCATTTTAGACCGACATTGCTTTTGTTATCAGAGCTACACTGTTTTTCTTCTCTATTTCAAACTACATCCAAACAATATGATAAACCTTTTATGCACTTTACTGAAAGAACTGAAGAGCATCCAAAACACACCAGTATCCTTGTATATTAAAATTACTTTCCCTGAATCTAAATATTTTTGCCAAATGGCCTACTTAGCAAATGTTTTTGCAGTGACAGAAAATGTTCAGTATTTTTCTAACTAACAATATCTCAACAAAACTGCTGAAGTAGCTCTTGTGTCTCCACAGTAAGAATTTAGATACTGGCACACCTAACCAAAAGAGAGACTGAGAAGTTCAATCTCAGGCTTGTTGGGTAAGAACCTAAGCCATGAACATAACTGATTTTGATGAGTGCCAGTAGGCTCCTACTGATGTGAACGCAGATGTTATATTTAATCTTTGCCACTGAACTGTGTCACGATATCTATCTGAGAACGTTTTAGGGGAAGTTCCTGAAAAGGGCACTAAGTAATCATTATTTCTCCTATTATTTGGAATACAGTAATAGTTAACTTTTCCAACTTTTTTGTTGTTTTTGTTGCTGCTAATGTATGTCCCACTCTTGCGACCACATGGACTGTAACCTGCCAGACTCTTCTGTCCATGAGATTTCCCAGTTAAGAATACTTGAGTGAGGTACCATTTTCTTCTCCAAGGGGTCTTCCTAACCCAGGGATTGAACCCACATCTCTTCCTGACCCAGGGATTGAACCCACATCTCCTGCATTAGCAGGTGGATTCTTTACCACTGTACCACCAAGAGAAGCCCTTTTCCAGCATTGCGTGCATGGTAAGTTACTTCAGTTGTGTCCAACTCTTTGCAACCCTATGCACTATAGCCTGTCAAGCTCCTCTATCCATGTAATTCTCCAGACAAGAATATTGGAGTGGCTCGCCATTCCTTTCTCCAGGAGTTTTCCTGTCCCAGGGATCGAACCAATGTCTTATGTTCCCTGTGTCTGCAGGAAGGTTTTTATCACTGGTGCCATCTGGGGAGCTTTTTCCAACATAAAAAGACATCAAATTATTGAAAACTCAACTTGGATTAAGCATTTTAGACCGACATTGCTTTTGTTATCAGAGCTACACTGTTTTTCTTCTCTATTTCAAACTACATCCAAACAATATGATAAACCTTTTATGCACTTTACTGAAAGAACTGAAGAGCATCCAAAACACACCAGTATCCTTGTATATTAAAATTACTTTCCCTGAATCTAAATATTTTTGCCAAATGGCCTACTTAGCAAATGTTTTTGCAGTGACAGAAAATGTTCAGTATTTTTCTAACTAACAATATCTCACATACTGCTGAGAGTAGCCAGATGATACAACTCTGCCGAGTGAAGGGGAAGTAGAAATCTCCTAGTTTTGCTTTCCTGATGATAACAACGTGACACACAAGTTGATTTTGTCCGATTTATATCTTTTCCACCTGCAATAACGTGTTGATTGGTTTTCAGTTTATTTATTTTTAATTGAAGAATTATTGCCTTAAAGAATTTTGTTGGTTTCTGCCAAATCTCAACATGAATCAGCCATATGAATACACATGTCCCTTCCCAAAATAACATCTTGATTTATGGATATAAATAAGCCTCATGTCAATCGCTAGGTGGGGGGATGAATAGGAAAGTCAGATTGCTGAGACTTAGAGTACAGAAAAACAGAAAGGAACAGTGCTCATGATATGATCATTGAGTATATATATAAAGCATGCATTGTCTCTCTGTGGACATTCCTTGTTATGTACGGTAAATTTCTTTTCATTTGGTGCTGTTACTTGATTTTTACTAGATCACATTCCTTCCTAGTACAGTATAAACATGGTGTATTCTATTTAAACTTCCCAGAACTGGTGAACATTAGCCTATGCTGGTATGTTGCCTATAATTTTATGTAAATTAAGCATGTGTCCTGTTATCTGTTCTTTGTTTAATTCCTTGTGCCCAAATGTGGACTGGCCCTGTGATAACTAAGAGAACATGATCTCAAAATGGTATTGTGCCACTTGCTTGTCTACTCTTTAAGAAGACCTAGTACCATCTGTGTCTGCTTTACGGAAATCAGAACCATCATGCAAGAGATTCTCCAATTCTGATGGAATATCCCTCAAGGAGCAATCAATTAGAGTGCTCACATGGAAAGGGAGACAATATGAGATAACATGGAAAGAGAAAGCCCAATCATCAGCAACTGGGAAGTGAAGTGAAGAAATAGAGGTAACCACTGGCAAGACAAGAAGAATAAATGCCGAGATGGGCCGAAGAAGTATAGCCCAATTGTGAAAAATTATAAAATTGGTGTTCAGTCACCAAATTTTGAACAGTGAATTTTGTTATCAGAGATAATCACAATAGAAATTGATACATAGAGGGAGATGCTTCTGTAACAGGAACCTAAAATTAAGTGACATTGATTTCCAGACTTAGTAGCAGGCAAAGATCTGAAGGAAGCTGCTAATAAATTATGAAAGGACAGTGAGAAAATTTCTATCACAGACCTTAATTAAATAGACCTGAGTTAAGTGCAGAATAATCACCAAAACTCATGAATGCATTAATGTGCAAGATAGAAAGTCCTCATGCTGAACTAGTGGATATGACTCTGAAATTTCCAGACAGGTTGTTGAAAGTACCAGTTGGCTCCTATTAACTGCTTAGAATAAAATAGTGAAGGGATGATATGAACTATGGAAAGAATTGTTCATGTTTAAATCATAATTTAGAGGAAATATGAAGAAGCCAGTGGTTACTGATTTCAAAAATAATCTATTTCTGCCCCAGTCTCTCTTGGTGAATATCTCCAAGTAAGAAACATTATTAAGACAAATACTAAATGCATGGGCCTGTCATTAAAAATAGCTTTGAGTCAGGTTATGTTTCTTAGAGTCTTTAGTGATACTCAAAAATGTCAACTGTACAGTATAAACATGGTGTATTCTATTTAAACTTCCCAGAACTGGTGAACATTAGCCTATGCTGGTATGTTGCCTATAATTTTATGTAAATTAAGCATGTGTCCTGTTATCTGTTCTTTGTTTAATTCCTTGTGCCCAAATGTGGACTGGCCCTGTGATAACTAAGAGAACATGATCTCAAAATGGTATTGTGCCACTTGCTTGTCTACTCTTTAAGAAGGCCTAGTACCATCTGTGTCTGCTTTATGGAAATCAGAACCATCATGCAAGAGATTCTCCAATTCTGATGGAATATCCCTCAAGGAGCAATCAATTAGAGTGCTCACATGGAAAGGGAGACAATATGAGATAACATGGAAAGAGAAAGCCCAATCATCAGCAACTGGGAAGTGAAGTGAAGAAATAGAGGTAACCACTGGCAAGACAAGAAGAATAAATGCCGAGATGGGCCAAGAAGTATAGCCCAATTGTGAAAAATTATAAAATTGGTGTTCAGTCACCAAATTTTGAACAGTGAATTTTGTTATCAGAGATAATCACAATAGAAATTGATACATAGAGGGAGATGCTTCTGTAACAGGAACCTAAAATTAAGTGACATTGATTTCCAGACTTAGTAGCAGGCAAAGATCTGAAGGAAGCTGCTAATAAATTATGAAAGGACAGTGAGAAAATTTCTATCACAGACCTTAATTAAATAGACCTGAGTTAAGTGCAGAATAATCACCAAAACTCATGAATGCATTAATGTGCAAGATAGAAAGTCCTCATGCTGAACTAGTGGATATGACTCTGAAATTTCCAGACAGGTTGTTGAAAGTACCAGTTGGCTCCTATTAACTGCTTAGAATAAAATAGTGAAGGGATGATATGAACTATGGAAAGAATTGTTCATGTTTAAATCATAATTTAGAGGAAATATGAAGAAGCCAGTGGTTACTGATTTCAAAAATAATCTATTTCTCGCCCCCAGTCTCTCTTGGTGAATATCTCCAAGTAAGAAACATTATTAAGACAAATACTAAATGCATGGGCCTGTCATTAAAAATAGCTTTGAGTCAGGTTATGTTTCTTAGAGTCTTTAGTGATACTCAAAAATGTCAACTGGACATTTTCCTCGCTCTCAAGGAGGAAAAAAAATGACTTTAGAAAATCGTACCTGTTCCTGTTGGTCCCTAAGATGATAGTTATTCTAAGAATAATAATTATTCTAAGAATCCTACTGGCATTGTGCCTCAGCACCCTAATTCTCCGTTTAAATTAGAAGGATGTGACTCAAGGAGAGAGGTATCACCTTTGTGTAATGGGGTGAATTATCATATGAGACCTGAGAGATACACAGATTTGTGAAGAATTTTATAAACTTAAGAAAAAATTTGAGCAAGAAATCCAAAATCAAAAGAGGTTTCAGTATCCTCAAATTTTTCATGCAAGAAACAAGCTAAAAAGACACTGAGATGAAAAAGAGGAATTTTCTTAGAGTAAAGGAAAGATGACTCAGAGTACTCATGAAACATGGATCAGAACTGAGCCTTCATCAAGTAACCGGCATCATGTACTTGATTAGACTTCAGAATTATAAGCTACCATTTCCTATTCTTTTCCCCTTATGTTCTCTTTGTGAAAATTGTCTGTCTTTGTCTTCCTCTCCTCGTCTTGACATTGCATAGAGGATTTATGTGTGTAACTTGTCTACTTAGTTTAAAGAATTTCAGAAAAAATGCTCTGACAGCTGAAGATCATGATGCACAGCTGGACCTCATGATACTCCAAATCCAAAGTCTAATGTTCTGACGCTGATACAAAGAGACATCTGCTGTTTTTAGGGTGGGGAGTAGAGAAGATGAGTATATTTTAAAATGGGGGAGAAATGATGTACCACTATAATCTGTTGAACGAAGGTTCCAAATGATCTATGCTGTCAGGTATCAGATTCTTGTATTGCCTCCTTTTGAATCTGGGATGGGTCTGAGGTTACTTTTAGAAGTAAAATGTGGCAAAAAATGATATCAAGCCAAATCCCTTTAAAGGCCTAGCCACTTCTGAGTGCATTTGGGTTATTGGAAAACATGACCACACAAGTACTTTTTTTTGTTTTTCCTTCCAGCAGGCAGGAAAAATAAAGTGATTGGGTCAAAGGATTGAGAGAAGAAGAGAGAAGGATCATCTGGTGAATCTCCAGGTAATCCTCCATCTTTCAAGATTAGTAGATCCTTTCAGATGACCATATTTCAGATTGTAGCATCGGTGAAACAATCCATGATTTTTAAATAATAATCAAAATATAAAAATGAATGATCAATTTTTTAGCCATTATGTTTGAGTTAATTCATTATTCAGCAGTAGGTAATCATGATATCTTGCCACTTTGATCCATTTTTTTTCTGAAGCCTAGACATTATGCCCAGTGTTACAGCAGCCTAATGGTAATTAGGAGGCAGCAGGACTAAGGATAAAAGTCAACATGATGAGAATCAGATGAAGAATGATGTTATCATGGAGACCCTACACCCCTTCTGTACTGTTTTTTCCTGGACTTTTCTTGTATGAGAGAAACTCCTTTTCCTGAAAGACATGTTAAGTCAATTTGGAGTAGATCACATTCTTTCCTAAGAAAATGTGCCTATGTTATATTGAAAGTCCCTTCTATTGATAAGTATTAAATTATGTGATTGTGACTATAAGTTGGATAACCTATACTTAAAAAACATAGATTATGGGCACAGGATACTCAATTAACAATCAAAGCATTGGGCTAATGAATTATCTTTTGAAAAAGAAACTAGCAGAGCAGAAGTGTATGAAAACGTCTCTGGTCTCTAGGCAGATTTGGTGAACAAGCATACCAAAATATTATGCTAGGACCTATGGAATCATTAGGAGATTTGGGACTAGTCATTCTTCTTCTCTGTAAATGGAAATTAGCCAGAACAATATTGTTTCTCCTTTTTATTTTTAACCTTCTATTGTTATTGTACTGCATTTACCAACAGTGTGTATCCATAGAGAATCTTAAAAATTAATAAAGCAGTAACAGAAGAGTTCCAACTAAATATGAACAAAATAAAAAGATGACCGGATTACCCAGAAAACTGAAAAGAAAATGTTTCTCATAATCTTGAATTTTTTCCATACTACACTTGCTTACTAATCTAGAACAAATAATACAAGTATTTTTTTTTGTTTTTCCTTCCAGCAGGCAGGCAAAATAAAGTGATTGGGTCAAAGGATTGAGAAGAAGAGAGAAGGATCATCTGGTGAATCTCCAGGTAATCCTCCATCTTTCAAGATTAGTAGATCCTTTCAGATGACCATATTTCAGATTGTAGCATCGGTGAAACAATCCATGATTTTTAAATAATAATCAAAATATAAAAATGAATGATCAATTTTTTAGCCATTATGTTTGAGTTAATTCATTATTCAGCAGTAGGTAATCATGATATCTTGCCACTTTGATCCATTTTTTTTCTGAAGCCTAGACATTATGCCCAGTGTTACAGCAGCCTAATGGTAATTAGGAGGCAGCAGGACTAAGGATAAAAGTCAACATGATGAGAATCAGATGAAGAATGATGTTATCATGGAGACCCTACACCCCTTCTGTACTGTTTTTTCCTGGACTTTTCTTGTATGAGAGAAACTCCTTTTCCTGAAAGACATGTTAAGTCAATTTGGAGTAGATCACATTCTTTCCTAAGAAAATGTGCCTATGTTATATTGAAAGTCCCTTCTATTGATAAGTATTAAATTATGTGATTGTGACTATAAGTTGGATAACCTATACTTAAAAAACATAGATTATGGGCACAGGATACTCAATTAACAATCAAAGCATTGGGCTAATGAATTATCTTTTGAAAAAGAAACTAGCAGAGCAGAAGTGTATGAAAACGTCTCTGGTCTCTAGGCAGATTTGGTGAACAAGCATACCAAAATATTATGCTAGGACCTATGGAATCATTAGGAGATTTGGGACTAGTCATTCTTCTTCTCTGTAAATGGAAATTAGCCAGAACAATATTGTTTCTCCTTTTTATTTTTAACCTTCTATTGTTATTGTACTGCATTTACCAACAGTGTGTATCCATAGAGAATCTTAAAAATTAATAAAGCAGTAACAGAAGAGTTCCAACTAAATATGAACAAAATAAAAAGATGACCGGATTACCCAGGGAAAACTGAAAAGAAAATGTTTCTCATAATCTTGAATTTTTTTCCATACTACACCTTTGCTTAATATCAGAAAACAAAATATTGTGAACAAAGGTTCAATTTCAAAAACTCTAGAACATTATAACACAATCCTTACAGCACTGGTTTTTTACACAGATAATAGGGTTCATGATATTTTATTTATTAATTATAATATATTTTGTTTGAGAGTAGATTCATTAAAGTTTGTGAAGTCTAGAAAAAAATTATTAAAATCAGAGCATCCAAATCTCTGTAGGTAGGTAACATTCACCAGTTTTGAGAAAATATCATCTCCATTAGAGTCACAATCATTAAAGGAATTTCTTTTGATTAGGCTTTGTCATCTTCAATGGAAATTTTTAGGGCCATTGAAAAATCACACACGTTATTTTCTGTGTCATTCTAAATTCTTTAGAGAGTGAGTAAGGAAGGTGAATGGCTCTGTTAGACGTTTCTCAATCATCTTTAAATGGGTCATAGTTTTAAATAGGATGTACTAAATTGGAACAATATGAACTAAATTATATCTCACTTGCATTGTATCATCTGCCTAATGAGTTCTTAGCAGGGGGTCAGTGTGTCATCACATACTAATTGCAATTCATTTTTGAAAATGTCAGAATCAATGTACATTTTTCACTAAAGAGAAGGTGAAAAACTAGCCCTTAAGAAACATTGAAAAAGAGGTAACTGAACAATAGCCATAGGTATTCAGTGTCTATAGCAAATAAAAAATCTAGCTACTAGTATCTGATATATAACTTGTTGATAAATCCAGCTTCTTTTTGATTTAGTTCCATACTTAGAGGAAGATACATAATTAAAATAATCAAGCCACTGAAATGGCTTGTTCCATCTTTGACCTTTCAAATGTACCATAACTTAGACATTTATATGTGATAAAATCTTTTATGTGCATAAACCTGTATTTTGTGTAATAGTTATACTACTAGTGTTGAACTTCTTTTCCTATTTTGATTTAATATCAATTATTTTTGATTTCCCAGTTTTCTTTTACTCTATCAGTTTGAAATTGCACATTCTACCAACAGTGTGTATCCATAGAGAATCTTAAAAATTAATAAAGCAGTAACAGAAGAGTTCCAACTAAATATGAACAAAATAAAAAGATGACCGGATTACCCAGGAAAACTGAAAAGAAAATGTTTCTCATAATCTTGAATTTTTTTCCATACTACACCTTTGCTTACTATCAGAAAACAAAATATTGTGAACAAAGGTTCAATTTCAAAAACTCTAGAACATTATAACACAATCCTTACAGCACTGGTTTTTTACACAGATAATAGGGTTCATGATATTTTATTTATTAATTATAATATATTTTGTTTGAGAGTAGATTCATTAAAGTTTGTGAAGTCTAGAAAAAAATTATTAAAATCAGAGCATCCAAATCTCTGTAGGTAGGTAACATTCACCAGTTTTGAGAAAATATCATCTCCATTAGAGTCACAATCATTAAAGGAATTTCTTTTGATTAGGCTTTGTCATCTTCAATGGAAATTTTTAGGGCCATTGAAAAATCACACACGTTATTTTCTGTGTCATTCTAAATTCTTTAGAGAGTGAGTAAGGAAGGTGAATGGCTCTGTTAGACGTTTCTCAATCATCTTTAAATGGGTCATAGTTTTAAATAGGATGTACTAAATTGGAACAATATGAACTAAATTATATCTCACTTGCATTGTATCATCTGCCTAATGAGTTCTTAGCAGGGGGTCAGTGTGTCATCACATACTAATTGCAATTCATTTTGAAAATGTCAGAATCAATGTACATTTTTCACTAAAGAGAAGGTGAAAAACTAGCCCTTAAGAAACATTGAAAAAGAGGTAACTGAACAATAGCCATAGGTATTCAGTGTCTATAGCAAATAAAAAATCTAGCTACTAGTATCTGATATATAACTTGTTGATAAATCCAGCTTCTTTTTGATTTAGTTCCATACTTAGAGGAAGATACATAATTAAAATAATCAAGCCACTGAAATGGCTTGTTCCATCTTTGACCTTTCAAATGTACCATAACTTAGACATTTATATGTGATAAAATCTTTTATGTGCATAAACCTGTATTTTGTGTAATAGTTATACTACTAGTGTTGAACTTCTTTTCCTATTTTGATTTAATATCAATTATTTTTGATTTCCCAGTTTTCTTTTACTCTATCAGTTTGAAATTGCACATTCTATTTTAAATGTTACATTCTTAGTTAAAATTTTTACTTGTACATATTACTAACCAAATTTTATAGCATTAGATCTTCTTTCTCCATGTGAGCAATAGAAAATATTATTTAGGATTTCATTTCTTCTGAGTCATCTTTCTTCCAAAATGACATTGTGTCCATATTTTGATTCCATCTTTTATAATCCCCACATATCTAGCATCAAATATTTATTCATTTTTAATACTTATTTAGACTCACTATCATTTTTGCCTATTTCTGATATTACAGTAGTATATATGCCCCTTTCTGAATGCTACCACTTAAAAACAATACAACTTCACTGAAAATCTGTTAATGTTAGGGCCTATGCTCTTGTTTATTTAATATTTTTATTTTTCCTTCTATTTTTATTATTAGTTATTTGTCTTCTATTTTGATAATCAGTTATTTTGATTATAAGTTATTTTAGGCTCATCATAATTTTCTTCCATCCTTCCTTCTAGGAAGTTATCTAGTTTCAATTTTAGTTGAAAATTCTGTTGTCATTTAATTGTCATTTTTTAGGAAATCTAAATGTTAAATTTTAAAAGCTTTTCCTTGTATTTGATACTTCATAATTTTATCTTTGCCAAAAATGGCTCATATAATCAAGGCTATAGTTTTTCCAGTAGCCCTGTATGCATGTGAGAGTCGGATCATAAATAAGCCTGAGTGTTTACCAACTGATGCCCTCGGACAGTGGTGTCTCGGAGAAGACTCTTGAGAGTCTCTTGTACTACAAGGAGATCAAATCAGTCAATCCTAAAGGAAATCAACTCTGAATATTCATTGGAAGGACTTATTGCTGAAGCTGAAGCTCCAATACTTTGGCCACCTGATGCAAATAGATGACTCATTAGAAAAGACCCTCATGCTGGGAAAAATAGAAGGCTGAAGGAGAAGGGGACAAGAGAGGATGAGATGGTTGTATGGCAGAAATGGCTTGTTCCATCTTTGACCTTTCAAATGTACCATAACTTAGACATTTATATGTGATAAAATCTTTTATGTGCATAAACCTGTATTTTGTGTAATAGTTATACTACTAGTGTTGAACTTCTTTTCCTATTTTGATTTAATATCAATTATTTTTGATTTCCCAGTTTTCTTTTACTCTATCAGTTTGAAATTGCACATTCTATTTTAAATGTTACATTCTTAGTTAAAATTTTTACTTGTACATATTACTAACCAAATTTTATAGCATTAGATCTTCTTTCTCCATGTGAGCAATAGAAAATATTATTTAGGATTTCATTTCTTCTGAGTCATCTTTCTTCCAAAATGACATTGTGTCCATATTTTGATTCCATCTTTTATAATCCCCACATATCTAGCATCAAATATTTATTCATTTTTAATACTTATTTAGACTCACTATCATTTTTGCCTATTTCTGATATTACAGTAGTATATATGCCCCTTTCTGAATGCTACCACTTAAAAACAATACAACTTCACTGAAAATCTGTTAATGTTAGGGCCTATGCTCTTGTTTATTTAATATTTTTATTTTTCCTTCTATTTTTATTATTAGTTATTTGTCTTCTATTTTGATAATCAGTTATTTTGATTATAAGTTATTTTAGGCTCATCATAATTTTCTTCCATCCTTCCTTCTAGGAAGTTATCTAGTTTCAATTTTAGTTGAAAATTCTGTTGTCATTTAATTGTCATTTTTTAGGAAATCTAAATGTTAAATTTTAAAAGCTTTTCCTTGTATTTGATACTTCATAATTTTATCTTTGCCAAAAATGGCTCATATAATCAAGGCTATAGTTTTTCCAGTAGCCCTGTATGCATGTGAGAGTCGGATCATAAATAAGCCTGAGTGTTTACCAACTGATGCCCTCGGACAGTGGTGTCTCGGAGAAGACTCTTGAGAGTCTCTTGTACTACAAGGAGATCAAATCAGTCAATCCTAAAGGAAATCAACTCTGAATATTCATTGGAAGGACTTATTGCTGAAGCTGAAGCTCCAATACTTTGGCCACCTGATGCAAATAGATGACTCATTAGAAAAGACCCTCATGCTGGGAAAAATAGAAGGCTGAAGGAGAAGGGGACAAGAGAGGATGAGATGGTTGTATGGCATCACTAACTCAATGGGCATCAGTTTGAGGAAGCTCTGAGGGATGGTGAAGGACAGGGAAGAGTTGGACATGACTGAGTGACTAAGACACACGTTGCCTTTGATGTCCCAGTTAAGACTTTCTTTTTCTGTTTCATCTTTCAAAGTGATGACTTAGAGGGTGACCATATGCCTCTTATTGGTCACAGGTTGTGTGTCCTTATGGCCCTTTCACCAGTTAGATTTTTTTTAACCAGTTAAATTTTGTTTGCTGTTTAATAGTTATGTGTGTGACTTAGAACCTGCTACAGCAAGTTTCTACTTTGCGTCATACTCAGACTGATTGCTTGGGGGTTTGTTCGCTGATCACTCCTGAGAAAGTAAATCCTTGAACACGCATAGTGCTACAGACAGTCAGGGATGTGTGCAATTTTATTTTGTCTGGCTTCCTAAGAATTGCCCTTGAGTAAAAGCAGTTCATGCTTCAGCCAGTTTTCATTAGAGGTTGTGCTTAAGGTTCTTGTGCCTGTAAGGCTTTTTCTCTGCATCAGTGGATTGGTGTGTCATCTGGGAAACACTTTTGAACTAACTCTAGTTCTACTCCGCTGATCAGAAGGTCAGCCCATCCCATGCTGCATGGCCTTTCCCCAACCCTCAGGGATCAGAGGCTCCTTTGATTTTGGGATTATTTGTCTTAACTAACTTGGTTCTCTCTGATGAATGTCTAGCTCCTATGTTCTTTGACTGGTTGTCACTGGTACCATGAAGCTACCAGGATCCTCATGACTATTCTCCAACAAGCTCTTCATTCATGTTGAAAGTGTCTTTGGGCATAACCTTCTTCATGCTCTGTTCCAAAGTCCCCTCTGGCAGATCAGTGGATATCTTGGTACTGCTGATTTACCTCTACCTTTGGAAAGAAACTGCACCAAAATAAAGGAGCTGAGAATGTGGGGAGCAGCCCAGTTCTCCTGAGAATCACTCCTGCTCAGTGAGGTGGGGGAAGCTAGACCCTCATCTCCTTAGCTTGCCCTTCTCAGTACCAAATCTCTTCCCTATAAGTGAGCTGGGTTAGGATCCTCTAGCACTCCAGGGTTCATAGCCTTTGCTGCTTGCAAATGCTGTTTCTCTGCTAATATGGACTGAGTGGGAAAGGGAGTATTCATCTTTTAGCCCAGATTACTCAGGATATTTACTGGAAGGACTGATTCTGAAGCTGAAGCTCCAATATGTTGGCCACCTAATGCGAAGAGATGACTCATTGGCCAAGATCCTGATGCTAGCGAAAATAGAAGGCAGAATGAGAAGGGGACGACAGAGAGTATGAGTTTGAGCAAACTCCAAGAGATAATGAAGGACAGAGAACCCTGGTGTGCTGCAATCCATGGGGTTGCAAAGAGTTGGCCACTACTCAGTGACTAAATTGACTGACTGACCCAGGATACATTTTCTGCAACAAGGGGCTGGAGTGGAGAGATAGCATTAGATGGGATTAAGAAGTGCCAGCAGTCTCATTCCAAGGGTAAATCTCTAGTCTGGAAACTAGAGGAAGAGTTCCTTTGTTCTTGGCCATTTCCACCCAGATATTCCTCCAATAGAGCATCTAGAGGAGAGATTGGATTGACACGGGGAACTGGCGAGGAAGCAGTTTGCAGTTGACTGGCTGTACATACCAAGATTTAGTAGATTTTCTTAAAGAAATGTTTCTCCACATGCTGTATGCTTTTATGTCAATTTTCTGAGAGTTAAACCATTAGACACATACTTTTTACCAATTAACTAGCTGTTTTGCTGGTGAGAAGGTCTGCCAGGCTCCTTACTCTATCATTCCTGAAAGTGAAAGTCAAAATGTTAGTTGCTCAGTTGTGTCTGACTCATTGTGACCCCTTGAACTGTAAGCCGCAGGGGTCTTCTGTCCATTGAATTCTCAAAACAAGAATACTGGATTGGATTGCCATTCCCTTTTCGAGGGAATCCTCCTGACCCAGGTAAATTGTGTCTCATGCAGCTAAAATTAAGGTGTCATTGTATCTGCATGCATTGTTGGAGTCTCTAGGAGAGAATCCATTTTCTTGCTTTTTCCAGCTTCTGGAGGCTGCCTGGTAACATGGGTTATGCTCCCCTTCCATTTTGAGTGCCGGCAATGATTGGTCAAGTCTTCCTCATTGTATTACTTTGGTACTCTTTCTGCCACTTACCTCTTTCATGTTCAGCCTTTGCTTGCTTGCAAATGCTGTTTCTCTGCTAATATGGACTGAGTGGGAAAGGGAGTATTCATCTTTTAGCCCAGATTACTCAGGATATTTACTGGAAGGACTGATTCTGAAGCTGAAGCTCCAATATGTTGGCCACCTAATGCGAAGAGATGACTCATTGGCCAAGATCCTGATGCTAGCGAAAATAGAAGGCAGAATGAGAAGGGGACGACAGAGAGTATGAGTTTGAGCAAACTCCAAGAGATAATGAAGGACAGAGAACCCTGGTGTGCTGCAATCCATGGGGTTGCAAAGAGTTGGCCACTACTCAGTGACTAAATTGACTGACTGACCCAGGATACATTTTCTGCAACAAGGGGCTGGAGTGGAGAGATAGCATTAGATGGGATTAAGAAGTGCCAGCAGTCTCATTCCAAGGGTAAATCTCTAGTCTGGAAACTAGAGGAAGAGTTCCTTTGTTCTTGGCCATTTCCACCCAGATATTCCTCCAATAGAGCATCTAGAGGAGAGATTGGATTGACACGGGGAACTGGCGAGGAAGCAGTTTGCAGTTGACTGGCTGTACATACCAAGATTTAGTAGATTTTCTTAAAGAAATGTTTCTCCACATGCTGTATGCTTTTATGTCAATTTTCTGAGAGTTAAACCATTAGACACATACTTTTTACCAATTAACTAGCTGTTTTGCTGGTGAGAAGGTCTGCCAGGCTCCTTACTCTATCATTCCTGAAAGTGAAAGTCAAAATGTTAGTTGCTCAGTTGTGTCTGACTCATTGTGACCCCTTGAACTGTAAGCCGCAGGGGTCTTCTGTCCATTGAATTCTCAAAACAAGAATACTGGATTGGATTGCCATTCCCTTTTCGAGGAAATCCTCCTGACCCAGGTAAATTGTGTCTCATGCAGCTAAAATTAAGGTGTCATTGTATCTGCATGCATTGTTGGAGTCTCTAGGAGAGAATCCATTTTCTTGCTTTTTCCAGCTTCTGGAGGCTGCCTGGTAACATGGGTTATGCTCCCCTTCCATTTTGAGTGCCGGCAATGATTGGTCAAGTCTTCCTCATTGTATTACTTTGGTACTCTTTCTGCCACTTACCTCTTTCATGTTCTGAGAACACTAATGATCACATCCTACCCAACAAGATTATCCAAGATAATCTCCCTGTTTAAGGCCAGTTAATTTATAACCCCAATTTCATTTTCAACTTTAATCTCATCATGCCGTGTAACTTAACATATTCACTGGGTCTAAGGTTTAATAGGTGGAAACCTTAGAGGAGGACATGGTTCTGCCTACCATAGTACTTTCTTATTTCACAAGATTTCCTGAATATAAACATTATAATTGAAACAAAATTGGGGAATGGATTAGTCTGTTTATATACCACATCAAGGAGTGTCCTATAAAAAAGATAGCATATATTTTATGATAAAGGATAGATAGCCAAGTGGCACAACCTATCGACTTTAGAAGTTTACCTCAGCTCTCATGTATGCTTCAGAACTACAGTATTTAGGAATTCAAATAATTCCAGTATTTATTAATATTTCCAGAATAATATTTCAAGAATTGATATTTTTATGTGAGAGAATGCCAATCTTAGCTGATGATATTTTGCTTTAACTATTGCCAGCACACACACACAGAGTCTTATAAAATCTTTATAAATTAGCTTTCAGAGTAGAAAGCAAATTATAAACATTAGAAAAGAAAATATAAGAAAGGGTGACAAAGATAATTGAATGCATTTATTGAAAACTTTCACCTGCACATACTTTTTACCAATTAACTAGCTGTTTTGCTCCTTACTCTATCATTCCTGAAAGTGAAAGTCAAAATGTTAGTTGCTCAGTTGTGTCTGACTCATTGTGACCCCTTGAACTGTAAGCCGCAGGGGTCTTCTGTCCATTGAATTCTCAAAACAAGAATACTGGATTGGATTGCCATTCCCTTTTCGAGGAAATCCTCCTGACCCAGGTAAATTGTGTCTCATGCAGCTAAAATTAAGGTGTCATTGTATCTGCATGCATTGTTGGAGTCTCTAGGAGAGAATCCATTTTCTTGCTTTTTCCAGCTTCTGGAGGCTGCCTGGTAACATGGGTTATGCTCCCCTTCCATTTTGAGTGCCGGCAATGATTGGTCAAGTCTTCCTCATTGTATTACTTTGGTACTCTTTCTGCCACTTACCTCTTTCATGTTCTGAGAACACTAATGATCACATCCTACCCAACAAGATTATCCAAGATAATCTCCCTGTTAAGGCCAGTTAATTTATAACCCCAATTTCATTTTCAACTTTAATCTCATCATGTCGTGTAACTTAACATATTCACTGGGTCTAAGGTTTAATAGGTGGAAACCTTAGAGGAGGACATGGTTCTGCCTACCATAGTACTTTCTTATTTCACAGGATTTCCTGAATATAAACATTATAATTGGAACAAAATTGGGGAATGGATTAGTCTGTTTATATACCACATCAAGGAGCGTCCTATAAAAAAGATAGCATATATTTTATGATAAAGGATAGATAGCCAAGTGGCACAACCTATCGACTTTAGAAGTTTACCTCAGCTCTCATGTATGCTTCAGAACTACAGTATTTAGGAATTCAAATAATTCCAGTATTTATTAATATTTCCAGAATAATATTTCAAGAATTGATATTTTTATGTGAGAGAATGCCAATCTTAGCTGATGATATTTTGCTTTAACTATTGCCAGCACACACACACAGAGTCTTATAAAATCTTTATAAATTAGCTTTCAGAGTAGAAAGCAAATTATAAACATTAGAAAAGAAAATATAAGAAAGGGTGACAAAAAAGATAATTGAATGCATTTAGATGTGAAAATGCTATTATCATGTATATCAATAAATACATACTTTTTTCTCAAATATGTGCATATGTGTGTGTGTGTGTGTATACATATATATATGTATATATGCATGCGCTCATATCTTTAGGTTATGTGATATAGAAAGAAGAATGAATGATCATTTAGCTTATACTTCTTGCCCCAGGAAATCTTGAGTCCCCATATCTATCCAGATTTTACTACAGTCAATAATTCTTTGAAGCAAATCTTGGAAATAATCTCAGGCAGACGATTAAAATCAAGAACTCCTTCCATATGTCCTTAAGTCATTATTCGTGTGCTTATTAATGCTGACAATTGCTTTAGTCAGGTTATGGAGATAGTTATTATACAGTTGTGAGTGTTTTGTGTGTATGCGTGTGTCTGTGTCTGTGTACTTAAGATAGGCATGTTCATGAGATGACTTGAAAATTTCATTGTGTATTTTAATAGCTGTACCTTGTACAATGAAATAAATACAAGATTACTGATCTAACTTTAGAACCTTGACTGCTATTTTTAAACAAACATATTTGCTCTTGTATAGATTTGCATAGGTAGAAAAAAGAAGATAATAATGTGCCTAAAGAATATTTTATATATATTATATGCATATATAGATAGGCAAATGTCATGATAAATACTGTTGTTAACTACTATATTAGTGAAACTGTATAAGAAGAAATAAACATCCCAATGGCATAGGGCAATAGGTAATTATTTTTCACAAACTTGAAGGTCTGCTGAGATGACTTTTTCTGCCATTGTTTTGAAAAGTGAATCTGCTTTATGCATCTTTCCACTTCACATTAACTGAGGCTACTCAGGGTCTGCATGCTTTTCCAGAAGGAAAATGATCACACTGAATTTCACAAGCACATTTCAAGCCTCTGTTTGAATCAGGTACTAACGTTATTTCAAGAATGATATTTTCTATGTGAAAAAAAAGAAGGGGCCAATCTTAGCTGATGATATTTTGCTTTAACTATTGCCAGCACACACACAGAGTCTTATAAAATCTTTATAAATTAGCTTTCAGAGTAGAAAGCAAATTATAAACATTAGAAAAGAAAATATAAGAAAGGGTGACAAAAAAGATAATTGAATGCATTTAGATGTGAAAATGCTATTATCATGTATATCAATAAATACATACTTTTTTCTCAAATATGTGCATATGTGTGTGTGTGTGTGTATACATATATATATGTATATATGCATGCGCTCATATCTTTAGGTTATGTGATATAGAAAGAAGAATGAATGATCATTTGGCTTATACTTCTTGCCCCAGGAAATCTTGAGTCCCCATATCTATCCAGATTTTACTATAGTCAATAATTCTTTGAAGCAAATCTTGGAAATAATCTCAGGCAGACGATTAAAATCAAGAACTCCTTCCATATGTCCTTAAGTCATTATTCGTGTGCTTATTAATGCTGACAATTGCTTTAGTCAGGTTATGGAGATAGTTATTATACAGTTGTGAGTGTTTTGTGTGTATGCGTGTGTCTGTGTCTGTGTACTTAAGATAGGCATGTTCATGAGATGACTTGAAAATTTCATTGTGTATTTTAATAGCTGTACCTTGTACAATGAAATAAATACAAGATTACTGATCTAACTTTAGAACCTTGACTGCTATTTTTAAACAAACATATTTGCTCTTGTATAGATTTGCATAGGTAGAAAAAAGAAGATAATAATGTGCCTAAAGAATATTTTATATATATTATATGCATATATAGATAGGCAAATGTCATGATAAATACTGTTGTTAACTACTATATTAGTGAAACTGTATAAGAAAAAATAAACATCCCAATGGCATAGGGCAATAGGTAATTATTTTTCACAAACTTGAAGGTCTGCTGAGATGACTTTTTCTGCCATTGTTTTGAAAAGTGAATCTGCTTTATGCATCTTTCCACTTCACATTAACTGAGGCTACTCAGGGTCTGCATGCTTTTCCAGAAGGAAAATGATCACACTGAATTTCACAAGCACATTTCAAGCCTCTGTTTGAATCAGGTACTAACGTTTTTTTTGTCAAACCAAATTTGACATGGCTGACCCCAAAATTAAGACAGCAATTTTGCTACTTCTGAATTACTAATGGTACTGCAAAATTTCATGGCAAAGAACATGCATAGAGAAAAGGATAAACAATTGGAGCCAAGAATGTATTATGATCCAATTTAATTTTTTTATTTTTTCCTAAAAAGGATAAAGAATTCGATAGTGGTAGTTATTACTATATGGTCAAAACCAGAACATTGCATTGAGAGATGCTTCTACTGATGACAGCTGCTGGTCAGACTTCATATTTCTTAAAGAGATGCATCTAGTTTTCAAAATAATTTTTGTGGTTAGGATAACAATAACTATGGCAAGTGGAGGAATTTCTGTATATCAAGTAATTTATAAAGTGATTTAGATGCATTATGTAATTTAAACTTTTTAATTATCTTATGTTTCTCTATAAGGACATAGATTCTAAGACATATATTTCCTTGGCCATTAATATCCAGTTGTAATATATTAGTGCTGAAATATCAACTCATGTCTTCATTGATGGCTAAGTATTTACAATAATATTGTAAATTATTTTCTATAAAAATTTCCACAAGTTGTTATTTCTACTTTGTGAATTATATATTTTTATTCTTTTCTATTGCTCTCTCTTCCCCTTATCTTTCAAAGATGGGAAAGAAAAGTGAAATATAATAGAGTATCTTGTGATAGTTTCCCTTCCTAATATACTGGGCAATCAATTCAGTGAAGAACGGATATAGATTATTGCTTGAAAAATTAACCCTAGAAATGCGCAGGCAAGCCTTTTGTTTAATGTGAGGTGATATCTCATTGTAGTTTTGATTTGCATTTCTCTAACAATGAGCAGTGTTTAGCGTCTTTTCATGTGTTTGGCCATCCGTATGTCTTCTGTCTTCTTTGGAGAGATGTCTGTTTAGGTCTTTTTCCCATTTTTTTGATTGAGTTGTTTATTTTTCTGGAGTTGAGTTGTCTGAGCTGTTTGTATATTTTTGAAATTAATTCTTTGTCAGTTGTTTCATTTGCTATTATATTCTCCGATACTGAAGGCTGTATTTTCACCTTGTTTATAGATTCTTTTGCTATGCAAAAGCTTTTAAGTTTAATTAGGTCCCAGTTTTTATTTTTGTCTTTATTTCCATTACTCTACGAGGTGGGTCATAGAGGATTCTGCTTTGATTTATGTCATCGAGTTTTTTGCCTATGCTTTCCATTAATATTTTAATAGTGTTACCTAAGGCGCACTTGACTTCACACTCCAGGACATCTGGCTCTAGGTGAGTGATCAGACCATTATGGTTATCTGAGTCATTAAGACCTCTTTTAGTACAATTATATCAAATATATCAAAAGTTATAAGTGGTAGAAATTTCTGACATATATTCAATGAGTACTTTTAAGCTATTTAATTGGTAACAGTGGCTGTTACAATGGCATTTCTGAAATACGAAGAAATCTGTATTATTTTTAAAAGGTTTATTAAAACCCTAGGCAGGAAATGAGTTCAGATGGTCACTTACATGCATCAAGTGCTAATTGTTATTCCTGCTGAGATTTAAGGCATGCTCAGCCACTATGTATAACTCCTATCAGGTATGACTAGACTGCTTCCCAGAAACTGAGGGCAAGTACAGATTTCTTTTGAGAAAGACCAAATTTTTTATTATACGTAAAGGAAAGACTGAAATTAGTTCATTTGTCCTTGTTGCCATACTTTCACCTTTCCTAATCTGGGTAGTGGTCTTATGATTTTTTTTCCTTTTTTTGTGAATTATATATTTTATTCTTTTCTATTGCTCTCTCTTCCCCTTATCTTTCAAAGATGGGAAAGAAAAGTGAAATATAATAGAGTATCTTGTGATAGTTTCCCTTCCTAATATACTGGGCAATCAATTCAGTGAAGAACGGATATAGATTATTGCTTGAAAAATTAACCCTAGAAATGCGCAGGCAAGCCTTTTGTTTAATGTGAGGTGATATCTCATTGTAGTTTTGATTTGCATTTCTCTAACAATGAGCAGTGTTTAGCGTCTTTTCATGTGTTTGGCCATCCGTATGTCTTCTGTCTTCTTTGGAGAGATGTCTGTTTAGGTCTTTTTCCCATTTTTTTGATTGAGTTGTTTATTTTTCTGGAGTTGAGTTGTCTGAGCTGTTTGTATATTTTTGAAATTAATTCTTTGTCAGTTGTTTCATTTGCTATTATATTCTCCGATACTGAAGGCTGTATTTTCACCTTGTTTATAGATTCTTTTGCTATGCAAAAGCTTTTAAGTTTAATTAGGTCCCAGTTTTTATTTTTGTCTTTATTTCCATTACTCTACGAGGTGGGTCATAGAGGATTCTGCTTTGATTTATGTCATCGAGTTTTTTGCCTATGCTTTCCATTAATATTTTAATAGTGTTACCTAAAGCCCACTTGACTTCACACTCCAGGACATCTGGCTCTAGGTGAGTGATCAGACCATTATGGTTATCTGAGTCATTAAGACCTCTTTTAGTACAATTATATCAAATATATCAAAAGTTATAAGTGGTAGAAATTTCTGACATATATTCAATGAGTACTTTTAAGCTATTTAATTGGTAACAGTGGCTGTTACAATGGCATTTCTGAAATACGAAGAAATCTGTATTATTTTTAAAAGGTTTATTAAAACCCTAGGCAGGAAATGAGTTCAGATGGTCACTTACATGCATCAAGTGCTAATTGTTATTCCTGCTGAGATTTAAGGCATGCTCAGCCACTATGTATAACTCCTATCAGGTATGACTAGACTGCTTCCCAGAAACTGAGGGCAAGTACAGATTTCTTTTTGAGAAAGACCAAATTTTTTATTATACGTAAAGGAAAGACTGAAATTAGTTCATTTGTCCTTGTTGCCATACTTTCACCTTTCCTAATCTGGGTAGTGGTCTTATGCTATGTATTTTATTACACTGCACATTTTGGTCCACATAATATTTAGAAAATTGCAGTAATGAAATTTTTGTCATGTTTTTTACCTGTAATGAAAATATTTGAAATTTTGCAAGGATTAGAACATATTATTGATATTATCTCTATTTTATTTTACCCCTATGAAAGAATATAAGCTATTGTATGCATTTTAATCTTATAAAAATGCATTTCACCATTCCAAGCAGAAAATTATTATAAAGCAGAATACTAAAGTATCTGCTTCTATAACTCAATTTTTAATTTTCTTTTCCATTAAGAATTTCAAAATTTCCAAAATCTGCAATCATATGCACATATATAGGTATATATATATATATATATATATATATATATATATAAATTCACAATATATGTATACTTATATGCATATTTCATATTATGTATGTGTGTGTGTGGATATGAAACATTAGACTTTTAGAAGTGTAAGGTCCATATTTTGTTCTTTATTTTTACATCTCAGCTCAGAAATTGGACCATAGAAATAAAGTCTGGGTTTTTCTCCTCTTCAACTTTTTATTCTCATGAAAAAAGAAAAAAACTGTTTTATATGTCCAACCCCTGATCTATATTCTTGGCATGTTTTCTGTGATTCTGTTGTTTTACTACCAATTGTCAGGACAGTAGAATGTGTGTGTGTGTGTGTGTGTGTGTGTGTTTTCTTTAAGTGCTAAAAATTAAAATTACTGGTTTAAAACAGTAATCACATTTGGACTTTGTGAAAGTAATGAACACTTTCAAATCGATAAATTTCACAACTTGAGAGTTTTTTCATACTGAAAACAAGTTTCTTTCCATTTACAATTTTATTCCTGAAATATTCATTAAAAAAAAAAAAAAAGCTTCAGAAAATCAGGTGTGTAAGTGTGCACTCTGTGTATGTATGCAGTGGTTTCTAAGGGTGTATGTGTGTGGATTTAATTTTTCTTCCAAAAGATAAGTTTATGTCTCAATTATTTGTTTCAAAATTTGTGCTTGAA